>CM062813.1:1183005689-1184504530 GCA_031772625.1 Pinus tabuliformis
CACTTTTCAATTTCTTTCTTGGTCGGATTCTAGTGACACGACATCAGACATCCCTTATGCAGATCCCAATCCTGGCAACAGAACCATTTGTTGGCTTAGTAAGGCCTGACCCAGGTTCAGAAGTGATTTAACCAAACAAATCTCGACACTACTGGCCCTTTCGACAACAGTCCATGGAGTGCGAACTGAGGTCTCACCCGAAGTAGTATGGGAGGGTGCTAGAACCAAGTTTCCGCACCCTGGGGATGTCTGATGATTTCAAGTGGTCCACGGTTCGATCCAGCGTGCACGTCACTACACACACTTACCCGTACCTTGTAGCCTGAGATGCTGCCTTCGTGCAGCCCTAATCAGGGGCCGAACAGTGTTATTACCCAAGTCCCTACTCGCAGTCCGATATTAGTTGATTTACTTAACTTATTTGTACGCTTTCAATTATATTTAACAATATTCATAATACAAGTGTGTGAAATAACTAAACAATATAATTGCAAGTAACATCAAACATGTAATAACTTAGAACAGATACACAGAATTGGTAACATAACTTCTCTTTATTATTCTCTTCCTTCAGTTACAGACTTGACTCTACCCTGTGCACTTAGCTGCAGGGGTTCGCGCACTCAGTTGCGGACTCTACCACACCTCTGCACACTCAGCTATAGATCCTCTTCCTACTACTACGACCCAAGATACTTAGACTTTTCCTCTACACTTTGCTAACCATCAAATTCCATCCATTCATTCAATTCTTATTTTCTTCTCTACTTTACAACTTAGAGCCTCGCTCTACTTATACAATCCCACAGTCTGCGGACCATGGGTAGGCCAACACTACATTCAACACTTAGGTCAGACAGCCCTATGACTCTTAACATACAATTCGCGCTCCGCGCCCCCAATTTGCAGAGCTTTATAATAATATTCCTCAAAACTTGGGCTTTGAGCCCCAAAACATGCTGTGGGGGGATTCCATGCCCAACACAAGGGGCCAAATTATGATGTGTGCATGTCATAGGGCCCTCCAAAGGCTCAATAACATCTTGAAGTGCCATATTGAGGAATAAATTCCTCATAATATGATGGACAAGGGGGTGGCCCCTTGTTTTCCAAGTAGAAGACATGTCGTGCTCTCAGTGGGTCTAAAGACACATCAATGACTCCATGGGTCTCCATATGAATCGGAGATGCCTATAGATCCTTCACAATGGTCCAAGTGGTGGAATGAATGCTTCCATAACATCGTACAAGTGTTGGGACACCTGCCAAGAGTGTGGGGCTCATGTGGGGGCCTGTTGGGCATAGTGTACCAATCATGTCACCATCATCCCAAAAATGGATCGTTAGTAGTCTGTGAACATCCATGAATATCTGTGGAGTGTTGTTTGTTTCTATGGAGGCCCATGGATCTCTATGCACACCCTACATGTGCTAATGTGGACCTTTGGGGGTCAAGATCCCATATAGGGAAGCCAAACCCAAATGGAAACCACCAGCAATCCTGCATAAGATCTGATGTATCCCCTAGGCTTCCAATACAATCAGTCATTAGAATAATCAGGTAAAAGAGCTTACAAATCATGGATAGAAAAGTGGGCACTTCATAATGGCATGCCCTTCTGTAGTGGCCTTTGGCATGTGCTAATGTCTCCAAGCTCCAAAGGGGGTTAGCCAAGTACCTTATTACATGGTTTTAGCCTTGAAAGGGGATATTATGTCCAAGGTACATCCTTTTAATGGGGGTGGCAAGTGACAAATAGGTGATATGGAATAGGGAATGAGAGGGGAAACCCTGGGCCACATAATGGGGCATAGGGGTAGCTAGATAAGGGGAAGCCCATACCTGGTATATAATGTATAGGAGGGAGTAGTCATGGTACATGAGGTGCCATGACCTTGACTTTTGCACCCTTCTTTATATTTCTTTTACCTTTTATGAATTTTCTTTAACTAACTGCCCGGGGCTCAAAGGACAAGAGCATGATGTGTATAATATAACAATGATTACCCCCTTTGAGGCAAGGCGGTTCATTTCCCTACAGGGGTTGGGACAATCATGGTTTCCTGAATGATAGAGGAGGCTCATCTAGGGCCTATGGAACTAGGGTGATGGCCATGGATGGGGTAGGGATCATGTGTTTTTTTTTTCCGATGTGCTAACTATTTTTGTGTTGGCCATCTTTTGCATTTTGTGGTACAATTTCCTGTTAAATGTGGCCAATTATACTTTTTCTTCTTTTTTAGTTGCTTCAACCTCTGTGGCATCATTCTAAGCTTGAATTAAGGTGGGAGCAAGGGGAGAGGGAGGCTAACCCTATGTGGACCCAAAATGGGAATGTGGACCGAGGTGAGAGAAATGATGAATGGGGGTATAGTGAGTGGAAAGGGAGTAGTATGTGCGGGCAAAGGAGCGGGACCACAAACCCAAAGTTAGGGTTTCCCAAGTAGTAACACCCTAGAACCAAATGGTCAATAAAGGAGATCCCATGAGACTAAGATCCAAGGGTAACAACCAAAATAGATCAAGGAGACAAGAGTACAAACTAAGAGGGGAAGAGAGAGAAAGAGAGAGAGAGAGGAAGAGGGAGGGAGGGAGATAGAGATAGATAGATAGATATGGAGAGAGAGTGTGTATGTTTGGGGGCTGAGAGAGAGAGAGAGAAGGGGAAGAGATAAAGAGAGAGAGGAAGAGGGAGAGATACATAGAAAGATAGATATGGACAGAGAAAGAGTGTATGGGGAATAATATAGAGAGATAAAGAAGGAGAGACAAAGGGAGATAAAGATATAAATGGAGGGGTCAAGAGGAAAGGAGAGAGAGACAAAGAAAGGGAGAGAGAGAGAGAGAGAGAGAGAGAACATGACATGTGTTTAGGGGGTTGAGATAGAGAGATAAATACAGATAGACGGAGGGAGATATCGATATAGATGGAGCAGGGGAGAGGGAAGAAGAGAAAGATAAAGAAAGGGAGGGAGAGGTGGGGAGAGAGAGACGAGGTAGAGAGAGAGGGGGAGAGAAAGAAGAAGAGAGGGAGGGAGATAGACATAGAATTTGCATTGATTTCAGTGTATATGTTGATTTATACTCCTATTTGATTGCTTGCACTAGATGCATTGGTTT
Source organism: Pinus tabuliformis (assembly GCA_031772625.1). NCBI lineage: Eukaryota > Viridiplantae > Streptophyta > Pinopsida > Pinales > Pinaceae > Pinus > Pinus tabuliformis. The sequence continues at coordinate 1,183,008,811 of CM062813.1, forward strand.
CAATGTAGATATTGATTTCTAATCGTATTTGATCGTTTGCACTATATGCATTGATTTAGTGTAGATGTCGATTTCTAATCCTATTTAATACCTTACACTAGATGCATTGATTTCAGTGTAGATGTTGATTTCTACTCCTATTCGATTACTTGCACTGGATGCATTGGTTTTAGTGTAGATATTGATTTATAATCCTATATGATTGCTTGCACTAGATGCATTGATTTCAATGGAGATGTCGATTTCTAATCCTATTTAATACCTTACACTAGATGCATTAATTTGAGTGTAGATGTTGATTTCTACTCCTATTTGATTCATTGCACTGGATGCATTGGTTTCAATGTAGATATTGATTTCATAAACCTCTTTGATTGCTAGCACTAAATGCATTGATTTTAGTGTAGATGTTGATTTTTAATCCTATTTGATTGTTTGCACTAGATGCATTGATTTCAGTGTAGATGTTTATTTATGATTTGATGCAACTAGATGTATGATGTACATTAATTTCAAAGTAATTAGATTAATAGTGTGCATTGATTTCAGTGTAAGAACGTCTCTTCCCCCTCCATCTATATCTATATCTCCCATTGCCTCTCCTTTATCTCTTTATCTCACCCCCCAAACATACACTCTCCATATCTATATCTCTTCCTCTCTCCCTGTATTTTCCTCTCTCTTCTTCCTTTTCTCCCCCCCCTCCATCTATATCTCTATCTCACCCCCAAAACATACAAACTCTCTCTCAGTGTGTGTGCACATAAACATTATTCATGGCATGAATTGACTTCTTTGTTACAACAATTCAACGATAAACACAATATTTGATTTTTAATCCTACATAAAATGTTCACTTACCTTAAATGTAGTCTTCATAAAACTGTAAACTATTTGTAATTGGCTACATTCTTATTATTTTCATTTTCCATCATTCAACATTGTTAATCACTTTGCATTCAAACGCAGTAATAGAGAATAACTAATAGGTATGACGATAAGAATAGTAAAAGAAAATAGTTTCAGATTGATCAAAAATGAAGATTGTTTGTAATTCACTATATTCTTATTATTCACATTTTCTATCATTCAACATTGTTACATTGTCACTTTGCACTTTAAATTTTTATTTCATCATTCAAGTTACTAAAAGTCTCTCTCATCTCAAAAAACTTAGGTAACTAAGCAAAGTTAAAGTTAAATTGACCAAATTATTATTAGACATATTTAACATACTCAAAATGATTATATGTTCAACAAATTTTGTATGGCCACACTATTGAAACCCGCCTAGATCCATCTTAACCCCGAATCTATAAGCGCCGAGAGGGATCAAATCTCTCGAAGTGCAAACCTTTCATCAATTTTTAACTCAAAAAAGATATTTACACCTCAAAAAATTTGATCCCCTCAAAATTTGATAGATCCAAGAGTTAAAAAAAATTGAACTATAACTCTTTTCCTTCTAATTTTTCCTTTGCTTTTTGTTAAAATTCCAAACTTATAAAAAAAAATGGGACATTTTCCACTTAATAAAAGTTAAGAGAACCCTTGCGGCAAAACTTAAAGGAATCCAAATGTCTCTCGAGGTGCCGATCATTTGTGCTCGAGCTCTAAAATTTAAGGCTTATCGCATTTCGCGTTCCAAATGAACAGCTCTCGAACACTTCATTATCATGAACGACTCTCTAATAAACAATCTGATTCCAACTCTAATAAGAAATGCAGAAGACAGAAGTTTGGATCAAACACATGGGAGCTCACAGGTGCAGATCACTAGGAGCTCCCACCAGCAAATGCATTCGCTCAGTATTATTCATTAATCATCAGGAATTAAATAGATACATAGGCAAAAACAGATTCCTAATTAATAGGAATTGAATGTCAAATAAAGAGCAAATCATAACTATGTAACCTATTCTCCATTAATTTCTAACATCCCCCTTAATGGAGAAAGGGATTTTTAAACACACCTAAAATGTCCCTAAACAAATCAAACTTCAGTCTTCCTAGTGGCTTAGTGAATTGTGGTTCCTGTGGGATTTGCATCAACAGAAGTCTGGTCAGTTTGACAACCACTGACCAAAATTCCCATATCTGGAAGCCCTCTGTTGCCGAATCCAGCATAGACTTCTTGGGTACTTGAAACTTTCTCCTGCAATGCTGGTTTTACATACTCAGAACCCTCATCACTTCCATCCAACTTTTGCTTCAAAAATTGCTGAGCCAAATTTCCAATGGCCCCAAGGAGGCCACCATCATTATCACCAGATTGTAGTTTGGTCAGAAGAACCTTAACAAACTTCTTCACCTTGGGGCTTGCATCATCTCCAAATATGTCAAAAAGAGCTGGCCTAATTTTCCCAACATCAATGTCATGTCGACCAGTTTTCTCATTTAGAATTTCTATCAAGGTAGACAGAGGAAGAGAGCGGTTTTTAGCATGTCCTCTCCCGCGGTATTCTATCTCTTGTGTTTCTCCTTCATCAAATTCATGTCTATCCTTGTGTTCATGATGGGAAGGTAAATGAATACCTCGAGACTCAAAGGCATCATGGACATTCTCAGATAAAAGGTCTCTGAAGCCAAATCTACTGTGTTTCTTCTGCTCAGGCTGCTCATCCCCATCTTTGGTACTCTCTCCAATTTGCTCCTTTGCCCTCTCAATCAAGCCCCCACTATGATAGGAATCTGAAACTATCGTGCACAAACAGTCCCTTGGGACCTTATCAATAAAATCGCGAAAGTCATCATCTGTTATGATATTCATGTCACAGGGCACAATGCATTCGTCATAGCCGGTATCATCTTGGTCCCCTGTTTCAGCAGGCAGGTGAGTGTCATGGCCACTGTAGTGAAAGAAGATTATGTCTCCTGGCCGAGCGCTCTCGACCAGTGTTTTCCAGGCCCTCCTGATGTTGACTCCTGTGGGCTGAGGGTAGCTGTCATCGGTGTCTATGAGTACTCTTATGTTCTCCTCCTCGAACCCGTAGCGCTCCAAGAGACATTTGTACATTCTGTTCACATCATTCACGTACCCCTTCAGCTCTGCCTTGGTTCCTGGATAATTGCATCCCACCAGCACTGCTTTCTTAGTCATTGTTATTGTTTGGATCCACTCTCGAGCCCTTTGAATGGTGTCGGAGTCGATCTTCATTTTCTTCGGGTTTAGGGGCCGGGATAGCAATTGAAACGGAAGCATTCAGGTGTGAAGCGCTCCAATTACCTTCTCAGCAGGTACCATTGATGATGGATACCTGTTGTCCCGTAACAGATTTTCAGCAGACTTATTTGACGTCATCAAGGCTTGCTGAGGCGTACTTTTCACATCCAACTTGTAGAGTCCTCCTATGCGAATACCTGTAGCAATGGGCTTCATCTGATCCAACAAATATTTAATAATGCAATAAGATTTAAAAAATTCTACCTTGAGGTCCTGATCTGTAATCTTGGACACATAAATCAGGTTCTTCTTAATGCCAGGTACATACCACACATCAGATATATTCCTGATCTTACCATCAGGCAGAGTAACAAGGACATCTCCATGTCCCTTGATCTCGTACCCACTATTATCTCCAAGATAGACTTTTACTCTAGTGTTGGATTCTTTAAAATTTCTGAACCATTGCTTTTTATGTGACATATTCGAGGAGGCTCCAGAATCCACGATCCAAATATCTGATTCATCCTCCTCAGTAGCAGTGTCACCCTCGGCCATAAATAGTTTAACATCCAAATTCTGATCTGGGTCTGTATCTGCATCTACATCTGCCAAATGACTTGCATGCCTTTTCTGATTGTACCTCTCTTGATTTGCCTTCTTCTTGCGACAAAATTTAGCAATATGGCCTATCTTACCACAATAAAAACATTCAGGAGCAGATTCATTTCTATACGAGGTCATACCTTGTGGTGTCATTTCTGATGTGTTGCCCCTCCTCTGATCAGCCATCGCTCTCCCTTTTGGCTTGAACTTTGTTATCAATGCAAGATCTGGATCTTGAGGCTTGAGAGACGACCTCCTTTCCTCTTCATGTAGCAAAATTCCAGTAAGCTCTTCAAAACTTGGAGGCTTTTCTCTTGCATTCAATCCAGTTATAAACATCTGATAGTCATCTGTCATACCGTTCATGGTGATTGTCACCAGATCATCATTTGCCACGGTTTGACCGATATCAGATAGTTTATCTTTAACTTCCTTTATCCAAGATAAGAATGACGAAACAAACTCATTCTCCTCCATCTTGATTGAGAGGATCTTCTTCCTGAGGAACAAGGTTCGGCTGGTGTTCTTGATTTCATACATGTCTTTGAGAGTTGTCCAAATCTCATTCGTTGTCTTGCAATCCCGAATATGAGGGATGATGCAATCTTTAACTCACAATTTTAGTAGGACCTTTGCCTTCAGCTCCCTTTTCTCCCATTCTTGAGTTGCTGCATTCGTTCCACCATTTGCAACAGTTGGCTTACCTTCATCACCGATGACAATGCTGTAGGTATTCTGACCTTCAAGCAAAGTCTGAAGCTTAAATTTCCAATTTATGTAATTGGAACCATCCAATTTGCTGCTTTCATTTAAATAATCTGTCATATGAGAATTCATCTTGAAAAAAAAACAGGTTACTCCGGCAACTTAAAAAAAAAACAGATCCTCAGCAGCAACTCCTCTGGCTGACTCGCAACAGTGAGTCCACTCTATCACGCAGCGGCGTCTTCCTCGGCAGTTCCGGCTTCCTGCGGCCTCCTCAACAGTCCCGACCTCTTTTACAGTGCCCTCCGACCTCCTCGACAGTCCCGACCGCCTCTCTTTGCATGGAGCAGCGATCCACTTCACAATTCTCAATCACGCGACAGCAACAACTCCCGAGGCCTCCTGGCAATCTAAGCGACTTCTTCCTCCCGAAGCGGAAGGATATTCATTTCTGTGCAGGCACCAGCTTGGACCAGCTGCCAACACGGATCTGCTGCACCACGCTGCCTCCACACAATTTTCTTATTTCACAACCCCTCTGATGCGCAACCCGAACGATCCCTCTGATGAGCAATTGTAAATTTTAATCGCTGCGGATCGAATTTCATCTCAGAACAGCTGGATCAAATCCTCCTGCAATGAGAGATGGGAAATTTGGCGTTTATCTTACATGGAGAAGCAGAGAAGCCATCAAATCCAGCTACGAGCAGCAGAGTTGGATTATTTATTTATCAATGAGTGAACCAGCCAATCACCTCTTAGTCACTGGATCTCTACAGCATTCGAGTCACACCCTTGGCAGTATCCCTATTCAAAAGACTCACTCAAATTTAATGTTGTAGCAGCATCAGCCATTGCGCGTGAGCACCACAGATTCACTGAAACCGCAGGCTTTGGGCCTGATTCGCTGCCCACCACAAGAGAGAAACACGGAGCAATTTTTTAACCTGGACGCTCAGCTAAATCTGGCCTCCTCGTGGCTCCTCGGCAGCTCTCCAGCTACGAATCAACTGCCAACACACTCCTCCGATCAGTACAATAAAAAAATTCGGCCTCATCCACGGCCTCCTACACGCCAGATCTCCTCAATCACGGAGACAGTCACCGCCAACAGCAATTTTTCAAAACACACAGTCGTCGCTCTTATACACTACAGTCTCGCGAATATCGGCGCATTTAGCCTCCAATCCAATCGACGATTTGGCCTCAGTCGCCCTCTTTCAAATCAGCGTACAGGTCTCTTAGTCTTGTAGCTTAAGGTGTCGGTCACCGGTTCGATCCACGTCCTCTCCTCCTAACAAGCAGCTGTTACATAGGTTTAACATCCAGATGCACCTCCTCACAACACAGGTTCAGATCTAGCTCTGATACCATGATAAGAAATGCAGAAGACAGAAGTTTGGATCAAGCACACGGGAGCTCACAGGTGCAGATCATCAGGAGCTCCCACCAGCAAATGCATTGGCTCAGTATTATTCATTAATCATCAGGAATTAAATAGATACATAGGCAAAAACAGATTCCTAATTAATAGGAACTGAATGTCAAATAAAGAGCAAATCATAACTAAGTAACCTATTCTCCATTAATTTCTAACAAGCTCTTCACAGTCGTCTGCGGTCCCTAATTCCCAATGCTTGGCCAAGAGCCATCGCGAATAGCCTCTGACATATGGTGGACTATGGCGCCCTCGTTGCCGAAAAAATATTGCAAGCTTTTGTTCCCAGTGATGGAAAAGTTTCCAGGACAGAATCACACCAAATTTGTAGACAGCGACATGCGAGACCAGAGGTACATCCCTTCCCTGAATTGGAAAGAGGGGTGTCAACTGTGCCTTACAGGTGGGTGAAATTAGAAGAATACTAGCCTTTGTGGAAGCCAGCAGACAGAAAATTTTGTGGACAGGGTTCGATCCCTCACAGCCCATTTGTTAGCTCCGTGGAAGCCAGCAGACAGAAAGTTTTGTGGACAGGGTTCGATCCCTCACAGCCGTTATGTTAGCTCTGATAACAGTTGATGGGATCAGAGGTAGAAGCACAGAGAGACACAGCAGAGAGCACAGACAAATGGAGAACAAGACAGAGGTCACAAATAAGAATGGAGAACACACAATATAAGTTTTTCATTACTGAAAGGCCTGGCCTTGGGCTTGCTTTATAGATGACCACATGGCTTGCTTTATAGATGAGCATAGAGCTGATAAGAATAAGAATAAGAATTAGCTAGATGTAAAATTTATGTGTAGTAGGTTCGGCTGCAAACAGCCATAACTTTCGGCGTAAGCAGCGCTCGGCTGAGGACAGCAAAGTGACGCAGAAAAATTCAATTCCACTTCACATTTAACAACAATCACCATTTTTGTTACATCTTCATCTTTGAAACCTCATCCTCTTTGTTACATGCATTGTGATCATAGTTCGAGGAAGGCTTTACAACCTGTAGCATCTTATGTAACAATTGCCCAAATTCCGCAAGACCGACTTGAATATTAACATTGAAAGAGTATTGTTGAGCAGACAATTTTGGCTTCAAACAGAGTCCCAAGATCTCTGGATTAGAAGAGGAAATGGAACACCCACTCAATTGTCATCTCCTTGAGTTGATCATGATGGTTTTCGACAGAGAACTAGAAGTACATAAAAATAAAATTCCCTGCCTCTGTTCAATACGCGGTCTTGGCAAATGAAATGCGTGGTCTCCCATTTTTTAATGGAGAAATTCTGCAATTTTTTTATATGTCACCTGTAGCATGCATTGCCGCGGAAAATAAAGGTGAGATCGAAAATATGCTTATTCCCATGAGGTTTTCCTTTTAGCGTCGAAATCCTTTTTTGGCTTCATTTCCAAATCACTTTACGTTTGGCTTCTGTATCGCCCCTTGGAAGAACCAGCAAAATCCCTCAAATGGTGTGCAATTTTTCGAATCTGCCCGTTATGAAGACAATTGGGATCGCTCTGCAAAAAAAACCCATGTCGCGGGTTTTTAAATTTCTACTCCATTTGTTCAGAATGTTCATTTAAAACTCGCTGTCTGAATAACTCTGCGTTTTTTTAAAATGCTTCATTTTCCATGACAAGAAGTTCATCAATAATGCTATGATCCTTGTTTTAAATCTCAGTCAACAAAGCAGTCTCTACCACTGTACCTACAGCTTCAATAGAAGTATACCGACCCAATTTGAAATGACCAGAAATATTGACAACCTACAGTTGGACAGACTACACATTTGATAAGGAATAAAAGATCTTTTTGCAAGGGCAGGTTTATATTAAGCTGACAAGCAGGTTTTTGCAAGTGAATTTTTTTTTAATACAAGTTTGTCTAAGAGAAGTTTTGAAATTTCAGGCTTACAAGATTCAGTTACAACACCAGTCATGGTGCCCCTACGGCTGTCCATGGCCTCGTCCCTGCCATAATAGTGGCGAAAAACATTGAAACCACACACAGGCACAAAATCTATTATTATTTGTTCTTGGATTGGGTAATGCACAGAATCTGCCAAGTGATTTAGTAAATAGGTGGAGGCAATTAAGGAGAATCAAATCTCCTTCACAGTCCATACCTCTTATGTCATAAATTAGATCTGTTACATAGCACAGAATCTGCCAAGTGATTTAGTAAATAGGTGGAGGCAATTAACGAGAACCAAATGTGCTTCACAGTCCATACCTCTTATGTCATAAATGAGATCTGCTACATAGCATTAATTTCTTCAAGCAGTCAATTGGTTTGTGTGTATGTATCTCTACACTGACAGTAGCGGACCTTTAATGACACAAATCGTTAGTCAGAGGTCGAGTTATTTGTAGGAAATTCCTATTTCATAGACCATATAAAAGTAAATGCTGCCTGACATGCCAGGTATTTACCTTTCGCCCTCTGAGTGACAGCACGCTCATCAAGATAGCAGCCTCGAGAGAGAGGACGAAAGGTAAATACCTGGCATGTCAGGTAGCATTTACTTTTCTATGGTCTATTTCATAGGAGTCGCTGTTCTTTGTATATAGAAAATCATATGAAAATATTCAGATTTGATAGGTAGATTTGATAGGTGTATTGTTTAATAATTGTTATGAGATTGGCTAGCATATATATTTTTTATTTTTAAATTACATTAAATTAATTATTTAATGTAAATGAATAAATCAGAAAATAGAAATTAAAAATTAAAAAATTTTAACATTAATTTGTAATTTTCAAAATATTCAGTTTCATATTTTTTTTCAAAACTTTAAAATTAAAAGTCAAGTTTTTAAACCAAAAACCAAAATACAGGGTGCATTCATAGTGGATCTAACTTTGCTGTTCATGTTTGCATGTAATTAACAACCATTTATGCACAGTGAAGAAAAGAGACATAAGGTTCAAATTATTACATGGTTTAGCTACACAACTACCAATTTGTTACAATAGACTAAGATGTTTAAGAACTTTGATCTTCACAAATGTTGTTGAGAATAGTGCTAGTACTACCCAACAAATGTGTTATATTTTATTGGAATTTGGGAATAACATGTAATTAACAACAATTTATGTACAAAGAAGGAAATGGAAATAAGATTCAATTTACTTCATGGCTTAGCTACACAGCTACAAGTTTATTACAATAGACTAAGATGTTGAAGAACTTTGACCTTCACAAATGTTGTTGAGAGTAGTGCTTGTACTACCCAATAAATGTGTTATATTTGATTGCAATTTGGGAATGGCACCAGGGCTCGAAAAAGTGTCTCTGATGTTTTGCAGCATGCCTAGAATGACCATCATAGTAGGTCGTCCTTTAGGAGATTCATTTGTGCAAAGCAATCCCACATTTATTAATGAACTAAGACAATTGAGATTATTATCTTCCTCAGTACAACTACTTGTCCTCCTTAGTAAACCCAAGTCCACCACATCCATTAGTCGGTTTGGAAAACTGCTACCCACCCATTTTTGCAAGTTCATTCCTTCGACAAACATGTCGTGGGTGGGCTTCTTTCCAGTGAGCATTTCCAATAGCAGTATTCCATAACTATAAACATCACCATTTGTTGTGACTTGTCCACCCACTCCATATTCTGCATTCATAGATCACCATCTTAAGGTTTTTAATTCACAATGGTTAATAAAGATTTAGAAAAAAAAATCACAATATTAGTTAAATATGGTATGTAGTTTAAATAATACCTGGAGGAATGTAGCCTGTAGATCCTTTGAGTGCATTTGTGGAAGTGATATCCCCATCTTCATTATTTGCAAAACATACAGTAGCAATGCCAAAGTCTATTAAATATGCAGTCATATCTTCACCCAATAACACATTGTTGGGTTTCAAATCACAATGAATGACTTGCATAAAACAATGGTGATGGAGATATGTCATGCCTTGGGCGACATCTATTGCTATATTCAACCTTTGAATCAAATTCAAACCACTTTGTTCTCCATCATCGGGATATAACCACTTTTCTAAGCTTCCATTTGGCATTAATGGAAATATCAAAGCTTTGATTTGGAGATCTGAATAACAAGTTATGACCCGAATCAAATTTCGGTGTCTAACTCTACCCAAAACTTTGCACTCTTTATCAAAATTCTTTTGAGCCCCTTCATTTTGTAGATTGAGAAGCTTGACAGCAACCATTGTGCCATCATTCAAAATCCCTTTGTACACTTTTCCAAAACTACCAATTCCTAACAAGTTTGCATCACTAAATTCATTTGTTGCAATGGCGAGCTCTGCATAGGAGATTCTTCGATGCCCCACATTTAATGATGGACCAGTCTCTCTCTGAATATTTCTCCTACAATTCTTTCTCCACAATATTGCAAGAAACAAACACAACACAACAATTGCTACAACAACAACCGGTATGATAACTCTTTTGAGATTCAAAACACTTTTATGTTTATGAGCATAGCACGGTGGTAGATTTACCCAAGGTCCACATAGACCAAGATTTCCCATAAATGCTGTGGCGCCAATCTTTTTGAAAACTCCTTCTTTAGGGACTTCACCTGACAACTTGTTAAAAGAAAAATTCAAGTGCTGGAGCATTGTGAGATTTGCTAGTGATATAGGTATTCCACCTGACAAATTGTTGGAGGAGAGATCTAGGTCTTGAAGACTTAGAAGTTCACTGATTGACACTGGAATTGGACCTTCAAGTGCATTGTAAGAAAGATTCAGATATGCTACTTCTTTGCAGCTTCCGACGATACTTGGAATATAGCCAGTGATTTGATTTGCCGAAATATCTATGGCTTGAAGCTTATCGAACTTTCCTAGTTCTAAAGGCACATGGCCACTTAATAAATTGTTTGACAAGTTGAAATAAAAGGCTAAATTTGCAAGGCCTGCAAGCTCTTGAGGTATGTGCCCACTAAGCTGGTTGTATGATAGATCTAGCTCTAGTAAGTTCACACATTTCCCTATACTTGCAGGTATGTTTCCTGATAATTGGTTATGATTAAGATCTAAATATCTTAGTTGTTGGAGGTTGGCCATAGAATCAGGGATTTTTCCAGACAAATTATTTCCAAAGATATATAAGAGACCTAAACTCTTTAGCTGCCCAATTTCCATTAGGATGTTTCCTTGTAAATTATTGGAATTCAGGTATAACCTCTCCAACTTCTGAAGCATACTAACTGAAGAAGGGATTGACCCTGTAAAAGAATTACCTTCTAAACTAAGGAATGTTAAGCTACTTAAATTTCCAATAGCAGGAGGTATTTCTCCAGCTAATTCGTTGATACCCAAGTTTAAGTGGTAGAGTTTTGTAGAGAGGTGGCCTATAGAAAACGGCAATTGCCCAGTGAAGTTATTCTCAGATAAATCTACATATTGTAGATCGGAAAAGTTACTAAGAGCAGTAAGAATGGGGCATGTCGTGGTGTCGCCGCTAATCAGGCGATTGCCGTACAAGTTAACCAGCCGGAGATGTGTCAATTTACCCAACTCCATAGGCACTATTCCGCTGAGCTGGTCCCCTCCTAAATCGATCGATTGTAACTTGGTACAATTGAAGAGGGATGAAGGAACGCTGCCACTTAGCTGATTAGCACCCAGATAGAGTTCCTTTAACTGGGTGGTCTTCTTGGTACACAACTCCGACGGAATGTGGCCAACTAATTGGTTAATACCTATATCCAATGCTTCAAGATTGGTGCAGTTGGACAACGAAGACGGAATGCATCCCGTCAAATGGTTATCTTGCAGGTCAAGAAGGATGAGCTGGCTTAGCATACCCAATTCGGAAGGAACACTGCCGTGAAGGTTGTTGTAACTTAATTCTAAGTACTGCAAAGAGGATATGTTTCCCAAGCAGCGCGGGATTGTTCCCATCAAATTATTAGCTCCCAAGTACATGGTTATTAGGTTGGGGAGAAGGCATAGTTGTGGGGGAATGTTTCCTGTCAGATTGTTAATGGAGAGAGTCAAGTTCCGTAAACTGCGGCAGCTACCCAGAGTACGCGGAATGGAACCCTGGAGTTGATTGCCAGACAGGCGAAGCATGTTTAAGCGAAAGAGGGTTCCCAATTGATACGGAATGTGGCCGTCAAAACTGTTATTGTGAAGGTCGAGTACTGTAAGAAAGGAGAGATTGGCGAGAAGGGGAGAGATTGTACCTTGTAATCCCATGCTTGAAACATTGAGGGAAACGACTCTCTGTCTGCGCCTGCTGCATATGATACCCGTCCACTCGCAGAACGAAACATTCGGCATCCAAGACGTGGCTAAGGAGTGGGAGGGATCATATGTGATTGCAGACTTGAATGCAAGCAGAGCGTGTTGATCGGAAGCATTGGTGAGACGAGGAGGATGGTGAGGCAAATGGGCGATGGGTGTGGAAAAGACAAAAGGAGGATTGAGAAAGAGAATGGAATAAAAGAGGAGTAAGTGGCAGCACCAGAAAAGAGAAGGGACGTAACAGGTATCCATCATTTCCTTCTCTGAAACACGCACAACAATGACAATGCTTCAGAGAACCAAATTGTGATTGTTTATATAGACGCATAGATACATTTGTAACTTTGAAATTAGAATTCATAGAAATTCGAACTTGGAATAAAGTTGTCTCGAAATCGTCCAGTTCGTCGAAGTGTGGCACTGACTTGTAACAATGATGGTAAATACCCGCAAAAGTAGAATAAAATTAATCAAAATGCATACAGCACGGGAGTAAATTTAGTGACGAAAAGACCGACCTCAGATTAATTAAATCTTTCCGTCTGTTTGAAGTTTGAATAAACGAAAAAGCATTCTCATTTTCAAAAAGAAAGACCGCACTCAAGAGATTAATTAAATGTTGCCGTCTATTTGAAGTTTGAATAAATTAAAAAGAAAGACCGCACTCAAGAGATTAATTAAATGTTGCCGTCTCAGATTTCTGGATCAACAATGATGGTAAATTGTGATTTCTGGATCAACAATGATGGTAAATTAGAATTCATAGAAATTCGAACTTGGAATAAAGTTGTGCCTACTTTATTCCGTAGATACTGACTTATAAACAATGATGGTAAATACCCAGTTTCCGCAAAAGTAAGAAAGAATATCACTAATAAAATACCGCACTCACTAATAAAAAAGAAAGAATATCACAAATCAAAAAGAAAGGCCGCACTCACAAATAATTAAATCTTTCCGTCTGTTTGAAGTTTGACTAAACGAAAAAGCATTCTCATTTTCAAAAAGAAAGATCGCACTCACTCGGATTAATTATTAAATCTTGTCATCTTTTTGAAGTTTGAATAAACGAAAAAGCATTCTCATTTTAAAAAAGAAAGACCGCAGTCAAGAGATTAATTAAATCTTGCCGTCTGTTTGAAGTTCGAATAAATTAAAAAGCATTCTCAGAAGTCTTGCGGAGATCATCAGGTCTGTTAATTTGTTTTAAAAAAGAAAGACCGAAGTCAGGTTAATTAAATATTTCCGTTTGTTTGAAGTTGGAAGAAATGGCCCCATCCTAAGGAAATAAGGAAAAGAATAAGCTGTTTCTGATAAAATTAAACACAAAAGTATGGGTTGCACCGTCAGTGGGCAAGAATTAGTGAGCAAAAAGATTGCTTTCTAGGAAAATCAATTAGAAGTAATTTTATAGTTTTTTTGAAAAATCAATTAGAAGTAGACATTTATCAATTACATTAATAATTATTAGAGGTATAGTGTTAATTTGCTTATTAGAAAATGACTATTCATACTTATTAAAAACTATATAAATAAAAATAATAATAATCTTTATATATTTATATATATAAACATTTATATATTTAACAATAACAAAATTAACCTAATATAATAATAGTATACGATTATTACTAATAGTACTTATTTATTTCTCACCATTATCCTAATGATTAATATACATTTATTAACATATTAATATAACTATCAATATTCTTTATATATACTTAGATTATAATCACAATGTTAATAATATTGACCCATATATAAATAATATAGTATATTAATAATATTAATTATATTAGTAGAGATTAATTGTCCAATAATATTATAAACTCAAAGGATTAATATTATAAACCCAAGGGAACAATATTAAACCCTATGATTTATATTGTAAGCACAAATCATTATAAACTTTAGCATTAATATTATAAATCCAAGAGATTAAAAACCCTAGGATTAATATTATAAACCCTACAATTATAAACCTAAGAGATTAATATTTCAAATCGAAGGGATTAATATATAAACCCTATGATTATAAGCCTTAAGAGAATATTAAAACTTAAGATTAATAAAAAATAAACCCTTGGGAATAATAGACATGTTATAAACCCAAGGGATAAATATTATAAACTTTTAGGATTAGTAAATCCAATAGATTAATAAACTTACGGGATTAATATTAATATTAATATTATAAACCCTAAAATTATAAAATGCAATACTATAAACCTATTAAAAATCCAACATTTGAAACCCTTACACTAGATGCGATATTATAAATCCAATATTAAAAAACCCAATATTATAAACTCAAAGGATTAATGTTATAAACCCAAGGGGAAATAAACCTGAATTAATGATGATGATGATGATGGCTAACATCCATTGAGACCAAACTTTGGTCTATCGGACCTAAAGAAACAAATTATTTAGTTTGATTTAAGATTTTATTCCTATGCTCAAAAAGCTTGGAGAGAAGCCTCCCAAGCTCACTATAATTTTGACATCGTAAAAGGCTAGGGAGGTCAATATTGCGACAAAGATTATGAAACTGAGATCTAATGTTGTTGTATGCGGGGCACTCTAAGAGGAAGTGGTTTTCATCCTCGATGTTCCTATTCTAGGAGAGATAACAGATCCTTTCCATCCATGGTGTTTTAGGAACTGTCCAACGACCTGTTTCACTATGGAGCTCATGAGACTTCGTTCTAATCTTTGCTATATTAATTTTCTTCTTTGAGCTAGTTAAAATAAAGAGATACTTTTGATCTTCTAGGGTGGGGTTGATGACCTTCTTATAATAACTTAATTTTCCTTTAGCTACTAAATCTTTCTCACACCACATTTTTTCTTTGAACTTGGAAGTAACAATATTTTTAATGTTATTAATGTTTTGCAATGCATCATTCTCGTTGATCTCCCAATGGTTTAACCAGGCCCTCATGTCTTAATGCCACCCCTGTTTCAGCCTTAGGTGGTTTTGGCTGGAATTTAAAGCTAGCTTAGGAAGCCTGTGATCTCCTATGTTATTGAGCTTGTGCTTGTACAACAGAAGCCTAGTCATAGCTAGGCTCTCAATAGGGGAAAGACCTACTTCTATAAGGAGAATAGGATAGGGTGTATTGCTTTTAATTTTCAGGTTATACGTTATAAAGCGCTTCTAGATTTGCTCAATCTTTCTCCAGGATTCTCTAGAGATGCTGCAACCCTAAACCTCACATCCATATAAGATAACAGGAGTGATTAAAGTTTCAAAGAGGAACTTCTTTTTATCCCACATTACGAGGTTTGATGTTTTACAATTATTTTCAAGACCAAAGTAAGATTTCCACCCCCCATTAGTCTGTTTCTCAATGCAATAGTTCCAGTGGAGCTTGTGATGAATATCAATTCCTAGGTACTTGTAAGAATACGCTTCCTCCAAGTTATTATTGTCATACATAAAATTAGCGTAGGTGTCCTTCTTGGATTTGATAATCATAACTTTTGTTTTGTCAGTGTTAACAGTCATACATATGGTAGAGCAGAAATCCTTAAGAAGCTTAAGTTGCTTATCAAGATCAGATGGACACCTTGCGAGGAGAACAATATCGTCAGCATAGAGAAGAAGGATGACGACTATCCCAGCTAAGATCGTGCCAACTTATCCTACTTCCTCTAAATAACCTTCGAGCTTGTCAATGTAAATGCCAAATAGGGTAGGGGAGAAGGGGCAACCTTGTTTAACTCCGATATTACACTTAATATCTTTCGACCACCCCTCATTGCTCTTTAACTTGGAAATTGCATTCTCATATAGCCTTATAGCGGCAGCTCTCAACTCGAAAGGAACCTTTAGCTCTTCTAATCTTTTCCAAAGGTTGTTTCTAGGAACCGTATCGAAAGCCTTTCTAAAGTCCACAAAGAAACAAAAGATATTGGATTTATCATTACGACATTCCTCCACAATGATCCTAAGCGTAACGATGTGGTTTATTGTTGAGTGATGCCTTCTAAAACCTGATTGGCCTTTAGCCCGCTTACCATCACTTTCAAGCCATATGCTCAACTTCTTTTCCAAAATACTACCATATAACTTAGCTAAGAGAGGGCTTATCATAATTGTTCGATAATTAGAGGGGTTATTTGTATCCCCACTTTTAAAAATAGGGATAATGAGGCTCTTAGTCCATAGCTTAGGGAACCCTTGCTTGGCTACTTGATTAAAAAGCTTGTGGATATGGCGGATGAGGACAGGGCCTCCAATTTTTAAGATTTCCGCTTGGTAACCTTCAATGTCCTTAGTTTTCCCATTAGCCAGGCGTTTAACCCCAAAATCAATGTCTTCTAGAGAGAAAACTTCTTTCGTTGTGGGCAGGGTTTCAAAGTTATCCATGACATTTGGAGATTCATAAAGCTTTTTAAGATAGGAATTCCAATCGTGTAGAGCAATTTTATTATTATCTTTAGTTTTCCTAGTCAGAATCCGCCTCCAAAATTTCTTAGGAGCTACCTTAGAGAGGTGTAAGAGATTCTCTTGTCTTTTACGAATGTATTGCCTCTTTTTCCTTTTAGTTAGGGCTTTGTATATTTTTATCTTGCTCATTTTAAGAGATTCATGAACAACTTCCTTAATTGATCTCCTCGCACTTTTACAATCTTTGTCATACCATGGGTTAGTTTTGCTATTTCTTTTATTATTTGAAACTTCAATTGAGAACTTGTTAGTAGAATATGAGAGGGTTGTAGTAAAATTATGATAGAGATCTTCTATGTTGTCTATACTAGATAAAGGAAGCAAATTAGTTTTTAATTCATTTAGAAAGAGATCATTTTTATTTCTATCAAAAATTAAGTTCTTTTGGCTATAAGGATTATTTTCTATGGGATCTCTATGCATGATAAAATTGAGAGTTATAAGTAAAGGCCTATGATCAGAGTCAGGTTCATGGTCGTTTAAGATGTCAAAATTTATTATTTTGTTGTATAAAGGGAGATCGGAAATAACATCGTCTATCACACTGCTACCAAGCCCATGGATGCAGGTCATCTGGGTAGAGTTGGGCTACTTCTTTAGACCGTTGCAAATTATGAGATCCTGAGCACTGCAGAGCTTGACTAGCTCTGACCCAAATAGATTCTCCCCGAGGTCTTCAGAGCTCCTTTTGTACCTACTAGCCATAGTAGGGTCTTCATCTAAATAAAGAGGATTAGGGTTGGAATGATTGTTTAGAATAATAGCTTGCTTGCTTGAAGTTCGAGCATTAAAGTCACCTATTAAAAGGATATTACCTTCATTCCTTAGGCTAGAAATATCATTCTCCAAACCATTGTAAGGACTATTTTTATCTAGATTTTTCTTCTTATAGAAGTTAGAATTAATGGGGGGAAAATAACATATTGCTATGTAGGTCTTTTTATTATTAATAGCAGTGGTCTCTATCCAACTATATTGGTTGTAAGGGTCATTTTTATAAATCCTAGCATGGGGGGAGATGTTCTTCTTAATGTAACAAGCTATTCCCCCAATGCCTCTACGGTAGGATCGCTTGTTCCAAGTAGACCATAGCGTAAAGTCATCTATGTTAGGGACCTTATATTCTTCGTGTTAGACCCAAGATTAGTATTATAAACCCTACGATTATAAACCTTAAAATTATAAACCGAAGGAATTAATTTTATAAATGAGATAATATGACATTGGTATTAATCACCTAAATATAAATATAAATATTTATAATTATAAATAAATAATAGATATTTATAAATAAATATAAATATTTATAATTAAAAATGAATAATCCTAAAATTAATATTAATAATTAATAATTATTAAATATTAAATATTTATTATCAATAATTACTATAATTATTGTTTGTAAAAGGGATAAATATTATAAACCAAATGGATTGATACTATAAACCCAAAGATGAATATTATAAAACAAAAGGATTAATAAACCCAAGGGATTATTCATATTAAAAATTAAACATATTTAAAACCCAATGGATTAATATTAAAAGCTTAAGGTATTAATAAGACCAAGGATTAATATTATAAACTTTGGGGATTATGAACACAAGCGATCAATAAACCCAAGGGATTAACATTATAAACCCAAGGGATTAATGAACCCAACTAACTATTAGCATTATAAATCAAATGGATTAATAAAATAAACATATTAATATTATAAACCCAACGGATTAGTATTATAAACCGAAGGGATTAACATTATAAATCCAAGGGGCTATAAACTAAAGGGATTAATATTAAACCCTAAGATTAATATTATAAACCCTTAATATTAAACCCTTAGAATATAAACCCTATGATTAATATTGGAGACACTAGGATCAGTATTATAAACCTAAGAGATTAATAAATCCATTGGATTAATATTAAAAACCCAGGGGATTATAAACCCAAGGGAATAACATTAGAGCCTACGATTAATATTAAATCCTAGGAATATAAACCATAAGATTAATATTATAAACATTAGGACTAATATTATAAACCCAAGAGATTCATACTATAAATCTAAGGAATTTATAAACCTAAGGGATTAATATTATAAACTCAATTGATTATAATCCGAGGGGAATAATTTTAAACCCAACGAATTAATATTATAAACCTAAGGCAATAATTTTAAGCCCATGGGAATTAATATTATAAACCTAAGGGAATAAGTTTAAACCCAAAGGGATAATATTAAACCCTAGGAATATAAACCCTAAAACTAATAAACCCAAGGGATTAATATTATAAACTCAATGGATTATAAAACAAGGGGAATAATTTTTAAGCCCAATGGATTATTAAATATTTATTATCAATAATTACTATAATTATTGTTCGTAAAAGGGATAAATATTATAAACCAAATGGATTGATACTATAAACCCAAAGATGAATATTATAAAACAAATGGATTAATAAACCCAATGGATTATTCATATTAAAAGCCAAACATATTTAAAACCCAATGGGTTAATATTAAAATCTTAAGGGATTAATAAACCCAAGGATTAGTATTATAACTTTGGGGATTATGAACACATGCGATCAATAAACCCAAGGGATTAACATTATAAACCCAAGGGATTAATATTATAAACCCTAGGGATTAAAAACCCAAGGGATTAATGAACCCAACAAATTATTAGCATTATAAATTGAAGGGATTAATATTATAAACCCTAATATTAGAAGTTATAAATCCAAGAGATTAATATTACAAATTATAAGCTCAAGGGATTTATATTAAACCTTAGGATTAATATATAAACCCTATCATAATACTATACCATAAGAATATGAACCTTCAGATTAATAAACCATAGGGATTGATATTATAAACCCAAGGCACTAATAAAAAAAAGGTATATAAACCTTAAGGTAAGTATTATAAACCCTAAAACAAGCATGGTTGACCATGATTGATTTTCATATTGACACAATATTTGTCACAATGCAATTTTGGACCATGGTTGATCATGATTGATTTTCATATTGAAAAAATCATTGTCACAATGTGACGTTGGACCATGATTGACCATGGTTGGTTTTAATATTGACAATATTTGTCACAATGCGATGTTGGACCATGGTTGACATAACATTAAATCTTAGGTTTAATATTAAATCCTAGGAACATAAACACTAGAATTAATAAACCGAAGGGATTAATATTATAAACCCAAGGGGCTATAAACTAAAGGGATTAATATTAAACCCTAAGATTAATATTATAAACCATAGGCTTGTTATTAAACCCTTAGAATATAAACCTTATGATTAATATTGGAGACACTAGGATCAGTATTATAAACCTAAGAGATTAATAAATCCATTGGATTAATATTAAAAACCCAGGTGATTATAAACCCAAGGGAATAACATTAGAGCCTATGACTAATACTATAAACTCAATGGATTATAAACCAAGGGGAATAATTTTTAAACCCAAGGGATTAATATTATAAACCCTAGGAATATAAACCATATGATTAATATTGTAAACCCTAAGAATTTATATTATAAACCCAATGGATTATAAACCTAAGGGATTTATATGAAACCTTAGGATTAATATATAAACCCTATAATAATATTCTACCCTAGGAATATGAACCATTAGATAAATAAACCCAAGGGATTGATATTATAAACACAAGGCATTAATATTAAAACCCTAAGGGATTAATGTTAAAAACCCAAAGAATTTTAAATACAAGGGAATAACATTAAAACTTAGGATTAATATTAAATCCTAGGAACATAAACCCTAATATTAATAAACCTAAGGGATTAATAGTATAAACCAAATGTATTTTATACTAAAAGGATTAATATTAAACCCTAAGATTAATATTATAATCCATAGATTAATATTGAACTTGTTGACACCTAATCATTGGGATTGTGTGAACACTTGTAAATAATGTAAATAGTAAATTATGGAAAATGAAGAGTCATTGGGAGGTGAAGCCCAAGAGTCACTCCCTCATGTGTATAACCATGAGTAATCTTAATGAATACACATAATTCATTTGATGAGTTACCTCCTCGCCTAACATGGTATCAGAGCCAACTCCTAAAATTAGCTTTTGTGTAACTCATGGGATCCGTTTTCTACCATATTTTGCCCCTCTATTCTCTTCCGCTCTCTACGATCTCTGTCATATTATCCCTATGGTCTTTTTTTAATAATTGTTGTATTATATTTTCACTGTCCATTGTGGCCTGAACGCACCATAACCCAAGAATTAATGAATAGAT
Organism: Pinus tabuliformis; assembly: GCA_031772625.1. NCBI lineage: Eukaryota > Viridiplantae > Streptophyta > Pinopsida > Pinales > Pinaceae > Pinus > Pinus tabuliformis. The sequence goes on from CM062813.1 coordinate 1,183,029,731, forward strand.
GTCCATCTAATGCTATTAGAAACAAGACTCCTTAAGAAATGTGGTATGGCCACATTCCTTCGGTAAAGCATCTCAGGGTATTTGGTTCTACCTGTTATGCCTTGATACCAAAGGTACATAGAAACAAACTTGGTTCAAGGAGTTGTAAGTGTATCTTCTTGGGGTATTCAAATACCTCCAAAGCATACCATCTCTATGATGAAGTTAATAAAAGGTTTGTTGTATCTAGAGATGTAATCTTTCTTGAATCTCCCAAAGCTTACAATGTTATTGAGTGAAAACTTGATTGTTTGGATAGATTCGGACATAAAAAATTATTTCAGGAATTTGATAATCAGATTCCACATCTTGAAGGGGGGATTCCTATACTGGATCAATATGTGGAATCTTCTTCTGAAGCACTCTCTCCCCCACATGAAACTCCAACCACTGATGATACTTTGAGTGATGTGATTGACATAATTGGGAGACTCAATCTTGATTCAGTCCCAACTCTGTCAACTGCGTAGCCTGGACCATCTCAGAAAGGTCCCCCAAAGTGGCTGACAAAGACACTTGAAAGTGTTCATCCTGATGAGGTTGGAAAGACAGGAACAAGAAATTCAACCATGCAAAATGGAGGTGATGTAGATGATTCTGATTCACCTATTGATATGGATGTTTCTTATGATTGTGAACTGAATTTGTCTACAGATTTTGAACCAACTTCCTTCAAAGAATCCACTTCTTATGATGAATGGAAAGAAGCAATGTAAAAGGAGTATGATGCCTTCATAAAGAATGACACTTGGAATTCGGTTGATCCTCCACTGAGAACCAAATCAATTGGATGCAAGTGGGTCTACAAGAACAAGAATAAAGTTGATGGCTCACTTGACAAGCACAAAGCCGGGCTTGTGGAAAAAGGTTTTGCACATAAGGAAGGGATTGATTATGAGGATACTTTTCCCCCATAGAAAAATGGGCTACCATTCGGACACTCTTTGCCTTAGCAGCTCAAAATGGTTGGAAAGTCCATCAAATGGATGTAAAAACTGCTTTTTTGAATGGAGATATGAAACAAAATGTTTTTATATCCCAGCCAGAAGGATTTGTTGTGAAGGGACATGAACATAAAGTATGAAAACTTGTGAAATCCTTGTATGGCCTCAAGAAAGCAACGCGAGCCTGGTATGAAAATTTCACTGAGCATCTTCTGAAACTCAACTTCAAATATTATGATCTTAATGATGCAACTTCGTTTGTCAAGAAAGTTGGGAAAATAGTTGTATATCTTTTGGTATATGTAGATGATATTTTGATGATAGGGAATAATTAGAGCTACATTGCATCCGTAAAAAATTAATTGAGGAAAGGTTTTGAAATCACTGACTTGGGTTATGTTCACTACCATCTTAGTCTTGAAGTAACTCAACATCTAAAGTCTATATTCCTCTCTCAACAGAAGTACATTGGAGATCTTCTAAACAAGTGTGGCATGGTTGAGTGCAATCCTCTGACTACTCCAATGGAAGAAAACGTAAAGTTCACATCCATTGAAGAAAAAGAATTTGAGGATGCAATAAAGTATAGAGAACTTGTAGGAAGTCTCAGCTACCTGACTACTACCAGACCAAGCATTTCGTTTGTTGTTGGAATCCTCTCCAAGTTTATGCAAAATCCTTGTGAGGGACATTGGTTTACTACAAAAAGAGTTCTAAAGTACTTGAAGGGAACCCAAGACTTTGGACTCAAGTATACATAGGTGGGTGACTTCATCTTGATTGGATACTTTGATTTAGACTTTGGTGAGGACAAAGAAACTAGGGTATCTACTTCAAGTTATGCTATGAGTCTTGGATCAAGAGTTGTCTCCTAGAGATCACACAAACAATTAGTTCCAGTAGATTCCACAACAGAGGTAGAATATGTGGCAGCAATTGAGGCAACAAAAGAAATTATATGGCTCAGGAAAATTCTAGAAGATTTGCAGGTAAAACAAGTACATTCAACTCCACTCATTATTGACAACACCTCTACAATAAAGTTGGACAAGAACCCAAAGTTCCATGATCGAATGAACCATATCAATAAAAAATACCATATGATTCGACATCATGTTGAGGCCAAGACAATCCATCTATGCCATTGTTCCACTATTGAGCAGATTGCAAACATATTCACCAAAGCTCTTGGAAGATAAAATTTTGAAAGATTCAGAACGATGCTTAGACTCACCAACATCCATTCAGATTAAGGGGGGAAATGTTCACACCTAATCATTGGGATTGGGTGAACACTTGTAAATAATGTAAATAGTAAATAATGGAAACTGAAGAGTCATCAGGAGGTGAAGCCCAAGAGTCACTCCCTCATGTATATAACCATGAATAATCTTAATGAATAAACATAATTCATTTGAGGAGTTACCTCTTGGCCTCACAGAACCTTCACAATATAATTAGTATTAGAAACCCTAGGATCAATATTATAAACCTAAGAGATTAATAAACATATTGGATTAATATTAAAAACCAGAGGGATTATAAACCCAATAGAATAACATTAGAGCCTAGGATTAATATTAAACCTTGGGAATATAAGCTCTAAGATTAATATTATAAACCTTAGGATCAATATTATAAACCCAAGTGATTAATACTATAAATCCAAGGAATTTATAAACCTACGGGATTAATATTATAAACCTAAGGGATTAATATTATAAACCCTAGGATGAATATTAAACCCTAGAAATATAAACCCTAAAACTAATATACCCAAGGGATTAATATTGTAAACCCTAGGCTTAATATTCAACCCTATGATTAATATTATAAACTCAAAGAATTTATATTATAAACCCAATGGATTATAAACCCAAGGGATTTATATTAAACCTTAGGATTAATAGATAAACCCTATTATAATATTATACCATAAGAATATGAACCCTTAGATTAATAAACCCAAGGGATTGATATTATAAACCCAAGGCACTGATAAAAATAAGGGATTAATACTAAAAACCGAAAAATCCAAAGGATTAATATTGTAAACCCAAGGTATATAAACCTTAAGGTAAATATCATAAACCCTCAAACAAACATGGTTGACCATGATTGATTTTTATATTGAGACAATATTTGTCACAATGTAATGTTGGACCATGGTTGACCATGACTCATTTTCATATTGAAAGAATCATTGTCACAATGTGATGTTGGACCATAGTTGACCATGATTTACCATGGTCGGTTTTAATATTAACAATATTTGCCACAATGCGACATTGGACCACAGTTGACATAACATTAAATCTTAGGTTTAATATTAAATCCTATGAACATAAACACTAATATTGATCAACCGAAAGGATTAATATTATAAACCCAAGGGATTAAAAACTAAAGGGATTAATATTAAACCCTAAGATTAATATTATAAACCCAAGGGATTAAAAACTAAAGGGATTAATATTAAACCCTAAGATCAATATTATAAACCATAGGTTTAATATTAAACCCTTAGAATATAAACCCTATGATTAATATTAGAAACCTTAGGATCAATATTATAAATCTAAGAGATTAATAAACTCATTGGTTTAATATTAAAAACCAAAGGGATTATAAACCCAATGGAATAACATTAGAGCCTGTGATTAATATTAAATCCTAGGAATATAAACCCTAAAATTAATATTATAAACCTTACGATAAATATTATAAACCCAAGAGATTAATACTATAAATCCAACGAATTTATAAACCTAAGGGATTAATAATATAAACCTAAGGGAATAATTTTAAATCCAAGGGATTAATATTATAAACCTAAGGGAATACTTTTAAACCCAAGGGAATAATATTAAACCCTAGGAATATAAACCCTAAAACTAATAAACCCAAGGGATTAATATTGTAAACCTTAGGCTTAATATTAAACCCTCAGAATTTATAAACCTAAGGGATTAATATTATAAACTCAATGGATTATAAACCAAGGGGTATAATTTTAAACCCAAGGGATTAATATTATAAACCTAAGTGAATAATATTAAATACAAGGGAATAATATTAAACCCTATTAACATTAACCCTAAAACTCATAAACCCAAGGGATTAATATAGTAAAACCTATGCTTAATATTAAACCCTAGGAATATAAACCTTATGATTAGTATTATAAACCCTAAGAATTTATATTATAAACCTAAGGGATTTATATTAAACCTTAGGATTAATATGTAAACAATATCATAATATTATACCCTAGGAATGCGAACCCTTAGATTAATAAACCCAAGGGATTGATATTATAAACACAAGGCATTAATAAAAAAGAGGGGTTAATACTGAAAATACAACGATTAATATTGTAAACCCAAGGTATATAAACCCCACGATAAATACTATAAACCCTAAAACAAACATTCTTGACCATGGTTGATTTTCGTATTGAGATAATATTTTTCACAATGTGATGTTGGACCATGGTTGACCATGATTAATTTCCATGTTGAAAGAATATTTGTCAGAATGTGACGTTGGACCATGGTTGACCATGATTGAGCATGGTTGACCATGGTTGATTTTAATATTGACAAGCTTTGTCAAAATGTGATTTTCGACCATTTCCTACAACTAATAAACTAAAGGAATTAATATTGTAAACCCTAGGCTTAATATTAAACTCTACGAATGTAAACCCTAGAAATTTATAAACCTAAGGAATTAATATTATAAACTTAAGGAAATAATTTTAAACCCTAGGAATATAAACTCTAAAACTAACAAACACAGGGGATTAATATTGTAAACCCTAGGCTTAATATTAAACCCTAGGAATATAAACCTTATGATTAATATAATAAACCCTAAGAATTTATATTATAAACCCAGGAGATTTATGTTAAACCTTAGGATTAATATATAAACCCTATCATAATATTCTACCCTAGGAATATGAACCCTTAGATTAATAAAATCAAGGGATTGATATTATAAACACGAGGCATCAATAAAAAGAAAGGATTAATATTGTAAACCCAAGGTATATAAACCCTAAGATAAATATTATAAACCCTAAATCAAACATGGTTGACCATGGTTGATTTTCGTATCGAGACAATACTTTGCACAATGCGATGTTGGACCATGGTTGACCATGATTGATTTTCATATTGAAAGAATCTTTGTCATAATGTGACGTTTGACCATGGTTGACCATGATTGACCATGGTTGACCATGGTTGATTTTAGGATTGACAAGCTTTGTCACAATGCCACGTTCGACCATTTCCTAAAACTAATAAACCCTAGGGATTAATATTGTAAACCCTAGGAATTTATAAACCTAATGGGTTAATATTATAAACTCAATGGATTATAAACCTAAGAGGATAATTTTAAACCCAAGGGAATAATATTAAACCCTAGGAATATAAACCCTAAAACTCATAAACCCAAGGGATTAATATTGGAAACCTTAGGCTTAATATTAAACCCAAGGAATATAAACCCTATGATTAATATTATAAACCCAATGGATTATAAACCCAAGAGATTTATATTAAACCTTAGGATTAATATATAAACCCTATCATAATATTCTACCCTAGGAATATGAACCCTTAGATTAATAAACCCAAGGGATTGATATTATAAACACAAGGCATTAATAAAAGGGATTAATACTGAAAATACAAAGGATTAATATTGTAAACCCAAGGGATATAAACCCTAAGATAAATATTATAAACCCTAAAACAAACATTGTTGACCATGGTTGATTTTCATATTGAGACCATGTTTGTCACAATGCAATGTTGGACCATGGTTGATCATGATTGATTTTCATATTGAAATAATATTTGTCACAATGTGACTTTGGACTATGGTTGATTATGATTGACTATGGTTGACCATGGTTGATTTTAATATATACAAGCTTTGTCACAATGCGAAGTTCAACCATGGTAGACCATGGTTGTGATAATGTGACGTTGGACCATGAGACAATCTTTGTCACAATGTGACCATGACAATTGATGATCATTAACCATGATTGATTTTCATTTTGAGACAATAATTGTCACAATGCGACATTTGACCATGGTTTACCAAAATTGAAGATGGTTGACCATGGTTGATTTTCATATTTGATCTGATAATGAGATCTAAGACAATTAATAAGGTATTACAGACTCATATGCATGGATTTGTTTATGTTATTTTATGCAATGGATCGATAAGATTGTGAAATACACAGATAATGAAGAAGTAAACAAAACATAATAGACAACACATAACACAACAAATTTAATGAGGAGTTCACCCAACACTCCTAGGCTACATCTCCTGGTCTAGCCTTCAGTGGTGGCCTCTCTATTATGTCTTCAAAACAGATTTTTTACAACAATGAGCTCAATTTGAGCCTCACACACAACAGATGCAACAACAAGAGCTTTGCTTGAACCTCACAAGACTCTTTGAGTACATAGACTCCCTCAATGCTCTCTATCTTTGTCCTAGCTCTATCTCAGCACTGCCTGCAATACTGACTGTCATGTTTGCTCTCTATCTGTGGCTTTAAAGCCAATCTGGGCTGCGTTTCTCCTTCTCGGCTTTCTGTCTCCCGGGTCTCTGTCCGCTTCAAATCCATCTTCTGGCGTTACACAATCATTGCATAATGCCTCAAGGGGAGGTGGCCACCTATTCGGCAATGTAAGAGTGCCTCGGTCCCTTGAAATCCTTCAAAATCCCAAACGTAGTCATTTTCTATTTTACACAGGAAAATGTATTTACGACTGTGAAATTACGCCAAAACACAGTTCAATTCGGACTTCAAAAATTCCTTAAATATGGTCCATCCCCCTATCGGGTCCGCCTGTAAGTCATCATCGCATGTCACAATGGCCTACCCCTTTGTATTTTTAAAATGCGTTAAAACCACGAAAATACATTAAAAATGGCTTTGTTGCGGATCTCAAATTTTATGGAATAATATTGATAAAACCATCGGCTCTGGTTTATCGGACCGCACATATACATGTGTATCGGTCCCGCTCCATGGTGTTGCTCCGATGCGATTGATCGCAATCGCATATCGCTCATGCCCCAGGCCATTTGCAAGCGCTCTTTGTAATCACCGATAGCGATCCTGCGATGCAACATGGGCCGTCGATCTACGCGCTTGATCGACGGTCCTAGTTGACTCCGCCAATCATCGTCGTAGGTGTTATGTAGTCTGCGTCGATCTTCGTTGTCTACCTATGCCGATTGCGATTGCCGATCAAATCTAGACCGTTGATCGGCCAGATTTGACGGCTATTGTGCATTCATTTGTTCCGCCTCCGATACTCTGTTTTTTCACTGATTTCACGTGTTTTTGCTCCTAATAGTGTTTTTCCCCATTCTGAAAGGTTTTCTCATGCGATTTTCTTTGGTCATTGGCATGATTTTTTGAGTTTCCAAGACTTAGAGAGTATTCTTGGATCCATTTGGATCATGCCTTCCCACTAAAAAAGGCTTTTGGACCACCAAAAGTTGGTTTTCAAGCATCGCTCAAGTGAGGATATAGCTGCCTCACTTGCCCAATCTCTATCCATTGGGCACTGCTAGATTTTGAACCTTTGAGCCCGATCCTAAGGTACTCCATGTCCCCTCTATGCGTAGTCCTCACCTTCCTATCCAGAACTGTATCTTCCTGCAACTCATTGAGGTATTCAGGCAACAGATCATCAATGGAAGGTAATTGACTTTGCTCTTCGGGACCTTCAATTAATGGAGTTCATACAGTCTTAAGTTTTTTGCATTTACCACTGAATAGATGTGCATGTATGCTGTCAGATCAAGGAGGAAAGCGTTTTCACCAATTTTCTCAAGTACCTTAAAAGGCCCATACCTTACTGGCTTCAGCTTCTTTCCTTCACCTTGCCTTCTGTCCTTGTTGATATACAGCCAGACATGATCACCAACTTGGAAGCTGTGCTCCACCTGATGTTTATCATGCCTTGCCTTGTATTTGGCTTGGCTCTTTTGTAGCTGTTCCTGCACTACCTGGTGAATTTCTTGGATCTGTTCGATGAACCTGGTTGCTTTGTCCACATCACTATGTCCAGCAACTACTATGTCTTTTTCAAAGACAAAATCCAAGGGAGACCTTGGTATAAAACCAAAACAGGTCTCAAAAGGAGATCTCTATGTAGAAGAATGTTTAGCACGGTTGTAAGCATGCTGCACATAACATAAATGTTCATCCCAAAGCTTGGGATGCTTGCTGCAATAACCCCTAAGTAACTGGATCACTGTCCTGTTGACTACCTCTATTTGGCCATATGTTTGTGGATGAAAGATTGTGCTTTTCTTCAGTCTGGTGTCCATTAATTCCCACAAAATTGACCAAAACTTCCCAACAAATCGGGAGTCTCGATCAGATACTATGGAAGTAGGTAACCCAAAATGCACCTAGACATGCTAAAAGAACACCTTCGTTGTTTGTTCAGCTATAATCTGCTTATTACAGGGTATTAAAATACACATTTTTTTGAACTTGTCCACAATAACATATAAATAGTCATGTCCCTTTCTAGATTTTGGCAATCCCCCAACAAAGTCCATGGAAACACTTTCCCAAGGACAGGAAGGGACTGCTAGTGGAGTGTACAAGCCTAGTTTTCTATTGTTGGGCTTACTTTTAGCACACATGGTGCACCCTCTTACATATCTAAAAACAGTTTCATGCATTCTTGGCCAATGGCAGTATATTTGCAGCTGTGCAACTATTTTACTTACACCAAAATGACCTAATATCAGATAAGTATGTGCCTCCCTAATTATGTTCACTCTTTTTGTTTGTGGAATGCATAGCTTTCCCAAATGATACAAGAGTTGGTCCTTAACATAGTAATCCTACCTTTTTGCCATTACTTAAAGCTACATATACATCTTTAAAGTCTATATCTTGAGCATATTGTTTAATATAGCTTTCATGCATTACTGAGTTATGCTTAAGTATAGTAGATGCATTTATGATTGGTCTGGACAACGTATCTGCAACTTTATTGTGTATACCCTTTTTATATCTCATGACTAAATGAAACTATTGTAGGAAACCCATCCACCTATAGTGTCTTGATTACTGCAATTTAGTTTGTGAGTGAAAATACTGAAGTGGGTAATGATCAGTATGTATTATTGTTTCTTTTCCCATTAAGTAATGTTTCCACTTCTTCACACTCTGGACTAATGCATACAATTCTTTATCATATGTAGGATAATTAACTACTGCAGAATTAAAAGTCTCAAAATGGTAGCATATGGGTTTACCATGTTGCATCAACATTGCTCTCATGGCATAGTCACTGGCATCATTTTCGATCTCAAATGGTTGTTGAAGATTTGGCAATGCTAATACTGGTGTTGTACTAATTTTTTCTTTCAAGGTGTCGAAGTATTTCTGTTGTTTGCCTCCCCACTGAAAGACCTTGTTCAATCCTAGTAAAGCATGTAAGGGAGCTGCAATTAAGGAAAAATTAGCAATAAACTTTCTCTAATGTTGTGCTACTCCTAGGAAGCTTCTAACTTCTATAGTAGACTTGGGTTTAGGCCAGTTTACAATGATTGCAACCTTAGATGGATCTATCTTCAATTCACAACCCCCTACAATATGACCCAAATAATTCAAAGATATTTTACAAAATTCACATTTTGATAATTTAACATAGAGATTTTCCTTTTTCAAAACATCTAGAGTCTGCCTTACATGCTTCAAATGTTCTTCCCATGTTTTACTGAAAACAAGAATGTCATCAAACTATACAATTATAAAATCATCAATAAAAGGGCTGAGTACATCATTCATAACTCTCATGAAAGTGGCAGGAGCGTTAGTTAAGCCAAAAGGCATAACTAGCCATTCATACAACCCTTTCTTTATTTTGAAAGCAGTCTTCCATGCATCTTGCTCTGCTACTTTGACCTGATGGTAACCACTATGCAATTCCAACTTGGAAAAGTAAAAAGCTTCCTTCAACTGATCCAATAGATCATCAATGCGAGGAAGGGGATAATGATTCTTGATCGTTATTTTATTCAGTGCTCGATAATCAATGCACATCCTCCACGAACCATCTTTCTTCCTCACCAACACGATTGGAGATCCACATGGTGATGTGCTTGGTCTTATGAACCCTTTCTCGAGCAGCTCTTGTACCTGCTTCTTGATTTCTACATTCTCTAAAGTGGATAACCTGTACATTCCAATGTTAGGCAATGGAGCATCTTGCTGCAAATTAATATCATGTACAATTTCCCTTTTGGGTGGTAGACCTTTAGGTTCTTGAAATAATATATCATATTCTGAAACAATTTTTTCTAAATCAACGTTCTATTTAGTATCACAGCCTTCAAATACATTGGTTTTATCAGGTTTCTTTTCCTTTACAATCATCAGTAAAAGTTTCTTTCATGAATTTACAATTCTTTTCATCTGCCCTGAGTTTATGAGCTCTTACAATATATTTGATTCCATCTTTAAGGAGTTGATACTTATTTTCAGCTCTATAGAAAATGGCTTTTCTATCATACAAGTAAGGACTTCCTAAAACAATTCCACATATATCCAAGGGAACGATATCTAAGTCAACCTCATCTACAAATGCTGACCCAAAAGAAAATCTAAGTTTACATTGTCTAGTCACTTGTAGCTTTGCTTTATCACATACCTAACCTAACGGATATGGCTTCTTGTGAGGTGTGGTTAGTAGTCCCAATTTCTTTACAATTGCTTCAAAAATTAAGTTTACTTGTGAGCCACTATCAAACAAAGTATCAATATTTTGATGCTTGGAAATAACTCTAATATGAAAAAGCTCATGTATTTTCCTCTCATTTTCTTCACTATCAATAGTTTGGGCAGAATTACTAGTAGATGCTTCAGAATTTTTACCTTTTATACCTGTGGTTGCGATTGTTGTTTCATCACCTGAGTCTGACCCCAAATCTTTTTGTATGGCAACATCAGCCTTCTTCTTCTTGCCATCGAACTTCTTGGGTTTCAGCTTCGGATGCAAAGACCAACAGTGTTCATCATCATGTCCATGCTTCTTGTAGTGAGTGCATGAAGGTTTTTCCTTTTGTACAATATTTGCCTTCCTCTCTTTCCATTTCTGCTTCCTCTTTTCCTTGTTTTTTCTTGCAGTGGGTTTTGATGATCCCCCAATCTCTAGGTTCACATTCTTGCCTCTAGCCTCTAGATGGGTAGCCTGAACAGATGCCTCATCTATGCTAGTAGGGTTAAACAGGAGAATGGTGTGCCTCAAATAGCTGTGTAGACCACCTATATACTTCAACAAAGTTTCAGGTGAGTCTAAAGAAATGCCTAGAATCAAAGCTCTTTTTCTAAATTCTTGGGTGTAGCTTTATACACTTTTCCCTTTTAATTGGTGAAGAGTTTGCCAACTCATCATAGCTTGATGCATATAAACTAGTGGATAGAATTGTTTTTTAATTGCAGAAACAAATTCACTCCAGAAAGAAAGAATTTTACCATGCTTCTTCAAGTCAGCTTGTGTCCTGCCTTCCCACCATACCAAGGCAGTTCCTCCAAGGTGTAGGTTGGCTAGCTGAATTTTACTCATGTCTGAATCAATGCTCTACACCCTGCAATACACATCACTCTGTCTAATCCAGTTATCTAGTTTCTCTGCATTTAATTCTCAATCATATATTGAAAAATCAAATTAGCATCTAATTTAATCAAAGATGTTTTCTTCTTTTTATTTTCAGGGCTATTAGGAGGTGTGGATAGAGGAGCCTCTTTTCCTTTCCCTTTGCCTTCAGAATGGCCATCTATAAGAGATTCTTCTGTTCCTTTGTCCTGTTTGGAGGTTGAAGAATCTTCACTTCAACCTTTCTTAAATTCTCTATACATTTCTTCTACCATGGCTCTCATGGTCATGAAACTGTCCATGAACTGAGAGTTTGATTCCAATGGATTTTCTTCTGCCATTTTCCTCCTAGGATGGACTCTACCAATTTCTAGGTTAGTTTCAACCAGCTCTCCTTCTCCTAATTTGAGCTTTGACCTAGTTATCATTCACCAATCTAGCACAAGCTTGTCTAACCTTAGTAAACCTAAAGCTCTGATACCACTTGATCTAATAATGAGATCTAAGACAATTAATAAGTTATTACAGACTCATATGCATGGGTTTGACTATGTTATTTTATGCAATAGATCGATAAGATTATGAAATACACATACAATGAAGCAGTAAACAAAACATAATGGACAACACATAACACAACAAATTAATGAGGAGTTCACCCAACACTCCTAAGCTACATCTCCTGGTCCAGCCTTCAGTGGTGGCCTCTCTATTATGTCTTCAAAATAGAGTTTTTACAACAGTGAGCTCAATTTGAGCCTCACACAAAATAGATGCAACAACAAGAGCTTTGCTTGAACCTCTCAAGACTCTCTGAGTACACAGACTCCCTCAATTCTCTCTGTCTCTGTCCTAGCTCTGTCTTGGCACTGCCTGCAATATTGCCTGTCCCATTTGCTCTCTGTCTGTGGCTTTAAAGCCAATCTGGGCTACGTTTCTCCTTCTCGGCTTTCTGTCTCCCAGGTCTCTATTCGCTTCAAATCCCTCTTATGGTGTTACACAATAATTGCATAATGCTTCAAGGGGAGGTGGCCACCTATTTGGCAACGTAAGAGTTCCTCGGTCCCTTGAAATCCTTCAGAATCCCAAACGCAATCGTTTTCTATTTTACACAGGAAAATGTGTTTACAACTATGAAATTCCGCCAAAACACAGTTCAATTTGGACTTCAAAAAGTCCTTAAATATGGTCCATCCCTCTATCGGGTTTTCCTATAAGTCGCCATCGCATGTCATAATGGCCTGCCCCTTTGTATTTTTAAAATGCGTTAAAACCACGAAAATACATTAAAAATGGCTTTGCTGCAGATCTCGAATTTTATGGAATAATATTGATAAAACCATCGAGTCCAATTTATCGGACCGCACATATACATCTGTATCAGTCCCGCTCCATGGTGTTGCTCCGATGTGATTGATCACAATCGCATATCACTCGTGCCCCGAGCCATTTGCAAGTGCTCTTTGTAATCTCCGATAGTGATCCTGCAATGCAACATGGGCGATCGATCTGCGTGCTTGATCGATGGTCCTAGTTGACTCCGCCAATCGCCGTTGCAAGTGTTATGTAGTATGCACCGATCTCCGCTGTCTGCCTATGCCGATCAGATCTGGAGCATTGATCGGCTAGATCTGATGGCTACTGTGCATTCATTTGTTCCGCCTTCGATACTCTGTTTTTTCACTAATTTCACGTGTTTTTGTCTCCCGATAGTGTTTTTCCCCATTCTGAAAGGTTTTCTCATGCAATTTTCTTTGGTCATTGGCATGATTTTTCAAGTTTCCAAGACACAGAGAGTGTCCTTGGATCCATTTAGATCAATATTGAGACAATCTTTGTTACAATGTGATGTTGGACCATGGTTAACCATGAATGACAATGGTTGAAGATGGTTGATTTTCGTATTGAGACAATATTTGTCACAACGTGACTTTGGGCCATGGTTGACCATGAATATAAACCTAAGGGATTTATATTAAACCCTAGGATTAATTTTATAAACCATATGAATAATATTATACCCTAAGAATATGAACCCTTAGGCTAATAAAACCAAGGAATTGATATTATAAACCAAAGGGAAAAATAAGCGCAAGGGATTAACACCAAAAACCCAAGGGAATAATATTAAACCCAAGGTATATAAACCCTAAAATAAACATGGTTGACCATCGTTGGCCATGGTTCGTTTTCATATTGACACAATCTTGTCATAATGCGATGTTGGACCATGGTTGACCATGAGTGGTTTTCATATTGAGACAATATTTGTCACAACACTATGTTAGACTATGGTTGATTTTCCTAGTGAGACAATCTTTATCGCAATGTGAAGTTGGACCATGGTTGACCATGGATGACCATCATTGTCATAATGTGACATTGGATGAATAGACGATCTTTGTCAGAATGTGACCATGATTATTAACCATGGTTGACCATGATTGACCATCATTTACCATGGTCGAGGATGGATGAGCATGGTTGATTTTCATATTAAGACAATTTTTGTCACAATGTTATGTTGGACAATGGTTGACCATGATTAACGGGAAGAAGAAAAAAGGAAAGGCATAATGACAGAGCGAACAATGCCAATACATGTGGAAAAGCCGAAACAACCAACAGCTGATAAAGAGAGTGAACATATGCAAGTTTCCTTACCAAAGCTAAGCATAAGAACCAAGTCCGGTTAGAGGTCGACAGGTACATGGAGCAGTTGATGAGCACGGCCACCAGTGATGACCTACAGCTAAGCACAGGCAACATGAATAAGTACATTGGTGGTCTAGCCACACTCACGACAATGTATCAAATACTTCAAGATGAGATGGAAACAGGTTCCAAGACCACATACCTGGATTCCATGGAGCCAAGAATCCGCTTGCAGAAAGATAACATCAAGAAGTTTGGGGACATCACATCACAACACCAAGCTTGGCATCAGTACATAACTGAGAAGCATCAAGTGGGTGTTGTCAGGTTGGTATTTTCCCAAACCTCAAATTCATAGTGTATTTTCTTGTTAGGTTGTCTCGAGCCCATTTTGTCTCACATGGGTACATGTGGAAAATGTATATTATTGTAAACATGTTGTAAGTGAAATTCCATGTGTCACTAGTGGAATGTGAACAATCACTATATAATGTGAAGAGTCATGAGCGTAGTCCAAGAGTCACAAAGGGGAATATCAAGGCTAAACCCACCCTTTGTTACAAACATAACCTCATAACTCATAGAACTGGCTTTTGAGAGCCAAGCTTATGGCTATACATTCCTTAGAGAAGGCTTGGAGAGTATTCTGATAAGCCTTCGCTTCTTCCTAGTGTAGAGCAAGTAAATCTCTTTGGAGGAGCAGGCAATGTTGAATGTAATGTTCCACTATTGGGGCTAGGGATATTCAATGGTGTATGTATGGATGTAATTTTCACTTTATATATATAATAGATCCAACACGTTTTCATGTATATGTTGTTATTGTAGTTGGACTATTTTGGTTTCTTTAGCAATGTATGCTATTTAACTTACACATTTATGTATGAACTATTTTGTATGCAATTGTACGAATCTTGTTGCAGATGTGTTGTTGGTTTAACCTGTCACTTTGGATTGTGGGATATTCTGCTTCAAACTTGTGATGTCATTCAGCTCGTGTGTTCCTTTCAGGCTGCGTACTATTATAGTCTTCTATGGGACACACTTCCTTTTCCCCTCCGTGTGATAGAACCCCCATGCATCTCACCTGACTCGCTGCAAGGTCACACACTTGCTTCTAACAAAGTTATAACAATTACCTCTGTGTGCTACTGCATTCAAGGCATTATTTTACTGCCCACTTCTGGGACTCCTACTCTAAACGGTTTGAGGTCTAGTTGGAAATTCTTATTGGGGATATCCCCCAACATGTTGGCGGGTCCAGCATCATCAACAGGACCTAGGGGAAAGTTACCTGAAGTGTTGGCATGGTTCTCATGGGACCTTTAGCCAATGTGGAAGGTCTGTGTTTTATGTTTCCATCAATTCCATTTCCCTAAGGTCACATAGGAGGCCGAATCCAACCATAATAACCTCTCATCGCATGCTTACCCTGGCTGGTCGATTACTTAGATAGATGTGGAAGGAGGGTGTTATAGTAATGTGGTCGTATGGTGGGCTGTCACGACCATTGAAACATATGTAGTGGTTTTGGTTGGGCCTTCGAGCTATGCGGTGGTGGGGTTTTACCACCCACCACCACATATATATAATATGACCGGGGGTGGCAACTCGTCCCCCAATTTTAATATTTTTTTTTTTGTTTTACTAAAAACAAGGAGCCAAAATTTTCGACCAGTTTTTTAAGGGTCACTAGAAAAATTAACCAGGCAACAAATTTTCCTGTTCCGATGGATGGATTTCATGCATTGCGACTCTGCAAAATTGTTACTTCATTAATGGCTCCCACTTGGCCAAGTTTGACCAGGACTTTGACCAGCTATAGCTTGAGCATATGAACTCAGATTTGAGTGTCTTTCATGCCATTGAAATCAGGATGACGAGCACTATGATCTTGTCCTATTTTCACTTCAATCCGACAACTTTTATTTTTTAGCTATTTCTGGATTATGAGCATTCCTAGAGCCACCTGGATCATTCCTCTCCAATGAGGAGATTTTCGTCCTCCAAAATCATGAACATAATCTACAACTGTTGTGTTACATTGACTACACCACAAGTGTCCTAACAGGTCACACTTCCTTCTCCTTCACCCTTGTTCTTCGGAGCCATAAGTTATGAGCCGACACTTTCATCCTCTAGAAACCTGTAGTACAATTTTTTGCAAACTAGGTGACCAACCATGAACCAATCATCCCCATACTTACCAAGAGTTTATAAGATACACTCTTTTGTCAAGTTTACATTAGAATAGAAACCAATACCACAACTATCAATACAAGGCCAAAACATCATTGTTTCTTTAATAAGCGATGGAAAACACATAATCACTTTTGCATTTATATTGCAACACATGATTTATAAAAATGCCGAGATGACAATATATCATATCTACTAAAACCATCTCTCACTGATTAAGGTGAATGGGTCATCTCCTTGTGAAATATTTTCTTATTGAACAACTAGTTTTTGCACGGGTTCTTTCTCCCTAAGACACTTCTCTGGATGGAGCCTCCAACACATGTCTCTTTGATGTCCACCCCTATAAAAATGAATGCAAAATGTCTTCTTCCTCTAGACCTACTTTACCTTCTTCCTTCCTTGATGTGGAGAAGTCCTTTCAAACCTCATCCTCTTTCTTGTTGCCATTCTCTTCCAACACTCAACAACCACATGGTTATATAAACCACAAAAACTACATGGTTTTCTATGCCATGATTTCTTGCCATCATGAACTCTAGAATAATGAGAATGTTTGTACCTCTCTTGGTTGTCTCTAACATGATCCTGATGATGAGAGATTGCCTTATCTCTTCCTCTGCAATGTGCATTGTTATGTGAGGATTGTTATGTGTTAGAATCATCCTCTTTCTCCGATCGCTTCGACAATGTCTTGGAAGCTTCTATTGCCTTTGAGCCCTCTCCTTCAATGTACCCCAAACCTCAAAAACAAGGTCTTTATACAACCTCCAATGGTTGATTCATCCCTTGGCCATTAACACCAAGTCCTCCTCCTTTATACCCCATCTTGGTAAGGAATCCCATGCCAATTCCTAAAATGGGTACCTCCATGTTTCCAATAGAAATAACATCATGTTAAAATGAAACTAAAGAATGATCAAAACTATTTACCTCAACTGTTGATTATGAAATAGGTGATGATTTATTCTCTAAGCCTTCCTTGCACTTAAATTTTTCCAAGGCCTTTTTTGTGGCTCATAGCTGAAGCTACAATATCTGCTTCTCCTATTTTTCTTCTCATAGAAGTCTCCTCAATTCAAAATTTTCTGCTTGAAGGATCTAATTGATCTCCTCAGCTGAATGATGAGAAGATGAATAATCACTGGAATATGGAAATGGAGTATCGTCATCTGCTCTTTCTTTTTCCTATTCCTCTATTTCCATCTTCTCCTCATAATCTACACATATTAAATCTACCACGCGTTCCATCCGGAGGAGGTCCTCAATAGAGATCTCTGTTGTTCTCCATTTCCCTTCTTGTCGCACACTCAACCATCGATGAAAACTTGACTAAACTAAGAGGGGGGGTGAATCAGTATAGTCCATTCATGGACATTAAAATTGTTTTCTTTAAACTCATTAACTAATAAATTAAATGAGTAACTTAAAAATTAATGACCAAGAGATGGAGTAGAGCTCAATTAAACCAGATGTAAGTCTCTTTCGTGTTTTTGGAAGTGAAGCATGGGCCCATATTCCAGATGAGAAACATAAAGCTTTAGAACCTAAGAGTGAAAAATGTATTTTTGTCGGATATTCTGAAGATGTCAAAGGATATAGACTTATTCGACTTAAGTCCAAAAATTTTATCATTAGAAGAAATGCAAAGTTTTCTGAAAATATATCGGCCTACGAGCCTAGTTCGGCGGATGTGCCACCTCTCTCTATCCCTTCTACTTCTGAAAACATTTCTTCTTCAGATGATGACAACGAGGATAAAAATCCTCCCCCACCTTCTCAGGATCCTCCTTCAGCTTCTCAGCTTCGAAAATGGGTCAGTGCTACTCAGGATGCAGCAGGTGCTCTTGCAGGTGACCCTACAAATCATCAAAGTACACATTCTCAATTCGATAGAGCCTCTTCTTTACTGGTTCAAGCTTCAGCGAATCATGATCCTAACACCTTTGTAGAAGCCTCAGGCCATTCAGATTGGGACGCAGCTATGAATGAAGAATATCGTTCATTATTGGAAAATGATACATGGGATCTTGTTCCTCTTCTAAAGGGACGAAAACTTGTTAGATGAAAATGGGTTTACAGAACCAAGTATGGACTAGATGGAAAAGTTGATAAACATAAAGCTCGTCTTGTTGCCAAGGGTTTTTCACAAGTTGAAGGCATTGACTATATTGAAACCTTCTCCCCTATTTCCAAAATGAACTCTATCTGCCTTGTTCTTTCCCTTGCTGCCTCTTTAAAATGGGAAGTCCATCAGATGGATGTTAAATCTGCCTTTTTGCATGGGGACTTGCATGAAGAAATCTATATGGAACAACCTCCTAGTTTTATACGAACAAACTCCAACCTTGTATGTTGGCTTAAGAAATCCCTTTATGGTCTCAAGCAAGCCCCTAGGGCTTGGAATGCCAAAATGGTTAGCTTTCTTTTAGATACTGGCTTTTCTAGGTGTCATTATGACAATACTGTCTACACCAAGAAAGTGGGTAAGTCTCTTCTCATTCTTGTTCTTTATGTTGATGATCTTATCCTTACTCATAGTGATCCCAACATTATAAACCATGTGAAGTCCAGCCTTAAAAAGTAGTTTGAAATCACAGACTTAGGACACTTGTATTATTTTCTTGGTCTTCAAGTCTTGCAATCCAAGGAAGATATTTCCCTTTCCCAGTCCAAGTATGCCTGTGATCTTCTACGCCACTTTCACATGGAATACTGTAAGCCGGCCCCTTCTCCCTTTTAGTCTAGAGTCAAAATTTCAGTCACTTGTATTTCCCCTGAAGCTGATGCTACCTTATTGATCCAAGTGGCTCTAGACATAGGTAGAAGTCCTAGAGGACTCAAAAAGTGGAAAATTAAAAGTGGCCAGATTGTTCCCAAACTAGCACCAGATCAAAGTGCTCATCGCCCTGATTCCAACGGTGCAAACGACACTCAAATCCAAGCTCGTATGAGGGAGAACGAGCCAGCCAAAGTTTTGGTCAAAGTTGGGTTGTGGGCCAGGTATAATGGTCCTACAAATTCACTGTCAACCAGCGTGGGAACCTGGCTCCTGAAAGTGGGCGAAATTGTGGCCTCTTTAAATTGCCCAATATCCCTTATATTTGAAAAATTTGAAAACGACATTATTATTAAAAGAAAATTTAAAAAAATATAAAAAATATGGGTGGTAGGCCACCACCCCAGCCACCCACCGGCCTGTTTTACATACAAAACAAAATTTTATAATTTTGGGTTGACGGGCCATGACCCCCACCGACCCTCCTGTTAGCCTCCTATTGCAATAGGTTTCATATTTCCTGATTGACTGTTTTACATTGCAAATATGTCATCTTGTCATGCTGCAAGGTTCCATATTTCCAAGAAGTTCAATTTTGAAGAATCATACCATTTTTGAAGAGTTTTACAGATAAGGGAAAGCCAAATAGCTTAATCTTGGCTTCCCCAGGTTTAAAATGCTTGTTTTAGAAGATAGAGAATGAATATCTGTCCAAACAGTTTAAGCTTGGCAGATGAGTAGCTAGGTAGAGAAATGAAGGAGCCCAACTGCTTAATCTGGGCCCTTGGAAAAGATAAGGGTTGATTTTAGATAGGAGGGCGGTTAAAAGAAAATAAGATAATCAGGGTCTGCAAGTCTAAGTGCACCCATTCAAAAGGAAGAAAAAATGCTAGGTAAGTAGGTTGGGTAAGTAGTTTTGTGGTTGCAAAATCAAGCTATGTGATCCATTTCATGTTTTCAAGTGTTATATCTATTCAGATCACAGTTATGAGGGAGTTTTTCATTTGGAGGAGCTAAAGCGAGGCATGTCTAAACTCCCCCTTCTTCTTATTCCCCAAATCATTCACTAACCTCCCTAAAGAGGTCAAGATCTGCTTGATATCTCTTAAGTTTCATCATTTGTCATATAATTGGCCTAAGTAAAGGTTTCCTTCGCTTAGGAGTACTCTTATTCACTCTATAAGTCATTTTTCCCTTTTAAGTAGCCTAAGATCTCTAAACTTAGCGCTTTCTTGTCATTTTCATATTAACTTCTAACATTATTATGTAAATCCCTATCTATTTTCCCTTCCCCTATTAAAAATATGTTAAATATCCCCCTTAGATACATATCCCCTCCCTCTGGTTGAAATATAACCATAAATAATGCCTGGGAATTACCAAGTTTATTTGAGACTTATTAAGAACCCTTAGTTTGCTTCTTTAACCATTTTTCTTATGCTTTCGGACCTCTTCCAAAGCATAAAAACCCTCTTCCATGCAATCGGACCCCTTCCGATGCATTAACAACCCGCTTTCCAAAGGTTTGAACCCCTGCCACACAAATAAATCAATATAACACATAGCGGGCCCCTGTAGATTAATCTGTCGCCAGCTCCGCGCTCCGTCAGCCCTCCGATCCGCCCTCCCAAATCCGACGGCTCTCAGCGATTTTAGAGCCGCCCCGACGATCGACGGTTAGCCTCCGATAGGCTAGCGGTTTCGTCACCGTACCAAAGATGCGTGTCTCCACGCGATTGTATCGGAGCCCCTCTGACACTTACCACTCTCGTACAGAAGGCGGTCCGATAAAACCACAAACCACCTTCTGTCTCTCCGCCCCCTGACGTCAGCACCATGTCAGCGCTACGTCACCTCTGCGTCAACCCGCCACTGCTACATGTCACTGCCACCGCATCTGCCTCTGTCCCTACTCCGTCACCCTGCCGTACTGCCACGTCACCCTGCCGTACCGGGACCCGCCACTGACGTCATCACCGAAAAAGGCGCGAAGGGTGAAAATCCCAGCAAAGAGTGCCTGAAACGAAAAACTGAGGCAGTTTTTGAAGCGCGAGTGCTAATCGCGCATCGCTAAGAAAAATTGCTCAAAATGGAGGGCTTCTCATGGCTCGACTACCTGCAAAACCCAAAAATTCGCGGGAGGCAACAAGATTTCTTCATGTGTGTTCATATTCAATCGGCCAGCACCGATAGCACTCTAGAGGCCACGAAAAACATTTGCAGCAGTTATTTTTGCCTTGAAAGGGTAGAAAAGGGGCGACTTGACAGTTTCAAGAGTATCAGAGGAAAGATGAAGCCCAAATTCAATTAAAGAGTATCAGTGAAGCGGAAAAGAGTATCAGATCAGCAATATCAAAGCAGGTGAACATTAAAGGCCTCCATCCAAGTCAAAGAAGTAGTAAAGGCCATTCAAAGCTCATCAGATCGGGATTTGTGCACATTAAAGCCACCTAAAAGCAACATAACCGCCTTAGAGGTGCAGATAAGAGACAAAGCACAATTATTGTAGAAACACTGTACTGAGCCACCAAGGACACCATATTAACTCATTTTGATACAGTTGCCTCCAGGACAGCTCAAATAAATATCTTCTTGCATTAACTTCAGGACAAGATTAGGTTAAAGAACTCATTTCCCTCAAATCTGTTTAGGTTTGCTGTAATAGATATTTTTGGATATTTTTCTCTATATAAACCACCCTAATTCATTGTTTAAAGGGTTGGTTGGTTGATAATCCTCATTCTAGACTTGCGCTGTATATTTTGAGAGCTCTGTAATCAAAGACTGTTGGAATGCTTTGGATGAAGAACTGTCTGTTGTGTTATTCAATGGCCAAAGAGTGACTATGGAATTCCTGTGCTACTACATGGCTCAATAAGTGTTTTCCTACCTCTATTTACAGTTTATATATGTTTACACCACCATTGTATTACCATCTAAATAGCAAGAAAGAAGAATAGTTTAGGTTTTGCTTGACTGCACCCTATGCTCAGTTCTTGTTATTTCTATATGTTTTCTTCATAAATGGTTATGAATATGCATACTTAAATGATCATGTTTACCCTGTTTCTTTCACATATGACTGCTATTTAGGAATTCTTGACTGCTCCTAGACAAACTTTCATCCACCTTCCCTCTCTGTTAGCTAATGAAAGATTCTTAGTTTCCTTTCATCTCTGACCTTCATTCCATCTTTATTCCAACCTGATATTGTTCTATGTGTAGCTATCCCGCTTTGTATTCCTCTTGTGACCAAGAAAACACAACAGCAAGCCCTAATCCATGACTCCATGCCCAATGGTTTGAACTTTTCAGTCTATGCATCCCAACTCTGCTTGAAAACATCATCCTTCCCACCAAAATCAAAACAAAACCCATGTACACCATAACTAGCCTAAAATCAACCCAAAACAAAGTTAAATTTTAAAGAGAGAGCCCTCTCTGACTGCAGGTAGGCTAGGACCCGCAGCCCAAAGATTGGTTTGTGGTTACCTCGGCCGTATCCCTTAAGGATCCTAGGGACAACCTGAGTGATAACACCTCAAACCACCCATCGAATGCATATATATAACATATATCATATTTGGGGTGGGAGGGCTACCTGCGGTGGACCTGGCCCACACCCCCACCAAAATAGTCAATGCAATGGAATGTGAGGCTGAGGGGGATCGAACCCACCCGGCCCACATGGGCCGGCCCCCACTGGGTGGCCCCATGTACCAACCTCCGCACTATTTTCAAAGCCAAACACGCACGGTTACCAAAACCAATCCACACACCATTTAATATGACCAAACCATAACATATTAAAAATATGTAATGTGACATTTTCAAATGGTTAAAACAATTTTCCAAGTATGGTGGTTGACGAGGTTGGAACCCCAAACCTCCCGCCTCGTCACCTCTGCACCTAACCAATACACCAATGACCCTTTTGTTGATAACTCCGCCCACGAACAGATCAATGAATCTAAAATCATTCGCACGGGAAGGAGAGAGGTGCGAAACATAGGAATGAAACCCCATTATGCAGAGCAGAATAGAGGCCAAGGTGGAGCAAGGAAATCGAGACGCCTTTTTTTTAATTGTTTTGCAGGTAGAACCATGATTGAGCCAAATTCTCAGGAGGAATTTTCCTAGTGTCCAAATTGGACAAGTTTTATGTTGATTTTACACCTCTTAGCGACATGAACCTGATGACGTAGTCAGAATCTTGATCTGAGTAGCATATCTTTAGATGACCTAGAGGAGGGAATCTTTGAGGAATCTAGGGGGAATCTAAAAGATTCCTTAAGCCCCAGATTTTCACTTTCTCAGAATTCAGAAATTTGACAGTCGATTTTACTCTATTCGACGCCACAAATCTGATAGTGCATTCAGATTTTCCATTTGATTATTTCATTTTTTAGCCACTTTCCAAAGTGGAGTGCAGGTGTTAGCATTCATATGCGAGCAGTCATTTCCATGTGATTCAATGCCATGAGATTGATGGTACGACAAGCTTCAATAGTGTTACATCCTTTTCTTAAGATGGCCCTAGGATGTGAGGTATATGTAGTGTGTTATGTACTTCTTTTTGCTTTGAGATGCATTGTGTGGCATAGATCCCTTTTTGATGTTTGATGTGGGATATTGTTTTCTTAATTGTGTCATGATTCCTACTTGATGTGATGCGTAATAATTTGTGGGATGTATTTGTTGTCATGATTCGTCATGTTTTATTTGAGATCCCTTTGTTGTTATGTTGATGGGATACTCATGTGTCGCCATGTATGTTTGCATTGAGATCCCTTTATGCCATGTTGGCGAGGTGCTCATTATCATCATGCATGATTTTATGTCATACTGATAGGAGTCCTTTTTGAATGAGAATTCCTGCAGCAGAATATCTCTTGGAGCCACTCCTGCATGAGGGAATTTTCCTTGTATGATAGCGACATCACCACCGATGTACATCATCACTATTGACAACACTTAATGCAGTGGCCTACACCATATTGACATCGGGGCCCGAAGACATAGTCCCTCCTGGACGAACTCCATTATCAATGTCTTGTAGTTTTATGCTGCTGACTCTTGTCCTGTTCATTCCTCTTTACAGCATGCATATATGTTCAATTATGCTATTTTTAAATGAAATTCTAATCACATCACGAAATTAAAATATCTTGGTTAAATTCGGGAGTTGAGTTAACTCGGATCAAGTTTGGTGTCAGAGTGGTCTTTGCGTGGATGTGAACTGTGTTGGTTTGTGTTATATTCTTTCCACAAATAGCCCATGTAGTTAAATGGGGGTTAGGAGGGGGGCGGGGCCTCCCCTTCATTGCACCGATTGTGTAGCAGGGGGGGTCATAGTGGGTTTGAGGTGTACCCATAAGCCCACTTTATGGAGTTCGGGGCAGCGCCCCAAAAAATTTTGGTTTTGGACCTTATGTTAGGATGGGCAGACCCACCTATGGTTTTGTGGATGATTTTCACACATGTTTTTGGATGCGATGGTTTTCGGTCCATGGTATTGGACGCGATGGTTTTCGGTCCATGGTATTGGATGCGATGGTTTTCGGCGCATGGTATTGGATGCTTTAGCATGTATAGCTATGTATTATAACATTGAAAGGAATATAATGAAAAATCAAGTTGTTAGTCCCGGTTTTGGGTTCCAGGGGAAAATCTCTATGTATATGTGTTATGCTCTTGCATTGTTTATTTTCTGTATTTTAGAATTTGTA
This sequence comes from Pinus tabuliformis, assembly GCA_031772625.1. Lineage (NCBI taxonomy): Eukaryota > Viridiplantae > Streptophyta > Pinopsida > Pinales > Pinaceae > Pinus > Pinus tabuliformis. The sequence continues at coordinate 1,183,054,746 of CM062813.1, forward strand.
TGCAGGTAATTTCTGTACGGGGTAAAAACCTACATTTGGTATCAGAGTAGTTTTGGCTTCAAGGCGACACCTTTGTTGCTGAGGTGTTTCGCTCGGGCCTGTGGTAGACCCTATTCAATGGGAGATCTGTGAGATCAATTCTATTGGTTAAAGAAGATGGCCAGCAGTGGAAAGATAGAGATCGAGAAATTTAATGGTCAAAACTTTGAGTTGTGGAAACTCAAGATGGAGGATCTGTTGGTGGATAAAGATCAATGGATCGCGGTAGATCCGGGTACTAAACCAATGGGAGTGTCCGATGAAGAATGGAAGAAGTTGGATCGGAAGGCAAAGAGCACAATACGATTGTGTGTCTCAGATTCAGTATTGCTAAATGTATCAGGGGAAGCTACAATGAAGGATTTGTGGGACAATTTAGGGACTTTGTACCAATCTAAGTCTCTGGTGAATAAACTGTTCCTGTGGAAAAAGCTGTATAACCTGAGGATGAAAGATGGAGACTCGGTGATAGAGCATCTAAACACATTTAATACCGTGGTAATTCAGTTAGCATCTGTTGATATTAAAATTTCAGATGAAGGTAAGTGCATCAGTTTGTTGTGTTCTCTACCAGATTCATGGGATAGTTTGGTTATTGCAATAGGTAGCAATGTAACTGCCTTGCAGTTAGATGAAATAGTCTCAGCCTTGCTGGCGAAGGAGATGAGATGGAAAAATACGGAGAGCCAGAATGGTGATGCCTTGTTTGTATGAGGATGGTCCCAGAATAGAAACAAAAATAAGTCATCGAGTGGGAGATCTAAATCTCCAGGGAAACCTGTAGAGGTTGTGTACTGGAAATGCGGAAAGGAAGGGCACTACAAAAGGGACTGTAAATCTAAAGCTCTTGATAAAAGAAAGGGATCCGATGATGCTCCTTCCGCAGAGGCAAAAACCACCTCAAATGAAGGTGGGGATGTGTACTTGGCTTCTTCAAGTACACATGTAGATCATGAGGCATGGTTGATTGACTCAGGTGCATCCTTTCACTTCACTCCCCATAGAGAGTGGTTCTGTGAGTATGAGAAATATGATGGTGGTGATGTCTTCCTGGGGATGATAGGAAGGCTAGTATCATTGGCCACGAAAAAGTAAAGTTGAAATTGCAAGGTGGAAGGGTTAGAACACTTCTGAGTGTTTTGCATATTCCTATATTTGCCAAAAATCCGATTTCTGTAAGCAAGCTGGATGATGTAGGTGTAAAAACAGTGTTCGAGAAGGATACCTACAAGATGGTTTGGGTAGCACTGGTATTGATGCGGGGAGTTCGGATTGGAACTCTGTACAAGCTGCAAGGTAGCACTATTATTGATGGGTGCAATAGTTCCGTGGTTCCTGAATAAGAGCAGAAAATCTAGTGGTCTCTAGAGAGAAGACTATTTTGTGGCATCAAAGGCTTGGACATATTGTAGAGAAGGGCCTTTGAATACTTCATGGTAAAGGTATGGTAGAAGGTATGAGTAATAGCTCTCTAGATTTTGATTTCTATGAAAATTGTGTATATGGGAAGCAGAATCGGGTGAGTTTCCCCTCTGGTAGTAAGAGGGTGAAACAGATATTAGAGCTTATGCACAGTGATGTGTTTGGACCTACGAAGGTTCCATCATTGGGTATGTCTGTGTACTATGTATCATTTATAGATGACTTCTCAAGGAATACATGGATATATTTCCTTAAGAAGAAATCTGAATTCTTTGATAGGTTTAAAGAATTTAAGGCTCTCGTGGAAAATCAGACAGAGAAGAAGATAAAGGTGCTGAGGACATATAATGGTGGAGAGTTTTGGAGCAAGGAATTTGAAGAATTATGTAAGAAGTGTGGTATAGCACGACAGAAGACTACTCCATATACACCTCAGCAAAATGGAGTTTCAGAAAGAATGAACAAGACGTTTGATGGAAAGGGCAAGAAGCATGCTCAGTGGTGCCGGGTTAGGACAGGAATTTTGGGCAAAGGCGGTGGATACTACATGTTACCAGGTCAATAGGTCACCTTCATCAGCGTTGGAGGATAGGACTAGATAGTAAATCTGAAAAGTGCATCTTTATTGGGTATAAGGATGGTTTAGAGGGTTATAAGCTCTGGAACCCAGTAACAAGGAATGTTGTGTACAGCCGAGATGTGGTGTTCAGAGAGATGAAAGATGTTATTAAACATGAAGTCCAACGAAGGGAACCAAAGAAGATAGAGTTTGAGCTAAAGAAGGAAGAATCAGACTCTACAGCAGAGGAGGAATCAGAAGATGAAGAGCCACAAACTCCGGCTGTGAGAAGATCAGTTCGAGAAAGAAGGCAACCAAAAAGGTATCGTCCATCTGCTTTCTGTTCAAATTTTGCTTTGTCTGTTACTGATAATGATCCCAGAACTGTGAAGGAAGAAGTGGATTCAAAGGATGGAAAACTCTGGAAAGAGGCCATGGTTGATGAAATGACATCTTTGCATAAAAATGAGGCTTGGGATCTGGTGGAGTTGCCGACTCGAAGGAAACCCATTGGTAGCAAATGGGTGTTCAAAAAGAAGACAAATGTAGAAGGAAAAGTGGAGAAATACAAAGCTTGGTTGGTAGCAAAAGGTTATTCGCAGGTGCCGGGAATTGATTTTGGTGATATTTTTTCTCCTGTTGCCAAGGTAACTTCTATTAGATTACTTTTGTTGAATTGAGGCTTCTGTGATCCATAATAGTTGTAAGAAGAAATTCGGCATAAATCACATGTAGAAAGACCTTTGTCGACGTGTTTCGAACCAACCAGTGTGGTTCATCATCAAGACAAGTTGAAGAAACAGATCCAACTTTGCATGTTAAATAGTCTAAGCAAAGCCTCCAATGACTATCTTGACCAACGGCTAATTTTGACTTAGGGACCAGAGTCATAAAGTCAATTTTATAATTTAAAGGAAGCTAGTTATATTCGGTGACCATACCTTTAAAATATATATATAAATATATAAATAAATAAAATAATTTTAATAAGTGTTTAAGTTAATAGTTAGTTAAAAAGGTATCATTTAATAATTAAAAATTATAAGTTATTTGAAATTTAAATGGGATTTAGTTATATGGAAGACCTTTCTATAATTATAAGTTATTTGAAATTTAAATGGGATTTAGTAGATTACTTTTTATCTGTTGCTGCTGCTTTTGATTTTGAGGTAGAACAGATGGATGTGAAGACAACATTTCTTCACAGGGATTTGGAAGAGGAAATCTACATGAATCAACCTGAAGGCTTTGTGGTGAAGGGTAAGAAAGAACTGGTATGCAACTTAAAGAAGTCTCTGTATGGGTTAAAATAGTCACCAAGGATGTGGTATCATAAATTTGATACATTTATATGGGGACTTGGCTTCACTAGAAGTAAAGCAGATCACTATGTGCATTTTAAATTAATTAGTGACCGTGTTATTTATCTGGTCTTGTATGTGGATGATATGTTGCTGGTTGGAAATGACAAAGAAATTATCCAGGATTTGAAGACCCAATTGTCCTCCAAATTCGACATGAAAGATCTTGGTGCTACAAACTATATTTTGGGCATGGAAATTAAAAGAGATCGAACAAAGAGGAAGCTCTAGCTAAACCAGAGGAAGTATGTAGAGACAATATTGCAGAGGTTTAATATGCATGATAGTAAACCGGTGAAGGTTCCTATTCCTGTAGGTGTGAGGTTATTTGCTGAACAGTGTCCCAAGACACAAGAAGAGGAAGAGGACATGGCCTGTGTTCCATATGCAAGTGCAGTCAGTAGCCTGATGTATGCAATGGTCTGTACTAGACCAGAAATTGCACATGCAGTGGGAGTATCGAGCAAGATTATGTCAAAACCAAGGAAGGAGCATTGGACAGCAGTGAAGCGGGTTTTCAGGTATTTGCGTGGCGCTAGTGATTATGGTTTGTGCTACCAAGGAAGAGCAGGATTGGACAGAGTGCTGGATATTCGTGGCTTTGTTGATGTTGACTGGGCTGGAGATCTAGATCAGAGAATATCTACAAGTGGGTATGTGTTTAACCTATTTGGAGGTGCAGTCAGTTGGATGAGTAAGAAACAATCTGTAGTGGCACTATCAACTACAAAGGTAGAATACATGGCAGCCACTCATGCAAGCAAGGAAGCAGTTTGGTTGCAGAGATTGTGTTCAAGTATGGGGTTAGTACAGGGAGCTATAAGGATAGACTGTGACAGCCAAAGTGCAATTTTCTTGGCAAAGAACCCCGCATATCATTCAAAGACAAAGCACATTGATGTTCAGTATCACTTTGTGAGGGACACGATAGAAAACAAAAAGGTGTTGCTGGTAAAGGTGGACACTTTGAAGAATACTGCAGATGCATTGACAAAATATGTGAGCTCTAAGAAGTTCTCTTAGTGTAGAGAGACAATGGGCATTTCAGGGCTGGAAAAAATGACTAAGCTCTCTTGTGGCCCCCTATGGAAAGAAAACAACAAGTGGAAGAATGTTGGGTTGTGTTATATTCTTTCCACGACTAGCCCACGTAGTTAAACGGGGGGTTAGGAGGGGGGCAAAGCCTCTCCTTCGTTGCACCGATTGTGTAGCGGGGGGGGGGGGGGGGGGGGGGGGTCATAGGGGGTTTGAGGCATACCCGTAACCCCACTTTATGGGGTGTTTTGGACCTTATGTTAGGATGGGCGGACCCACCTATGGTTTTGTGCATGATTTTCGCACATGTTTTTGGATGCGATGGTTTTCGGTCCATGGTATTGGACGCGATGGTTTTCGGTCCATGGTATTGGATGCTTCAGCATGTATAAATATGTATTATAACATTGAAAGGAATATAATGAAAAATCAAGCTGGTATTCCTGGTTTTGGGTTCCAGGGGAAATTCTTTGTGTATATGTGTTTTATGTGTTATGCTCTCGCATCATTTATTTTCTGTGTTTTAGAATTCGTATGCAGGTAATTTCTATATGGGGTTAAAACCTACAAACTGCAAGTGTGAACAATGGAACATGCAGCGACAGAGGATGAAAAAGCGATGTACAAGACCATGCTCAAAATTTCCCAAAGGGTGGAAATAATGTATGAAGCTCTACAGAAAGAGACGGAGGAAAAGGAGCGATTGCAGCTTCAGGTTCGAGCCACGCAAGAGGCCCTGGAAGAACTGAAGCACAACAAACAGAATCTTCAAACAGGGAACGATGAATTGAATATGCTTCTACATGAAGAGAAAGAGGAAAAACAAAGTCTGCTACGACAACTGCAAGCTAAGGATGAGGCCTTAGAAAAGCTACAGCATGACCCATGTGAGGTAAAAAATAATTCTTTGAATTCATGTATGTTTTCTGATGATGAATTCGCCGTTTTCGAAAATCATACCATAGGAATTGGTTGCAAATTGTTTAAGAAAATGGGGTATGAAGGAAAAGGCTTGGGGATTAATAGCCAAGGCATTGTCATCTCCATCAAAGTAGAGGAGTTACCCCGTTAGGTAGGACTTGGGTATGTCAAAAAGGAAGTTGGGGAATGCACCAAGACAGCCAGCGAACCACCAACAAAAGATGATGAGAAGTCCTCATCAGTTCTTTCCAACTTGAAAGTGGAGGTAAAAGATGTTAATTTCCCTTCAGTTTTGTCTTCACATAGTATGATTTCTATTGGAAATGTGGAGATACCAATTACAGGGACAAACTTGAGGCTCCTTACTAGGATGAGGTACAAGGAGGAAAAACTTGGTGTTAATAACCAAGGCATAACTCAACCATTGGAGGTTGTGCAGAGACCTTGATTTGCAGGCTTGGGATACATTGAAGGAGAATTCTCGAAGGTGTCAGATTCTTCCGAGACGTCGTTGAAATCATCGAGGAAAGAGAATGATGGGAACACATCCCCATCATCCCATGGAAGTTTCCATTGCAAGGAAAGAGTTGACGCTAGCTCTCACTGCCATACTTACACCAGAGACAGCAAGGGAAGGTATACTCAGTCTCGATATTCGAATGTTCATTTCAATTATAATCATGTTGTTAATGATGGACCTAAATCATGGAATCGAAAGACATGTACCTTTTTTGGATTACATAACCATACATTTTCTAAGTGTTGGAAAAGAATAGCAGCACACAAAAGGAGGAGGCATGAAGGACCCTCTCCACAACAGGTAAAGAAACATGTTAAGTAGATCTAGAGGAAGAAGATGTATTGTATTCATTGCAACAGAGGTGGCCATCAAAGAGCCACTTGTTGGAGGCTCCATCCATAGTAGCACCTGAAAGACAAAGTGTCGGTGCATGAACCAGATGAAACGATTGTTCGACAAGAAAAACCACCACATGGGGATGACCCATTCACATCGATAAGTGAAAAATAGATTCTAGATATGTTAGCTTGTCATGGTCATGCTTTTGTAAATCATTTGTTGCATTTTAAGATGTAAAAGTGATGATGTGTTTTCCATCACCTGCTAAGCAACAATGATGTCGGGTCTTATTTTGTGTTTCATTTTAAACTGTGAAAGTGATATCATGTTCCCATCACTTGTCAAAGAAAAAATAGTGTTTGGCCTTATTTTTTTAAATCATGTGTTGCAGTGATGATGTGTTTTCCATCATCTGTTGACGCAATAATGATATGTTGGCCTTGCTTTCATAGCTGGGGTATTGTTTCCATTTTGATGTAAACTTGACCATCAAGTATGTGTTATAAAATCATGGAAAGTATGGGATGCTTAGGTCATTAGTTGGTCATGTAAGTTAAGCATGTAATTTGCAGAATTGTACTACAGGTCCGCAAAAGTTGTAGGTGTCGGCTCATCGCTTAAGGCTATAAAGAACAAAGGTGAAGGAGATGGAAGCTACACCTTTCAGGATGCTTGTAAGTGCAGACAAGGAACACATAAGTTACAGATTATTTTTCATGATTTTGGAGGACCAAAAGCTCTTCAGTGGGGAGGATTGATCCAGGTGGCTCTAGACACAAGAAGAAGTACCAGAGGACTCAGAAAGGGGAAAAATTCAAAGTGGGCAAATTGTTTCCTAACTAGCACTAGATCGAAATGCTCGTTGCCCTGATTCCAACAATGCAAACAACACTCAAATCCGAGCTCGTATGAGGGAGAACAAGCCAGTCAATGTTTTGGCCAAAGTTGGGTTTTGGGCCAGGTTTAATGGTCCTACAAATTCACCATCAATCGGCATGGGAACCTGGCTCCCGAAAACAAGAGAAATTGTGGCCTATTTAAATTGCCCAATATCCCTTATATTCAAAAAATTTGAAAACGACATTATTATTAAAAATAAATAAATAAAATATATAAAAAATATGGGTGACGGGCCACCACCCACCGGCCTATTTTACATAAAAAAAGAATTTTTTTATAATTTTTGGTTGATGAGCCATGACCCCTGCCGAGCATCCAACCACCCACCGAATGCATATATATAACATATATCATATTTGGGGTGGGCGGGCCACCTCCGGTGGACCCGAACCACACCCCCACAAAAATAGTCAATGCAATGGAATGTGAGGCTGACAGGGATCAAACCTGCTTGGCCCACGTGGGCCGGCCCTCATCGAACGACCCCATGTACTAACCTCTGCACTATTTTCAAAGCCAAACACGCATGGTTACCAAAACCAATCCACACACCATTTAATACGACAAAACCATGCCATATTAAAAATATGTAATGCGACATTTTCAAATGGCTAAAACGATTTTCCAAGTACGGGGGTCACGGGTTTGGAACCCTCGACCTCCCATCTCGTCGCCTCTACGATTAACCAATACACCAATGAACCTTTTGTTGGTAACTCCGCCCACGAATAGATAAATGAATCCAAATTCATTCGAACAAGAATGAGAGAGGCGCGAAATGGAGGAACAGAACCCCGTTATGCAGAGAAGAATAGAGGCCAAGGTGGAGCATGGAAACCGAGACACATTGTTTTTAATTGTTTTGCAGGTGGAGCCATGAACCTGGGAAAAGAGCAGGTGGAACCATGATTGAGCCAAATTCTCAGGAGGGTGAAATTTTCCTAGTGTCCAAATTGGACAAATTTTATGTCGTTCTTAGACCTGTCACTGACACAAACCTGATGGCGCAATTAGAATATTGATCTGAAAAGAATATCTTTAGATGTCTTGGAGGAGGGAATATTTGAGGAATCTAAAAGATTCCTTAAGCCCCCGATTTTCACTTTCTCATAATTCAGAAATTTGATAGTTGATTTTACACTATTCGACGCCACAAATCTTATGGTGCATTTAGATTCTCCATTTCATGATTTCATTTTTTTTTCCGCTTTCCAAAGTGGAGTGTAGGTGTCAGAATTCATGTGTGAGCAGTCATTTCCATGTGATTTGACGCCGCAAGATTGATGGTACGACCAGCTTCAGCAGTTTGACATCCTTTTCTTTAGATGGCCCCAGGATATGAGGTATATGTAGTGTGTTCATGTACTTTTTTTTTTTTTATGAGATGCATTGTGCGGCATAGATCCCTGTTTGATGTTTGATGTGGGATCTTGTTTTCTTACTTGCTTCATGATTCTTGCTTGACGTGATGCAAAATCATCTGTGGGATGTACTTGTTGTCATGATTCGTCATGTTTTGTTTGAGATCCCTTTGTTGTTATGTTGATGGGATACTCATGTGTCGCCGTGTATGTTTGCATTGAGATCCCTTTTATGCCATGTTGGCGGGATGCTCATTATCATCATGCATGAGTTTAGGTCATACTCATAGGAGTCCTTTTTGAATGAGAGTTCCTAATGAAAGAGGTTGACAAAATAAGGCTAAAGTCTGATAATAGACTACTAGTTAACTTAATAACCAATCAGCTGCGTTATTTCCGATTCTGTACGTGGCTACTATTTCCATTGAGGGTCATGTTTTTCCACTAAATACTGTTGGTCCCACTTGAATTTTCCACTGAAGTGAGTGCTTTGATCTCTACCGTTGGTTTCACCTTTCTAGATCCGACGGCTATCGATTTCTCCGATCACCATCTAGCCCATAGATTTTCTACTATCTATCTGTTATGTCCGATCAAACGATCGACAACCATATCGGGTGGACCACTTGGGCGTTGGTTAACCGCCCGATAAAGCGGTTTTTCTCTTTCCTCCATTTGCTCCATGTCAAGTGTTAAGGCTAATTGCTTGACTTGGAATAATATCACATACCACTTTTTGAGCACCTAATACACTGCTTCTCACTCATCAAATACAACCCATGTGCTTATTACTTAACTTTAAGAAAGACACTTAAATTATGGTTTAGCGCTTTAACCCCAGTATTATCCTTAACCATGAATCACAGTGTTTAACGATAAACCACATAAACACCGAGATTTATAATTAAAACATTAAAACATAGAAATACCCGTTGAGGGTTCGAAACGCCGATACATAGGTGAAAATGAAATTTCGTACCAGGATTAACACACAACACCACAAATTCAATCAATTACTCAACAATATGAAATTTACAGAGTCTTGGCCCTCTCAGATTGGTTATAGCAGTTTATTTGACTTCTGCCTCAATCTCAAACCCTATCTCTGTCACACCTCTCGCCCACTCACTCAATTTCCTATCATCTCTGCTAATCCTCTCTACTACATTCTTTTTCCTTTTATGAGTCAAATCCTATCCTAACTACATTGACAACTTGGTCCCTATTTTAATCAATCTAACAACTAAATCTCTATTCTCAGCTCTATTATACACTTGCATTAACAGCTTATCTCTTAGTCTAAAAATACTACAATATTCCAATTATTACAATAACTGAATATTAAGACAAATTCGAGGGATCCAATCCTCTACTAAAACTGATTTTTGACCATTCAGGTCAATGAAATTCATCTCTTTTAGCCACAACATGTGAACAAACAATCACGTTGCTGGCTAAGTCTAGATGCTCCTACATCAGACTCCCAGGGAAGAAAATAATCATCCCTCATACTTTTAGGGTTTACTCCATACTTCTGCGATTCTGTTGTTGTCATCCAACTAGCATCCTCCACTAGATGTCCTTCCATTTGACTAGATACTGAAAATAAATATTTCCTTTGGTTCTTTTGGATACTCTTTTCTCCATAACTATTTGCACCTCTTTCTTGGCTGTCTTGGGCATTTGTTCTTCCTAGTTCAAAGTTTTAACTTCACCTTCTGTAGCTTCCTTCTGTAGCTCTGTATCTGTCTCTTTGTATGAATACAAATCTGCAACATTGAAGATAGGTGATATTCCAATCCCTTCTGGCAATTCAATTTCATAAGCATTACTTGAAAACTTCCTCACAATTCTACATGGTCCTATATTTTTCATCTTTAGTTTATTATAAGTCTTAGCAGGAAATATTTCTTTTCTCAGGTATACCATCACTAAATCTCCCACTTGGAATTATTTTTCTTTCCTCTTCATATCATCTCTCTGTTTGTATTTGCCACTTCTTTCTTGCAATCTGCCTTTAAAGTCTTCTTGTAGTCTCTGCATCTGCTCTGAAAACTCTTTAGTTTTTGCACTTCTTGTCTCCTGTTTACCCAAATTTCTGAGCTCATACACACCTCTTGGATTCATCCCAAATACAATCTGAAATGGACTCATTCCAGTACTTTGATTTGGAGTGTCATTATAAGAAAACTTTGCTTGAGCAAGTGCTAAATCCCACTATTTATGATTTTGATACACTAAGCTTCTCAATATGTTTCCCAAGCTTCTGTTTACCACTTCAGTCTATCCATTTGTTTGAGGATGGTATGCTGAACTGAAACTAAGTTTAGCACCTAGTTTCTTCCAAAGAGTTCTCCAGAAATGTCTAACAAACTTTGTATCTCTATCAGAAACAATACTTACAGGAAACCCATGTAACCTTACAACTTCTGAAAAAAACAGATTAGAAATATGTGTTGCATCACTAGTCTTTTTACATGCAATGAAATGTGCGATCTTGGAAAATCTATCTACCACAACATAAATAGAATCATTCCCTGTTAGGCCCCTATACTACTAGTGTAACCCCATATTGTTATTAGTATAACCCACTTATTATATTGATGTACCCATGTAGTGCCCATATTGTTACTATTGTTCCCCATAGAAGCCCACTATTGTTATTATTGTGCCCTAACATTATTATTGTTATGTCGGCTCTGATTATGTTATAACCCCTTAGGCTCCTATATATAGAAAGGAGGTCTTTTCATTTGTATCATCCAAGAATTGTTCATTTAAGTAATGTAAAGGAGGTTGCCCCCTCGAAGAGGCTGAATTCTAAAGCGTGGATCTCTCTTTTCTATCTTTTTGTGAGCTGGTTTCATAACATTTGGTATCAGAGCTTTGGATTCTAGGGTTTCGCTGCTCCAAACAGGTCATCGTGGCATTTTCGCTATAACTTTTTTTCTGTGACGTTTCAGAAGTCGAAAAAAAACCCCATTTGAGAATAAATCGTGCTGAACCTTGGGTCCGAATTTCAAAGCTTTTCACGCGATATTTGCGGAGATATGATCTGAGGAAGTTGGTCTTTTTGCAGACTCCTGAATTACATTCAAAACAGGTGACCTGGGGAAAATCGTTATAACTTTCTCTCTGGGGATCGGATTGAAATTTCGTAAGAAGGTACAGAAAGAGGACGGACTTTAGTTTCTTGTATGAATTGTTTAGATCCAAAGGTTGAAACAGTGACACGTGGCACTTCATACAATTTCGCTCTTCTGGAAAGGTCTATAATCTGGTCATCTTGGGAGATTGTGCATAACTCTTTCTTAGAGAATCCAATTTGGATCAGACTAGTGGCATTGGAAAGAGGTCACAGAGGGCTACTATAGTTCACAATTTCATAACTTAAAGATCTGAAAGTGCAGAGTTACAGTCGTTTCAAGGTTGAGCTACTAAAATCAAGGAAAAGCAAGATGAGGAAGTTTGATGGCAAGGATCCGGTAAATTGGATACTTCAGATGGAGCAATATTTTGATCTACATGGTGTACAACTATTACAAAAGGTATGTATTGCATCTTCATATTTAGAACCAGATCAATTTTTATGGTATGAAGGGCTTTGTTCTCGTCAAAAACCATTTACGTGGTCAATTTTCACGGAGGAAATGATAGCACATTATGAGGATACAAAGAGCAACACCTTCTTTAGAGAAACACCACAACAATTGGAAAGAGTAAAAGGGCTTTGTGACATAATGGAAAGAAAAATTATGGAAACCAGGAAGCATACCCCTCACAACTATAAAGATGGAAGTGTTGTTTCTCCCAGCCTTCCACAACCTACAAGGGTTACACCACAACAATTGGAAGAAAAAGAGAAAAAGGGCTTTGTTACAATTGTGATATCAAATGCACTAAAGGTCATAGGTGTGCTGCGAAGAAATTATTTTACATAGAATATGAAGAGGAGGAAGAAAAGGATCAAGAAACATAAAAATAAGAGGATATACGCCAGGACACCACCCCAGAGAAAGAAGAAATGAATCAGACCATATCTTATAAAGCATTGGCAAGAATTACCACTCCTCAAAATCTCAAGATAGAAGGACATATCAAGAAGAAGAAGCTGCAAGAAGTGAAAGATCACATCGAGAAAGAAGAAATGAATCCAACCATATCTTGTAATTCAATGGACGAAATTACCACTCCCCAAACTATCAAGATAGAAGGACACATCAAGAAGAAAAATGTTCAAGAAGTGAAAGATCACATCGAGCATCAAGAAATGAATCCGACCATATCTTGTAAAGGACTGGAAGAAACTACCACTCCTCAAAAGATAGAAGGACATATCAAGAAGAAAAAGTTTCAAGTAGAGAAAGATCACATCGAGCATCAACAGCAAGTTCTCCAACTTTTAAAGGATAATGCCACTTCGGTGCAAAATCAAACGAAACAATAGGTAGATAAACATCGTAGTGAAAATTTTTTTGATGTAGGTGATTGGGTATTTTTACTGCTACATCTCAAGCAAGCTATTTATGAGAAGGAAATGTTGGCAATACTACATGCACTTAAAAAATGGCGACCTTATCGAATAGGAAGACTCTTCAAGGATGAGGATGTGGAAGCATTGTTTTGTGCTATTTATATTATCCAACCAGATTGGATAAACGAAGTAAGGGATGATTGGAAGAAGGACGAAGAAGTATGGCCACTTATTCAAAAGTTGCAAAAGATCCCAATTCAAGAAATATTGCCAGAAATTGAAGAGGAAGGAAAAATCATATTGGAACTTGGAGCAGTCACAGAAACAAGAACCCAACAGCTACGAAATCGATCAATTTCAGAGTATCTCATCAAGTGGAAGAACTTACCCGCTGAATATTCCACATGGGAGGACAAGAATTTTATACAGAAGCATCAAGAACTACTCAAGCGTTGAGGACAACGCTTTTTGAAGGAGAGGGGTATGTTAGGCCCCTATACTACTAGTGTAACCCCTTATTGTTATTAGTATAACCCACTTATTATATTGATGTACCCATGTAGTGCCCATATTGTTACTATTGTGCCCCATAGAAGCCCACTATTGTTATTATTGTGCCCTAACATTATTATTGTTATGTCGGCTCTGATTATGTTATAACCCTTTAGGCTCCTATATATAGAAAGGAGGTCTTTTCATTTGTATCATCCAAGAATTGTTCATTTATGTAATGTAAAGGAGGTTGCCCCCTCGAAGAGGCTGAATTCTAAGGCGTGGATCTCTCTTTTCTATCTTTTTGTGAGCTGGTTTCATAACATTCCCTCTTTGGGTTCTAGGTAATCCTAAAACAAAGTCCATACTAACTGCATCCCACGGTCGGTCTGGTATTGGCAATGGCTGGTAGAATCCTATATTTTGGCTTCTCCCTTTAGCATGCTGAGATATCCTGCACTTCTCAACAAATATATTAACATCAATTTGCATCTTTGGCCAATAGTAAAAAGCATTTACCTGAGAAAAGGTTTTGTCTTGTCCAAAGTGCCCAGATAATCCTCCACTGTGTTTCTCCTTGATTATATTCTCCCTCATAGAACATTTGCGAATGCACAATTTGTTACCGTTAAACAGTAAACCTCCTTGGATAAGATAATCCAACCACTAGCTTCTATTATGAACTATTGGATTTTGTATGGCTACATAAATATCTTTGAAATCTACATCATCTTTATACATATCAACCATTTCTTCAATTCCTACAACACCGACTCTCAATTATTTCACAATGAAACTTACCATGCTTAGAGCATCAACAAATTTGTTCAACTTACCACTCGTGTGTTTTGTCACAAAAGTAAAAATCTGTAAAAACTCTACCCACTTGGCATGTTTTTGGTTCAATTTTGGTTGGTTGTTTATGAACTGCAATGCATGATTGTCATAATACAATATAAACTCTTTTGGTAGCAAATAATGTCTCCATTTCTTTAAAGCTTGTAGAATAGAATAGAATTATTTATCATAAGAAGAATACTTCTTCTTAGCTTCATTTAGTTTTTCACTAAAGTACACTATTGGTCTCTGTTCCTGACTCAAAACTACTCCAATGGCAACTCCACTAGAATCTGTTTCAACTTGAAATACCTTTTCAAAATCAGGTAAAGCCAAAATTGGTTTCTCTGTAATTTTCCCCTTCAGGAACTTAAAATTTCTCTCTTCTTCTTCTGTCCACTTGAATGGCTGATTAGTCTCCTTAATTGTTTCAAGAATTGGTGCACAAATCTGACTAAAACCTCTCATAAATTTCCTATAAAAACTTGCAAGACCATGAAAGCTTCTTACCTCAAATATGTTCCTTGGAATAGGCCAGTTCCAAATTGCTTGGACTTTCTCTGGATCCATTTTCAAACCTTCTTTAGAAACTACAAATCCCAAATAGATTAATTCTTCTTTCATGAAACTACATTTCTTCAGATTTATCAACAGTTTCTCTTTCTGCAAAGTTCTTAAAACCAACTTAAGATGCTCCAGATGTTCTTCTTTGCTTCTACTGAAAACTAAAATATCATCAAGATAAACAATGACAAACTTGCCTGCATATTCCTTCAAGACTTCATTCATCAATCTCATGAATGTGCTAGGTGCATTAGTGAGTCCAAAAGGCATCACTAACCACTCATACAACCCATTGTTTGTTTTAAATGTAGTCTTCCACTCATCTCCTTCTCTAATTATTATTTGATGATATCCACTCTTCAAATCTATTTTAGTGAAATAATTTTACCCACTCAAACAATCCATCAAGTCATCCATGCATGGTAAAGGAAATCTATACTTTATTGTGATCTTGTTTATGGCTCTAGAATTAGTACACATGCACCATTCACCTCCTTTCTTTGGACTGAGTACTGTTGGTACAAAACATGGACTAAGACTCTCTCTGGTTAGTCCCTTATCCATCGGTTTTTGCACTTGTCTTCCAAATTTTGCATTCTCTTGAGGATTTAATCTGTATGTTGCTTTTTTTGGAAAACTTGCTCTTAGTATTAGGTCAATATGATGATTAGTACTCTTGATTGGTGGCAATGCATTTGGCAACTCATCCACAATAATATCAGGGAAATCATTCAACAGATTTTGATTTCTTCAAGTAAATCATATAAGCTCATGGATGTCAAAATTACCTTAGGTCTCCCTATGACAAAAAAATGCATTTCTTTACCTTTTTCAACCTCTTCAAGCAACTCCTTTCCACTCATTAGCATAACATTGTTTCCAGGTGCTTCTTTGTCAGCTTCATCCTTCAATGGTAGTAGTGTATGTTTATTTCCATCCTTCTCCAGAGTATAAGTATTTCTTCTCCCATCATGAATAACTTTCCTATCAAACTGCGAAGGTCTTCCCAACAACACATGGCATACATCCATTGGCATCACATCACATAATATCACATCCCTATAAGTGCCAATCTGTATCTCTACCGTGCATTGTTCTGTCACAATGATCAGGTGTCCTTTTTGCAACCATGATACTTTGTAAGGAGTAGGGTGTAATGTCTTCACTAATCCCAACTTTTCCACCATTTCTATAGAAACAAGGTTATCAGTGCTTCCATTATCAATTATCACTTTACAACATTTTCCTTTGGATTTGCATGTCGTTCTGAATAAACTCTTTCTCTGAATTGGTTCTCCAATCTCTTTCTCTGCCTTAAGCAATACCCTTTTTAACAACAAGGATTCTCCTACTTCAGGGGGTTCTTCTTTGTCTGCAATTTGAGGTTTTTCTTCCTTTTCCTCTGCCACATTCACATTCCTCTGACTTGTTGCTTTATTATGAGGACAATCCCATGATCCATGTCCCCATTCTCCACATGTATAACACCAAATTTCTCTTCCTCGGCCTCTTCCTCTGGGTGCAAATCTTCCTCTATTAAAGTCTCCTCTCTGTGGTGGTCTACTACTTGAACTTCCTACTTCACTCTGAGGGTGCTGAAATCTTTGTCTGGTAGTTCCTCTACCTCTTACCAAAATTCTTCCTCTGTTCCTCTGGTTTTGTTTCCTAAACATCTTCTCTTTTGCCTTCAAACCTACTTGATAGGCTTCTTAAATTGTCTTCAGACTCAGCAAGCTGATCTCATCCTGTATATAATATCTCAAGCCATTGATGTATCTGCCTACCTTCTCCATGTCATCTTCTACATGTACTACTCTAATACTCAGCCTATAAAACTCTTCTGTATATTCTTTGATAGTCATTCCTTTTTGCCTTAAGTTCTATAACTATTTGAAAAAATTTAACTGATAATCTTTTGGTATAAATTTAGCTTTCATTTTACTTACCTTTTTTCCCCATTGCTTGATCTTGGAATTTCCTTTTCTTGCTTTGGATGTTTGTAGTTCATCCCACTAGATAGTTGCATGACCCTTCAATTTGGTAACTGCAAATTTCACCTTCTTTTTATCATCAACCTCCTCATAGTCAAAATATTTGTCCAATGATCTAATCCAGTCCATCAATTCTTCTGCATTGAGACTCCCTTCATACAAAGGAATTTCTACCTTTGGTTTTCCTCCTACTTTAGCCAACATCTTAATAACTTTGGTAGTTTCTGTTTCCTCCTCTTCTTCTTCCTTAGAAGATTCTTCTGCAGCACTAGCAATTCCTTCATTAGGTTCCCTCCTCTGTGCGGTCTCCATTGTGTCCATCCTTGTATGCATACTCTGGATCTCATCTAGTAGAACTGCATTTGGTTCAAGTCTTCCTCGACCTATGCTAGCTCCTCTCTTTGATGGCTTGTTTACTACAACAAAACTCAATCTCTGGGCTTTGATACAAAAATGACGCAGGAGGTTGACAAAATAAGGCTAAAGTCTGATAATAGATTACTGGTTAACTTAATAACCATTTAGCTGTGTTATTTCAGATTCTGTATGTGGCTACTATTTCCCTTGAAGGTCTCATTTTTCCACTAAATATCGTTGGTCCCACTTGAATTTTCCACTGAAGTGAGTGCTTCGATCTCTATTGTTGGTTTCACCTTTCTAGATCTAATGGCTATTGCTTTCTCCGATCACCAACTAGCCCATAGATTTTCTATCGTCGATCTGTTCCATCCGATCTAATGATTGAAAACCATATCGGGTGGACCACTTGCGCATTGGTTAACCGCCCGATAAATCGGTTTTTCTCTCTTCTCCATTTGCTCCATGTCGAGCGCTAAGGCTAATCGCTCGGACTTGGAATAATACCGCTTACCACTTTTTGAGCATCCAATACACCACTTCCCGCTCATCAAATACAACCCACATGCTTATAACTTAACTTTAAGAAAGACACTTAAATGATGTTTAGCACTTTAACCCCAGTATTAACCTTAACCACGAATCAAAACATTTAACGATAAACCACATAAACACTGAGATTTATAATTAAAACATTAAAACAGAGAAATACCCGTTGAGGGTCCGGAACGCTGATACACAGGTGAAAATGAAATTCCGTACCAGGATTAACGTACAACACCACAAATTCAACCAATTACTCAACAATATGAAATTTACAGAGTCTTGGCCCTCTCAGCTCGGTTATAGCAATTTATTTGACTTTTGTCTCAATCTCAAACCCTATCTCTGTCACACCTCTCGCTCACTCACTCAATTCCCTATCATCTCAGCTAATCCTCTCTATTATATTCTTTTTCCTTTTATGATTCAAATCCTAGCCTAACTGCATTGACAACTCGATCCCTATTTTAATCAATCTAACAACTAAATCTCTATTCTCAAGCTCTGTTACACACCTACACTAACAACTTATCTCTTAGTCTAAAAATAATACAATATTCCAATTATTACAATAACTGAATACTAAGACAAATTCAAGGGATACAATCCTCTCTACTAAAACTGATTTTTTACCATTCAGGTCAATGAAATTTATCTCTTTTAGCCACAACATGTGAACAAACAATCACATTGTTGGCTAAGTCCAGATGCTCCTGCTTCAGTTCTTGCAGCGGAACATATCTTGGAGCCACTCCTATGTGCGGGCATTTTCCTTGTATTATAGCGACGTCACCACCGATGTACATCATCACTACTGACAGCACATAATGCAGCAGCCTACATCATCTTCACATCGAGTCCTGGAGACGTAGTCCTTCCTAGATGTACTCCGTTATCAATGTCTTGTAGTTTTATGTTGCTGACTCTTGTCCTGTTCATTCCTCTTTACAACATGCATATATGTTCAATTATGCTATTTTAAATGCAATTCTAATGACATCATGAAAGTAAAAGATCTTGGTTAAATCTGGGAGTTGAGTCAACTCGGATCACTTATACCATCAACTTGTAGGAAAACTTTTGTATCTGACCCATACTCGTCCTGACCTTTCCTTTGATGTTTCCTTATTGCTCGGTTTATGCAAAACCCACATGAAAGTCATTGCAAGGAAGCTAAAAGAATACTTTGTTATGTTCGAGGTACAATTAAGTTTGGGATTCGTTATAGTGTAGAAGCATCTCCTTTATTGGTTGGTTTCACTAATTCCGATTGGGCTGGTGACCCTGATTATCAAAAGTCTACTGCATGTGTTCACTATTGGTTCTAGACCTATTACACAAGCTTGCAAGAAACAAAGTGCCATTTCTGTTTCTTCAGCAAAAGCAGAGTATCGCGGCATAATAGAAGCTAGTAAGGAAGCCCTGTGGCTTCATTAGATCCTGTCAGAGTTAGGCTTTCATCAGAAGCATCCAGCTACACTTTGGTGTGATAATCAAAGTGCCATTCAACTATGCAAATATCCAGTCGAACATTAGCACAGCAAACACATTGAACTACACATGCACTTCAGTAGAAAGCTCATTCATGACCATGTTCTTGAAGTGCAATATTGTTCAACCGATGATCAAGTTGCAGACATCTTTACAAAGGCTCTCATAGAGGCAAATTTTACTAAACTTCGATTTATGGTTGGAGTTCAGGAAGTTGTCACTAAGGGGGGATAGGTTCTAATGCCTCCTTCCTTCTCCTATTGTGTCATATTTGTGCATCCTTCAATCCTATCCTAAGTTATTCTTAAGGGGGGATGTTAGGATATTCCGAGACATACGAAATAGTTAAGTATAACTTGGTCTAGTGTAGAGTTAGCTAAAGTGTGTTTCTTTACTATGTACTTTTGTAACTTATAATCCGATGGTCACGATATGTTCTAGACATGAAGTGATCCGATGGTTCATTCTCTCATCGGTATTATCGACACTTGATCTGTGGCTTAACACATGATTGGTCCGTGATATCTATTTAAAGAGCATGGAGGGTCATTTCCAGGGTGACTGTTCATGAGAGAATCTTATGTAAATTTTCTTTCTTTTATTAATAAATTGTCTGAAGTGGTCACGTTGGCTCAAGCCATGGTTTTAACCACGTCAAGAATACCAGTGTATTGATTTGTGATCTGTTTATGACCGGTGTCCTTTGGTGTTCTATCTGAGGAACTTACCCTGTAAATTCCTACATATAGCACCATCATGTCACACCTCTTGATCTGAATTGGATCCATGAAATTATCTGAGTTCTATGACTGTTTCAAATTATGACAGACTTCAAAAATCTTGTGAACAATGAGCTATCACGAAGGACCTTTGGACAGTGGCATTTTGTAGCTAGCACGGAACAACAAGGACCTCGGTTGAAGCGCACTGACCGAGGCCCATGGAGACCGCGCAGTGGCGGGAACTAGTAATTGGGAAATCCAGATCAGAAAACGGAGGCCATTTCTGATGCGCGTTAGCGCTAATCGCAGTTTGTTGGGCTAAACCCCTCGAGAAGGAAAACCCCGAGCACTTGGTCACAAGAGAAGCCAAGAAACTGTGCGAAAAGTGCTAAAACTAAAGGCGGGTCTCGCGCTCCAAACCGGCGGAATATCGAAGGCGTTTCGGGCAGTAAGCGGGTTTGTTAGAGAACCGAGCGATTCCATACGTTGATTGACGTGTGTCCGACGGATGAGAGAGAAAACCACTCTCATCGCAGGCTAACATTCGAGCAATTCAACCACACGATATTAGCGATAACCGTAGGATCTGGAGGCCCCAGATCTAACGGCAGAGATTGTGCCTGATGGGAAACCAGATTCGTAGGGAGAATTAAGCTACGACATATAAACATTTGAAGTCTGATTTGACCGTTGAGCTGACGGATGAATGATTTCACAAAGTAACCAAAATACCGAACCGTTTGAGGAATAGCTAGCGCTCAGTTCATGAAGGGACAAGTGGCCACCTCCCTATGAAACGTTACACAGTAGCGATGACATAGAGGCAGGGAATTCCAAGCGGACAAAGGCAAGTGACCGAAGGGCCGGAAGAGGAAGCAAACAGTTAAGGGATGGATTGGCTTTAAGCCATGAATAGATAGAGAACAGAGACAGGAGAACAGAGAAGAAGGAGACAGTGAGACAGAGAGACAGAATAAAGAGTGAAGCAAGTAGCAGGGAATAAAGAGCCGAGCTGACCTGCAGAGCTAAGGCAGCATCGAGCAGATAAAAGGCTTGAGAGGTTCAAGCAATCCCTGAGAGGATATCTGTCGGGAACTGAGTACCAAATTGGACTCATCCCATCAAGACCAGTTGAGGTCGAGACTTGGTAAGGGGGAGTTTGTGCACTCTAGTGGCTTGGGGAATCCAAGTACCACCCTACTAAGCATCATCTTTTTCAGGAGACTCAAATTGAGATCCTCATTGTAAAAACTCTACTTAAAGACACAATAAAGAAGGCCACCATTGAAAGCCGGACCGGAGAAATAACCTAGGAGGATTGGGTGAACTCATTAAATTGTTGTGTTTGCTTGCTGTGTTTCTCTTACTATTTTCCATTTTCCATTGTCTGTGTATTTTGCAATCTTATGGATCTGTTGCCTAAGATAACATAGACACACACCAGCACATGAGTCTGTAATACCTTCATTCATTAATTAATTAACTGAGATCACTCGCAAGTGATTTTCAGATCAAGTGGTATCAGAGCTTTAGGCTGTTAAGGTTAGACAAGCTTGTGCTGGATTTAGTTGTTGAGTGGTAACTAGATCAAAGCTCAAATTGGGAAAAGGAGAGTTGGTTGAAACTAATCCTGAAATTGGAAGAGTCTATCCTCAGAAGACAATGTCAGAAGAAGGTTCTGTGGGGCCAGACCCTCAATTCATAAATAGTTTCCTAGCCATAAGGTCCATGGTAGAGGAAATGCATAAGGACTTTACAAAACATAAGGATGAAGATTCATCAGGCTCCAAACAAGATAAAGGAGAAGATGAGTCTCTCCTCCATGACCACTCAAAAGGAAAAGGGAAAGAAGAAAGATTTCTCACACCTCCTAATAGCCCTGAACATAAAAAGAAGACATCTTTGATTAAACTGGATGTTAAATTTGATTTACCAATATATGATGGAGAGTTGAATGCAGAAAAGCTAGACAATTGGATTAGACAAATTGATGTTTATTGCAGAGTGCAGAGTATTGATTCAGACAAGAGCAAGATTCAGCTGGCAAGCCTACGCCTTGGAGGCACTGCCTTAGTTTGGTGGGAAGGCAGGACCCAAGTTGACATGAAGAGACATGGTAAGACTATTTCTGTCTGGAGTGAATTTGTTTCTACAATAAAAAAGCAGTTCTATCCATTGGCCTACATGCAGCAAGCCATGATGAGCTGGCAAACTCTTCGACAGTTGAAAGGGCAAAGTGTATAAGGTTACACCCAAGAATTTAGAAAGAGAGCATTGATTCTAGCAATCTCATTAGACTCACCTGAGACTCTGTTGAAGTACATCGATGGTCTACACAGCTACATGAGGCACACTATCCTCATGTTTAATCCCACTAGTATAGATGAGGTATCTATTCAAGCTACTCATCTAGAAGCTAGAGGAAAGAATGGAAACCCAGAAGTTGGGGGATCATCCCAACCCACTGCAAGCAAGAATAAGGAGAAAAGAAAACAGAAATGGAAAGCAAGGAAGACCAACACTGCACAGAAAAGCAAGGCTTCATGCACTCACTGTAAGAAGGATGGGCATGATGATGAGCACTGTTGGATTCTGCATCTGGAGCTGAGACCAAAGAAGTTCGAGGGAAAAAAAGAAGAAGATTGTTGCAGCTATTCAGAAAGATTTGGGGTCAGACTTAGGAGATGTAACAACCATTTCAGCCACAGGTATAAAAGGTAAGAATTCTGAAGCATATACTAGTAATTCTGCACAATCTACTACTAATGAAGAAAATGAGAGAAAAAGACATGAGCTTTTCCATATTCGGGTTAATTCCAAACATCAAAATATTGATACTTTGTTTGATAGTGGCTCACAAGTAAATTTAATTTCTGAAGCAATTGTAAAGAAGTTGGGATTAGTGACTACACCTCATAAGAAACCACACCCATTAGGATGGTTAAATGATAAAGCACAACTACAAGTGACTAGACAATGCAAACTCAAGTTTTCTTTTGGGTCAGCATTTGTATATGAGGTTGAGTTAGACATAATTCCTTTGGATATATGTGGAATTTCTTTAGGAAGTCCTTACTTGTATGATAGAAAGGTTATTTTCTATAGAGCTGAGAACAAGTATCTACTTATTAAAGGTGGAATCGAATACTTTGTAAGAGCTCATAAGCTCAAAAATAATTATACTCTCATAAACTCAGGGCAGATGAAACGAATGATAAATTCATGCAAACAATTTTTACTGATGGTTGTAAAGGAAAAGAAACTTGATAAAACCAATGTATTTGAGGGTTGTGATGCTAAACAGTAAGCTGATTTAGAAAAAGTTGTTTCAGAGTATGATATCTTGTTTCAAGAACCTAAAGGTCTACCACCCAAAAAGGAAATAGTGCATGAAATTAATTTGCAACAAGATGCTCCATTGCCTAACATTGGAATGTACAAGTTGTCCGCTTTATAGAACGCATAAATCAAGAAGCAAGTGCAGGAGTTGCTCGAGAAAGGGTTCATCAGACCTAGCACATCACCATGTGGGTCACCAATTGTTTTGGTGAGAAAGAAAGATGGTTCGTGGAGAATGTGCATTGATTACTGAGCACTGAATAAGATAACAATAAAAAATCGTTATCCCCTTCCTTGCATAGTTGATCTTTTGGATCAATTGAAAGAAGCTGTTCATTTTTCCAAGTTAGACTTGCATAGTAAATATCATAAGGTCAGAGTTGCAGAACAAGATGCATGGAAGACTGCTTTCAAGACAAAGCAAGGATTGTATGAGTGGCTGGTTATGCCTTTTGGCTTAACTAATGCTCCTGCTACTTTCATGAGATTAATGAATGATGTACTGAGACCTTTTCTTGATGATTTTGTGATTGTGTATTTGGATGACATTCTGATATTTCGCAAAACATGGGAAGAAAATTTAAAGCGTGTTAAGCAGACACTACATGTTTTGAAAAGAGAAACACTTTATGTTAAACTCTCAAAATGTGAATTTGGCAAAACATCTTTGAATTATTTGGGACATATGGTAGGGGGTGGTGAATTGAAGATAGATCCCTCTAAGGTGGCAGTCATTGTAAACTGGCCTAAACCCAAATCTGCTACAGAAGTTAGGAGCTTCTTAGGAGCAGCACAATATTGGAGAAAGTTCATTTCTAACTTTTCCTTAATTGCCGCTCCCTTACATGCTTTAACATGATTGAACAAGGTGTTTCAGTGGGGAGGCAAACTGTAGAAATTTTGAATAGTTTAACACATATTCACAGAGATTATCCTGATTATACACTATTGCGGAATGCATGCATAATACAAAACCTCCTCTACGTTGATCAATTCAATTTGCGGAATTAGAAACAATCGCATGCGCACATTGATACATCAAACACACATATCAACACAGTATGTAACCCAGGGAAAGCATACAGCTGAAAACTCCACACTATCTATATATTATATGATAGAGAACATGTAACAATACATAGTACAATACTCATCGCAAGTACTCAGTACTATCTCCACCTGTTACACACAAACTAGCTCAAATCTGAATCATGCACTGGCTCGAATCTCCTTTGCTGCTTGCCTGCCTCTACTGCGCAATACCTGTGAACAATAGGAATCATCCAAGCTCATTTTTCCTTTGTTTGTACTGCGCAATCCTCATTGGCAATCTCCATGCATTGATTGTGCAAATCTCATGCACAACTATAGTCACAACTGATAGCAATCTCAACCTCTAACACTTGTCTCCACTGAACTGTACATGCACTGACATGCACTGAGTTAACTGATGTATTCTTTAGTTGCTTTATGAGTTAATAATTAGTGAATTAATTAATAACTAATTCACACCACTCAACATTAGTCTATTTGTCAGTTAGACTAAATACAACTAGTTCAACTAAGTCAAACTGAACACAACTCCATCAACTCCACTGTCAACTCCACCAAACTCAATCACTTGAGTTCTAACTGAAGTCCCGCATGCAATAGCTCAACTAAACCCATGAGAAACTCGTATTTCCTTCTGGCAGCTGCATGTGCCACATCTGTAGCTCGAACTGAAGTGCTCCAAGAGGATAAGATAATGTTTATAGTCCAAATATTATTATGAGCTAATAATATTTGACTGTTCTACATTTAGACTTGGCAGTCTATAAATAGACTCCACCCATATGTCTAAAAATAGAAGTCCATCTATTTTTACCAACATGACCAATCATCCACAAATAGCATCCTGTAACTCATAGACCATGATCCATATGTCTAAAAATAGACATATTCTAAAAATAGACTTTGCGCTAAAAATAGCCTGCGGGCCCACTTAGTGAAGGCGACTTCATTTCACTAAGCTCCATCATCTTTTTGCATTTTCAACACTGCCTCTCAACAAGATATGGATTATCTACAACCCCTATCCTGCCTCTGTGGTATTCAAATTTTCTCCTGGTGAGCGCCTTCGTCAAGATATCAACATCCTGGTCCTCCGTGGGAATATATGAAAGTAACATGATTCTCTGCTGCACACAATCTCTGATATGATGGTACCTGATGTCGTTTGTTGGGCTCCCTGCCCAATCTGCATCCTCCTCTCTGTACCAATATCCATATCCCGATGTGCCTCTCTTGAGCCTACACACATGCGACTCCACCAACTGTCGATAAACAGTGGCATCCACTACCTCTGCTGAAGTAGCATCATCCTTCCTCCAACCTCCAGGAAGGAACGCAGTCTTCACATACATCTGATGGATGTGCCACCCCATCTGCGCTGAGAGAGAAAGAATCGTCTGTATGGAAGAATACCTTGCGACAGGTGCAAAGGTCTCCTCATAATCGATCCCCTCTATCTGTGAGAAGCCTTGGGCAACAAACCTTGCCTTGTACTTCTCCACACTCCCGTCAGCTGCCTGCTTCACTTTGTAGATCCATCTCGAACCCACCACTGATTTCCCCTCCGGTCTTGGTATAATCTCCCATGCACTATTTCTGAAAATCGAATCATACTCTTCCACCATGGCATCTACCCATGCGGGATCCTCCACAGCTTCCTCGAAAGAGGATGGCTCAGTCACGACACATTTTCTCACAAGAGCCATGTATCCAGTGTACCGATCAGGTGACTGTCTCTATCTGCGTTGTGCTGTAGGTGGTCCTACAACCTTCTATGCATCTTGAGCCAGTCGCTCAGCTTCTGTAGTGCACTTTCGCTCTCTAATGGTTGGCGCTGCATGAGTGGTCTCTTCCACTCCATGAACTTCTTCTTGTGGCTGATCCACGTCCTGAAGCTCATCCTTAGGAACTAATAGCTCCTCATTTTCATGCAAGTGTGGCTCCCTCTCAAGCGAACAATTCATGGCTTTCTCCTCCTGAAATTTTATATCCCGTTGCACAAAAGTCTTGCGACTGTCTGGCAAATACACACGATAGTTATGGGGCGTATCAGTGTACCCCACAAATATCCCAACCTCTGCAGTCAGCTCCAGCTTCTTCCTGGCATCCTTAGTCACATGCATGTAAACATAAGAACCAAAAATCTTCAAATGAGAAATATTAGGCCTCTTACCAGAATAAGCCTCCTCGGGTGTACTCATGCCAAGTACCTTGTGAGGAAAACGGTTCTGCACATATACTGCAGTATTGCATGCTTCCGCCCACAGGTGAAGGGGTAGGCTCTGATCATGCAACATCACCCGTGCAACACCCACGATCGTTCTGTTCTTCCGCTCAGCAACCCCGTTCTGCTGTGGGTTATGGGGAGCTATGAGCTCTCTTCGAATCCCTTCTGCACTGCAAAAATCCTTGAACTCACCAGAGATGTATTCACCACCATTGTCGCTCCTAAGAGTCTTCACCTTCTTCCCCGATTCCTTCTCGACCAGTGCTTTGAACTCACAGAACTTTGAGTATGTCTCACTCTTCTTCTGCATGAAGAAGATCCAGCACTTTCAAGAGAAATCATCAACAAAGATCACATAGTACCTATGCTTTGCTGTCGAAGCTACTGAGAGAGGTCCACACACGTCTGTGTGAATTCTCTCAAGGATCATCGTGGCGTGACTATCCTTCTCGTGAAAGGTGGCTTTCACAAATTTTCCCAAAGTACACCCCTTGCACTGATCTGACTGCACAAGAGTGCCTTTAGGAAGCCTAGTAGAAATCTGCTGCAGTATCTTCAAGGCTCCATGGTGAAGGTGGCCCAATCTCCGGTGCCACAGCTCGCCATCATCCCTTCTCACCACTCTTTCTGCCTTGCATGCCATTGCTGAGAAGCAATCTACATGCAACTGATGAAGGTTCTTGACTCGAACCCCTATCTTCCGGGTTTCTCCTATTGTATTACTACGCTAGAAAGCCTTTCCCTCACTGAAAACAACATCATATCCCTTGTCTTCTAACATCGCCACAGAGATAAGATTCTTCTTCAATCCTGGAACATGCATCACTTCCTTCAATATGAAGGGTTTACCAGACTCCCTCTCAATGGAAATGGTACCGATACTAGTCGCACTGTATCTACCATCATTGCCCATCTCGATGTGCACTCCAAGATCTTTCTCATCCAGATCAGAAAACAAATCTCGATCTCCTGGCATGTGAGAAGAAGCACCACTATCCAAGAACCATACCGATCCCATCACACTTGATACCAAGCATGCGATCAGCAAAAAATCCACCTCAAACTGCAAGGCTAAGGCCTCTCTCGATGCAGATCCAGCAGCTTGCTTATTTTTCTTCTTCTGCGGACAATTTGTGGCATAGTGTTCGTGCTGGTGACAGTGAAAGCACTTCACCTTTGAAATGTCCCGCTTCTTGCCTTTTGCACTGGAATGAGAAGCTTTCTTGTTCTTCCCCTCTTTGCTTTGGTAGCCAAAGTGCAATTTTCTTCATCAGTTGCCTTTGATGAAGATTCGTCCCTGGTATTCCACCTGATCTCCTCTTGCACAAGATCCAACCAAAGTCTTTCCCATCCTGGCAATTTCTCCCGACCATTGACAGAGTCCTGATAGGAATTCCAACTCTTCGGAAGACCAAGGAGAGCCAAGCTCACCAATTCCTCATCATCGAAAGTCACCCCCACACTTCCCAGCTCATCTCAGCATTGAGTGAACTTCATGAGA
The DNA here is from genome assembly GCA_031772625.1 of Pinus tabuliformis. Taxonomy (NCBI): domain Eukaryota; kingdom Viridiplantae; phylum Streptophyta; class Pinopsida; order Pinales; family Pinaceae; genus Pinus; species Pinus tabuliformis. The sequence continues at coordinate 1,183,082,794 of CM062813.1, forward strand.
TACTTGGGCATACTGTCGCCTTTCTCACACTTTATGTTTCTGAGTTTATATTTGAGCACCAACTTCCTCTGGTCACTCTTGCTTTGGAATAGATCTGTCAACACTTTCCACATCAAGTATGGAGAAGCCTTTCCATGGAGGCTGGACACAATGTGATCCTTCACGCCCTCCAATAGAATCTTTCGACACTTTGTTGTCTTCTTTTGCCAATCACCAACTTGAGCAGCATCAGTAGGTTTTGGGACATCCGCTTCTATGAACTCCTTCAACCCATTGTCATCTAACACCCCCTCCATCCTATCCTTCCATGCAATATAGTTCGAGTTGCCTTCAAGGGCATACTCCAATCGCAATCCGTTGAAAGACATTTCAACTTTGACACCAAGAAAACACTGTTGCCAATTCAAATTCCACCAGCTCAAAACTCAACCGCTTCTGATCTAAAATTCGTGAGAACAAAGTATTTCTTGTACAGAGATCGACTGTATGGGCATTCACCGGATATATCACCTTCCAAAAGAAGGATGAATCCAAAGGCTACCTGGCCCGATTACAGACTCTGCCTGAAGAAATAAAATGTAAACACTTTCTGAATAATGGATCCAATGATCAACTCTGCTTTGATACCATGTAGAAATTTTGAATAATTTAACACATATTCACAAAGATTATCCTGATTATACACTATTGTGGAATGCATGCATAATACATAACCTCCTCTACGTTGATCAATTCAATTTGCGGAATTAGAAACAATCGCATGTGCACATTGATACATCAAACACACATATCAACACAGTATGTAACCTGGGGAAAGCATACAACTGGAAACCCCACACTATCTGTATATTATATGATAGAGAACATGTAACAATACATAGTACAATACTCCTCGCAAGTAATCAGTACTATCTCCACCTATTATACACAAACTAGCTCAGATCTGAATCATGCACTAGCTCAAATCTCCTCCGCTGCTTGCCTACCTCTACTGCGCAATACCTGTGAACAATAGGAATGATCCAAGCTCGTTTTGCCTTTGTTTATACTGTGCAATCCTCATTGGCAATCTCCATGCATTGATTGTGCAAATCTCATGCAAGACTATAGTCACAACTGATAGCAATCTCAACCTCTAACATTTGTCTCCACTGAACTGTACATGCACTGAGTTAACTGATGTATTCTTTAGTTTCTTTATGAGTTAATAATTAGTGAATTAATTAATAACTAATTCACACCACTCAACATTAGTCTATTTGTCAGTTAGTCTAAATACAACTAGTTCAACTAAGTCAAATTGAACACAACTCCATCAACTCCACTGTCAACTCCACCAAACTCAATCACTTGAGTTCTAACTGAAGTCCCGCATGCAATAGCTCAACTAAACCCATGAGAAACTCATATTTCCTTCTGGCAGCTGCATGTGCCACATCTGTAGCTCAAACTAAAGTGCTCCAAGAGGATAAGATAATGTTTATAGTCCAAATATTATTATGAGCTAATAATATTTGATTGTTCTATATTTAGACTTGGCAGTCTATAAATAGACTCTGCCCATATGTCTAAAAATAGAAGTCCATCTGTTTTTACGAACATGACCAATCATCCACAAATAGCATCCTGCAACTCATAGACCATGATCCATATGTCTAAAAATAGACATAGTCTAAAAATAGACTTTGCGCCAAAAATAGCCTGCGGGCCCACTTAGTGAAGGTGACTTCATTTCACTAAGCTCCATCATCTTGTTGCATTTTCAACACAAACAACAGAAAGCCTTCGACACCTTGAAAGAAAATATTAGTACAACACCAGTATTAGCACTACCTGATCTTCAAAGACCGTTTGAGATCCAAACAGATGCCAGTGACTATGCCATGGGAGCAGTGTTGACACAAGACGGTAAACCCATATGTTATCATTCTAAGACATTTAATTCTGCAGTGGTTAACTATCCTACATATGATAAAGAATTGTATGCATTAGTACAGATTGTGAAAAAGTGGAAACATTACTTAATGGGCAAAGAGACAGTAATACATACTGATCATCAACCACTTCAATATCTACACTCCCAAACTAAGTTGCAGCAATCAAGACACTATAGATGGATGGGTTTTCTACAATAGTTTCATTTAGTCATCAAGTATAAAAAGGGCATACACAATAAAGTTGCAGATATGTTATCTAGACCCATTATAAATGCATCTTCTATACTTAAGCATAATTTTGTGTTACATGAGAGCTACATTGAACAATATGCTCAAGATATAGACTTTAAAGATGTATATGATACTTTAAGTCAAGGAAAACGAGTAGAAGAATTGGATTATCATGTAAAGGACCGACTCCTATATTATTGTGGGAAGTTATGCATTCCACAAACTGAAAGAGTAAATATAATTCGAGAAGCACACACTTCTCTAATATCAGGGCACTTTGGGGTAAGTAAAACAGTTGCACAACTACAAAGATTTTGTTATTGGCAAAAAATGAACGAGACAATTTCTACATATGTAAGAGGGTGTACTATGTGTGCTAAAAGCAAGCCCAGCAATAGAAAACTAGGCTTGTACACTCCGTTACCAATTCCTTCTCACCCTTGGGAAAGTGTTTCCATGGATTTTGTTGGAGGACTGCCTAAATCTAGGAAAGGTCATGATTATTTGTATGTTGTTGTGGATAGTTTTAGCAAAATGTGTATTTTGATACCTTGTAATAAATAGATTACAACTAAACAAACTGCAAAATTGTTCTTTCAACATGTATGGGTTCATTTTGGATTACCCACTTCCATTGTATCTGATCGAGACACCCAATTTGTGGAGAAGTTTTGGTCAAGTCTGTGGGAACTGATGGACACCAAATTGAAGAAAAGAACAACTTTTCATCCACAAACCGATGGCCAGATAGAAGTAGTCAACAAGACAGTGATCCAGTTACTTAGAGGATATTGCAGCAAACATCCTAAGCTTTGGGATGAACATTTGTGCTATGTGCAGCATGCTTACAATTGAGAAAAACATTCTTCTACACAGAGATCTCCTTTTGAGACCTGTTTTGGTTTCACACCAAGGTCTCCTTTGGATTTTTTCTTTGGTAAGGACACAACAGTTGAGGGACACAACGATGTGGACAGGGCAACTAGGTTCATTGAACAAATCCAAGAGATTCACCAGGCAGTACAGGAACAGCTGGAAAAGAGCCAAGCCAAATACAAGGCAAGTCATGACAAGCATCGGATGGAGCATAGTTTCCAAGTTGGTGACCAAGTATAGCTGTATATCAGCAAGGGCAGGATGCAAGGTGAAGGTAAAAAGCTAAAACCTATCAGGTATGGACCTTTCAAGATACTTGAGAAAATTGGTGAGAATGCTTTTCGCCTTGATCTACTAGCTTACATGCACATCTACTTAGTCGTGAATGCAGATTGCTTGAGATTGTTTGAACCCTCACTAATTGAGGATCACAAAGATCAGAGTCAATTGCCTTCTATTGATGACCTATTACCTGAATATCTTAATGAATTGCAGGAAGACACAGTTCTGGACAGGAAGGTGAGGACGACATGCAGGGGAGATATTGAGTACCTCAGAATTGGGCTCAAGGGTTCAAAGCCGAGCAGTACAAAATGGATAGAGATTAGACAAGTGAGACAATTGTACCCTCACTTAGTTGATGCTTGAAAACCAACTTTTGGTGGTCCAAAACCTTTTTTCAGTGGGAAGGCCATGATCCAAATTGGATCCATGAAATTTTTAGAGTTCTATGATTGTTTCAAATTATGACAGACTTCAAAAATATTGTGAACAATGAGCTATCAGGAAGGATGTTGGGTTGTGTTATATTCTTTCCACGACTAACCCACGTAGTGAATCGGGGGGTTAGAGGGGGGGTGGAGCCCCCCCTTCGTTGTGCCGATTGCGCAGCGGGGGGGTCACAGCTGTCCGGGGGGTTTGAGGGGGGTGGGTAGCCCCCCTCTACGGGGTTCGGGGCAGCGCCCCGGGAAATTTTTTTTTGGACCCTATATTAGGTTGGGCGAACCTACCTATGGTTTTCGGTCCATGGTTTTGGACGTGATGGTTTTCGGTCCATGGTATTGGATGCTTCGGCATGCATAAATATGTATTGTAACATTGAAAGGAATATAATGAAAAATCAAGTTGGTAGTCCCGGTTTTGGGATCCAGGGGAAAATCTCTGTGTATATGTGTTTTATGTATTATGATCTTGCATTGTTTATTTTTCTGTGATTTAGAATTCGTATGTAGGTAATTTCTGTACGGGGTTAAAACCTACATTTGGTATCAGAGTTGTTTTGGCTTCAAGGGGACGCCTTTGTTGCTGAGGGGTTTCGCTCGGTCCTGTGGTAGACCCTGTTTAGTGGGAGATCAGCGAGATCGATTCTAGTGGTGAAAGAAGATGGCGATCAGTGGAAAGATAGAGATCGAGAAGTTCAATGGTCAGAGTTTTGAGTTTTGGAAACTCAAGTTGGAGGATCTGTTGGTGGATAAAGATCAGTGGATCTTGGTAGATCCAGCTACTAAACCAATGGGAGTGACCGATGAAGAATGGAAGAAGTTGGATCGGAAGGCAAAGAGCACAATACGATTGTGTGTCTCAGATTCGGTATTGCTGAATGTATCAGGGGAAGCTACGGCGAAGGATTTATGGGACAAGTTAGGGACTTTGTACCAATCTAAGTCTCTGGTGAATAAACTGTTCCCGCGGAAAAAGCTGTATAACCTGAGGATGAAAGATGGAGACTCGGTGACAGAGCATCTAAACGCATTTAATACTGTGGTAATTCAATTAGCGTCTGTTGATATTAAAATTTCAGATGAAGATAAGTGCATCAGTTTGTTGTGTTCTCTACCAGATTCGTGGGATAGTCTGGTTATTGCAATAGGTAGCAATGCAACTACTTTACAGTTTGATGAAATAGTCTCAGCCTTGCTGACGGAGGAGATGAGACAGAAAAATATGGAGAGCCAGAATGGTGATGCCTTGTCTGTACGAGGACGGTCCTAGAATAGAAACAAAATTAAGTCATCGAGTGGGAGATCTAAATCTAGAGGGAGATCTAAATCTCCAGGAAAACCTGTAAAGGTGGTGTGCTGGAAATGCGGAAAGGAAGGGCACTTCAAAAGGGACTGTAAATCTAAAGCTCCTGATAAAGGAAAGGGATCTGATGATGCTCCTTCTCCAGAGGCGAAAACCACCTCAGATGAAGGTGGGGATGTGTACTTGGCTTCTTCAAGTACACATGTAGATCATGAGGCATGGTTGATTGACTCAGGTGCATCCTTTCACTTCACTCCCCATAGAGAATGGTTCTGTGAGTATGAGAAATATGATTGTGGTGATGTCTTCTTAGGAGATGATTGGAAGGCTAGAATCATTGGTCGTGGAAAAGTAAAGTTGAAGTTGCAAGGTGGAAGGGTTAGAACACTTCCGGGTGTTCTGCATATTCCTGCATTGGCCAAAAATCTGATTTCTGTAAGCAACTTGGATGATGCAGGTGTAAAAACAGTGTTCGAGAAGGATACCTGCAAGATGGTTCAGGAGCATTGGTATTGATGCGGGGAGTTCGGACTGGAACTATGTACAAGCTGCAAGGTAGCACTATTGTTGATGGGTGCAATAGTTCTGTGGTTCCTGAAAGCGGAGCTGAAAATCTAGTGGTCTCTGGAGAGAAGACCATGCTGTGGCATCAAAGGCTTGGACATATTGGAGAGAAGGGCCTTCGAATACTTCATGGTAAAGGTATGGTAGAAGGTATGAGTTATAGCTCTCTGGATTTTGATTTCTGTGAAAATTGTGTATATGGGAAGCAGAATCGGGTGAGTTTCCCCTCTGGTGCTAAGAGGGTGAAACAGATATTAGAGCTTGTGCACAGTGATGTGTTTGGACCTGTGAAAGTTCCATCACTGGGTAAGTCTGTGTACTATGTATCATTTATAGATGACTTCTCAAGGAATACGTGGATATATTTCCTTAAGAAGAAATCTGAAGTCTTTGACAGGTTTAAAGAATTTAAGGCTCTGGTGGAAAATCAGACAGAGAAGAAGATAAAGGTGCTGAGGACAGATAATGGTGGAGAGTTTTGCAGCAAGGAATTTGAAGAATTCTGTAAGAAGTGTGGTATAGCACGGCAGAAGACTACTCCATATACACCTCAGCAAAATGGAGTCACAGAAAGAATGAACAAGACGTTGATGGAAAGGGCAAGAAGCATGCTTAGTAGTGCTGGGTTAGGACAGGAATTCTGGGCAGAGGCGGTGGATACTGCATGTTACTTGGTCAACAGGTCACCTTCATCAGCGTTGGAGGATAAGACTCCACAAGAAGTATGGACTGGTAATAAACCCTCTCTTTCACATCTGAGGGTATTTGGATGTGATGCATATGTACATGTTCCAAAGGAGAAACGAACCAAGTTGGATAGTAAATCTGAAAAGTACATCTTTATTGGGTATAAGGATGGTTTAAAGGGTTATAAGCTTTGGAACCCAGTCACATGGAAGGTTGTGTACAGCCGAGATGTGGTGTTCAGAGAAGTAAAAGATGTTATTAAACATGAAGTCCAACCAAAGAAATCTGAGAAGATAGAGTTTGAGCTAAAGGAGGAAGAATCAGACTCTGCAGCAGAGGAGGAATCAGAAGATGAAGAGCCACAAACTCCGGTTGTGAGAAGATCAGTTCGAGAAAGAAGGCAGCCAGAAAGGTATAGTCCTTCTGCTTTCTGTTCAAATTTTGCTTTGTCTGTTACTGATGATGATCCCAGAACTGTGAAGGAAGCAGTAGATTCAGAGGATGGAAAACTCTGGAAAGAGGCCATGGTTGATGAAATGGCATCTTTGCACAAAAATGAGGCTTGGGATCTAGTGGAGTTGCCGACTGGAAGGAAACCCATTGGCAGCAAATGGGTGTTCAAAAAGAAGACAAATGCAGAAGGGAAGGTGGAGAAATACAAAGCTCGGTTGGTAGCAAAAGGATATTCGCAAGTGCCGGGAATTGATTTTGGTGATATTTTTTCTCCTGTTGCCAAGGTAACTTCTATTAGATTACTTTTATCTATTGCTGCTGCTTTTGATTTTGAGGTAGAACAGATGGATGTGAAGACAACATTTCTTCACAGGGATTTGGAAGAGGAAATCTACATGAAGCAACCTGAAGGCTTTTTGGTGAAGGGTAAAAAAGAACTGGTATGCAAGTTAAAGAAGTCTCTGTATGGGTTAAAACAGTCACTAAGGATGTGGTATCAGAAATTTGATACATTTATATGGGGACTTGGCTTCACCAGAAGCAAAGCAGATCACTGTGTGTATTTTAAATTGATTGGTGACCGTGTTATTTATCTGGTCTTGTATGTGGATGATATGTTGCTGGTTGGAAATGACAAAGAAATTATCCAGGATTTGAAGACCCAATTGTCCTCCAAATTCGACATGAAAGATCTTGGTGCTGCAAACTATATTTTGGGCATGGGAATTAAAAGAGATCGGGCAAAGAGGAAGCTCTGGTTAAACCAGAGGAAGTATGTCGAGACAATACTGCAGAGGTTTAATATGCAGGATAATAAACCGGTGAAGGTTCCTATTCCTATAGCTGTGAGGTTATCTGTTGAACAGTGTCCCAAGACACAAGAAGAGGAAGAGGACATGTCCCGTGTTCCATATGCGAGTGTAGTCGGTAGCCTGATGTATGCAATGGTCTGTACTAGACCAAACATTGCACATGCAATGGGAGTATTGAGCAGGTTTATGTCAAAACCAGGGAAGGAGCACTGGACAACAATGAAGTGGGTTTTTAGGTATTTGCGTGGCACTAGTGATTATGGTTTGTGCTACCAAGGAAGACCAGGATTGGACAGAGTGTTTGATATTCGTGGCTTTGTTGATGCAGACTGGGCTGGAGATCTGGATTAGAGAAGATCTACAAGTGGGTATGTGTTTAACCTATTTGGAGGTGCAGTCAGTTGGATGAGTAAGAAACAATTTGTAGTGGCACTATCAACTACAGAGGCAGAATACATGGCAGCCACTCATGCAAGCAAGGAAGCAGTTTGGTTGCAGAGATTGTGTTCAAGTATGGGGTTAGTACAGGGAGCTATAAGAATAGACTGTGACAGCCAAAGTGCAATTTTCTTGGCAAAGAACCCTGCTTATCATTCAAAGACAAAGCACATTGATGTTCAGTATCACTTTGTGAGGGATATGATAGAAGACAAAAAGGTGTTGCTGGTAAAGGTGGACACTTTGAAGAATACTGCAGATGCATTGACAAAATCTGTGAGCTCTGAGAAGTTCTGTTGGTGTAGAGAAACAATGGGCATTTCAGGGCTGAAAAAATGACTAAGCTCTCCCGTGGCCTCGTGTGGAAAGAAAACAACAAGTGGGAGATTGTTGGGTTGTGTTATATTCTTTCCACGACTAACCCACGTAGTGAATCGGGGGGTTAGAGGGGGGTGGATCCCACCCTTCCGGGGGGTCACAGGGGGGGCGGCAGCCCCCCCTGTCTGGGGGGTTTGAGGGGGGCGAGTAGCCCCCCTCTACGGGGTCCAGGGCAGCGCCTCGGGAAAAAAATAGTTTGGACCCTATATTAGGTTGGGGGAACCTACCTATGGATTTCGGTCCATGGTTTTGGACGTGATGGTTTTCGGTCCATGGTATTGGATGCTTCGACATGTATAAATATGTAGTGTAACATTGAAAGGAATATAATGAAAAATCAAGCTGGTAGTCCTGGTTTTGGGATCCAGGGGAAAATCTCTGTGTATATGTGTTTTATGTTTTATGGTCTCGCATTTTTATTTTTCTGTGATTTAGAATTCGTATGTAGGTAATTTCTATACGAGGTTAAAACCTACAAAGGACCTCTGGACAGTGGCAGTTTGTAGCTAGCACGGAATGATGAGGACCTCAGTCAAAGTGCGTTGACCGAGGCCCATGGAGACCGCGCAGTGGCGCAAACTAGCAATTGGGAAATCCAGATCAGAAAACGGAGGCCATTTCTGATGCTCGATTAGTGCTAGGGTAAAAACCCTCGAGAAGGAAAAGCCCCGAGCGCTCGATCAGAAGGGAAGCTAAGAAACCGTGGGAAAAGCGCTAAAACCGAAGGTGGGTCCCACGCTTCGAAACCGGAAAAATATTGAAGGCATTTCGGGCGGTAAGCGGGTTTATCAGAGAACTGAGCAATTCCATACATTGATTGACGCATGTCCTGCGGATGAGAGAGAAAACCGCTCTCATCGCAGGCTAATGTTCGAGCAAGTCATCTGCACGATAAGAGCGATAACCGTAGGATCTGGAGGCCCCAGATCTAACGGCGGAGATTGCGCCCGATGGGAAACCGGATTCGGAGGGAGAATTAAGCTGCGGCATATAAAGGTTTGAAGTCTGCTTTGACCGCTGAGCTGGTGAATGAATCATTTCACAAAGTAATCGAAATACCGAACCGTTTGAGGAATAGATGGCGCTCACTTCGTGAAGGGACAAGTGGCCACCTCCCTGTGAAATGTTACATAGTAGCGATGATGCAGAGGCAGAGAATTCCAAGTGGACAAAGGCAGGCAAACCGAAGGGACGAAAGAGGAAGCGAACAATCAAGGGATAGATTGGCTTTAAGCCACGAACAGACAGAGAATAGAGACAGGGGAACAGAGAAGGAGACAGTGAGACAGAGAGACAGAATAGAGAGGGAAGCAAGTAGCAAAGAACAGAGAGCCGAGTTGACCTATAGAGCTAAGGTAGCATCGAGCAGACAGAAGGCTTGAGAGGTTCAAGCAATCCCTGAGAGGATATCTGTCGGGAACTGAGTACCAAATTGGACTCATCCCATCAAGACTAGTTGAGGTGGAGACTTGGTAAGGGGGAGTCTGTGCACTCTAATGGCTTGGGGAATCCAAGTACCACCCTACTAAGCAACATCTGTTTTAGGAGACTTAAATTGAGATCCTCATTGTAAAAAATCTACTTAAAGACACAATAAAGAAGGCCACCAATGAAAGCTGGATCAGAGACATAGCCCAGGAGGATTGGGTGAACTCCTTATTAAATTGTTGTGTTTTCTTGCTATGTTTCTCTTACTGTTTTCCATTTTCCAGTGTCTGTGTATTTTGCAATCTTATGGATCTGTTGCCTAAGATAACATAGACACACACCACCACATGAGTCTGTAATACCTTCATTCATTAATTAATTAACTGAGATCACTCACAAGTGATTTTCAGATCACCTCTAGGAACACCCTGGTTCAAAAAATTCATGGTGTTGAAAAGTGTAACTAGGTTCGATCTTCATAATTATTTTTATACTTATATCAATATGCATTTCTTGTAGAAAGTAAAAATAAGAAAACAAAATTTATTATTATTATTATTATTTCTATTCTAATCATGTTCTTCATGCTTCTAGGGTTTATTGAGTCAAGAAGAAAAATTATTATGTGTCAAGTCCCATTTGGACTATTTTGTAACAAAAGAAAAATATTATTTTTAAGTTAAAAAAAATCATTTTGTTCCTCAATACCATTTCAGCCTCGCCTTTTCAAATTGGCCTTGAAGAGACCTAATTTGACATCCTCGATGGCTATAAGAGGAAGAGACTTATACCTCATTTTCTCACTCACACATAATTCAATTTCTAGGCAAGAGAGAAGAATAAGAAGAAGGCCAAGGAAGAGAGAGAAGAATCAAGGAAGGAAGAAAAATTGAGTTTTTGCTAGACTTTTTCCACATGTGTGAGGTTGTCAGGGTTTCTATGTGAATTATAGGCTAAAATTATGTTTCTATGAAGGTTTTGGGGAAATTCTGTGAAGGTGCTAGAGAAACTCTGCCAAGGTACTAGAGAAACTCTACGAAGTTGCAAGTCTAAAATTTTGACTTAAAGAGATTTTATTAGCATTGATTTTTGTTGACTTGGTTCAGTTGGAGGAGATTTGAAAGGAGGACTAACTTGGTTCCTTGTGGAGGTCTTGGTCTTGGTTTTTGGATGTCTCACATTGTTATTATTCTATAAGAATAGAATTTGTTTGGGTTTTCTCCCTTGTGGGGTTTTGCCCTAGCTTGAAGCATATATCTGATGTTCTTTGTTTCTTGTGATATTCACGCACTTTATGTTTTAGTAATTTCTTGATGAAGAAGACATAATAAAGTAATAAAAGCCAAAAAAACACTCACAAGTATCCAGTAAGATAAATCAATCCTAATCCACAAGCACCTTGATTTCTCAACATGGTATGATAACTAAGGTAAAATAAGGACAACTTGAGGATCACTTTGTTGGCACTCTTATTGAAAGAAATTCTTGAACCAATTATATATATTCTTGAAGAAATCTATATGAATAAAGGCCTCAAGGCTCTTAGTAGTCTTCTTGAAACTATCCAAGGTTGCATCATCAAGTTAATCTCCAAGCTATATAGAGGAGTCATGGATGGAAGTTTTTATTCTGCTCTTACCGGTTCATTTGAAGATGATAGTACATGGGTCATCGATAGTGGATCCTCAAGGCACATGATAGGGTAATGTAGTCAACTCAATACTCTATCAAAAGGGAATTCTTCTTACTCAAAAAAACTCATAGACAAGAATTGATACTCGGTCAAAGGAATTGGATATACCTCCCTGATGTTGGAAACCAGTGGAAATATTCATTTCAACAATATACTCTATGTCCCAAGTTTGAAAAAAAAAATCTTTCTATTTCTTGCTTAGAATATAAAGGTGACAAGGTTGCATTTTCTGATGGAACAGTTATGGTATGGGATAAGGGATCTAGTATTGAAAATTTTAAGTCTATTAGGGTTGGTAAGGGGAGTTTGTATAGACTTCTAACACCTCCTCCTCAAGCACTAGTGCATTTAGATATCAACCCTTGTGAATAATGGCATAGAAGGTATGGTCAGATTCATTACAAGATATTTCCATCATTCAATCATATGGTTATCCATATCCTTGAAATGAAAGAAGAGCAGGAAGGATTTTGTAAGTGATGTGGTCTTGGAAAGGATGTGAAGATACCTTTTGGAAGCAATCATACAAGATCCTAGGAAATTTTGGATCTCATACATTCTGATGTTTGTGGGCCTTATATGGAAGAGAAGTCACTTGGTGGTCATCAATTCTATGTAACTTCATTGATGATCACTCCATAAATACTTGGATATACATTATCAAGTCTAAGGATAAAGTATTTGATAAATTTCAAGAGTTCAAGGCAGAATTGGAAAATTAGACATAAATGAAGATTAAAACCCTAAGATATGATAATGGTAGAGAATATACTTCCAGATAACTTGTGGATTTTTTACAAGGAATCGAGAATTTAAAGGGATCTAATAGTTCCCTAAAACCCTAAAAATAATGGTATGGTTAAAAGGAAGAACCGATCTATTGAAGAATATGTTGGAGCTATCCTACATGACCAAGAACTTCCCAAGTTCTTATGTGGAGAAGAATATGTAACAATAGTATACATACAAAATTGAAGCTCTCATATAATTCTTAATGACATGACCCCAAAATAAACATTCACACAAAAGAATCCAAGTGTTAATCATCTCTGAATATTTTTATGTACCACATAAATTCACATTCCCATGGACAAAAGGAAGAAGTTGGAACCTACAAGTATAAGAAGAATATTTGTTTGATATAGTACTTCATCAAAAGCATATAGATTCTACATCAAAGGAGATCATCATATTGAAGTAAGCAGGTATAATTTGCATCTTTGATGAAAATATTGCATACAAAAAGTCCAAGGACATTCCTATCAATTTTGATGAGGAAGAAAAACCTATATTTTCAAATGAAGAAGCTTCAAGGCATGACCATACATAAGAACCTACAACCAATCATGAAGAAATTGAAGGACCAAGTGAACCCATGCAACAAGTCATCATTCCAAAAATTCGAAAGAGGCTAGCTTAGTTAAGGTCAACTCTACAGGAATACAAAGGACATGCAGTAGTAAACAGAACATTTAGAGAAAACAAAAAGCCTAAAATATATTTAGGTTATGCAACTTACATGACTAAAATTAACGAAGCAGAACCTACCACTTATGAGAAGGCAGTTGAACATCAAGAATGGAAGAATTATAATGCAAGAAGAATACTAATCTATAATGAAGAATGATGTTTGGGAAATAGTTCCTAGACATAAAGACAAATGAATTGTAACTTCCAAATGGGTATACAAAATCTAACATACAGTTGATGGAAGTATTGATAAGTATAAGGAATGGTTTTTGGCAATAGACCTCTCAAAAGGAGGGAGTAAATTATGAAGAAAATTTTGACCCAACAATTAGATATACAACCATTCGATCACATATCTATATTATTGCTACTATTGGATGGGACATTCATCAAATGGAAGTAAAAACAACCTTTCTAGATGGAACAATGATAGAGAAGTTTACATTAAGAGCCTTCAGGGATTTGAAGTTTATGATAAGAAGACACATGTCTACAACTTGAAGAAGGTTCTATATGTCTTGAAACAAGCACCTAGAGCATGGTATGACATGGATGCATATCTACTAAGGCTTGGTTTCATCAAAATTTTGGCAAATCATATTAAATACATCAAGGTGGTAAAGAATGAACCTATGATCATACTACTCTATGTTAATGACTTACTAGTTACAAGTGTGAAGTGTTAGGGTCCTATGATTCATAGGATCAAATGATGATTAAATATTTTCTTTCAGTATATCAAATTGTAAATAATATTGCGTGTTGCAAATGATTTCCAAAAAAAATATAAATAAAAATATAAAATGAAAAGTGGGTATATAAAAAGAAAAATATAATAAAATAATAATTAAAAAAAAAAAAGATGAAAAGAACCCCATAAAAAGAAAAATAGTGAAAGTGATGCAAATTCAAATGCTACTAGAAGAAAAAATAGTTTGTTTTAAAAAATAAATTAGGGATTGTGTGCATCTTGTTTTAAATACTACAATCACAAATATTTATTTGAATCATAAAATATAATCATGTTCAAACACATTTGAATCTATGTTGTTAGACTAGAGAATAATTTAACCAAACTATTTAAACTTGTTTAAAATTAGGTAGATAGGTGAATAAATTGATCCAATTGTTTAAACTGGATAAATAATTTAAGTTGTAGGTTAGAACTTAGATTAGGATAAATCTCTCCTTCGAATGAAAATAAGAAGGTTCTGCACATTTAAATGCACCCTTGGTTGGTAGAATATAGGCCTTGCTTTCAAAAGTTAGAAACATGGCATTAAAATGGTATTATGAACATTTTAAAGACACATAGTTTTGGCCTAAGTTTGGTGCATGTCAACAAAAGTGAGAAACGACAATATGTTTTTTCTTGTAGTAGATAAAGGTCAGGCCCGAGCTAAGTTACGTGTAAAATCACGATTGTGATCAACGGTCCATAATGCCTGTCGGTCCCCTATGCCCTTCCTACCTTTATCAGTGGAGGGGGGGGGGGGGGGGGTCCGAAAATGCGGTTTCATTTTCCCCAACCCCACCCTACGTGTTATTCCCACATTTTTTTGCACCCCCCCTCTCAATATTGCCTACCACCCTCCCCCCCGGAAAAAGCCTAATCTTCTCCTTCCCGCCAACGGTTCTCTTTTCCTACACCGCTAAGACCTCCCCAACACTTGTCTGACTATTTCCCTACCCGTTATGCATTCAATCCCCCGGTAAATTACTGTTTAAACCCACCAATGGTCCCATGCCTTCAACGGACTATTCCTCATGCATAAAACAACTCGTTATCCACTCTGGTTACGCCTTTTGCTCAGTATGATCCCACAAATTTTCGTTTGCTTGTTCTTAATTTCAGTTTGTACAGGAAAATTGTACAGACCCTGAGCAAGAATCCAGGACGCCATAGCACCAGTTTCCCATCATCTACAACCTCCAATTACAATCTTTCCCAGGTAAATTGCATAACTCATCAACCTTTTCCAAATTTCTTCAAATTCACGATATGGATCCCAAGAACAAAACAAATGTCAATAGTAAAAATCTTATGGTTCCCCCATTAGTTGACCTCAACCACATCCCCTTGGCGGACACAGATTATAAAATCTCATAGACAAAGTGTGAATTCGATTTATTCGAGTTACACAACTGGCTCAAAGACATCTTCCTTGACCAGAGTGATGAAATTGGCCTCTGGGAATACAATTTACCCCTCTACATGTTTCCTTAAACCCATTACTTCCCTGAATTTGTCCTCAAATGCCAAGGTTGTTACCAACTAGACCAAAGAGCCATTGTGGCCCACAATGGTGAAATTCTATTCACAATCACCCCTCAGTCAATTAACCAAATATTGCAGATCCCTGAGAATGATTCCACTATTCCTTTCTTAGTGGAAGCCCTGAATGAACTATATCAGAAATTGACCTTTTCTTAAATCTTCCTACCTGAAGATGCCCATGTCCCATAAAAGAATGCACCATATCTCTCCTCCATTTTTCCAGACAAAGCTAAACAAGTCATTTCTATACTCTCATGTTTGCTAGGGTATTATTCAGATGAATGGGTAGATGAACCTATTTTAGGTTTTTTTTCCATTTTCTCCACTGAAGAAAAACCCTCAATAATTTTCAATTTTAGCCAGTTCCTTGTTGACAGCATTCATGAATGATTCCTTAAGCTTCCAACTGAAGGAATGTTCAGATATGCCTCTATTCTTGTGTATACGTTTTTATATTTTCAAGGAGACAATATCCCATTTGCAGTACAAAAGCTGAATGAATAGGGAAAGCCACACTCAGTTATCTTTTGGACTTCCATACCAAGAAGAAATTTAGAAGAATACAATTTAAAATAATTTATTAATCAATTTATACATCCAGCTACATTTTTATTGAGCATTGAGATAGTACCTAAGTTCAGTGCAAAAGATTAAAAATATTTTATACCTAAGTGGGCCAGCCAGAACAGGTGACTGGTATGTATACTAGAATTACATCGAAATAAGAGTATATGGGTGTGAGTTTCCACCTTATAAACTGCCCATTTATCTCCCAATGAGTATTTTTTCTTTCGAATACATCAGGCAGATGATATACTCAGATGAGGTCCATTTTTGTCAGCTAAAAAGAAATCATAGTTTAGGTGTTAGGGTCCAACCCTAATCCCCTTATTTATGTAATAGGATTGAGTCATAGTTATAGTAAAGTAAAGAGTCAATAAAGCCCATATTAATAATTGTAAGTGGTTGACCCGCATTTAAAGATGGGACCACAGTTAGTTGTAAATGGGCCATGGTATTAGATAGATGGTATTAATAAGAACCATGGTATTAACCCATGGTATTGCATGTATTAATCCTATATAAAGGATAGAGACTCCCCTCGAGGACCATCGTGTCTTATTTTGTAATTGAGCCCAGCTCTATTGGAGGTTGCCCCCTCGAAGGGGCAAGTGAACATTGCTTTTTGAATAATAAAAGACTTGTTGTTATTTCTTAATTGTTCTGTGTTCTGGGTATATTTCTTCACATATTTTGTATTCTTGCATCTTCTCGCAGATCAAGAGCATAACAAGTGGTATCAGAGCACTTTCTAGGCCTGGTGGGATCTCCAATTTTTAGCAATTTTTTTTTTTGGCTAGAGACGTGTTCCAGTGTCTTTAAACCATGGGATCTGTCATTGAGTGCATAAACCTACGGATTTGGGGAGGCATGCACGTAGGAAATACAAGAGGTGGTCATGCTTGTTGGACTCCCTTGTAACCCCTGTGGGTACCCCTTCAAGTAGTAGCGCATTATACAGAACCACGCACGGACTGTCTTCCAAGTACCCTATGGGTATATCGGAAGCCCCCTAGGCTCTCTTGAAACCTCGCCATAGACAAACCATCGACCGTCTTGCTGCTACAATACACCGAGAACAACACTCAGGGAGATTACTCGTGCGGACGATAGGGTAGTTGGGTTGTATGGATAAGGGTACGGCTGATCCTCCTTGGTTAGTGTCCTGAAAGATTGGGCCGAGTACTACTATCAGACCCTTATGTATATTGCGATTTGTAGCACCTGACACTCCTTGAGACCATAGTTCCCGTGTCTCTCTCTGGATCACGCATCATCTTTGGCAAATCAGATCTAGCAGGTGGGGTTCTGTCACAGCCGCAACAATTAGTTTTGCTATTCAGATCTATCAGATCCATCAGATCCGCCAATCAGATCTATCAGATCTGCCATCCAGATCTAGCAGTTTGGGTTCTGTAGCAGTCGCAACAATCAGATCCGCCATTCAGATCTAGCAGCAAGGGTTCAATCACTGCCACATTCCTACTCATACTCTGCAGTTGAGGGTTCGCTGACATATCTGACTATTTGTGTGGGCTCCTATACCTGGGCGTGATTCTCGCAGGACTTTGGGCAGCATTGACTTTTCTGGGATTCGGCTACTGCAGTATTCCTAAGCGAGGAGACTTAGCCCATAAGAATTAGGTCGACGAGCTGAGCAAGGTGGTACCATTCAATTGTTATCGTCAAAAAAACTTTCGGGCGGTCCCAAATTTTATGTGCATCAGATCAGTGCATGGTACAAACTAGAGCTCAAGCTATGGCCAATGAGAAGATCGACAACCTTGAATCAAAATTGAACGAAGTACTGTCGTCGCTGAAGACCTTAACTGACACACTCGCAAAGGGCAAGATGGAGGAACGCGCGGAGGCATATATTTTCAATGAAAACATTGAGGGTGAGTCTAGCCATTCTCTTCACCTCTTTGGCAACCACAACAATCCCAGACACGACCACCCAAGCTGGACATGTATAAATTTGATGGCTCTCATCTGGCCACATGGATAGCACAAATGGAGCAATATTTCACACTGAATCACATCAGAGATGATGCGACTCAGCTTAGTGTGGGTAGCATGTACTTGGACAATGAAAGATGGCAATGGTGGCAGTGGCATCAACGTTGCTATGGAAGGCCCGTGACTTGGCAGACATTCACAAAATCTCTTACGGATCGCTTTGACCATGAATCTAACTTTTTGGGTCGTCTCACTAAGCTCCGACAGATAGGAACAATGAACGAATATATTACAGCCTTTGAAGCCTTAGCTTTCCGCACAGGAGGTCTACAAGATGAGTTCTACTTGGAATGTTTTGTCAGTGGTCTCAAAGAAGCCATACAAGCCCATGTCTGACTACAACACCCTATCTCATGGTTGCATGCCTGTAGGATAGCTCGTGAAGTAGAACGTACGTTAGTGGCCCAGTCTAATCGCCCAAATTTCATAGCCAAGGGTCACCCCACCCAGGCTCAAAGCACTACCCAAACACTCAAGGTTCAAAAGGTGTCACCAGCGGAAATGGCAGAAAGAAGAAAGCAAGGATTGTGTTACTACTGTGATGAGAAATACTCCCTTGGGCATAAATGCAAGGAGTCCAAATTCATTCAAATTGATGCTACTGATCACAGTTCATTGGAGGAAGCCCCACCACTTGAGGAACCAGAGGAGGAAGACAAGGACAACTAGCCAGACAATGTACCTGAAGAACCAGTTATCTCGCTGCATGCTTTGGCAGGGATTTCTTCTCCCCAAACTCTCAAAATCAAAGGTTTTATTAAGCATCGCCCGGTAGTAGTCTTGATTGATAGTGGCAGTACACATAACTTTATCCATCAAAGAGTCACGGAAGCAGTGCATTGTTTTGTCAAAGTAGTTTCTAACTTCCAGGTCCAAATTGCTGATGGGGGGACAATGAAATGTAAAGGCTGCTATGAAAATGTCAAACTTAAAATGGGGGATTATCAGTTAAAGACCCACATGTTAGCCATACACATGGGAGGGTGCAACATTGTCCTAAGTACTGCCATCCTGGCCTTCGAACCCACTTCTCTTCATATTCATCCTGAGATGCAACAGATCTTAAACAACCATCTGCTAGTCTTTGAAAAGCCTCATGAGCTTCCACCCTTGAGAGGGGAACATGATCATAGCATTACTTTGGTCCCAGGGGCCCAACCACCAAATGTACACCCATATAGATATCCGTTCGCCCAAAAGAATGAAATTGAAAAAATCATCAAGGAACTCTTGGAAGCAGGCATCATTCATCCTAGCATTAGTCCTTATTCATTGCCTGTGGTCATGGTGCTCAAGAAAGATGGGGAATGGCGTATGTGTCCAGACTTCAGGGCCCTCAACAAGTTGACGGTCAAAGATAAATTTCCCATCCCGGTTGTTGATGATTTGCTGGATGAACTAAATGGGGCTCAATTCTTTACTAAGCTCGACTTTCGCTCGGGTTATCACCAAATTTGCATGAAAGAAGTAGACATTCGAAAGACTGCTTTTCGAACTCATGAAGGCCATTATGAGTTCCTGGTCATGCCATTTGGTCTTTGTAATGAACCATCCACTTTTCAGAGCCTTATGAACCACCTGCTCAAACCATATCTCAGAATATTTGTCCTTGTTTTCTTTGATGACATCCTCATCTACAGCCGCACCTAGGCCACACATCTTCAGCATGTAGATCTGCTCTTGCAACTGCTTCGGAAGCATAAATTATTTGTCAAGATGTCCAAGTGCTCTTTCGGCATGGAAGAAGTTTAGTATTTGGGCCACATTGTGGGGCGTGAAGGTGTCAGGGTGGACCCCAAAAAGATCCAGGCAATGCAGGATTGGCCTCAACCAAAGACCTTGAAGAGATTGAGAGGATTTTTGGGTCTCACAAGCTACTATTGCAATTTTGTCCGCAATTATGGCCAAATTGCTAGACCCCTCACTCACCTCCTCAAGAAAAATTCATTTCTCTGGAATGATGAAGCACAATAGACCTTTATAGCTCTCAAACATGCCATGTGTTCCACTCTTATATTAGCACTACCCGACTTCACCAAATCTTTTGTGATTGAATGTGATGCTTCAGGTATGGGTATTGGGGCGGTCTTAATGCAAGAAGGTCGACCCTTGGCCTTCACTAGCCAACAACTAAGTGGGAAAAATCTGGGACAATCTACCTATGAGAAGAAGATGATGGCCATCTTACATGCAGTAGATACCTAGCGACCATACTTATTGGAGATGCATTTCCAAATCCGCACAAACCATCAAAGCCTTAAATATTTTTTGGAGTAATGCCTATCCTCACCACAACAAAATAAATGGCTCACCAAAATGTTGGGATATGATTATGAGATAATTTACAAGAAAGGGCACAAAAATATCGTAGCAGATGCGTTATCACGCCAATTTGAGGAGGAAAGCACCCTGCTTGCAATCTCCCTTCCCATTCCAGAATGGATTGAAGAGGCTCGCAAGGAATGGTTTTCACATCCCTGGCTCTCCCAACTCATTAATCAATTGCAGGCGGATCTAAATTCCACAGTGGGCTACTCTTGGCAGGATGAGATTCTTCGCTACAAGGACAGAGTCGTGATATCACCAACATCCACCCTCAAAAGCCTCATTTTGGCGGAGTTGCAGTCATCTCCCACTGTAGGACATGCAGGCTTTCAGAAGACTTATGCTTGCACTCGATGATCATTCTTTTGGATAGGCATGAAAGAGTACATTCTTACTTTTGTAGCTGAGTGCGACGTATGTCAGCACCACAAAGGAGAAACAGTCAAATCCCCAGGCACATTACAACCATTGCCCATCCCAGCCTCAATCTGGATGGAGGTTTCTATGGATTTCATTACAGGTCTTCCAAAGTTAGGAAAAAAGTCAGTCATCATGGTGGTTGTGGACGGACTTTCTAAGTAAGCTCATTTTTGCGCCCCACCCCACCCTTTTACACCGACTTTGGTCGCTCAATCTTCCATGGAACAGATCTTCAAATTGCATGGCATGCCCACTTCCATTGTGTCTGATCGTGACCCGATATTCACCAGTAACTTTTGGCAGGAACTCGTCAGGCTACAAGGTACCCAACTACAACTCAGTACTTCCTATCATCCACAAACTAATGGTCAAATTGAAGCAGTCAACAAATGTCTGGAGACCTACCTTAGGTGCTTCACTTCAGAAAATCAAAATCTATGGGTACAGTGGTTACCTCTAGCTGAATGGTGGTATAACACCAACTATCATGCCACCACCAAAATGACTCCATATGAAGCAGTTTATGGTCAACTCCCTCCATCACCTACTTCTTATATCAAGGGATGCTCGAAGGTACAAGTAGTGGATCAAATCCTATAGAACCACACAACCATGTTAGCCCACCTTAGAGAGAATCTTCATCAAGCCCAAAACCGCATGAAGCAACAGGCAGATCAACATCATTCAGAACGCCAATTTCAAGAAGGGGATCAGGTATTTTTGAGGTTTCAACCATACAAGCAAACATCACTCAAAGAAAAGGGTTGTCAGAAATTATCTTCAAAATTCTACGGACCGTATCAAGTACTTCATCGCATTGTAGAAGTCGCCTACAAGCTAGCTTTACCACCCACTGCAAAAATCCATCCAGTATTCCATGTCTCATGCCTCAAGAAAGTGATTGGGAACCATTGCCGAATTCAAACCAGTCTACTTGAATTGGATGAAGAAGGGTCAATATGGCTCCAACCTGAACAGGTTCTTGACACACGAGAATGACACCTGCATGGTCGCACGATCAAGGATGTCCTCGTCAAGTGGAAAGACACCTCTCCGGAAGATGCGACCTGGGAACCAGCCACTATCCTTCAATAGTTTCTGCAACTTCAGCCTTGAGGAGAAGGCTATTCTTATGCAAGAAGGCATGTTAGGGTCCAACCCTAACCCCCTTATTTATGTAATAGGATCGAGTCATAGTTATAGTTAAGTAAAGATTCAATAAAGCCCATATTAATAATTGTAAGTGGTTGACCCGCATTTAAAGATGGGACCACAGTTAGTTATAAATGGGCCATGGTATTAGATAGATGGTATTAATAAGAGCCATGGTATTGCATGTATGAATCCTATATAAAGGATAGAGACTCCCCTAGAGGAGCATCGTGTCTTATTTTGTAATTGGGCCCAGCTCTATTGGAGGTTGCCCCCTCGAAGAGGCAAGTGAACATTGCTTTCTGAATAATAAAATACTTGTTTTTATTTCTTAATTGTTCTGTGTTCTCGGTATATTTCTTCGCATATTTTGTATTCTTGCATCTTCTCGCAGGTCAAGAGCATAACATCAGGATAAAGGCTCAGATAGGACCATTTATTTGTAAAAACATGAAAGAATGAGAGGAGGCAGATATCCTCCTAAAACAGATGAATTTTCCCTTAAGTTTTAGTTGGTCACATGACCCATTTGGTATGATCTCTAAACTATGAGTGGAACAAAAAAACACTCCATATGTTCACACTTGGAGGCCTGAAATTGAGAAATACATGAACCAAGATGAATGGGAAGAAAATACTCTACAGGAGGTAGAGGAGCAACTACTCTCTACTGCTACTTCAAAAAATCCCACACCTCAAAAAAAGGTAGATAAAAGGCTAAGGGAAGAAGACTCTCCTTCAGTCACAAAGGATTCAACTAAAGAATTAAAAATTTACACCAAGAAAGAAAGGACAAATCCTAAGATAGATTTTTCAAAAGAAGGAGTAGGGAAAGCTCCTATAGTACTCAAGACTCCACATTTTCCAGCCGGGGATAACGTCTTTATAGGATCTCCATTCTCTTTAGTTTCAGAAGAGAATCCAGATACAACTCAAACATCCGAATTAATCCAAGGTCAAAGGGAAACAAGTATCTTTGACAACTTTAAGGAAATAAAACATAGAAATGAGCTTCTCAAAGTCAACACTTATGATCAATTTCAGAAACAAACTTCCTCTACCCAACATAGGGTGTTTTCATCTTTTGACACTAAGAAAGGAAGAATGAAAATGGCATTCTTGCAGGCATAGGTCCTCCACCCTAAATCTGGAACAGATTACAAGAAATCTACATGTGAGTTTGAGGCAAAGGATGTCCATCCTGGATCCTGGATGTCCATCCTGTGGATCAGATGGACATGCAAAGGCAGACTTGGGAGATGATCTATCTACATTGACAAGTACTGCAGTGACTGCTTCCAAATTGCAGGTATCCCTCACTAATATCCAATCCTAGTTAAAACTTGAAAAGGATTCTTCTTTAGCAAAATATATTAAGATAAAATCCTTGGAAGACTTGGTCATTAAGATAGGATATGACCCAATAAATGTTAAGGCAACAAAGGAAATAGTTAAGAATAAGAATGCTAACATGGCAGCACTCAGAAAACAGTTGAAAATGTTAGCAACTAAGGATCCACATGAAAAATAAGTGGGGAGGCAGAGAGCCAAAAAAAATATATTCTTAGATTAATTATGGAGCAAAATGCACAGATAAGGACATGGAAGTAGAAATGGACAATTTGATCAAGGAGAAAGAGAAAAATGCACAGCTAGCTATAATCCCACTTGATGTAGTACCTCATGCAACAATAGTGAAAACAAGAGCTTCTACTTCAACTACAACAACAATGGCTACAACAAGTACAATAAGAGTTTCTACATCTACAACACCCCTTGCACCAACTTCAAATGACCAAATTAAAATGGTAAAATCCATGGAAGACATGTCTTTACAAGGGGAGGAAATCAAGAAACTACAAGGACAAGTGAGGATGCTATAGGAACAGAAAGAAAGAATTGAGAATTCTCAATTGGCAGAAGTACATAAATCCCAGAGATTGATGCAAAGTTTACAAAAAATATAAAAGGAATATGCCATGGCTCATACCTTAGCTCAGCATAAGGAAAATATATGGATACACATCAACAAATCAATCATAGAGATCTGGCCATTAATACAGATTATTTTTTAGCAGAAGGAGCTGATTCAGAAATCCAAATGAGTCATCGAAGAAATTAGAGAAACATTGGGGGAAAAGCCAACTGAAGCCACATACCTCATCAACTTTCTAATTATAAAAACAAATATGAGTTGGAAGAATTGGAAATTGAAGACAAAACCAAGGCCATATTAGAAATCAAGAAAGTATTGACCAAAAGAAATCCTACGTTGTAGCTGAAGAAAAAGTGTCAAGTTCTGTAGAATGGTGTCCAGAGATTCTTCAACAAGTTTAAGGTCCTCAGTCAAAAGGGAATTCTAGGTTTGTTGGTGTTGAATGACACATTAATAACATTTCTTGATTACAATCAGAAATTGATGGCCATTGCTAGAGACAGTGCCAAGTTTGCAGGAACACAAGGGAGCGTAATATGGAAAGCCTTCCTAGAGGCATTGAAATTTCATTTAGACATCCAACATGAAACCAAACACATTTTTACCACCAAGCCCACCTTTTCCAAGTATACAGAGGTATATGAAATTTACAGGAGGTTACTCAAATTGTCAATTCCAAGTGAAGAAAGGTGGGAAAATTTATGCGAGTTACTTGAGTAAAAAGTCAATTCTTCTTCAGCAATAGGACAAACATCATTGCAAAAGTCAAGGGCCAGATCAGCAACAGTCTCCACAAAGATAGTGCCTGCAATCCAAGCAGTTGAATTTTTCCTATATTTTTGTAAATTAGAGATATAATTATTTTAGAAATTCCTAAATTACATCTTGATTAGTTATGAAAAGATATTTTGTAAATAAACTTATAAATACTTCTCCTTTTTAAGAATGAAGTGTTTGTTTTTGCATCTGAGAAAGCTATTGTACATTTTCGAGCTTCAATGGACTTATCAGTAATACAGAAAGCTATTTCATAGGATTCTTGTGTCAAATTGTTGGTGAAGTTCCTCTATGGTTTATGTGTTTATTATTCTTTGTTTACCATACTCATGTGTTTTCATAATTTGAAT
The DNA here is from genome assembly GCA_031772625.1 of Pinus tabuliformis. Taxonomy (NCBI): domain Eukaryota; kingdom Viridiplantae; phylum Streptophyta; class Pinopsida; order Pinales; family Pinaceae; genus Pinus; species Pinus tabuliformis. Next base: position 1,183,107,604 of record CM062813.1, read on the forward strand.
TATTCAATAGAAAGTTGAAGAATAGAATTTGTTTTGATGTACTCTCTGATTCAGGCTTTGAATCATTTTAATGTTTTCAACTGATATTAAGAAATGAATTCTTAATTTCTCTTTACTTAATGGAAATCCTTTCTCTTATTCTTATTCATTTCACTTAAAATTAAAGAATCCAATTAGTTTGGCTACCTTGCCTTGTGAAATCTATCTGCAAAATACTGAAACATATCCATCTTTGAAGTCACATACTCCATAGCCCAATGGCAATCTAGACATCAATCAACCATACAATTCAAACCATTTATTAAAATTAAACCTTGAGCTTTTACAACTAGCCTACTATCCGAAATCAAACAAATCTAAATCTCGTAGAGAGATCCCTCTCTAAAGCTGGCAGGGCTAGATCCCAGCTTCCAAAGTGGTTTTGTGGTTACCTTTTGTAATTTCTCCAGAAACCTCAGAAATTACAAAGTGCTAACATAGTGGCAACCATACTGGGGAAGAACAAACTTTCATTTATAAATATTCACTTCCTCAGTTCAAAAAACTTTATTTCAGGAAAATTAATGGTTCAAATTTCAGAAATAAATGTTCAGAGGTTGTAAACTGTGTAAATAATTGAGTTGTGTGTTTAATATTAAAGATCTAGCTCCAAAAAGATTTCACACCATATCACATTCTAATCCAGAACCCCCCAAGATCTTAGATGAACCTGAAAAATTAATTAGAAAAATAAGTTTAACTGAAAGTCAAGGAAGTAATAGTCCCCTACCTCAAGCAAACTCTCTCCCAAAGAAATTTGTCACTATACAGGATATTCAGTTCAACTTACCATTTGAACATAGTCTATTTAGGTTTAAGTCTGAAATTTTTGTGGATGAAATAGTACTTGATCAATCCGTGTTACAACCCTATATACCTAGAGGCCAATCTGTTGAACTAGATTTTGATCAGCAAGTCCTCCAACAAGTTACAAGATCTAGTATCAGAATTTGATCAAGCTGTACATGAAGCCTATGTTCAACAATATGTTGAAATTTCTGCCCTGACTATTGCAACATCTTCTATTTCCTCTCAATCTATCCATCCTGCATCATTTAGTCCCACTTCTTCCACAATCTCCACTACTCCTCCAATAGTATTACAAACAACGACCCAACCTATTTTAAGAACTCCTACATTTGTACCTCCCATAAGCTCACATATTATTCAACCCAACATGGCAACTCATTATGCTCCCTTGGTCTTACCTGGGCAATTGCATCCTATGCCCCAAGATTATCAAACCAGAATTCCTCAATTTGATGCCAGTGGTGCCATCACTGCACAACAACATGTAGACAAAATTCCTGTTGTTTTTTATCTTCAGGAAGTGGATGAAAGTGATGTAAAAATGAGACTTGTTTCCAAAATTTTGGGTGGAGAGGTAAGATAATGGTTCAAAAATTTAACAGCAACTTGTATAAATGATCTTGATGCCTTTCATCAAGATTTCCTAAATAGGTGGGAAACCAAAAAGAATCCCCTTCAGATTATGAATGAATATAAAAACTTAAAAAGAGGGCCTAATGAAATTGTGGAAGAATATTGTGATAGGTTTAATAAAGTTTATAACGCAATTCCAGCTGCTATTAAACCTCCACTAGGCTTGGCCCTTATCCATTTACTTGAAGGATTTGATGTGAATATGGCATACTAACTAAGAGAGAGAGACCCTACTACAGTAGAGGAAATGAAAGCTAATACCCTTAAAGTTGAGGCTAATTTATTAGCCAAAAAAGAAAAACTAAAAACTGAACGAAGGGTTACTATCAAGGAGGAACCTTCCTCCTCTTCTCCATCAAATTATAAAATAGATAATCTGCTCAGAAAAATGGAGAGGATAAGTATAAGTGATAGGGATCCTCCTAGGGAAAACCAACTTGCTCCCCAACTTAGGAATCCTAATTTTAGGAGAAATCCACCCCAAATAAAACAAAGAGAACAAAAAGGTCCAGATCAGTAGATCGAACCTCCATTTCAAGAGAACTATACAAATGAGGAGGGAGAATTAGCTGAAGACCTGAATGATACTCAAATAAATTTAATCAGAGTAAATGATAATGACTCTACATTTCTTACCCAAGAGGAACACAACCTTTTCCTTCTTTCACAAGATGAAGTAGATTTTCACGAATCAGAAGATTACAAGCAAGGTTTTGAAAATGCTATTATGGAAGTCCATAGGCAATATAACCTAAGGAGTAAGAAAATAGTTGATAATCCTACTAAAAAGAATGTTGATACTCCCAATAAAAATGCAGTTGACAACCCTGCTAAGAAAAATATTGACATTCCTGCTAAAACGGACGCAGATAATCCAACCCGACATCTGATACTATCTTCAAAGCAACTCAAACTGATAGTCCCTCTACTAGCCAGCAAAAAGATATTTCCCAAAAGGATGTTGCTAAGAAACAAGATGCCCTCAATATAAATAAAACTCAAACATCATTCAATATAGAACATGAATTGGAAAAACTTAAAATATCCATTCCTCTAAGATAACTCATGAATAAAACTACATATAGATCACAAGTGATGAAAGCTTTGAATATAGGGGAAGATATAGATACAATGAATGTATTTGATGATCAAAAATAAATATTGTTTGGACTTGAAGTTGTTGGAAATTTCCAAGATGGAGATGTACCTCCATTTTACATCATTTTAAACATTCATGATAAAAATTTTCACAATGCAATGCTTGACTGAGGGGCTTCGTATAATCTCATGCCTAAGGTTGTCATGGAAAAATTGGGACTCGATATCACTAGCAAATACAAAGATTTATATTCTTTTGATTCAAGTAAAGCAAAATGCCCAGGTCTCATTAAGGATTTATGTGTCAACTTAGCACAAATACCAGCCAAGAGCTTGGTAATGGACATAGTTGTTGCAGACATACCTCCTAAATATGGCATGTTACTGTCTCACTCATGGGGAGATAAAGTGCAAGGAACCCTTCAAATGGATATGACCTATGCTATCATTCCAATGTTTTGTCAGCAGAGGAGACTATATAGGGAAAAAATAATGAAATTTATGGTTACCAGTTAGCATAAACCTAACAATTATCCCTTATATTCAATCCATTCAGACCTTGATTCTTTTATTTTGTACAATGATGGAAATATGAATGAACAAATTGCCAATTTAGAAATAGACTTGTGTGAAATTGAGGAATGCAAAATAGATCTGGTGAAACATGATGAACAAAATGAACATCTATGGAATTTGGGTTTTGATGGAGCTTCCAGCAAAGAGGGATCAGGGGTAGGTGTATGGGTTTCAAATTCACAAACTCGTCACTCAAAAGGCCATTCATATAAGTTAAATTTTCAATGTATTAACAACATAGCTGAATACGAAGCCTTAATTCTGGGGTTACAACTTTTAAAGAAGCTAGGTGCCAAGAGAATTTTAATTCATGGGGACTCTGAACTAATAATAAAACAGAGTAAAGGGGAATACTCTGCCAAACACTCAAGGTTAAGGGCATATAGGAATTCCATTTTGGATTTTCTTGAATCTTTTGTTGAGTATAACTTGTTTGTGGTCCCCAGAGGTCAAAACATCTTGGCTGATGGTCTGGATACTTCAGCTAGTATCTACAAAATTCCATATCGTCCTAATCACCAATACATTGTTGAAGTAAAAAACATACCAACTGTACCAGACAATATCAGATACTGACAAGCCTTTTGAAATGATGAACAAATTGAAAGATTTTTAGAATCAAAGTATGAGTTTGAGTGTGCCAATATATATGTAGATGTTAACATAAAAGATAGTGTACATAATAGGGTGACCGAATTAGAATTGAAAGAAATATATCAAGAAAAAAAGAATTAGAAATATGACAATTGAAAGACAATTTTTTTCCTACAGAGTTAGTCCCCTATAGGATTTGTTTGATTTTAATGATGTATCCAAAAAGCCTAAAATCGAACCTACTGGAGCTGAAGTTGAAGACTGTAACATGGGAACTCAACAAGTACCCAAGATGGTTAAATTATCCAAATCTTTACCCCCAACTGAAAAGAAAAAGTACATAAACTTGTTCAAAGAATTCATAGATGTGTTTGCATGGAGTTATGAAGATTTTAAATCTTATGACACCAACATTATACAACATAAGATTCCCATAAAAGAAGACCAAAATCCTTTTAAACAGAAACTTAGGAGGATCGACCTAATGTTCACGCCTCTAATTGAAAAGGTGGTAAAAAAATGTATGATGCCAAGATCATTGTACCATTGAGATATTCTAATTGGGTGTCAAACTTAGTTCCAACTAGGAAAAATACTAGAGAAATTAGACTTTGTATTGATTTCTGAAATCTTAATAAAGCCTCCCTGAAAGATAACTACCCTTTGCCTAAAATGGATCACATTTTGCAGAAGGTGGTTGGATCCAGTAGAATTTCTTTATTAGATGGTTTTTCTGGTTACAATCAAGTCCTAGTGCATCCTGAAGACCAAGAAATGACAACATTTACTACACCTTGGGGCAATTTCATGTATGTGAAGATTCCTTTTGGATTAATGAATGTTGCCATTACATTTCAAAGAGCAATGGATTTTACCTTTGTAGTTGAAATGGGCATATTCATAGTCACATATCTGGATGATATCACCATTTTTTGAAAAATAGATGAAGATAATTTGCTTCACCTAAGATGGGTCTTTGAAAAATGTACGAGATCTAGTATTTCCCTAAACAAAAAGAAAATGTTGTTTGGCTTAAAAGAAGGAAAATTGCTAAGACATATCATTTCAAAAGATCGAATCAGAATAGATCCTAGCAGAATTAAACTTATTTTAAAAATAAATCCCCCTATAAATGTAAAGGAAGTCCAATCCTTCATTGGCCAAATCAATTTTCTAAGGTGATTTATTCCTAATTTAGTAGAGATTCTAAGAAATATAAAAACTATGTTGAGAAAATACACTGAGGTAAAGTGGAACAGTGAGGTCAAACAATCGTTTGATCATGTAAAACAAGCCTTAACCCAAGCTCATGTGTTAATGAGCCCCGATTTCACAAAATATTTTCTCATTTTCTCATTTTCTTCTGGGCATACTATTGCAGCAGTTCTCCTACAGAAAAATCATGAAGGACATGAACAACCTATTTCTTTCTTTAGAAAATCCTTAAGAGATGTTGCATTGAAATACAACATCATGGAAAAGAAAGAATTTTCTTTAGCGAAAGAAATCAAAGATTTAAGAGTTTATATTCTTCATTCATATATAATTGCTTTTGTTCCAAACGTTGTGGTAAAAGACATACTGACCCAAAATTATGCCAATGGGAAAAGGGGTAAATGGATTGTTATTATCTTGGAATATGACATTGAAATAAAACCTACCAAACTCATTAAGGGTCAAGAATTAGCTAAATTGATGGCTGAATCAAATTTGCATGTTTTGGATATAAATTTTCTAGCTATACTTGACTAAGAAGGAGAGCAGGCAACTCCACAAGTAACAGAGGCTTTTGCAACCTCTCCCTGGTGTGTCGACCTTATTTTTGTTCTACATCATTTACAAGCTCCTCCTGGTTTTACCAAAACTAAAGCTAGATTTCTTAAACTCAAAGCTATGAAATTTTGTATTCTAGACAACAATTTGTATTGGAAAGATGCTAGAGGAATTTTACGAAATTTCTTGTTGAAAGATGAAGCAAAAAAATTTATTCAGGAATTTCATGAATATATTGTGGAGGACACTTGCACTGGAATACCACTGCCAACGAGATCCTAAGAGTTGGTTTTTATTGGCCAACCTTATTTGCTGATGTCCATAAGAAAGTCACCTCATGTCACAAATGTCAGATATTTGAAGGCAAAAGGAAATTTTTTCCTTTACCCTTGAAGCTCATATCAATTGAAACTCATTTTCAACAGTGGGTTTTGGATTTCATTGGAGAAATTCATCCTTCCTCCTCGGCCCAACACAAATGGATTCTTACAGCCACCAATTATTTTACCAAATGGATTGAAGCTATACCTACCAGGCAAGCTTCTGATGCAGTGATTATTAAATTCTTAGAAAATAATATTCTTTCAAGATTTGGATGTCCCAAGAAAATCATTACAAATAATGCAGCAACATTCAAATCAAAGAAGATGGTGGAGTTTTGCAACAAATATCAAATAACCTTAGGACACTCTACTACCTATTACCCCCAGGGGAATGGATTAGCAGAGTCTTCCAACAAAAGTCTGGTTAATATCATCAAGAAATTGTTGCAAGATAACAAGAAATCATGGCATAACAAACTGGTAAATGCATTATGGGCTGACAAACTCACCACTAAGAAACCAATCGCCATGTCTCCATGCCAATTGGTTTATGGAATGGAAGTTGTTTTTCCAACTTCATTAGGTATCCTTGATTTGAAAATGATGCAGGAATTGCAAGTGGAACCTAATGACCTTCAAAGAAGAATAAATCAAACAATTCAATTGCAACAATCAAGAGAAGAAGTTCACAATAGAACCCAATTGGTCTAGGAAAACATCAAGTCCGATGATTTTCAGATAGGGAAAAATGTCTTGAAATGAGATTCAAGAAGAGAAGAAAAAGGTAAGCATGGCAATTTTGATGATTTATGGATGGCACCTTACACAATCCATGCTTACAAGGGAAATAATGCATTTTTTCTGAAGAACATGGATGCAACAGAGCTTCCTAGTGGACCTGTCAATGGCAGAATGTTAAAACATTATGTTTTCCAAGAATAGAAGCGTTTCTCATCAAAATCATTGTAATATCATTTTCTTTGTACTATTTTGATTGGTTAGCTCATGTCTGAAAGTTGAAGCCCGAAGAGAAGGTCCTGAGCTTTTGGTCATGTTTGTCACCATAACTACAACAACAACAAGACAAATCAAATGCAGAAAAAATATTGAAGGAGATGATTCAAGGCTACTAATCAATAATTCTTGACACCTCACAAGGAGAGTGACATCCCCAGTTGGAGCCACTGTTAGGTTCCTATGATTCATAGCATCAAATGATGATTGGATACTTTCTTTCAGTATATCAAATTGTAAATAATATTGCATGTTGCAAATGATTTCAAAAAAAATATAAATAAAAATATAAAATGAAAAGAGGGTATATAAAAAGAAAAATAGAATAAAAGAATAAAAAAAAGATGAAAATAACCCCATAAAAATAAAAATAGTGAAAGTGATACAAATTCAAATGCCACTAGAAGAAAAATAGTTTGTTTTGAAAAATAAATTAGGGATTGTGTGCATCTTGTTTTAAATTCCACAATCACAAATATTTGTTTGAATCATACAATATAATCATGGTCAAACACATTTGAATTTATGTTGTTATACTAGAGAATAATTTAACCAAACTATTTAAACTTGGTTAAAATTAGGTAAATAGGTGAATAAATTGATCCAATTGTTTAAACTGGATTAAAAATTTAAGTTGTAGGTTAGAAATTATATTAGGATAAATCTCTCCTTTGAATGAAAATAAGAAGGGTATGCACATTTAAATGCACCCTTGGTTGGTAGAATATAGGCCTTGCTTTCAAAAGTTATAAACAAAGCATTAAAATGGTATTATGAACATTTTAAAGACATATAGTTTTGGCTTAAGTTTGGCGCATGTAAACAAAAGTGAGAAACAACAATATGTTTTGTCGTGTAGTGGATAAAGGGCGGGATAGAGCCAAGTTACGTGTCAAATCACGATTGTGATGGACGGTCAATAATGCCTTTCAGCCCCCCATGCCCTTCCTACCTTTATCAACGAAGGGGGGTCCGAAAGGAAGTTTCATTTTCCCTAACCCCACCTTACATGTCATTCCCAAATTCTTTTGCACCCCCCTCTCAATACTGCATACCACCCTCCCCCCCTCCAAAAACAACCTAATCTTCTCCTTCCCGCCAATGGTTCCCCATGCCTACACGGCTAATCGGTCCTCGACACCTGTTCGACCGTTTCCCCTACTGGTTATGCATTTAATCCCCCACTAAATTACCATTTAAACCCGCCAATGGTCCCACACCTTCAACGGACTATTATTTAAGCATAAAACAACCCATTATCTATTCTGGTTACTCCTTTTGCTCAGTCTGATCCCGTGAACGTTCTTTTGCTTTTTCTCAATTTCAGTTCATACAGGAAAATTGTCCAGACCCTAAGCAAGAAAGCAGGACGTCGTAGCACCAGTTTCCCATCATCTCCAACCTCCAGTTACAAGCTTTCCTAGGTAAATTTCATAACTCATCAACCTTTTCCAAATTCCTTTAAATTCCCAATATGGCTCCCAAGAGAAAAACCAATGTCAATAATTAAAATCTTATGGTTCCCCCATTAGTTGACCTTGATCACATCCCCCTGGCAGACACAGATTATAAAATCTCAGAGCCAAAGTGTGAATTCGATTTATTTGAATTACACAACTGACTCAAAGACATCTTCCTTGACCAGAGTGATGAAATTAGCCTCTGGGAATCCAATTTACCCCTCTACATGTTTCCCCGCCCATCACTTCCTTGAATTTGTCCTCAAATTCCAAGCTTGTTACCAACCAGACCAAAGAGCCATTGTGGCCCACAATGGTGAAATTCTATTCACAATCACCCCTCAGTCAATTAACCAAATATTTTAGATCCCTCAAAATGATTCCATTATTCCTTTCTCAGTGGAAGCCTTGAATGAATTATATCAAAAATTGACCTTTTCTTAGAGACACAATATTTTTGAAATCTTCCTGCCTAAAGATGCATAGCTCCCAGAAAATAATCCACTATATCCCTCCTCCATTTTTCCAGAAAAAGCTAAATAAATCATTTCTATAATCTCATGTTTGCTTGGGTATTATTTCGATGAATGGGTAGATGAACCTATTTTAAGTTTTTTGTCCATTTTCTCCACTAAAGAAAAACCCTCAGTAATTTTCAATTTTAGCGAGTTCCTATTGACAACATTCATGAACAATTCCTTAAGCTTCGAACTGAAGGAATGTTCAGATATGCCTCTATTCTTGTGTACATGTTTTTATTTTTTCAAGAAAACAAGTTCCCATTTGTAGTACAAAAGCTAAATGAACAGGGAGAGCCACACTCAGTTATCTTTTATACTTCCATACCAAGAAGAAATTCTTAAGAATACAACCTCAAATACTTTAATGATCAATTTATACATCCATCTAAATGTTTATTGAGCAATGAGACAATACCTAGGGTCAATGTAGAGATTAAAAAGATTTTATACGTAAGTGAGAAGGCCAGAACAGGTGATTGGTATTTATACCAGAGTTACACCGAAATAAGAGTATATGGGTGTGAGATGCCACCTTATAAACTACCCATCTATCTCCTAATGAAGATTTTTTTCTTTAGAATAAATCAGGCAGATGATATACTCATATGAGGTCCATTTTGTGTGAGCTAAAAAGAAATCATAGTTCAGGAAAAAGGCTCACATAGGACCATTTATTTGTAACAGCAGGAAAACAGGAGAGGAAGCAGATATCCTCCTAAAACAGATGAATTTTCCCTTGAGATTCACTTAGTCATATGACCCATTTGGTATGATCTCTAAACTAAGAGTGTAACAAAAAACCACTCCATATTTTCACACTCAGAGGTCTGAAATTAAGAAATACATGAACCAATATGAGTGGGAAGAAAATACTCTATAGGAGGAAAAGGAGCAGTTGTTGTCTATTGCTACTTCACAAACTCCCACACCTCAAGAAAAAGTAGAGAAAAGGGCAAGGGAAGAAGACTCTCCTTCAGTCATAGAGGTTTCAGCCAAAGAATTCAAAATTTACACCAAGAAAGCAAGGACAAATCCTAAGATAGATTTTTCAAAAGGAGTAGGGCAAGATCCTATAGTACTCAAGAATCCACATTTTCCAGCAAGGGATAACATCTTTACAAGATCTCCATTGTCTTCATTTTCACAAGAGAATCTAGATACAACTCAAACATCAGAATTAATCCAAGGTCAAAGGGAAACAAGTATCTTTGACAAGTTTAAGGAAATAAAACGTAGAAATGAATTTCTCAAAGTCAACACTTATGATCAATTTCATAAACAAACATCTTCTACCCAGCATAGGCTCTTGTCAACCTTTGACACTGAGAAAGGAAGAATGCAGATGGAATTCTTGTAGGCATAGGTCCTCCACCCTAAATCTGCAGCAGATTAAAAGAAAACTACATTTGAGTTTTAGGCAAAGGATTTCCATCATGTAGATAAGATGGAAATGCACAGGAAGACTAGGGATATGATCTATTCTACATTGACAAGTACTGCAATGACTACTTCCAAATTGTGGGTATTGCTCACTAATATCCAAACCCAATTAAAACTTGAAAAGGCTTCTTCTTTAGGAAAATATAATAAGATAAAATACTTTGAAGACTTGGTCATTAAGATAGGATATGACCCAAGAAATGTTAAGGTAGCGGAGGAAATAGTTAAGAAGAAGAATGATGACATAGAAACACTCAGAAAACAGTTGAAAATGTTAGCAACTGAGGATCCACAAGCAAAAGAAGTGGGGGAGGCAGAGAGCCAAAAAGAAGATATGCTCAGATTAATTATAAATGCACAGATAAGGGACATGGAAGCATAATTGGACAACTTGATCAAGGAGAAAGAGAAAAATGCACAGCTAGCTATAATCCTGCTTGATGCAGTACCTCTTTCAACAATAGTGCAAACAGGAGCTTCTACTTCAACTACAACAACAATGGCTATAGTAAGTACAATAAGAGTTTCTACATCTACAACACCCCCTGCACCAACTTCAGATGACCCAAGTAAACTGGTAAAAGCCATGAAGACATGTCTTTACAAGGGGAGGAAATCAAGAAACTACAAGGACAGGTGAGGATGCTACAGGAACAGAAAGAAAGAATTGAGAATTCTCAATTGGCAGAAGTACAAAAATCCTAGATATTGATGCAAAGGTTACAACAATAAAAAAAGGAATATTTCATGTATCATACCTTAGCTCAGGCTAAGGAAAATATATGGATAGACATCAACAAATCAATCACAAAGATCTAGACTTTAATACAAATTCTTTTGGGTAGAAGGAGTTGATTCAGAAATCCAAAGGAGCCATTCAAGAAATTAGGGAAAAGTTGGGGGACAAGCAAACTGAAGCCACAAACCTCATAAACTTTCTAAGTTCTAAAAACAAATATGAGTTGGAAGAAATGGAAATTGAAGATAGTACTAGGACCATGATAGAAATCAAGAAAGTATTGACCAAAAGAAATCTTATGTCGTAGTTGAAGAAAAAGTGTCAAGTTCTGTAGAATGGTGTCCAGAGATTCTTCAACAAGTTTAACGTCCTCATTCAAAAGGGACTTCCAAGTTTGCTCGTGTTGAATGACACATTAATAACATTGCTTGATTACAATTATAAATTGATGGTCATTGCTAGGGACGGTGCCAAGTTTGCAGGAACACATGGGAGAGTAACATGGAAAGCCTTTCTAGAGGCATTGAAATTTTATTTAGACATCCAACATGAAATCAAACACATTTTTATCACTAAGCCCACCTTTTCCATGTATATAGAGGTAGATGCAATTTACGGGAGGTTACTCAAATTTTCAATGAAGAAAGGTGGGAAAATTTATGCGAGTTATTTGAGTAAAAAGTCAATTCTTCTTCAATAGCAGGACAAACAACGCAACAAAAGTCAAGGGCTATATCAACAATAGTCTCCACAAAGATAGTGTCAACAATCCATGCAATTCAAGTTTCCCTATATTTTTTGAAATTAGAGATATAATTATTTTAGAAATTCATAAATTGCATCCTGATCAATTATGACAAGATATTTTGTAAATAAACTTATAAATACTTCTTGTTTCAAAGTATGAAGTGTTGGTTTTTGCATCTAAGAAATCTATTGTACATTTTCGAGCTTCAGTGGAATTATCAGTAATATAGAAAGCTCTTTCACAGGATACTTGTGTTAATTTGTTGGTGAAGTGCCTCTATTGTTTATGTGCTTATTATTCTTTGTTACTATATTCATGTGTTTTCATAATATGAATTATTCAATAAAAAGTTCAAGAACATAATTTTTTTATGTACACTCTAATTCTGGCTTTGAATAATTTTAATGTTTTCAACTGATATTAAGTAAATGCTCTTTACTTTATGGAAATCATTTCTCTTATTCTTATTCATTTCACTTAAAATTAAATAATCCAATTAGTTTGGCTACCTTGCCCTATGAAATATATTTGCAAAGTACTGAAACAGATCCATCCTTTAAGTCACATAATTCATAGCCCAATGGTAATATAGACATCAATCAAACATAAAATTCAAAAAATTTCTTAAATCAAACCTTGAACTTTTATAACTAGCCTAGTATCTAAAATCAAACAAATCTAAATCTAACAGAGAGATCCCTCTCTGAAGTTGGTAGGGCTAGGTCCCAGCTTCCAAAGTGGTTTTGTTGCTACCTTTTGTTATTTCTCTAGCAACCTTAGAAATTACAGAGTGCTAACATGAAGCATCATATTCAAGAATGAAAGAAGAAGTTAGTAGGTGAATTTGATATGAAGTACCTTGGACTAATGCATTACTAGGAATTAGAAGTACGGTAGAAACCTAATGAGATCTATCTTAATCAAGGGAAATATGTGATCAATATATTGCAAATGTTTGATATGATGGATAGTAAACTGATGATGACTCCAATGATCACTAATTTGAATAAGTTATGGAGTTCATATTCAATCCTTGTTGATCCAAGATTCTACCGATATTTTATTGTCTCCTTGATGTATCTTGTGAGCATCCAACTTGACATATGTTTTGCAGTAAATGTTCTTAGTCAATTCCAATTGGATCCAAGGCATGATCAATGGATACCAACTAAACATATATTGATATATCTTCATGGGACTATACATCGATGACTAAAATATGTTGGTAATGAGATACAATTATTGGGCTATACAAATTTAGATTGGGGAGGCAGCGATGCAGATGGAAACAATACTACTGGTGCATGTTTTGGTTTGGGATCTTCTATGATAAGATGAATGAGTAGGAAACAAGATTAAATTGCATTGAGTAGAGTTGAAGAAAAACATATAACAACAAATGAATTTGGTAGAGAAGTTGTTTGGATCAGAAAATTTCTTTCAAATTTGTTTTAAGGACCTTTGGAACCTACCGTTATACACTGTGACAAGAAGAGTTGCATAAGGTTCACAAAGGAACCATTTTTTCATGTGAGGACAAAGCATATCAATAATAAGTACCACTATATTAGAATCTTGGTATAAGATAGGGTCATGAAGCTATAATACATCTCCATAGACGAACAATTAGATGACATATTAATGAAGTCTCTTCCAAATAAGAAGTTTGAGTATTTGATAGTCTGGACTTGTGGATATCCCCTCCCTAGTTCAGAGGGAGTGATGAGGGATAATGTATTCTCCATTTGTCATGCACTAGGCCCATGATTAACAATTGTAAGTCTAGTAAAGGCACTAGTAGGGAGAATCGAGGATTGGATAAGCATAAGGGGCCGATGCTTCTTGAGGATTGAGAATCAAATATAGGAGTAGTCCCGTGGATTGATACTCTTTGAGGAGGAGCAAGGGAATCCAAGATAAGAGTAGTCAAAGAGGACTAATATTCTTTGAGGATTGGGAATCCAAGATAAGAATAGTATTGTAAGGACATAACTGGTGAACATTCAAATGGGGTATGCGCCTTGAGAGGTTGTGGTGATGGTGTCCAAATATATGCCTCCCAACATTGTGCTCTAATCTGGTGGAGAGTTAGAGCTTTTCTGTTAAGGCCTATCTAAGTTGAGATTGACAATTTTGGTTACAATTTTGATGATTGATGATAAATTTTCAATATGAACTCTTCTTATCAGAATATTTGAAGCTAAGTATCCGTGTATCCTGTTGTTTAATTATGAATACCTCCCTAGTTAAGAGGGAGTGTTGCAAAATGTAACTAGGTTCGGTCTTCATAATTATCTTTATACTTGTATCAATATGTATTTCTTGTTAAAAGAAAAAAGAATAAAAAGGAATTTATTAATTTTATTATTATTTCTGATCTAAGCATGTTCTAGTCCAGAAGAAAAATAATCATGTATCAAAGTCCCATTTGGACTATTTTGTAACAAAAGAAAAATATTATTTTTAAGTCAAAAGGAGACATTTTGTCCCAAAAGACCAAGTCGACCCTCCCTTGTCAAGGCAACCTTGAAGAGGCCCAATTTGACTTCTTGGATGACAATAAAAGGAAGATACTTTGACCTCATTTTCTCACTCACACACAATTCGATTTCTAAGTAAGAGAGAAGGAGAAGAAGTGTGAAGGCAAAGAAAGAGAGAAGAATACAAGGAATAAAATTCTAGTTTTTGCTCGTCTTTTTCCACACATACAAAGATTCTTGTTGGGTGTGGAGCCTAATTATCTTCCTGATTCAGAGGTCTTATTTTAGCCATGTTTCAATCCTAGTCCCTGACAGGGGTGAGGGGAGTTCCTCCCCACTATTCTCGTTGGGGGGTCCAGGGCCATTCATTAAGCAAGAAATTTGACAGTAGAATTTATGTTAATTTTGGGGTTTTTTTTTTTTCTCTGTAGAAGGAAACCCTTGGTTTATATGAGAGAATTGTATTGCGACTATGTATTATTTTGCATGAGGAAAAGAGAGAAGACTATGTGAGAGTGAAGAGGAAGTTACAACATATTTGTTGTAGGTTGTATCCCTTCAGTGTTCTAGATAATATAAAAGGAAGGGTTGGTTGTTTCTTCGTGGACGTAGACCAAATTGGGTGAACCACATATATCTGTGAATCTCTTGTTTTATGATTTTTTGTGTTTTTGTTTCTGAAATATTTTATGTGTTCCATTGCTATGTTATTTAATTTCTAACAACTGTTGAGGTTACTTTGCAAATTACAGGACAAATTTATGTTTCTACAAAGGTGTCGGGACAAGTCTGCGAAGGTGCTAGGGAAACTCACAAAGTTGCAGGTTTGCAAATTTGGCTTGAATAAATTTGATCAACTTTGACTCTTGTTGACTTGGTTTGGTTGGAGGATATGTGAAAGGAGGGATGACTTGGTTCCTTGTGGAGATCGTTGTCTTTGGTTTTGGATGTCTCACTTTGATTTGGTTCTATAAGAAGAGAAGTTTTTGGGGCTTTCCCCCTTCTGGAGTTTTTCCCTGGCTTGAAGCCTATATATGGTGTTCTTTGTTTCTTGTGATCTTCATGAACTTTATGTTTTGGCAATTTCTTGATGAAGAAAACATAATAAAGTAATAAAAGCCAACAAACACTCACAAGTAATTATAAAGTAAGAGAAATAAACCCTAATATACAAGCAGATTGATTTCTCAACACACAACATGACATAGATATTGAGGATGCAACTAAGTACAAACAACTCATAGGAAGTCTTAACTACCTCGCTACTACCAAACTAGATATTTCATTTATTGTTTGAAACCTTCCCAGGTATATAAAAAAACCTTTTGAGGGTCATTGGTTTACTACAAAAAGAGTTATAAAGAATTTGAAGGGGACACAAGACTTTCAACTCAAATATACATAGGTGGATGACTTCAACTTGATTGGATGCTATGATTTAGACTTTTATGGAGATAAGGAAAATGGAGTATCTACTTCATATTATGTTATGAATCTTGGATAAGGAGTTGTCACTTGGCGGTCACACAAATAGTTAGTTCCAAAATATTCCAAAACAGAGGAAAACTATTTGGAAACTGCAGAAGTAACCAAGGAGATTGTGTGGCTCAGAAAAATTCTTGAAGATTGTAGGAAAAACAAGTGAATTCTACTCTTCTTTTAATTAACAATAATTTTACGATAAGAGTGGCCAAGGATAAAAAATTCCAATATCAAACTAAGCATATCAATACAAATTATCATTTGATTTGAAATCCTGTTGAGGCCAAGACTATTCACCTATACCATTGTTCCACAAAGGAGCATATTGTATACTGTGAAAATTCCTAGACTCGAAGGAACCCCTATTGCAGCAAATCTAAATTTACTTCACCTACTTGATTTTTAAATTACATTCATCAAGTTATTCTTCTGAATACAGAAGAAAATTAATTATGCAGCCAACACTAGTTAAATATTTGATCTCATGAAACAGAAAACAAAGTAAAGAACATGACACATAGGACACACTTATTTTTGGACACAATAATCCTCGGAAAAACCCAATACAAAAAAACTGGTGCAACATTTCTGAAGGTCTATTATTATGCAGGAGAAATATTTGAATACAAATATAAGATGCTCATCTAGCAATCCTTTACAGAGAAAAATAATGGTGGAAAATCTGAGTGAGTTTTACCTCACTTCACCCAGCAGAATTTCAGCTGATCTGACACAAGATTGGAAAACCTTTGCTATTTTTGTATTGGCTCTATTTCAACCATAAATCACCTTCTTTTTCCTCTATGTCATCTCTCTCGGCTATTCCAACAGCTCCCGTTAGTTCTGGTGATTCCCGACAGTTTCAGATGTTTCAGCAGTTTTGGATTCTGCGTGACTAGCAGATTTTCTTCTATGTGCTGAACCTTCTAGCTCTACGTCAGGACTGCGTGGGCCCATATTGGCACAACAACAGCTCTCCCAGCTACTGCGCTACCTCTAAGAAAGCTTTCTCCACCTCTCTGTTAGTATTCTCTGGAAAGTCCTTCTTCCAAATTCTTACTGCCCATCTGGTGCAAAATGATCAGTTAATTCGAATTTCTCATCTTCCTAGCCCTAGAAATCGAACTCTAAATTAATTCTCTCTCTCTCTCTCTCTCTCTCTCTCTCTCTCTCTCTCTCTCTCTCTCCGTGTTTCCAAATGAACCCCAAGCCTCTATTTTATACTTTTCTTGTTGAGACTTCAATCAGTGAGACTAAGGCTCTAATCAATGGATAAGCTTAAAACATGCCTTGATCCGCCTTCTAGATCATTCTCACCCATATTTTGATTAATACCCATTAATATTTTAATTTCCCTACGTTTAGACTTAGGAACTCCATTAAAAAAAATTAATTATTTTAATAAAATACAATCCTAGTGGGTATTCACCAAACGATTTTTGGGTTCTGTAGAACTCATGTTCCTTAGCCTCTCCACCGATTTTTAAGACTAGATCACTTCTGATGCTACCAAAAACTAACACTCCCACTTGGCGAGGAAAGTGCTCTAGAAACAATGTCCACTTGCATGTTGCTTTGTTTCTGAAGCACCTCCTTTCTACACTTTTTCTGCCACCAACACTATGTTGTTGTCGCTGTTGTACAACTTCCCATGACACTGCCACTGCCACTACTGCATCTGTACTACATCTCCCTCTCAAACGTTGCATTTGATATGCTACTAGCACTGCCACTACTAACACTGCATCCGTACTACAACTTAGTTGCTGAGAGAAGCAACTAAAAAACATCCAAAATTAGTTAAACCTAACTGTGCTCAACATAATACAATGAATGTTGGAATTTGACTTTTGCTGACCCTCTGAATCTTCTACGTTGCTGCTGACTTCTGCACTGTGCCATCTGTAGTGCTACCAACCTTGCTCTGCGTTGATCAATCTCTAGTCCCAAGCTACCGCATCTGTCATCCAAATGAGCCACTACATCATATGACACTAAGTCCATCTAGATACTGCTAAATCTTGGGCTCCCATAGCAAGTAATTGATCCAAGAGGTGGACTCCTCAAGGATCCTACCGACTACAACTCAATATCGCCACATCTCCCTCCTAGAGATGCATGGGCACTGATGGCATACTCTTCCTTGTCTATCTTCGCGGCCGCAACCTTTGGATCATGATTATTGTCCTTATCCTTTTGCTTCAAAGGACAATGAGATGCAAAGTGACCCATCTCGCCATATCTAAAACATTTCACCTTCGAAATGTCCTTCTTCCGCTTCTGCTTCTGTTCTCCCTTAGATGCTACAGCTGCGTTTTCCTCCTCTTCATTTGTTTTTGTGCCACTCCCACTGTTTCCAAAAAGGTTGACCTTCACTAGGTCCCTCCTTAACTCCTCTTGTTGAAGAGCCTCCCACATCTCCTCCCATGAAGGTAGTTATTCCCTGCCCAATATGCTTTGGACAAAAACTTTCCATTCATCCGAGACTCCATTCAGGGCTATCCTCACCATCGTGGTAGGCTGAGGAGTGTACCCCACTGCAACAAGCTGGTCTCTAGTGTCCTGAAAACTTTTAAGATAGAGGTTCACCCCTTCTCCTTTCTGCATGAAGGTCCCCTACAACTTCTAATCTAAATACATCTTTTGTTGTTCGGAAGAGCCTTCATACACTGACGACAAGGTTTCCCACATCTCTTAGCTTGTATCCTTTCCCTACAAGTGTGAGACCACATGATATCAAACTCCATCAAGTATGAGCCTCTTTTCCTTCCCCTACTCAACCTTGTACTTCTTATTTTGATCATTGTCAACAAGAACAGCTACAGCATTTTTGACGTAGGCCTCGAGATCATATTCCTCCAGAACAACTAAGATTTTGGTCTTCCATATGACATGGTTGGAGGCTTTGTCCAAACTGTCCTAATAGTTGAGCCCATGCGATGCCATCTCACCCAACTATCGAACTAACTCCTCTAGTCACTGCTTAGCACTGCTCGGCTGCTCAGTGAGTGAGAAATTCAAACTTTCTAGCAAAAAGTTCTCTCAGGAGAAAATTCCCCTTTCTTCGTTCTTTTCCAGCGGATTTCTGCCCCGACAAAAATTGCGCCCTTCAAGCAATGCACTAGGGCTCTGTGTCACTCCCCCTGCCTCTGAAAACTCACAAACTGTAAATCGTACCTCTCCTTCATCTCACGCAGGGAGAGATTTCCTCAGATCTGCTTCCCGGCAAGGACTGTGCAATCCCTTCAAGAGGATTTGAACTGCTACTAAGTGCAACTTTCGGTCTCACTTCTAAATGCTAGATCTTCTCTTCCTATTTCAAAATCAACGCTCTGATACCATGTGAAAATTGATAGAATCGAAGGAACCCCTACTACAGAAATTCTGAATCTAATTCACCTGCTTGATTTTTAAATTACATTCATCAAATCTCTTTTCCTCTGCAAACTCACAAATTGGAAATCGTACCTCTCTGTCGTCTCACTCAGAGAGAGATTTCTTTGGATCTGCTTCCCCACAAGGACTTCGCAATCCCTTCAATGGGATTCGAATTGCTGCTAAGTGCAGCTTTCGGCTTCACTGCTAAGCACTAGATATGCTCTTCATGTTTCAAAATCAATGCTCTGATACCACGTGAAAATTCATAGACTCGAAGCAACCCCTACTGCAACAAATCTGAAACTAATTTACCTACTTGATTTTTAAATTACATTCATTGAGCTATTCTTCTGACTACTAAAGAAAATTACTTCTGCAGCCTACACTAATTAAATGTTTGATCTCATGAAACAAAAAATAGAGAAAAGAACAAGATACATAGGCCACACTTCTTTTTGGACATAATAGTCCCCGAAAAAACCCAATACGAGAAAAATGGTGTAGTAGTTCTGAGGGTTTATTATTATGCAGGAGAAATATCTGAATACAAATCTAGGATGATCATCTAGCAATCATTTACAGAGAAAAATACTGGCGGAAAATATGAGTGAGTTTTACCTCAATTCACCCGACAGAATTCCAACTGATCCAGCACAATACTGGATAACCCCATCTATTTCTGCATTAGCTTTGTGTCAACCCTGCATCACCTTCTCTACCCTCTGCATCAGCTCTTCCGGCTGTTTCGACAATTCCCAACAGTTCCCAGCAGTTCTGGCAATTCTAGATTCTGCGTGATAGATATCTTTTCTGCTTTGTGCTGGCCATTCTGGCTCCACATCAGGACTGCGTGGGCCCATACTGGTCCAGCATCAACTCTCCAGGCTACTGCGTTGCCTCTCTAGAAGCTCTCGTCACCTCTCTGTCAGTATTCTCCAGAAAGTCCTTCTTCTAGATTCTCACTGCTCCTTTGCTATAGAATGATCACTTAGTTTGAATTTCTCAGCTTCCTAGCCCCATAAATCAAACTCTAGATCAATTCGCTCTCTCTCTCTCTCTTTGTGTTTCCAAATGAACCCCAAGCCTCCATTTTATATTTTTCCCGTTGAGACTTTAACAGCCAAGATTAAGTCTCTAATCAATGGCTAAGATTAAAACATGACTTGATCTGCCTTCTAGATCATTCTCACCCATATTTTGATTAATATCCATTAATACTTTAATTTCCCTAAGTTTAGACTTAGGAACTCCATTAAAAATATCAATTATTTTAATAAAATACAATCCAAGTGGAATTTCACCAAACAGTTTCTGGGTTCTTTAGAACTCATGTGCCTTAGCCTATCCACCAATTTCAAGGCCAGATCACTTCTTATTCTACCAAAAACTAATATATACCTCTTTACCAGACTGCTTGGAAGATCATTTTTAAATATTCAAAACGATGCTTGGACTTACAAACACCCATTCAGATTAAAGGGGGGGATCTCGACACCTAATACTATGGGATTCAAAAATATCTTGTAAATGTGTAAATACAAAATGAGAATATGAAGAGACCTTGGAATGTGAATCCCAAGGGTCTCACTACTATGTGTATATATTAATGATATTCTTAATAAAATCCAATTTTCTGGAGTTTCCATATACCTGGCATGATAGTCTCTATGTGTAGAATAGTGAAAAATAGATGTAGCACTAGTGGTAAAGTTGCACTCCCAAAAATGTCATTTTCTACCTCAAAAGTTTCCCAGAAGCTTTCAAACCCAAATTTGCTTGTTGATATATAATTGATGCGGATTAAACAGGAACGCAATAGATTACTGAGATAACCATAAATACAGAGATGCAATAACCATAAACATAGAGATGCAGCGGAAATAATGCTTCATTTCATTAATGGAAAATACTGAAATATGCTTACAACCAGAAATGGAAATAAACCAGCTAGGGCGATGGTAGCTTATCTCTGAGAAGAGATGTGCGGCTACATGCCTCTGAACTGTTCCGAACTGTCTTTACAATGAGGCTCGAAGGCCTATTTATTGTTGAGAAACAATGGAAAACCCTTCACATCCCAAAACCTTACCCTAGAAGATGAAATGCCAAATTGTGGGCCCCGTTTGGGTAAATTGGTACATCAATTTCCCGGGGTCGTAACTTTGGCATACGATCTCCGTTTGACGCGTATGATAGCTCATTAGAAAGATCTATCCGAGTACTACCACTTTGGGAGGTAACATCGGTCCATGGACCCATGTTGCCCCAGAATCCCAAAAAAACATCGTTTAGGGCCTGAAAACGGCTCCGGAAGTTCAGGACCCAAAAAACTGCTAAAAATAGTAAACTGTGCTACAATTTAGGAAACTGAAAAGACTGAAAGAGACAGTTGTGGGGGTCCAAATGGGTTGGTGGGTGGCCACCAACATCCACCTGGATCATTCCTCCCCCCTTAGGAAGCAATGGTCCCCATTGCGTTGAGTTCCTCCACCTGCTGAACTTGTCCTGCAATCTCTGATGTGTCCAGTGATGGTGGGAAGCATGGTCGCCGATGGTCCACATTGAACATTTGGTGCAGGCGAAGGAATGGAGGAATTATGTGCTCCAAAGCATTGTTCCCCATAGCCTTGGTACTGCTATAAGGACCATGTCGGAGTGGTCTGGGCTTCTGATGGGTTCTGGTAAGGCGTTCTTTCTGTCGATGCAACCAGACTTTGTTGCCCACCTGAAACTTGTGTGGTACCCATGTGGGTGAGGAGAAGTTGTTCCTGTGTTTTGTCATGACCGTATCCCTTTGCTGCTGCTGCTGCATGGAGGAACCCTTTGCAGGGGTCATGGATGTAGCAACGATCTTCCCCTTATTTTGGGAGTGAACCAGACAGATAAATTTCCTGGTCTGTGAGATGAGCTTGCTGCCTTTCTTAGCAGTGATCAAAGATGTGGCAGTAGGTGGGGCTACCTCCGGTATCCTGTATAATGAATTATTCAAAGAAATAATGACAGCACGAGGCCTTGACTCATACACAGCATGTCGCCTCCACAAGTATGGCTGGCCTAACAATACATCACAAACATCCAGAGGTGTAACATCACACAATACCTCGTCTGTGAATGGTTTGATGCTGTAGGGAAGGCGGCACTGCTGGCGAACTTTGAGATCTCGTCCTTCGTGAAGCCACCCAATACTGTATGGCTGCGGGTGTGGTGTAGTCGGTAGGCCCAACCGCTTCACGACCTCTGCTGAAACCAAGTTCTTTTGGCTGCCACTGTCGACAATGAATTGCAGCGGCGAACCCTTCACCCACATCTGTGAGTGGAAAAGACGCTCCCCTTCCTCTGGATTTTCGGGCTCATCTTTCTGGATCTTGGCGGTGGCAACAGTGGCACTGGGATCTGCATCAATGATCTGCTTCCCTTTACCATTCCCCTTGTTGGGTTCTGGCTTAGGGTCAGAACATGCATCTGATTCGGAAGCCTTCAACTCGGCCACAAGGGACTGCTTGGTCCGACACTCACTTGTGTTATGAGTGGGACTCTTGTGGAACTCACACCACTTTCCTGTGTCCTTCTTCGGCTTCGTGGTGTTGTTCTTTTCTTGTGGCTTCGACGGGTTTTCTTGGGTCACCTCGCCTTGGCTTTGTCCTTTGGGCTTCGGATTTGTAGATCCAAAGTCTCGCTTCTTCTGTTTGAACTTTTGTTCGATTTTGACAGCGTATCGGTATGCTGTGCCGAGTGAGGAGATGTTCAAGAACACCATCTCTTCCTGGATGTACTTGTGCAGGCAGCCACGGTATTTGAGTACCAGATGCAGCTCAGAATCTTTGATACCCAACTGTGTGCGAAGGGTATGAAAAATGTTTGTGAACTCCGGCACATCTTGGTCTCGTCCCTGCCGCAGTGTGGTCCATTTGATGTATTTGTCCTCATAGCTTCCGACAGGGTAGTACTGCTCCCTGATGGCATCCCGGAAGTCATTCCAAGTGGGTGCGGCTGAAAATAGTGAGCCTGTACTTTCATCCTTCTGCTCGCAGTAGGTTTCCCACCAGTCCTTGACGTGGGGGGCTGCTTTGAGAAGTGCAAAAACAATCTTTTCCCGACTTGAAAATTCGTGAACAGAAAAATACCCATCTAGCAGATTTAACCATTTATCTACGGCATCTGCGTCTATTTGACCCTCGAAGATGGGGATTTCAAAATTAACTTGTACCTTGAAAGGTGTGGCATTTCCAGAGTCGTTGTTGGAAGCCGATGCATCGCCTCTAGGTAGCTGCTGAAGGATCTGCGCAAAGCTATCCATCATCGCGTTCCTTTGCCGCTCGAGCGCTTCTTCAAGCAAGATTTTGATAGGATCTCCTGCCCCCTCGTCTTTCTTCTCATCCGCCATGGGAGGCCGTCGGGATTTGCGAGGCTGGTCTTGCAAAGGTTCGACCAGTTCAAGCCCTAACTCCTTATATCCCGACCTCGTTGGGGACATGCAAAGAAAAACAGAGAAAAAGCAGACCGCTCTGATACCACTGATCCAGATTTAAACAGGAACGCAATAGATTACTGAGATAACCATAAATACAGAGATGCAATAACCATAAACATAGAGATACAGCGGAAATAATGCTTCATTTCATTAATGGAAAATACTGAAATATGCTTACAACCAGAAATGGAAATAAACCGGCTAGGGCGATGGTAGCTTATCTTTGAGAAGAGATGTGCGGCTACATGCCTCTGAACTGTTCCGAACTGTCTTTACAATGAGGCTCGAAGGCCTATTTATTGTTGAGAAACAATGGAAAACCCTTCACATCCCAAAACCTTACCCTAGAAGATGAAATTCCAAATTGTGGGCCCCGTTTGGGTAAATTGGTACATCAATTTCTCGGGGTCGTAACTTTGGCATACGATCTCCGTTTGACGCGTACGATAGCTCATTAGAAAGATCTATCCGAGTACTACCACTTTGGGAGGCAACATCGGTCCATGGACCCATGTTGCCCCAGAATCCCAAAAAAACGTCGTTTAGGGCCTCAAAACGGCTCCGGAAGTTCAGGACCCAAAAAACTGCTAAAAATAGTAAACTGTGCTACAATTTAGGAAACTGAAAAGACTGAAAGAGACAGTTGTGGGGGTCCAAATGGGTTGGTGGGTGGCCACCAACATCCACCTGGATCAATAATCCCATGGGATTGGGAAATTAGTGTAAATAACAAGATAAAGAAGATGAAGATACATTAGATGATGAATCACAATATTCTCCCTCTCCGTGTATGTTATGAAACCATCTCACAAAATAGAAGAAGAGATAGATCAACAACTTCAAAATAAGCCTCTTCGAGAGGGCAACCTCATTTACATTACACAAATGAACAATTATTCCATGATACGAATGAAAATACCTCCTTTATATATATAGGAATCGAAGGGGTCACAATATAATCAGAGCTGGCATAACAATAATAATGTAAGGGCACAACAATAATAATAGTGGGCTTCTATGGGGCACAATAATAACAATATGGGGACTACATGGGCACAACAATACAATAAGGGAGTTGCACTAATAACAATAAGGGGCTACACTAGTAGTATAGGACCTAACATAACCCTCCCCTTAAAAAAAGTGTTGTCCTCAATGCCTGAGTAGTTCTGGATGCTTCTATATAAAATTCTCATCCTCCCATGTAGAATCTTCAGTGGTTAGTTCTTCCACTTTATGAAATACTTTGAAATTGATCGATTTCGTAGTTGTCGGGTTCTTATTTTCATGACTGCTTCAAGTTCCAATATGTTTTTTCCTTCTTCGTGAAGTTCCGACAATATTTTTTGAAATAGGATATTGTTACCTGTAATCTTCTTTAAGCATGAAACATGGAAAACTGGGTGCACTTGGGAAGATATAGAAAGCTCCAATTTGTATGCCATAGTACCAATATTTTTCAACACCTTGTAAGGACCATAGTACTTTTATGATAATTTATCATCATTATTAGCTTTCTTGAGGGACGTTTTTGTGTATGGTTGTAGCCATAAAAATACCCAGTCACCTACATCAAAAATTCTTTTGCTACGATGTTGATCTCCTTGTTGTTTAATTTGATTATGTGCCAAAGTGAGGTTATCCTTTAAAAGTTGGAGAAATTGTTGTTGATGCTCAATGTGATCTTTCACTATTTGAACCTTTTTTTCTTGATATGTCCTTCTATCTTGAAAGTGTGAGGAGTGGTAATTCCTCCCAATTCATTACAAGATATGGTCCGATTCATTTCTTCTTTCTCTCAGGTTGGTTCCTAGTGTATATCCTCTTCTTGTGATGTTTCTTGATCCTTTTCTTCCTTCTATTCGCAATCTATCTAAAATAATTTCTTCTCAACACACTTATGACCTTTAGTGTATTTTCTATCACAAATATAATAAATCCCTTTTCCTTTTTTTCTTCCAATTGTTGTGGTGTCAACGTTGTAGGTTGTGGGAGGCTAGGAGCAACAACACTTCCATCTTTATAGTTATGAGTGGTCGACTTCCTTGTTGCCATAATTTTTCTTTCAATTTTTCTTGCGAACATGAATTCCTTCTCCAATGAATCAGGTTCCCGAAGGCAAACCTCATGCTGGATGTTATCCTTTAAAGTCCCTATGTAGACTTCAATCCTATGCTTCTATGGAATATTGTTTACCCTTATATTCAATTTTTTGAAGTCCTCAATGTGATTTTCCATTGAACCATTTTATTTGAGATATATCAATTGGATAAAGAAGGTGTTTCTCTTTGTATCCTCATAATGTGCTATCATTTCCTCCATGAAAATTGACTAGATGACAAGTGGTTTACGAGAACAAAACCCTCTATACCATACAAACTGATTCGGTTCTAAATATAAAGATGTAATATATACCTTTTGTGTGTTTTTCACTTTATGTAGATCAAAATATTGCTCCATCTATAGTATCCAATTTACCAGATTCTTGCCATCAAACTTCCTCATATCTACCTTTTCATCATTAGGAACCCTTTCTTGTAGCAACTTTGTCCAACATTCCTTCAAACCTTCCCTGCCTTTCTTTAAATCTTCCATGTTTCCTTTTAATTTTTATTCTATACCATCAATCTTAGCTTAAATTTCATAGATAAAATCATTTATCTTAGCTTCAATTGAATTCTTCAAATCATCCATTCAATTTTGCTTACTAGGTGTCTCTATTTTCTTGATTCGAGTCATTGTTTTTCTTGCTTTTAGGATCTCGACATTGAAATGATAGTAACTCTGCAATTTCGGATCTCCAACTCCTAAAATTTCATCTCGTGGTAGCACTCTGAGTCCTCTTTCCAACCCCACAATCCTAATCGATATTTCTCCAAGAAAGAGTTATGCCAAATATCCCACGATGACCAGATTATAGACTCGTTCAGTAAAGCAAATTTGTACGAAGTGCCACGTGTCACTATTTCGACCTTCAGCCTTGAATATGATACAAAATAAACTAAAGTCTATCCTATTTCTATTACATTTTACAAAATTTGAATCTGCTTCTTAGAGAGAAATTTATGACGATTTTCCCAAGGTCACCTGTTTGCGATTGAATTCTGGAGCCTGCAAAAACCATAACTTCCTCAGATCGTATCTCCGACAATATAGTGATACAATATCTGAAATTTGGACACGAGGTTCATAACTATTTCCGCTCAAATGGGTTTTAATTTCATATTTTTAAACTTCATAGAAAAAAAGTTATAGTGAAAATTCCATGATGTCCTATTTGAAGCAGTGAAACCCTAGAATCCAAAGCTCTGATACCAAATGTTATGAAACTAGCTCACAAGATAGAAGAAGAGATAGATCAACGACTTCAAAATAAGTCTCTTCTAGGGGGAAACCTCATTTACATTACACAAATTAACAATTCTTCCATGATACAAATGACAAGATATCCTTTCTATCTATAGGAGTCTAAGGGTTCACAATATAATCACAGACGACATAACAATAATAATGTAAGGGTACAACAATAACAATAGTCGCTTCTATGGGGAACAATAATAACAATATGGGAACCACATGGGCATAACAATACAATAAGGGGGTTTCACTAATAACAATATGGGGCTACACTAGTGGTGTAGGGACCTAACATTATATATATTCACGATTCCTCTTAATGTAAACACAATTTCCTTCGGAGTTACAAACCTGGCCTAACATGGTATCAGAGCTACAAATCCATTTTTAACATATTTTATTCTATGTAACTCCTATTTTCCTGCCATTATACTCCGTCCCTTTGCATTCTATATACTTTTGCATCAATTCTCGAGCGATGGTTGTTTCATTTTAATGGTGTGTACACTACTATGGGCTCTATAATGAATCGAATGTTGGATTTTGCATTGATTAAACTCCCGAGTTGTGGAATTGCATTCAGCATTAAAGCCCTATGGAAATATTGTGTAATGGGCTGCATATGGATGACTGTGAACTATGGTGTGTTGAGCATGGAACTATGCAATTGATAGGGTATCTATGTTGAAATGGTGACTTCCCTATGATGTAATTGCATTGGTATGTTTTTAATGGTCATACACCATGTGTTGAATATTTTTGAAGGGATGAGTTACTCATGTGTTAAATTGGAGGTTGTATGTTACATGCATTGAAGAGTTGACTTGGTATGTTGTGTTAAATTATTTCTAATGGTTGGTGTGTGTTGATTCTTTTTGTTGTTGAAGGGCATGGTATATATGTAACACACACACACACACACACACACACACACACACATATATATATATATATGGAGCATTGATTTAAACATGGTGCATACATATATTATATATATATTTTTGAGAGTTGAAGTTTTTATGACCATATATCATATTCCATATGTGCGTGGAGCCCTTTTTCTTTATGAAGGTCATGAGTGGTATGTTATGGTATGTGGTGTATTAGGTGTGCCAAATGGTATATATGTTGGAAGGTATATATTGTATGAATATGAGAGTATGTATCCTTAGTTGATGACTTTTTGAATACATAGTTGTATGCCAAATAAATTTTATTGCAGAGGCATATCAAATTTTTGTGACTATTTAGGGCCCAATTTAGAATTTTTATGATGCATTTACTCATCCCCATAGTTGGATTAGTTCTCTCTCCCAATGAGAACTATCATGAAAGGTCTAGGAAGATAAACATACCTTGATTTTTAATGAGTTGTGGAAAGGATTTTGTGAAGGAGGAGGAAATCCCCTTACGAAGTTGACTTTTGACAAAGAACTTGCCATATGGGAGAACAAGAATATAAAGGCCTATGCCTTGATTGCAACAATGGTCAATGAAGAGGTGGGTCGTTATATTATGACATTTACAAAAGATTTGGAAGCCTTAAAGAAGTTGAAGGATTTATATGACTCACATTTTGAGCTTGAAGTTGTCCAATTAATGATCAAACTATTTATTTTAGAATTGAAGGGTGATGATCCCCTTGCCTTAACATCTGAAATAAGAGTCATTATGCATGATATATAAGCCATTGATGTTAAAATGTATGTTTCTCTCACAAATTTTGTCAAGACATTGTAACCCACGTATTCCCATTATCTTGAGTCATAACAAGCTAGTGGAAAACTTAAGGAGATTTCCTTTGACTCTCTTGTGGAGAATTTTGCTGAAATAGAGAAAGATTTTGTGAAAAAGAAGACGATTGCTTAATATTCTGAAGAAGATGTGTTCCTTGCACAAAAAGAGAAGTGCATTAACTTGAATAGACAAATTTTTACCCTGTTGGCACACATATAAGGTATCATCAGATTCACTTTGCCAAGTGGCCAAGTTTCTTTCCACGTTAGTGGATTTCCACACTGTTGGCTCTTCGCTACATGCTTTTCATGGTTGAATATTTATGTTCAATGTAGTTTCAATGCATTTTCTTCCACACTAATTCTCATGTCGGTGCTCATGCTAGTTGTTATGTTGGGATCTTTGAAACATCATAGCTTCCTCTTTGGCTACACTGGCTCCTTTCGCCGACTCTTCCATGGGTGGCTTCACGTAGTTTGCAAGTCACTCATCACATTTTTCGTTGGTTCAACTTGATTCTTCCATTTTCTTGTCTGAGTTTTGTGTGAATCCATCTCTCGGTGCTTCAATATATTTATACTCTTAGATTTGTTCTGCATTAGCAATGGCTTCTATGAAAGGCATCAAACAGATCTATATTTCCCTCTGATTTGGGAGTTTCTTTTGTAGAGATTAGTAAGGGAAATTGATTTTACAAAGATTTTTTATAGAACACATATAAAATATATATATATAGGGCAAAGGAACGAAGGGTTTTCTAATAATTAGACAAATATTAAAAAGAAATCATACTTCAATCTCACATTTAAAAAAACTCAAATTTGTTTTCCTTAAAAAAAAGTTGAACAAATTTGCATACCAATCATCAACTCATTATTTTTATGGTGTTTTCCAAAATCTTGCAAAGTTTGAATCTCATATTCATGTGCATCATTGTAGCTCTCATGCCACAATAATAATATAAGTGTCCTTAGACACACAAATTTTATTAAAGAAAAATTACATGAAATTGCAAGAGCTTACACACGATCACTCAACACCCTTGCAAGTGGAGAGAAACATGTTTTAAATAAGCTTGTGTCCTAAACTAATTTTGTTATGGATCACTTATTTCAGTCACAAGTGCCCATTTACATTTAATTCACTTCTAAAAACAATCCTAACTATTTTCCTAATTTAATTCCAAAGAAACGACACCTTTCTATATGTCATATCTCTTATAACAACTAGCTATTCTAAAATGTCTCCAATATTTAATTAAATATTGTAGATAATTAAATATTGGGTTCTAAATAATTAAACAATAGTTTATTTATTTTGGATCATCTAACAAATCAGACATGGGATTCTTCTAGAGGAAGCAGTGGTCAAAGAGGATGTGAAAGAAAGAATAATAGAGGCAAGGGGGAAGACATTACGAAGGAGAATGGCATGAACTTCATTGCATACGGTGCAACATAAATGGACATGATGCTTCCACATGTAAGATCTCATGGGACATGATTAGACAGGAAAGGGATAAAGAGAAAGGAAACTCATTAGATAAAGGGAAAGGTAAATCACCCGAATCCGCTCATTATATTGTGGCCTGTTGCAATATTGTTGTAATGAAGACTTATTTAATGCTCCACTTGCTTCATGGAAATATGCATGGTTAATTGATTTAGGAGAAGCTTTCCACATTTATTTTAGAAGATGTTTATTTGAATAATTCACTGATAATGTTGATGGACTATTCTATTTTGCACATAGGTAAAAACTCAAGCCATCAAGGCTTGTACCATCAGGCTCAAATTGTTCGGTCTCATAGACTTTCTTATACATGATGTTCTATACCTCTCATAGTTGCGGAGAAACTTATTGTCTTTGGTTCACATCTGGCAGAAAGAGCATTCCATACACATGTTTGATCGCAAGGTTGAGGTCAGAAAAACATTAGGCAACTCACTTGTCATGATAAGATAGAATAATTACGACTTCTGAAGTTGCAAGGAACCTTTGCTCATGCACAAAATTTTGTATAAAATTCTCAATTTGATGAATGTGTCATCTGAAATGAGCATAAGTTAAAACTGATGTATAATTGATTCACCAATAATGAGTAGAATGTTAACCAAAAGTGTGGAAACTGAGACAGTTGCTTGAGAAGAAAGACTTTACGACAGCTGATAAAACATAAGTACAATGCAAAACAGAAGTGAAAACAACTAAAACACAGCAATACCAGAAAACAATATTGATTACGGAGTTTTTCCGTAATGGACTACGTCTCTGGGTCCATTTTCAAGATGGGCGACCACTTTATTAGGATTGAAACAGAAGAGGTCGATTACACCAAGATTTGACCAAACTGAATGTGCACGCAAGCACTTCTGGTCACTTTCAAAGGATAGCTCTTTGAACCAACTTCGCAATGCATGTCATGGTTCCCAATTCCAACTCCGGATGCTCCTATTACACTGAAAACTAAAACAACTATGACCTCCAGAACCTACATACAAAATCCAAAACCACTCCTTTTCCTTCAATGAACAAACTTCCTTTTAAAACCCACCAAGTGCACTCGAACTTCCTCCAATGAGTTTAGGAATGCATTTGGTATAATTTTGGTTCTTGGTCCTCGGTCCATTCATGTCTTGACTCCTTAGGATAACACCATGGTCCTCAAATTAATGTTTTAAACAAATTTGTAACCAAAACCCACAAATACACTTTGGATAGGCCGCGGACTATTAGCGGTTAGCTAACTAGGATGAGGGAAAGGACAACACATGTGACCAGTTGTCATAGCCACGGTTAGCGCACCAACGATTTCGTTGCCATCTAACAGTTTCAATGTGCGGTGAATTTTCTTTGTTCACATGCCGACAGTTACGTTGTTGTGCTAACTTCACGGTTCTGAAGACCTGTGGTATGGTAAACCCTAATGGTTATCCCCTTGTCTACTCACATGCCTCGCCTTCCAGGTTAACTTCCTCGCGCGGCTAACTCCAAGCCATGATTACATAACCCGATGGTCTCATCCGATTACATGTATTTTATGCGGTTAGAACCATGCGCGATGAGACTAGTGGTTTAGGACTGTCATGGTTCATTTTGTAATGTTTTATGTATTGTTTAATGCATTACATAGGCTGAGAGGTATTACATAGGTTCTTTTTGTATTGTTTTAATACATTAAAATGTAATGTAATATGTCCGATGGTTTTAGAGCTTAGGTTGCATGTATTTGATTACATTTAGGGTTGTAATATGGTCTAGAACTTAGGTGTTAGGTTAATGTGTTAGGTCTTAGGTTTTTAGACATAGATTCTAGGGTTTAGGTTTTGGAATCCAACATTTAGAATAGGTGTTTTATAATGTTGTAAAAATAGAACCATCACCATGTCAGAAGAACTTGAAGAAGGTCGTGGTGACCATGAAGACTACATCAATCACTTACATCATATGACGACGAACCCATATCAAACCCTTGCAACAGACGACACACCCATGTTGATGATCAACCCTGGCAAAACTGACGATGAACACTTGTCGTCAACCAGATACAAAACCATCACCATAAAAACCATTAACATCACCTCAACAACCTAAACCATAAACAACACTGTCAAAGCTGACGACCCTAAATTGAACGCTGATGACGACATTGAACACTAATGATGAATTTGTGCAACTGATATGACAAGATCCTCCTGGATCAATCCTCTCCAATTGAAACATTTTGGACCACAAAATTTTGACTAAAAAAATAGTCGATGAGGGTAGAGCTCCCTCACTTCCCACCTTGTCTTGATGATGTACCAATACATTCGATCAATCACCTACAAGTGATGACCCTAATGATTCTTACCATGGCACATTTTGATTCAGTGACCTGTTCCATCCATCTGCAGTATGTACAACTTGCGACAATGGTCAAACAACCTGTTATGAACATGGCAATTTATTTCTTACTGTTATCACTGTAAACAGTTCTAAAATTTTGGACAACTGGTATGGTTCCAAAGTTTTTATGTTAGTCATGGTCAAGTCATTTTTATGTTTTGTTTTAGAG
Source organism: Pinus tabuliformis (assembly GCA_031772625.1). Taxonomy (NCBI): domain Eukaryota; kingdom Viridiplantae; phylum Streptophyta; class Pinopsida; order Pinales; family Pinaceae; genus Pinus; species Pinus tabuliformis. The sequence goes on from CM062813.1 coordinate 1,183,140,334, forward strand.
TCTAAGTCATAAAGTTAGAGTCTCATTTCCATTATCAAATAAAGGTAAACAACCTTGTTTTACCCATTATGAATCCCACATCATTTCAAAAGTGTCATTTATCTGGTCATTTTAAAATTTTGAAGGCACTACGAAACTTTCTAGGAGTTTTCGTAGCAAAACTCTGAAAATACACTACATGTGCTACAAAATCGAGGATTCGTAGCTAGGAATTTTTGTAGCACAAAACCCCGAATTTACACTGGATGCACTACGAAATCGGGGATTCATGTGAAATCTTGTCTAGCTGTCAAATCCACCAGAATCCGTTAAAGTTTCATCATCAGGTGTCAGTCCATGAACCTTACCTCTCACATGCATCCATTCATATTCATCATTAGATTCGTTAGGGGTCATTTATCCGCACTCATTTCAAATTACAAAAAAGAAAAGGTAAGGGTGAATTGGTCCTGGTCATTTTCGTGTCATTTTCATGCAGGAGAAACACTTGATGCTTTCCTTAAGATCGAGTTAGCAAGCCCAGGGTGAGCAGAGACCAGAATTATTTTGCAGGCTTCAAACGAGGCAGCTCTTCATCCAATTCAAGCGAGGCGATCCTTAAACTAAATAGGGTAGTTTCTTCTAGGTTTCCTTTACAAGGATTTCAAAGAAGAAATGTCTAAAGAGAAAAAGAATCACAGATCATACCGGTGTTTGAGAACTGAACCTAAATGCTTAGAAGCTCTCACAAAGGATAAAGCAGTTGAAGAAGATTTCAAAAAAGTGGGCTGCTGGAGGTTCTGTGAAAAACTATAGGGAGGACATAGCCAAGTAACAAAGGATTTTTCTCTCAATTTCACAGGTTTTAATACAAAGGTTGGAGTGTTAGAATTACCAATTTCTCCTGAGGTCATATCTTTAGTCACAGAGATTCCTAGAGGTCAGGAGAGATGGTTTAAGAATTTCAAGTTTGAAATGGCACCCTGCAAGATATTCCTGAAGCCAGAATTTATAGACTCGGATTTAACTAAAGCAGTGCCCAAGAGTTATGTCAAAGACTCATTTTCCAACTTACTCTCATGCATACAAAGGTATTTAACCTATGAATGAAGATACCACAAGGTTCATTCTTACCATTTCAAGTTCCTATTGCATTTCACTGGGATAATTTCTCTAGACCTACCTTTCTATCTGTTTCAAAGTTTATGCAAGATGTCTGATAAAATACAGTTGAAGAAATAAGCTTGTGAAACATCATTGTTCCACCATGGCTTAATTAAATTAATTGTCTTGCATGAACTTCAGAAGGTAGATAGAGAATGGTCTGCATTTCTATTTATGTCTGGTTTTAGAGCTGAAATAGGACTTAGCCCTAGGGCTAAGGAAATATCATCACCAGCAGCAAGTCATCATGAGGAAGCTAGGTCAAGTAGGTTTGTGAAGCTAAAATATAGAAAGCAAATTAAGGAACCAGTGACACCATTGATTGCTCAAGATACCCCTCAACAGTCACAGAAAAATAAGAAGGTTCAAATCAAGGAAGCAGCACAAGAGCATTCCATTCGTGAGACAGTCCAGAGAAGGGTAACTAGAAGCCAATTAGCGAAGGAAAAGGGTAAAACAGTGGCCACTGATGAAATCCCGGCCTCAAAAGGTAGTTTGAATGATCTTCTTCAGGCCACTGACATAGAAGAGTCTCCTCTGGTCCAAGATGACATAATTGAAGCAGGTGAGAGCAAAACAAAAAGGATCAAATGTTCTAAAAAACTCCAATTTGATGACCAGGTTTCAGAGTTTGTTTTTAAGCCCAGTGATTCGGATTTAAACAGGAACGTAACAAATTACAGAGATAACCATATACACAAAGATGCAGCGGAAATAATACTTCATTTCATTAATGGAAAATACTGAAATATGCTTACAACCAGAAATGGAAATAAACCAGCTAGGGCGATGGTAGCTTATCTCTAAGAAGAGATGTGGTGGCCAAATGCCTCTGAACTGTGTTACAATGAGGCTAGAAGGCCTATTTATTTTTGAGAAACAATGGAAAACCCTTAACATTCCAAAACCTAACCCTAGGAGATGAAACACCAAACTGTGGGCCCCGTTTGGGTAAATTGGTACATCAACTTCCCGGGGTCGTAGCTTTGGCATACGATCGCCGTTTGATGCGTACAATAGCTCGTTAGAAAGATCTATCCGAGCAATACCACTTTGGGAAGGGCAACATCGGTCTATGGACCCATGTTGCCCCTAGATTTCCCAAAAAACGTCATTTAGGGCCTCAAAATGGCTCCAGAAGTTCAGTACCCGAAAAACTGCTAAAAATAGTAAGTTGTGCTACAATTAAGGAAACTGAAAATGCTGAGAGAAAAAATGGTGGGGGTCCAGGTGGACTTGACAGGTGGCCACCAATATCCACCTGGATCATTCCTCCCCCCTTAGGAAGCAATGGTCCCCATTGCGTTGAGCTCCTCCATGAGATGAGGAAACTTTTGCTGAACTTGTTCCCTGGTGAGCCACTTGCCCTGCTGAAGGAGTTGGCCTGCTTTGACAACTCGATACAGTTGGATATTCTGTCGGCGAGTGTTCTTGATCTATGTGTCCATGATCCGATTAGTTGCAGCTTGTTCCATGCAATCTGGATTTAATTCTGTGGGTTTGAGCTATTCTGCAATGTCGGATGTGTCTAGCAATGGTGGAAAGTATGGCCGAAGGCGGTCCACATTGAACACTGGGTGCAGGCCAAGGAATGGGGGAATGCTGAGCTCAAATGCATTGTCTCCCATAGCCTTAGTAATGGTGTAAGGACCATATCGGAGTGGTATCAATTTCTGATAGGCTCCAGTAAGGCATTCCTTTTGCAAATGCAACCAGACTTTGTCGCCCACCTGAAACTTGTGTGGCACCCGATGTTGATCATGTCGATGCTTGTACTTGGTATTTTATTTCTCAAGAATGTCATGGACCTGCTGGCGAATATGTTGGATGCGCTCAATGAAGCTGGTGGCCTTATCTGTTTCGGATTGGACATGAGCTGAATTTATGTGAGTAGCTGCAAGTGGCATGGCCACATCAATGGGGCATAGTGGCTGGAATCCCAAACCCACCTGAAAAGGGCTATGGCCAGTGGAGCTGTGAAGAGCTCAGTTGTAGCTGTGCTGAACATAGGGGAGGCTCTTGTCCCATGTGCATGGATACTTTGAGTTATACATGTGCAGAATGTGCATAATCATCCTATTGACAACCTCTGTCTGGCCATCAGTTTGAGGATGGAAGGCTGTGGACTTCGTGAGTTTGGTGTCCAGAATTGACCAGAGACTGGACCAAAATGTGTTGAGAAACCGACTGTCCCGATCTGAGATGATAGACTGTGGGATCCCAAAGTGCACCCACACTCGTTCAAAGAAGAGTTTAGCAGTGGCTTCTGCTGTGATATTCTTCTTATAGGCCACCATAATGGCGATCTTCGAGAACCTGTCGACGACCACAAAAACACAGTCATTTCCATGCTTAGTGGAAGGAAGGCCTGACATGTAATCCATGGAGATGGATTCCCAAGGTCGACTAGGGGTAGGCAACGGGGTATAGAGGTCGTGCTTCTTAATGGTCGGTTTGGCAATGGCACAGGCAGTACATGATCTGATGTACTTCACAACATCATGTCGAAGATTCGGCCAATAGAAATAATTTTGTAGTACTGCCACTGTTTTCTCGACCCCGAAATGCCCAGCAGCCCGACTGTAGTGTGCTTCCCAAATCATCTTGGCACGCTCGCTTGAAGGAACACAAAGGTGACCCAGGTGGCATAACAGGGCATCCTGGAGGTGAAAATCTGGAACATGCCGACCCTCCAAGAGTGTCTGGTATGTGTGGCCGAATTCTGGGTCGCTTTTGTAGAGAAGTGGCCAATCAGAAGTCTCGTGCCCACAAGAGTTGAGCGCGGTGGTTAACGCCATGATCGGTGGTCGAATGAGGCAATTTGCAACATTATTGGTGCTGCCCTTCTTATACTTGATATTCAAGTGCAACTGTTGCAGGTATGTAGACCACTTCTGATGGCGATCATTCTGCAATTTCCCTTGGGTCTGTATGAACTGCAGGGGTCGATGGTCTGTGTGGATGACCGTTTCCTTCCCCAAAATGTAATGCTTCCATTTTTGGCAGGCCTGTACAATGGAATACATCTCTTTATCATAAGTGGGGTACTTCTGGACTGTGTCTGAAAGTGTTTCACTGTGATATGCCACTGGATGTCCATGTTGAGTAAGGACTGCCCCAATAGCATAGTCACAGGCATCTGTCTCGACCTCAAATGGTTGTTGTAAATATGGTAACGCGAGCACTGGTGTCGTGCAGAGGCGATCCTTCAACTCCATGAATGCCTTCTGTTGAGATTCAGACCAAAAGAATTTTTCTTTCACCCCTCCCTTGGTGACTTGACTCAAGGGCCAAGAAATATGAGAAAACCCCAACACGAACCTGCAGTAGAAGTTGGCAAGACCTAGAAAGCTGCGGAGCTTTGTTAGAGTGGTTGGAGAGGGCCAATCCCGAATGACTTGGATCTTGGCTGGATTGACATGCACCCCCTGTTCATCAATGATGTATCCCAGATACTAAACCTGGGTCATGCCAAAAGTGCATTTCTCCAAATTGGCACATAGCTTGTGTTGCCGCAGTGTTTGGAGAACATGTCGGATGTGGTGGAGGTGCTCTTCCCAACTCTGGCTGAAGATCAGAATGTCATCCAAGTATACTACTACAAAGGAGTTGGTGAATGGCCACAATATGTCATCCATTAGCCTCATGAAGGTTTCAGGAGCATTCGTCAATCCGAAAGGCATAACCAACCATTCGAAAAGGCCCTCCTTGGATTTGAAGGCAGTCTTCCACACATCAGAGGGTTCGATTGGTACCTGGTGATATCCTGACTTCAGATCGATCTTGCTGAAATATTTCGCCCCCTTTAGTTGGTCCAGGAGGTCATCAATCCGCGGGATCGGGTACCTATTACGGACAGTGATCTTGTTCAGCGCCCGATAGTCAATACAGAGTCTCCACGTCCCATCCTTCTTCTGTACCAACACGATCGGGCTCCCACAAGGCGATGAACTCGGACGGATGTGACCTTTCTGCAGGAGCTCTTGAATCTGCCTCTTGATTTCATTGTTCTCCAGAATGGAGCGCCGATAAATTGGTCCATTGGGTAGCGGCACACCTGGGGTCAGATCGATGGAGTGCTTGACCTGACAGTGCAGAGGAACCCTTGCAGGGGAGGTGAAGATGTCCTCGTACTCCTCCACAACCTTGTCCATCTGTAGTTGTCGTGCAGAGGGACCCCATCTGGAGGCCGCGGCCACCATCTTCTTCTTTCCTTGAGGGCATATCATTAGGAAAACAAATTTCCTTGTTTTGGAAATGATCTTACTGCATTGTTTTGCAGTAATCAAAGAGATGGCGGTAGGTGGTGCTACCTCTGGTATCCTGTACAACTTATTTCCCAATGTAATAATAATAGCATGGGGCCTTGGTTCATACACAGCATGTCGCTTCCACAAGTATGGTTGTCCTAATAGTACATCACAAACTTCAAGGGGAGCAATGTCACACAATACCTCATCCGTGAAGGGCTTGATGTTGTATGGAAGGCGACACTGCTGGCTCACGCGAAGATCTCGTCCTTGGTGAAGCCACCCAATGGTGTATGGTTGTGGATGTGTTGTGGTCGGTAAGCCCAACCGCTTCACGACCTCTGCTGAAATGAGGTTCTTTTGACTCTCGCTATCAACAATGAACTATATCGGGGAGCCCTTTACCCACATCTGGGAGTGGAAGAGACGCTCCTCCTCCTCTGGATCTTCGGGTTCATTTTTCTGGATCTTGGCGGTAGCAACAGTGGCGTTGGGATCCGCATCAATGATCTGCTTCCCTTTTTCATTCCCCTTATCAGGTTCTGACTCAGAGTCGAAACATGCATCTGATTCTGAAACCTTTAGCTCAGCCACCAGTGACTGCTTGGCCCGACACTCACTTGTGTTGTGAGTGGAGCTCTTATGGAACTCACACCATTTTCCAGTGTCCTTTTTCGGCTTCGCGGCGCTGTTCTTTGCTTGCAGCTTCGGCGGGTTGTCTTGGGCTGTCCCGCCTTGGCTTTGTCCTTTGTTCTGTGGTTTAGGGGCACCTTTCCCCTGCTTTGGATTCGCAGATCCAAAGTCTCGCTTATTTTGTTTAAACTTCTGCTTGACCTTGACGGCATATCGTTATGCTGCGCCGAGCGAGGAGATGTTCAGGAATTGTATTTCTTCCTGGATGTACTTGTGCAGGTAGCCACGATATTTGAGTATCAAATGTTGCTCCGAATCCTTGATACCCAACTTTGTGCGAAGGGTATGGAAAAGATTGGTGAACTCCGGCACGTCTTGGTCCCTTCCCTGCCGCAGTGTGGTCCACTTTATGTATTCATCCTCATAGCTTCCGACAGGGTAGTACTGCTCCTTGATGGCATCCCGGAATGAATTCCAGGTGGGTGCGGCTGAAAATAGTGTGCCAGTACTTTCATCCTACTGCTCGCAGTAGGTTTCCCACCAGTCCTTGACGTGGGGGGCTGCTTTGAGAAGAGCGAAAACAATCTTTTCCCGACTCGAAAATTCATGAACAGAAAAATAACCCTCTAGCAGATTTAACCATTTATCTACGGCATTTGCATCTATCTGACCCTCGAATATGGCGATTTCAAAATTAACTTGTACCTTAAAGGGTGTGGCATTTCCAGAGTAGCTGCTAGAAGCTGATGCGTCGCTTCTGGGTAGCCGCTGAAGGATCTGGGTAAAGCTGTCCATCATCGCGTTCCGTTGTCGCTCGAGGGCTTCTTCGAGCAAGATTTTGATGGGATCTTCTGCCCCCTCATCTTTCTTCTCATCCGCCATGGGAGGCCGTTGGGATTTGCGAGGCTGGTCTTGCAAAGGTTCAACCAGTTCAAGCCCTAACTCCTTATATCCCGACCTTGTTGGGGACATGCAAAGAAAAACAAAGAAAAAGCAGACCGCTCTGATACAACTGATCCAGATTTAAACAAGAATGCAACAAATTATAGAGATAACCATATACACAAAGATGCAACAGAAATAATACTTCATTTCATTAATGGAAAATACTGAAATATGCTTACAACCAGAAATGGAAATAAACTAGCTAGGGCGATGGTAGCTTATCTCTAAGAAGAGATGTGGTGGCTACATGCCTCTGAACTTTGTTACAATGAGGCTCGAAGGCCTATTTATTGTTGAGAAACAATGGAAAACCCTTAACATTCCAAAACCTAACCCTAGGAGATGAAACGCCAAACTGTGGGCCCCGTTTGGGTAAATTGGTACATCAACTTCCCGAGGTGGTAACTTTGGCATACGATCTCCGTTTGACGGGTACAATAGCTCGTTAGAAAGATCTATCCGAGCACTACCACTTTGGGAAGGGCAACATCGGTCCATGGACCCATGTTGCCCCCAGATTTCCCAAAAAACATTGTTTAGGGCCTCAAAACGGCTCCAGAAGTCCAGGACCCGAAAAATTGCTAAAAATAGTAAGTTGTGCTACAATTAAAGCAACTGAAAATGCTGAGAGAAACAATAGTGGGGGTCCAGGTGGACTTGGCAGGTGGCCACCAATATCCACCTAGATCACCCAGAAGGCCTATGACTAGACAGTCCAGGAGGTTACAGGAGGCAAGACCAAAGGTATGTGAGACAGGGGAGATATCACAATTCCATGAAGAGCCCGTAGTTCCAGTAGTGCAACCATCACTAATGCACGAAGATGACAGAAGAAGGGTAGTTAGATCTCAAGAAGAGGAAGGTAACCTTGAGGAAGTGAAGGAGAAACTGAAGCTCGCCAACCTTGAGATTGCAAAACTCAAGAAGAGGGAAAGAAAACATGCAATTGAAAAGGTCAACTTCAGTAAAATGAAGGCCCTGTGGGAACACGAAAGAAATTCAAAACCTCAAGTAGTGAGCAGAAAGACCCAATAATTCACCTGGACTGTCCCTGCCATTAAAGAGGAAAGATATAATAGATGGATTAATGACAAGCTTAGAACCAATATCAGAGTGATGAAGAGACAAATTGAGGACTTGGAGATTTAACTGAGCAAATCTGGAGGACAACCTCAGCACAAATGAACCGGAGAGTAAGTGATGGAGACTTAACACAATTTTGGTTATATCATTACTTTTTGAAGTTGTTTATGGATGAATAATGTCAAAAATATGTGACATATTGGCATAAGATGAAGCTGAGAAGAAATCCCAAGAAGGACAATTTTTGAGAAAAAAACTGTGTATTTTGACTCACACAGCAGTTTCGTAGCGCGCTACGAAACTGCTGTAGCTGCAGTTTTGTTTTTTTGGATCAATCTTCAAAGAAAAAAGGGCTATTTTTGAGAAGGGTGTTGCTGCAGAGGTGTAAGAGGATCATTTGAAAAGGTTTTAACCCTAATTAAAGAAAAACTCAAGGAATGAAAGGCATATGCAAGAACTAAGCCTTGCGCTGCAAAAATAACAGTCCATTTCGTAGCTCACCCAGTTTATCTTTCTTCAGGCAACATCAAGGAGTTTTGTTTTGGCACAAGTGTAAGAGCAAGGTCCTATGGTTAATTCAATATGTGTCATGTGATTAAAGGAGATAGTGTGGCCAGCAAAAACTTCGAAGAACATCCTTGAAGACCAAAGCAACATTGCAGGGGACAATTTCCTAGTTTTCAGGACAGTCAAAGGAAAGGTGATTGAAGGCTAGCATGGGGTTAAAGTCATCACCAAAGTCGATGTTAAGCAGGAGGAGCAACTGTCAAAGATCAAATTTATTCCATAGTCTAGGTTGTTGCTAGCATAATAAGGAGTTATACTCCTAATTGTATTAGAACTCTAGCACGGTTAGTTAACTATCACTTGTAATTAATAGTTTGTTTTAAGTATGAATAGGTGTCAAGTCAAGTAAATTCGAATTCCCCTCATGTTGGAGGAAGGAATCCAAGATTTTAATGAACTCTATAAAGGACAAGAGGTGTAATGCACCAGGGGTTGGAAATTTTCAAAAAAAACAGTCATATTGTGTCATTGTGGGAGACTGTGTTTTTATGTTAATACAGAGATTTGGCTTTACTACTCAGGATTCAGAAGAGAGTTTTAATGTTTGATCTTGTTCATGGTTTTTTCTTCATTTACTCACGTGCAGTGGTATGAATACATGTTACTTAGAATTCATTGACAATGCTCTAACTTCCTTCATGTGTTTATAGGTTGTGTTCGTTACATTATTTCTCTATTCGTTGATATATTAAAACTCTTGATGCCCTGACTTCCATGTTAAGCTAATTTAGCTGTGATACTGAAACATATTTTGACTCCATAAGCCCAATGGATTTTTATTGATTGTGCTCAACCATTTATACTTTTCCACTAGATTTTTCATAGAGTTAGCCATCTTATCTTTAACTAAAATCTTTAACCTCGTGAGAGAGCCCTCTCAGGTTGAGGAGGCTAAGCCTCAGCGAAAAGTTTGGTTTGAAATAGTTACTGAAACGTTTCCTACTCAACAACCTGTCAGGGGTATATTTTGAGATAACATTTTGGTGCGTCTGTCAGAAGCCTAAAGATTACTCGTTCCCGAAATCAAGAAGCTAAACTTTTAAAGGTAGCAGGAGCTCAGATAACGTTTCGGGCCTGCAATCTACCTTGGTGACTCCATACATTTTCAAATTTTTAAAGGTGGCTTCGAGAAGGAGATACACACGGAGCAATCCCGACCCCAATCCACGTACTCCTGTGGATAATCCCAACATTGTTTCAAGAGGTAGTCAAAGATTTTCAGAAACACCATGTACTCCATCTTATTCAAAATGTTTTCTCTCTGAATTCTCAAGAAGTCCTGAAGACAAAATAGTTGATGATAAAATTCATGAGGTGTTGTTTAGATCAGAAAATGAAGAAGAACTCATTGGTATTATCTTAGATCTGCAAAAGAGAGGAATTGATACCTCAGCCCTAGTTTCACAAGAAGACAAGGAAGAATTTTGGGAAGTGGTTACCTCTGAGCTACTATTAGAAAGGGAAGCCTTAGATAAACTGAAATAACTTGATCCTTTTGAAGTCTTGTTTAAGTCTAAATCTGGTTTAACTCTTCCAAATTGGATTACATTTGTCACTGGTTTGCAGAGCCCAAGTAATCCTCTTCGTATCAGTTCCTCGTCTTCTATTTCTACTATTCCTAGTGGCTTTCAGAAACCAAGCAGTCCCCCTCATATCAGTTCTTCGTCCTCTTCCCCTCTTATCCCTGTAACTATTTTTCCATCTTTAATCATGGTTGTACCCACTAGGTATGCCCCACCTGCACTCCCTGCTGTTTTGCATGATCTTCCTAGCAAATATGCTGCAAGAATCCCAACATGGGGTGGCGATTAAGAAATTACAGCAGAAGAACATGTAGACAAATTTAATGATTTTTCTGATAGAGAGGAAGTTGATGGTGAAGATGTGAAACTAATACTATTTCCACAAACCTTTATTAGCAAAGTTAGAAAACGGTTTAAAGCTCTTACACCAAGAAGCATTCATAATTGGGTATAATTTGAAGATAGTTTTCTAAGGAAATGGGGAAATAGAATTAATCCAGTTCAAGCACTTACTGAGTACAACAATCTTAGAAGGGCACCGGATGAAACTATTCAAAATTTCTCAAAGAGGTTCAATAAAGTGTTTAACTCAATCCCAGCTCGCTTGAAACCTCCAGAAGCCTTAGCACAAATGAGATAGGTTGAAGCATTTGATTCTGATTTTTCTCTTTTGCTAAGAGAAAGAGAGTCTGCCACACTTGCTGATATGCAGAATGATACAATAAAGGTATAAGTAAACATGGTAGCTGCCAAAAAGTCAAAAATGGGAAAAGCTAAATTGAAAGAAGAAGAGAAACCTTCCTCTTCAACTCCTGAAGATAAGATAGATTCAATGATGAAAACCATGGAGAAGTTGATGGATAGGTTTGCTCTTGGAAACACTTCTACTCCCCCTGTGCAACAGGAGCCTCAATTTAGGAACCCTTAATTCAGAAGACCTCAAAACCAACAAAGACCAAGAGAAAATAGGAATCAATAGCTTGATCCTACAGTAAGACCTCCTTTTCAGCAGAATTTGGTTGATGAAGAAGATGATCTTGAGGTTCCTGAAGAATCTATCCATTATCTTGATGAAAAGATGTCAAGAATTTTCTTGACTAAGGAAGAACATGATGAGTCTAGTTTGACCAAACAAGTGGAAGAGCCTTCAGATTATTTAAAAGGGTATCAACATGCTATCTTTGAAATGAAAAAACAATACAATCTTAGAAACAGAAATGTACCAATTATTGCAAACAAAACACAACCCAAGAAAGATGTTTCAAAGGTTGTTGAAGCTAAAAAGGATACCCCAAAGGTTGCTGAAGGTAAAGATGATTCTCCACTTGGTAAAAGGGACACTCAACCTCCTCCTCCTATTAAAGAAGCTGAAAAAACTGTTTCTGTTTTCAACCTTGAGAATGAAATTGCAAAAATTAAAATATCAGTCCCTTTTAGTGAGATTCTCAAGATAGATAAATACAGAAGCAAGATTTTGGAGATGTTAAATTCACAACCAGGAACTATTGATATCTTAAATGTGCAAGAAGATAATCCTACTATATACTTGGGTCCAAGGTTAGAAGATGATCAAAATGAAGAATTTCCTCCTTTCTACGTAAGCATTAGTATTCATGATATGACCTTACATAATGCTATGTTGGATTCGGGGGCTTCTCATAATTTCATGCCCAAAGTAATTATGGAGAGATTAGGATTACATGTAACAAGATCATATAAGAATTTATTCTCTTTTGATTCAAAAAGAGTCCACTGTATTGGTTTAATCAAAGATGTTGTTGTTGGTCTAACACAAATCCCAGCAAAGACAATTGTTATGGACATTGTTGTGGCTGACATTCCGCCAAAATTTGGGATGTTGCTATCAAGATCATGGGCATCAAAAATCAAAGGCACAATGCAGATGGACCTCACCTATGCCACCATTCATGTTTTTGGTGAACAAAGGAGAATGTATCAGGGGACTAGGGTGGCTTATATGGTAAGCAACAAAGGTAAACCTCAGAAATTTCCTATTTATTCATTTGATACTGAACTTGGATCTACCATTATTTTTAATGAGTCAGTTGCTAGTGGACCATAAGAGATGAAAACGGAAAATCAACACTCAGTAAATCAACAAGAAAAAGACAAAGAGATGAAGGGATGGTGGTCTTTGTACTTTGATGGATCAGCAGGAAAAGAAGCAACAGGAGCTGGAATTTGGATCACAAGTCCAAGTCATGAAAGTAAGTTTTATTCTTACAAACTGAATTTTGATTGCACAAATAATATGGTTGAATACAAATCTCTGATTTTGGGCTTAGAAGTCTTGGTGAGAATGAAGGCTCAAAATATTTTTGTTTTTGGAGATTCCAAATTGGTTATTAGACAAGTTGAGGGTGTCTATCAAACAAAGGATGTAAGAATGAGAGCACATAGAAATCTAGTTTTAGATATGTTGGAAAATTTTCAAGCATATTCTTTCACTATCAAAACTAGAGACCAAAATTCCATTGCTAATTCTCTTGCTATTTTGGCAAGTTTGTTTGTCATTCCTATTCATTCTTCTGAAAAATATGAGGTTGAAGTTCGTCATAGACCAGCTATACCAGATAATATCACAAATTGGAAAGTCTTTGAACATGATCAACAGGTAAAGAATTTTATTGAATTGAAAGAAGAATTTGAAAGTACTCAAGTAGATCAACAAAACATGCTTGTTGAGTCTAAAGAAAATTCTGAAGTCTTACAATTAAAAAACAATTCAATACCAAAGGGTCTAATTCCTCTTGAGAATTTGTTTGATCAGAATGATGTGTTCAAATCACCCAAGATACAAGCTGATGAGGAGGAAATAGAAAGTTGCAATTTGGGTACTTCAGTTTTACCTAAGATGATCAAAATTTCAAAGTTTCTTTCAGCTGATATGAAATTCAAATATGTTGAGATGATGAAAAGGTTTGTTGATTTTTTTTCTTGGAGTTATGCTAATTTAAAACAATATGATCCTTCCATTATTTAGCATACTATTCCTATTAAAGAAAATGAGAAACCTTTCAAACAAAAGTTGAGAAGAATTAATCCGCTTCTTATGCCATTGATTGAAAAGGAGATTAAGAAACTCTTTGATGCTAAAATCATTGTTCCAATCAGATTTTCAAATTGGCTTGCAAATTCTAATTTGGTTCCAGTTAGAAAGAAGAGTGGAGAAATCCGAATTTGTATTGATTTCAGAAATTTGAATAAGGCTTCATTAAAGGACAACTATCCTCTTCCCAAGATGGATTCAATCCTGCAAAATATTGTTGGTTCACAAAGAATGTCCATGCTTGATGGTTTTTCAGGGTACAATCTGATTCTTGTGCATCTGGATGATCAGGAAAAGACAGCCTTCACAACACCATGGGGCACATTCATGTACGCCAAGATTCCATTTGGTCTCATGAATGCAGGAGCCACCTTTCAAAGAGCAATGGATATTTCTTTTGCTGAAGAAAAGGATAAATCATTGGTTTTTTATCTTGATGACATCACAGTCTTTTCAAAGAAAGAAGAAGATCATTTGAAGCACCTTCAGAAAATTCTGCTAAAATGTAGAAGGTTTGGTATCTCTCTTAATCCTACTAAAAGTATCTTTTCTTTAGCATCAGGCAAGTTACTCGGTCATATCATTTCTGAAGAAGGAATTAGGATTGATCCTAACTGAGTTAATGCAATTCAAAAGGTAGATTTTCCAATAATTAGGAAAGAGATCCAATCTTTTCTTGGAAAGGTGAATTTTGTTAGGCGCTTCATTCCTAATTTTGCTAAGATTGTCAAGGAAATAACAAGGATGTTAAAGAAAGGAGTGGATTTTAAGTGGACAGCTGAAGCGAAGAAATATTTTGAAGAAATCAAGAGGGCACTTACACAAGCACCAGTACTCATCAGTCCAAATTTTACCAAAGAATTTCTCATTTTTACATTTGCTTCTAAGAATACAATTGCTGGGGTTCTACTACAAAAAGGAAAGTAAGGTACCTGGACAACCTATTTCTTTCTTCAGTAGGACATTAGCAAATGCTGATCTGAAGTACAATATTCTAGAAAAGCAGGCTTATGCCTTAGTGAAAGCCATTAAAGATTTCAGAATTTACATTCTTCATTCTCACATTGTGGCATATGTTCCAAATACAGTGGTGAAAGATATTCTAACTCAAGTAGATCCTGATGGAAAAAGAGGTAAGTGGATTGCAAAATTTCTAGAGTATGATATAGATATCAAGCCAACCAAATTGGTGAAGGGAAAAGGCTTGGCAAAGCTAATGACTCAATCAAATCTGGACTATCTTAGCATAAATCTGAATGCAGAAATCTCAGAAATTTCTGAAAATGAGGAAGAGTTGGTCCAAATTGATGAGAAATTTCTGATTTCAGAATGGTATAAGGATGTGGCTTTTGTTCTTCAGCATAATAAAGCTCTCGCCAATCTAACAAAGTCCAAAGCAAGGTTTGTCAAGCTGAAGTCTTTGAGATATTTTCTATATGATCAAAATCTGTTTTGGAAAGATGCAGGAGGGATTTTGTTGAATTGTCTCCTTGAAGAAGAAGCTAATAAAGTTATTGAGGAATTCCATAAAGGAGATTGCGCAGGCCACCATTATTGGAAAGCTACAACAAATAAGATCCTAAGAGCTGATATTTTTGGCCAACTATGTTTAGAGACATTTACAAAAGGGTGGTTGCATGTCATGAATGTCAAATTTTTGAAGGGAGAAGAAAGCTTATGCCTTTGCCTTTGGTTCCTATCTACGTGGAAGCGCCTTTCTAGCAGTGGGGATTGGATTTTATTGGAGAGATTCATCCTCCTTCATCAGGGCAACATCGTTGGATTCTCATAGCAACGGATTACTTCACCAAATGGATAGAAGTGATTCCAACCAGGCAAGCTAATGATTCAGTAATTATTTATTTTCTAGAAAATAATATATTGTCTCGATTTGGCTACCCAATGAAGATCATAACAGACAATGCTCAAGCTTTCAAGTCCAAGAAAATGATTAATTTTTGTCATCAATATGACATTACTCTTGGACACTCTACTACTTACTATTTGCAAGGAAATGGCCTTGCTGAATCATCAAATAAGAACATTGTAAGGATCATCAAAAAGGTGCTGCAGGAAAACAAGAAAGCTTGGAATTTAAAACTAAAGTATGCCTTGTGGGATGATAGGATTTGTACAAAGAGATCAATTGGGACTTCACCATATGAATTAGTTTACGGTGTTGAAGCTATATTTCCAACATCACTTGGAGTACCGATAATGAAACTAATTCAAGGACTTGAAGAAGAATTAAATGCCATTCAGAGGAGAATCAACCAGCTGATAGCCCTGCAAGAGAAGAGAAATGAAGTATATGACGGTCACCAACATGGTCAGAACAGAATTAAGAATACATTTGATAGAAAGATCAAAGAAGACAGTGTTCAGATTCAAGACAAGGTGCTGAAATGGGAGGCCAGAATTGAAGAAAAAGGAAAGCACGGTAAGTTTGAGAATTTATGGAAGGGTCCTTATCAAATTGTTGGTTTTCATGGGAACAACACTTATATACTACAGGAAATTGATGGAGGATCATATGCTAGAGGACCTGTTAATGGCAAGTTCCTAAAGCATTACCGTTGCTGAAGTACTACCAATTTCTCATGACATTGTATATATTCATTTTTGTTGGTTTTTGCTAATAATGACAAGCTAAACAGAAAGCTTATGCCCGAGGTGAAGGACCAAATAGCTTGAAGAGGATGCTTGTCAATCAAATTTCTATTTTTTATCAAAAGTGGATAATGCACTGGAACTGCAAGTTCTTAGTATACCACAAGGGCACACTATCCCAAGTGGACCCACTGTTATCACTGTAAACAGTTCTAAAATTTTGGACAACTAGTATGGTTCCAAAGCTTTTATGTTATTCATGGTCAAGTCATTTTTATGTTTTGTTTTAGAGTCTAAGTCATAAAGTTAGAGTCTCATTTCCATTATCAAATAAAGGTAAACAACCTTGTTTTACCCATTATGAATCCCACATCATTTCAAAAGTGTCATGTATCTAGTCATTTTAAAATTTTGAAGGCGCTACGAAACTGTCTAGGAGTTTTCGTAGCGCAAAACTCTGAAAATACATTACATGCGCTACAAAATCAGGGATTCGTAGCTAGGATTTTTCGTAGCGCAAAACCCCGAATTTACACTGGATGCGCTACAAAATAGGGGATTTGTGGCAAATCTTGTCTAGCTGTCAAATCCACCAGAATATGTTAAAGTTTCATCATCAGGTGTCAGTCCATGAACGTTACCTCTCACATGCAGCCATCATATTCATCATTAGATTCGTTAGGGGTCATTTGTCCACACTCATTTCAAATTTCAAAAAAGGAAAGGTAAGGGTGAATTGGTCCTGGTCATTTTCATGTCATTTTCATGCAGGAAAAACACTTGATGCTTTCCTTAAGATCGAGTTAGCAAGCCCAAGGTGAGCAGAGAACAAAGTTCTTTCACAGGCTTCAAGCGAGGCAGCTCTTCATCCAATTCAAGCAAGGCAATCCTTAAACTAAACAGGGCAATTTCTTCCAGGTTTCCTTTACAAGGATTCCAAAGAAGAAATGTCTGAAGAGAAAAATAATCACAGATCAGGCCGGTGTTTGAGAACTGAGCCTGAAGGCTTACATGCTCTCACAAAGGATAAAGTAGTTGAAGAAGCTTTCAAAAAAGTAGGCTGCTGGAGGTTCTATGAAAAACTACAGGGAGGACATAGCCAAGTAACCAACGAATCTGCTCTCAATTTCACAGGTTTGAATACAAAGGTTGGAGTGTTAGAATTATCAATTTCTCCTGAGGTCATATCTTTAGTCACAGAGATTTCTAGAGGTCAGGAGAGATGGTTTAAGAATTTCAAGTTTGAAATGGCACCCTGAAAGATATTCCTGAAGCCAGAATTTATAGACTCAGATTTAACTAAAGCAGTGCCGAGGAGTTATGTCAAAGACTCATTTGCCAACTTACTCTCATGCATACAAAGGTATTTTACCTATGAAGGAAGATACCACAAGGTGTATTCTTACCATTTCAAGCTCCTATTGCATTTCACTAGGATAATTTCTCTAGACCTACCTTTCTATCTGTTTCAAAGTTTAGGCAAGATGTTTGATAAAATAAAATTTAAGAAAGAATCTTGTGAAACATCATTGTTCCATCATGGCTTAATTAAATTAATTGTCTTGCATGAACTTCAGAAGGTAGATAGAGAATGGTCTGCATTTCTATTTATGTCTGGTTTTAGAGCTGAAATAGGACTTAGCCCTAGGGCTAATGAAATATCATCACCAACAGCAAGTCATCATGAGGAAGCTAGGTCAAGCAGGTTTGTGAAGCTAAAAGCTAGAAAGCAAGTTAAGGAACCAATGACACCATTGATTGCTCAAGATACCCCTCAACAGTCACAGGAAAAGAAGAAGGTTCAAATCAAGGAAGCAACACAAGAGCAGTCCATTGGTGAGACAGTCCAGAGAAGGGTAACTAGAACCCAATTAGCCAAGGAAAAGGGTAAAATAGTGGCCACTGATGAAAGCGCAGCCTCAAAAGGTAGTTTGAATGATCTTCTTCAGGCCATTGACATAGAAGAGTCTCCTCTGGTCCAAGCTGACTTAATTGAAGCAGGTAAGAGCAAAACAAAAAGGATCAAATCTTCTAAAAAACTCCAATTTGATGACCAGGTTTCAGAGTTTGTTTTTAAGCCCAGAAGGCCTATGACTAGGCAGTCCAAGAGGTTACAAGAGGCAGGACTAGAGGTAAGCGAGACAGGGGAGGTATCAGAATTCCATGAAGAGCCCGTAGTTCCAATAGTGCAACCATCACTAATGCACGAAGATGACAGAAACAGGGTAGTTGGATCTCAAGAAGAAGAAGGTAACCTTGAGGAAGTGAAGGAGAAACTGAAGCTCGCCAACCTTGAGGTTGCCAAACTCAAGAAGAGGGCAAGAAAACATGCAATTGAAAAGGTCAACTTCAATAAAATGAAGGCCCTGTGGGAACACGAAAGAAATTCAAAACCTCAAGTAGTGAGCAGAAAGGCCCAATACTTCACCTGGACTGTCCCTGCCATTAAAGAGGTAAGATATATCAGTTGGATTAAGGAAAAGCTTAGAAACAATATCAGAGTAATGAAGAGAGAAATTGAGGACCTGGAGATTCAACTGAGCAAATCTGGAGGACAGCCTTGGCACAAATGAACTGGACAGTAAGTGATGGAGCCTTAACACATTTTTGGTTAGAACATTACTTTTTGAAGTTGTTTATGGATGAATAATGTCAAAAATATGTGACCTATTAGCATAAGATGAAGTTGAGAAGAAATCCCAAGAAGGACAATTTTTGAGAAAAAAACTGTGTAATTTGACTCACACAGCAATTTCGTAGCGCGCTACAAAACTGCTGTAGCTGCAGTTTTGTTTTTTTGGATGAATATTCAAAGAAAAAAGGGTCTTTTTGAAAAGGGTGTTGCTACAGAGATGTAAGAAGATCATTTGAAAAGGTTTTAACCCTAAGTAAAGAAAAACTCAAGGAATGAAAGACATATGTAAGAACTAAGCCTTGCGCTACGAAAATAACAGTCCATTTCATAGCTCACCCAGTTTATCTTTCTTCAGGCAACATCAAGGAGTTTTGTTTTGGCACAAGTGTAAGAGCAAGGTCCTATGGTTAATTCAATATGTGTCATGTGATTAAAGGAGATAGTGTGGCCAGCAGAAACTTCGAAGGACATCCTTGAAGACCAAAGCAGCATTGCAGGGGACAGTTTCCTAGTTTTCAGGACAGTCAAAGGAAAGGTGATTGAAGGCTAGCATGGGGTTAAAGTCATCACCAAAGTCAAAGCTAAGGAGGAGGAGCAGCTGTCAAAGGTCGAATTTATTCCATAGTCTAGGTTGTTGCTAGCATAATAAGGAGTTTTACTCCTAATCGTATTAGAACTCTAGCACTGTTAGTTAACTGTCACTTGTAATTAATAGTTTATTTTAAGTATGAATAGGTGTCAAGTCAAGTAAATTCGAATTCCCCTCATTTTGGAGGAAGGAATCCAAGATTGTAATGAACTCTATAAAGGACAAGAGGTGTAATGCACCAGGGGTTGGAAATTTTCAAAAAAAACAGTCATATTGTGTCATTGTGGGAGACTTTGTTTTTATGTTAATACAAAGATTTGGCTTTACTACTCAGGATTCAGAAGAGATTTTTAATGTTTTATCTTTTTCATGATTTTTTCTTCATTTACTCATTTTTAGTGGTATGAATACATGTTACTTAGAATTCATTGACAATGCTCTAACTTCCTTCATGTGTTTATAGGTTGTGTTCCTTACATTATTTCTCTGTTTGCTGATATATTAAAACTCTCGATGCCCTGACTTCCATGTTAAGCTAATTCAGCTGTGATACTGAAACATATTCTGACTCCATAAGCCCAATGGATGTTTATTGATTGTCCTCAACCATTTATACTTTTCCACTAGATTTTTCATAAAGTTAGCCATCTTATCTTTAAACTAAAATCTTTAACTTAGTGAGAGAGCCCTCTCAGGTTGAGGAGGCTAAGCCTCAACCAAAAGTTTGGTGTCAAATAGTTACTCAAAGTCTTCCTGATCAGCAGCCTGTCAGGGGTAGATTTTGTGATAACACTTTCCATGAAGAACCATGAGTTAGTGATTCATAATCATCTTTGAAAATAGTCTCTACAAGATATTGTTCAATACCATTGACATGTATTAACAATCTATATTGTGGAATGAGAGAGAATATCAAAGATATTCCTGACATCAAACCAACTACTTGAGTTGACATAGTTTCCTGCTTCCTGATTACTAAGTGAACTAGCTGCATTAAACCCATCAAACTATAATTCGAAAACTGTTGCAACTTAGTTTGTCTTTGAAAGTATTGAATTAGCTGTTGATTTGTTTGAATCACTTTTCCTTTATTCATTAAATGATTTTTCCATTGATTATCACTTTCCCTTGATGCATAAGTTTCCCAAATTGTTTGAAACATGAAGTGGTGACACAATATAAGAGAAATTTAACACTAAATTTCCCCAATACTGACCTGTATCCTTGTAACCATTAATTTCCAAACTTGGACTGAAATGATTCATTTTGACATTAGGAAGAGGAGCTTTAGGCACAAACTGTAATTCATGTTTTATTCCCTGCTTATGAGTAAGATGTTTTGTTTTACATAGAACTGTAATAGTTTCTATCTATATGATCAAATTATCTTTAAGTTGAGTCTCATACCCTGAACAAACATCATGTTGTTTCTTATGTTGTTCTTTTACACACATGATTACAAATTTTTTATTTGAACTTATTAATCGCTTCATTTGATTATCAACAATATTCAAGTGATTTTTGTTTTGATGTACCTTGACAATAAATTCAACCCCATCTTTCTTAAGGTGATATTTATGCTCTCTTACGTAAAATACTGCATCACGATCATAAAGATCAGGACTTCCTAAGACAACTCCACATATATCTACTAGAACCACATCTAATTCCACTCCATTAATGTAATTAGCTATAATGGAAAATCTTAATCGACACTGTTTTGTGACTTTTATCTGAGTTGACTTATTTAACCATCCTAATGGGTAAGGTCTTAGATGATTCTGTGTTTCCAAACCCAAAATCTTAACTAAATATTCAGATATTAGACTGGCGTGTGATCCACTGTCAAACATTGTATCTATCTTTGTATGCTTAGAAGTTATCCTTGTGTTAAACAATTCAACTCTTTTATCCTCATTTGAAGGATTATGTTTGATGAAGATGCAATAGTATTCGAACTTGAACCAGTGTCAGAAGTTTTACCTGTCATAACTATGGAAATTATCCTCCTTTCATCCCCTGAATCTAAACCTAGATCTTGCTGGACTGCTGCAATTGCCTTCTTTTCTTCCTTCTCCTTAAGGAACTTTTTGGGCTTAATTTCTAGATGAATTTTCCAACACTTCAATTCATCATGACCGATTCTCTGGAAATGAGAACAAGCAGGTCTTTCCTTCTGAGCTATCATTGATTTCTTTCTCTTCGAATTGTTCTTCCCCTTACTGTCATTGGAATATTTGGTTTCCAACTCTTTGGATGATTGCGATGAAAACTTGAATGGTCTTCCACCTGATTCAATATGTATGGCTTGAACACACACTTCATCAAAATCATCAGGATTAAACATCAATAATGTATGCTGCAAATATGAATGTAAATTGTAAATGTATTTTAATAAAGTTTCAAGTGTATCCAATGAAATACTAAGCGCCAATGCTTTCTTTCTAAACTCCTAAGTAAACTCATGAACACTCTTCCCTTTACCTTGCCTCAAATGCTGCCAATCAATAACAACTTGCTACATGTATCCCAAAGGATAGAATTGTTTCCTAAGAGATTTTAAAAACTTAGAACATGAAGATATGACTTTTCCTTTTCACTTTACATCTATCTAAGTTTTACTTTCCCAATAGATTAAAGTTTTTCCCCCCATTCTAAGTGTAGCTAACTGAATTTTCGTTTTATTGTCAGAAATGTTCTGAATACAACAATACACTTCTAACTGCTTAATCCAATTATCTAACTTTTCAGGATTCATTTCGCCATCATAAATAGGTACCTCAATTTTACATCAAGTTTCAAAAGAGATGTTTTCTTAGGTTTCTTTTCTGTTTTAGATTCTATACTGGAAGAAGAAGAAGAAGAAGATGATGATGATGGATATGATGGAGGTGAAGGTGGTTTATTAGCCTTGCCTTTACCTTTTTCCTTCTTCAATGTCTTTGAAGAAGAAGTTGCATCTCTCGCCTTCCTGTCTTCGTATAGTTCTCCCAACATCTGTTGCATAGTCAAGAATGATTGCTGAAACTTTTCATCACTCATCTTAGTTTCAGTATTTTCACCTGCATCAGATGCTATCATGGTCGACTTATGAACGACTCGTCGCTTTCCAATCTCTGGATCAATCTTCTCAAAGATTCCTTCTCCACGTTGAGACTTTGACCTGGTTAACATTCAATGGAAATTCTACAAACGCAACCTGCTCTCATACCAAATTATATGATCTGAAATGATCATAAGTTAAAACTAATGTAGAATTGATTAGCCATTAATGAATAGAATGTTAACTAAAAGTGCTGAAACCGAGAGAGCTTCTTGAGAAGAAATACTTTACGATAGTTGATAAAACATAAGTACGATGCAAAACAGAAGTGAAAAAAACTAAAACACAACAATACTAGACAACAATATTGATTACGGAGTTCATCCCTGATGGACTATGTCTCCAGGTCCGCTTTCAAGATGGGCGACCACTTTATTAGGATTGAAATAGAAGAAGTCGATTACACAGATATTTGACCAAACTGAATGTGCATGCAGGAACTTCTGGTCAATGTCAAAGGATATCTCTCTGAACCAACTTTCCAATGCCTATCACGATTCTGAATTCCGAATTGGGATGCTCCTATTACACTGAAAACTAAAATGACTATGACCTCCAGAACCTGCATACAAAACCCAAAACCACTCCTTTTCCTTCAATGAACAAACTGCCTTTTTAAACCCACCAGGTGCACTCGAACTTCCTCCAATGAGTTTAGGAATGCATTTGTTCTAATTTGGGTTCTTGGGCCTCGGTCCATTCATGTATTGACTCCATAGGATAACACCATGGTCCTCGAATTAATGTTTTAAACAAATTTGTAACCAAAACCCACAAATAGAATTTGGATAGGCCGCAGACTGTTAGCGGTTACCTAACAGGGAGGAGGGTAACGGTAGCACATGTGAGCAGTTGTCATAACCATAGTTAGCACGTCGACAGTTTTGCTGCCAGCTAACAGTTTCACTGTGCAATGAACTTACTTTGCTCACATGCCGACGGTTACGTTGTTGCACTAACTTTGCGGTTCCAAAGACCTGTGCTATGGTAAACCCCGACGATTATCCCCTTGTCTGCTCATATGCCTCGCCTTCCAAGTTAACTTCCCAACGCGGCTAACTCCAAGCCATGGTTACATAACCCGACAATCTCATCCGATCACATGTATTTGCTGTGGTTGGAACCCCGCGCGGTCAGATTGGCGGTTTAGGACGGTCATGGTTCATTTTGTAATGTTTTATGTATTGTTTAATGTATTACATAGGCCGAGAGGTATTACATAGGTTCTTTTTGTATTGTTTTAATACATTAAAATGTAATGTAATATGTCCAATGGTTTGAGAGCTTAGGTTGTATGTATTTTATTACATTTAGGGTTGTAATATGGTTTAGAACTTAGGTGTTAGGTTAATGTATTGGGTCTTACGTTTTTAGACATAGATTCTAGGGTTTAGGTTTTAGAATCCAACATTTAGAATAGGTGTTTTATAATGTTGTAAAACCAGAACCATCACCATGTCAGAATAACCCGAAGAAGGTCGTGATGACCATGAAGACCACATCAATCACTTACATCAT
Source organism: Pinus tabuliformis (assembly GCA_031772625.1). NCBI lineage: Eukaryota > Viridiplantae > Streptophyta > Pinopsida > Pinales > Pinaceae > Pinus > Pinus tabuliformis. The sequence continues at coordinate 1,183,164,003 of CM062813.1, forward strand.
ATGACGATGGACCCATCTCAAACCCTTGCAATGGACAACACACCCATGCCAGTGATCAACCCTGGAGGAATTGACGATGAAAACTTGTCGTCAACCAGATACAAAACCATCACTATGAAAACCATTAACATCACCTGAACAACCCGAACCATAAACGACACTGTCAAAGCTAACGACACTGAACTGAATGTTGACGACGACATTGACCACTGACGATGAACCTATGCAACTGATCTGACGAGATCCTCCTAGATCAAGGTAGAATACAATCTAGTCTCTTATGGCATGCTATATTTGGACATCTGAACTATGACATTTTTTGTTTATTGAAGAAAAATGGTGTTACCGGTTTCCCAACCATTCCTAGGAAATTGAAGCAATGTGATGCTTTTATCTTAGGAAAGCATAACAAGCAGTATTTTCATGATTCTCATTCCATAGGACATAGAAAGCTTGAACTCATTCATTCTAACTTGTGTGGCCCTATGCCTATTCCTTCTCCAAATGGTAATAAATACATGATGATATTTATTGATGATTACACCAGAATGTGTTGGGTATATCTAATGAAGAACAAATTTGAAGCTTTTGAAACTTTCAGGAACTTCCATGCATGGATTGAAAATGACATACAATATCATATTAGCTCTATTCGCACTGATAATAGATTAGAATATAATTCAAATGAATATGAAAACTATCTTCCCCAACATGGGATCAAACACCAAATAACTGTGCCTTATAATCCTTAATAGAATGGTATAGCTAAAAGAGTGACATGAAAATCTAAATATGGTACGTTCAATGATGCTTTTCAAGAATGTAAAGTTGATTTTTTGGTGATGCATTTTTATGTGTTGTGTATATTAAGAATAGGTTTCCATCTCATTCTCTCAAAAACAAGGCTTTCTATGAAATGGTTTATGGCCACATTCCTTCGCGGAGGCATCTTAGGGTTTTTGGTTCCACCTGTTATGCCTTGATACCTAAGGAACAAAGAAACAAACTCGATGCAAGGAGTCATAAATGTATTTTCTTGGGGTACTCAGATAACTCCAAAGCATACCATCTCGATGATGAACTAAATAATAATTTTATAATATCTATATATGTGATCTTTCTTGAATCTTCCAAGACCAACAATGTTGTTGAGCAGAAGCTTGATCACTTAGACATATTCAGGCATGAAAATTATTTTCAAGAGTTTGATAATGAGAGTCCACATCTTGAAGGGGGGATTCCTATATTGGATCAATTTGTGGAATATACTTATGAATAACTCTCTCCCCCTCATAAATTTCCAGCCACTAATCAAGAAGGAACTTTGAGTGATGTGATTGAGAGAATTGGGAGGCTAAATATTGATTCAGCCCCATCTCACTCAATTGAACAACCTGGGAAATCTTAGAAAGGTCCTCCAAAATGGATCACAAAGAAACTTGAAGGTGTTCATCCTAAAGAGGTTGGAAATATAGGAACAAGAAACTCTACGAGACATAATGGAGGTGATTTAGATAATTTTAATTCGCCTATTAATATAGATATTTATTATGATTATGAAGATGAATGGAAATAAGTGATGCAGAAACAATATGATTCTTTGATAAATAATGGAACCTAGAAGATGGTTAGTCCTCCATTAGGAACCAAAATTAAGGACTACAAGCGAGTCTTCAAGAACAAGTATAAAGCAGATGGCTCACCTGAAAAGTTGTCGAAGCTACAACACCCTCCAAAAATTTTGTTATATTCTAATTTTAGAGTTGAAGTGCTACTATGTGAAGTGTCCCTTTTAGCCATCAAGTGTTGTTTTATGTTTTTAAACATGTTTCTAGTGTCTATGATCCATCACAAGTCTCATCATATTTTCGAGATTAGTAACAATGCACTTTTGAGTCATAACACACTTTCTAGTCATAAAACGACATTTATATGTCACAACTGTGCATGGTTTGTTTGTTTCACTTGGATATTATTTGTTGAATAGAACTTTGATGTATTTTTCTTAGTCTTGGGTCTTGTTTGAGTTATATTGATGAGTCGAGATGTGAAATGCTTGATTTTACCCCTAACTCATTGTGTTTTTCCAAGTTTTACCTTTCCACACTTAGCCATGTTTCTAGCCTTGCAACCTTCTCTCTTGGATAAGAAGAGTGCACTTTGCACTTATAAGGCCTAGTAGTGATCCCCTTGTTAGTTAGAATTGTACCCTGTTCCAACCTAATCCTTCCCTCTCACACTTGCGCACTGCAAAATTCTAGTCATCAACGACCCTCTCTTTGCTTCTTACTCTCCCTCACTACGCCATCTCTTCCCCTTTTCACTCATTCCTACACACTACACACTTCTAGTGGGAACTGATTCCCCTCCTTGTGCCTTCAAATTGCAGCATGTTTCATCCTTGTTGTTACACTAAAATTTGTCACAATGACTATTTGCAGTTAGTATGGCTCCATCAACTGTCATACTATCCTCCTTGCCAAGTCTTATACCTCTGCTCCTCATGTCAAACTCCAAGAAAGAGAGAAAGTCCTTAAAAAGTCAATTAACTCTGGTTACGCAGTTTCTCTTAACCTTACCTGCGTGTACACACCCCAAGTTCACAATACCTGCGTACTTGTACGCTCTGTCTATAAAGGGGTGGGTGCGTACTCCTGTAAAGGTCAAAAGGCGCGAGTTTTACTTCAAAAAAGTTACTTGTGGTCGATTCTAGAGCATTCTAGAAGTTGGTTTGACGTGTATTGAGTGCCTAAAGATGGTTCATGTATCCCTATGAAAGAGGAAATTATCCCATCAAGAGGGGAGCTATCCCATACAAATAGGGGCTTATCCCATTGATGGTGGACCTGATTAACTTCCTCCAAAGCATTATAAATACAGGCATTGGGCCAGAGGGAGGGGAGGTTGAAAGCTGAACATTCCTAAGGGTAGATGCTGCTGAAATTAGGACTCCCTTATAGAGCTTGAGAGGAGAGGTTCCCATCCTTTCTTAGCTTCATTTGGAAGTGGGTGAGCTGATCAATGTAAAGGAGAACTCTTGCTGGACCCTGGGAGGGACCTGCACAACACCAAGGCACTGGTTGTAATGGTTTCTTTTGTTTCCACTTAATACAATTAAGTTCATTTTTCTCAACAAGTTGTTATATATAATTTGTTTCATATACTCCTTGGTCTTTATGATGAATATGTTTTATTATATTCAGGTGCTATGTAATCGTTTGCTTGTTAGTGAATGCAGGTTTCAAAGAGAAGGAGGAGCTCATCTAGATCGGAGAGGCTGGACTGCTACAAACAGCGTTGGACTAAAGGTATGTTTAAAACACTTGGTTGCTTGTATTCTAAATGCATATTTAGGGAAAGATAGTGCTTAATTGTCTTGTTTGTCACTAGAGAGCGTTAGCTTCTATGGAGGTCGGTTTTGTCCAAAAAATTGACTCTTTCCGCATGACACTTGTGGCCCTGACCTTCCTCCCTAGTGCATGGCGTAGTCCTAGTGGACAAGTCTTGCAGCCCTAGCTCTTGTAATTGTGCCCTGCATCCACCTTGCCTCCTCCCCTTCCAGAGTTGTGCATGAAATAGTATCAGTGAGTAGTGATGCCCTCCCTAATCTCCTGTTGTGTGTGGAGCATGATTGTTCAGAGGTCTTTGTTTCAGCCAGATGCATACCCTAGGAAGTTTGTACACCCCTCCACGCAGGGGGGTGCGGGGGGGACTTGTCCCCCCTGCGGGGATCTGGGGGGGGGAAATCCCCCTCAGCTGGGGGGTCCAGGGGCCATCGGTCCCCCGATGGGGGCTTGGGGGTAGCGCCCCTGAAGCTAAAACAGATGTAAAATTGCCTTGTAAAAATATAGTAATTTCTAGTCAATCTTGGCCGTTCATTAGGCGGATGATCTGACGGTAGAACTTATGTTTAGTTTAGGGTTTTTTGCCCTAGAATGCAACCCCTCTCTTCATATGAGGGCATTGTATTGAGGCTGTGTAATAGAAGTGTATTCTCTGAGCGAGAAGCAGAGAGGTGAGACTGTGAGAGAAAATAGAGGATATTATAGTGGATCTGCTGTAGGTTGTGTCTCTTCATTTTGCTGGACAATAGAAAGGAAGGACTGGCTGTTCGGGGTGGACGTAGCCCAAACTGGGTGAACCACGTATATTTGTGTCTCTCTTGTTTTATGCGTTTTTTGTGTTTATATTTCTGCAATATTTTATGTGTTCCATTGCTTCGTAATATATAATTTGCTAACATCTCCTGCAAGTGCGTTATGTTCCTAGAAGGTCCCTTTTTCTCTCACTTGTACAATTTTGATCCATAGTTCGAACATTTCATGAATCATAGTAGAGTGGGAGATTTACAGGTTAATGTTTTCTTGCCATGAGTTATCCATACATGCAGATGTTTTTAGTAAGCATGGAAAAATATGTTTGAGAAGATCTATCAAGAGAGTCTACCCAAGGAAGCATTTTGAAGACAAAGGAACAAAGGCACCATGTTGCGACAATTGAAGGAATGATGGATCATGACAAGCAAAGAGACCTATGAAGACTCCATAATTTCTCAAGACCCTTTGGAGGGTAGAAAGAAACCACAATGCAAGATCTGTTATAAGAATCAAAGACATAGTGGCAGTGTCATCATGTTACAAATCACCAGTTTGAAGTCATTAATGTCAATGACTTGTCTTGTTGTTTTCACATGATGTTGTGGAAAATTATGATGTAGTTTTGGGAAATATTGTAAATGTAAATATGTGGAAGTCCAAGAGTCACATATGGATAAAAGTATCACATGGAAAGGTCCAAAAATTCATTTAGAATTTCAAAGGTTACATTATAAGTCCATGAGTCATGGGGATGTGAAAGGTCATTCCTCTTGTTACAAAATAAGCCTCATTAATAAAGCAAACGACTTCAAACCTTGGATTTTTCAAATAGGTATTAGAAAGATAAGATTGTTCTTTTAAGGAGAAAGTAGTGGCTTAATGCTCCACTTTTTGAGCTAGTGGTGTCCCATTGTAACTAATGTATCTTGGAACTTTTTGTTAATAACTAAAGTTCATTGAGCCAACACAATTTCATGCATATATCGTGAATGTTGTAAGACTATTATTTATATTTTTGAGGTATGTGTTTATGATTCTTATGTACTAAAGAAATTGAACTATTTCATTGGTTTTAGTACTCATCTCATTGACTGTGTGTTATATTTGTTTTAACAATCCTTACATATATGTGAACTAATTCTCTACATAGTTAACGATTCTTCATATGTATGTGCATGTGTCTTTAGTAGAATATTACTATTAATTTTCTTCTGAAGACCCATTTTCCTTTCCTTCCGGTGAAAGAACCTTGATACATATTGCAATTGAACACTTCACAAGACTAGCTTACCTGCTCATTTGAAAGCACATACGTGTTGCTCTCTTATGCTAATTATTGAAGCCAAGGAAAATATTTAAGATAATTGCAGCGAAGCCATATTCTGGATGGGGATCCTACTCCAAATGTGTGAGGTCTAATTAGGACTTTATATTGGCGAGACCCGACCACCTGTGTGTTGGCATTTTCCAGCATCGTCAACACAAGCATAAAACTAGGCTTTTGGCAAAAGGTTTTGCATAGAAGGAAGGGATCAATTATGAGGAGACTTTTTCCCCCATAGAAAAATGGACTACCATCCAGACTCTCTCTGTGTTGGCAACTCAAAACAGTTAGAAATCCCATCAAATGGATGTAAAAGTTCCTTTCTTGAAAGGAGATATGAAAGAGAATGTTTTTATTTCTCAACTAGAAGTATTTTTCATGAAGGGACATGAGCACAAAGTATGTAATCTTTTCAAATAATGGTAGGGCATCAAACAAGCATTGTGAGCCTTGTACGAGAAATTGAATGAGCATTTTTTTGAAACTAAATTTCAAACACTATGATCTTGGGGATGCAACTTCATTTGTTAAGAATGTTGGAAAAACATATGTATATGCTGTGGTGTATGTAGATGATCTTCTTATTATAGGGAACAATAAGTATCACATTACATCCATAAATAAATAATTGAGGAATGGTTTTGAAATGACATATTTAGGATATGTTCACTACTATATTGGTATCAACATCTGAAGGTTATATTTTTTTCTCAAAATAAGTACATTGGATATCTGTTGAATAAATTTGGCATGGTTGAGTGTGATCCTTTGAATACTCCAATGGAACATAATTTAAATCTTACATTCAATGAAGGAAACAAATTTGAGGATGCAACAAAATACAGACAACTCATAGGAAGTCTCAACTACTTGTTTACTACCAAATCGAACATTTCATTTGTTGTTGGAATCCTCTCCATGTGTATGCAAAAGCCTTGTGAAGGTCACTATTAGGCTGCCAAAATTAACATTCACTTTCACTATTTTTCACCTTTATCCTCATTTTGTCGCCTCATTCCATTACATTATCATTACATAAACCTACATTATCATTACTACATGAGTTCACATTTACATTTTCCAAAGTTATTAATTTCATGTATTTAGAGTGAATTTATGATTAAAAGTTAGAGAAATAACATGTATTTGCTTATACCTAAAAGTGGCTTGAGTTTGATGACATGTGCAGATCATTTAGAAGCTTCCAAGGCACCATTATGTGGCCTCCCAAGATCAAATTCGAATTTCAACTCAAAAGGTGGACCATATTTCAAGTAGAAAGATCATGGAGATCTTGATGTGTCATGGGATTTGTATCTAGTATTTAGGGATAAGTTGAGACAAGTATAGATCTAGTAGATATTTAATGGATCTACATTTATTGAGTAGATATCCCTAATTTATGTATAAATAAGAGGAGCGTCCTTGAAAGGAAAAGAGAACAATTATCAATTATTCATTAGCATCAGATTTATGGTTGTTCATTCAGCAAAAATAATATCATTTTCTGCAAATCATGAGTTATGAGTGTTGTTTGATTCTTAAGGTGTGCTAGTTGTTCATGTGTGCTCATTGAGGAATGGAAGGATCCCCATACCAAGATAAGTACACTTTGTTGTAGATTAATGTTCATAGTTGTGAATATACTAGTTTTAATTCTGATGTTCATCTTATTTCTTTGTTGTAAATACTTGTAGATAATTTCAGTATGAATTCATGTTATGGCCATGTTTTGTTGTGTGAAGATTGATCTCCTTTCAATAGTTAGTTTTTATGCGAAAAGGACAACCATGAAATACTAAGTTAGGAGCCTCTTCTCCATGAGATAGACTAAACTGAAACAAGATTTACTTTCTCATATGATTTCCTAGATTACATTTATGTGAAAATTGATTTCCTTTCAGTAGTTAGTTTTTATGTGAGAAGGACAATCAGGTCCTCCCAAGTTAGGAGACTCTTCTCCATGACCTAAGAACTGAACTGAAAACAATATTTACTTGCTTTCATTTATATGCTTTCTTTCCTGCTTTCTTAGATGTTTGGCAATGTTATTATAGAAAGATTGTAGAAGGACAATCAGGACTCTTGAACAAGAGACTCTTCTCTATCTTCTAAAGTAAACTAATTCCATTGATCAAACATTTGTAATATGCATTTCCATTCTAAAAAAACTTCCTACACCTATTTCATCTGAGGTCCCATATATTTTGGTTTGCTTCTAAGTTTATGAAACCCCGGGTTGACAAATTAAATGACAGGGATTTAGCATACAATTAAATCTCCCAACATTTTGGTGTCGTTGTCAGGGAAGCAAAACTAGATGTAAGCTAGTTAAGAGGATTGTTTAGGAAGAATTTTCATTTAAGATCATTTTTATTTAGGGTTAATTGCATTTAGGCATTTTCATTTAAATTTATTCTCATATAGAAAACATAGAAATAGAACACAAATAAAAAACCCCCATTTACTAAAAAAAAACACAATAAAAATCCATATGTATATATGGAAGAACGATGAGTATAAGTTTGGAACAACTCACTCATATCCTAATGTTAGGAACTCCTCTTCTTGCGAAGAAGAGATCTTGACAGCAGCCAAAAGCTTAAGTACTCCTCTAGAAGAAAACAATGAATTAACATTCGAAGAATCCTATAAATCTGATGATGAACAATTATTTGAACATGAGATTGAGGAGGACAAAGAGAAGTTGTAGCATGATCTGAATCAAAGTGGAAATCATGCCTATGAAAGCCTTATCGAGAGGTGGTTTCGATGGTTTCAAGTTGAGTACTAGGTTAGATCAATTTCATTTTTATTTCATTAAATCACACTCACAAGAACCAGATTCGATCATCCTTGTATATTTTCATTTTAAAATTGTAAAATTGAAAATGAACATATTTTTACTACTATTGCGTGAATGGTTACATTGGAAATTTAATTACACGTAATGGTTTGTAATTTTCAATTAGCATCGAGTAGGTAGGATGATATTTTCAGTGTCGAATAAGTATGCTCTCCTCCTGCGTTTTTGCACATCTCGAGGATCACAAAGTAGAATGTTTAAAAAGGTTTTCAGGGTTGCAATATACTTGTCTTCATTTGCTAAAAAAAAAATCCATCCTAAACCAATAAAAAAATCCTAAGTTGTTTTAGGGTTAGAATAAAATTTAAATTCTTTTTAAAATATTTTGATTTTAAAACAATATGAAAAAAATAGAGTAAAATTCAATTTCTTTTTTAAAAAAGATTTTGATTTTAATATAAAAAAAAATAATAATAAATAAATAAATAAAAAATAAAAAATAAAATTAGGAATGAAATTCAATTTGTTTTTAAAGATTTTTAAAAATAACATAAAAATTAAAAAAAACATTAGAAATAAATCTAATTTCTTTTTAATTCGTTGCAACATAAAAAAAATAGGAATAGAATTTATTTTTTATTTTTAATTTAAAATAAATAAATCAATCAATTTTATTTTATTTAAAAAAAACAATAGAAAATAGATCAATTTTTTTTTTAATTAGATAAAACAAAAAAAACGACATAAAATTTAAAAAAAAAAAGTATAGGATTTAATTTTTGTAGTTTTTAACACAATAACAAAATAGACAATTAAAAAAAAAAATTAATAGAGGATGGGAAAGAACTTCTGAGGCCCTGAAACAAGAGCAAGATGTTATTGAAGATGTTGCCAAAAGGGTGATCTTGTTGTATGTCAAAAACCCATGAATACACATGAATGTAGTTTGTCAGATGAAGTAAGCTGCAGGAAGAAGGACTCGAGACCATTTGACATTCTTCCGATGCACATTAAATTGGATGAGATGAGGACGATGCGTAGGCATGGAGAGATCGAGATCGGGGATGAGAGCATTTAGCTGTTTGTGAGGACAAGGAGCGGAGAATTCTTTTGACGAAGGAAATGAGGCAGAGTTTGTCATGGCGGGGAAGCGACGTCATAGTTTCAAGTCTAATTGTCGACAAATTCCTAAAAGATGAGCCATGGATGTTTTTGTGCATAAGATTGAGACGCATTATTTGTCCAGCATCGCTCGCTTGTGCTTGTAACATCTTGAGAATGCACATTGTATAGAGGCACACAGATTCCCATTTAAGGAATAATCCCAATGGTCACTGATCTCGAGTCAGAGCTCTATCATATGCCCATTATTTAGCACAACTTCGAAGGGGAAGGGCATTATCCTATGTTTTTCTGCTGCATACAAAGATTTGGGGTCCCAGCTAGTGTGCCATTTCTAGGGCTGATGGGACTGCTCTTGGTGGCACAACTACAAAGCTTTTGGGAGCTCCTATGCCACAAGCGTGGTGGAGACTTGAACCAACCAAACGAAGGAGGGATGTAGGAATCGACTCTTACTAGCTAACAATAGAGAATGGAGTGAGGCAACTGAACAAGGTGAACCAATGGAATAGGTTTACAAGCCTAGAAATAGGAAGGAAACCAGGATCTCGATTTCCTAGTCCAGTATTCATACAAAGATGTGATTAGATTGAGCAATATATTTAGAAGTCAAACTGGCCAGTGAGGAAAATCAGGTTTCTGTTAGCAAAATATGGAAGGTATTGCACCAGGAAAATCAGGTTTCTATTAGCAAAATATGGAAAATATCGCACCAATTCCTCATGCCAAAATAGGGCTTTTTCTCTCATCACTTGGAAAATTGTGGATTGTGGGTCAAATATCCTTGCTAGTACGTTTCCTCTTATAGTGTGAGATCATCCATTCTGAGCTATTTTTACTTGTTCCAATTAAGGTGTTGAATCAAGAGCGTCTTTGTTTGACCCCCAGAAAAGTTAAACAAAAAAACCTCGAAAAAATGGCCAAAATCGACGCAGGCAAGCAAGCCGCTATGTTACCATATAGATGGTGTAGGTGCTAAGAAAATACATTACTACCGTCCATACAATTCTAGATTGTCATCCATACAATTCTTCGACTGTTGATATGGGTAGGGAACAATATTGTGACACTTGAATGGATGTGTATTCATGAGTTTTATGGTCTTCCAGTGATATTGTCAAATTTGCGCTCTCTGTTCTGGAATTTCCTCAACCAACACCTTTTCCTCACATGGGTTTCTACTTATTCCTTTGCTCAAAAATCTAATCGTTGCCCTCCATATTCCATACCCCTTTCTCATGCATAGTCTAAAGCTATATGGAGCTCACTGGAATCATCCTTGGAATTAGCACTTGCACCATTATCAGGTCAAATTCACTCCAATTCTTCACCCATCTGTCCTTTTGATCAATTTTCTGAGTGCGCTTGGTTCATTTTCATCGTCCAAATTTCTTTTCTCCTCCACATCCATGTTCAGGTGCTATATCCCTGCGGTGGTAAATAAACTTCCTCTCATCATTATTTTTATGTATTTAATTATCTTATATTGCGTCATCGGGTTCTACTTCTGATAAAGCGACAATAACCCTTTTATTCTTTTTTCTTTAATCTTTAAGGAAATTGTGATCTCCAATCATTTTTTTAATCACCGCGAGTATTCTTCTATAGTTGCTGCCCCACGAGGTTTTTGGAGCTGATGTTTTCAGGATCTGAGCAGAATAGTGGTTTAGGTTTTATTTTTTTTATTATCGATATTAGTTTAATTTAGTTTGATCATTTTAGATTTTTTTTTGTTTTTTTTTTTTAATTTATATTTGATAGAGTGAATTTTATTAATAAATGATTATTTTAATTTAAAAAAAAAAATTCAAAACAATCAAATAAAAAAATCAAAAAAAAAAAAAAACTTAAAAATTAAAAGAATGTGCAAATGGACATTTCATAACTCTTGAAAAAAAATTATGCTAACTTGATTTCTTGGAGGAACTTGTGCGCAAAGGGAACAAGTAATTTCTTTTCTCATTTTATTTTGGTTGCATTTAATTTCTTCCAAAAAGCTCTCACAGTTTTAAAGCAGGATTTGTACTAAGCTTTTACAGGTGTACGACAATCCAAGTTCATGCAGATGTGATCTCCATAAATCACATTCATCATTGAAATCTTGAAGGAGAAAATTACATATGTCATGACATTTGTTGCTACACAGATCTTTTGCGTCATGATATGTTTACTCACACTTCTCCTTCAAAGCCCCATTAGTCATCCATGTTAAAGTCTTCTGATTCATTGCCTGCCTTATCCATCATGACTTTATACATGTCTACTTTTCTGAGTCGCATACATTTTTTCTTTCTTTTTAGTTCATCTTTTTGCCTCATGAATAAACCATCCATCTCTCTACATTGCCTGGTTTTCTTTATCATAAAAATTGTTTGACCATAACATCTTGTATCTATAATACTACCAATCATTTTTTACGAACTCGCGTTGACTGATGTGGGATTCCTTAAGGCCCACCTTTCAACAAGTCTTGACCCATCGACCTCAGCACCTTATCTGGAACAAAGACTAGAGTCATTATTAGTACCTTGAGGCTTGCATGCCTTAATCGCAAGTCTTCTCACCAACGCACAATGGGAATACATTAATGTCCCTTGTTTTTTGGATCTTGCAAGTGGCTCGACATCATCTCATCTATTCACACTTCACAAAATTTACTTCAGTATCTTGGCACTCATTGACATTAATGGTGATTTTGGCTCACATTGGTTAACGACATCCATTAATGGTTGGTAATCCAATGACTTCTTTCCATGTTCGACATCGACACATTTATTCACATGGAAATAATTGTGCCATGATATGGAACGACATGAAGACTATATGATTTAGTAGCAGATTCAACAGTATTTTGTCCTTTGGAACAGATTCAGTAGTAGTAATAAAGGATCCACATTCACGACTTCATCCATCATGTATGCAACCAAGACACATATCACATTCTTGTGTTCTTCATTCCATGATTCAGCAACAAGAGCTACACTTTTCTACATATACATAGTTTGTCCACTTAGGTAAGTAAAGCTATGTTCTTTTCTAGCTTTTTATGATATAATTCTTTAATACCGAAATTATAATTTTTGGAAAATGTTTCACCATGTTCATGTTCATACCTCATATTCACATTTCGTTATATATATCGCATTCATATTCCATTATCACCTTTCATATGTCATATATGTCCTTTACACACATGTCATCCTAACCAACATACTTTTCCAAACAACTACTATTGCATTATGATTCAAACGTTACATGTTTTGCAAATAATGATCAAAGAATGAATGGTTGATTAAATGTTTTCAAAGTCTTTTGATGCAACACAAAAAAAAACAAAAGTATTGTTACACAAGAACCAATACTAATCAAATTTTGGTTCTCACACAAGAACCAACCAAAATAATATCTTGTAATCAAATGTTTTTCAGAAAGCATACTTTGCAAAAAGGAACAAAGTTGTCAAAAAGAAAATTACGCAAAGTTAAAAAAATCAATATCAGCCAAAGTCGATGTAAAAGAAATACAATGCAAAAAGATTAAATCATGATAAAGTGAATAAATGCAATAGATTGCATGAGGACATACAATAACTTAAGTTGGGGGGTATGTTGTGCCGCCAAAATTAACATTCACTTTCACTATTTTTCACCTTTATCCTCATTTTGTCGCCTCATTCCATTACATTATCATTACTACATGAGTTCACATTTACATTTTCCAAAGTTATTAATTTCATGTATTTATAGTGAATTTATGATTAAAAGTTAGAGCAATAACATGTATTTTCGTATACCTAAAAGTGGCTTGAGTTTGATGACATGTGTCGATCATTTGGAAGCTTCCAAGGCACCCTTATGTGGCCTCCCAAGATCAAATTCGAATTTCAACTCAAAAGGTGGACCATATTCCAAGGAGAAAGATCATGGAGATCTTGATGTGTCATGGGATTTGTATCTAGTATTTAGGGATAAGTTGAGACAAGTATGGATCTAGTAGATATTTAAGGGATCTACATTTATTGAGTAGATATCCCTAATTCATGTATAAATAAGAGGAGCATTCTTTAAAGAAAAAGAGAACAGTTATCAGTTAGTCATTAGCATCAGATTTATGGTTGTTAATTCAACATAAATAATATCATTTTCTCCAAATCATGAGTTATGAGTGTTGTTTGATTCTTAAGGTGTGCAAGTTGTTCATGTGTTCTCATTGAGGAATGGAAGGATCCCCATACCAAGATAAATACATTTTGTTGTAGATTAATGTTCATAGTTGTGAATATACTAGTTTTAATTCTAACGTTCATCTTATTTATTTGTTGTAAATACTTGTAGATAATTTCAGTATGAATTCATGTTATGGCCATGTTTTGTTGTGTGAATATTGATCTCCTTTAAGTAGCTAGTTTTTATGTGAGAAGGACAACCAGGAGCTCCTATGTTAGGATCCTCTTCTTCATGAGCTAGACTGAACTAAAACATGATTTACTTTCTCATATGCTTTCCTATATTACATTTATGTGAATATTGATTTCCTTTCAGTAGCTAGTTTTTATGTGAGAAGAACAATCAGGTCCTCCCAAGTTAGGAGACTCTTCTCCATGAGCTAAGAACTGAACTAAAAACAATATTTACTCGCTTTCATTTATATCCTTTCTTTCCTGCTTTCTTAGATGTTTGACAATGTTATTATAGAAAGATTGTAGAAGAACAACCAGGACTCTTGAACAAGAGACTCTTCTCTATCTTCTAAAGTAAACTAATTACATTGATCAAACATTTGTAATATGCATTTCCATTTTAGACAAACTTCCTATACCTGTTTCATCTGAGGTCCCATATATTTTGGTTTGCTTCTAATTTTACGAAACCCTCGGGTTGACAAATTAAATGACAGGGATTTAGCATACAATTAAATCGCCCAACAGTCACTGGTCTACAACAAAAAGTGTTCTAAAGTACTTGAAGGGAACTCAAGCCTTTGGACCACTACAACAAATTCATGTGGTTAGATTCCTCTTTAGTTCATTTTTTTGCTTCCACTAACTGTTTTAGTGTATTTTTCTCCACCTTTTTGAAAATAATAGCACTATTTGTCGGGATGGCGCTAATTTTGGCCTTTTTTTCGTCGATTACAGAAACTCGGTGCTAATGTCGACGCAATTTTTGCCGACTATTATGCGTAGTTTAACCTCTTCCTTAACTCCCAATGTAGCTTCATGTATAACTTCTTATGTAATATCCTATTTTTCTCCTTGTTATGGCATTGTTTTTAGTGTCCATTTTAGCTTCGTTTTTAGCTTCCTCTGTAACGCCCTATTTTGCTCCTCATTATGACATTGGATATGAATTTTTCTGTTACACATGTTGAGGATAGCTTTTATAATTAATTGGATATGGCTTGATAATCAATCTTTTCACTTTACCATAATAAGGTATGATTGTATCTTGCAAACATCATTACTTTTACCATTATGGTAATCGTCATCGTTTTTAGTATCATTACCCTTACCATCATTACTTTTACATTATTACCTTTACTGTCATTTTTGGAAATCAGTGCCACTGTGCGAAGTCTTTTCTCATGAGGACTAAAATACCCAATTTGGTAAAAAGGGAGTAATTGTTGTGTCTCAACATTCTCTCCTTAGCAAACATCTGTGTATGCCAAGGAAAATCTATAACAAGTCTTTAGCAGCACTGAGAAGTAATAGCAGTAATAGCGCTTGGGGCTATGTGTCTTTAATGTCAAAGTAATAATCAAAAATGACTTTACGACATTCATTAGAATTTTATTCATTCCCATATGATGCATCAAAACAAGAAGGAGTATTGAGCACAATTTCATCAATCTTGGAAAAATGATCAATAGTTGTCTCTCTACCTTTGATAAAAACTAATAGGAAATTCATTTATATCAACCTTTCTATTTTATAGAATAACATTAATGCAAATAGAATATGAATTGATATCAGGAAAAATATTAGGATAAAGAGAGAAATGAGAGTTAGAGGCAATGAACCTGAAAATATGTCTATTTGCAGACTCTTGTGTGTTTTGTCCATCGCAAATTTCAGATTCTTGATCATTCACTTGGCTGCTTATGATTTCTTGAAGATTGTTGTTTGGATGCCTTGAATTTTGTATTTGATCAACATGATAAAATTCATAAATTTCTATAGTGAATTGTACATTATTGTAATCTTCAATTTATGCTTGTATTTGTTGATTTTCTGATTCCATTTCATGTTGATTTTCATATTTTAAGTTATTTCTTCAAGTTTGTTCTTGTTGGTATCTTCTTGCAGTTGATTACCAAAATCTTCCAAGCTTTGTGATTGTGATTCATTAACATGTAGGAGAGTATCATGATCATCATTAATGTTGTAAGAAGTGTGCACTAAATGAAGGAATTTATCATACATGGTTGAGGCAACTTCATCATGATTAACATGCACCTCCATATCAGAATTTTTGATCATGTTAATAGAAGCTAAAGAAGATTCATCAAAACTTGAAATTTTCTCAAATGGATTTGAATTACAATGAAGGGAAACTAGTTTTTCAAACCATCTTGTTAATTGAAACTCGGGAGGAAAATTCGCAGATTGAAATTAAAAATAAATTAATTTGAATCTAATGAGAAATTCATCTAAAGACTTGCCTTCAAATTGGCGGAGAACTTCGAGTTGATTGCACACCTTTTCGTAGGCATAATCCTAGAAAACATGTAGGAAAGTTATTATGAATTCATCCCAAGTGCAAATGGAGGAAAGTGGTAGAGATAAACACCAGTTTTTTTCCATTCCTATCAAAGTGAGAGTAAACATCCTGCACATGACACCTTCATTAATATTAAAATTTTTACAATTTAAAATAAATTGAAGATCGTGTTCATAAGAAGAGGCATGTTTCTTACCATTAAACTTCGTCTTTGACAAGAGTTTTACTACCTGAATTGGATTTGAAGCAGGTGGAAGTCCAATAAAGCAAATCCAAAGCGGTCGCTTAAAAGGAGCCATTGAAATAAGATAAAACTTTATAAAAAAATCTCTAAAGAAACAATATAATGCAGGCCCTCCTTCTAGCGCCAAAAATGTTGATGGTGAAAGATGACCTCATCAACATCAGGGAAGGTCACCTGGTCAGAGTCCCAAATCAGACTCTTATCCATTTGTGTAATGGCTCCAACTAGTTCAATTGGGTCTAGTTACCCCCTCTCTCTCCCTGTTGGCTTATAGTTTGTCTATTACTTACCAATGAAAAGAGAGAAATAAGATCTTCCCTCTTGTTGTGCACATGCAAGAAATAAAATCCTTAATCTTACTTGAGGGCTCAACTAAGCCACACCTAAATTTTGCCCCTTTCTCAAATCTAAATGCAGATCTATTCTAATATGAAAAAAAAGGTAATCCTATCTCGAATTGGAAAAGGATAACCCTCTCTCAATTCGAGAGCAGATGAACTAAATAACCAGGGGAAGTGGACTATTTTTAGGATTGAATTCGTTATATAATTATCATCAATTAAAAGAAATAGTTCATTTTATTAATGAAAGAGAAAATAAAACACGAATGTATTTAAACAATAAATAGTTAATGGTCATTACATTCTTATTTCAATGAATTCATATTAATTCTAATTATGTTTTTCTCCTCAGAGATATCTCTTACAGAACTTCAATAGCATAAAACAATTGATACAATAATAATGCTCAATCCGAATGTAATACATTATTTATAACATAAATTAAAATCAATTAGAGAAATTCTCTCAACAATGGATTAATTTTCAATCCAAACACGAGTGTAATGCAATGAAGATTTATTAAAATCATACAAGAATTTCATTAGAAATTTTTCATTCCATGAGCAACTTCAGCTCCTTAGAGAAATTGGGAACAATAGTGCAAAACAACCTTCTTTTTCAAGGCTCAAAATGCTTTGTTCCTCCATAATTCAACTGAGTACATTATAAAAGTAAAAATGCACAACAAGAAAAATCATAGAATTTTCCCTGAATACCTCATATCTGAAGTTCTCCCCTCACCTACAACTATAATCTCCTATACGATAGTGCTTTCAGAGCCTCTAGTTGCAGAGAAGGGGAACTCCGTCCTCATTCACAAAACTGAAATTCAATAATTACAAGAATCTCCAACAATGGAGAATTATTGAGAATAGTTTTCTAGATCCTGAATTAGCGCTGCAAATTCCCCATTTTTCTCTTTGCTAGTATTTTCCATTGCTCCCAAATCCCTGATATTAAACTTCTCCAACTGATCTCCTGCTACAAACTAATCAAAACCAAAACCAAAATAAATTAAATTGCATATTAAAAATCAGAAAATAAAACTCTCATGAAATTGCTAAATTAAAATTAGTTGTAGTAGTTTTCCGAGGCCAATGAAATTTGCCCAAATCAAATTAGGAAAAACCAATTGTTGCTGCAAATTCGTCATTTTGTCTTCTGCTAAATTTTTGGGTCATTAAATGATTAAATGTGCTAAACTTATAATTCCCAGATTATTCTCCGTATTCTTAGCTTTCCAATGAGCTATTGTGACCTTCATTTGGCCGAATAACCTTGAGATATGTCTCTCCAAAGCCAAAATGTCAAAATTGTTACAATTATACAAAAATACATGTCTCAGTTAGAATTAAGTATTTTTAAATAAAAATCTTAATTTTAAATTAAATTAATAATTTTAATTAAGTACATAATTACAATTAAAAAGTATTTGATTAATTATCATTATTAGATTAATTAATTACATACAAATCAAATTAATTAAATTACAGATTAATTATAAAATATACTATAAAAAATTTATCAATAAATTATTAAGAAAATGGTGAGTGGATTTTTTAGAACTATTTTTAAGAGTCCCGAAATTAATGAGGAGAAGGGATTTTATTATATGCATGAAGTGGGAGGCATAATGGATGAAGGGATTGCAGAGGTTTGAAAATTTCGGGGGCTATAAGTAAATAAAGTTACGAGAAGTGAAGGGTATGACTCATGAGGTGGAAAGAAGGGAAGTGAGGTGAGGTGAGATGAGATGAGGCTCACGTGGAGTGGGTTTTTCTTTTTAAATAAAAACTACAATCACTATATAGTAAGCATTGCCTTGACCACATGAAAAACTATAGCCACTTTTGTTAATGAGTTTTGGGATTTTAAAAGTTTTTAAAAATTAGAATTTGAAATAGAATTCCGAGATTCAAATTTAAAAATGATTTTGAAAAAAAAATATAAAGTGAAGATATTTAAATTATAATACATAAAACCAATTAATAAGTTATTTCAGTTAATAATTATAAATGAATTTTCTGTTTTCTCAGACTGTTGGTTCATACTGTGGTTTTGTCTTATATCTTATACATAACATAATTATTAAACCAACAACTTAACCCTGTGTGAGAAAATTTTTACATTTTTGCAATATGGACCAACAGTGTGGTATGAATAAAGGTACTAGGGATTAGCCAAAGTGATGTTAAAATATATGATGATGATGATGGTGGTGGTGGTTAACGCCCACTGAGATCAAATTGGTCTATCAGACTTATAATTTTATTAATTTTTAATTGACTTGCTCCTTGTCTTTTTTGGCGAGATTGGTGCTGTAGCTTTCTTTTTCTTTCTCTACGGTCTTCCAACTTCCTTTATCTTGCATCTCCTTCATCTCTTCTGGTTCTTCGGACATTGGTGTCCTTTTGAAGATAGTCGGAGAAGAAGATTGGTCTAGGAGATCTGCTTTGCTGTTAAATGAAGATTTAGTTTATGCGGTATTCGAGTCCTCATAATTGTTGATGGTTGAGGGGTTGTCGAGTTGGGCGGGGCTTCCCCCCTGCTTGTTTTGAGATTTGTTTCTTTCTTTCCTGATTTCTTGTGATTCAGAGTATTCTCGAGAGTATTATTCTTTGATGACAGTGTAGTATTCTTTTTGTGCTCCTTCCCACCATGTAGATCTGTGGTGATTTTTTCTAGCATTTTTCTGGGAGGCTTTTGGGCAATTTTTGGCAAAATGGATTTAATCTTATTAGGTACTAAGGATTACCCTAATAAGATTACTCTAATATGGATGCAATCACCACTTTACATATATGGTGTAATAATAGTGTAATCAAAATTATTACACCATTCAACCTCTTGAAATTAGGTATTCCAATTTCCTATGCTTTCATTGAGATCCCCAAGGATCTGATACTTCATTGCGTGCCACAACAAGCCCATCTTGCTTTCTTGACCACAATTGAGCTGAACAACTTTGAAGAAGCTAGTCACGATGAAAATTAGGTAGTTGTTATGAACGAAGAATTAGATTAAAAAATTATCCGAGTTGTTAATAATACATAGCTTATTAATTGTTACCTTATCCGAATTTTTTATGAATCTCAGATCCAAAAACTATTATATTAATTGTTCTACAATTTCTACTGCGGTGTTTCTTTAGGGTCGTTAGCAATAAAAAAATTAATTAAAAATTAATAAAAATCAATATAATTAAAAATTAAAATCAATATCAAAAGAGAAATCCAAAGAAAACAAAAAACTCGCAAAATTGTTGCATACTTAACCAAAAATATATATATTAACAATGTTTTAGCCAAAATTTATGTAGAGGGTCCCCATTATTATTATAAGATAATAAGTTAAAAATGGGGGGTTGTGATTTTACCACAACAAGGATTATTTTCATTTGCATGATACATAATGTATGATAACAACTTCGTCGAAAGACCCTTACTACATCTCCCCCACCCTTAATGCCTTGCGTCCCGAGCAAGGATGCATCAATGTTTTGACCACTACTTGATGTAGAAGTATCCTTATTGTACATTAACCATTCATATCGGTCTGCATAGGTAACTCAGCAGCCACAACCACTAGCTGGATAGGAAGATGCACATGTACAAGGTTTACTGTGACTACTTCATATCAAATGGCCACTTCTTGCATATTTCCATTGTTCACATTCTTTGCAATCTTCTCAGCCATATGGACTACTTCACTCAACTAGGAACCATCGAGAAGCTCCTCTCCAATCCGAGGGCGTCATTTTCGCTTTCTCTATAGATAAGTCTAACATGTGACTATCATTCATGTGAGTCTTCCATCAAATATAAAATAAACCAATCATCCACATACCAACCATCCTACTTTTTACTTTTGTCACATTCTAAGATCAATTATGCAAATTTATACCATGGGGTTTAATCCATTCATTCTTTTGATGTTGTCATCATTTTGAATGTTTAGCACTTTATTTGTTATCCTTATATAATTTTTTATTCTTGACTTCTATTACAAATTCTTCTAATGCTTGTTATATTATTTGTTATGGCATGTGATATATTCTGGTGCAGCAAAATTTATTCAATATTTTGCTACTAATATTTATTATGTAAAGCCTATACTTGATAAATTACATGGAGGAAAATAAATAAAAAAATCTTAACAATTGTCGACTACATATCGACCAACATCTACTAAACTTAATTGACGAAATTTTACTCATAATTTTCAATTGCGCTAAAAATCTATCAACTCCAAAATCCTTCATGTAATTTCATTTTTGTACACTCCATATATAATTCCTGTTATTTTTTGTAATCTTTACTTTTTGGATGCCTGGGCTAAAATCAAGGATCAAATCCACCGATATTCCACTAAAATCATATTCGAGACATCCAATAGTCAATGAATGTGATCAATTCCGATGGTCTTTTGTAAGTATAGTAATTGATGATTGCCAATATTGGAACCAACTTTTTTATACAATAAACAACGTATGCATAATACATTGAGACTGTTATCAAAGAAATATTCTTGAAAGTCGAAGTAGAATAATGAGTCGAAGTCGACTCCATCCACTTGGTCTCAGAAACGTGTGGAAGTTGACTTCAACGACTTGGTATTTTGTGCCTTATTGTGTAAAAATAATAATGTCATCCTCAACTATTAAAAGATGAGTAACATGTCCACATAGATCAACTTCAGCAATGTGTGCTTTTGGAAAGCGATATGTATAAGTCGGAAATGATATGTATGAGTGAAATGCATTCTAATATGCAAGTGGCCAGTTAACTGATTTGATAGGGAAGTTGTTGAATTCCATTGCTTCAATCGAAGTTGTTGAGCATCGACCAAGTCGACCATAATAAAACTCAATAAAATAGCTTTTCTTTCCACTTGTCTTCGACCATCAACTGCATGGATACCTCCGTTCAACAAAAATAATGGTGTAAAACTCAACTAAAATAGCTTCCCTTTCCACTTGTCTTCGACCATCGACTGCATGGAGACCTTCGTTCAACAAAAGTAATGGTCAAAGGAAGAGGTGCAACTAACCAAGTATTGGTAAAGTAGAACAATAACCAAATATTCAATGTTTGGCAAATGACTCACTAAGAGAACGTCTTAATCACAAATTGTGTATGAGACCTTCTTGTTTGTCAAACAAGAAACCCATCTGATTGCTAAGTTTAGGAAGACATACATACTCTATCTCTCTCATTTTGAACTTGTGACCTCTTAAGAAGAAACACATACTCTTAACCATTAAACCCACTCAAATTGTATTATACCCTGCGCATACCCACAGTATGCATATTCATGCATAAACACCATTTCCCAAGAATTTCTTTGCTTCCCTAGGTCAAAGACTTCAAATCTAAAGATGAATGGTTAAGGCCTCTTTGTTTACAATTCCTTTGGATCAGAACTCAATCACCTCGCCTTTACCTCCTATCTAAACTCATTAAGTCTTCATAACCAAAATATAATGGATTGAACCCATACGCCCGTAAATATATATATATATATATATATATATATATATATAGATATATTAACCCCCCTCTTAAACCTTGGTTAATATATATATAATCACATAAAAACACTATCGGCGCTTATTCCCTTATAAATCCACTTACAAAGGGAAATGTATGCAAACATACCCTTTTTCCGTCTTCCGTACAGCCTGGTCACATCTTCCAAGGCTATACCTCAATCGCAATCGCAATCGGGCTTCTCGCAGGTCACATACATATATATGTTATCCCCTTCTCCTTCCAATTTGCGATTTCCCTTTAGAATCGGGAAATACGCTATCGGCGCTCAATCCTTCTAATACCCGTTTACAAAGGAAAAACTCCGCCTAACAAATATGTCAGACTTCAAGTCCATTAGACCCGTGTCTATAAAGGTGTCGGGTCTGCCTCCTTCGAGCCTTTCCGCTTTTAACTGTCGATCTCTGCCAGCGCCGATATGCGATGGCCGATTTAATCGTGACCATCGATTAGGATCGTGATCCGACGGTCGACGGTTAATCGCGCGATCGCAATCTCTTAGCCACAGCTCTTAACTCCCCCGCTTAAAAGTCCCGACCCGATATGGTTTACAGACCCGATGGGTTCTCAATGTTACATTTGATGGGTTTTCGGGTCCGGCTATAGATCGCATGTTGCAATCGCATTCCACCCTGTGGAATATGCGATGCGATCCTGACTGACTCACTCCGCCGATTCAATCTTGCAATTTACTCTAGGCCGTCAATCTTCAAGATCCGACGGCTACTGAGTATCAATTCTTCACTCTCCGCTATTCTGTGTTCTGGTGATTACACTGCTTCTTCAACATTTCTGTGGGTTTTGCTTCCTTTCGCTTCCTTCAAAGGTTTGGTCTCTCAGTATTATTAACCATGAACTCCCTTCTGAGCTTTGGCTTCGATCATTCTAATGGATTTAACAATCCATTATGATCCTCCTCGTCACGTTCTCCTCTGTGTAATCCACCTCGACCTTCCTCCTTGCGCTTACTGCGCTTGCTTGCATAAATATATATGTACACTTTCCAAATACATTCAACTCACCATTCAATGCTCAATCACATGCTTATACAGGATTTTAATTAATCTCTGTATCTATATAATTACAACAATGGATTACAAATTGAGATCTCTATCTCTCTGGCCTGATTTTCAATATCAGTGGCCTCTTTTTCTTAATCTGCCCGTAGGCTTACAACACTCCAATCTACTATCTATTTTCCTATTCAACCTCTCTAACCTCTGTTCATGCCTTTCAGGCTTACATTTATACAAAGGGGTTCTAAAACCAATTTCTAGTTTAGATCCCTAAATCTCTCAACAAAATCCTAAAATCTCTTTCTCATCCCTAAGGATTCTCTCAAATCCACAAAATCATGAACTGACTCCTAATATAGGATTTACAATCAATTCTCAATCCCTCAATCTCTCAACTATCCTAAATCTCTCATGTTCTCCTACATTCGAGAACATTTACAATAAAGCCTCACAATATTTAATTAATTCCTACTCTCATTAAAATCACTCAAAACATTAAATAATTACATAAATCCAATACTTAGGAAACCAACTTCCTTGAAATACAAGACCCCCTATTTCTACTAGAATACAATGATAATATTGAGTTGGATGCTCCTGCATCATTATAATGACTAAACCCACCTTCCAATAAAATCATCTTCCATTCTTTATATATTCTCTCTTTCCCGTCGGAGCTATATGCCACCATTACTAGATCAAATACTGTGCCAACACTTGGATCCACAACCTTCTTTTTCTTTTCATTAGTATGGTCCCCTTTCTCGATGTCCATAACCATGTCTACTATGATCACCTTCACTGTATCAGGGATTACCTTCCTGAAATTATTGAGTATCTTGATGCAGTCCTCGTCATTCCAGTCATGCATGATCCACTTCATACTTGGATGCGATTGTGAGGCCGTATCTCATCTCGAAGGCACCACATGATTCTAAAGAGATAAAAGCTTTCAGGGGAATTAGTGGGAAGCATGGGCATGGTTTCATTGAGGGATAGAATGGTGTGTGGACTTTCACGAGGGATCATGTTGGAAATTCCCAATAGAACCATGTATTTCACCGCCTACGAATCCCCAAATGGGAACGTGGATTTTGAAGCCTCTGCCTGCCCCTATGATTTCTCTACCTCTTCCAACAGTTGACCTTTTAGGTCAACTACCTTTGTTGGCTCATCATGGACCCAATATCATGTTGATGTCGACCCTGATGTTATGTATAAGTTGGGATGAAAGCATTTCTCTTGTCAACACAATAATGGTAAAAAATCTTATTAATTCTGAATAAAAGTATCTCAATGATCTCTATAAAATATCTCCAAAATGCTTAGAAGTTATGTATAGTCCACATTCTTCACTGTTCAATCCCATCATTACACCCATTCTTTTGCTCACAATTTTTGACTGAGATTGTTATGGAGCTTCAGGAAATTTTTTCCCTGAAAAGTGAGTTGGTTCAATCACCTCTTTCAAAAGGTGTAGGAGCTATGTATTTCCTCTTTCAACGTTGGATACATCGAACCAATATGTTCAATATGGGACACTTGCCAGCTTTCAATTTGTTTAATATTTCAATCCCATGTTTCATTATGATCAAACAATGTTTAATTACAATAACCAACATTCCATAGGTCTTCCAATCAACTAAGTCGACCAAATGACCAAGTCAAAGAGTTTGTCTAATACAAGTGCCTGCGAAGATTAAACAACATGTCGACTTGATAAAGTAGTCGGATTTGTTCACGATTAAAGTGAGTTGTTGAAGATAATGGAGAATATCCTAGAATAGTTAGAGTTGGTTCACGTAGCCTTAGGATAGGAATTAGTTTCTATTTCTTAGGATGTTCTTCTAACTTCCCTAAAACCATGTATTATATTTAATGTGTAATTTTGATGAATAATGTAGAGCGTTCTGCAAAGCCACACTCTCCTGGTTCAGACTCTCTTTCATAGAGTTGACCAGTGAGTTTTATTTTCTTCATACAAACATTGCCATTTTTATCATGGTGTCAAAGCATTAGGGCTGAGGAACCTATACACTGGCTGGTGGGTGGTTCTTTGAACCGAAATCATCACAGGTTTTGAGTGGATAGTCGCGACGATAGCACTATTACACTTCTCGAAATTTTTATTTTTCGATTGTCACATTTTTTCAGTGTACAGCTACGAAGGTCTCAGAAAATTGATGTAAAACTGAGACAGTCTCGGATATTGGGCGCATATCTATGACAACGTCTCATAAAATTGATGAATATCTGCAACAGTCTCGGATATTAGGCATATATCTGCAACGAACGTGTAAATCAAAGAAACTGCATGAGGGAGCCAAGAACAAGGCTATAGCTGTCAGAGAAGCTGAGTGGGGAAACCAATAATAAGGTTGTAGCTGACAACAGGAGGTTGTCTACAGGCTGGGAAGAAAGCCACAGCGATCTGCGCGTGTGCTGCGAGATTGAACAACAGTGATCTGTCTTTGTCACAGATCTGGGGTAAATTTAACATCTTTTACGGTGGATTTTTTTCTCTAAATCACCAAGATGAATAACAACATATTTGAAGCATGCATGAACGAGCATAACAAGCTCGATAGTTCCAATTATGCAAATTGGAAGTTTAAGATGCAGACTCTGCTAGAAGCGCAAAGTGCTTGGCAGATTGTGAATGGGGATGAGTCGAGGCCCGCGGCTAGATCAGCATCAGTCGCAGATTGGGAGAAACGAGAAAGTAGAGCAAGGACAATGTTAAAGATGTCAGTGAAAGACTATATTATACCGCACATCAGAGAAGGTAAGTCAACTAACGAGGTCTGGGAAATTTTTAAGGAGTTGTATGAGATCAGGAATTCAAATCGTCTTCTATTCCTCAAGAGTAAGATCCTATCCATGAAGATGGAGGAGAATGAAATGATTGCTTCATTCGTAGCAAGGATCAAGGATCTGAAAACCAAATTATCAAACATTGGTAATACAATGGATGATACAGATCTTGTGACCATTACAATGAATGGTGTCACTGACGACTATGAGATGTTCATCACAGGGATAAATTCCAAAGAAAAGATCCCGCATTTTGAAGAACTGACAGGTATACTGATGCAGGAAGAAGAGAGGAGATCGACTCTGAAGCCCCAGAGTGCCGATCTTGCATTGGTGGTGAGGAAGAACTTCTACAAAGGGAAAGGAGGTACACAACAACAAAACATAGCAAGTTCACATAAACGGCCAAATCTGACCCAAGGT
Source organism: Pinus tabuliformis (assembly GCA_031772625.1). Lineage (NCBI taxonomy): Eukaryota > Viridiplantae > Streptophyta > Pinopsida > Pinales > Pinaceae > Pinus > Pinus tabuliformis. The sequence continues at coordinate 1,183,190,461 of CM062813.1, forward strand.
ATGCATCCGAATAAAAACTACTCTGAAAAACATTGTTTTTATTGCGGAAAATTGGGTCATATTGCCAGAGAATGTAGGAAAAAGAAGTATCACGAAGAACAACAGAATCCAAAGATACATGCAGGTCATCTTGCGAATAATGATCAGCGGCAGAATTTAAGGTTGTTCATGGCAGATCGTGATGAAAATGTTGATGCAAACATCTGGTATGTAGATTCAGGAGCGTCAACGCACATGATAGGGAACAAGCACTCGCTGGGGGATTTTAAAGAGATCAACGAAGGCACACAGATTTACCTAGGAGATGACAGAAGTCATCAAATCAAAGGATGTTGGAAAGTTTTTGTCATTCTACCTGATGATAACATTAAACAAATTTATAATGTAATGTACGTGCCTGGCATAACTAAGAACTTGATTTCTGTATCAATAATTACAGATCAAGATTTGAAAGTTGAATTTTTAAAATCTAACTATTACGTTAAGGGTTTTCTAGATGGAATGAAGCCAATTGCTACAGGAATCCGAACAGGAGGACTATACAAGTTGGATGTGAGACTTGCACCGGTTCGAGCATTGACAGCAGCGAGCCTGACTATAGAAGATCTTTGGCATTAGAGATTCTGCCACATCAACTACAATGATTTGTTGTTACTACAGAGAAAAGAAATGGTAAGAGATCTTCCTATGCTAAAGCAAGTACATAATTATTGTGATGCTTGTACTTTAGGAAAAATGCAGAGAGAAGAAATCCCTTTTAGAATAGAAAAGAAACAGAGGGATATACTGGAGTTAGTGCACATAGACCTTTGTGGTCCCATGCAAATAAAATCATTAGGAGGTGCAGTGTATTTCCTAATGTTTATTGAAGATTTTACGAAGTTTTGGGTGTATTTTTTAAGTAAGAAGAGTCATACATTCGAATACTTTAAGCAGTTTAAAAATATGATTGAAAGACAAACAGGGAAACAGATAAAAATTCTCCGCTCTGATCAAGGGGGAGAATACAGGAAAGATGAACTTATTAGATATTGTAAAGATCATGGAATTTTGCAGCAGTTCACAGTGCCCCATACTCCACAGCAAAATGGAGTGACAGAAAGAAAGAACAGAACACTGGTGGAATGTGCTAGAAGTATGCTAAAAGGTAAGAATCTTTCAAATGTTTTTTGGGCTGAAGCAGTGAATACTGTGGTTTATTTAAAAAATAGGAGTCCTACAAGAAGTCTTGAGTTTAAAACTCCTTTTGAAGCTTTATATGGATATAAACCTGGCGTAAAACACTTAAGAATATTTAGATGTAAAGCATTTTCCCACATACCAAAGGAAGATAGAAAGAAATTAGACTCAAAAGCCATCAGATGTACTTTCATAGGGTATTGTTCATCATATAAAGCATACATATTATTTAATCCCTCTACTCACAATATCTTTGTTAGTAGAGATGTTAAATTCCATGAGCAGGATAATGAAGAAACTGATGAGCACTATGATGGATGGTACATCCCGTACTTTTGAGAAGAAGAAGTAGAGAACAGTTAAGGACAACAATAGACAAAGGCAAAGGATGAACAACAACAGACAAAGGTAGAGGATGAACAACAACAGACAAAGGCAGAGGATAAACAACAACAACAACATCGGCAGCAGCAGGAAGAAATAAGGTTTGAAACCACCACCCCACCACTCAGGAGATCAGGTAGGAAAGCTCAAATGCTTGCAAGATATAGGGAAAATGTATTTATAACTAGTATGATGAATGTTGTTGAACTGTCTAGTTATAAAGAAGCAAATGAAAGTAATGAATGGAAAATAGCCATGGAACAGGAATATGATTCAATAATCAGAAACAACACTTGGGAATTGGTAGAACTCCCTAGAGGAAAACAAGTCATAGGTTGCAAATGGTTATATAAACCGAAAATTAATGCAGATGGAACTATAGAAAAATTGAAGGCTAGATTGGTTGCAAAGAGGTACACACAAAAAGAAGGGATAAATTATGAGGAAACCTTCGCCCCTGTAGCTAAATTGAACACTATCAGAATGTTAATTGCTTTAGCTACTAAGAAACATTGGATGATGCACCAACTAGATGTAAAGTCTGCATTTCTGAATGGAGAACTGAAAGAAGAGGTTTATTTAGAGAAACCGGAAGTGTTTGTCCAGAAGGGAAAAGAACATTTAGTCTGTAGGTTTAAGAAATCACTCTATGGACTAAAACAAGCTCCCAGGTCGTGGTATGAGAAAATTGATTCATTTTTTCTACAAGATGGCTACAATAGAAGTAAGAATGACCCTAATCTTTACACCATGAAAGATGAACAAGGGTGCGTAGTGTTGATTTAATTATATGTAGATGATTTGATAATTACAGGTGATGTTATATATCTAATTAATGAAATCAAGCAGCAGATGTCACAGATATTTGAGATGAAGAATCTTGGTGAAATCAGATATTGTTTAGGTCTCGAGATCTGGAGAGATTCAGGTCAAACATTTATGTCTCAAGCAAAGTATGTCAAAAGCCTATTAGAAAAGTTTAGAATGTATCAGTGTAAGTCTACACTGGTAACATTGCAGCAAAATATCAAATTGTAGTGTGAGGATGGCTCAAAAGCGGCGGATGCAACACTTTATAGACAACTGGTTGGGAGTCTGATCTACCTAACCACCACTAGACCTAATTTGGCTTATGCAGTCAGTTTGTTAAGCCAATTTATTTCTAAGCCACTTGAAAGCCATTGGAATGCAGCGAAGAATGTTTTGAGGTATCTACAAGGTACTGTAGATTATGGAATTATTTACACGGACTCTTCTGATGTTAGATTGGCAGGATTTGTAGATTCAAATTAGGTAGGAAATGTAGATGATCGTAGATCTATAACAGGTTATGCATTCAACCTTGGATCAGGGGTGATCACATGGAGTAGCAAAAAGCAGAACACAGTCTCCTTGTCCTCAGCAGAAGCAGAGTATCAAGCCAGGTGTGCAACAATGTGTGAGGTGGTTTGGTTGCGAAGACTTCTCCAGGATGTTGGGGAAGAACAGATAGTCACAACAACAATAAAATGTGACAATCAAAGTTCAATCAAGCTGGCCAACAATCCAGTGTTTCATAAAAACATTAAACATATTGATACTCAATTCGATTGTGTAAGGGAGAAAGTGCAATGTAAAGAAATACATCTGGAATATTGTAATACATGTGATGATGTTGCGGAAATTTTCACTAAGCCTCTTGGAAAAGACAAGTTTCAAATGTTTAGGGAGATGATAGGCATATATGTGAACCCATTCTCCATTAAGGGAGAGTGTTGAAGATAATGGACAATATCCTAGAATAGGTAGAGTTGGTTCACGTATCCTCACGATAGGAATTAGTTTCTATTTCTTAGGATGTTCTTCTAACTTCCCTAAAACCATGTATTCTATTTAATGTGTAATGTTGATGAACAATGTAGAGCATTCTGCTGAGCCAGACTCTCCTGGTTCAGACTCTCTTTTGTAGAGCTGACCAGAGGGTTTTATTTTCTTAATACAAACATTGCCATTTTTATCATGAGCATATATTGAATATTCAATGATGAGCAGAAAATTATGGTTCACATCCTTGTGAATTCGAGATGCATAATTTTGATTCCATTATCAAATTTCGGATAATACACCAAATCATCCTCCGTTGAGTCATCATAACCATCATCTTCTTGATCTTCTACTTTCTTGGTTTTCTTGTTTTGTATCTCAAACAAGTACAAGTTACAACTCCTAAAATAAGTAATGTTGAAACATTTCTTATTTCCCAACGTAATGTAAAGGTTCTTTCAAGAAAATTGTTCAATAGTTTATGTATCTTTTGGAGGCTTATCTTTAGCAGTGTCTCGTTAGATAAGACTTATTTTTCTGATATAATTTCACTCATAACTTTTTGCAGGTTTCATACCATCTTCATTTTAACAGTCCTAGACTCAATACCATCTTCCATAAGCCTTCCACGAGCAATATTATCAAAAAATTCTTCAGTTCCAACGAGAATTCTTATTGAGAAAGTCTTCAGTTCCAACGTAGAAGCATCTGCAAACTTCAAACATCTCTTCAACCAGCATCTTTCACGAGCATCTCTTCTCCTGCAAATTAATATTTTTCATTTTATTTTGTGCAGGTTCATTTATTTTTTCTTATTGCATATTCATCTTCTTTTGCAAGTCTTCAAATTCAACATTGGAAATGTCCACATACATGTACAGACCCCAAATTTCATCCTTCAAAAAAATTAACTTGCATCTTCTTTAATTCATCCTCTTCGCTTGCAGGTTCGAACCACCTCCATTAGCTATGGTTATCACCCAGCCAAATGTTGTAGCTTCTTTAATCCATCCTCTTCACTTGCAGGTTTGAACCACCTCCATTAGCTACAGTTGTCACCCAACCAAATGGTGAGGCAACGATGCCATATTGTTGTAAGCAAACAGTATACATGAATAAGAACAAGCTAGATTGGGAACAACAAGAAAAGACACACATATACAGAAAGAACAAAAGATTATCGGGAAGCAATTCCAACCAATATTCTATTGTACTTTGGGTATATTTATACATAGTTGATATAGTTGTAGAGATTACAACCAACCTTCATTCACTTCATCTTACACATTTACCAAGGATTAATGTCATTTACATGATACGTAATGTATTATGACAAACCAGTGGATCATCAAAAAATAGATATCATGGGTTTCCTATACAAGAAGAATAACCAGAATAAGAAATTGTTGAGACAATAGTCCCTAAGCCAACAGTTGAAGAAAGAAAGGTTTCTAAGAAAACCAAGGATGCCTCAAGAAGGTGAAGGTAAAGAATAAAAGACTAGAGAAGTCAATTGGTGGAAGGAACCCTAAGAAAAGGGTGTGAGTGGTCATTACACAAGAGACTACTCCAACACCCAAAAAATGTATTGTTACATTTGAACGTGGGGAGCTTGAGAAACAATAGGATAAGAGAAAGCATGAAGATCCTTTACAGGAAGGTTACTCCATGCCTAAAGCCTCTACTACTACACCATAATTTAAGGAAGAATCTGATGAACAACATAAGTAAGGAGAACCAATAGAAAAAAAAATATATGAAAGAACAAGCGGTTTCCCCTCTATGAGGTAAGACTGAGATCGACCCCCTTATCCATCAAATTGGAAAAATAAAATGAATATTTATGAAAACAACTTGTCATGGTTAAGGAAAAATCACAATTTAAGAGGAAAAATGGGTTAGACATGTTATCAGAAGCAGTAGGAATAACATCATCCACTGAAACAACAATGAAAGTATGTGAAGGGTTTGAACAAATTTTTAAGGAAGTTGGAGTTGTAAAATTAATTATTTTTTCAGTAGGAGTTCAAGTGGAGGACAAAATGAAGAACTTCAAACTACTACTCCAAGGACTTGTTGACAATGTTGTTGTTACACAAGAACCATCCATCGAAGCAGAACATGGGGAAGAAAAACAATCTGATACTCCACAAAAACTTTTTTATGATGCTGCTATTACATAAGAACTAGCATCTAAAATAGAGTAGACTGGAATTAATTCGACTACTGCTAAACAAGAACATATCAACAATGTTGTTGTTACACAAGAACCAACAGCTGAGATAGTGCATCAAGATGAGAAAGGAGATAAAGAAGAGATGTTAGGTCCCTATACTACTAATGTAGCCCCTTATTTTTATCAGTGCAACCCCCTTATTGTATTTTTGTGCCCATGCAGTCCCCATATTGTTATTATTGTGCCCCTGTTACACAACATTTTTTCACTGTCCCTATACTCCCCTTTCCTAAATCCTAGAGGACCTTTGAAGTGACCCTCATGCATTTTCCTATCATGAAGAACATGTCTTTACATCCCTCTTCATTTGTAGAACATTTCCCTCTTACGTCATTTCCAAAGAATATTCCTTCAAACTCAGTTTTCAAGGCCGGTGTTATCCCTCAGTTTCTTCCCTACGCCGATTTGCAGAGTCTAACACTGAGCCTAGCACCGATCAGCACTGGTAGTCCATCCATGACCCGTGCCGACCCTCTTTTGGAAAGCTTTTAAAAATGGAATCGAAGCTTCCAGGTCTAGAAGCTTCGTCAACGAAAGTCTGGTAAATGGTTAGTCAAGATAAAGACGAGACAGACTGTTTGGGCTCTTTTCCCCTATTAAAATGGAACAAAACAAAAGGGATAATGCCTATCCCATCATAAAAGGATCCATGTCCCCTCTCTCAAGCTATATAAACTCCTCCTTTTCCAACCTCAGCTAGCTAATGAAAGGGCTAGAATAATATGAAAAATCTTGATAGCCTTAGCCTTCTAGTTTGTGCTTGTGAAGGGAGAATAAGTTTGTAGTTTGTTTGATTTGGAGCAAAAAGGAAGAAGCCTTTAACTTCCATTGTTTGAGGTGAATCATAAGATGCTAATAGTGGTGTTGGAACCCAGACACGTCAAAGGAAACCTGCAACACTAAGGCGAAGGTTGTACTTTCATTTTTGTCATAATAATACAACTGATATTTTTTTCCTATATCAATTGCATATGCTATTTGGTAGATTAAGACTCCTTAGCTTCTTGAGTAGGTTGAATCTATTTTATGTTATCATGTGTGCTTTGGTTTCTTGTCTATTTTTTTCAGGTGCTTGATTGACATTAAGGAGCTGATCGTTGGAGCAAAGACACAAGGGCTTCATCAAACAAGGATAAGAGATACAAGAGGTAGGATCTAATCCATTCTCAATCTAAGGGAGCTTATGTTAGATTGCCTTTTTTGTGGCTAGACCCTCTCCCTTGGGCTAGAGGGATTATCTCTATCCGTAGAGAGTATCTTCCTACTCCACAAATTGGCGACCATACTGGGGAACCATCCCTCTCTTTGGATTGTTTTTCGTTTCATCATTTCTGATGACTTTTCTCATATCCCTCTTTCTCTTTTGTAATCTATACTTTACGTCATCTACTACTTTGATTCTTGAATTTAGAGTGACAAGTCTGGTTTTGGTTTGTAGAAAAATTTCTTTTTTCTTTGAATCCCTTGATCAGCGTTGTTAATTTTCTAACTGTAGCGCCGACCAGCACAAGTTCCTCTTGAACAGTCATGCCACAGCCCCTTATGGTGCTTTTTGCTAGTTAGACAGTTGGGTCGATTCCTATAGGTTAAAATCAGGGTTTCTCTCTAATCATTGCCGATGTGTCTTGTCCTCATAGATTATGTTTCTTGGCTTGTTTGTCTTTATTCTCCTTGCCTAGAATGCTTTGTTGGCTTGATTGGTTTGAGATTGCATTACTTGATTATTTTATGTTTTGGATGGTTTGTGTCCCTAGGACATCTAGGTCATTGTCCATTCATTTGCTTATATACTCATCAAGTCAAGTTGGTGATTTGTTGCTTCATGGATCTCATGTTCTAGTCCTTGCATCTATTTTGCTTTATTTTCAATTGAACAAGTGAAAAATTTTTGTTTGCTATTCTCTTGTTGAATGTCTCTTTTCTGAGCATAGATTACATTTCGTGGTTTGTTTCGATTGAATATTTCCATATTTTGTTTGAAAGGAGTTATTTTATCGTGCTTTGCATATGATTGATGTTTGGTTGTTTGAAAATTTTCATTGTAATGTTGATGTGAAAGATTCATTTTAGCATTCTGTTGAAGAAAATACATCATTCTAGTTTGTTGAATCAATATGTTGCATTAAGTAGCATCATTGAAAGCTATAATTTCATCATCATGAGCATTTGAAATAAAATGAATTTCTTTTACTATTAAAAGGACTAGTTGAAGTGCATCTGATAGGAAGAGTAGGAAGTGGAAAGAATTTCCATTATTTTGTTTTGAAAAGCGAAGTAGTGATGAGTCATCTTACTTTCAGTTGTGTGTTTGTTGCATTGATTGTTTTTTATCTTCTCTCAATTAGTGTAAGCATACATAAAATTGAAAGGGTTTTGTCTCATATAGATGCACATAAGATTTTTTCAGGTGACGTCGTTAGGGCCTAAAAACTGAGACTTAATTTTAAGATAAAATTTTAAAATATATTCAATTAACCTAAGGTGCAATTGAAATTAAACACTCACATTTAGAGGTCTAGGCTAGAGACGTGTTCAGGCGTCTTTAAACCTAGCAGCTATCATTCACTTCGGCATTAGACAACGCTAGTACGGACTTGTGATCCCCATACCATCACGTATATAAAGGGATACCCCACTAGGTTTGCAATCCTTTATCCACAGGAAGCCAAGTTTGTCGCCTTTTAAACGTGATACACCGAACACAACATTCAAGGAGATTGTCTGCTCGTACTTTTCGGTTCGCCAAGAGGTATTCTGCAATTCACAGTTACCTGGTAATCGCTTTTGCCCAGATTATCCTGGGCAGTCATTTTGTTATTTTTTGACTCTTTAAATTTAAAAGATCATCGAGCACTTGTCCTTTCAAGAATTTTCAAATCGAAAGTGACTAGGGTCATCTTTTCCTTTTTCTCAACTCTTAAAACATGAAAAGGCATCAGTCTGTTTCAATGTCTTAAAATTTTTTTTGCCCACAATCACATCACATTCCTGATAGTTTTATTCTGGACCACATCGTGAGTATACCCTTAATATATTTTGAAGAAGCCTTGAAATTAATATCTCTTCTCTTTTGTTTGAGACAAAGTCATCGTGGCAGAACCATCAGGTTTGTCTCATTCCTCTTCCTCTCCTCCATCTGGAAGGTCATCCAAAGAAGCTTTCACTGAACTTCTGCAGTCACTTGAGGATCAAGGTGTTGAACTAGGGATTGTTCTGAGTATTCAACCGTTATCGTCTCGTCTGCCTCCATCAGATACTGGGTCACCTTACAGATTTGGCCCGGAATCCCGTGATAATCCTATCCATACTCTTGAGAGTCTGTAGACTCTTGATAGTCTGCAAATACTGGTTGCTTATCCATCATACCCTTTTGTGGTATCTCCTCAGCATCCTTACAGTCCATACAATCAGCCTGGTGTTCCGTTGGAGTTGTCTCCTTGTTCATCTTTTGCTCATCGTCGGTTGTTTTTCGAGGATTCAGAAGGCGAAATCCCAGTCTCCTCTTCGAGTCAGTCGAAAGTTTCTTCTACTCACACACTTCACGTGGGTGATGAGCAGGGATACGAGTTCCCTCCGGAAGGTTTCCCTTTTACGGGAAGAGTCTCGTCCCTCTCTTATCTTGAGTTTAGTGAGCCCATATTGTTGCATGGTTATACCTCTCTAGCTTAGTTGGTTTTGGGCACTCCTAGTGCCTCGTCGTTATATCAAAACCTCATCCGGTCTTTTGGTGCTATGCCTACCTCAGGTCCATTCATTTAGAACAAGACCTCTCGAATGATTGTATAAACTGTAGTCACTTCAGTTCTGGTTCAACCTACCATTCCGTCTCAACCTGTTTTGTCGTTTCAACTGACTCTCCCGGTCCAACCAACTGTCTCAAGTCAGGTCTCGGTAAGTCCTTCTATCCCTCTAGTGAGTGGAAAAACTGTGCCACCACCTGGGGGCAAGATCCGAATATCTCTATTTTGTCAGGCCAAACCAATGTGAGTGGATCACAAACTCGTATGCTTATAATGAATCAACCTTTTTACGACATTATTCCTAACCCTATTGATCCATTCGGGTCAGATAACGTCCAATACCAGTAGCCATATATGGCTCAAGTTCCATTCCAACCAGATTATGTTCCATATGGTTCGCAAGCCTTGGTAAATCCACCCTACATTCCTCAAGTTCGGCCTTATGTTCAGCCTGGCTAGTCCATTGTGCCTGGTGGATATGGCCAAATTCAATTCGGGAACTATCTACGAACTATATAACTACCCTTGCAGCAACAACGAAAACCTTCACATCAGCAAGGGCAAGCATTGCAATAGAAAGGACAAATGCTACAACCATAAGGAAAACCTTTGCAACAGTCGCAACAACCTTTGTAGCCGCAAACACATTTTGTTCCGCAGTTCTCCCAACCATTGTCCTCGCAAGGCCAGCCTTCGCAGCAGCAGGGGAAACCTTTGTAGCCACAAGGTTAGCCTTTGCAGCAGCAAAGCTAACTTGTGCAGCATCGACAAGGTTAGCCTTTGTAGCAACAAAGCCAGCCTTTGCAACAATAGGTCGTATATGCATATTAGCAAGGTCAGCCCATTTAGGGCCAAGGTCAACCTTTGCAAGGTCAAGGTCAACCCTTGCAGCAACAGGTTCAAAATCCTTATGTCCAAGGTCAACAGTTTCAAAATCCTTACGTACAAGGTTAACAAGCTCAATAGCCTTTTAACCCATATTCCTATCAACGACCTATGGCAGAACAATATCAAATCTATCGAGGACCGAATCCTCCCTACGGGCAAGGTAACCTTCAGTGGGGGAAAAATCAGATTCCATATGGACAAAATCCTCCACTATGGGGGCAACATCCTTACCAACAAGGATGGGTTCCACAGTTTGGGTCTACTCAAAGGCCCCACATGCCTTTTAATACGCAATTTACGTTCTTGGCCATGTTGTAACTGTCGGATGTTTCTAGGCTCACCAATGATCCTATCCTTCATTCGCCTTATTGGCCTCCAGTTAGAATGAAAGTTCCGAGTGGTTGCCCCAAATTTGAGGGAAAATCAAAGGAGGATCCACAAGCCCACGCAATGACATATCCCCTCTGGTTCTCCTCCAATTCATACGTCGATGATTCTATCCGTCTCCATCTTTTTCAAAGAACTCCCACAGGGGCTGCAGTAAAATGGTACATCGAATTGCCTCGAGATACCTGCAATGACTTCAACACTCTCGCTATGGCTTTCCTCACTCATTTCCATCTTCCAGTTCACTATGAAACTGGCACTTATCTGCTTACATCACTTAAGTAAGACGCTGTGACCCATATCTCCGATCACATCCACGAATGGAGACGTCGGTGTCACCTGACCAAGTTTGAAATCATTGATCAGTTGCTGATAAAATGGTTCACAAAATCATTCATCGACCTAATTTCTAGGGGCATAGCTATGGGTGGGTGTGTTACTGAGGAGAAATTCATCACTTGTGCCCAATATTTAGACCTAGTCTACTCACAATCTGGCACATTATATGAGATGTTACCCAATGGTCCAAGACCATCATCTGATCTGACAGCATCGAAGTCTCTGGCTACACCACCTATTAATGGAGTGATTGGTTCTATGTCTCAGACTCTTGCGAAATATTCTTCAAAGTAGAAATCGGTCTCGAATACCAGTTCCAATGATCCCTCTAGAAATTCATCTGGTCCTGGTAAGACCTCTGAGGTTCATTTTGTCCAGTCTACCATAGCAGACAAAACCTCTAAGGGTAAAAAGAATGGAAAAGGCAAGGCCAAAGCCGACACTCTGAAACAGAGGCCTCCTAAGTCTTTTGCTAGTGATGCTTCTCAAAGAAAGCCAAAGTATCCATGCCTCATCTGTGAGGAGGATCATTACACTAAAGATTTTCCCCGATGATCGGAAGTTAGTCGCTTGTTAAAAGGGACCCTGATTGTCTTAAAAGTACCATTTCCATCCTAGCAAACCCAAATGGTAGACCATTCTCAGTCTTCCGCTTCTGCAGGTTCCCAAGTGTTTATGATGAATACGCCTATAAATGTGGCTACCAGATCTAAAGATTATCAAACCCTGATGGCAGGGAAAGAGAATGAAAGTACCCCTTCCTCCTCTATCTCGTCTACCTCTGGTCCTCTCCATATAGAGCGACATAATCTTGATTCCTCTATTCGACCACACTCTTGAGCTAATGTAGTATACCTAGGGGGGATAATATGACGTACAAAGGGAGGTACCCAAGGGAATAATGTAATAATGGGACGGGCCATAGTAATAAATAAGGTGGTTAACCCGTATCATGTAAGGGACCACAAGTAGTTAGCAATAATGTAATGAGCCCATGGTATTAGATAGATAGTATTGAGGGAACCATGGTAATGACCCATGGTATTGTATGTATAAGGCCTATATCAAGGCTAGAGACTCCCCATTGAGGGATGTCAAGGAATATTGTATGAACAGGCATATGGCTTGTGGAGTGCTTTCCTTCCTTAAGGAGTGAATGTATGGTGTTGCCCTACCTTAAGGATTTGATTAATAAAATGAAGCATTTATATCTATTTCTATCTTATTGTTTCTGGGTTTATTTGCATTATCTTATATTTTCAGGTCAGATCTATAACAAGTGGTATTAGAGCACTTTCTTGGGCAAAGCGGAGATTTTTTTTTTTTTTTTGCAGGAATTTTTTGGGGCGGCGAGTTTGCAGATCAGATCTATATGTTTTGGTGCAAAATATTCAAAATCTAATTGCAGATCTGGATTGTTTGTGAAAAAATACCTGATTTAAAAAAAAAAAATCGGCCGAATTGGAGTCCAGATGAGGGAGATATTGATGATTTAAAAATCAGTTGGTTGTAGACATTTTTTCGAGTCGACGAGTTTGCGGCATAGATCTGTACATTCTGGTGCAAAATCTGTAGAATCTAATTGCATATCTAGATTATTTGTGAAAAAATACCCAATTAAAAAAAAAAAAATCAGTCGAATCGGAGTCCGGATGAGGGAGATATCGCTGATTTAAAATCAACTATTTTTCAGCAATTTTTTGTGACGGCGGGACAGTTGCAGTGCAAATAGGAAATTCCAGTGCCTAGATCGGGATTTATATCACATGGGAAGATGCAGAATGGTTGTTCCATTTCCGAAAACAGGTCATAATAGGGATTCTGAGCAATATTGACTAAATTGTGGCCATTTCAAACTTTCACGAAGTAAGTGAATTTCGTTCAAAACACTTTTCATGGCGTCTCTAGATTTTACAGGGAAAGATAATGGGCCTACTATTGAAGAACACGTAAAAACACAAAAGAAAGTATGGTAAAAACATTGGAGATTTTGGGTAGTGGCTAAATTTACAAATGAAGTGGCCACATGGTGGGGATTACTGAACCAAAAGAAGTGTTCCAACCTACCCAATGAAGAATTTGAAAAATTCCTTTTAGACAGATGGTCTCATGCCAGAAAACAAGATAATGAGAAACATGTGAGGTTATATCCTACTAGTATCTCCTTATTGCAGGTTCATGGATTGATTCAGAAGGAGAAGATCGTTGTGTCTATAAGTCCTAGTTGCAAGCATAATTTTATCAATGTTAATTTGGCAAAAAAATTGCAAGTGCCAGCAAAACACATTGAAAACACACACGTTGATAATGAGGATGTGCAAGCTTATAAAGTTTTGAAGCTTTCGATGGATAAGTATGTGTTGCATTGTTATTTTTACACTTCAGATATGGATAACATGGATATTGTTTTAGGATATCCTTGGATGGAATCTGTGGGTACTATCAATATTAATGTGCAGAAGAAATTCCTTAAGCTCTAGTATAAAAAGAAGAAAATTACATTGCAAGATATTTCCATTAAGCCACAAACAGAGATTAAGGAGGCAGTAGCACAAAGCTCTAATGAAACTTACACATCAGATGATGAGCCTTTGATGATCGACAATCAAACACAAACAGAGGTTGAAGTAGAAAAGGTTACAGGTGCTGATACATCAGATGAGGGCTCAGTGGTTGACGTAATATTGGAAGATAAGAAACAACAAAAGACGCCACAACATGTACCAGCTACCAATCAGGCTACATTAGGTGGTGAATTAAAGAAAAAGACATCGTGGGTTAAAACTTCAGCATATCACCACCCACATCACCCCACTAGAAAACAAACAACAAGATGGAAACAAATTAGCCACAAGGACAACAACCCCCGCATGACAGATAGAGAGGAGCAAAGATCCACCTACTACACATCAACACAGAAGAGCTGCCAAGGTCAACTTCCATCTCAAGCGAGCGAGGCACCAGCGAGATCGAGGGTTCACCTTTCTCTTATATGGCTAAATTCACGTGCATGGTACCAGTGGACTACTCTTTTGAGTAGATCTTATTATTTGTGTTCTTCCCATGTTTCGGGGATGAAACATTTTAAGGGGGGTGGAATGTAGTATACCTGGGGGGATAATATGGGGTAAAAAGGGAGGTACCTAAGGGAATAATGTAATAATGGGATGGGCCATAGTAATAAATAAGGTGGTTAACCCGTATCATGTAAGGGACCACAAGTAGTTATCAATAATGTAATGAGCCCATGGTATAAGATAGATGGTATTGAGGGAACCATGGTAAAGACCCATGGTATTGTATGTATGAGGCCTATATAGAGGCTAGAGACTCCCCATTGAGGGATGTCAAGGAATATTGTATGAACAGGCATATGGCTTGTGGAGTGCTCTCCTTCCTTAAGGAGTGAATGTATGGTGTTGCCCTACCTTAAGGGTTTTATTAATAAAGTGAAGCATTTCTATCTATTTCTATCTTATTGTTTCTGGGTTTATTTGCATTATCTTATATTTTTAGGTCAGATCTATAACACAAGGTGTGTTGTGAAAGTCCTCGTATAATCCAAATGCTCGAGCCACTCAACATTACAACATTGTTGATGATTTAGCTCAAGCGTCATCAGATATGTCCGCCCTCAAGTTCCTTCAAAGTTGTCCCTCTCAGCGGAAAGCATTACTGTCAGGCATTGGAGGTGTTGATCCATCTGATTCCAATCTCATTTTCTTTGATCTGGAAAACCATGTTCCGCGCTTACCCTATCAGATTTCCTTTCTCATTGAAGTGATAATTAATGAGAAGACGATTCACAAGACCGTCATTGATGAAGGTGCTTCCACCTGCATCACGTCTGTTTCTAGTTGGAAGGAAATCGTTTCTCCTACCTTAAACCAATCACCTAACACATTGGAAGCCTTTGATGGACGCGATTCTCGACCATTTAGTGTCCTTCCTAATCTTTTCATTACCTTGGACGGTAAGACAGTTAATGTCTAAGTGGAAATTGTTGATGCAAATCTTAACTATAATCTTCTACTCGGGTAGAGTTGGACCCATGCTATGCATTGTGTAGCCTCCTCTCTTTTCCACGTGCTCCATTTTCCTCATCAAGGGAAAATCGTCACGGTCGACCAATTGTCTTTCTTTGCCTCTTCCTCCTCGGATGGCAATGTTCCTTATGTGAAGCATACCGGTGCTCCATATGAAAGTGTGGGGGCTAGACTTTTCAAAGATCCCGCCTTAATGGGTATTTTTTCTCTCCCACCTCAGCATGTTGCCTCAGTCAACATGATATCGGTTACGTCCGATCCTTGGTTCATTCCCCCTCCTGATCAAGTTTCTTCATGGGGTGATGTCATGTCGTTAAGCCCCACCAAGATTAATTATGTGGAGATTGTTTCTGCTTCGGCCTCAGTATCTACTGATCGCACAACTTTGGGTATGTCTCTTGACACGTATTCTCAATCTCCTTGGCTTGGTTCTTCAGATTCTTTCGATCCCTTAATCAAGACATTTCCTACTAATGAAAGTATCATGGAAATTATGTCTCTTAAGGAAGCACCTTGAAATGATACTAATCATCGTTCCTCATTCTTGCCTGGCCCAGAAGTCATGTCTACCTGTCTTAAGGAGTTCTCTTCTCGTTTCCTGACCCAACCACTTCATATGCCTATCATGACCCATGAAGTCTGGTTGGAAGGGAACATGGGTAATATTACCCAAACGATGCATATTGACATTTCTGCTAAACCTGGTATTGTTGAAAACATTCATAGGGGTAACTTGTTCTCCTAATGAGACCAAGCTTTATACTCACCTTTTTGAAGAGTTTCAAGATTTTTTTCCATGTTCATATGAAGAAATGCCCAGAATTGACCCAAGTATAGTGGTGCACAAAATTCCAACTTATCCTAACGCGAAGCCTATTCGTCAATGGCTTCGTCCTGTGCACCCTAGAAAAATTGATGTCATCAAAGGAGAGATTGAAAAACTTCTTAAAGATGGATTTATTTATCCTATACCTTTGACAAATTGGATGTCCAACATCGAATTGGTGACTAAGAAACAAGGCACCATTCGCATCTGTGTTGATTACCGTTATATTAATCATGCCTATCCTAAGAATAATTATCCCACTCCTTTTATAGACCAGATTATAGATGAATGTGCTGGGAGTGAGATTTTTTCCTTTATGGACGTTTTTTCTAGTTATAACCAGATAAACATTTCACCGGCTGATCAACATAAGACCACCTTTATCTGTCCGTGGGGGAATTTTGCATATAAAATCTCCCTTTTGGCCTTAAGAATGTTGGGGCTACCTTCCAACGAGCGATGTCTTATGCTTTTCATGACATTAAAAACATCGTTCAGCCTTATCTGGATGATCTTCCTGCTCATTCACATAAGTGCCATGACCATCCCAATCACCTTCAACAAATATTTCTTCGTTGTAGACACTATAACATTCGGCTTAACCCACATAAGTGTGTCTTCTGCATTGAGTCTGTATGCCTTCTCGGTTTTATTTTTTTGAAGGATGGTATTCGTCTTGATCCTCTCATAGTTGAGGCTATTGTTAATCTACCCCCTCCCTCTTCGTTGAATCAATTACAGAGTCTGCAAGGAAAAGCAAATTTCCTTCGTTGCTTTGTGCCTAACTATGTTGAGCTAGCTTCAGGGTTCACCCGATTACTTAAGAAAGGAACTCCATTTCATTGGGATGAGACTACCCAAAAGTATTTTGATGACTTGAAAGTTGTCCTCATTAATGCTCCTTTATTGCACCCTCTGAACTATCATCGTGATTATTTCCTCTATCTAGCTGCAGCTTCTAGCACTATTGCTATGGTATTGGTGCAAGACGACGATGAAGGTCATGAACATGTCATTTATTACCTTAGCTGCAATCTCCTCGATATTGAGACCTATTATGCTCATGTCGAGAAATTGGCTTTCGCTGTTGTTCAGGTTTTTCAATGCTTTTGGCATTATATTCTCCTCCGCACTACAACCGTAATTTCCAATTGCAACCCCATGACTTATATTCTGACTCGTCAGTTACTTGGGGGGAAATATTCCAAGTGGATTGTCATCCTCCAGGAATTCGATTTGGTTTTCACTACTGCCAAATCAAAGAAATCACTTGTATTTGTTGAGTTGATTTTCTCTTTTCCCTCTGCTTCTCTACCTATTGGTGCTGATGAATAGCTCCCATATGAGACTCTCTTTCTGATTAGCACTCTCGATCCTTGGTATGGTGATATCATCGTGTATCTCCAAACTTCTACCTTTCATCTGCATTGTCCAAGGATGATCGTCAATGCATACGGCATCAATCCCAAACTTACCGCATCATTGGGGATACTTTATATCACGTTGGTGTTGATTCTTTTATTCGTCAATGTTTAACTCTCAATGAGGCTGAAGGAATCTTAAATGATTGCCATTATGGCACATGTGGTGGTAATTTATCTGGCTATACCACTGCTCAAAGGATCCTCTACGTTGGCTATTTCTAGCCCTCCATCTTTAAATATTACTTTCTTATTGTCCGCAAATGTCATGAGTGCCAGATTTATCAACGGAAAATGCACGCCCCACCCGCTCTCCTTCACCCTATTATTACCATTGGTCCCTTTACCAAATGGGGCATTTATTTTATGACATTTAACCCTCGTTCGGCCGAGGGGCATGGTTATATTATCGTTGCCACAGATTACTTCACCAAATGGGCCGAAGCAATGCCTACATATTCAACTGATGGTAAAACGGCGGCGTGATTTCTCTTCAATCATGTTATTTCCAAGTTTGGAGCACCTCAATCCATTTTCACTAACCATGGCTCCCATTTTCATGATTATATGATGGCTGAGCTGACTTCTAAATTAGGCTTATGTCACGACAGATCAACTCTGTATTACCTTCAGGCCAATGGCCAAGTTGAAGTGGTAAACAAAGTTTTAGTTACTATGCTTCAGCACACCATTGGGATGCACAAATCCAATTGGCATCTCATTCTTTTTTCAGCTCTGTGGGCCAACCGAACCTCGACTAAATACGCAACTGGATTGACACCTTTTCAACTCCTCTATGGTCTAGAAGCTACCCTACTGATTGAATGTGAAATTCCCTCACTCAAATTGGCTGTCGAATTACTCCCTGACACCTCGCCTTAAGAGGAACATCTCCTATATTTGGAACGACTAGATGAAACCTGCCATCTGCTTTAGTTATTGAAGCACGGAAAAAGCGTGTTAAATCCCACTTTGATCAGTCAGTCTCTCCCCCTGCTTTTTCTGAGGGTGATTTGGTCTTGCTATACAACCAAGCTAATGATAAGTTGGGGGTAGGAAAATTTGAACCCAGGTGGCATGGGATTTATATTGTCAAGCATGTATTACAAAAAGGAGCCTATGAGCTAATTGATTATGAGGGTAATGCTTTGATAAAGCCCCGCAATGGGATGTACCTCAAAAAGTATTATGTGTGAGTCATCTCACCTATTTACTTATGTATATAAGTGTGTTATTCATTTTTGTGCAGTTTGGTTTGGTGTGTTTTTTCAAGCAACTTTCCTGCTTATTATGTCCTCACCTAATTTGCATATGTTTGTGACTCCTTATGTTAGTTTCGCTGATGGTGCTTTCCATAGTACCCAAAATTTATCATCTGCGGCATGGGCTATTTATGACCCTCATGGTGAGTTGATTGATATTCAAGATATTTGTTTGGGTCAAACAACTAATAACATTGTTGAATATAGTGCATTTCTCGAACTCTTGTCAGAAGCCATTACTCTTGACATTCGAGAAATGGTTGTAAACCTTGATTTGCAACTTGTTGTTCTTCAGCTCAATGGGAAATATTCTGTCAGAAACCCTCAATTATTGAGAATGTATTTGTGTATTCATCTCTTGGAAAGAAATTTTGATTATATCACATATCATCACATTCCTAGGCATATGAATACATTAACAGATGCATTGGCTAATTATGTTTTAGACAAACATTTACGCAATATGTGAAAAACATTGTATCATAGTAAACAGGAAATATAGCATATATATGTCGATAATGTTTGAGTGTAATACATCAAAATCCAAAAAATAATATATGTGTTCCAAGTACATCCGTGGCTCACAGGCCTCAAAACTGTAAATTCTAACTATGGACTACTCTGTGTGATGCTCGTGATAGCATGTTACTGCTTGTGCTACACGAGTCAGTAATCGACGGATCCGATTTGACACTCCCACTGTGTGTCATTGATAATGGCGAGGAATGTAATCGATCTGTGCATACTCTGGAATCCCTCTCGTTTGACTCTCCAGATTTTGAGCAATCTCCTCTTCATTGTCAACTCCTTCCTATAAGGAGCGACCTCGAATTGTTGAGCCACACGCCTCGCAATTGGGGACATCCCTACTGGTCTCTCTGGTCCAACATCTGCAATTACAAAGTCAAGGTGTCACGAATACATATATTCAAAAATAATAAAAAACCAAAACCAAAATTGTTTTGCTCACCTCCATCAACAAATTCTTCTCCCTCTGGGAGTGGTATGTCAGGATCACCGCAGAAATTAGTCCTTCAATATGACCAATCCTCCATGATGATCAACTATCATCTAAGCCACACAAAGAAGGCGAGCCTGTAAGACATTTGTTGGCCCCCTCTAGATCTGGGCATCAGCTCACTCCATCGAACCATCCTTGGATCTTGTGCTACTATGGGGTTCACCTTTATCATCTGATAATGGAACAGTGGGATTACTTCCAAGAAGAAGGTTACTCAAATGGAGCCATATCCAAATTGCCTCAAGTTCCCTACTTTGCATTTGGATAGTTTATGTTTCATGTTTACCTTCATTGCTTTCGCCTAGTTGAAGACAGTTCGCGCCATACAGCCCACAACATATTGGAAGAGATATTTGTTGGACTCATGTAGTGCTTGGGCCCCAGCTACTCGATTGATGGTTAAAAGTATCACCTTCAATAGAATATCATTTATGGTCATGATATCGATCTTGCCACTTGTATATTTCAGAGCTCTTGGGAAATGTTGGGCAAGCAGCATGTTTATGCTTGCCCCAATAGGCCTGCCTCCATACAGTTGGACTGGTTCCCCTCTGCGAGACAGTCTAGTAATGAAATAGATGTCTGAAGTCTCCAACTCCAGCTCTTGGTCATGGATCACAAATACCTCCCATCTAATATCCCATAGACTGATCAGGTATTGTAGTAGCTCAAGTTGAGCCCGTAGGCCTGGTGTCAGAAAGAACTTGAGGAGCCCATAGTTCCTCAATGTGTCAAGACAGTTTGGATCCTCCAAGGCCATTTGGTCTATTCTTTCATGTTCGTGTTCTTTCCACTCAATCAACATTTTCTCACCTTACTTTGCTTACACGCGCCCCACATTTAACTTAACATAAATTCTCGAAAGGGCAATTTTCAATTTGAAGCATTAAATCTGGCCGAAAAACGCAAATTTTCAGTTCTCTGTGCTAGCATGATTATTTCTAAAATAGGAGCACCAACAGCGCAAGACCTAGTGTTAAAGGTAGACGATCGATGCGGTCCCATTCCTAGATCCCGCATCAACTGTCGGTCATAATGTTTTGCAAAAATCCCTTTAAATCCCCTAAAAAAAGGGTTAAATACTTAAAAAATAGGTATCAATGCGAAGAATAAGGCCACGGCTCTTACCTACAATGAACAGTTTGACAATCAGCTTCCTAGATCCGCAGCAATCCATTCCTGAAAATCTATGGCACAAGTGGGTAAAAACCTGCTCAAATGACGTAAATGGTAAAAATGTTTTACTTTTTTCCCTTCTTATAAGCTTTTCACTGTGTTTTATGGTTTTAAAAAGTATTTTTCGCCATTTTTTCCTTAGAAATGGATAATGCATTTGCTTCTTGTGCAGCAATAGGTGATGGTTTTTTGGTGATGGTGCAGAACTTAAGTCGTAATTAAGCTCTTTTCCCGACTCGTAAAAAATGAAATGAAAAGATTGCCGAGTATTTTTCCTTTCTGACTCGTTAAAGTAAAAAAAACCGGGAGTCTGCTTTAAGCTCTTTTTCGACTCTCAAAACATGAAGAGATTTTCGAGCTCTTGTCATTTTAACCTCGTCAATGGTTCCAAAATTTCATTTACCCATTATATGTTTACCCCTTTTTTAGGCAAGGATAAACTATTTACGAAAAAGGTACTCATTGGTTGACATGGCCACGAGGTTCTATCGAGTATTGTTTTCTAACTTTTCGGGCTCGAGAGACAACTTTACAAAAAGGGGCCTTTTGGAGTTTTCTTTTTCATGTCTTTTCCAAACTCTCTAAACATGAAAAAGATACCAAGTTTTTCCTTTGTCGAACTCATTAAAATTTAATGACATCAGATTCGTCACCATGATGAACATGAGCTTCTCCTTCTTAGGGCTCGCTAATCTTACGAGATCAGATCCATATGAAGGATGGACTTATATTACAAGCATATGTTATCCCCTTCAAGCTTGTGATAAAAAATAAATGTGGTACCTGCCAGAAATGGTGGGGGAAAATGGAAATTTTTTTACCAGTTGTGTCGGCAGCTTGTCACTCTTGAACATGAAACGAAGCAGAAGAGTGTTGGGTTTGGATATCCTCACTTCATCATTGACCTTCCTGAGTTTGGTCCATCCACTTTGTGCCTTTCCATTTGATCTCTGCCACATCATCATGACCTCTGATCTTATGGATCCAAAATCTTCCAAACTCCAGAGTCGTGACGTCGATATGTTCAAGAGTTAATCCTTTTACAGTTTACACTCATTCCTGATTCTCTGTATCATCCATAATCATTGCATCCCCTTGTCTCACGTCGATGATATGGGATACATCATGGCCCTCCTTCAACAAGGTCACTTCCTGTTGACTTCAACTCATTATCCGAGAAGTTGGCCGAGAGATGCCCTTCAAGTACCTTAGAGCTTGCATGCCCTAATGGAAAGTTCTTCGCACTCGACGATAGGTTCTCATCATCGGCTTTCGATCAAGTGATTTCATGGGTGTTCGACTTCAATTCCTTATTCGTGTTCTTTGAATTGTGCTGTTGGTACCTTGAGAGCCATTATCATTATTGGTGGTTTCTCTCGCGCTTGTTAATGGTTCACATCATTGACAAGTAATCGAGCGAATTTCTAGCATGTTCGACTTCGACACATCTATTTGCATGCTAGAATTTGTACTTTGATCGGGTTGAGTTGGAGTGCAAGACCCTAGGCTCATATTACAAAAGTCCAGGTTATGAGGCGATGTGACATGCTCATGTTTATATACATGTCTCTTTCAGATGGATGGTTGCGACCATGCCATGAGTAAGTTATATCTAATCCTTCTCATTATTGGATGGTTGCGACCATCCCTTGGGTTAGAAATGATCCTTCTTACTGGATGGTTGCGCCCATACCTTGGATCCGTTTACATAATATTTTTCTAGATGGTTGCATCCATACCACAATTCATGTATCTTTTATTAGATATTTCAGTGAGAAATATATATATATATATATATATATATATATAAGCTTGCTTGTAGGTTTTCTGACGACAGTTTTCGGTTCCATGCATCTACTTGTAAAGCATTTCACCCCTCACTCTTGTTCGGCCTTCACGCCTTAGGGGCATCCGTTACACAACATTTTATCACTGTCCCTATACCCCCCATTCCTCGATCCTAGAGGACCTCTACAGTGAATCTCATGTGTTTTCCCATCATGAAGAACATGCCTTTACATCCCTCTTCATTTGCGGAACATTTCCCTATTGCATCATTTCCAAAGAATATTCCTTCAAACTCAGTTTTCAAGGCCGACGCTATCCCTTAGCTTCTTCCCCGCGCTGATTTACAAAGTCTAACACTGATCCTAGCCCCAATCAACGCTAGTAATCCATCCATGACCCACACTGACCGTCTTTTGGAAAGATTTTAAAAATGGAGTCGAAGCTTCCAAGTCTAGAAGCTTCGTGAATGGAAGTCTGGTAAATGGTTAGTTGAGATGGAGATGAGAGAGACTGTTTGGGATCTTTTCCCCTATTAAGATGGAACAAACCAAAAGGGATAAGGACTCTCCCATAATAAGAGGATCCATGTCCCCTCTCTCAAGCTATATAAGCTCGTCCTTTTCTAACCTCAGCTAGCTAATGAGAGGGCTAGAATAATTTTCAAAATATTGATAGCCAAAACAACTCTTGATAGCCTTAGCCTTCTAGTTTGTGCTTGTGAAGGGAGAATAAGTTTGTAGTTTGTTTGGTTTGGAGAAAAGAGGAAGAAGCCTTGAAATTCCATTGTCTGAGGTGAATCATGAGATCCTAACAGTGATACTGGAACCCGGACACGTCAAAGGAAACCTGCAACGCTAAGGCAAAGGTTGTACTTTCCTTTTTGTCATAATAATACAACTGATATTTTGTTTCATTTATCAATTGCATATGCTATTTGCTAGCTTAAGAATCCTTAGCCTCTTAAGTAGGTTGAATCTATTGTATGCTATCATGTGTGCTTTGGTTTCTTGTCTATTTCTTTCAGGTGCTTGATTGACATTAAGGATTTGATCGCTGGAGCAAAGACACAAGGACTTCATCAAACAAGGATAAGCGATACAAGAGGTAGGATCTAATCCATTCTCAATCTAAGGGAACTTATGTTAGATTGTCTTGTTTGTGGCTAGACCCTCTCCCCTGGGCTAGAGGGATTATCTCTATCTGCAGAGAGAATCTTCCTACTCCACAGCCCCATAGAACCCCACTATTGTTATTATTATGCCATTACATTATTATTCTTATGTCAGCTCTAATTATAGTGTGACCCCTTAGACTATTATATATAGAAAGGAGGTCATTTCATTTGTACCATCCAATAATTTTTCATATTGTGTGATGTAAAGGAGATTTCCCCCTCGAAGAGACTTATTTTGAAGTCATTGATCTATCTCTTCTTCTATTTTGTGAGTTGGTTTCCTAACGTTTGGTATCAGAGCTTTGGATTCTAGGGTTTCGTTGATTCAAACAGGACATCATGGACGTTTCACTATATATTTCTTTATACAAAGTTGCAGAAGCTAGAATTAAAACCCATTTGAGTTGAAATCGGGATGAACCTTGTGTTTGAATTTCAGCTCTTCTCGTGTTATATTTTCGGACATATGAACTGAGGAAATTAAGGTTTTTGCAGGCTCCAGAATTCCATCTCAAACAGGTCATCAAGGAATTTTTGCTATAACATTTTTTAAACAAAACTTCAGAAGCTGAAATTAAAACCCATTTGAGACAAACTCTGAAAGAACCTCCTAATTGAATTTAAGATCTTGTATTTCTATATTTTTGGGGATATGAACTTAGGAATCTAGGCTTTGTGTAGACTCACGAATTCCATATAAAATAGGGGACCTTCAGAAAATCGTCATAACCCTCTCTCTGAGCATCAGATTCATATTTCGTAAAAAGTAACAAAAATAGGATGGTCTGTAGTTTTTTGGGTATATTGTTAGGGCAAAAGACCTGAAACAGTGACACGTTGCATGTCGTACAAGTTTGATCTACTGAACTAGTCTATATCTAGGTCATCATGTGAGATTGGGAATAAATCTTTCTTAAAAAACCCAATCTCAATCATACCCATGGGGTTGGAAAGAGGACTTAGAGGGCTACCACAGGACGAAATTTCATAACTTGGAGATTCAAAGTTATAGAGTTACATTCCTTTCAAGATCGAGCTCCTAAAAATAAGAAAACAAGATATGAGGAAGTTTGATGGCAAGGATCCACTAACTTGGATACAACAAATGGAGCAGTATTTTGATTTACATGATGTGCAACTGTTAAAAACGGTACGTATTGCATATTTATATTTAGAACCGAATCAGTTTGTATGGTATAGAGGACTTTTTTCACATAAACCTCTTGTCACTTGGTCAATTTTCATGAGGAAATGATATCACATTATGAGGATACAAATAGAAACACCTTCTTTAGCCAATTGATAAATCTCAAACAAAAGGGTTCCATGGAAAAGAACGTTGAGAACTTCCAAAAATTGAATATAAGGGTAAATGATATTCTAGAGAAGCAGAGGAATGATATCTTCATAGGGACTTTAAAGGATAACATTCAACATGAGATTCATCTTTGGGAACCTGATTCATTGGAGAAGGCATTCAAGTTGGTAAGAAAAATTGAAAGAAAAATTATGGCAACAAGGAATCCTACCATTCATAACTATAAATATGGAAGTATTGTTTCTCCTAGCCTTCCACAACTTACAAGGTTGACATTACAACAATTGGAAGAAAAAAGAGAAAACGGGCTTTATTACAAGTGTGATAACAAATACACTAAATCTCATAAGTGTGCTAAGAAGAAACAATTTTACATAGATTGTGAAGAGGAGCAAGAAAATTATCAAGAAACGTCAAAAGAAGAGGATATACACTAGGAACCAACCCCATAGAAAGAAGAAATGAATCTGACTATATATTGTAGTGCATTGGCAGGAATTACCACTCCTCGAACTCTCAATATATATGGACAAACGGAGATAGTGAACAAATGTTTGGAAGGTGTTGTAGTGCCTACAACCACCCTCCAAAATTTTGGCCTACACCTATTTCAGAGCCTCCCTTGAGATTTTCACTTGATGATTACACACACTCAAGTTCACTCAGTGAGCTCGTGT
Organism: Pinus tabuliformis; assembly: GCA_031772625.1. NCBI lineage: Eukaryota > Viridiplantae > Streptophyta > Pinopsida > Pinales > Pinaceae > Pinus > Pinus tabuliformis. The sequence goes on from CM062813.1 coordinate 1,183,216,126, forward strand.
GAGTCTTTGGATCCACCTTGCTTGCTCTTTTCATTGAAGTTCTGGTATGTTGGTGTCTGAGTCATGCTTGCGACCATGTTTTGGTTATGCTCAAAGTCTTCACTTCGTATGTGCTTGTTGTGTTTGCTATGAAAGAATATGTCACACTCACACACGGAGTCACATTCATTGTCGCACAAGCTTTGTCTTGATCAATGAGTAGTCAATCATGAGTGTCGCGCTTGTCATTTGCACCATCGGTCAGTCATGTTGAACATGTGTGTCTAGATGGTTTAGGTCATTTTGTCATCGAGTCATGTGAGTGTGTGTTTGTATGATCACCTATGCATCTTTCAATTGTTCACAAACTTAGTCATTTTTGTTGAATTTCTAACAACTAGACTCCCCTCTGACAGCTAGACCATCACCCCGCTTTTGACTTGATCGACTGTCAACCAGAACAACGCAGAAGCACCAAGATAGTATTTTCAAGCTGTGTTACCCGCAAGCAATCAAATCAACTTCCATGATGACCACCCTGGTAGTTGGACCCGGCAGTCACCCCGGGACAAACTCCCTTCAAAAATTGTGTAGATGCCACTGACCTCACTCACTCAACTGATTGGGGAAATTTCACAGACAAGTCGGACATACACCAAGTGCCCATCCCTATCCCCTTCAGAAAATTGCGCAATTTTCCCAGTCAGTGATCTGGACAGTCAACCAGCTGGTCATCCAATAAATTACACTTTTTTCATGAGAAGGCCTTCTATCATCCAGCACTCCACTCATCTCAGAAATTTCGTAGAGATGACCAGGAGGTCGGCTTCCCAGCTTCAGTGCAATTCCCCTCCCAACAAATCCTAGTAGTATACTGCCAATTCCCTCCGAGAATTGCAATGTTTACGTTTCTAGTGACTAAGTAGCCAACTTCCATTTCCCTCTGGGAATTGTGTAGTTTTGGCTGCCAGTGACCCCAGCAGCCAACTGCTAGTTCCCTCTGGGAATTGCATAGTTTTGCCTGCTAGTCTCTCAGGCAGTTCCTCCCAAAAACTATGCAATCTTTTTCTATTCACCCTTCATGCAGCCCAACCCGTTGCTCTGGAAAATTGCACAAATATAGCTATCCAGCCCCCACTGCCCATTCATTTTGAAAACTATGCAGGCCCTGCCTACCTTGCCTTCCTGTAGCCTGGACTATCCCTCCCAAAATTTGCGCAATTTTTCCTCCCATCTGAGCCAGACCTTGCAGACAGTCACTGTCGACTCAGATTTCCCATTTCCATCACTCAATGACTTGCGAAGTTTTCATCAGCAGTGCTTGGAACCATCATCCTGCTTCACAACCTTGTTACCTCTCCCGGTCACCTACATCTGAAATGATCATGTGTTATGGTAGACTAGGAAGTTTTGGATTTGATGTCATCTCGTCATGAGTGACTGCAGGTATAGGTACACCGAAAAACATGGCAAGACGATGGATGGGATGAACGAAGGGAGCACATGCAGAAGGACAGGTTCACCAACAGACAAACGAATGATGCATGTGAAATGGACCAATGCAACGAACATGCACCTTCGTGAACAGACAAGCCTGTCAAGCCTTCCAACATGCAAGTAAGGAACAACATGCTAAATCTTCATCAAGTGAACCAAGGACCATTGAAGGCTCAACACACTTCACCATGCGGAGGTGAAGCTTTGATACACCATGAAGATACCCATCACCCAGCAAGACTGAAGCTCGACATGCACTTCAACAACAGCACGAATGTATCAACATTTTCATGTTGAGTCATTTCATGAGTCATGTCACCCGCATCTCTACTATGGTCTATGTTGATAATCAATGTGATGTAACGTGGAAGTCCAAGAGATCCACTTGTCGAACAAAGATTCATGTAAGTCGAAAAGTCACGAAAGTTAAACGGTCATGAGGATAGTCGAATAGCCATAAGAGTCAGCTTCACCCTAGGCTATAAATACCCCCTCATTTGTACATGCAAGGACTTTTTCACCTCAGCTCCTCCCGCATAGCCAAGAGAGTCTTTAATCTTTCCTTTGAGGAGTAATTAGTGGCTCAACTTCCCCGCACTCGGGGTTAGTGATGTATGGTGTAACGATGTGTCTTGTAACTTTCACTTAATTCAGAAGCTTGCTATAGGCCAGCACGTTTTCACACATGTATTGTATCTGTTGTAAGACTGATCTTTAACACTTGTAATGCATGTCGCTTTAACCTATGTTCTACATATGAACTATTTCACTTGTTGTAATACATAATCTATTAATGGAAATGTGTTGTATATGTTGTTAACGTCGTCTCGCTAGTGTCGACTACTCTCTCGGACATCAGATAGACATTTCACATGAAGCTTGATGTAACAATCATTGCACTCGTTCGAACTAATCCATTGAGTGTTGTACATGTTGCCTTACCTTGTATGTTGTGACTGCCGCATCTGTGTGGACTGCTCCTCTGGAAGCTATGAATGCCCTCTTGTGTTATGTGTTCCTAGCCGAGTTAGGACTGCATCTCATCCAACTTGGGACTCACTTTCACTCTCTCCCTTTACAGTGAAAGAACTATTAACATGAGTACACTTACACTCACCAGGCATGCAAAACTCACTTCTCGAAGACAAATCAGACCACTCTCCTGTGCTAACAAGCAAGAGTTGAGGCAAATCCTTAAGACAATGGAAACTGGGCCATAATACTGGATGGGACTCGCACACCAAACGATGTGAGGTCTAGTTGGTACTTCATATTGGGGTGACCCCCTAAATGTTGGCGGGTCCAGCACCGTCAACATTTCTGGCACTAGAAGGAGGCAAGCCAGTTGTATATAGATGAAATCCCCCTCACACTCATTCATCAACCATCTGGTCGAGGCAGTAACTTGCACTCCCTCTCACCTAAACACGACTCTGCAACTGGTTACTCCTCACCTCCTAGTGTTGAACACGAAACTCCATATCAACACCTTCGCTCCATTCATCCCATCACTCACCAGCTTGCAAAAGCAGTCGGACTAATCCGAGATAGACAACATCTTCCACATGTAGCGAGGAAGCCAAAAGACACTCCCATGGGAGTTGTTGTATCATTGGTGGAAGAAGAATCCCTTGCCACACTTGAAGGTCTAGGAGAAGTTATCGAAGATGGAAAGGAACCTCCAATATTCTGGCAAGGCTAACAAGACATTATTTTGATCTTCGGATCAGACTTCGGTGTAGGAGGCGGAGGGGAAGGCAGCGGAGGAGGTGGAGGTAGAGATGAACCAACAAACCTAGAGTCAAAATGATCAGACTTTGAAGGAGAGGAAGAGGATGAAGAAGAAGAAGAGATGGTTGGCCCAAATCTTGAATGGATAACTCAAGGACCATTGGCTCTTCCGAACGTTTTGCACAATATACCGAGGCGAGCAGAGAGAAGGAACATCAAGTTCGAACTTGAATGCACGGTAAAGGCAGAAGACCACTTAGACAACTTCTACCTACAACTGTAGACCCTTGAGGTACATTATGAGGATGTAGCATGTAGATTGTTCCCTTGTACCTTGGTTGGTTGCGCAACTTCTTGGTATCACAGCCTACCACCAAACTCTATACAAAATTGGGTTTCATTCAAATGCATGTTCCTTGAGAAGTTCATTGATGACAAGACTCAAAGAGTTGGGAAGGCTCAAGATGGAGGGAAAAGAGAAACTGAAAGATTTCAATCAGAGGTTTACACTTATATTGAACAACTTCACAGAGACACTAAACCTCACAACTCCATCACCATTGATTACTACACGTTCGCACTGCCAACCAGCATCACGCAGTTCGTTAGACAACCTGTGGAACTAACACTATTGGAAAACGATGAAGAGGCTATTGGTTTAAGGGAAAGTACCCCTAGGGTCCTTTGGGCTAAGACTCTACCAGACTGAAAATTGCTTATTTAAAGAAACACACACACACATCCATCATCTTTACTTTTAAGCAAATTCTAAGGTTTAGGGCACATACCAATGGTCCTACGCTCGAGAAGACCGTTAGGGTGCAAACCCTCCTTGGAGTTCCCTTCTTCTTCCTTTGACCTGCAAGACAAACAAATCAAAGAATACAACAGTACCTGTACAAATACTTATGTATAAATCATCTTCATGCTATAAAGTTAGTTATAAAAGATCTTTAAGTAACCACTTTCACTAGAATTCAACACAAGAATTTCATAAGCATAAAGAAAGATTATTCGGGAACAAAGACGTGTTTCTTTATAAATAAAGGCAAATAAAGTACAGATATCGGAAAGATATCACCTGAACACCTTCAGCAGGCTCCAAGCAAGCTTCCTCCCGGATTCGTTCCAGCCTCAAGCTTTCGACAAGAGCTCCTTCCAAGTCCTACTCCAATGATGATACCAAGGATGAATGATCACCAATACACATGGAAACAAGGGTTTCCTATGCAAGATGGGGGAAGTGCAGACAGCACCAAGGACTTCAGACCTGATCTAAGGGAAAAATCTCAGCATAATAATCTTGCTCTCTTTTCTCTCTCTCCCTCTTGGCCTTCCCATTGATGTCTTTTTATACCCTCTCCAAAGTAGTTTTTTAGTTAGGAGTTGGTTGGGAACAGTTGGGCCACGGGCACTAACAGGTGATCCAGCAGGTAAACCCGCGATCACCACCCGAAAAAGAGGAAATTATATATTTTTTAAGTGTTTTAATAGATACATGCGGGTTGGGTATGACAGACCCGCGTGTACACGCGTGTAACTCAGGGCAATGTCGCGTATAGGGAATAAAACACTGTTTTTTTAATTTTTGGACCAGGTCTGGAAGGAGGGGTTGCCCTAGGCCATGAGTGCAGCATCACAAACCATAAGAGTGGGATTTGGAGCTATAACAGATGCCCCCTAATATATGAGGTCAGAAGGGGAACATGATGGCCGAAATATATTAAGTAAGTACAAGGAAAGGAACTCTGCCGAAAAACTGAGGAGGACTTCACCAGAATTCAGCCTGCCAAGCCACCGAAAGGAGATCAGAAAGAAACACTGTCTGAGGCGGGCATACCCATGCTCAGGAAAGGTAAAGCATGTCCGCATATCAAGTACAAGCGGATCCACTAAGTATACAAGTATAAATGACTGTAAAATACATAATGGATCATCTGATCATAATGAGTAAGTACATGTCTGAATATCACATATAAAACTGTCAATGATGCTGAAAGATGCAACGGATCACTGAAATCAAAGACTGATCCCATAAGGTACCAACTGAACATGATGGAATAGGATGGTACTACACTGCAAACTCAGGTGCCAGCATATAGAATGTCGCCATGACTGACTGCAACATATAAGGTGGAGTGGTATCAACGAGCAGTAACAGGAGCAACTGTCAAGTGAACCAATGGATGCTGATACAACCTGAGGTCTTCACCGACCGCCGTGGTACATTTCTACACTATGGGAATAAATGATCTGAAGTCGACCATGTGAGAAATCGTTTGATTACCGGTCATTGATGTATACCGTTAACAAACGCGAGACTACTCACCGATAATGATAATGAGCGTCAAGGTACCCAGTACAATCTAACAAGTGTGAATGGATGAGCTGAAGTCGAACACCTGTAAGAATCTATCAATCAGGAGACAATGATGGTTTCCCACTGTCGATAGCGAGGAATCTGCCACTAATGACTGCAAACCCCAAGGTACTGCCAAATGGACTCTAGATCTTTGCCCCAGAGCAATGAGTCGGAGTCGATAGGGAAAGATCCGCTAGAAGGAAGGAATTAAGGCATCCTCCATCAATCTAGCGCGAGTGTAACCCGTAGGCCAATAATGTGGAAGGAATCGGACGAAAAAAGATGTAGTAACCCAACCGAAGTACGTTTCCGGCGTACACAAGATGTGGCTAGCGCACGGCAGAAACCCTCTGAACCAACCAATAATGAAAGCTGACACAGAGGCGAGGTATCCACCAATAGGGTCAAATGGAAACCAAGGTACTGCACGAATCCCAATGTGTGATAATGTATGCTGATGTCGAACACAAGGGAAACCACTCAGTCAAAGACCCATGATACTGATCGATGCTGAGCACAAGGTGACCTATCAATAATGAAAATAGGGCCAGGGTGCGGTCTCTAGGTCTGCCCTCAGAGCAATGTGTCGTCGTCGATAAGGACAAGATCCGCCAGCAAGAAGTCAATGAGGACCTTCTCAAACCGGCACGAGTGCAGGACCAATATAACTGATGTGATGATAGACATGATACTGACAACTAGGGATGGCCGACTGATAAATGAGTCAAGAGACACCGCAGAAAGGCCGACTCAGGCTAACTTCCCTTGAACAAAAGCACGACTAATGTGACTATGTGGCAGCATATAATGAATCTGTATAAGTTCGTCATGCAGGAGGCACGAACGAACCCTCCATATGATTGGAAGAGATAACCAATCGGGGGAGTGCTGACTCGATAACAAGGTTATGGCGTACCTAAGTCAATCTAAATCCCACCCATGCGGAGGAGACTTTGCTTTGAGTGCTTTGTTCAAGGGCGACACGACTGACTCTAGCTGCCAACAATAAATGGAAATAACGTCCCTGTTCCCGCTCTTTTTGGAATATTTAATTTTTTTGTCTTTTTCTGATAAGCCGGAAAAAGAATAAAAGAATGCTATGGTACAGTGGAAAGAACGAGTGTCGGTGAAACAGATGATCTAGTTCCTGGGAAAGGAACATTCCTATGCTCAATGCAGGGAGGTGAAAGACTGGTCAGTGACACTCAAAGGTATGTTCCTTCCACGGATCTGGGTATGTCAAGCTGCAGAGGTCAAGGGTATGCAAGGTTGATTTTGCAGACGTCATGGTCAAAAGTGGGCTTAAACACGAGTCCAAGTGAAGCCGGCTATAGGCCAACAGGTGCAAATGGTCAACATGCAATGCAGAAGTACAACTCAACACACATAGGAGCCTCTAGGGTATAAGGCCAGAATGAAGCGAAGAAGCAAAGAAGAATGAGTCTTCAACGCATAAGTCATGGCGGGACTACAGAGGACTCCCGAGCCTCGGGATGAAAAATCAGCATGAGTGCCAAGTGACAAAAAGGTACTAACTAGGGCACCCATGATAAGGTAGGCTCTACCACACAAGTCATGATACTTCTAAGCAATGAGAAGGTTCCGCACCATAACTTGGTGGGGTCGATCCTAAGGCCAAATGGGAAAGGAAACTGATAAGTGCACAATGCAGGCGGAAAAACCTAACCTATATGCCAGTTTCGAAAACCAATACCTGTCAGAACGGACCAACCATAAACTTCCAAAGGAGAAATCTTCCAAGTTCTGTAAACATAAATAGGAACACTAGACAAGAAGTTAATACATCCCACATATAAACTTCATATAAAATCTTTGTGCTATAGAATACAAAACTTGAAAATGCGTACCTCATATATACAATATGGTACAGGGAACCACGCAGCCTTGCGGCTTACGCATAATAGTTCTTCTGAACAAACCCCTTGCAGGGCTCAGGCCAAGGGCTCCTTTGGTAGTCATAACTCATGGCTTCAAAGAGTTCCTCCTGTGAAGGCAAAACAAGTTCTAAGAAATCATGAAAACTACAAGGATCAAAAGAGGGAATTAAAGGGTCCCATGTCCCTATAGGAAGAATCTCTCGGTCAACTGTCGGGACCAAGTCCCAAGAAGGAAAATAATAAGTCAAAGGATCCTTCTTAGAAGCGATTGAACATTGAGGACTCAATGCCACATAATTGACCCGTGGCGGGGTAGAGTCTACTTGAACACTTGGAACAAACCAAGGGGCATTCTGCAGTAAAGTCGAATTAGGGTGATGATTATCAGATGCAAGCTGATCAATAGTGACAATATTCCCGTTATGAGGAAAGCACATTACTCGAAAGAGTGAAGACACCACAGCATTCATAGCATAGACATAATCACGCCCAAGTAGCATATTAAAGTCTAAAGGGCTATCAACCACCATCATATCGATTAAGACAGTCTTCCCACCTAAAGTGATAGGCATTTGAGGAAGAACACCCATAGATTCACCAGGCCTTCTATCATAGGCTAACAACTGACTCTGAGCTGTCAACAACTTTGGAGAACCCAAAGCTTTCCAAGTCAAAGAGGATATAATACTTGTAGAGGATCCTTCATCCACCATACATCGATAGACATTTGTGGAATTAACTCTGACCTTTATTTGAAAAGGTGCAGCGGAAGGAAGACGAGGCTCAACAAGACTATCCCAATCAAAGGAAACACTCTTAGCACTTGGAGGGGGAACATTCGAAGAAACCGGAATGCCCCCTATACTAGAAGACTCTGTACTAGAGATCAAACAGACTCTTTTGTTAGGCACTTCACCCCCCAAAAGAGGAGTGTAATCGGCCAGCGATTGCACTGGCTTTACCACATTATCAACTAATGGTTGATGGGATTGACGAGAAACCATATCAGAGCTAGGAGTAGAAGTACTTTCAGACTCGGACCATATCCTTTGAACCTCTGGAATACCAGGGCATAAATGAGTAAGATGGTCTCCCTTGCATATCTTACAAGGGAACTTAGGTTTAAAACTTCTACGTCCAGGTTTCTTATCAACCTCCATTCCGCCAACATGACTAGCAGTGGTTTGCGGAGAGTCCTGAACATGACTTGCAGAGGTCGGTGACTCTTTGCTAGTATGACTCGCATTGACTAGACTCGTGCCCCCAGCATGACTCGCAGCGGCTGAAGACTCATCTCCAACATGACTCGCAGAGGTTGAAGATGAAGTGCTAGTATGACTTGCAGTGACTAGACTCGTGCCCCCAGCATGACTCGCAGCGGCTGAAGACTCATCTCCAACATGACTCGCAGAGGTTGAAGATGAAAGGATAGAATTATTCTTCTTCTTTGACTTCCTTTTTCTCCTCTTTTTAGATTTCTTGTTACAAGAAGGAGGAGAAGAAGGAATCCCAGATTTCTCTTTGAGAGAAGATGAACAATTAGCACCCATATGATGCCCCTGAAATAAAGCATTCAACTGAGAAGCTTCAAGAGCATTCGGAATATTCGGAGTGGACCACAGCCAAACGGGTAGTCCAACATTCAACCCAGGAATATTCAAAGTGGCCATCAAGGGAGTACCAACGTTTCCAAAGAAAGGAAAAGCACAAGGATCCCCTTTTGAGAGGGTACCTTGGTTGGTTTCCACAGGAATATTAGCCATATCTAAGTAATCCAAAGACCCTTTCCCTTGCGGGAATATAGAAATAACTCTTCAAAGAATATGGATAAGCAATCAAAACCTTTGCCCTTGAGGAGGCAACTCCACAACTTCTGAAAGAACAACCAAAAGTCTTTCAAGATCGGTAGAGTGGCAAGCCAGTCACTCAGACTACAAAGTCCAAAGGTAACTAGACAAAAATACCTAAAGCCAACTACATACAAGGAGCAAAGAGCACACACTATAAAGTCCCTAAAGAAACAGCCAGTCAAACAACTTTCAAGTATTTCCGCTCCGGGTGTTGAGGACCGGACACCAAAATACAAGAAAGTGGAGTCAGGGGCCTTCCGAAGATAGTCTGGGATAATGACGGCCCAGTCCTATCAGCGAAGGTAACAGAGGAAGTTACGCTGACCTCCTAACAACAGCCTGCGCCGGTGCAAGCCCCCAAGCTTCGCAAGGGTGCCCTCCAGAAGTACTGTCGAGAGTGATACAACGTCGACCTCAGGTGCCACGGGATTCCCCTCCGCAGCCACCTATGCAGATCCCTAGGAGAGGAAACTATGGGTACCAACTCGTCGCAGAAGCCAGGCGGAACAGTCGTGAGGTGAGTTCGGACAAGTAGGAGAGGGGGTATCTCTCTTCCCTGTCTTCACAGACCCTCGTGCTTAACTCCCAGATCCGGAGCTTTCCTGGTCTTCCTAACGCTGTTGGATTTACTCTCTTTAATCAGACTCTTATGTTTGACGTTTTGTGTGGCCTTGGAGAGTTAACTCTCCTCTCGCCTAATCCAAGGCCCTAAAATCCTAAACTTGTTGGTGTAATAACTAAAACAAAAAATTCTAGTGGATTTTAATTAAGCGCTTGATTTTATTAGGCTGTTCTTTAAGTCAAAGGTAACGAAAGTGAAACTTGTGGTGTTTTTAGGACGCAAAAAGAAACCATCCTAACTACATGCACATGCACTTTTTCGTTTCGATGAAGAGCAATTTCTATGAGGTTCAGATGTACTTCATATTAAACAAAGTTTTTTGCTTTCTTTTCAAACTCCACACTCACAAAAGCTAACAAAACTATGCATGCCTAAAAGAGGATGCAAAGCTATGCTAATGCAAGAACTATATGTGAATGCAAGATTTTAAGACTACTCTGCAAACAAAGAAGGAAAGTTGCTGCTTTACCAGATTTTGTCTTGCCACTGAAATGCTTAGATAGAAGATGATTTGTTACTAATCATTTCGTCCAAACAATAAAAACAAGTTTAAGATAAAAACAAAGCACTTTCACTTCGCAAAAAAGGAAATCAAATGAGAAGCAAGTTTAAGAAAGCGAAACTCAAAAACTTTCAAAAGATTTTCTTTCAATCAAACCAAAAAGTCTTTTTTCAAAGGAAAACTCTCAAAAATACTGACACTAATGATTGATAAACAAGCCACCAAACACTTTTGTGAATTGACACCTTTCAAATGATGAAAACTCAACAAAAATAAAATGTGTTCGAAAACGCTTTTGACAATCAAAAGCAGCAATGAAAGTCCAAAATATCAAAAGACAAGTTTCAAGAAACTGGTAACAAACAAATTTCCCGAAACAAAGGAGTAAATGGTCATAAAAATGATTTCGTTAAGCAAACACAAATGTCATGAAAACAAAATGGACACAAAGATTTGAAGACAATCTTCCCACTCTGCCGAAACAGAGCAATCAAGATTCTTAAACAGAAATCTTGTGTGTAAAAAATCAATGACGCTTGCAATCAACGAAAAACAAGACTAGCACTCGTTATAACTAGAGAGAGATTTCAGAACAAGATGCCCCCTGTCCAACAGGGAACTGTTACTGGAAAAATAACTGCTTGACACTGACCCAAACCACCAGAAAAACATCCAGCAAAAAGAAAAATTATAAATCTTGAAAATAATGTGATATACGCGTCTGCAATTATTTGCAGAATGCGTGTATACGCGACTGAAACTAAGGAAACCTGCGTATACGCGGGTTCACTTAGTGCAACTAGCGTATATACGCTTCTGTAATCCAGAAAAAAGGCGTATCTGAAGTCTTTCAAGAAAAATAAAAAAACACAGACTGAAAACTGGAAAAGCTTGGATTCAAGAAAATATCAGACAGTCAAAACCAATAAACAGAGGGGCTGAGCCTCGATTGGCTTGAGGACTACCCAAACTAGGAACAACAAGAATGTTGTCCCCAGCGGAGTCGCCAATTCTGGTTTAAGGGAAAGTACCCCTAGGGTCCTTTGGGCTAAGACTCTACCAGACTGAAAATTGCTTATTTAAAGAAACACACACACACAGCCATCATCTTTACTTTTAAGCAAATTCTAAGGTTTAGGGCACATACCAATAGTCCTACGCTCGAGAAGACCGTTAGGGTGCAAACCCTCCTTGGAGTTCCCTTCTTCTTCCTCTGACCTGCAAGACAAACAAATCAAAGAATACAACAGTACCTGTACAAATACTTATGTATAAATCATCTTCATGCTATAAAGTTAGTTATAAAAGATCTTTAAGTAACCACTTTCACTAGAATTCAACACAAGAATTTCATAAGCATAAAGAAAGATTATTCGGGAACAAAGACGTGTTTCTTTATAAATAAAGGCAAATAAAGTAGAGATATCGGAAATATATCACCTGAACACCTTCAGCAGGCTCCAAGCAAGCTTCCTCCCGGATTCGTTCCAGCCTCAAGCTTTCGACAAGAGCTCCTTCCAAGTCCTACTCCAATGATGATACCAAGGATGAATGATCACCAATACACATGGAAACAAGGGTTTCCTATGCAAGATGGGGGAAGTGCAGACAGCACCAAGGACTTCAGACCTGATCTAAGGGAAAAATCTCAGCATAATAATCTTGCTCTCTTTTCTCTCTCTCCCTCTTGGCCTTCCCATTGATGTCTTTTTATACCCTCTCCAAAGTAGTTTTTTAGTTAGGAGTTGGTTGGGAACAGTTGGGCCACGGGCACTAACAGGTGATCCAGCAGGTAAACCCGCGATCACCGCCCGAAAAAGAGGAAATTATATATTTTTTAAGTGTTTTAATAGATACACGCGGGTTGGGTATGACAGACCCGCGTGTACACGCGTGTAACTCAGGGCAATGTCGCGTATAGGGAATAAAACACTGTTTTTTAAATTTTTGGACCAGGTCTGGAAGGAGGGGTTGCCCTAGGCCATGAGTGCAGCATCACAAACCATAAGAGTGGGATTTGGAGCTATAACAGCTATCATTGTTGAGAAAGACCTGTGTGCAGTCGGAGTCATAAAGGATGATAAATTGGCAAAGGACTCCAAGGATGTGAGCAGGAAGTCCCAAGCAATCGTGAGTAAGGGTAGAGACAAGGAAGCAACCAACATTGAGAATCTCACTCGTCTTGTCGAATTTGGAGGAAAAATGGGTCTTCAAATATTGGATAATTTCTTTGTCATTTCCAAACAACAACATATCATCCACTTACAAGACCAGATAAATAACACGGACACCAATTAATTTAAAATACACACAGTGATCTGCTTTGCTTCTGGTGAAGCCAAGTCCCCGTATAAATGTATCAAATTTTTGATACCACATCCTTGGTGACTGTTTTAACCCATACAGAGACTTCTTTAACTTGCATACCAGTTCTTTCTTACCCTTCACCGCAAAGCATTCAGGTGGCTTCATGTAGATCTCCTCTTCCAGATCCCCGTGAAGAAATGTTGTCTTCACATCCATTAGTTCTACCTCAAAATCAAAAGAAGCAACAGATAAAAGTAATCTAATAGAAGTTACCTTGGAAACAGGAGAAAAAATATCACCAAAATCAACTCCCGACACCTGGGAATAACCTTTTGCTACCAACCGAGCTTTGTATTTCTCCACCTTTCCTTCTGCATTTGTCTTCTTCTTGAACACCCATTTGCTGCCAATGGGTTTCCTTCCAGTCGGCAACTCCACTAGATCCCAAGCCTCATTTTTGTGCAAAGATGCCATTTCATCAACCATGGCCTCTTTCTAGAGTTTTCCATCCTCTGAGTCTACTGCTTCCTTCACAGTTCTGGGATCATCATCAGTAATAGATAAAGAAAAATTTGAACAGAAAGCAGATGGACTATACCTTTCTAGCTGCTTTCTTTCTCGAACTCATCTTATCATACCCAGAGTTTGTGGCTCTTCATTTTCTGATTCCTCATCTACTGTAGAGTCTGATTCTTCCTCCTTTAGATCAAACTCTATCTTCTCAGGTTCCTTTGGTTGGATTTCATGTTTAATAACATCTTTCACCTCTCTAAACACCACATCTCGGTTGTACTCAACCTTCCTTGTTACTGGGTTCCAAAGCTTATAACCCTTTGAACCGTCCTTATACCCAATAAAGATGCACTTTTTAGATTTACTATCCAACTTGGTTCGTTTATCCTTTGGAACATGTACATATGCATCACATACAAATACCCTCAGATGTGAAAGAGAGGGTTTCTTACCAGTCCATAACTCTTGTGGAGTCTTATCCTGCAACGCTGATGAAGGTGATCTATTGTCCAGGTAACATGCTGTCTCCACTGTCTCTACCTAGAATTCCTATCCTAACCCGGCACCACTGAGCATGCTTCTTGCCCTTTCCATCAACGTCTTGTTCATTTTTTCTGCAACTCCATTTTGCTAAGGTGTATATGGAGTAGTCTTCTACCATGCTACACCACACTTCTTACAGAATTCTTCAAATTCCTTACTACAAAACTCTCCACCATTATCTATCCTCAACACCTTTATCTTCTTCTTTGTCTGGTTTTCCACCGGGGCCCTAAATTCTTTAAACCTGTCAAAGACTTCAGATTTCTTCTTAAGGAAATATATCCATGTATTCCTGGAGAATTCATCTATAAATGATACATAGTACACAGACTTACCTAGTGATGGAACCTTCACTGGTCCAAACACATCACTGTGCACAATTTCTAACATCTATTTTTCCCTCTTACCACCATAGGGGAAACTCACCTGATTCTGCTTCCCATATACACAATTTTCATAGAAATCAAAATCTAGAGAGCTATTACTTGTACCTTCTACAATACCTTTATCATGAAGTATTCAAAGGCCCTTCTCTCCAATATGTTCAAGCCTTTGATGCCACAACATGGTCTTCTCTCCAGAGACCACTAGATTTTTTGCTCCACTTTCAAGAACAATAGGACTATTGCACCCATCAACAATTGTGCTACCTTGCAGCTTGTACAGAGTTCCAATCCGAACTCCCTGAATCAATACCAGTGCTCTCCTAACCATCTTGTAGGTATCCTTCTTGGACATTGTTTTTACACCTGTGTCATCCAACTTGCTTACAATAATCAGATTTCTGGCCAATGCAGGAATATGCAGAACACCCGGAAGTGTTCTAACCCTTCTGCCTTGCAACTTCAACTTTAATTTTCCACGACCAACAATTCTAGCCTTCCTATCATCCCTTAAGAAGACATCACCACCATCATATTTCTCATAGTCGCAAAACCACTCTCTATGGGGAGTGAAGTGAAAGGACGCACCTGAGTCAATCAACCATGCCTCATGATCTACATGTGTACTTGAAGAATCCAAGTACACATCCCCACCTTCATCTGAGGTGGTTTTCACCTCTGCAGATCAAATCCATTTCCTTTATCAAGAGCTTTAGATTTACAGTCCCTTTTGTAGTGCCCTTCCTTTCCGCATTCCCAACACACCACCTTTATAGTTTTTCCTGGAGATTTAGATCTCCCTCTAGATTTAGATCTCCCACTCGATGGCTTATTTTTGTTTCTGTTCTGGGACCATCCTCGTACGGACAAGGCATCACCATTCTGGCTCTCCATATTTTTCCTGTTGGAAATAATACTAAGAGGGGGGGTGAATCAGTATTAGCAAGTCAATAATATTTCATTTCCATAATCAAATTCATATACGCTACTTCAGTTAATAAAACTTGCATGTATACGCAACTGTGTTTAAGGCAACTAGCGTATATCTTGCAAACTTATGATTCAGTTAATTCATCATATGTTGATCTTTAATCAGTACATCAGAACCATATAAATAGTAACCAGATGCAGTAAAAACAAAACAGACAATCAGACACATGAACACAAGATATAAGGTGGAAACCTAATGTGGGTGAAAACCACCTGCTGCAATTGTCTCTATCTTCTTTTAATAAGAAACTTCTGTTTACAAATTTTGTACTGGTGCAGTCTTATACCAGTACGCAGGCTTCTACTTGTAGAAGGTTACAACCTTCTCTCGTTCTCCATCTTCTCTTAGAAGGGAGCTACAACCCCCTAGCTATGTTTACTAGTACGTAGGTGCCGACCTACCGAAGGCTACAACCTTCTCTTTTCTTCTAGGGACCACGTTTCATAAATTTTCAGACTGGATTCATCAATAACATCATTCAAACATGAAATATATCTGCATCAACCAATCTCCTTTGCACCAATGACAACTAAATCAATCAATCACTTTTCAGAATGCTGTAACCAAAATACAGTGACTAGAACCTAAGCCAAAACCCAGAACACTGCAACAACAAACAGAAGCATCTAAAACATATTTTATGAGGTATACGCTACTTCCATGTGTTGAACCTACGTGCATACGCTCTTTTCTCAAGGTGAACCTGCGTACAGATTTGCAAATCAAATTTAAGATGTATATGTTGTTTTGATATGCAAAACCAGCGTGTATACACGCCTTTTCTAAAGTGAACCTGCGTACAGATCTGTAAATGATGATTTAAACTTTACAACAATTTCAGACTTCAGTTATACCCAGATCATCATATTTACATACTACAACATGCGCCAGTTATTCAGATAAATGATCAAAACCACATAAAGATACTTCACTTCAAGCCTTAAGATCTTGACCCATCATTAGATCTTATCCTTCATCAAGCACTAAGGTTCATCCTTGGTTCAGATCCAGCTATGCACCATAACCCAATAACCTGTATACTAGATCTTGCTCTTCATCAAATATTCAATACTTGAGTACATTTTCCTAATGATCTTCTCCTTCTTTTATAGTCTTAAGCCTTACTCAATACCATGGAACAAAACCACTTAGGACCAGTACCTTAGACCAAATACCTGGGGTCAACACTTTGGACCAGATACCTTGGATCAATACCATGGATCAAAATACCATGGACCAAATACCATGGACCAAAACTTAGTTTTCCAACATGTACGCACCTTTCCTTTTGTGAAAGTGTGTGTGTACGTTATACGCTCCTTTTGGTCTGCTAACCCACGTGTACACGTGGCTTGGTCAATGGGGAACCTGCATACTCCTCTCTTTCTTCATTTTGTGAGTCTGAACTATGATATGTCATCTGAGTGAGTTTCCATCAAGGACAACACCTGTGTCATAATGCCAACAATCTTCCCCTTTGGACTTGATGCCAACCCCAAGTCACTCTCCCCCTTTGTCATCAAGGGAAAAGGGTTATTCTCCCCCTGAGTACATGTTGAATTCTCTGATATGTTGAAGTGTGTTGTTTGACCTCCATGCTCCCCATGAATAAGCAAGGTCTGCAAAAATATGTTCTAAAAGAAGAACATGAATCTATACATACATCATAAATGACCTTCCTATCACCAATGACTCATACATACATCAATCTCCCAACCAAGTGGGAATATACCAAGTTTGACTCATCCACCCAACCAAGTGGGGATATACCAATTGTTTATTCATGTCAAAACAAGAACATTACATCATCCATCCCATGCATAGTGGGGTAACAAAATAGGCCATTTCATGACCTTTACATTAAAATATATACATGACATATATAACAGAGACCAAATATCTTAAACAAGACCATGATAGTCATCAGTAACTATCATCAGCAACATCTGTCAATCAACATCCATACCAGCAACCATGTTCTCCCCCTGAACCTATTCCACCTAAATCAAAAACAACTGTGTGAATTTGAACCAAGATCTTCTAAGATAATGCCAATAATGCATTATTAGAAGTATATTCTCCCCCTGAACCTATGCCAGATGATCACTGTTAGACCCATATCAGAATCCTTTCATCTTGAGTCTAGCCCACTACTTTTCTTCAAACCAACAGATACACGACTGTATCCACAGAAACCAACGTATGTACCCGACTACGCTTCATGAAACTTGCGTATAACCACTTTTCTCTGAAACATATAAGATTTAACAGCAGGATGATGCATCAACTTCTCCCAGCTTCTATTTGAGATATTCAAATGTCTCTCTGGGCAGTGGTTTAGTGAATATATCAACAACCTGTTCTTTGGAGGGAACATACTCCAATTTGACCTTTTGTTCAAGCACTTTTTCACGTAGAAAATGATATTATCAACATACACAACAAGTATTAGCAATTTATTATTGTAAATCTTTGTATAATGATTGCTATCAGCTGATCCTTTTGAAAAACCTTGTTGATGGAGATATTTGTCAAGACGGTAATACCAAACCTTTGGAGCTTGTTTTAGAACATAGAGAGCCTTTCTAAGTCTACATACAAGTTTTGCATCATTTGCAAGAATGAATCCATCTGGTTGCTCAATATAGACTTCTTCTTCTAAGTCTCCATTAAGAAAGGCAGATTTTACATCCATTTGGTATACTTTGAATTTCTGAAAACTAGAAAGAGCAAGAAACATTATTATGGCTTCAAGTCTAGCAACAAGTGCAAAAGTTTCTTCAAAATCTATACCTTCTTGTTGAGCATATCCTTTACAAACAAGTCTGGCCTTGTTTCTAATAACTTCTCCATTTTCATTCAGCTTGTTTTTGAA
Source organism: Pinus tabuliformis (assembly GCA_031772625.1). Taxonomy (NCBI): domain Eukaryota; kingdom Viridiplantae; phylum Streptophyta; class Pinopsida; order Pinales; family Pinaceae; genus Pinus; species Pinus tabuliformis. The sequence continues at coordinate 1,183,234,179 of CM062813.1, forward strand.
TATCCATTTAGTTCCTATGATATTCTTATCATGAGGTCTAGGAACTAATTCCCAAGTATTATTCTTTTCAATTTTCTCAAGTTCTTCATTCATGGCCTTGACCCAACATTCATCTTTGCATGCTTCATTTACATTTTGAGGTTCAGTAGAGGAAACTAATGCTAGATAGCTTGAAGCTTCTATAATAGTTCTTCTTGTCTGCACACCTACCTCTTTCTGTCCCAAAATTTGAGTCTCTGGATGATTTTTCTGAACATACCTGGATGGAGTCTTTTCTTCTACCATTATCTGTTCTTCTGGTGCTTCATTGGTTTCTTCTTCAGAATTAGTCTGATTTTATGTGGGAGGGTAATCCTCATCCTCTTCACAATCTTCGGTTTTTATTTGCTTTGGATTTTTTCATGCTTCATCAACCACAACATCAATACTTTCAATAATTTTCCCAAGTCTTTTATTATAACATTTATATCCTTTACTTCGGGAAGAGTAACCAAGGAGAATGACTTCATCTAATCTGGGTTCAAACTTACCAAGTTTTTCATCATTCCTTCTGATGTAACATTTGCTTCCAAAAACTTTGAAGTATTTTACAGTAGGAGTCTTACCATACCAAAGTTCATGTGGAGTTTGGGTGTTGTTTACCCGAACATTTTCTTGGTTGAGAATAGTGATGGCAGCGAATGCAGCTTCACCCCAGAAGGTTACAGGAGTTCCAGACTCATCTAGCATAGCACGAGCCATTTGTTGAACAATTTTGTTCATCCTTTCTACCACTCCATTTTTCAGAGGTGTCCTTGCAGTGGAGAATTGCCTTTTTATTCCATGTTCTTCACAAAAGTCAAAGAATTCATCAGGTAAATTCCCCTCCTTGATCATATCTAAGGCATTTGATTTTGCGATCTGATTCATTTTCAACCAAATCTTTGAAGGCTTTGAATTTTTCAAATGCTTCATCTTTATGCTTTAGAAGTCCTATCCAACACATGGTGGAAAAATCATCAATGAAAAATATAAAGTATTCTTCTCCACGAGGTGACTTTTTCTTTAATGGTCCACATAAATCAGTATGAACAAGTTCAAGAGGCTTACTAGCTGATCCTTCCTTTTCAGGGAAGTGTGCTCTGGTTTTCTTACCAAATTGACATGATTTGCACATTGTATTTTCTGGGATGCTGATATCAGGAAGATCACGAACAACCTGGAATCTGCATGATTTTCTTATTTGAAAGAAGCTTAGATGCCCCAATATTCTATGCCATAGCCAGTGTTAATCGTTTTTGCTTAGATAGAACTGTTGTTGTACTCCCTTGATTATGTATAAGTTATTTGGAGTTCTTATACCTTTGATCATGGTTTCTCCTGTATCAAGCTCACGAACAACACATCCATTTGATTGAAATACTACTTCATTTCCTTGATCACACATTTTACTGACACTCAACAGGTTATGCTTTAGACCATCAACATACATAACATTCCCAGCTTTAACTTTTTCTTTTAAGAGAACATAACCTTTACCTTTTATGACAGCAGGAGTGTCATTTCCAAATGAGACCTTCTTTTCCTTTCCTAAGGGATTATATGACTGAAGTTTTTCTTTGTCGACTGTCATGTGTTTTGAGCATCCACTGTCAATGTACCACTAATTTTCTTGTCCTTCTGCATACAAGGCTATACCACATATTTCTGTTTGCGGTTCTTTCTTTCCCCATATTTTGGGACTTAATGAAGTTTGCTCCTTCTGAGATGTTTGCCGAAATTTACTCCTGCATTTAGTTTCTTCATGACCTAAGTTGTTGCAAATAGAGCATTCTATTTCATTTTCAAGAAGAGAAAAGTTATTGTAAGTCTGTTTCATGATCCTTGTCACATTCCTTTGAGTTCATGCTTCTCCAGTCATGATGGTCTTGTAAGCAACACATTGAGTAGCTTTATGTCCAAAGTTATGACATGAAAAACATTGGCCATTAAATAATTTCATGTGATTATCGAATCTACTGACCTGGTGATTGTAGTTTCTATTGATATTCATTCTTGAAACAGATTGAGTGTGATTTCCCTGAGGTTGGTTGTAGATTTTGTTCATCCTTGAAGTAAATTGAGCCTAATTTACGTGGTGATCTACTTTATGCCTTTGCTGATGATTGTCAAATTGTTCACTGCTCTTTTTTGCATCACGATAGCTTTTAGTGGAGGTTGATGACTTCTGTGCTTGAGATGCTTCTTCAGTATATCCAAGACTTATCTTTATCAGAGGAGAACACTGCACTTTGATAATTTCATTTAAGGTTTCTGATCCTTTAGAAAATCTAAGATTGAGAGCTTTTGTTTTCTCAATATCCTTTCTTAGACCCACAATTTCACATTCTAGTTTTTCATTGTGTTTTTCTCTTTCAACAAGTTGGAATGTCAGAGTATCTATAATAATAGTATTTTCTTCTAAACAAATTTTGAGTTTAGAGATTTCTTCATAAAGGTCATCTTCATCTATAGCATGGAAAATTTTAGGGGCTAATGTTCGCCCAGTGGGCTAATTTTCCTTGATTTTTCCAAAAAAAGATTCGCCAATTACCAATTTTTATAAAAGACGATTCGCCCAAATTTTAGAATATAAAATTATTTTACCTCAAAAATCGCCAACATTATATAGAGACTATATATAAAATCATTATAGATTTGAATAATTTTACAAATATATCAATACACATTTTATAGTTTGCATATTATGGATTAGTGAGATTCGCCAATGTTTTAAACTTCAAAAAAAATTTCCATCCTTAAAATTTTCCTTGAGATTCTATAGCATCCAAGAAATCATCATCTTCAAAAGCCATCAGAAGTCTATAGTCATTACTATTTTCATCTTCATCAATAATTGATAAACCATCGCTATCTTCATGCGTATAGTAGCTCTTCTTACTTACACTTTGTTTTCTATTCCATTTTATTGATTCATTACCTTTATCAATATTATATTTATGAGGAAATTTGGCAGCATAATGACCGATTCTTTCACAAGCAAAACATTTGAAAGGTAGTTTACCTCTGAATCTTCCAGAACCATGTTGAAGGTTCTTGACAAAGTTTGCTTCTTCCTCTCCTTCTGAAATATGTCCTGATTCTTTGATTTCTTATCTTCCTGAAGCTTTAAATGCAGCTTCTCTCATATCTGATGGACCTCCTTTTCTTATTTCGAAAGCAGTTAAGATTCCGTGCAGCTGTCTCATAGTAATAGTCTGAAGATCCTGCTTTTCTTCTATGGCAGATACTTTTGATTCAAACTTAGTAGACAAGGATCTTAAAACATTTTCAACTAAAGTAACTTCTTTTATCTCTTCACCCAAATTCTTCATGCAATTAACAATCTCATCTATACGTAAGAAGTAACTAGCTATACTTTCATCATTGTGCATTTTGAGAGTTTCATATTGAATTCAGAGAGTTTGTAGTTTTGCACGTTTTACTTGATTGTCCCCTTCATAGCTTAGAACAATCTTGTCCCATATTTCTTTGGTGGATTTGAGCTGCATAACTTATTTTATGGTTGTGACAGACTTCCCAATAATGTATTGACAGCCTTGGCATTGGTTTCATATTGCTTTTTACCTGCCGCATCTGTAGGAATTGCTGATGGAAATGTATATCCTCCTTCCACGATTTCCCAGACATCTGTTCCAAGAGATTGAAGATAGGTTGTGGTTCTTGCCTTCCAATAAACGAAGTTGCTCCCATCAGAGATTGGTGGTATGAAGGATCCCTCTCTTTCATGGTTACTCATGATAGTGGGTCTTTCTTCAAGCGATCAAGCTTCTTCTGAAGCACCTACTCTGATTCCAATTGTTGGAAATAATACTGAGAGGGGGGTGAACCAGTATTAGAAAGTCAATAATATTTCATTTCGATAATCAAATTCATATACACTACTTCAGTTAATGAAACTCACGTGTATACGCAACTGTGTTTAAGGCAACTAGCGTATATCTTGTAAACTTATGATTCAATTAATTCATCATATGTTGATCTTTAATCAGTACATCAGAACCATATAAACAGTAACCAGATGCAGGAAAATCAGAACAGACAATCAGACACATTAACATAAGATGTAAGGTGGAAACCCAATGTGGGTGAAAACCACCTACTGCAATCGTCTCTACCTTCTTTTAATAAGAAACTTATGTTTACAATTTTTGTACTGGTGCAGTCTTATACCAGTACGAAGGCTTCTACCTGCAGAAGGCTACAACCTTTTCTCGTTCTCCAGCTTCTTCTCGAAGGGAGCTACAACCCCCTAGCTCTTGTACTAGCTGATATGTTTACTAGTATGTAGGTGCCAGCCTATAGAAGGCTACAACCTTCTCTTTTCTTCCAGGGACCACGTTTCATAAATTTTCAGACTAGATCCATCAATAACATCATTCAAACATCAAATATATCTGCATCAACCAATCTCCTTTGCACCAACCACAACTGAATCAATCAATCACTTTTTAGAATGTTGTAACTAGAACCCAAGCCAGAACCCAGAACACTGCAACAGCAAACAGAAGCAGCTAAAACATATTTTATGAGGTATACGCTACTTCCATGTGTTGAAGTTGCATGCATATGTTCTTTTCTCAAGGTGAACTTGTGTACAGATCTGCAAATAAAATTTAAGATGTATACGTTGTTTTGATATGCAGAACCAGCATGTATACGCGCCTTTTCTAAAGTGAACCTGCGTACAGATTTGTAAATGATGATTTAAAGTTTACAACAATTTCAGACTTTAGTTATACCTAGATCATCATATTTAAAGACTACAACATGCACTAGTTATTCATATTAATGATCAGAACCACATAAAGATACTTCACTTTAAGCCTTAAGATCTTGATCCATCATTAGATCTTATCCTTCATCAAGCACTAAGGTTCATCCTTGGTTCAGATCCAGCTATGCACCATAACCCAATAACCTGTATACTAGATCTTGCTCTTCATCAGATATTCAATACTTGAGTACATTTGCCTAATGATCTTCTCCTCCTTTTATAGTCTTAGGCCTTACTCAATACCATGGACCAAAACCACTTAGGACCAATACCTTGGACCAAATACCTGGGGTCAACACTTTGGACCAGATACCTTGGATCAATACCATGGATCAAAAATACCATGGACCAAATACCACAGACCAAAACTTAGTTTGCCAACATGTATGCACCTTTATTTTTGTGAAAGTGTGTGTGTACATTATTGTTACACTAAAAAATGTCACCATGGCTATTTACAGTTAGTATGGCTCTATCAACAGTCATGTTATCCTCTTAGGCAAGTCTTATGCCTCTGCTCTCCATGTCAAACTCCAAAAAGAGAGAAAGTCTTTGTAAATGTATTTATCTCTGGGTACGCGGGTTGTCTTGACCTTACCTGCGGGTACGCATCCAATGCTCACAAAAGCTGCGTCCTTGGATGCTCTGTATGTAAAGGGGTAGGTGCGTCCCCCTGTAAAGGTCAAAATGCACAAGTTTCATCTTTAAAAAGTTACTTGTGGTCATTTCTAGAGTATTCTAGAAGGTTGTTCGACGTGTATTGAGCGCCTCCAGATGGTTCATGTACCCCTACCAAAGAGGAACTTATCCCATCAATAAGGGAGCTATCCCATCCAAAGAGGGGATTATCCCATTGATGGTGAACCTGATTAACTTCCTCTTGAGCACTATAAATACAGGCATTTGGCCAGAAGGAGGAGAGGTTGGAAGCTATACATTTCTAAGGGTAAATGCTGCAGGAATTAGGACTCCCATTTAGAAGCTTGTGAGGAGAGATTGCCATCTTTGCTTGTTCTATTTGGAAGTGGGTGAGCTTTGTCAAAGTAAAGGAGAACTCTTGATGGACCCTGGGAGGGACTTGCACAACACCAAGGCTCAGGTTGTATTTGTTCCTTTTGTTACCTATTAATGCAAATGAGTCCATTCTTCTCAATAACTTGTTATTTATGAGTTGTTTCATGTACTCCTTGGTCTATGTGTTAAATATGTTTTATTCTATGAGATTATCAAGTGCTATTTAATCGTTTGATTGTTAGTGTATGCAGGTTTCAAAGTGAAGGAGGAGCTCATCCGGATCAGCGGAGCTGGACTGCTACAACAGCGTTGGATTACAGGTAGGATCTAAACACTTGATTTCCCATATAGTAAATGCATATTTAGAGAAGGATTGCTCTTGTTTGTCTTGTTTGTCACTAGAGATTCTTAGGCTCCTAGGGAGGTTGGTTGTGTCCGCACAATCGACTATTTCCGCCTGACAAATTGGCGACTCCGCTGGGGACTCCATTGATGTGAAAGTCTTTTCCTTTGTATGCAACTTTGCTTTGAGAAAAGTCATTTATTTTCTGGTTTTTGGCTCTGTGACTTTTTTTTTGGGTGGGTTAGCTTAGGGTTAGATTCATTTTAGTTTTTCTTGAATTTTCCAGTAAGATGCACCCTCTGAGTGTTGTACAGTGCGTCCCTGCACGCACTGTCGTTGTGTGCACAGAGCGGGCCCGCACCTGGCTTAACTGGTTGCCTGCGTCCCCTGCTAAAATTTAAGAAAATTCCATTTTTTGCATTTTTTCTCTTGGATTTTGCTTTTTATTAGTTTTTACTGCCCAGATCCATTAGTCTCCTGTCAAATATCTTCACCTAATCTTGTTTCATTGGCATTCCTACTTTAAGATTTCATCAATTGGGTGTTTTGAGTCTCTTTTTTGAGAAATTCTTGATTTGATTTCCTTTGGTCATTACTTGGAGGTTTCTCTCAGTCCTTTCACAATTTTGCTTCTTTTTGCTTTTGTTGGGGCTAAATTGTGTATGAGTGTTAATCGCCTTTGAGTGTTTTTATTTTTTGATCTTTGGAACTCTCACCCAATTTTCTCGACTTGCACTTGATTGGTTCATAGATCACATTAGAATCATCTTGTGTCTGAGGATTCTCTTGCATAGATCACATTTGCATAATTAGAATTCTCATTTTCAGAATATTATTGAAAAATGTGCATAGATTACATTTCCATACTTTTCAAGTGAATTGTGCTTAGATTACAATTGCATAGTTTACATTCTGGAAAATCAATCGTAGATTAGATCAGTTTTCTTTGATTTGAATTTACACAAAATAAAAAATAAAAAAAATGGTTGGGAATTGATTTGCATTAGTTTTTCTTGATGAAATTAGTGCATTAGAGAATTTGTTATATTTTCTCTTAGTGATCAATTTTTTGCATTGTTGGAAGTGAATGGAAACTCTCTCCTTACTTTAGTTAGGATTCATCGAATTAAAAAGATTACATTATCATATTCGATTGCATTCAGTTGAGTCGGGTCATAACACCGTTGGTTTCATATCCATTTACCCATTTGAGTAATAACAACCTTAATAACACAACGCTTAATTAAAATTCATCTAGTAATTTTTACATTTCTAGGGCTCTGATACACCAACATAGCTTAGGCTAGTGTCTTGGAGTAGGAGAGTAATTAACTCTCCAAGACAGCAAAACCAAACAAGTAGCTCATCTTGTGGTAGGATAAATCCAACTGTTTCATTTGTACTCTGGGAAATCTCATCTTAAAGGAGAAGCACGAGCTCATGTCCGAACCAGTGAGGGGATCAATCCTCCCTCATTAGGAACGATGCCAGACACGCACGTATTACAAACGGTAAACCTCAGATTAACCATTGTCGAGGAGCCAGGGGTCACTTGTCGGTAAACCTTGGATTATTGTCAAGGAGCCGACAAGGGGATTGAGCTTGATACTCTGCCCTTGCGTGCTGTCGGAGTGTAGACTGTTCCCCCAGGTGCATTTGTTGTTGTTGGTAACCTTAGTGACCATTATCTTTAGGGTTCTACCCAAGGTGACGGTGGAGGGAAGATCCCACTGTACTTGGAGCAGACGTCGGCTAGACTCACTTGGATTTTCTGGGGGGTTCACTTCACTCGAGACAGTTAAAGTGGAGGAACTTGGTCCAGTCTATTCATTAAGCAGGTTGCTGGGGTAACTGTTCCACCCGCCACTTCTGTACTGAATTCTGCGATGTTGGATTTCATCCCCAACTAGTGTTTTCGGTCCGAAAGGTTATTGTTTGTGTGTGGTTTGACTCCTAGATTTGATAGCGCGTGTTAATTTGTTTGTTTTTACTTTTAGAGACCATAGGTGTGAATTGTGAATTTTAAGTGTTAGGTGTGAATTGTGAATTGTTATTTTTTTTTTAGTTTTAAAAATTGTTAATAAAATTCACTGAAGTTGAATATAATGGCAAATGTTCCGGAATTTACCAACCTAGGAACCCCTCCTAATGAGAATCCTAGTACTTTTCCTTACTTTGGGAATGTTGGTCCTCCTTATATGGCTACTTTGTCATTACCTGGATTTACAATAGGATTACCGATATGGTTATTTTCAACTTCGTTGGCCCAACGTACTCCAATTGTTCCATCTCAACCGGATGCTTCACCTCAACAGAGTTCACCATCTCAACATCACCAACCTTTTGTTGACCCTTTACCTTCTTCGCCTAATTTTTCTTCCTCCATTTCTTCCTCTTCACCTGGTAAAAGCCTTGATGCTAGTAACCAGGAGGCTAAGAAGAAGAAGAAAGGGAAGAAGAAGAAGAAGAAGAAGAAGGAGCAAGATACGAAAGAAGTCAACCAACCAACCACGACTGTAAGTGTTAGTTGTGTTGAGGAAAACTCCGACATGCATCGTAAACCCAAATACCCTTGCAGGCTTTGTAAGGGTGACCACTTCCTTGTCAATTGTCCTGGTATTCCAAAGGTCTTGGAAGTATGGTCAGAAAAATCTCATCAACTTTTTGTTGATCCATCAACCAGTGATAGTCAGGTTCCTGGGAAAAAGGGTAAAGTTAGGTTTCCTTGTAATTTATGCAAAGGGAGTCATCAAACTCACATTTTCCCTCACATGGACGAAGCCTCAACATTGTTGGAAAACCTTATTGTTCCACAGCAAGAATTTCCAACTGGTTATCGTAAACTTTCTCCCAACCTACCATCAACTGACGGAGTGATTGATCTAACTTCAAGTACGGTCAATCACACTCTTCCATTGGAGAGTGAAACTCATGTCACTCAGGTTGATGATCCATTAGTTGATCAAGTGGTCGATTCAATTTCACATTCGGTCGATCCCACTTTCCCTTTAGAAAGTGAACTTCATACCGCTCAGGTTCTTCTTGTTACATCAGATTCTTCTACGCCGGGGGGCATTTCACCTATTTCTATAGAACCCCCTCCAAGCACTGAGGTCTTTTCCTTTGATTGGAATAGACTGACAAAACCTCGTCTTCCTTCCTCCATCCCTTTCCAAATCATTGTCAAGGCTGGTGGTAGGGACATACATCGTACTCAGGTAGATGAAGGTGCTTCTGTTAGTATTTTATCCTCAACTGTTTGGAAAGCTTTGGGTTCCCCTCAGCTTGCGCCTATTACGCAGAATCTGAAAGATTTTAACAGAACTATTAGTGAACCTTTAGGGATCCTTCCTAAGTTTTCTATTACCTTGGAAGGTAAAACTGTTTGTATTGATCTTATGGTAGTTCGAGGTCCCTTGGATTTCAATTTACTCCTTGGTCGAGACTATGTTTATGCAATGAAAGCTGTCGTATCGACACTCTTTCGCGTGATGTCGTTCCCTCACAATGGCAATATTGTGACTGTAGACCAGCTTTCGTTCCCTAGTCTTGTTTCGCCTACCAATAATATGACAGCCTTAAATGTTCCTGATTCTCAAGTGGTATCTACCCTGCCACGGGTTAATTATGTGGCAACTGGTCCCATGTTTTCAGTTACCGATGTAAGTGAGCCTCTCACTGTTGATTTAGATCCGGTAATTGACATGGAAAACTCTATGGGACTACTTGAACACGATATTCTTATCCCTTTTGAGTCCCTTGACATGTGTTCCTTCCCGAGAAGTATTCTTCCTTCTGATGAAGACCTCTTGGAAGCCATGATCAAGGTGTGTCCATTGACATGTCTTTCTCCTAGTTGGAAGCCATGATTAGTGTGAGCGAGGATAGTTCCTTTTACTGAGTCAACCTCGTAAAAAAATGAATCATTTAGCGAGGAAAGTTCCTTTTACTATGTCAACCTCGTTAAAAAATGAATCAGTGGTTACAAGGATAGTTTTTTCCTGTATCAACCTCGTTAAAAAATGAAATTGGATGTTACGAGGAGAGTTTTTTCCTATATCAACCTCATTAAAAAATGAATCAGGTAGATTTTAGGATATGTAGGTAGATTGTAGAAAGTAGGATTTTGAGGACAGTTCCTGTCACTGAGTCAACCTCGTTAAAAAATGAATCAGGTATGAGGACATTTCCTGTTACTGAGTCAACCTCGTTACAAAATGAATCAGGTATGAGGATAGTTCTTTTCTTGTGCCAACCTCCTTAAAAATGAAACAACTCCCTTTTCAAGTTAAATATTGAAAGTAAACCTTCATTCCATCCATCTGGTTGAATGCAATGAAGCCTGGGGGGCATGTACCTCGTTTTGCATCATTATACTGGGGGCATGCAAAATTTTTGAGCATAGTTCCTTGTCTTGTGTCAAGCTCGTTAAAAAATGAAACAAGGGTAGGTTAAGTAGGTAGATTGTAGAGAGTAGTCATGAGCATAGTTCCTTGTCTTGTGTCAAGCTCATTAAAAAATGAATCAAGGATTTTAGAGCATAGTTCCTTGTCTTGTGTCAAGCTCGTTAAAAAATGAATCAAGGTTTTTAGAGTAAAGTTTTTGTTAGGTAGATTGTAGAGAGTAGTTATGAGCATAGTTCTTTTCCTGTGTCAAGCTCACTAAAAAATGAAACAACTCCCACAAGTCTTTCCAAGATCTTGAAAGTAAAGCTTCATTCCATCCACCTTATTGAATGCAATGAAGCTTGGGGGGCATGTACCTCGTTTTGCGTCATTATGCTGGGGGCATGTGAACTTATAACAAGCATAGTTTTTCGTTTCAAGCTTGCGTAAAAATGAAACCGAATCCGAGCATAGTTCTTTTCCTGTGTCAAGCTCATTAAAAAATGAAACAAATCCTCCTCTAATTGAGTCGAGAGTTTGACTAGACCTCATAGATGTTAGGTTGTATGTTTAGGTTAGTTATTTCATTTTTTCATAATTTTCTTATAGTTTTAGGTCGAGTCTTTCAAATGATCTCATAACTCAACCTTCATTTCATCCAAATGAAGCTGGGGGGCATGCACTCTAGCAGTTACGCTTAATGGGGCATCAAGAACAGTTTTCTCTCTGTTTCAAGCTTGTGAAAAAATGAAACTACTTTGAAGCATAGTTTTTCTCTGTTTCAAGCTTTTGTAAAAATGAAACCTATTTCGAGTCAATTTCAGTTATTTTCAAGACTCGTTAAACTCATGAAAATCTCGAGATTATTTTGCTATTTTTTCATTCTCGTAAAACAAATAAAAATGTCGAGTTCTTTCCGTCTTTTCCTGCTCGTAAATTAAATTGAAAGTCGGCCATATGAGTACATTTTTATCATTTTTTCAAACTCATTAAAACTTACGAAAAAATGAAAACCATGAGTACATTTTTATCCCTTTTTCGAACTCGTTAAAACTTACAAAAAAGTGAAACCTCAGAGTCATCTTTTAAGCCCTTTTCTGACTCCTAAAAAATGAAAAGATTGCCGAGCGTTTCTTTTACACTCGTTAAAATGGAATTAAAAGACGGTCCCCTTATAGCTCTTTTCTGACCGTAAAATCAGGAAAAGATTGCCGGGTTTTTGTCGTTTCAAACTCGATACGGAAATAAAACGACGTGTCCTTGATCGCTTTTTACTTTTCAGGTCAGTGGCACTAATTATGAAAGTACTCCTTGGTCGCAAGATCAAGCGGTTCCCCTAGGTATTATTTTATACTTTTTCGGGCTTGAGGGACACAAATCTACGAAAAAGTTCAACTTGGAGTCTTCTTAAGTTTTTCAGACTCTCTAAAATTGAAAAACGCCGAGTTTCTCCTATACTGGACTCGTTAAAATTTCACAGTAAAGGACCTGTTCAATTACAAACAGGAACGAACCACTCCTTCCTAGGGTTCGAATCAAAACTAGGTTGGACTCATCCAAAGGATGAGCTTATAATCAAGCATATGTTATCCTCCTCAAGCTTGTTAAAAATAAAGAGGTACTTGCCAGAAATGGTGGGGGAAAAAGAGAGAAGAATGAACCCGTTTGTTATCTTTTGTCTCAGAAGAAACTTTATTACCTCTCTTGACACGACACTTTTCATTCACCTGGGTTGGGAAATCTTTTACCTCACAGTTGATCAAACCACTTTGAAAGTCTTCAGCCGGGTTCCGGGGATTAACTTTGAGTTATTCATCACCAAGCCATCTGTCGTGTCGTTATGTGTTCAAGAGGTCTGCAAGCAAAACCTTCATCTGCAAAATACTTGTCATCCATTTGACCATCCCTGAGTCAGTCCTTATAGCAACATTTCTTCAACTTGAACAATGATTTCGTGTTGCGGGCTTGCCTGCAACGGGTCGCTTTCTATCGACATCAGCACATTATCTAGAGAGATGACTTAGAAATTGTCAGTGCCTTGAAGTCTGCATGCATCAATGGTAGGTTTCTCGCCTTTGACATCAGTTTACATCATTGACTTTCAATCAAAGGATTCCGTGAAATGTTCGACATCAACTCATTCATTCACATCTCATGGATTGTACTGGGTACTTTGAGAACCATTGACATTACTGGTGGTCTCTCTCACACTTGTTAACAGTTTACATCATCGACTGGTAATCAAGTGGTTTCTACCATGTTCAACATCAACTCATTTATTCACATGGCTAGAATCATACCAATTCGGGAAGTAGAAATGAAGACCCTGGATCTAGTTTCCACCATCCAGGCTGCGAGGAGTTTTATATTCATTATCTAAGTAGACTAATCATAAACAGATGGCTGCGCACATACTGTGTCTACAAAAGTCTATGATTATGATGTACTACAAGATCATTCCTGTATCAGAGTAGTTAGTCTGTTAGTTAAAGTTTTAATCTGAGTATGGGAATGCCTACCTCAGTGATGATATAATCTTATTCATGTATTTTGTGTTGAAAATTGCAGTTTCTGACCAGGCTCTCCACGAGATAATCCTTGAAATGATAAAGCGCTTCACCCTTCCTAGATAATACAAAACCCTAATCTATTTCAGGCTTCGCACTTTAGGGGGCAATCCGTTACACTAAAAAATGTCACCATGGCTATTTACAGTTAGTATGGCTCTATCAACAGTCATGCTATCCTCTTAGGCAACTCTTATGCCTCTGCTCTCCATGTCAAACTCCAAAAAGAGAGAAAGTCTTTGTAAATGTATTTATCTTTGGGTACGCAGGTTCTCTCGACCTTACCTGTGGGTACGCATCCAATGCTCACAAAAGCTGCGTCCTTGGATGCTCTGTATGTAAAGGGGTAGGTGCGTCCCCCTGTAAAGGTCAAAATGCGCAAGTTTCATCTTTAAAAAGTTACTTGTGGTCATTTCTAGAGTATTCTAGAAGGTTGTTCGACGTGTATTGAGCGCCTCCAGATGGTTCATGTACCCCTACCAAAGAGGAACTTATCCCATCAATAAGGGAGCTATCCCATCCAAAGAGGGGATTATCCCATTGATGGTGGACCTGATTAACTTCCTCTTGAGCACTATAAATATAGGCATTGGGCCAGAAGGAGGAGAGGTTGGAAGCTATACATTTCTAAGGGTAAATGTTGCAGGAATTAGGACTCCCATTTAGAAGCTTGTGAGGAGAGATTGCCATCTTTGCTTGTTCTATTTGGAAGTGGGTGAGCTTTGTCAAAGTAAAGGAGAAATCTTGATGGACCCTGGGAGGGACTTGCACAACACCAAGGCTCAGGTTGTATTTGTTCCTTTTGTTACCTATTAATGCAAATGAGTCCATTCTTCTCAATAACTTGTTATTTATGAGTTGTTTCATGTACTCCTTGGTCTATGTGTTAAATATGTTTTATTCTATGAGATTATCAAGTGCTATTTAATCATTTGATTGTTAGTGTATGCAGGTTTCAAAGTGAAGGAGGAGCTCATCCGGATCAGCGGAGCTGGACTGCTACAACAGCGTTGGATTACAGATAGGATCTAAACACTTGATTTCCCATATAGTAAATGCATATTTAGAGAAGGATTGCTCTTGTTTGTCTTGTTTGTCACTAGAGAGTCTTAGGCTCCTAGGGAGGTTGGTTGTGTCCGCACAATCGACTCTTTCCGCCTGACAATTATATGTTCCTTTTGGTCTGCTAACTCGCGTGTACACGCGGCTTGGTCAATGGGGAACCTATGTATTCCTCTCTTTCTTCATTCTATGAGTCTGAACTGTGATCTGTCATCTGAGTGAGTTTCCATCAAGGACAACACCTGTGTCATAGTGCCAAATCTATGTCACAATGCTAACATTTCTGTCTCATCTCCTCCGTCAGCAAGGATGAGACTATTTCATCAAACTGCAAGGTAGTTGCATTGCTACCTATTGCAATAACCAAACTATCCCATGAATCTGGTAGAGAACACAACAAACTAATGCATTTATCTTCATCTGAAATTTTAATATCAACAGATGCTAACTTACTTACCATAGTATTAAATGTGTTTAGATGCTCTGTCACCGAGTCTCCATCTTTCATCCTCAAGTTATACAACTTTTTCCGCAAGAACAGTTTATTCACCAGAGACTTAGATTGGTACAAAGTCCCTAACTTGTCCCACAAAGCCTTCGTCGTAGCTTCCCCTGATACATTCATCAATATTGAATCTGAGACACACAATCATATTGTGCTCTTTGCCTTCTAATCCAACTTCTTCCATTCTTCAATGGACACTCCTGTTGGTTTAGTACCCGGATCTACAGCAATCCACTAATCTTTATCTACCAAAAAATCCTCCATCTTAAGTTTCCACAACTCAAAACTCTAACCATTAAATTTCTCAATCTCTATCTTTCCACTACTCACCATCTTCTTTCACCACCAAAATCGATCTCGCAGATCTCCCACTGAACAGGGTCTACCACAGGCCCGAGCAAAACCCTAAGCAACAAAGGCGTCCCCTTGAAGCCAAAACAACTCTGATACCAAATATAGGTTTTAACCCCGTACATAAATTACCTGCATATGAGTTCTAAAACAAAGAAAATAAACAATGTGACAACATAACACATAAAACACATATACATAGAGATTTTCCCCTGGATACCAAAATCGGGACTACCAGCTTGATTTTTCATTTTGTTCCTTTCAATGTTACATTACATATTTATACATGCTGAAGCATCCAATACCATGAACCGAAAACCATCGCGTCCAAAACTATGGACTGAAAACCATCGTGTTCAAAAACATGTGCAAAAATCATGCACAAAACTATAGGTGGGTCCGCCCAACCTAACATAAGTTCCAAAACCAAAATTTTCCATGGCATTGCCCCAGACCCCATAGAGTGGAGTTACTTTCACCCCTCAAACTCCCTGTGACTCCCCCTACTACACAATCGGCGCAACGAAGGGGGGCCTCCGCCCCCCTTCCAACCCCCCGCTTAACTACGTGGGCTAGTCATGGAAAGAATATAACACAATCCAACATATCTACCCCTGATTATCCTTGGGACGATATGCATCATCATGCATACTTCCTTCCATATTTGGAATCCACCACTCTAAATACATCTGGTATGCCCATAGAAGACTAGGGGGACACATAGGCCCCTACATCTCCTTTGGAGGATTTCATGCCAAGTTGTGTTGAGATGCTTGAATCCCTGTTTCGAGCACTCAAAACACAACGGCGCTCCACAAAATCCTCTTGCTAGGGGGCATCATTCCCACCTTTGCATACTAGATTAGTCCACTCCATCACATATGTTTGCGGGCAATATCCCATGCTTGGGGGCATGATGGTTTTCCCTCATCCATTGATTAACATAAGTTTCAGCCTATATCCCACTAGATCTAGGTATGTCCGATTATCCTCCCATTCCTTGGATAGTTTGTCCTACTGGCCTCTCCGGTGAGTTATATGCACATCGCATATTGTAAACGTTTGATACCATATCTTCAAATATTCTACTCTATGTCCACATAGTCCCCCTGTTTGACTTAGTGGGTGAGGATGATTCTAGACCTCCTTTAGTAGTTCATTCTCATTTTCCTCTTTCCTTACATATTCACCGGGAATAATGGTTCCATGAAGCATTAAGGCCATATTTAGACAAGTAAGGCCACTTGCCTAAAAGTCGTAGATCCTAATTCCGATGGTTGGTTTGTCCGCTACGATCTCCACAAGATTTAGGGTCTTCTCTTCCTCTCAAATTGGAGAGAAAACACCCTTTATAGGAAAACCCACAGTTTTTTTGTCGCACATTGCGACCATATCATAGCTCGGTTTGACGAACCATCAGCACCGTTGGAAGTCTCTCATCGAGTATTATAATGGTTCTTTCACACTTTTTTTATGATTTGACACTTCACCTAGAAGGCATTTTTCCAAGAAGGGTCACTTCGTCGCCTCTCAAAATCGAATTTCTTCATAAAGTGACACTTGTACTTTGAGTTCCACCTCCTCTTAATACTTGTCGTACCATGTGTTGATTTTCGTCATGAGTAACCATCATTTACTCATGCTTTCATGGTCCCCACTGGGCCTATTCTGTGTGGCAGCGTCATCGAGTCACCCTTGTTCAGAGCATCCGCAATGAGTCACCCTTGCATCCATGGAGTCTGTTTCACATCCCATTATATCATGTCACAGTATTCCATCCATTTTTTCATATCGTTCATCCTGTGTTGCCCATTTTGGCCTCCAGTGATATAGTTCCAATTCCCTCCAAAGTTGAGTTAGTTGCTGCTAGGTCAACCATGCACTTTACGCTCTGACAAGGGAGGTCATCTACTTGTCCCTCGGTCCCACTTTTTCCATTATCCCTGATGTCATTCCATCAGTCACATTACTATTTTCCCTCATTCCTTAGTTGAGGGTCCTCATTGCCTCACCTATCGTGGGCCTTATTCTATCGACATTAGTCCATTTATTCCATAAGAACGACCTAGAGGGCGATGTATCTTAGTTACAACTTCCATTCTTGTTTGACACCTCAGATCGAGCAGAGGGACTCATTATTTCCCTTTGACTTGGTCATTTCATGTTCATGATTCATACAATTGATGGTCCAGTGATGCAACAGATTGTACTTGTGATTCCTAGGTCTGTGTGAGATGTTTCAGACCTCATGAGGGGGTGGCCCTTCAGGTATTCCCCCACATGCCCGAATGCATTCCTATTATGCTACAACCTCAAATGCAGTTCCACAGAGTTGATGGGTTCGGTTCCTACCGATTACACTGTTCATAGCATGCACGTCTACTTCAGATGATCCATTCAGTTTGCAAATCAATTCCCTATTCACCAAGGCTTCTTCCATTATTTTACCCTCCCTCCCACCCATTTTTTGAGGGAAGGGCCTTTGTATCTCATGTACTCAGATATTATTGTATTCAGTCCTAGCTCATGTTTTTCCAGTTGCATTATGTATATGGGACACATTGTATTATTTTTTGGCTCGATTATTGTTATATACCTAGGGGGGATAATATGGGGTACAAAGGGAGGTATCCAAGGGAATAATGTAATAATGGGATGGGCCATAGTAATAAATAAGGTGGTTAACCAATATCATGTAAGGGACCACAAGTAGTTAGTAATAATGTAATGGGCCCATGGTATTAGATAGATGGTATTGAGGGAACCATGGTAATGACCCATGGTATTGTATGTATGAGGCCTATATTGAGGCTAGAGACTCCACATTGAGAGGTGTCAAGGATTATTGTATGAACAAGCATATGGCTTGTGGAGTGTTCTCCTTTCTTAAGGAGTGAATGTATGGTGTTGCCCTACCTTAAGGGTTTGATCAATAAAGAATCATTTCATATTATTTCTGGGTTTATTTCTATTATCTTATATTTTTAGATCAGATCTATAACAAGTGGCATCAGACTACTTTCTTGGGCCAAAGTGGAGAATTTTTTTTAATTTTTTTGCAGAAATTCTGGGGTGGTGAGTTTGCAGATCAGATCTGTATGTTTTGGGGAAAAATATGCAAAATCTAATTTCAGATTTGGATTCTTTGCGAAAAAATACCCGATTTCAAAAAAAAATAATCGGTCGAATCGGAGTTCGGATGAAGGAGATATCACTTATCTAAAAATCAATGGTGTTGCAGACAATTTTCGGGTAGCGAGTTTGCGGCGTAGATCTAGACGTCCTGGTGCAAGATCTACAAAATCTAATTGTAGATCTGGATTCTTTGTGAAAAAATACCTGATTTCAAAAAAAAAATCAGTCGAATCGGAGTCTGGATGAGGAAGATATTGTTGATTTAAAATTAGCTCTGTTTTCAAAAAAATTGGTGACGACGAGAGAGTTGCAGCACAGATCTGAAATTCCAATGCCTGGATCAGGATTTCTATCACAAGGGTAGATGCAAAATGGTTTTTCCATTTCTGAAAATAGGTCATAATAGAGATTCTATGCAATATTGACTAAACTGTGACAATTTCAATTTTTTGCCAAGTAAGTAAAATTTTTTTCCAAACCTTCATGGCTTCTAGCAAGGAAAATTTTACAGGGAAAGATGATAGCCCTACTATTGAAGAATTCTTACAAAGACTAATGTTCAAATATGGGGAATTTTGGAGGTCTATAGTACCGATTAGTTTGAAAGAAGAGACCGCCATATGGTGGAACTCACTTGACATCAAAGATTTGTCCAAATTTTCGAATAAAGAATTAGAAAAACTCCTTATCGACAAATGGTCTTGTGCTAGAAAATATAAGACATCCAAATAAACCCACTTGTTATGGATCTGATATGAAAATATAAGACAATGCAAATAAACCCATAAATAATATGAAATGATTCTTTATTGATCAAACCCTTAAGGTAGGGCAACACCATACATTCACTCCTTAAGGAAGGAGAACACTCCACAAGCCATATGCATGTTCATACAATAATCCTTGACACCTCTAAATGTAGAGTCTCTAGCCTCTATATAGGCCTCATACATACAATACCATGGGTCATTACCATGGTTCCCTCAATACCATCTATCTAATACCATGGACCCATTACATTATTACTAACTACTTGTGGTCCCTTACATGATACAGGTTAACCACCTTATTTATTACTATGACCCATCTGATTATTACATTATTCCCTTGGGTGCCTCCCTTTGTACCCAATATTATCTCCCCTAGGTATATAACAGTTATGCCAACATGTCATTTACCATTCAACTGATGTACTTCATTGCTCAGTTTTATGTTTCTGGGCACACCATTATTTTCGTGCTAAGTTATCTCGGCGGGTATGGGTATGCCTCCCCCACCTCATTGAGGTCCGGTACCACAACATAAAAGGAGACTTACATTAGTCTCGCCCCCTTTGTGCCTATCCTATTTCACTTCAGCTTTATTGGTCTCTCTCTCTCTCTCTCTCTCTCTCTCTCTCTCTCGTGTGTTGTTTAGTGATTGTGTCTTTACAACGTACTTCAGTCATATGTTTTGCTCCTAATAGTTGTACATTGGGGGGCAATCTGTTATCACCAAAAAATTGATCATTTACCCTAATTTACTAGATGGATCGAAGTACACCATGTAAAGCTAATTTTACCATAGTAAAATTGCTTTCACTATGAGAAATTACTTAATAAATCACATTTATTAAGTAATTTATAGTTAAACTCATGAATAATAACTAAATAAATCACTATTTATTTGGTTTTCTTCTAGGAATATTTAATTAAACCATTGTTCAATTATTATTCCTTGTCATATTTGACCCAATCATGAAAATTAAACAGATAAATCATTAATTATCTTATTCTTCTCTAATAATAATTAAATAATCACTAATTAATTATTATTCTTTGTCAAATTTGATTAAATCCCTTGGAAATAATTAAATAAATCTTTATTTGTTTATTATTCCTTAACTAATTCCTTGAGATAATAAATAAATCATTTATTTATTTACTATTTCTAAATAAAAGTTTAAATACTTCTTCCCTCCTAACCAAATATAATAAAATATTCCAAGTGGTTATTCCAAAAATGGGATCAATAATATTTTATAATTGCTCATTATTCGAGGATAACTCAATATTTTGTTATAAATAAAAGGGTTTTCCATCCATTATTCACTTTTGATTATTTTCATTATTGCACTCACTGTTGTAACTCTGATTATTTTCATTATCGCACACCATATTCTTGTTGGGTTTACACATTATAGAGGAGAGAGACTCTACACAAGTTGAAGACGTTTGGTGATAGCCAAGAATCCATCCCATAGAGGGGGAATGGTAACATCTATTTGTTCCCTTCATAGGTGTTATAATAAAAACTATTCTTTGTATTTCTGGTTTCCATTGGATGATTGGAGTTATTACTCTTTTGTCTTTCTGTTTACCTATGATTGTAGCATAGATCCTAATTTTGGTAGGTTTTGTTTCTATCAGTTGCTGCAAATCTACAATGTTTAGCAGTCATTTCTATTGTTGAGATTGCTTGTCATCCACAATATTAAGTGGGTTCTTTTCGTACATCTTTGAGAAGAAAATACTACAAGAAGTATGTCGTAAAGTAGTCCACAAGGAAGTGACAATGATTATAACCAATACACAAAGGTTGTTTGTATAGTATCCCGCTGAGTAGCCCACAAGGATGAGACAACGGTGATAACCAATACAACACATTCCCAACAATATAAGTACTAAAACAACTGAAGTAGTTCCACTATCTTAATACAGGAGAAACAACCATGCATTACAAATGTTGAAAGAATAGTCTTACAAACATCTACAAAACATGCATGGAAATGTGTTGGCCTTAACATGCTTCTGAATTAAGAAAAAGTCCCAAGACACATATGTACACCATACATCATTATCCTAGTAGTGGGACATTGGAGCCACTTCTCGCTCCTCAAAGAAATGATTGTAAACTCTTAAGGCTATGTGGGAGGAGCCAAGGTGAAAATTCCTTGCTCATACAATGGGAGTGGTATATATAGCCAAGGGAGATGCTTGACCTTTGTGACTCTTGGACTACCCTCATGACTTTTCAACTAACATGACTCTTCATCTTCATGTGTGTGTCCATTGGACGTCCACTTTACGTTACATCCAGTTACAACAAATATGGCCCATGGTAGTCATGTGGCCTTGACAACTCATGACACAACTTGACATGACACTGCTAACATGTACTAGATGATTGTGGTGTCCATGTCAATCTGTTGCGCTGTGAAGTGATGGATGTACTCTCGTGTGTGCTTTATCTTCTCCTCCGCATGACTTGATGTTGCAGGGTCTTCAATGGCCTTGGTCTTGCAAGATTGTTCCATGCGTGTGTTCCTTTCGCTTACAACTTGATGTGCGATGTTCGTTTGTCTAACTGCAAGTAAGTTTTCTAGCATGTGGGCTCCTTGTTCACCCCATTCGTCATCTCGCCACGACCTATCAGTGTACTTGTGCCTGCAATTCACTCATGATGGGACAACATCAAATCCAAAAACCTCTTAGTCTAGCATGATGCATTGTTTTCCGTGTTTCGGGCCCGGGGTAGATGACATGTTGGGAAGAGTTCTTAGTTACTGTGCACTGCATAGTTCAAGGTGACAGGGAGGGAGGACTAGTCACTGAGACTGTGCAAAACGCAACTCATGCTTGGACAAGGAACTTTGGGGCACAGTCTTCACTGTCGGGGAAAACTGCGCAGAGGCCACTGGAAGGCAGAATTGCACAGTTAAGGACACCAATAATAGCTGCAAGGTGGGACCCTTAGGGACACCCCTGCGTAGTTTCTAGAAGGAAAGGTGGTATAGCAGAGGGACCAGAGGACAGTTCTGCACAATTTTTGAGAGCAGTGAGTCCCGGTTGAGGGAAGTCATTGTGAGGACATCTCTATGCAATTTCGGGGAGAAATGAAAGCTCAGGTCTCTATGCAATGCGGGGTTCTAACAAGCAGGAAGGAGGCTCTATGAATGTTCTTGCGAAGTGCGTAGTTTGGATAGAAAGTAAGGAAATTTCTACACAGTTCTGGGAAGGAAGATAAGTTGTTCACTTTTGGGATTGTGTAGTACAACTAACCCAAAGGACAACCTCAAGCACTGTGCGGTTCCAGGCAATAGAGCATCACCACTGAGGGTTGAGACTACTTAGTGCAGCTTAGTTGGGGGCGATGAAGTGAAGTTGTTCTATCAATAGATTTTCAAGAAAATGGCTAAGTGTGAGAGGCAAGTGAACTTGTGATGACTCAACATTGTGATCACACACTTAGCATACTTCGACAACATGACAACATTGACCACTGTGACAACATAGCAAACAATGACCCTCTATGAGATTGTCTAGTTCTGAAAGCGACAAGTGTGACACTTGGGATACAACTTTGGATGTCTGTGACGAAACTTGCGCGATAGTGCTTACAACTTTCCGTAGAGTGCAATAGGTGTTCACATAGTTAGGACAACTTGTATACACAAATACCAACATTCATGGTCACTAGAACTGTTCGAAAACATGACATAACAACCAGACATGTCAAAAGATGATAATTGATCCAACAAGCGAAAGGGGGCAAGACAGGTAGAGGAAACACATGGAATGAATTTCATTGCTTGAAACCATGAATGCCATTGAAGACAAAATGACATGAAAATGATAAGAAGTCCTTCAAGCTATACTAAAGGAGTATTTCAAAAGATGTGCTTCATTTTCCATACTTTCCCTACAAAGGGTTGTGCATTAGATTAAGCCCTCATGTGGTCTTGATCTTATATCATACCTTGGGTTCCTTGGTCTTCTTATCTTCAGCTTTAGCTCCTTGAGAGTCCTCTATCATGTCATTGTTCTTGTGTTCACTGAGAGACACATATGTGCAATTTCAGTGGATAGTGTCTGCTGCAGGATGAGGCCCTGGGAGGACACACATACGCAGTTTTATGATGCAAGGCAGAATGAGTAGCTGGGGGACAAACTGTGTAGTTTTAGGATGCCAGGCATTGTTGCAGGATGATGTCTTGGGAGGGAACCTCTGTGCAGTTTTAGGATGCAAGGCAAACAAGACAACTAAGGGACAAAACTACGTAGTTTCTAGAGACAGTGAGTTCTGATTCAAGGAAGGACACTGGGGGAAACCCACTGCGCAATTTTGAATGCTAAGAGAGGTTGGGATTTTTTCACATTGTGTAGTTAGTGTGTTATATGAGTGTGAAACATTTCTATGTGGTGAGAACAACCCATTCTCACAAAGCTTTCCCCCTGAAGAAAAAACAAGCATTCCCTTTGCATGACGAGCGATAATCCCTTGCCCAAGGATGACACGTGCTATAGAAATATAAAAGCGTGAACAACTCTTACGACCGAAGAGGGAAGCTTGAGATCATAAACTTACCAAATAAGTGACTAAGGAACAATTGATCACAAGATCCAAAGTAGGCTCCAAAATTTGAGTACAGACCAAAATGTTGGAGGTGTTGATTTCGCTACAACAAAAATTTGGACTCCTAAATGGTGACAAATAGTCTTTGTCGAGAAGTGGGACCACATGGGGCCAAGTGGAACCAGACCAGGTTCAGGGATGGAATGTAACATCCAATGATGTTCCCCTCCTGGACAAGGTGAGGGGAAAGGATCAAACAAGAATGTTTACTTCAAAAGGTGACTTGATCCTATTAATGTCTAGCCTTGGTGATGCCTAGGAAAAATTTGGTCCTAGAGCTAGGGCTATGGATTTCTGAAGATTCCATTGTTAGAATTTACTCAAATGTGGAGAAGAGAGAGAGGACCCACCAGTGCAGTAACCCAGAGGAATTCAAATTTTTTCCTTGGGTCAATTCTCAGGAAATTGATGCCCTAGGTGATCTAATGGGGCTGGAATTGGGGAAAAAGGGGGAAAATGGTAAAAGAAAGGTTAAAATGATCACCCTTTTTAGGGACCAGTGCCTAATTCACTTGGGGATATGGAGACAAGGATAATGATGAGTAAGAACTTGGTTTCTTGATCAAGGAGGCCCGAAAAGTCAACTTCATCCAATGTTGAGAGAAAGAAAAGAAAACTAACCTTCAAGCATTTATACTTCAAAGAAAAGGATGCAAGCTTATCAAGACAAATAAATCTCTAGGACATTTCATTCATATCACATTGGCCCATACATTAAATTAGCTAAAACATGCTTAATTCCACATTTCAATTATGCAATAACTAGCCCTAATTTTAGTGGTATTCACCAACAAGAATAACAACATCAAAATTTACTTACAACATTATAGAATATATCCAACTAGATTTTTTTTTGCAAATATGAAGCTCCAAGATAGAAATAACCCAAATCCATACTTCAAAATTCATCCATCCTCCAAAATAATCCTCCAAGGAAAAAATGTGAAGTTCTCAAAATATACAGAGATCCCAAGTCAAGTGATGATACAAATGAATGTATCTAACATCAATATATATCCTCCTAAGGAGTTCGAATTAGCCTATGGGCTCCTAATGATAAAATAATGTGCAAATAAAACCTTTATTGGTGACAAGGCCACCATACTAGCTCGTACTGTAAAAACAAGCCTCACAAGGTGTTGGCTTAGTGGGGCCTGACCCAGGTTCAGAAGTGATTTAGCCAAACAAATCCTGGTACTACTGGCCCTTTGGGCAACAATCCGCGGAGCACAGACTAAGGTCTCACTCGAAGTAGTATGGGAGGGTGCTAGAACCAGTTTTCCACACCCTAGGGATTTCTGATGATTTCAAGTGGTCTACGGTTTGATCCAGTGCGCACGTTGCTACGCACACTTACCCATACCTTGTAGCCTGAGATGCTGCCTTCGCGCAGCCCTTTTCAGGGGCCGAACAATGTTATTACCTAACTCCCTACTCGCAATCTGATATTAGTTGATTTACTTAACTTATTTGTATGCTTTCAGTTATACTTAACAATATTCACAATACAAGTACACACAATAACTAAACAGTATAATTGCAAGTGACATCAAACATGTAATAACTTAGAATAGATACACAGAATTGATAACATAACTTCTCTTTATTATTCTCTTCCTTCAGTTACAGACTTGACTCTACCCTACGTACTCAACTGCAGGGGTCCGCGCACTCAGCTGCGGACTCTACTAGGCCTCTGCGCACTCAGCTGCAGAGCCTCTTCCTATTACTATGACCCAAGACACTTAAACTTTTCCTCTACACTTCGCTAACCATCAGATTCCATCCATTCATTCAATTCTTATTTTCTTCTCTACTTTACAACTTAGAGCCTTACTCTATTTATACAATCCCATGGTCTGTGGGTCATGGGTAGGCTGACACTACATTCAAAACTTATGGTGGACAACCCTATGACTCTAACATATAATTTGCGCTCCGCACCCGCAATTCATGGAGATTTACAATAATATTCCTCAAAACTTGAGCTTTGAGCCCAAAAACATGTTGTGGGGGGATTCCATGCCCAACAGGACCCCAACACAAACATCATGACTCATCTTGAGTCACTCTATTGGCGCAACGATCTTAGCGCGGAGTCCCTCCAATTGGTTCTGAACTATCCCAATGTCCGCATCGCACTGAGCCGCTGCTTGTTGAACCTGCTGCACTCTCCCTTCTGAAACCTCTATTTCTGGCATGCTGTGCTACATCTATGCATGCATCCCCTGAATATGCGCTAGATTTCCTTCAATATCTGTCATGATTGTGAAGGCTTCATTGATCCATCGCTGGACATGCGCTTTAAGGACCGCTTCCTTGTGGCGCGCCGCATCCACCTGCTCCTTTAAGGCCTTGGCTTGCTGCATCCTTGCAAGCCGCTAAGTGAGGACTACTATCTATGCAGTCCCACTGATGCTATCGTACTGCTGCTGGAGTTCCCATGCCTCTATCTCTAGCCACTGGATATTGGGATCCTCTTACAAGGTCGTGAGGACCTCCAGTGCATGTTCCAACATATTTGTGCAGTTGCGCATTGCATCTACAATATCTTCCATCCCTGCTACAATAGAGTTGGAGCACTATTCTCATATTTTTGGGGGCATGGATGATCCGAATTGGATCCATGAAAATTATCAGAGTTTTATGACTGTTTCAAATCATGACAAACTTCAAAATCTTGTAAACAATGAGCTATCAGAAATAACCTCTGTATAATGGTAAATTGTAGCCAGCACAGAGCAACGAGGACCTTTGGTCAAAGCGCGCTGACCGTTGGCCCATGGGGACTATGCATGGCGCAAAAAGGGCAGTTGGTAGGCTCAAACCCAGAAACAGAGGTTGTTTCACGCATCACTGGGCAAAACCCCTCGAGAAGGAAAAGTCCCGAGCGCTCGGTCACAAGGGAAAATCAGAAAACCATGGGAAAAGTGCCAAAACCAACAGGCGGGTCCCGCGCTCCAAAACCGGCGAAATATCGAAGACATTTCAGGCGATAAGCGGGTTTGGCAAAGGATCAAGCGATGCCATACGTTGAATGACGCGTGTTCAGTGGATGAGAGAGAAAACTACTCTCATTGCGGGCTAACAGTCAAGCATGTCACCCGCGCAATAAAACTGATGACCGTAGGATCTAGAGGCCCCATATCTAACAGCGGAGATTGCACTCGATGGAAGACCGGATTTGGAGGGAGAAATAAACTACGACGCATAAAAGTTTGAAGTCCAATTTGACCGCTGAGCTGGAGGATGAATCATTTCACAAAGTAACCAAAGTAACGACCGTTCGAGGAAGAGATGGTGCTCAGT
This sequence comes from Pinus tabuliformis, assembly GCA_031772625.1. Classification (NCBI taxonomy): domain Eukaryota; kingdom Viridiplantae; phylum Streptophyta; class Pinopsida; order Pinales; family Pinaceae; genus Pinus; species Pinus tabuliformis. The sequence goes on from CM062813.1 coordinate 1,183,261,060, forward strand.
TCATAAGAAGACAAGTGGCCACCTCCTATGAAACGCTACACAATGACGATGACACAGAAGCAGGGAATTCCAGTGGATAGAGGCAGGAAATCCAAAGAGATGGAAGAGGAAGCGAACAGTCAAGGGACAGATTGGCTTTAAGCCATGAACAGACAGAGAACATAAAAAAGAAGACAGTGAGACCGAAGAGATAGAACAGTGAGTAAAGCAAGAAGCAGAGAACAAAGAAGTCGAGCTGACCTGTAGAGCTAAGGCAGCATCGAGTAGACAGAACCGAGAAGGCTTGAGAGGTTCAAGCAATCCTTGAGAGGAAATTTGTCGGGAACTGAGTACTAGATTAGACTCATCCCATTAAGACCAGTTGAGGTCGAGACTTGGTAAGGGGGAGTATGTGTACTCTAGTGGCTTGGGAAATCCATGTACCACCTTACTAAGCATCATCTGTTCCAAGAGACTCAATTTGAGCTCCTCATTGTAAAAACTCTGCTTAAAGACACAATAAGAAAAGGACACCACTGAAAGTTGGACCAGGAGACATAGCCCAAGAGGATTGGGTGAACTCCTTATTAAATTGTTGTGTTTTTGAATTTGCTTGCTGTGTTTGTCTTACTGTTTTCCAGTGTTTGTGTATTTTGCAATCTTATCGAACTGTTTCCTAAGATAACATAGACACACACACACCAGCACATGAGTTTGTAATACCTACATTAATTAACTGAGATCATACATAAGTTATTTTCATATCAAATGGTATAAGAGCTCTAGGTTATTAAGGTTAGACAAGCTTGTGTTGGATTTAGCTATTGAATGCTAACTAGATCAAAGCTAAAATTAGGAAAAGGAGAGTTGGTCGAAACTAATCCTGAAATTGGAAGAGTCTATCCTTAGAAGATAATGTCGGAGGAAGGTTATGTGGGGCCAAACCCTCAATTTATAGATATTTTCCTGGCCATAAGGTCTATGGTAGAGGAAATGTATAAGGACTTTAGAAAACATAAAGATGAGGATTCATCAGGCTCCAAACAAGATAAAGGAGAAGAAGAGTCTCTCCTCCATGACCACTCAAAAGGAAAAAGGAAAGAAGAAAGCTTTCTCACACCTCCTAATAGCCCTGAACATAAAAAGAAGACATCTTTGATTAAACTAGATGTTAAATTTGATTTACAATATATGATGGAGAGTTGAATGCATAAAAGTTGGACAATTGGATCATACAACTTGATGTTTATTGTAGAGTGCAGAGTATTGATTCAAACAAGAGAAAGATTCAGCTGGTCAGCCTATGCCTAGGAGGCACTGCCCTATTTTTGTGGGAAGGCAGGACCCAAGCTGACATGAAGAGACATGGTAATATTATTTCTGTCTGAAGTGAATTTGTTTCTACAATCAAAAAGAAGTTCTATCCACTAGCTTACATGTAGCAAGCCATGATGAGCTGGCAAACTCTTCGACAATTAAAAGGGAAAAGTGTACAAGGTTATACCCAAGAATTTAGGAAGAGAGCATTGATTCTAGGAATCTCATTAGACTCACCTGAGACTCTTTTGAAGTACATCAGTGGTCTACACAGCCACATGAGGGACACTATCCTCATGTTTAATCCCACTAGTATAGATGAGGTATCTGTTCAAGCTACGCATCTAGAAGCTAGAGGAAAGAATGGAAACCCAGAAGTTGGGGGATCATCCCAACCCACTGCAAGCAAGAATAAGGAGAAAAGAAAATAGAAATGGAAAGCAAGGAAGGCCAATACTGCACAGAAAATCAAGTCTTCATGCACTCACTGTAAGAAGGATGGGCATGATGATGAGCACTGTTGGATTCTACATCCGGAGCTGAGACCTAAGAAGTTCGAGGGCAAGAAGAAGAAGACTGCTGCAGCTATTTAGAAAGATTTGGGATCGGACTCAAGAGATGAAACAACCATTGCAGCCACAGGTATAAAAGGTAAGAATTATGAAGCATCTACTAGTAATTCTGCACAATCTAATCTTGATGAAGAAAATGAGAGAAAAAGACATGATCTTTTCCATATTCGAGTTATTTCCAAACATCAAAAGATTGATACTTTGTTTGATAATGTCTCACAAGTAAATTTAATTTTTGAAGAAATTGTAAAGAAGTTTGGATTACTGACCACACCTCACAAGAAACCATACCCATTAGGATGGTTAAGTGATAAAGCACAACTACAAGTGACTAGACAATACAAACTTAAGTTTTCTTTTGGGTCAACATTTGTAGATGAGGTTGAGTTAGACATAATTCCTTTGGATATATCTGGAATTGTTTTAGGAAGTCCTTACTTGTATAACAGAAAAGTTATTTTCTATAGAGCTAAGAACAAGTATCTACTCGTTAAAGATGGAATCGAATACTTTGTAAGAGCTCATAAGCTCAAGAATAATTATACTCTCACAAACTCAGGGCAGATGAAACGAATGATAAATTCATGCAAACAATTTTTACTAATGGTTGTAAAGGAAAAGAAACCTGATAAAACCAATGTATTTGAGGGTTGTGATGCTAAACAGAAAGCTGATTTAGAAAAAGTTGTTTCAGAGTATGATATCTTGTTTCAAGAACCTAAAGGTCTGCCACCCAAAAAGGAAATACTGCATGAAATTAATTTGCAGCAAGATGCTCCATTGCCTAAAATTGGAATGTACAGTTTGTCCGCTTTAGAGAATGAAAAAATCAAGAAGCAAGTGCAGGAGTTGCTCGAGAAGGGTTTCATCAGACCTAGCACATCACCATGTGGATCTCCAATCATTTTGGTGAGAAAGAAAGATAGCTCGTGGAAAATGTGCATTGATTGCCGAGCACTGAATAAGATAACAATCAAAAATCGTTATCCCCTTCCTCGCATAGATGATTTGCTAGATCAATTGAAAGAAGTTGTTTATTTTTCCAAGCTAGACTTGCATAGTGGATATCATCAGGTCAGAGTTGCAGAACAAGATGCATGGAAGACTGCTTTCAAGACAAAGCAGGGATTGTATGAGTGGCTGGTTATACCTTTTGGCTTAACTAATGCTCCTGCTACTTTCATGAGAATAATGAATGATGTACTCAGACCTTTTCTTGATGATTTTGTTATTGTATATCTGGATGACATTCTGATATTTAGCAAAAAATGGGAAGAACATTTAAAGCATGTTAAGCAAATAGGAGATGTTTTGAAAAGAGAAAAACTTTATGTTAAACTCTCAAAATGTGAATTTGGAAAAACATATTTGAATTATGTGGGATATATAGTAGGGGGTGGTGAATTGAAGATAGATCCCTCGAAGGTGACAGTCATTGTAAACTGGCCTAAACCCAAATCTACTACAGAAGTTAGGAGCTTCTTAGGAGCAACACAATATTGGAGAAAGTTCATTTCTAACTTTTCCTTAATTGCAGCTCCCTTACATGCTTTAACGGGATTGAGCAAGGTGTTTCAGTGGGGAGGCAAACAGCAGAAAGCCTTCGACACCTTGGAAGAAGATATTAGTACAGCACCAATACTAGCATTGCTTGATCTTCAAAGACCTTTTGAGATCCAAACGAATGCCAGTGACTATGCCATGGGAACAGTGTTGATACAACACAGTAAACCCATATGTTATCATTCTGAGACATTTAATTATGTAGTAGTTAACTATCCCACATATGATAAAGAATTATATGCATTAGTACAGAGTCTGAAAAAGTGGAAACATTACTTAATGGGAAAAGAAACAGTAATACATACTGATCATCAACCACTTCAATATCTACACTCCCAAACTAAGTTGCAGCAATCGAGACACTATAGATGGATGGGATTTCTACAACAGTTTCATTTAGTCATTAGATATAAAAAGGGTATACACAATAAAGTTGCAGATATGTTATCTAGACCCATTATAAATGAATCTACTATACTTAAGCATAATTCTGTGTTACATGAGAGCTACATTGAACAATATGCTCAAGATATAGACTTTAAAGATGTATATGCAACTTTAATTCAAGGAAAACGAGTAAAATAATTGGACTATTATATTAAGGACCGACTCTTATATCATTGTGGGAAGCTATGTAGTCCACAAACTAAGAGAGTAAAGATAATTCTAGAAGCACACACTTCTCTAATATCAGGTCACTTTGGGGTAAGTAGAACAGTTGCATAGCTGCAAAGGTTTTTTTATTGGCCAAAAATGAATGGGACAGTTTCTAGATATGTAAGAGGGTGTACTATGTGTGCTAAAAGCAAGCCCAACAATAGAAAACTAGGCTTGTACACTCCATTACCAGTTCCTTCTCATCCTTGGGAAAGTGTTTCCATGGATTTTGTTGGAGGACTGTCTAAATCTAGGAAAGGTCATGATTATCTGTATGTTGTTGTGGATAGGTTTAGTAAAATGTGTATTTTGATACCTTGTAATAAACAGATTACAGCTGAAAAAATTGCAAAATTGTTCTTTCAACATGTATGGGTTCATTTTGGATTACCCACTTCCATTATATCTGATTGAGACACCTGATTTGTGGGAAAGTTTTGGTCAAGTCTGTGGGAACTGATGGACACCAAACTGAAGAAAAGCACAACTTTCTATCCACAAACCGATGGCCAGAAAAAATTAGTCAACAGGACAGTGATCCAGTTGCTCAGAGGATATTGCAATAAGCATCCTAAGCTTTGGGATGAACATTTGTGTTATGTGCAGCATGCTTACAACCGACCTAAACATTCTTCTACCCAGAGATCTCCTTTTGAGACCTGTTTTGGTTTCACACCAAGGTCTCCCTTGGATTTTGTCTTTGGTAAGGAAACAACAGTTGAAGGAAATGGCGATGTGGATAGGGCAACTAGGTTCATCGAACAAATCCAAGAGATTCACCAGGTAGTACAGGAACAGCTAGAAAAGGGCCAGGCCAAATACAAGGCAAGGCATGACAAGCATCGGATGGAGCATAGTTTCAAAGTTGGTGATCAAGTCTAGCTGTGTATCAGCAAGGACATGATGCAAGGTGGAGGAAAAAATCTAAAGCCTATTAGGTATGGACCTTTCAAGATACTTGAGAAAATTGGTCAGAATGCTTTTCGCCTTGATCTACCAGCTTACATGCACATCTACTCAGTCGTAAAAGCAAACAACTTGAGACTATTTGAACCTTCATTAATTGAGGATCCCGAAGAGCAGAATCAATTTCCTTCTATTGATGACCTGCTACCTGAATATCTTAATGAATCGCAGGAAGACACAGTTCTGGACGGAAAGGTGAGAAAGACGCACAGGGGAGATGTTGAGTACCTCAGAATTGGGCTCAGGAGTTCAAAGCCAAGCAGTGCAAAGTGGATAGAGATTAGACAAGTGAGACAATTGTACCCTCACTTAGTCGATGCTTGAAAACCAACTTTTGGTGGTCCAAAAGCTAAAACATTTTTAATTCCACATTTCAATTATGCAGCAACTAGCCCTAATTTTAGTGGTATTCACCAACAAGAATAACCACATCAAAATTTACTTACAACATTATAGAATATCTCCATCTAGATTTTTTTTGCAAATATGAAGCTCCAAGATAGAAATAACCCAAATCCATACATCAAAATTCATCAATCCTCCAAAATAATCCTCCAAGGAAAAAATGTGAAGTTCTCTAAAGATAGAGAGATCCCAAGCCAAGTGATGATAGAAAGGAATGTATCTAACATCAATATATATCCTCCTAAGGAGTTCAAATTAGTCCTAATGATAAAATAATGTGCAAATAATAACCTTTATTGGTGACAAGGCCACCATACTAGCTCATAATGTAAAAACAAGCCTCACAAGGTGTTGGCTTAGTGGGGTCTGACCCAGGTTCAGAAGTGATTTAGCCAAACAAATCCTGGTACTACTGGCCCTTTGGGCAACAGTCCGTGGAGCAAAAACTAAGGTCTCACCCAAAGTAGCATGGGAGGGTGCTAGAACCACGTTTCCACACCCTGGGGATATCTGATGATTTCAAGTGGTCTGCAGTTTGATCCAACGCGCACATTGCTTCGCACACTTACCCATACCTCGTAGCCTGAGATGTTGCCTTTGTGCAGCCCTATTTAGGGGCCGAACAATGTTATTACCCAACTCCCTACTCGCAATCCGATATTAGTTGATTTACTTAACTTATTTGTACGCTTTCAGTTATACTTAACAATATTCACAATACAAGTGCATGCAATAACTAAATAGTATAATTGCAAGTAACATCAAACATGTAATAACTTAGAACAGATACACAGAATTGGTAACATAACTTCTCTTTATTATTCTCTTCCTTCGATTACAAACTTGACTCTATCCTGCGCACTAAGCTGCAGGGGTCCGCGCATTCAGCTGCGGACTCTACTAGGCCTCTGCACACTCAGCTATAGAGCCTCTTCCTATTACTACAACTGAAGACACTTAGACTTTTCCTCTACACTTTGCTAACCATCAGATTCCATCCATTCATTCAATTCTTATTTTTTCTCTACTTTACAACTTAGAGCCTCACACTATTTATACAATCCCATGGTCTGCAAACCATGGGTAGGCCGACACTACATTCAAAACTTATGGCAGACAACCCTATGACTCTAACATATAATTTTCACTCCGCGCCCACAATTCACGGAGCTTTACAATAATATTCCTCAAAACTTGGGCTTTGAGCCCCAAAACATGTTGTGGGGGGATTCCATGCCCAACAGAACCCCAACACAAACATTGTGACTTGTCCTTGAGTCACTCTGTTGGTGCAGCGATCTTAGCGCAGAGTCCCTCCAATTGGTTCCGAACTATCCCGATGTCCGCAGTCCACTCAGCCGTTGCTTGTTGAACCTACTGCATTCTCTCTTCTGAAACCTCTGTTTTCGGCATGCTGTGCTGCATTTGTGCATGCATCCCTTGAATACAAGTGAGCTTTCCTTCAATATCTATCGTGATTGTGAAGGATTCATCAATCCATGGCTGGACACGCGCTTTGAGGACCACTTTCTTGTGGCGTGCCACATCCACTTGCTCCTTTAAGGCCTTGGCATGCTGCATCCTTACAAGCCGCTGAGTGAGGACTACTATCTACACAGTCCCACTGATACTATCGTACTGCTGCTGGAGTTCCCATGCCTCTATCTCTAGCCATTAGATATTGGGGTCCTCTTGCAAGGTCTTGAGGACCTCCAGTGCCTATTCAAACATATTTGTGCAGTCGCGCATTGCACCTGCAATATCTGCCATCCCTGCTGCAATAGCACTGGAGCGCTATTCTCAGATTTTCAGGGGAGTGGATGATCCGAATTGGATCCATGAAAATTATCAGAGTTCTATGACTGCTTCAAATCATGACAAACTTCAAAATTTGTAAACAACAAGCTATCAGAAATAACCTCTGTATAATGGTAAATTGCAGCCAGCACAGAGCAACAAGGACCTTCAGTCAAAGCATGCTGACCGTTGGCCCATGGGGACTGTGCATGGCGCAAAAAGGGCAGTTGGGAGGCTCAAACCTAGAAATGGAGGCGTTTCACGCATCGCTAGGCAAAAACCTCGAGAACGAAAAGCCCCGAGCGCTCGGTCACAATGGAAAATCAGAAAACCGTGGGAAAAGCACCAAAACCGACAAGCGGGTCCCGCGCTCCAAAACCGGCGGAATATCGGAGGCATTTCGGGTGATAAGTGGGTTTGGCAGAGGACCAAGCGATGCCATACCTTGAATGACGTGTGTCCGGTGGATGAGAGAGAAAAATGCTCTCATTGCGAGCTAACGGTCAAGCAAGTCACCCACACGATAAAAGCGATGACCGTAGGATTTGGAGGCCCCAGAACTAATAGCAGAGATTGCACCCGATGGGAGACCGGATTTGGAGGGAGAAATAAAATACGGCGCATAAAAGTTTGAAGTCCGATTTGACCGCTGAGCTGGCGGATGAATCATTTCACAAAGTAACCGAAATAACGGTCATTCGAGGAAGAGCTGACACTCAGTTCGTAAGGAAACAAGTGACCACCTCCTGTGAAACGCTACACAGTGGCAATGACACAGAAGCAGGGAATTCCAGCGAACAGAGGCAGACGATCCGAAGAGATGGAATAGGAAGCGAACAGTCAAGGGCCGGATTGGCTTTAATCCATGAACATAAAGAGAACATAAAAAAGAAGACAGTGAGACCGAAGAGACAGAACAGAGAGTAAAGCAAGAAGCAGAGAAGTCGAGCTGACCTGCAGAGCTAAGGCAACATTGAGCAGACAAAACCGAGAAGGCTTGAGAGGTTCAAGCAATCCTTGAGAGGATATTTGTCGGGAACTCAGTACCAGATCGGACTCATCCCATTAAGACCAGTTGAGGTCGAGACTTGGTAAGGGGGAGTCTGTGTACTCTAGTGGCTTGGGGAATCCAAGTACCACCCTACTAAGCATCATCTGTTCCAGAAGACTCAATTTTTGCTCCTCATTGTAAAAACTCTACTTAAAGACATAATAAGAAAAGGCCACCACTTAAATCTGGACCAGGAGACGTAGCCCAGGAGGATTGGGTGAACTCCTTATTAAATTGTTGTGTTTTTGAATTTGCTTGCTGTGTTTCTCTTATTGTTTTCCAATGTCTGTGTATTTTGCAATCTTATCGATCTGTTTCCTAAGATAACATAGACACACACACACCAGCACATGAGTCTATAATACCTACATTAATTAACTGAGATCATTCATAAGTGATTTTCATATCAATGGAAGGTTGCGCCTTCAACCGCAACTCGGCAATCTAAAGGTTCAGCTCCAACTGAACCTTTGTTGTCTCTTCTCTTGTGTCATGGATGCCACTTGCCAAACTATGGATCCACACTTCTACCGGTAGATTTGTTGCGATAGCCAGCTCTGGGACATGTCGGCAATCGTCATCTACCGTCTCCACCAACCTTTGGTTCTGCGACACCAACTCGTCACGCTGCAAGCTAAGCTGCTCCATATTGATCTTCTGCTAAATAAGAACTTGGATCGTGCGGTTCTCCTTGGCGTGCAGCTCTTCTGTGATCCCATCCTGGAGCTGATAGAGCATTTCCCATGGAAGGGCAGCTAGATTAAGGCCATGGCCTTTCATCATGCTAACTGTCATTCGGTCCATCGCATCTGATGATACTATTGCTCCCTCTGGAAACACTATTGTGTTGGCCATCCTCGCACGCAACATCTGTTTTGCTGCTGAAGTGCCTACTATGACGTGGGTAGACAGGATACCTTCTTGAGGGGGCTGCACCTATCACTCCTATAGTTGTGCCATGAGGACCCCCAACACACTCTAGTACTCCGTCATAAACTCTTGGAATGCTTCATTGGTGACATCCTGAACCATTTCACCAATGTCATGGAGATCACCTTCGGTCAAGGTGATCGGGTCAATGGCCAACTTTGAAGCCTTAACCTCTTCCTTGGACCTAATCTCTCTACGATGCGCGACCGTTTGAGTTGTGTGGACATGGTCCCTGGGTCTGCGCTCTATTCTGCTATTTTAGTGTCCTTTGCCTCCTATCTTGAGGACGTTGCTTGGCCCTCCTCTGTTGCTACCTTTGTTTTCTGCGTTGCTGTTGTTGCTTCTGCGGCCTTCTTTTTCTCCATGACTTTCTATGCTACTTCGCGTACTTCCCTTACCTCAGCTGTTGCTTTTTTGTTTCGCCTTCTCTCATCCATTTGGGTGACGCGCAGCTTGGCATCATGCTTCTATTTCTGTGCTGTTGCTTTCTCTAGCTCCGCCAATTCTATGGCGCACCACTCGGGAGGCCATGTCTCCAATACTGTAAATATCGTGTCGTCAGTGGCTACAAATGGTAGCTTTGTCCACTCCTGCGCCGAATCCTTTCGTGCCTGATGTATATGTTGTGCATTACTGCCTTAAAGTCTGCAAAACTCTGCAGACTATTATGCACTATAGGTGACAGGCGCGACCTCTTGTTGATCCACATTTGGATGCTCGCCTCCATGAGCACCCAGAAATTTTAGTATCTTATCCATTTCGCGTCCTTGGTGGCCCAGAGCGAAGCATACTTCGCGGCCTCTAGTAAGTCTCGGTCAATGTTCGGGAACTGGCTATCCTCCGACAGTTATCCCACTACCAGCAAAATTGATAAGAGCAACCACACATACTGGAAGTTCTTACCCTGCTCTTGGGCCTCGCAACAGTTTAACAAAAACTCCTCGGAGAGGAACTCAGCCCAGTTGAACTGGACCCCCTCCGCGCACTCTTCGGCCAACGCGACCATCTGTGCTAGTACCTCATCAGCACGGCATTTTCTCATTCCTTTACTAGCCAGGAGTTGAGTTGATACGAGCACCCCCTTATCCTTGATGTTGGAGATGGCGTAGCCCCTCTTCTTTTTCTCCAATTTATACTTTTCCTTCATGCCTTCCATGAGAGCCCAATCGCTTCCTTTTCCGGCTATAGTTGCGGGGTCCTTTCCCTTACAAGGGAGCTGCGAAATACGGTGGATGAGGTCTGCCATGATGGGAATAGGCTCCTCCAACCTGTTGATGCCCCGAAATTCGTTGCAACAACATCGGGGAAACCACCCGGTCCGGAACTTAGTGCAGCTCCTTTTCCGTTTGGAATAGTGGCTCCGACTGGGGATAATGGGACCAGTTTCCCAAAGATTATAAGTAAACGGGATGGATGAATGATTTACGATATAAGGTGATAATAAATAAATAACTAAACTACAAAAGAAATATAATAACTATAAGCTAATCCCGGGACTTATCGATTCATAGAATGCAGCGTTTGATAGTCTGTGCTTAATTGGCAGGCATATAGATGACACTAACAATAAGCATAGATGTTTAAATCATTTAAGATTGCTCTGCATAAGTAGTTATGCAGAGCGATAATAGCGAATTACTGCACTCAGTCACTTATATTATTGATACACGCATGAGTAAAAGAGATAACAAATCACAAAACATTCAATAGTGATATGAAATGCAGACTTGCTGTTATATTGCATACATGTAATCAACAATAGCAAAAGTAATAACACAGCAATTCATATAATAGAAAAGAGAACAGATACAGATAATAGTACCATGCAAGCTGTTTGATCAATCCAATATATTAATCGCTATGTCGCGGTCCTTCCTTCAAACCAGAAAGCATTCCAAGCAAACGACAATAGTGCACAATTTACTTAAAACAGCCTTCCAAGTAAAATTAAGAACCAGTGGTCGAGTTTCAAAAAGAATATAGACTGAAGCACAATAGTGCAAACTTCAGCCTTTAAGTCTTTTACAAAATTTTACGACCCTTTCCAAAACAATGAAAGGGTCTATAAATACTATGCTAATCTAAATATCTAAAACTGAAAAACTACTAAATCGGCATTAACAAACATCATCTTGCATTTTGGTGATTCGACAATCGGCGGCGATGCTTCAGTCAGAGGTCTCTTTGCCTTTACTCCTTCGCTGACATATCGCCAGCATTGGCTCTACTTCTGGTGGAGTATTGAGGCGTGAATTCAGCTGTGCATCATATGTGGCATCTTGAATGTCGGCAATCAGGTATCGGAGAGCATCTGTCAGACAGTTAAGAGCCGACCTTTGAGAATGTGGTTTAATCAGGAAAAGCCAGTATGCGTCGGCGGTCAAGGTATTTACTCCAGCAATTAACCGCCCTTGTTTCTCCAGATCAGGGTAATTCCTGTGCTCCAGCATGTTTGCGGTTGTTATGTTTCCAGGTGTGCATTGTGAAATCATGTTTGCCAGATACAATGTATCATTAACTAGATTGATCATGTTGTTGGCAATCATTTTGCATCTGGAGGCTGCTCTTTCTGCTTTCATCACCTGTGTGTTCCATTCCATGAAAAGTATGTCCTTGTATGTTACATGGATTCGAGACAAGTTTGTTGCTTGCCCTTCTGGAGTGTCTTGCCATTCAATATACTCTGTTATATCGTCTTCAGCCTGATCCAACTTATTCCTGGCTTTCTCTATTTGCTCACATACTGTTGTAGATGCTTCACAAAGTATCTCAGCATCAACAAGTTGTTGGCACAAGAGCCTGATCTGAGATATCAATGCGTTGTTTATTCGAGTTGCCTCTGTTCTGAAATCATCAATACTCTGGGCACCTTTGATACCTTCGAGCTGTGCTGATAGCTGAATTATTTGCTCGTCTTTAGCTTTTATCATCAGCTCATTTGATGCCTTCAACTGGGATAATGCCTCTGATAATTCTTTTGCTTTCTGAATGTCAGATTGGTCTATCCTCAGTTTTTCAATTTGCTGGGTTAACAAATGATTCTCTTGTTGTTGGGCCAGCAATTGTTCTTCTACCTGCGCTGCCTTATTCCTTGCCTCTATCACTTCTGCTTGCAATGCGTATATCTCATGCTCTTTAGTCTTCAAAAGAAGACTTACTTCAGATGCTTTGTCAATAGTTGCCGCTGAATAAGCTCCCGCAAATTGCGATAGCTTTGTCAGATCTTTAGAGGGATCTGATTCTCCCTTCCAGACCACATTGCCCGTGACTGTTTGTTCAGGTGAAATAGAAGGTTGATCAAGCCTTCGTCTTTTCCTAGAGCGTCTAACAACGGCTCTATGCTTTGGGCTGTAGAAAATGTCTAGAGGAGGAATTTCCTCCACCTGAAGATCAATTTGATCAGATGGGTCTTGAGTAATTACCTCAACATTCTGTACCATGGGTGGGCCGCTGGTTCCTTCTGGAACCGGAGAAGAAGTAGTATCGGGAGCATTATTTATTTTAGAGGCGTCTGAGTCTTTGGAGGCTTCCTTACCACTTATAATGGAATCGAATTGGTTCCATTCTTTAATCAGTTCAGGATCAGTAGAGATTTGCTCACCTTGTTCTGTGTGGGCTTTACTCTGTTCTTTCTCCTGTTCAATCCTCTGTTGTTCCTCGAATGCCTTCCGCTGTTGCTCCTCTTGTGCTCTTTGCTGCTGTTCCTCCAATTCTCTTTTCTGCCTATCTTCCAGTTCTTTCTTTGCTTTCTCTTCTTCTTCTCTTTTCCTCTGTTCTTCTAACTCCTTTTGTTTTCTTTGCTCTTGATCCTTTTGTGTCTTTTGCTGCCTTTCTATCTGCTCTCTTCTATGCCTCTCTGCTTGCAGCTTGTTTTGCCTTTCCTCCTGTTGTCTATCATATTCTTTAGTTGTAACAGGAGATAGGTGTATTTGCTGCTGATCAGACTCGCTTGAGGAGGATGTTGGGGTTGTGGATAATAAATTTAGAGGCAAAGTTTGCAACCTTTGCTTTCTAAGTTTATTAAATTCAGTTAACTCCACATCTTCATATCTCAGTGAAGCAAGTTGTCTGACTTGGCTTATTGAATCGGCACTCATGAACAGGTCGTCAAACTGGTCTTCTTGATGAACAACCTTTGACAGCTTGGCCTGTTCCAAGGCAATGAAAGCAGTCTTTTTTGGATCGTAGAGTCTATTTGGAATAGAAGCTAGAGATATCATTTGGAGTTTTGTTGCTTCCTTTTCTGCATGTTTGTAATTCAGCAGCGTATAAACTCCAATTCTTAAAGGAAAAGAGGGCCATCCTCTCTTCTTCTCCTCTTTGAGAGTTTGTGTGACACCCTCAGACATGATCTGATAGGAGATTTCCCGGGCTAACAATTTATCTGGGATGTACAGGGGGAGAACATGTGGCCTAGCCTTGCTTCCAAAAACTCTAATATAGGAAAAATGTTCTTCGCCGAACCAATGGGCTACGGCTGGTAGGTCAAAAGAAGCTTCATAGGAAATTCTAGGGATAAGTCTGTGAAAAATAGAATAGTGAACGGGAACCATAAAACCATTGCAAATTTGATACAGATGGTCTTTGTGGGAGGGTTTCCACAATTTCCGATGATACAAGTGAATGGGTGTTGGGTCATGGGTTGTCCATCTCCAACCAAGGACAGGAAATTCAGAATTAAAACAAAGGGTATCCATAATGTAAGCAGAGTAATAGAAGGGTGGGATTTTTCTCTCGTTGACTCTGGTTTTGGCCCTAAACTCACGAATAGCTATGACCAATTTATCAGACAGAATAGTGGCCCAATCCATGATTATACTATTGACGGCCGCTTCCATTAAAGGAACCATATCAATATGGATATTTGTAGAGTCATGTAATCCCCACAATCTACACATCATAATTCCAGCATAGCAATAAGGTGAAGCCAAAGAAGCATTGGAGTACTTACCCGACATATCATGCTTGTGTTTAGCTGGATTTTGCCTCCAATCTCGGAGAGGTTCGGATGGTGATTCATTCTCTTTGGCGAACTTCTCCACAAAGGCTCTATTATAGACTTGCTCAGGTTCGGGCAAATGATACATCCGTCTCAAGTCGTCAGGCTTGAAGGAACCGAAAATCCTTCCATCCTTAGTATGGAAGGTTCTATCAGTGAGAGTAATTTCTTCAATTGCCCAACGTACCACATCAGTATAAGGCAAGACTTGTTCTCTGGCTGCTATTCTGTGCAGAAAGGAGTCAGCCAAATCTTTAAGAGTTGCCTCAGACTTTCTTAGTTCATCCACACTAGCCTCCATTACTGTCTTTTCTGGTTGTTCTGCTTCTAGCAAATTGTATGTACCTTGCCATGTAGTGCCAGGAAGACCAGTGCATGTAGTATCTGAGATTAAGCCTTTCTTTGAAACTATAGCAGCTTGGCCTGAGACAGGTGTCGCAGTAGACCCTGCCACCTTCTTGAATTTCTTTCCCATCATATTCAGACTTCTCTCGACGGTTGAATTCTACACAAATGCAAGAGAAATCGTAACAAGGAAATAACAATGACGATCCATAACGGGATAGATATATTATTTGAAGCGTGGTGAGATTATTCAAAAAGTGGCTGCGGATCTAATGATTTGAGAAGGCACCGCAGATGCAATGATGGTGATCTTACAGCCTGCAGCTCCATAAATGACCATTACTTAAGTTATTAAACCGAATGACCCCTTAAAGCGTGCAATAGATTTCTTCAAAGGTCTAATCGTAATTGTTCGTTAATTCGAAGGGGCAAAGCTTTAAATACACATGCATTACCTTATCCCTTTAATTAACGGCATTTTGAAATCTGTGCTTTTGTCAAATCGGATTTAAATATAACTTTAATGCTTTGAAATAATCACCTTTTAGGAATTCAGGTCATCATTAAGCGTCATCGCATCGCATCGGGAGTGTGAGTGACATTATCATTTGGGAAAGATCTTAGCGAATGCCGATTGCGACATTGCATTATATTTAGTGTGCGAACATAATCCCTAAATGTATATCAATTGATTTACCAACTACCGATAGCGATATTACATCGCATCGGGAAAAGATCTGAACGTCTTATAAAAATGCGTGGGATTGTGCCGACTGCCGATAGCGATATCGCATCGGGTCGAGGCTTAATAAACTTTTCATAAGAGGCAGCGCCGATATTTGATCACCGATATCGTGCCGCATCGGGGAAAAGACGTGTGCTTTTTCTGTGTGGTGTATTGGCTATCGCCGATGGCCGATAGCGATATCGCATCGGAAAGAACCAAGGTAACAAGTAATCTTGCGATTGCTTTTTCGGACTTAACCAAAATTTGCTTATTATTTGTTCAAAAAGGCTTTTATTCACAAATTCATTTGATTATCATTCCTTTTTCGAACAAATTCATTAATGCCAATCAAAATTTTAAAAGGGACCCATTTCATATGTTAATTGTTTGTAATAAAAATGTTATGAAATGGGGGGTTGTTGTAGGGCACAACAATTGGCGATTCGCTGGTAGAACCAGTTATCTCTAGACTAATAAATATACTTACACCTTTTCAAATAGAATCTTTATAAAGGAAAGGAAATTTCTAATATAACTAGATGTCTATTGATTCTGAATAAAACAGGTTTCTTCATTTGACTTCCTCTTTTTATAAATGCACTTTGAGTTTTAAAACAAGTCCTTATTGGTTCATAAAGGTAAAATAGAAAACTTTTCCATATCAGCTTTTTAAAATAAACTCCTCTGTCACAGGTAGAGCCTCTGCTGCCAGCAAACGTTCATAGTCTCGGAAGGGTTACCTTTTAACCATGTTGTTGTCCATTGTTCCATTCACTTAAGAGTGTGACTAAACAGAATGAATTCAAAAGATATTTTCGTATTTTTTGAATTTCACTTTCTTCTTTGCTTAAGATAAAAGCCATTGTCCTGGTTTGGTGAACTGATAATGACAATGCCATTCACGGGTAGTAATCAAACTGAACAAGCTGGCTCGTGATGAGACCCCTTGTCTTGAAATTTCAAGCCATTACCCTATTTGATATGCAGTTTTGGTAATGTCAGTTAAATTATTTTCCTATGAACATGGTAAGCAGGCTTGTAATAAGACCTCTTATCTTTAATCTTTTATATTTTAGAATTACACTCTGAGTAATCATAAACTTTTGGTGAATGGGATGAACAACTATCTTCTTAAGAGTAAATGGATGACAGGTTTAAGAGTTAAAGATGTTGAAGATGGATTAGCTCCTATTTTAATATAGATAACCTTTGGAGATTAATTTTAAAAACCCAAGATGACTCATAGAACTTCGTTCAGAGTGAAGTTTACAAAGGTTAGACTGTGATGTTCAGAATAAAAAGATATCTAATTTCCTAGAAATGATCTCTCTTGGTTTAAGACGCTATTATCCAAAAGTAAATATTAATAGTGCGGTGGCGAGACAACTTTTAATTACAGCGGAAGGTCAATGGAAGATGTCCCACATCCTTATTTCTACAAATCCTACAAACTATATAAAAACTATCAAACTACAAAGAGAAGGGGTTACCTTCTCAATTAAAGAATTTCTTCAAGATTAGACCATTGACAGGGAGAAAATCCCTCACCCCTGATAGATTTTGCAGTATAAAAGTGGAATGGCCTACTTTTTCACAGATCTGAAATGGTCCGATCCACAGTTTTTGAAATTTGGAATGTTTACCTTTGTCTTCATGGGCTTTGTCCCATTTCAGGACTAGATCTCCGACTTGGAATTGTCTGGGACTAGATGAGGCTAGATCAAAAGCTGCCTTAATGACTTGCTGATGTTTTGCGTGTGTAACCTCGGCTTTTTCCCTTTCTTCTTCAAGTTTGAGAATTTGATCATATCTAAACTGGATAGAGGAAGAAGGAGTTTCGTCAATAAATTGCACTAGGGCTAGAGATGGAAGAAGAAGATTGGTTGGTACAATTGCTTCTTTTCCGTAGACAAGATTAAATGGAGAGGTCCCTATGGAAGCTTTCTGTGTTATCCTATCCGCCCATAATGCAAATACCAAGGATTTATGCCAGTTCTTATGATTCTCTTCGATTGTTCGCTTAATAATTTTGATTAGATTCTTATTAGTTGATTCTGATAGGCCATTACCCTGAGGATAGTAATTAGCAGAATACTTTAATTTAAACCCTCTTTTGATAGTGAAATCAATCATTGTATTGCCTGAGAAGTAAGAAGCATTATCAAAGACAAGAGCGTTTGGAACACCAAACCTGGTAATGATGAACTGATCTATAAATTCAATGATCGCCTCAGAGTTTGTTGTCTTTAACGGAACTGCTTCTACCCACTTTGTAAAGTAATCAGTTGCTGTAAGGATATATTTGTGCTGCCTGGAAGAAGAAGGATTAATTTCTCCAATGATGTCCAATCCCCATTGTTCAAAAGGTTGTTCAATGTTGATTGGTTGCAAAGGGAAAGCTGGTTTTTGTTGTCTTCCCCTGGCAGTTTGGCATTTGATGCATTTCCTTACATATTCGTGAGCGTCCTTAAACAAAGTAGGCCAATAGTATCCAGCATGAATGACTTTATGAGCTGTTGTATCAGCTCCGAAATGTCCTCCTGTTGGTCCGTCGTGTAGCTCCTGCAAAACCTTTTGAGCCTCAGGTTTCTCAAGGCATCTTAATAGGACAGAATCATAGTTTCTTCTGAAGAGCACATCATTAATAATGGAAAAACTTTTAGCTTTCAATCTAATGGCCCTTTTGTTCTTGTAGGACAAATTGGTAGGTGCATAACCATTCTTTAAATAAAAGATCAAATCTGCATATTGAGATTCGGAATCGGGAATACTTAGCTGATTAACCTCTTGGGTTTGCTCTGTATCATTTGATTCCGGAATGTTTGATGCTCCTGGTAATATCCTGCAAAAACCTTGACCTTTAACAAACTTTGCTGGCTTTATTTCTAGATCATATTCTTGGAGAGTTGCGACCCAATTTGCCCTCTTTTCACCCAATTCCTTTTGAATTAATAGTTGCCTAACTGCTGAGAAAGGAACTATCACTTTAGTATGGGTTTTTAAAAGAAAGGGTCGATAATGTTTGACTGCTTTAAAGACAACAAAAGCTTGTTTCTCAATATCGGAATAATTCAATTCGGCGCCTTGAAAGTTTGAACTGAAGAACGAGATGGGCGCTTCCAAATTGTCATCATTCAACTGGGTGAGCACTGCTGCGTAAGATAAGTCGGATGCAATAGTATATAATGTAAAATGATTAGAAAGATTTGGAATATTCAGAGCTGGGACATTGATTATTGATTGCTTAATATCATTAAAAGCTTGCTTTTCCTCTAATCCCCATCTGAAGGTTGAATTCTTTTTAATCATCGTTTGTAGTGGTAGTACAATCTGTGAAAAATCTGGAACAAATCGTTTAACGAAATTAATTTGACCTAAAAACGACTGCATCGATTTTTTGTTGTGTGGAAAAGGAATTTCAGAAGTTTCCTTAATTCGATCAGGATCTACATAAATGCCATCCTTAGATACAATAAACCCTAAAAGCTTACCCTGGTTAAGAGCAAAGAAAGACATTTTCGGGTTAAGAGAGATACCATATGTTTTGCATCGTTGAAAAATCTGATTTAAATCATGCAAGTGATTATATCTCTTCTTAGAATATACAGTAATATCATCGAGGTAGACGACTACTGTTCGATTAATTAACCCTCTAAAGGCTGTATCCATAGCTCTTTGGAATGTTGCTCCTGCATTTATGAGTCCAAAAGGCATCTTTTGATATGCATAAGTCCCCCATTTTGTTCTGAATGTGGTTTTTAATTGATCATCAGGATGAACCAGCACTTGATTATATCCTGAGAAACCGTCGAGAAAGGACATCAATTCAGATCCTGCTACCGATTGGAGGATTTTCTCCATGGTAGGCAGTGGGAAATTATCTTTTAAGCTTGCCTTATTCAAGTTTCTGAAATCAATACAGATTCGGATGTCGACGTTTTTCTTCCTGACTGGTACCATATTGGAGACCCAGTTTGAGTGTCGGACAGGGAAGATAATCTTAGCTGTTAAGAGCTTATTAAGTTCCGACTTTATCTGGCTCTCCAAATTCGGATGTATTTTTCTTAACTTCTGCTGGATCGGTTTTTGATTGGGAAGCATAGGAATAGTATGTTGTATGATAGATGTATCATATGTCTTGAGGTCGTCATACTTCCAAGCAAAAACTTGCTTGTTTTTCCTTAAGAGTTTGATAAATGCTTCCTTTTCTTCTAGAGAAAGTCCTAACCCTAAGTTGATATTTTGAGGAGCTTGATCTGTTCCCAAATTAATCAATTCGAACCTAAGAGTAGAGCTTTGGAGTTTTGCATTAATTGCAGGTTTGAACCTATCTTTAATGTCATAAAGGTCTTCGAGCTTTACTACAGGCTTAGGAATCACGTTATCTTGAGATGTTTCTTTCATTTGAGAATCATGCTCATCTTCTTCAATGATTTGATTGTCATAGGATTTTTCAGAGGTTAAGAATTGCAAGATGTCCTCGTCATGGTTGAAAACCCTCCAGTTGGTGATGTTATCGGGAACTGAAGGTCTAAAGATTAATTCTATAGAAAATCTATCAAGACTATAGTCTTCGGAAGGGAGAAGCTTGGAAGCTACATTGGCTAGTAAATCGGCTGCTGAGTTTTGCGATCTTGGAATTGAAGAAATGTTGAATGCTGAGAAATGCGAAGTAAGATCTTGCACTAGCGATTGATAATGCTTAAGGTGACTTGAAAGGCAATGAATTGTATTCCTTACCTGCTTAACAATGATCTCACTATCGCCGAATACTTTTATATATTGGACTTTAAGGTCAATTGCCTTATATAATCCTTGCACTAGAGCTTCGTATTCGGCCGTGTTATTGGTGCATTCAAATTCTAATCTACAGGAAAGCATCGTCTTTTCGCCTTGCGGACTAACCAAAATGCAACCTGCTCCTGAGCCCTCGCTGGACTTAGAGCCATCAAAATACAAAGACCAAAATAAAGGAGAATTAACAAAAATATTTACATCCTTTTGATTTGCATTAAAGCATTTGGATAAATTGGTTTGTGAAAAATTTTCTACTTGAGATGTACAATGGTTAACTGAAAAAGGGGAAGATTGGGCAACAAAGTTGCCAAAGAATGATTCTGAGGAATAATTTCCCAAAATGTTGTTGTTGAAGGCCACAGGCTGGTTTTCTTGTTCGAAATCGGTTACTTTGTGGGTCATATGTTTCTCACGGTCGATCCTTATTTGATTTGGCTTACCCTTGTAGGGGAGCCACATATGTGACCAATCCGTGGAAATGTATCCATGCAGTTTTTCAGACCAATCCCTGCTCAAAATTAAGCCATAGAATTCAAGTATGTCAGCTATCAAAATATCTATTCTCTGTACTATTCTGGGGTCAGCAGACAATCTGATAGTCACGGAATTAATTTCTCCTATAACCTGTACTTTGGTTCTGTCTAACTGTACAATGTGAATAGCGGACTTCTGGGGTTCTATGTTCAGTTTAGCACAAACTGAAGCTGGCATAATATTAGATGAAGCCCCTGAATCAATTAAACAGTTATGCAGATTTCGATTATAGATTTCATAGGTGAGCAAGAAAGGTGGGGTATGAGAATTGGATCTATCTCCGATCAAAACCGAATCGGTAGCTTCGACCATGTCTAGAGGGGGTTGTCCTGAATCATTAGCAGCTTTTGAAATGGGAAGAGGAGAAGAGGGGACGGCATTAAATTCTCTTAGGAGTAATTTCTGCTGATGTTTTAGCTTACTTAGTTCAAACATGGTTATGTTTGCCTTAGTCTTTTTCATATCATCAACAATATTATACTCCATGGAGTCAGATACCACTAGTGTCTTAGATGTCGAAGGAGAATTAGAGATTGGAGACTGGTTTCGAGGGGCTGCTACTGGAGACTTTTTTGGAAGAACTTTTTCTTTTGGTGTGGCAGCACCTGCACTCCTCTTTTTTGTAGTTGTTTGAGTAGGTTCAGAAGCAATTTTACTTCTTGTAGTAACAGGAAATGCTTCTTCTTGATTCTCAGTGTCAGAGTTTGGGAGTATAAAATCCCACATGCCATGGCACTCAACTACTTCTTCTTCATCATCCGTTTGAGAGGTTGATTCCTCTTCTTCTTCTTCCTGTTCAGAGTCTGCATTAGATATAACATTGGGTGGCTTTGTTTCAGTTTTCTTGAAAGTTCTAAATGGTCTTTTGTTTGAAGTTTCGGCCACCTGTTTTTTAATCTCAACCATTTCATTAGACAATGTTTTAAGGACCTTTTGTAAACCTTCCATGTCGTATGGGTCCTTTGGGGTCTTTTTCTTAGAATCTTCTTTAAATGAAACTTTTTTAGATTTTCTATCTTCTAAGGCTGCTTTCTTCTCTAAAGCATTAATACGCTTTTCAACGGCAAGTGCTTCCTTCATATTTTCAGCTAGGGTAGGTTTGCCAGCCCTGTCAACAAAAATTGCAATGTTGGAAGGGAGGGCAGTAATATACCATTCGCTCCTAATTTGTTCACTTGGTTTCGAAGCGGTGGGGATTTTATTTAGGAGTTTGTTGAATTGAGCATTAAACTCCTTTATTGGTTCCCTATGCTCTATTCTCAAATTGGAGAGGTCATTTATTAAAGTGGCTAGAGACCTGTCATCTCCATATTTGGTAAGGAACTGCTCTTGGCATGTGGTCCAGCTGGTAATAGAACCAGAAGGTAAAGAGAAGTACCAGGATCCTGCCGATCCTTGCAGGGTATAAGGGAAAAGACTGACAACAACATCTTGTTCTGTCACTCCTTTTAAATTAACTGCTAACATGAAATTGTTAATATGTTCTTCAGCTTGTGTTCTGTTATCTGGATTAAATTTAGGAAACCATTTTTCGGGAGCATCAGGTAGATCATGTAATGGTCCGGGCATATTGACTGCACCTGGCGTAGTCCATAGATCTGCCATTATGCTGGCGATAATAGTTGTTACTACTGTTGGGATTCCAGATGACTGAGGAGAAGAAGTTGTTGAAGAGTGAGTAGTTTGAGATGCTGTAGTACTTATTCCTTGATGAACAACAGTGTGTAACGGAGGAGTGGATGGTTGACTTCGCAGAGGAGGAGTTGAGATGGAGGATATGGAAGAAAGATCTTCACTATCAGATACTTCAGTAATCTTCTTAGCCTTTTTCCTTTTTGGTAAAGGGAACTCAGTAGGTTCAATACCGAGTTTTTCGCTCTGAAGTCTGGTAAGTGGATGGGATAAGTTTAACTGCGAGGTCACACTGCTTTGTGATACTTCAGATTTCTGAGGCGAAATCAAGAAGCTCTGAAGTTTATGGATAAGAGACTGAACTTCAGGGGATTCAAGACTTAAATGTTCTGAAATATGATGGGTATGAGCAGTGGTGGTTGATTCCTCTTTTTCTCGATTGTGTGTCGGAGAACCAGCATGTGATTGAGAAGGGGAAGAGGATTTGGAGGGAGAATTACTCTTAGAATGGTTTGCAGATTTGGACCTACTTGCCATTCACAGTCGATGGCCCTCCTTCTAGCGCCAAAAATGTTGATGCCCCGAAATTCGTTGCAACAACATCGGGGAAACCACCCGATCCGGAACTTAGTGCAGCTCCTTTTCCGTTTGGAATAGTGGCTCCGACTGGGGATAATGGGACCTGTTTCCCAAAGATTATAAGTAAACGGGATGGATGAATGATTTACGATATAAGGTGATAATAAATAAATAACTAAACTACAAAAGAAATATAATAACTATAAGCTAATCCCGGGACTTATCGATTCACAGAATGCAGCGTTTGATAGTCTGTGCTTAATTGGCAGGCATATAGATGACACTAACAATAAGCATAGATGTTTAAATCATTTAAGATTGCTCTGCATAAGTAGTTATGCAGAGCGATAATAGCGAATTACTAAACTCAGTCACTTATATTATTGATACACGCATGAGTAAAAGAGATAACAAATCACAAAACATTCAATAGTGATATGAAATGCAGACTTGCTGTTATATTGCATACATGTAATCAACAATAGCAAAAGTAATAACACAGCAATTCATATAATAGAAAAGAGAACAGATATAGATAATAGTACCATGCAAGCTGTTTGATCAATCCAATATATTAATCGCTATGTCGCGGTCCTTCCTTCAAACCAGAAAGCATTCCAAGCAAACGACAATAGTGCACAATTTACTTAAAACAGCCTTCCAAGTAAAATTAAGAACCAGTGGTCGAGTTTCAAAAAGAATATAGACTGAAGCACAATAGTGCAAACTTCAGCCTTTAAGTCTTTTACAAAATTTTACGACCCTTTCCAAAACAATGAAAGGGTCTATAAATACTATGCTAATCTAAATATCTAAATATCTAAAACTGAAAAACTACTAAATCGGCATTAACAAACATCATCTTGCATTTTGGTGATTCGGCAGTCAACGGCGATGCTTCAGTCAGAGGTCTCTTTGCCTTTACTCCTTCGCTGACATATCGCCAGCATTGGCTCTACTTCTGGTGGAGTATTGAGGCGTGAAGTCAGCTGTGCATCATATGTGGCATCTTGAATGTCGGCAATCAGGTATCGGAGAGCATCTGTCAGACAGTTAAGAGCCAACCTTTGAGAATGTGGTTTAATCAGGAAAAGCCAGTATGCATCGGCGGTCAAGGTATTTACTCCAGCAATTAACCGCCCTTGTTTCTCCAGATCAGGGTAATTCCTGTGCTCCAGCATGTTTGCGGTTGTTATGTTTCCAGGTGTGCATTGTGAAATCATGTTTGCCAGATACAATGTATCATTAACTAGATTGATCATGTTGTTGGCAATCATTTTGCATCTGGAGGCTGCTCTTTCTGCTTTCATCACCTGTGTGTTCCATTCCATGAAAAGTATGTCCTTGTATGTTACATGGATTCGGGACAAGTTTGCTGCTTGCCCTTCTGGAGTGTCTTGCCATTCAATATACTCTGTTATATCATCTTCAGCCTGATCCAACTTATTCCTGGCTTTCTCTATTTGCTCACATACTGTTGTAGATGCTTCACAAAGTATCTCAGCATCAACAAGTTGTTGGCACAAGAGCCTGATCTGAGATATCAATGCGTTGTTTATTCGAGTTGCCTTTGTTCTGAAATCATCAATACTCTGGGCACCTTTGATACCTTCGAGCTGTGCTGATAGCTGAATTATTTGCTCGTCTTTAGCTTTTATCATCAGCTCATTTGATGCCTTCAACTGGGATAATGCCTCTGATAATTCTTTTGCTTTCTGAATGTCAGATTGGTCTATCCTTAGTTTTTCAATTTGCTGGGTTAACAAATGATTCTCTTGTTGTTGGGCCAGCAATTTTTCTTCTACTTGCGCTGCCTTATTCCTTGCCTCTATCACTTCTGCTTGCAATGCGTATATCTCATGCTCTTTAGTCTTCAAAAGAAGACTTACTTCGGATGCTTTGTCAATAGTTGCCGCTGAATAAGCTCCCGCAAATTGCGATATCTTTGTCAGATCTTCAGAGGGATCTGATTCTCCCTTCCAGACCACATTGCCCGTGACTGTTTGTTCAGGTGAAATAGAAGGTTGATCAAGCCTTCGTCTTTTCCTAGAGCGTCTAACAACGGCTCTATGCTTTGGGCTGTAGAAAATGTCTAGAGGAGGAATTTCCTCCACCTGAAGATCAATTTGATCAGATGGGTCTTGAGTAATTACCTCAACATTCTGTACCATGGGTGGGCCGCTGGTTCCTTCTGGAACCGGAGAAGAAGTAGTATCGGGAGCATTATTTATTTTAGAGGCGTCTGAGTCTTTGGAGGCTTCCTTACCACTTATAATGGAATCAAATTGGTTCCATTCTTTAATCAGTTCAGGATCAGTAGAGATTTGCTCACCTTGTTCTGTGTGGGCTTTACTCTGTTCTTTCTCCTGTTCAATCTTCCGCTGTTCCTCGAATGCCTTCCGCTGTTGCTCCTCTTGTGCTCTTTGCTTCTGTTCCTCCAATTCTCTTTTCTGCCTATCTTCCAGTTCTTTCTTTGCTTTCTCTTCTTCTTCTCTTTTCCTCTGTTCTTCTAACTCCTTTTGTTTTCTTTGCTCTTGATCCTTTTGTGCCTTTTGCTGCCTTTCTATCTGCTCTCTTCTATGCCTCTCTGCTTGCAGCTTGTTTTGCCTTTCCTCCTGTTGTCTATCATATTCTTTAGTTGTAACAGGAGATAGGTGTATTTGCTGCTGATCAGACTCGCTTGAGGAGGATGTTGGGGTTGTGGATAATAAATTTAGAGGCAAAGTTTGCAACCTTTGCTTTCTAAGTTTATTAAATTCGGTTAACTCCACATCTTCATATCTCAGTGAAGCAAGTTGTCTGACTTGGCTTATTGAATCGGCACTCATAAACAGGTCGTCAAACTGGTCTTCTTGATGAACAACCTTTGACAGCTTGGCCTGTTCCAAGGCAATGAAAGCAGTCTTTTTTGGATCGTAGAGTCTATTTGGAATAGAAGCTAGAGACATCATTTGGAGTTTTGCTGCTTCCTTTTCTGCATGTTTGTAATTCAGCAGCGTATAAACTCCAATTCTTAAAGGAAAAGAGGGCCATCCTCTCTTCTTCTCCTCTTTGAGAGTTTGTGTGACACCCTCAGACATGATCTGATAGGAGATTTCCCGGGCTAACAATTTATCTGGGATGTACAGGGGGAGAACATGTGGCCTAGCCTTGCTTCCAAAAACTCTAATATAGGAAAAATGTTCTTCGCCGAACTAATGGGCTACGGCTGGTAGGTCAAAAGAAGCTTCATAGGAAATTCTAGGGATAGGTCTGTCCAAAATAGAATAGTGAACGGGAACCATAAAACCATTGCAAATTTGATACAGATGGTCTTTGTGGGAGGGTTTCCACAATTTCCGATGATACAAGTGAATGGGTGTTGGGTCATGGGTTGTCCATCTCCAACCAAGGACAGGAAATTCAGAATTAAAACAAAGGGTATCCATAATGTAAGCAGAGTAATAGAAGGGTGGGATTTTTCTCTCGGTGACTCTGGTTTTGGCCCTAAACTCACGAATAGCTATGACCAATTTATCAGACAGAATAGTGGCCCAATCCATGATTATACTATTGACGGCCGCTTCCATTAAAGGAACCATATCAATATGGATATTTGCAGAGTCATGTAATCCCCACAATCTACACATCATAATTCCAGCATAGCAATAAGGTGAAGCCAAAGAAGCATTGGAGTACTTACCCGACATATCATGCTTGTGTTTAGCTGGATTTTTCCTCCAATCTCGGAGAGGTTCGGATGGTGATTCATTCTCTTTGGCGAACTTCTCCACAAAGGCTCTATTATAGACTTGCTCAGGTTCGGGCAAATGATACATCCGTCTCAAGTCGTCAGGCTTGAAGGAACCGAAAATCCTTCCATCCTTAGTATGGAAGGTTCTATCAGTGAGAGTAATTTCTTCAATTGCCCAACGTACCACATCAGTATAAGGCAAGACTTGTTCTCTGGATGCTATTCTATGCAGAAAGGAGTCAGCCAAATCTTTAAGAGTTGCCTCAGACTTTCTTAGTTCATCCACACTAGCCTCCGTTACTGTCTTTTCTGGTTGTTCTGCTTCTAGCAAATTGTATGTACCTTGCCATGTAGTGCCAGGAAGACCAGTGCATGTAGTATCTGAGATTAAGCCTTTCTTTGAAACTATAGCAGCTTGGCCTGAGACAGGTGTCGCTGTAGACCCTGCCACCTTCTTGAATTTCATTCCCATCATATTCAGACTTCTCTCGACGGTTGAATTCTACACAAATGCAAGAGAAATCGTAACAAGGAAATAACAATGACGATCGATAACGGGATAGATATATTATTTGAAGCGTGGTGAGATTATTCAAAAAGTAGCTGCGGATCTAATGATTTGAGAAGGCACCGCAGATGCAATGATGGTGATCTTACAGCCTGCAGCTCCATAAATGACCATTACTTAAGTTATTAAACCGAATGACCCCTTAAAGCGTGCAATAGATTTCTTCGAAGGTCTAATCATAATTGTTCGTTAATTCGAAGGGGCAAAGCTTTAAATACGCATGCATTACCTTATCCCTTTAATTAACGGCATTTTGAAATCTGTGCTTTTGTCAAATCGGATTTAAATATAACTTTAATGCTTTGAAATAATCACCTTTTAGGAATTCAGGTCATCATTAAGCGTCATCGCATCGCATCGGGAGTGTGAGTGACATTATCATTTGGGAAAGATCTTAGCGAACGCCGATTGCGACATTGCATTATATTTAGCGTGCGAACATAATCCCTAAATGTATATCAATTGATTTACCGACTACTGATAGCGATATTACATCGCATTGGGAAAAGATCTGAACGTCTTATAAAAATGCGTGGGATTGTGCCGACTGCCGATAGCGATATCGCATTGGGTCGAGGCTTAATAAACTTTTCATAAGAGGCAGCGCCGATATTTGATCACCGATATCGTGTCGCATCAGGGAAAAGACGTGTGCTTTTTCTGTGTGGTGTATTGGCTATCGCCGATGGCCGATAGTGATATCGCATCAGAAAGAACCAAGGTAACAAGTAATCTTGCGATTGCTTTTTCGGACTTAACCAAAATTTGCTTATTATTTGTTCAAAAAGGCTTTTATTCACAAATTCATTTGATTATCATTCCTTTTTCGAACAAATTCATTAATGCCAATCAAAATTTTAAAAGGGACCCATTTCATATGTTAATTGTTTGTAATAAAAATGTTACGAAATGGGGGGTTGTTTTAGGGCACAACACAACCATAGATACCCATCATGCACCAGGCAAAGCAGCTTCCTGATGACGAAAATGGTGATGGGCGCATGGTGGAAATGTGGTATCCATAACAAATGCAACAACCCATCCTTTTCCACACTGCGCAGCCATTTTCACAACTCTAATGTTATCACCACCCCTTCCGTATTTTGCTTCATCAGATTTGTCGTCTCTAGGTGCAGAATATTCTCGTTGTTTGTGAGGTCCCAGTCTTCAAATTTCATGGTGGGCACGTGGCCTAGGTGCGAGCCCTCAAAAACAATTCCATCGGGGAGGAGCGGGGTCTCAAGTGCGCTCTTCGTTGCATCTAGACCCTTCAGTATTTTGGTCTTCCCTCTCCGCGGAGGGACATAAGCGAGCAGTTTTGCTGCATAGCGCAACGGTTGGATGTCTTCCTCCACGCCTTCTTCTTCTTCTACAGCAGCAATTAGGGCTTGCAGGTATTCTTCTTCCTCATCTTTTTAAATGGTGACTACCTTCCCTTTTTCTTCCATTGATAACTTGTTGTGTCGTGGTTTCCTCGGGGACATGCGTACTAGTGTCATTTCCTGCTTGTCTTTCTTTGGCCTCGGCGTCCGTGGTGATTTGGGGATTTCTGTCACAACCCCAGCACCTTCAGGAACATCCTGTACCATGGGGGTCTGCGCGGCTTCGCCGATGGTTCCTTCTTCAATGCCCAACCCATCCTTAGTGGTCGTCATCATTTCTACACTGTATGTTGTCTTTCGCGAACTCAGGGGCTCTATTCTCGCTTGGCTCTCAACACTCTGTGCTCTACTCAACTGCTCAATTCTCAAATGATGAAGTGTTGTCCGCTGGCTAGCCCTTTTATTTTTATAGTGCCTTTTGAATTCAAATTTGACCGTTCCCCCCAATTCCGGGTCATCAATGCTCTCTTGGTGGCAGATTTTCCCAAATCTTGCCCATAAATCGTGTCTTAAATGCCCGTCGTCTGCTCCATTTGGCCTCAAATCGAACATCTCGTCATGAACAGTGACACCAACGGTCACTTCCCAGCCAACCCGCGTGGCAGCGCAACCCTTCATGTACGGTCACGAACCCTGTGACATTCTGCTCCTGTGCACACTTCTTAGAGCATGCAGCTCCCAGACAGAATAATTTATAGTCCCGTGCTCCCTTTCAATTGCCTAGAGCGCTAAGATTGTGCTTCCTATGGCTAGTCAGGTGGTTGCACCACCTGTGCGGGGCTCCATCCTGTCCTCCAGCATAGTACGTGGAAAATCCTCATCTGTCATTGTGGCGATTGGCGCCACGTGTTCTACTATTTGCAATTAGCTTCCCTGGTTACTGCGTTTGGTGATATGCGGTCCTAGCCACGACAATAGACTAATCAATTCCCGGTGATAGTCCTCTAAATCGCTAGAATGATCGTACACACCTTGCCTTGTTGTCCTTGGTCTGTTGACGAGAAATGCTCCCTTTATTTCATTTTCTAGCCGCATGACCTCTGCGTCCAGTAAAAACGCATTTCTTCCTTAGCCGTATCCGGTCCTTTTCAACTTCGCGAAGTCTAAAGTTTCCCCGTCAGATTTCTTCCTGAAGTATTATATGTTCTGCTTCGCGTAGCAGTGTGACTTCTTCGTTTCGGGCTTCACGCATGGTCGAATCTATGGTTTTTTTTACATGCGGACTCGGCTTCGCATGCTCTTCAGAGATTACAACCCCTGCTTCATACCGTGGCTTTGGAATTTCTCTCGCAGTCAGGGTTTTGCACATGGTCCTATAGGTCCATCGAACCGCTGGTACGGCGCAGGTCCCAGTTAGTGTGTTTCACATGGTGGACCCTATTCAACACTTCGCACACCTTGTCAAAGGCTTCCTCGCTGATAATCCTTTGTGCGCTTTGTCTTCGTTGCTTCTGTGTTTTGTTCATGTTTTCTATTAGGAGAGCGGTGTGCGTTGGCGCGGGCTACGTACCATACACCTGTATCCATCTAGAAAGGTGGGTACAAAAGTTGTTTCACCTCTCAAAACTGGCTCTCATCCGTAGCTGAGGTCGTCCAAATCATGTAAGCATCACCTTTCTGTAGTGGCATCAATCCCCGAAACTCTGCTGGTGTGCACCCCACCACCTTGCGGGTGTAGCACGTAGTGCCCATTTCAGAGAATCGAACCACTGTTGTTCTGGTACTTCACTTTAAAATTTGTTCAGGAATTCCTCCACTGATGTCAATCCGTCATACATGGGTAGATCCCTTGCCTCTGTTGCTACACAGTGTAATGACCTTATCATCATATTGCAGTTTAGCGTGGTTACCTCGTGTAACCGGTTTTGCCATCGTTCTACTTCCTTGTCTGAATTCGAAGTGCAAGAGTTGTCGCACTCCCACGAAATCCTACCTTTTTCTTCTTATTCACTCAATCCTGATCTCACGCTGTTATCTTGTAGATACTGTTATCACTCAGGTTGTCCTTAAGCTCCAGAAAGGATACGGCCGAGGTAACCACAAACCAACTTTGGACTGCGGGTTCTAGCCCACCTGCAGTCAAAGAGGGCTCTCTCTTCTGGATTTAGCTTTGTTGATGAGGATTTAGGCTAGCTATGAGTTTCAAGGGTTTTACTTGTATTTTGGTGGGAAGGATGGTGCTTCCAAGTAGAGAGGCAAAAATACTATCTAGTCATTTTCAAACCATTGGGCATGGAGTTAGAGAAACAGGACTGCTAAATTATTTTCTTGGTCACAAGATAACCGTGGAGCAAGGTAGCTGTATATAAATCAACTTTTCAAGCTTAAAAGAGTGGAGTGGAAGCTAAGGCATGAGAGGCAATTAAGAATCTCTCACACATGCCTAGCAGAGGGAAAATGAATGAACCTTGTCCAAGAGCAATTAAGAATTCCTAGCTAACAGTCCATTATATGTCAAAGAGGTTAAACATGAGCCATAAAGGAATTCAGATCCATCCCTAATCCAAGAAGAAAACATTAAGAAATCACAGAAACTGAGCATAGAGTGCAAGCATGCAAATTCTAGACCAATCTTTCTTTCTGTGACTTTGAGCGTATATGAGATGAAAATAACAGAGATGAAGAAAACCTATTGTTTCATATAGCAGCACAAGAATTCCACATTCACATCTTCAACCTTTTAAACATAGTGCAGATCGTTGTCCTCCAAACTTTGAGCAGTCTTTGATTATAGAAAAGTTTCAGATAATACAGTGCGAGTCTTTTTAGATACACTAGCCGACCAACCCTTTTAACAATGCTGTGGGTGGTATTTATACAAAATTGGACACACAAATATCTAGATGAGAAGTTAATAGCTAATAACTTCTCCACCAACTCTTAAGGAGTGGTTGATGAAAAGTAAATGCTGGAATAAATACAAGTTTCAACAATTGTTCTTTTTGTCAGTAAATTTTGACTTTTGTGCTCATTTTAGCCGGCTGGGCAGTACTTTCAAAATTTCACGCTCCTTGGCTTGTCGGTCCATTAATATTTCTGTGTGACCGCTTCATTTTGTTTTCTGTGCTCCTCCGTTGCTTTGGCTGTTGTCCTTGTTCTTTAACTTGCGCTTGATGGTGACCTATAGCTGACCGAGATGTTTGAAAACAAACAAAAAAGGGAGTGCAACTGACGCTTACCTGGGCAAGACCGCCAGCATTGCCCGCCACCAGTTCTCAGAAGGCAACTGATGCCTTTGTATTCTGACGAGCGTTTCGTCGGCCTCTGTGAATTTGTAAAAACTGGGCGGCATTTCAAATAGATGGTTGACTTCATGCTCCAGGTAAAACAAGCTTTCCAGCTTATCGTAGATTTCCTAACCTGTAGGTGGCTCTGTCTCTGGCATAGAATTTCATGCAGCAGCAGTAAGCTGATTAGTGACAAAAGTGTTGAGCCTGGTAGTGTACTGCTCACATGTTAATAATCTCCTAACACTAGTCAGTAGGCTGGGTAGTCCTCTATTCTGTAGTGCTGCAATCTTGATGTCAAAATTGTCTAGATCCCTTTGTATGTCCCGACATCTTGCTTCCAGAGTCTGCACCAAGCTCCTCAAGGTGATTACACTTTTTGCTGTTAATATAGCATCAGTCCTGTTCATGATATTGAGTGCTGCCAGCTCTTCCCTAGTCTGATGATTCAAGAAATTGATCATTCTGTTGGCTTGATCAGGCATATTACCTAATGTTGCCTTGGCCTTCTGGATTTCGTTTTTAGTACGACCAATCAGTTCCACCTGCTCATATACTGCCTGAATTGATCTCCACTGGCTAGTGATTGATTGATTTATTTTGGCCCACAAGAGCCTCTTTATTTCGGAACAAACCTTGTCGAATGACCTTTCTTTCTCTAATGTCTTGATTCTGTCCTTCAGGGCCTTGATTTCTCTTGTTTGCTCCACCACTGTCATTTTGGACCTATCATATTTTGTTTCTAGCTCAGCCAATTTTTCTCTGGCTTGCCTAATCTCTGTTGCTTGAAGTTCTATTTCCTTGATGGCCTTTCTTAATTCGTCCATGCTCATACTGGCCTCTGGAACTGTTGTTGTCACTGTTGTAGTATCTGTAGTTGCTGTTGTTGTTGGAATAATTGGAGGGGTGGCCATTGTTTGTGCTAGTGGGACGGCAACACCCGTTGGGATCACTTGAGGTGGCTGGGAGGCCGACTCTTCCTCCTTGCTTTTTAATGCCTTCTCCAAGTCTCCCTCTAAATCAATCACTTTCTGATTTAATTTCATTATTAAATCCCATTGATCCTCAGCTTCCATTTCCTTTTGTAGCTCTCCTGTCTGAGGGTGCTCAGTAGGTTGCAGCCTCAATCTTTTCTTTAATGCAGCAATGTCCTCATCTTTCTTTTTCATAAGGGCCCTCACACCCTTAGGATCTTTTGGATCATGACCCAAGTCAATAATGATTTCCTCCAAAGTTTTGATTCTATTATCCTTCGCAGTGGAGGACAATCTTTCAAAATCCAACTGAGTATTGATATTCTTCAGCGATTCGCCCAATTCATGGGACAGCGTGGCCTTCTCCGCAAGGGTAGCATAAAGCATTTCAGCTGTCTGCTTGTGTAATTCTATTTGGTCCATTGGGTGGATATTCTTAGACAGGACTTCCAACCTTGTTTTAACAAAATCTGCGGCTGCGGGACCTTGGGTTTGAAGTGGGTCAGAAATATCTTTTCTTGCTTGATATCATATGCTGCCATCAGTCTTTCCTGTTTGGCAGGCGTTGCTTTTAAGAATTGCTTGTAGACTTCCACTCTCAATTGCTCATTTTGAGCTTTGATTTGTATAAAGCTGGCTTTGGTGCTGGCTGGTTTCTTACTCTGTTGTGTGGAGGAAGACTCCTCCATGCCTTGTTGTCGATCCCGCACTGGCTGGCTCAGTTGCTCGTGCTGAAGGGAGCTTGTTGGTGTGTACAGGCTTGACTCTCTTCTTGGGCGTTCTATAACTTCTCCACTGACCTCTTCCTCAATTGGAGAGTCTCCTCTTTGCCTTTTTGATTCAGGCTGCTGCAGAGAACCACTAGCAGATGTGGAGTCTTCCCGGTCTCTTTTCCTGCCTCTCTCCTCATTAGCCGGAGTTTGTAGAGCTGGTATCTGGGTTGTCCCTGTTTTGCTGTAAAGGGGCCTGCCCTTGAGTTTGTTCTATTGAGGCATCTGGCTGGTGTGTGACCTCTTTTTCTGTCTCCATTGGTTCCTTTCCCTTGGCTGTCCTTGCTGCTGCTGTGGATGCTTCCTGGGTAGCCTTTGAATTTGCAGCTGCAGATGTGCCCTTCTCCACTTGGTAAGGCAGTTTGAAATTTACCTGGTCATCAGAATCTAAGTCAAAAGTTTTTTTCAGATCTTTGGCAATTTGTTCCAACATTTCCTCTTGAATTAATTCTTCAATTAAAGTTCCGGGTGCCCATGCATCCTGATTAACATATGGTTCAATGTCTGGCTTCTTGGAGTGCTCATAGGGTGTCAGCCTATATTTGACTCTTCTGGCATTAATATAACCAAGCGGGTCATAAGGGGCCCACCAGAAACTCTTCTTCAACTTAAATCGATTGTTGAGTATCAGGTCAGCCTCTTGCCAACCATCCTTCTTATTCATAATGAAGGGGCCTAGGAGGTCTCTAAATTTCAGTTGCGCCCTTTTCTTAGTGTTGTGGAAGTGAGTCAAATCTGAATTAATAAGCTGCCTGTAGTATTCCAATGCAAACAGCCTCATTGGCACATACCTTGGAAGTTTGTAAGGACACAGCTCACAGCCATAAATTCTGATGACAGTATGGTTTTCATATAGGTACCAATCTCCTAGTTTTAAATTCTTAGACAGCTGCAAAATCTTTTGCATTTCATAGTTTATTCTGGGAGGAGGAACATTCATCAAAAGGCAAGACATAGGATAAACAAACTGGTCGATAAACTCACAATAAGAATAGGGGGAGTCTTGAACTTGGTGGAACACAGATGACCAAAAGACAACAGACCTTCTTTCTCCTTTAGCATCCAGCTTCTTGATAGGGAATTGGAAGATTTCTGAAGGATAAAACATAAACAGATGATAGATATAGGAGGAATACTTGAAAATTCCCTGCCTGTCTAGCCTAGTGAGATGATCATGAATTTTATCTGATATGAACCTGGCATAATTATACTTGATAGCAGGAGGCTGTCCTTGACTAAAAGAAGACAATATAACCAGCACTGTCTCATCTACCAGTTTAGTTGATGTGAAACCTAGCACATATGATATCATATCTATCAGTAACTTGCCCACCTCATTAAAATGGTCATAAGGATATGGAGGTGTTTCCTTTGGTTGGCAACCTGCCTTCATGAATGTCTCTGTGATCATTTCCATCTTGGTAGCCAGTAACCATGAGGTCTCTTGGAGTAGAGTATTTATGGAAAAGGGCAATAAAGTGTGTTTTGTTCCGAAGTTAAGCATCTGGTCAATGGAGTCAGGAGTAGTGTAGAACAGTATGCTTCCAGATGAAGACTTAACAGCCCTTTGGCTTGGTTCATAATTTGCAGCACAGAGGTGAATAATCTCCGGAAAAACATTTACAGAAGGGAGGAAGTAATGAGGCAGATTGGACTCCCATATATGATACTTATCATATTTATCCAAGAAGTTGTTCCTAAGTTGGAAATAGGTGCGCAGATGATTTCTTTTGGCAACAAAGTCTTGAATCAGGTAATTTGTGTCAGCCAAGGGCATGGACTCTAGTTCTTTACTTGGTGGGTTTAAGGGAGCAACATTCAGAGCAGATGGAGCAGCCATTACGCAATTTCGATTGCTTGAGCTGAAAGGAGGGCTAATGAAACAATGGCTATCAAATTTACTTGCAGCAACCTGCGGGAGTAGGCGAATTGAAAAAATGAAATAGCTGCCGGAGGGCCTGAAAGGTTGTGCCGAAGGAGACCAATTTTGCAGAATTTAGGGTCGATTTCCCTTTTAATAGTGAATTTCTCGGAAGTAAGAAGCCGCGAGGAACAATGCAGAGGAGCAAAGGGCAAATATGGCTTCAGTGGGGGCTTTAAACAGCGAGAATAGGGTAAAACAGGGCACTGTGAGACCGCTGCGGGATTTCTTGCTAGAGACAGAGTCTATCCAAGATTTTACCAGTCAGATTGCAGATAAACACTAGGTTTCTGAGATGTTTCTGATGAAAAATGATTTGCAGTGGATTTAACAGAGTCTCAGGCGCAGCATGGACACCAATTGGGCATTATACAAGTTCTCAGTTATGTGCAGTGGATAAACACGAAGAGCAGGCATAAAAAGAGAAGGATATGGCGAATACCTGGTTTAAAACGGCGCCAAAGGGGACGAACTGGTGCACCGGTAGACTATAGACCCGAATTGGAGGTCACAGCAGCTGGCTTAGTCACTTTGAAGCTTTGAGAGTGAGTAGGTGAATGAAACAGGGGAGACGAGCATTCAAATGAGGCGATAAAATGAATGGTAACGGTCACTAGCGCGGTGTTTTATGCAAAAATATGATATTTGGTCGATTTGGCGCTCTTTGGGGATGACGTGCTTTCTCGGGATGACGTCAGGATGAGGTCATTGGCGGGTCTGGTGTACGGATGGATAACGTGGCGGGATGATGTCAGCGAATGACGTCATCATGTAGGATGGGTGACATGGCAATGCCACGGAGGCGCGGCGCGGGTACACAAAGGGTGAGGTGGTAGGGACGTGTCAGGGCACGGAGCGTAGAAGGTAACGTCAGCAGATAAGACGTGGCGTTGACGTTATACAGGAGGGGGCGGTAAGCGGTTTATGGGCCCACCGCTTATAAACAAAAGTGGTTTTGAGAGGAAGGGCTCTGCCACACTCCAAAGCCTGACACGTCGTGGGAGTACGGCGGGAAAACCACCGAACTCCCGGACGCTAAAGCTCTGGCACTTTGTGTATAGGAAAGCCTGCCCACCGTAGATCTGGGTCAAGCCAGATCTGACGGTTGGCGGGATTTTTAATTCGGCGGAGGGTTAGGGCGGTGACCCGCCCGTCATTAAACTTTAATTAAAAATGAATGGCGGGGGGGGGGGGGGGGGAGGTTAACATTAATAAAGGGTTTAGGTATTATATGCCAACGGGAGGTAAAAACTTTGGGAAAGTGGGTTGTTGGAGTTCAGATTCATGAGGGTTAATGTGCAAAGATGTTTAATAAACACCTTTGAATATTTCAGAATGAGGTTTAATTGCGAGGGATAAATAGTAAAGGTTCTTAGTCCTAACCAGGGGTTAGACTAATCCCGGGGAAAGAAGGTGAGGGGTTGACTATAGTCCCAGATGGTCTAAAGTCTCCCATGATCACAATACTTAGCTATAGTGCTAAAGGGGGGGGGGTATCTAATATATTTTTTGGGAATTTGTATCAAATGTTATAATAGTAGGGGAAGGGGAACACTTAGGGAATTAAATAATAAGGTTAGAAGTCAATATGAGGTAGAGGTGTGAAAGAGGGACCAAATACTAAGTTTAAGGAGTAAACTCAAATTTAGAAACAGATGAAGGTGAGAGATGATTTTACACAAGAAATGTGGCTTCTTTTCAGAAAAGAAGGTCACAACTTGTCATAAGATCCTGAAAAGAGAAATGGAAGCAGGGGCGTTTAGGCAGATCCTAAAGCTTTCAAGGGGATATTAGTAAGAAACTTTTGAAAGGGATGAGGGGAGTTAGACATGCTTCCCAATTTCTGTCATTGAACCACTGCTTTGCTACCTTTGCCACTGATGTGATGAGTCTACTTTGTAAAGGCAGCGCTGAAGATGACCTTATTTCTGCAACCCCAAGTTACCTACCCTTGTATCTGCCAGGGGCTCAATTTAAATTGTTGAGTACCCAAGATTATTTACCTATCTACACATCTGCTAAGCTTAGGCTGTTTGGCTTTCCCTTAACTGAGAAATCTTTCAAAAATGGAACCTTTGCGGCTTGAAAAAGATGAACATTTTTGGCACTTCTACTGTCAATCATGAAAAATGAAACCTGTTGCAACAGGAGGCTAACAGATACAATCGAGATCGTCATCACTATCGTCGTTTCGCACCAATTTTGTATATCGCGCTCCTTCAGCACGATCTAGCGGTACTACTATGCGTAGTGACTTTTTCTCAAAAATAATTTTGCGCTTCTTCAGGTTTATGACTCTATTCATATCAGTGGCCCAGTCTATGCCCAGTAGCACGGGATAGGGATTGCTATCGTCAACAATCTCTATCACTTTGAAATCCGCCAATGCGCTCACGCCTTCAATATCAACCGTTACTCCTTGCAATCTTCCCATGGGTAAGATCTTCTGTTGGTTCGCCATTCGCAATTGAATAGGAGACCATTGCGACGTGGGCCTGCCCATGCATTCCCATGTTTCCTTTGGCAGTACATTCGCGTCCGATCTTAGATCTAGAATTACTTGATCCATTTCATACTCTCTGATTTGCGCAGTCAACTTCATTTCCCTTCCTGTTCGTGATATATGTTTTCCAAGCTTTCGTACTACACGTGGCTCTCCTGAACCAACGCACCTAGGGATAAGTTCCTGCAATCCCTTCATAGCCCTGCTGTCGCACAGTAGCTTCATACATGTCTCCAAAAAGGTAGTGAGCATTGAAGGATCCATCTTCAGTTCTAGTTGATCCTTACCACCTGAAGTGGAGGCCTCCGTGAAGCTCTTCTTAGCTTCCATGAATGTCTCCTTCACATGCTACAAATCAAATTCAGGTTCTTTTGTAGGAGCCTTGCGAACCCACGCACTTTCTTCAGGCTGCTTACCTTTGTCATCTCCTATTGTGATACCGCTCCAAAGCACAATGTTCACATTCGGATCCTCTTCGCGCAGCTCAGCCCTCATCATTTGTAGATTCTGAGTTGGGGGAGGCTGGATTATTCCCTTATCGCGTAGCCTTGCTATCAGGGTAGGGCAATCCTCTGTCTCATGGTCGAACTGAGTACAATATAAACATGATGCTCTTGTCGGATTTGTACAATCGCGGGCATAGTGTCCCGACCCTCCGCAATTGTAACAAATCAGTTTTTTGCGACCTCTTCCCGGGCGCATTCCACCTCGACCTCGGTCGCGCCCCTAAAATCCAGCACGTTCCATTCCTGCATTTTGATCGAGGGCTCGTGTTTCAGTCTGCACCCTATAGGTAGGGGTTTGATCCATCATTAGCTCATAACTTCTGCAGGTGCGCTCATCATGGCCTACCGACCTGTAGAAATTACAGAACAATTGTTGGGACGTCTGCGTATACTTCTGTAAGAGATGACAATTGTCTGTAGCATGTTTTCCTCCTATTTGACAGATCGCACACCATAATGCAGATGCCACACTCATCCCTGCTTGTGCCTCCGATCTTAATGGAATCGGCCCTCCTGCCGCCAAATAGGTCACAAATACTAGACAGTGATCTTTGTCATGTCCCTTTCCCTTGCATTTGATGCACCATACCTCCTCGCACACCTCGGGGCGAGCTGTCCTATCCTATTTTAAACTCTGCATTTCCAGACATAAATTTTTTAGTTGTGCATGGATTTGTTGAACTCCTAGGCCAGGATCTTGTATAGGGGTTTCGTGTAGTCTCATTGCAATCTCCAATGCTTCGGCCTAGGTGGATAACTTCTGTTGTGACAGCACCGTCCTCAAATGCAGCGTTAGGGATGC
The DNA here is from genome assembly GCA_031772625.1 of Pinus tabuliformis. Classification (NCBI taxonomy): domain Eukaryota; kingdom Viridiplantae; phylum Streptophyta; class Pinopsida; order Pinales; family Pinaceae; genus Pinus; species Pinus tabuliformis. The sequence continues at coordinate 1,183,300,296 of CM062813.1, forward strand.
TACAAACCATGCGCGGTGTTGTGCATCCATCAAGGTCATGTTGGATTCATGAATCATTCCCTTCAACCTCTGATCCAATTCCCAAGGAATCTCGCCTGGAAGCATCGTGATCTCCTTAAACCCAATAATCGACTGTGTCTCTGATTTTGGCCTGCTAAACTCCCTGTTCAGTGTGGCTTGGATTTCTGCGATCCCTGCATTTGGATTGTCATTAGAGTGTTTAATGTACCACGTCAATGCGTGGTCCTGCAACATGCTCACCTGTGTTGCCTTCTTATGTTGTCATCCACGACTCTGTGTGTTTCCTATACTCCCTTTACCACGAACCAAAATTGGTCCGGATCTTCGTTTCCTACTCCTTTGAATACTGGTAATTTTATTGCGCTTGCCATACTGAACTGGGTGGGTGGCAGAGGTGGTGTGGGCAGAGATGGAGGTGATGATGGTGAAACCGGTGGTGGTGTAGGTGGGGGTGGTATGCGCGGAATTCGCTGCCTTATCAGACTGATCGCGCTTCTCGGAGAAACTTTCGCGAGCTCCTCCTCGCTCTCTCGCAAGGGTGAAATCAAGGGACTAGTTTCTAATTCTTCGCTACTTCCGTTTCTGTAGATCTTCCCACTTCGTGTAGTCCCAAACATTAATTTATTCACATAACTTTCTTTTCGCACAATAGCATTTTAATCCAGGTATTCAAATATTTAATGTACTTACCTCACGGTTCTTTGAGGAAACGTCATTCTGCATCGTTGTAGCTGACTAATGTGTCTACCGCGAACTCAGTGATGAACCCTCCTATAATCTGATCAAGCCAATGGTCCACAGCGTGCGCGATCTTATCTTCCGATGCTTCTAGTCTACGCACCAATTCCGGAGTCCACACGATTGGTTTGTCGAGCCTACACCTCCCTTGACTGTCTGCTAGCTTCACGATCCACTCATACAACTCAGAGGGGAAGGATGCAAAGAAAATCTCATGGATTTCCGTATACACGTAGCGCTCTAACCATTGTTCCTTTGATACTTGCGGATTCCTGTTTTCCTGTGCCACGAACTCGTGAATTTTTCTATCCAACCACTTTTCAATTTATTTCTTTGTCGGATTCTAGTGACACGACATCAGACATCCCTTATGCAGATCCCAGTCCCAGCAACGGAACCATTTGTTGGCTTAGTGGGGCCTGACCCAGGTTCAGAAGTGATTTAGCCAAACAAATCTCAGTACTACTGGCCCTTTCGACAATAGTCTGTGGAGCGTGGACTGAGGTCTCATTCGAAGTAGTATGGGAGGGTGCTAGAACCAAGTTTCCGCACCCTGGGGATGTATGATGATTTTAAGTGGTCTGCGGTTCGATCCAGCACACACGTCGCTACGCGCACTTACCCATACCTTGCAGCCTGAGATGTTGCCTTCGCGCAACCCTATTCAGGGGCCGAACAGTGTTATTACCCACGTCCCTACTCGCAGTCTAATATTAGTTGATTTAATTAACTTATTTGTATGCTTTCAATTATACTTAACAATATTCACAATACAAGTGCGGGCAATAACTAAACATTATAATTGCAAGTAACATCAAACATGTAATAACTTAGAACAGATACACAGAATTGGTAACCTAACTTCTCTTTATTATTCTCTTCCTTCGGTTACAGACTTGACTCTACCATGCGCACTCAGCTGCAGGGGTCCGTGCACTCAGCTACAGACTCTATTAGGCCTCTGCGCACTCAGCTGTAAAGCCTCTTCCTACTACTACGACCTAAGACACTTAGACTTTTCCTCTACACTTCGCTAACCATAAAATTTCATCCATTCATTCAATTCTTATTTTCTTTTCTACTTTACAACTTAGAGCCTCGCTCTATTTATACAATCCCATGGTCCACAGACCATTGGTAGGCCGACACTACATTCAAAACTTAGGGCGGACAACCCTCTCACTCTAACACAATTCGCGCTCCGTGTTCGCAATTCGAAGAGCTTTACAATAATATTCCTTAAAACTTGGGATTTGAACCCCAAAACATGTTATGGAGGGATTCCATGCCCAACACAAGGGGCCAAATAATGATGTGTGCATGTCATAGGGCCCTCCAAAGGCTCAATAACATCCTGAAGTGCCATATTGAGGAATAAATTCCTCATAATATGATGGACAAGGGGGTGGACCCTTGTTTTCCAAGTAGAAAACATGTCGTGATCTTAGTGGGTCTAAAGACACATCAATGACTCCATGGGTCTCCATATGAACCAGAGATGTCTGTAGATCCTCTGCAATGGTCCAAGTGGTGCAATGAATGCTGCCATAACATCGTACAAGTGTTGGGACACCTGCCAAGAGTGTGGGGCTCCTGTGGGGGCCTGTTGGGCATAGTGTACCAATCATGTCACCATCATCCCAAAAATGGATCGTTAGTAGTCTGTGAACATCCATGAAGATTTTTGGAGTGTTTTTTGTTGCTATGGAGGCCCATGGATCTCTATGCACATCCTACATGTGCCAATGTGGACCTTTGGGGGTCAGGATCCCATATAGGGAAGCCAAACCCAAAGAGAAACCACCAGCAATCCTGCATAAGATTTGACGTATCGCCTAGGCTTCCAATACAATCAGTCATTAGAATAATCAGGTAAAAGAGCTTACAAATCATGGATAGCAAAGTGGGCACTTCATAATGGCATGCCCTTCTGCAGTGGCCTTTGGCATATGCTAGTGTCTCCAAGCTCCAAAGGGGGTTAGCCAAGTACCTTATTACATGATTTCAGCCCTTAGAGGGGATAGTATGTCCAACGTACATCCTTCTAATGGGGGTAGTGTTGATGCCTCAAAAATCGCTACAACAACATTGGGGGATAAACACCCGGTCCGGACCTTAAAGCAGCTCCTTTTCCGTTTGGTGTGGTGGCTCCGACTGGTTTAACTAGGTCCAGTTACCTTCTCCCTATTGCTATTGGTTTATAATGTATCTTTAACTACCAATAGACAGGGATATCAGATCACTTCTTCTTGCTGATCAGGCAAGAGAATGACCCTTAAGCTGATTTGGGTTCAGCCAAGCCACAACTAAAATTTTGCCTCTTTAAGGAGAGGACTTAAAAGAATGTAGAATTTACTCTAAATGCAAGCTTATTCTATGATGCAAGCAAAAGAAACTAATCTAAATCCTATCTTAATTAGGCAGATATAGATCTAACCCAACTAAGAGCAAGATAATTAAAGTATTGGGATTTAAATATGTCTTGTTTATAATGAATATCAAGTTAATGAAATAGTTCAATTAACTGATATTAGGGTTACCAGAACACATCCTATTGAGACCTCTTAACTGAAATAATAAACCAACAACATTCAGGAAGTAGTTCTCAAAAATGATATTAATTATCAAATCAGTAAATCCAATAATTGAATAATGATATGTGGAAATAGTTCACAACACATTACCATTCAATAAATCAGTTTCATAAGACAGATTTCTGAGTAAATAGTTACTCAAAAATGAGAAATTAATCCATAAAAACAGAGATACATAATAACAAGATTGAGACAAATTACCCATATTGACAATAGTGCATAAACATGAATAAAATGAAACATTCCTGTCACCATAAAATTAAAACTGATATTTGAAACAGTAGTATTAGAAATACCAATTTATTGCATCCATTTCTCCGTCCTTGGTCTCCAACAGCCCTTTACATTGCTTGAACTTCTACTTTCAAAGCTAAAGCCACAATAGTGCAAACTTTGCCTTTCATGCATAATTCAATATACAAAGGGAAAATCCTCAATAATCCCTAGATCTGAGATTTTCTCTCCTCTCTCCTACAACTCTAAATTCCTATTGCAGTAGTGCTTTCAGAAGTCTAAAATTGCAGAGGAGAGCAGCCCCAATTACATTCTGCAATCTATTATTTATACTATGCAAAGGAATTTTGGAGAGGAAAGTTTGTTGAAGAGAAATATGCCAAATACAATTTTATTTGTTCAAAATTCCAATCTTTAATTGTTGGAGACTTCTCATTGATTGAAATCCTTTTCTCCATATTTCTTCCACTGTTTTCTGCAAAAAGAAATCAAAATAAATTAAGATGCAACAATAAAATCAAAATATTATTTCTAGCATTTAAAATAAATCCAATCGAATTCAATTAAATAAATAATTGAAAATAGAATGTAAGCTTTTTATTAGTACATGGGATGATTCGAATGGCCAAGGATATGATTAACCAATGGATCTGCAATTAGAAGAGGTTTTGGACAAATGAAAATGAAGAAAATAACTCAGAAAATTGATTTTGTTTTCAAAATTCAGAGCTTGATCTTCTGCCTGATTTTTGACCCAATAAATTATTAAATCTGTTAGTGAAACCTCCTCAAAAATGTTCTCCTTGATTTTCTCTTTCCAATGAGCCGTCCTGGGCCTCATTTGGCCAAGTATAATTCAATCTATGAGCCTCCAAAGTTGATGGATCAAATCTGATGTAAATCTGGAAATTCTGTTGCTGGGCTAAAAAGAGAATTTCAATTAAAATTTTAATCCTAAATTAGCATTCTAATTATCTAATAATTAATTCTATTTTAATTGCTAATTATAAATTAAACTAATTATTAGTAAACTATTTATTAATTAATATCTAACTAACTATTAACTAATATAATTAACAAATTAATCTAATTAATTAATATAATTATTTATTTATAAACTAATTAATCTAAATAATAATTTAATTTTAATTTAATTAATTAAATTAAATTTATATATTAATTAAATTAATCAATATAAAATTTATTATTATATAATATTAATTTTAATATTAAATATTATTTATAATATTATATTAATGATGATGATGATGATGATGGTTAACGTCCGCTGAGACCAAATAATGGTCTATCGGACCTAAAGAAACAAATTATCTATTTTGATTTAAGATTTTATTCCTATGCTCAAAAAGCTTGGAGAGAAGCCTCCCGAGCTCACTATAATTTTGACATTGTAAAAGGCTAGGAAGGTCAGTATTGTAACAAAGATTGTGAAACTGAGATCTAATGTGGTTATACGCGGGGCACTCTAAGAGGAAGTGGTTTTCATCCTCGATGTTCCTATTCTTACATATATGGCAGATCCTTTCCGTCCATGGCGTTTTAGGAACTGCCCAACGACCTGTTTCACCATGGAGCTCATGAGAATTCGTTCTAATCTTTGCTATATTAATTTTCTTCTTTGAGCTAGTTAAAATAGAGAGATACTTTTGATCTTCTAGGGTGGGGTTGATGACCTTCTTATAATAACTTAATTTTCTTTTAGCCGCTAAGTCTTTCTCACACCACATTTTTTCTTTGAACTTAGAAGTAACAATATCTTTAATGTTATTTATGTTTTGCAATGCATCATTTTCGTTGATCTCCCAATAGTTTAACCAGGCCCTTGTGTCTTTATGCCACCCTCGATTGAGCCTTAGGTGGTTTTGGCTAGAATTTAAAGCTAGATTAGGAAGTCTATGATTGTTTATGTTACTGATTTTGTGCTTGTACAACAGAAACCTAAGCATAGCTAGGCTCTCAATAGGGGAAAGACCTGCTTCTATAAGGAGAATAGGATAGGGTGTATTACTTTTAATTTTCAGGTTATAAGTTATAAAACGCTTCTGGATTTGCTCAATCTTTCTCCATGATTCTCTGGAGATGCTGCAACCCCAAACCTCACAGCCATATAAGATAACAGGAGTGACTAAAGTTTCAAAGAGGAACTTCTTTTTATCCCACATTACAAGGTTTGCAATTTTACAATTATTTTCAAGACCATAGTAAGCTTTCCACCCCCCATTAATCCTTTTCTCAATGCTATGGTTCAAGTTGAGCTTGTGATGAATATCAATTCCTAGGTACTTGTAAGAATACACTTCCTCCAAGTTATTATTGTCATACATAAAATTAGCGTAAGTGTCCTTATTGGATTTGATAATCATAGCTTTTGTTTTGTCAGTGTTAACAGTCATACCCATGGTAGAGCAGAAATCCTTAAGAATCCTGAGTTGCTTATTAAGATCAGATAGGCACCTTGCCAAAAGAACAATATCGTCAGCATAAAGAAGAAGGATGACGACTATCCCAGCTAAGATCGTGCCATCACATCCTGCTTCCTCTAAATAGCCTTCGAGCTTATCGATGTAAATGCCAAATAGGGTAGGGGAGAGGGGGCAACCTTGTTTAACTCCGATGTTACACTTAATATCTTTCGACCACCCTTCGTTGCTCTTTAGCTTGGCAATTACATTCTCGTATAACCTTATAGCGGCAGCTCTCAACTCGAGAGGAACCTTTAGCTCTTCTAATCTATTCCAAAGGTTGGATCTAGGAACCGTATCGAAAGCCTTTCTAAAGTCTACAAAGCAACAAAATAAATTGGATTTATCATTACGACATTCCTCCGCAATGATCCTAAGCGTAACAAGGTGGTCTGTTGTTGAGTGATGCCTTCTAAAACCTGCTTGGCCTTTAGCCCACTTACCTTCACTTTCAAGCCATATGCTTAACTTTTTTTCCAAAATACTACCATATAACTTGGCTAAGAGAGGGCTGATCATAATTGTTCGATAATTAGAGGGGTTATTTGTATCCCCACTTTTAAAAATAGGGATAATGAGGCTCTCAGTCCAAGGTTTAGGGAACCCTTGCCTGACTGCTTTATTGAAAAGCTTGTGGATGTGGGGGATGAGGACAGGACCTCCAATTTTTAAGATTTCCACTTGGTAACCTTCAATGTCCTTAACTTTCCCATTAGCGAGGCGATTAACCCCAAACTTAATGTCTTCTAAAGAGAAAACTTCTTTCGTTGTGAGAAGAGTTTCCAAATTATCCATGACATTTGGAGATTCATAAAGCTTTTTTAGGAATTCCAATCGCAAAGAGCAATTTTATTATTATCCTTAATCTTCCTAGTTAGAATCTGCCTCCAAAATTTCTTAGGAGCTACCTTAGAGAGGTGTAAGAGATTCTCCTGTCTTTGACGAATGTACTGCCTCTTTTTCCTTTTAGTTAGGGCTTTGTATATTTTTATCTTGTCCATTTTAAGAGATTCATCAACAGCTTCCTTAATTGCTCTCCTTGCACTTTTACAATCTTTGTCATACCATGGATTGGTTTTGCTATTTATTTTATTATTTGAAACTTCAATTGAGAACTTGTTAATAGAATATGAGAGGGTTGTAGTAAAATTATGATAGAGGTCTTCTATGTTGTCTATATTAGATAAAGGAAGCAAATTAGTTTTTAATTCATTTAGAAAGAGATCATTTTTATTTCTATCAAATATTAAGTTCTTTTGGCTATAAGTATTATTTTCTATGGGAACTCTATGCATGACAAAATTGAGAGTTATAAGTAAAGGCCTATGATCAGAGTCAGGTTCATGGTCGTTTAAGATGTCAAAATTTATTATTTCGTTGTATAATGGGAGATCAGAAATAACATAGTCTACCACGCTGCTACCAATCCCATGGATGCAGGTCATCTTGCTAGAATTGGGCCACTTCTTTAGACCGTTGCAAATTATGAGATCCTCAGCACTACAGAGCTTGACTAGCTCCGACCCAAACAAATTTTCCCCAAGATATTCAGAGTTCCTTTTGTACCTGCTAGCCAGAGTAGGGTCTTCATCTACCAAAGAGGATTAGGGTTGGAATGATTGCTTAGAATAATAGCTTGGTTGTTTGAAGTTTGAGCATTAAAGTCACCTATTAAAAGGATATTACCGTCATTCCTTAGGCTAGAAATATCATTCTCTAAACAATTGTAAGGGTTAGTTTTATCTAGATTCTTCTTCTTATAGAAGTTAGAATTAATGGGGGGAAAATAACATATTGCTATGTAGAACTTTTTATTATTAATGTCTTTGATCTCTATCCAACTATATTGGTTGTGAGGGTCATTTTTATAAATCCTAACATGGGGGGAGATGTTCTTCTTAATGTAACAAGCTATTCCCCCAATGCCTCTACGGGAGGATCGCTTGTTCCAGGTAGACCATAGCGTAAAGCCATCTATGTTAGGGACCTTAGATTCTTCGTGCTCCCAAGTTTCAACAAGCAAAATAATATCAACATCATTTGAAATCCAACTTAGCTTGGGGCCTTTGTTCCATGGGAAGCCCCGACAATTCCAAGAAAGGATCCGGAGCATGTTTAATTTCTATTGATTACTATCTTTTTGGTTTCTATCTCGAATAAAGGCTTTTCTATTTCTGATTATTGCCCATTTTCCTTCCTTTCTAGCTTCTTTTACCTTTTGAACCTCCTTTCTTAATTCTGCTTGGTCTTCTGGAATGAGATCTTCATTTATGAATATTCTCGTTCCTTTTAGACTTGAGGTTTTACTAAGTATGTCGTGCTTATGATCAGTGGAGCTCACCTTTATACGGATTAGTCTTCCTTTATTCTCGGTTAATTTCCCCAACCTTGTTGCTTCTGTGAGACACAATGTTTCAATTTGTAATCTATTATGTAGTTCTGTCTGGGCTAAGGCTAAAGTATCCTCATCTACTTCTTCTTTTAAACCGAATATTATAAGGTTTAAGGCCCTTTTGTTACGTTCATGGTCTAATTATATTAATTTTTTCATTTCATCTTTAATTGGTTTGATATCTAACTTATCTACCACATTATTTAGGGTGAGGCGGCTATTAACTTTTTCTTCTAGTTCTTTAATCATGGCTTTCATTTTAAGACTCTCTAAAGTATCAGCATCTGCTTGCTTGGATGGTTGGTTAGTATCTTGGTTATGTTTTACTATAACTTGCAGTCTAGTCTCCATTGCCTCCATTTTATTCTCTAGTAGTTCTATTTTATTTTCTATTTGTTTTTGGATCGTGTCTTCAAGAGATGCAAATTTATTTTCCAGCATGGCTTCTAACTCTTTTTGTAGCTTGGCTTCTCTTTCTTCTCTACATTTCTCTAAAGACTCTATATACTCATAAAGGCCTTGTAGAGTAACTGTGCTAGGTCTCCCCTTGGTAATCTTTGGTCACTGTGGTGAAATATTCATACTTGAAATTATATGAGCAAATATGTATTAGAAAAAGAAAAAGATAAGGAATGTGTGCACCTGATATCAGAAAACTTGACTACAGATCGCCCGTCTGCCCTTGGTAATCTTTGGTAACTGACTGCAGATCGTCCGTGCCCACCGCAACCCGCAGACTCTTTCACCGAGCCTCAGAACACTTTCACCGAAGAATATATAGAGTACATTTTTAACTCTTTCACCAAGCCACAGAACTCTTTCATCGAAGAATATATGCGAAGAATATATAGAGTAACAATATATGCCAAGAATATATAGAGTATGTTTTTAACTTTTTCACCGAGCCTCAGAACACTTTCACCAAAGAATATATGCGAAGAATATATAGAGTAAGAATATATAGAGTATGTTTTTAACTCTTTTACCGAGCCTCAGAACCTTTCACCAAAGTATATATAGAGTACATGTTTAACATTTTCACCGAGCCTCAGAACACTTTCACCGAGCCTCAGAACTCTTTCACCGAAGTATATATAGAGTACGTGTTTAACTTTTTCACCGAGCCTCAGAACACTTTCACCGAAGAATATATGCGAAGAATATATAGAGTAAGAAAATATGCCAAGAATATATAGAGTATGTTTTTAACTCTTTCACCGAGCTTCAGAACACTTTCACCGAAGAATATATGCGAAGAATATATAGAGTAAGAATATATGCCAAGAATATATAGAGTATGTTTTTAACTCTTTCACCGAGCCTCAGAACACTTTCACCGAAGAATATATAGAGTACGTGTTTAACTTTTTCACCGAGCCTCAGAACACTTTCACCGAAGAATATATGCGAAGAATATATAGAGTAAGAATATATGCCAAGAATATATAGAGTATGTTTTTAACTCTTTCACCGAGCCTCAGAACTCTTTCACCGAAGTATATATAGAGTACATGTTTAACTTTTTCACCGAGCCTCAGAACCCCATTAATCCATTTCCTTTTAACTCATTCATACGAATGAGTTTAAAACTTAAAAATGAAAGGAGTAATAAAACCTAGGTTAATGCACTTGAGTCCCTTTGTATCGGCGAATCGGGAGGATATGGCCATCGGGGTTTTTAAACTTTGGCACATGAAACTCCCGATGCGATATGCTTATTCCTTTTTGTCTTAAGTTTTTTGGCGATTGGGGATCGAAGGTATAGTATGTATCGGGGTTTTTTAAATATGTCTCATAAAACTTCCGATGCGATCTCCCGATTGCGAAATAAGTTTTATATATATATTTTTTTATATACTAAATTTTAATTTAATTAAATTAATTATATATTAATTTAATTTAATTAAATTAAGATTTAATATCATTTTTTATATTGATTTTATTTTTAATGAAATTTAGTTAAGTTGTGAAATTATCTAAACTACAGCCACTTGAAAAATAAATAAAAATAATAAAAATAAACTACAGCCACTTGAATGTTTGGGTTTTCGTGATTAGGATTTGATTCGGAAATTGAAGTGAATTTCTTAAATCCTGATGCTTAATAATTTGGCTGTATAAGTAAAAAATTAAAAATGTTAGTAAGAACTAACTAGGGGTTAATATTTAAAATAAATGCATTATTGAGCTAATTTATTTACAAACTGCAATATTCTACATTTTATGCATTTTTAACCCAGGCTACATAAATAATCAGACTTTCAAAGGAGTGCCATTTTCAAACCAGTTGACCAAATGAGGCGAAACAAGCGTCAATGGGAAGCTTATAAAAAATCGATTCTAACAAAGCAATCAAAACAAGAATCCAAAGAAAACGAAAAATTAACAAAAGCGTAGGGCAATCAACTAAATAAAAATTCAAAAAGGTGTTTAGCCAAAATTTTAATAGAAAGGGTCCCCATTATTTGAAGTGAACACATCAATAATGGGGGGGTTGTGTTTTTACCACAACAGGTGGCAAGTGACAAATAGGTGATATGGAATAGGGAATGAGAGAGGTAGCCTTGGACCACATAATGGGGCATAGGGGTAGCTAGATAAGGGGAAGCCCATACCTGGTATATAATGTATAGGAGGGAGTAGTCATGGTACATGAGGTGCCCCGACCTTGATTTTTGCACCCTTCTTTATATGTCTTTTACCTTTTATGAATTTTCTTTAATTAACTGCCCGGGGCTCAAAGGACAAGAGCATGATGTGTATAATATAGCAGCGATTACCCCCTTTGAGGCAAGGTAGTACATTGCCCTCCAGGGGTTGGGACAATCATGGATTCCTGAATGATAGAAGAGGCTCATCTAGGGCCTATGGAACCAGGGGTAGGGCTCATGTGTTGTTTTTTTCCGACGTGCTAACTATTTTTGTGTTGGCCATCTTTTGCATTTTGTGGTACAATTTCCTGTTAAATGTGGCCAATTATGTTTTTTCTTCTTTTTTAGTTGCTTCAACCTCTGTGGCATCATTCTAGACCTGAATTAAGGTGGGGGCAAGGGGAGAGGGAGGCTAACCCTATGTGGAACAAAAATGGGAATGTGAATTGAGGTGGGAGAAATGATGAATGGGGGTATAGTGAATGGAAAGGGAGTAGTATGTGCAGGCAAAGGAGTGGGACCATGCACCCAAAGTTAGGGTTTCCCAAGTAGTACCACTCTAGAACCAAATGGTCAATAAAGGAGATCCCACGAGACTAAGATCCAAGGGTAACAACCAAAACAGATCAAGGAGACAAAAATATAAACTAAAAGGGGAAGATAGAGAAAAAGGGAGGGAGAGAGATAGAGGAAGAGGGAGGGAGAGAGATAGAGATAGATAGATAGATATGGAGAGAGAGTGTGTATGGGGGCTATGAGAGAGAGAGAGAGAAAGAGAAGGGGAAGAGATAGAGAAGGAGAGGAAGAGGGAGAGATACATAGATAGATAAATATGGACAGAGAAAGAGTGTATGCGGAATAATATAGAGAGATAAAGAAGGAGAGACAAAGGGAGATAGAGATATAGATGGAGGGGTCAAGAGAGATACAAAGAGAGAGAGAGAGAGAGAGAGAGAGAGAGAGAGAGAGAGAGAGAGAGAGAGAACGTGACATGTGTTTAGGGGGGTGAAATAGAGAGACAGATACAAAGAGATGGAGGGAGATATAGATATAGATGGAGCAGGGGATGGGGAAGAAGAGAAAGATAAAGAAAGGGAGGGAGAGGTGGAGAGAGAGACGGAGTACAGAGGGAGATGGAGAGGGAGTGGGAGAGAGAGAAGGAGGGAGGGAGGGAGATAGACATAGAATTTGCATTGATTCTAGTGTAGATGTTGATTTATACTCCTATTTGATTGCTTGCACTAGATGCATTGGTTTCAATGTAGATATTGATTTCTAATCGTATTTGATCGTTTGCACTATATGCATTGATTTTAGTGTAGATGTCGATTTCTAATCCTATTTAATACCTTATACTAGATGTATTGATTTCAGTGTAGATGCTGATTTCTACTCCTATTCGATTACTTGAACTAGATGCATTGGTTTTAGTGTAGATATTGATTTATAATCCTATATGATCGCTTGCACTAGATGCATTGATTTCAATGTAGATATCGATTTCTAATCCTATTTAATACCTTACACTAGATGCATTAATTTTAATGTAGATGTTGATTTCTACTCCTATTTGATTCATTGCACTCGAGCTTGATAAATCCAAAAATAAAATAAATTTAAGCTGGTATAACAAACTATCACTTTTTTACTTCATTTATTTAAATAATTTTTCCTTTGATTTTTGTTAAAATTCCAAACTTATTTTAATGGAGAAAGTCTGCAATTTTTTTATATGTCACCTATAGCATGCATTGCCGCGGAAAATAAAGGTGAGATCGAAAATATGCTTATTCCCATGAGGTTTTCCTTTTAGCATCGAAATCCTTTTTTGGCTTCATTTCCAAATCACTTTACATTTGGCTTCTGTATCGCCCCTTGGAAGAACCAGCAAAATCCCTCAAATGGTGTGCAATTTTTTGAATCTACCCGCTATGAAGACAATTGGGATCGCTCTGCAAAAAAACCCATGTCGCGGGTTTTTAAATTTCTACTCCATTTGTTCAGAATGTTCATTTAAAACTCGTTGTCTGAATAACTCTGCGTTTTTTTAAAATGCTTCATTTTCCATGACAAGAAGTTCATCAATAATGCTATGATCCTTGTTTGAAATCTCAGTCAACAAAGCAGTCTCTACAACTGTACCTACAGCTTCAATAGAAGTATCCCGACCCAATTTGAAATGACCAGAAATATTGACAACCTACAGTTGGACAGACTACACATTTGATAAGGAATAAAAGATCTTTTTGCAAGTACAGGTTTATATTAAGCTGACAAGCAGGTTTTTGCAAGTGAATTTTTTTTAATACAAGTTGGTCTAAGAGAAGTTTTGAAATTTCAAGCTTACAAGATTCAGTTACAACACTAGTCATGGTGCCCCTACGGTTGTCCATGGCCTCGTCCCTGCCATAATAGTGGCGAAAAACATTGAAACCACACACAGGCACAAAATCTATTATTATTTGTTCTTGGATTGGGTAATGCACAGAATCTTCCAAGTGATTTAGTAAATAGGTGGAGGCAATTAAGGAGAACCAAATCTCCTTCACAGTCCATACCTCTTATGTCATAAATTAGATCTGTTACATAGCACAGAATCTGCCAAGTGATTTAGTAAATAGGTGGAGGCAACTAACGAGAACCAAATGTCCTTCAGAGTCCATACCTCTTATGTCATAAATGAGATCTGATACATAGCATTAATTTCTTCAAGCAATCAATTCCTTTGTGTGTATGTATCTCTACACAAATCGTTAGTCAGAGGTCGAGTTCTTTGTATATAGAAAATCATATGAAAATATTCAGATTTGATAGGTAGATTTGATAGGTGTATTGTTTAATAATTGTTATGAGATCTGCTAGCATATATATATTTTTTATTTTTAAATTACATTAAATTAATTATTTAATGTAAATGAATAAATCAGAAAATAGAAATTAAAAATTTTTAACATTAATTTGTAATTTTCAAATATTCAATTTCATATTTTTTTTCAAAGCTTTAAAATTAAAAGTCAAAGTTTTTAAACCAAAAACCAAAATACAGGGTGCATTCATAGTGGATCTAACTTTGTTGTTCATGTTTGCATGTAATTAACAACCATTTATGCACAATAAAGAAAAGAGACATAAGGTTCAAATTATTACATGGTTTAGCTACACAACTACCAATTTGTTACAATAGACTAAGATGTTGAAGAACTTTGATCTTCACAAATGTTGTTGAGAATAGTGCTAGTACTACCCAACAAATGTGTTATATTTTATTGGAATTTGGGAATAACATGTAATTAACAACAACAATTTATGTACAAAGAAGGAAATGGAAATAAGATTCAATTTACTTCATGGCTTAGCTACACAGCTACAAGTTTATTACAATAGACTAAGATGTTGAAGAAATTTGACCTTCACAAATGTTGTTGAGAGTAGTGCTTGTACTACCCAATAAATGTGTTATATTTGATTGCAATTTGGGAATGGCACCAAGGCTCAAAAAAGTGTCTCTCATGTTTTGCAGCATGCCTAGAATGACCATCATAGTAGGTCGTCCTTTAGGAGATTCATTTGTGTAAAGAAATCCCACATTTATTAATGAACTAAGACAATTGAGATTATTATCTTCCTCAGTACAACTACCCGTCCTCCTTAGTAAACCCAAGTCCACCACATCCATTAGTCGGTTTGGAAAACTGCTACCCACCCATTTTTTGCAAGTTCATTCCTTCGAAAAACATGTCGTGGGTGGGCTTCTTTCCAGTGAGCATTTCCAATAGCAGTATTCCATAACTATAAACATCACCATTTGTTGTGACTTGTCCACCCACTCCATATTCTGCATTCATAGATCATCATCTTAAGGTTTTTAATTCACAATGGTTAATAAAGATTTAGAAAAAAAAATCACAAGATTAATTAAATATGGTATGTAGTTTAAATAATACCTGGAGGAATGTAGCCTGTAGATCCTTTGAGTGCATTTGTGGAAGTGATATCCCCATCTTCATTATTTGCAAAACATACAGTAGCAATGCCAAAGTCTATTAAATATGCAGTCATATCTTCACCCAACAACACATTGTTGGGTTTCAAATCACAATGAATGACTTGCAGAAAACAATGGTCATGGAGATATGTCATGCCTTGGGCGACATCTATTGCTATATTCAACCTTTGAATCAAATTCAAACCACTTTGTTCTCCATCATTGGGATATAACCACTTTTCTAAGCTTCTATTTGGCATTAATGGATATATCAAAGCTTTGATTTGGAGATCTGAATAACAAGTTATGACCCGAATCAAATTTCGGTGTCTAACTCTACCCAAAACTTTGCACTCTTTATCAAAACTCTTTTGAGCCCCTTCATTTTGTAGATTCAGAAGCTTGACAGCAACCATTGTGCCATCATTCAAAATCTCTTTGTACACTTTTCCGAAACTACCAATTCCTAACAAGTTTGCATCACTAAATTCATTTGTTGCAATGGCGAGCTCGACATAGGAGATTCTTCGATGCCCCACATTTAATGACGGACCAGTGTCTCTCTGAATATTTCTCCTACAACTCTTTCTCCACAAGATTGCAAGAAACAAATACAATACAACAATTGCTACAACAACAATTGGTATGATAACTCTTTTGAGATTCAAAACACTTTTATGTTTATGAGCATACCATGGTGGTAGATTTACCCAAGGTCCACATAGACCAAGATTTCCCATAAATGTTGTGGCGCCAATCATTTTGAAAAATCCTTCTTTAGGGACTTCCCCTGACAATTTGTTAAAAGAAAAATTCAAGTGATGGAGCATTGTCAGATTTGCTAGTGATATAGGTATTCCACCTGACAAATTGTTGGAGGAGAGATCTAGGTCTTGAAGACTTAGAAGTTCACTGATTGACATTGGAATTGGACCTTCAAGTGCATTGTAAGAAATATTCAGATATGCTACTTCTTTGCAGCTTCCGACGATACTTGGAATGTAGCCAGTTATTTGATTTGCAGAAATATCTATGGCTTGAAGTTTATTGAACTTTCCTAGTTATAAAGGCACATGGCCACTTAATAAATTGTTTGACAAGTTGAAATAGAAGGATAAATTTGCAAGGCCTGCAAGCTCTTCAGGGATGTGCCCACTAAGCTTGTTGTATGATAGATCTAGCAGTAGTAAGTTCACACATTTCCCTAAACTTGCAGGTATGTTTCCTGAAAACTGGTTATGATTAAGATCTAAATATCTTAACTGCTGGAGGTTGGCCACAAAATCAGGGATTTTTCCAGACAAATTATTTCCAAAAAGATTTAAGAGACCTAAGCTCTTTAGTTGCCCAATTTCCATTGGAATGTTTCCTTGTAAATTATTGGAATACATATATAACCTCTCCCACTTCTGAAGCATAATAAGTGAAGATGGGATTGACCCTGTAAAAGAATTACCTTCTAAACCAACCAATGTTAAGCTACTTAAATTTCCTATAACCAAAGGTATCTCTCCAGCTAATTGAAAATTCGTTGTTACCCAAGCTTAAGAATTCGAGTTTTGTAGAGAGGTGGCCTATAGAAAACGAAAATTTCCCAGTGAAGTTATTCTCAGATAAGCCTACTTCTTGTAGATCGGAAAAGTTACTAAGAGCAGTAAGAATGGGGCATCTCGTGGTGTTGCCACTAATAAGGTAATTGTCGTTCAAGAGAAGCCGCCGGAGATGTGTCAATTTACCCAACTCCATAGGAACTATTCCGCTGAGCTGGTTCCCTCCTAACTCAATCAATTGTAACTTGGTACAATTGAAGAGGGATGAAGGAACGCTACCACTTAGCTGATTAGCACCCAGACAGAGTTCCTTTAACTGGGCGGTCTTCTTGGTACACAACTCCAACGGAATGTGGCCAACTAATTGGTTAAAAGATATATCCAATACTTCAAGATTGGTGCAGTTGGACAACGAAGACGGAATGCGTCCCGTCAGATGGATTACTTGCAGGTTAAGAAGGATGAGCTGGCTTAGCATACAAAATTCGGAAGGAACATCGCCGTGAAGGTTGTTGTCACTTAATTCTAAGTCCTACAAAGAGGATATGTTTCCCAAGTAGTCCGGGATTGTTCCCGTCAAATTGTTAACTTCCAAGGCCATGATTCTTAGGTTGGGGAGAACACATAGTTGTGGGGGGATGTTTCCTGTGAGATTGTTAAAGGAGAGAGTCAAGTTCCGTAAACTGCGGCAGCTACCCAGAGTGGGTAGAATGGAACCCTGGAGTTGGTTGGCAGATAGGCGAAGCATCTTTAAGCGAGAGAGGGTTCCCAATTGATAGGGAATTTGACCGTGGAAACTGTTAATGTGAAGATCGAGTACTGTAAGAAAGGAGAGATTGGCGAGAAGGGGAGAGATTGTACCTTGTAATCCCATGCTTGAAAGATTTAGGGAAATGACTCTCTATTTGTGCCTGCTGCATATGATGCCCGTCCACTCGCAGAACGAAACATTCGGTTTCCAGGTAGCGGCTAAGGATTGGGAGCGATCAGAGAAATTAGCCAGCAATGTGGAGGATTGTCCACATGTTGTGGCTAATCACAGTAAATTTCATCAACTATTACCGAGAAGGATGACTTCTCAAATTGTTAGTTATTGTAATAAATAAGGCATTGTTTTATTTAGATTAGGGATAATATTTGTTAGCTTAGGTGTGCATGAGAGCTAAGAGATAGACGATTGTTGTTAGATCTCTTAAAAATAGAATATTGTTGCTAGAGATTGTTAGAGAAATTATTGAGTTAAAAAAGAGGACAAATGTGATGAGGGGAGAGAAGAGTGTGAGGTTTTGGAGTGGAGCGAGAGCTCAAAGTGTGTTGTTGACTGTATTTGGGCAACAAAGGTCATTTTATGGTGTAATCTGGCCAAAGGCCCAGACTCTGTGTTTTATTTATAAACAATTACAGTGCTTTGTGCAGCGTTTTGTTAATGCGGTCTGTGGAGGTCTTGTGTGTTTAAATTACCTTTTTAAAGTTCATGCAATTCGATCTGTCTGTGCGTTTATTCATAACCGTAAGAAATCTTGTGTTTAAAGCCAATCTGGGTTAACTAGAGTCCGAGAGCGGAGAAGCCATTAACATAGAGAATCGACGCTGAAACCTTTAGCAGAGCACTGGGTGGACTTGAAATAATATTAAGTTTGCCTTTGAACTTATCGGGTCCGGGTAACATCATCGCATCGGCATATCAGCGACAGCGGAGCGATATCGCACCGGAAACCTTAAAAATGAAAGCGGACGCGATATTTTATATATCGGGTTGAATTCCCAAGTCGGGTCCGGTTCTATATCGGCGGAACGCTATCGCATCGGAAACCTTAGAAATGAAAGTGGACGCGATATTTTATATATCGGGTTGAATTCCCAAGTCGGGTCCGGTTCTATATCGACGGATGCATATATGTGTATAGCGCATCGAGCGATCGCCAATCGCCGACGAAATACTATTGGGCGGAGGCGGATGTGATAGAAATATCAATTGTGGTGAATTGTAGATCGGGTCCGCAACCTCATCGGGGTCATCGGGTCCGCAGTATAATGTTTATGGTGGTGACGGCCGATATCGGACTTGCCGAAAATTGCAAAGGTATATATATAATTTGAAGTCTGGTATTTTGATTAGAGTGGGTTTTGTATTGTTCCCATATATTTATATATGTATGTGGGCGCGGTTATAAAAGGGGGCTTTATATATATATGATTCCCATGTATTTATGATGGATCATTCCCAACTCATGTAATATGGTGCTTGCGAGCTTTAAAGCTTGGGTGGTGGCTTCCGATGGGTGATTAAGAGCATCGATAAAAAGGTGGCTTTGATTCCTCATATGTCCATGGTCATAAAAGGCTTAAAGCCTTAAGCACTTCCGATAAATCCTGTAGGTTGTTACCACAGGTCAAGGGCCGATTTTTATTTGAAAAGGGGATTTTGGGTAATATCCAAGACTCCTTTTCATCATTTTGGTATCAGAGCAGAAGAGATAGTGTTTACAGTAAAGATGCCGCCAAGGAGAGGAATTGGTCGAGGGAGACCAGAACCAAATGTAGTTTTGATAGAAGAAGTGCGGAGTTTGCAGAGTCGTGCAGAAGAATCTGATATAGATGTGGAAGCAGAAGAAGAGAATGAAAATATCAAAATCCTGAAGATGCTGGAAAAGGTTGGAGGCAAACCTAAAGTGGAGATTCTTATGTATGAAGGGAGTCTGAATGCCGAGGAGCTAATGGATTGGATCAGATCCATAGATCAGTACTTCGATTATGAAGAGGTTGAAGAGAACAAGAAGGTAAAATTTGCAGTAACTAGATTGAAAGGTCATGCAGCCATCTGGTGGGACGAGGTGCAGACATCAAGAACGAGAAAGGGGAAATCTAAGATCAAGTAGTGGGATAAAATGGTAAGTAAACTGAAAGCCAAGTTTTTGCCAAAAGATTATCATTTGAATCTTTTTAAGTAGATGCAAAATCTGAAGCAAAAAGGAATGTCTGTTAAAGAATATATTGAAGAATTTTACAGATTAAGTATCAAAACAGGGCATGTAGAGGATGATTTGGAAAAAGTAGCTAGATATGTTAATGGGCTAAGGTATGAGATCCAAGATGAGATTGGTCTGTTAAGTCTAAAAACTGTTGAGGATGCCTATCAAGCATGATTGAAGGCAGAAGAGAAGATATTAAGAAAAAAAAGTCAAAGGAACAGAGGAAAGAGCTCAGCAAGAGGTAGAGGAGCTGGCCGATCTAGAGGAACACAGCATCAAATTGACACAGGGAGTTCAAGCAGCAGATCACCACAGATGGGTGAATCTAGTAGAGGGAGATTCACACCCAGAGGAAGAGGGCGAGGAAGAGATGTTAGGTGTTATACCTGTGGATAATGGGGACATATGTCACGAGACTGTCCTCATAACAAGTCAGCAAGCCAGAGGGGTGAAAATGTGGCTGAGGCAGAGCCGGAACCACCTCGACTTGTAGAAGAACCACCGGAAGAAGGTGAAGCATTGCTGCTTCGAAGAACTTTGTTAAGATCAGAAAAGGAGATTAGAGAACCTGCGCAAAGGAAGAACTTGTTCAGAACTACGTGCAAGTCAAAGGGTAAGTGCTGTAAGGTTATAATTGATAGCGGGAGTACTAACAATCTTGTGTCTATAGAGATGGTGGAAAAGCTCGGATTAACAAGGAAAGCGCATCCTGCACCTTACAAAGTATCTTGGCTACATAAGGGTCATCAATTCATTGTGACAGAGCAGTGTAATGTGGAAATGCAGATCGGCGCATACAAAGACGTGATCTTATGTGACATAATGCCCATGGATGTATGTCATGTGTTATTGGGAAGACCATGGCAATTTGACAGGAAGGCGATTCATGATGGGAGAAGGAATACATATACTATAGAGAAGTATGGAGTTAAATATACGTTGCTGCCAGTAAAAAATGATGTTGACAAAGAGCTGCCTGAAAATAGTATTATGTTGATGAGTGGCAAGGAACTGCTACAAGAGGTTGATAAAAGTGAAGAGGTGCAATTCGCTATCATAGGAAGGCCAAAGGTAATTTTAAACTCCACCAATTTAAATGATTTTCCTGAAGAAATTCAATCTGTGTTAAATAGTTACATGGATATCATTGTGGATGAATTGCCAAATGAATTACCACTGATTAGGAGTATAAGTCACCATATCGACTTAATACCAGGATCAAGTCTACCTAATAAAGCTGCCTATAAATTAACTCCTCAGGAAAATGCAGAGGTTGCAAGACAGGTTCAAGAGTTAATGGACAAGGGACTGATCCGAGAAAGTCTGAGTCCGTGTGCTGTGCCAACGGTGCTTAGTCCGAAAAAGGGAGGAGAATGGCGCATGTGCACCGATTCCAGAGCTATCAATAAGATAACAGTCATGTATAGATTTCCTTTGCCCAGAATGGATGATTTAATGGACTGTTTAAGTGGATCCAGGTATTTTACAAAGATAGATTTAAAAAGCGGGTATCATCAGATTAGAATTCGGGAAGGCGATGAATGGAAGACAGCGTTCAAAACAAATAGTGGACTGTATGAGTGGCTAGTGATGCCTTTTGGGCTCACTAATGCGCCCAGCACATTCATGAGACTAATGAACGAGGTCCTGAAAGAATATACAGGTAAATTTGTTGTTGTTTACCTTGATGATATTCTGGTTTTCAGCAAAAGTAAAGAGGAACATTTGGAACATTTGAAGTTAGTCTTGAAAACACTGCAGAAGGAAAAACTACTAATTAACTTGAAGAAATGTAGTTTCATGAAAGAGGAGCTGGTATATTTGGGGTTTGTGATTTCCAGAGAAGGTTTAAAAATGGATCCGGAAAAGGTACAAGCAATCAGAAACTGGCCTACTCCCAGGAGTGTATTCGAGGTAAGAAGTTTCCATGGACTTGCTAGTTTTTACAGGAAGTTTATAAAAGGGTTCAGTCAAGTTTGGGAACCAATCCTTGAGACAATCAGGGAGGTCAATCAGCCATTTCAATGGACAGAAGCAGCCGACAGGAATTTTAATTTGTTGAAAAGAAAGATAACAGAAAAATCCTATTCTAGCATTGCCAAATTTCGAGAAAGTCTTTCAAGTGGAAACTGATGCAAGTGGAGAAGCAATTGGGGCGGTGTTGAGCCAAGAGCAAAGACCAATAGCGTATTTCAGCGAGAAATTAAATGATGCGAAAAGGAGATATTCTTCATATGACAAAGAATTCTACGCTATTGTGCAGGCGTTGAAAAAGTGGAGGCATTACTTACTGCCAAAGGAATTCATTTTATATTCAGATAATCATGCTTTGCACTTCATTAATAATCAGCCAAAGTTAAATCAGAAGCATGCCAAGTGGGTAGAATTTCTACAACGTTTCACTTTTGTAATAAAGCACAAAAGTGGTAAGTCTAATAAAGTGGCAGATGCGTTGAGCAGGGTAAGTTTTCTTTTGCAAGAATTCAAAGTGGGTGTTGTAGGTTTTGATGAGATGATAGAAATGTATCATGATGATGAGGATTTTAGGGATATCTACATGACAGTGCAGAATCCAATGAGCCATAACAAAAGTCAATGGATGGACTACCTTATTCAAGGAGGCCTGTTATTTAAGAGCAACGAATTATGCATTCCTAAATGTTCAATGAGAGAAAACATCATTAAAGAAAAGCACAGTGGAGGATTGTCTGGTCATTTTGGACAAGACAAAACTTTCACTCACGTGAATGCTTTTTATTATTGGCCTAAAATGCAAACTGATGTTAAAACGTTTGTTGAGAAATGCATGGTATGTCAGTATGCCAAAGGAAGGAGTCAAAATACAGGTCTATATCAGCGATTGCCCATACCAGATCGACCATGGGATGTAGTGAGTATGGACTTTGTTCTGGGTTTACCAAAAACTCAGAGAGGAAATGATTCTATATATGTTGTTGTAGACAGATTTTCAAAAATGGCCCATTTTATTGCTTGTAAGAAGACTAGCGATGCCACACACATAGCCAATTTGTTCTTTTCTGAGATTGTAAGATTGCATGGTTTACCTGTGAGCATTGTATCAGATCGGGATACAAAATTTGTAGGGCATTTCTGGAGAACACTTTGGAAGAAGCTACGAACTAAACTTAGTTTTAGTTCAGCCTACCATCCTCAAACCGATGGACAAACTGAAGTTGTGAACAGAAGCTTGGGAAATATATTAAGAACTCTGGTTCATTAGAATCCCAAACAGTGGGATTTGGCATTAGCTCAAGCTGAATTTGCTTACAATGATACACTAAACCGAAGCACAGGAATGAGTCCATTCCAGATTGTCTTTGGAATGCATCCGAGAGGAGTATATGAGCTCAGAGATTTGGGAAAACAGGAAGCCAGAAGTGCAAGTGCTGAAGATTTTGCTGAACAAATGCAAAAGCTACAAGAAGAAGTCAAAGATAAATTACAGGGAAGCAGCAGAAGATATAAACAGAGAGCAGATCTGAAAAGGAGAGAAAAAGAATTTCAAGTAGGAGATTTAGTCATGGCATATTTGAGGAAGGAGAGATTTCCTACAAGGACTTATAATAAACTGAAACTGAAGAAAATAGGACCTTGTAAAATCAAAAGGAAATTTTCAGCTAATGCATATGAGATTGAGCTACCAGAAGGGATCGGAATATCCCCCATTTTTAATATTGCAGACTTGTATCCATTCGGAGAGGCAGAAACAGAGTTGCAGAAAGAAGTCACAGGTGATGAAATTCAAACTGTGGATTGGGAGGAACAAGTACCAAAAGCATCTCAAAAAGAAGTTGAAGCTATTTTAGACCGAAGAGTATCTAAGAAAACCAGAGGGCAGACATATTTCCAATATCTAGTCAAGTGGAAGGAGTAGCCAGTGGAAGATTCCAGTTGGTTGACAACAACTGAACTACAGAAATATGGAGTGAATCCTGAAGGTTTGAAGGAGAAATCTTTTCTTCCCCGGGAGTCTGATGCAGGAGCATCGACATTAGTTAGCAATGTGGAGGATTGTCCATATGTTGTGGCTAATCACAGTAAATTTCATCGACTATTACCGAGAAGGATGACTTCTCAAATTGTTAGTTATTGTAATAAATAAGGCATTGTTTTATTTAGATTAGGGATAATATTTGTTAACTTAGGTGTGCTTGAGAGCTAAGAGATAGACGATTGCTGTTAGATCTCTTAAAAATAGAATATTGTTGCTAGAGATTGTTAGAGAAATTATTGAGTTAAAAAAGAGGACAAATGTGATGAGGGGAGAGAAGAGTGTGAGGTTTTGGAGTGGAGCGAGAGCTCAAAGTGTGTTGTGGACTGTATTTGGGCAACAAAGGTCATTTTATGGTGTAATCTGGCCAAAGGCCCAGACTCTGTGTTTTATTTATAAACAATTACAGTGCTTTGTGCAGCGTTTTGTTAATGCGGTCTGTGGAGGTCTTGTGTGTTTAAATTACCTTTTTAAAGTTCATGCAATTCGATCTGTCTGTGCGTTTATTCATAACCGTAAGCAATCTTGTGTTTAAAGCCAATCTGGGTTAACTCAAGTCCGAGAGCGGAGAAGCCATTAACATAGAGAATCGACGCCGAAACCTTTAGCAGAGCACTGGGCGGACTTGAAATAATATTAAGTTTTCCTTTCAACTTATCGGGTCCGGGTAACATCATCGCATCGGCATATCGGCGACGGCAGAGCGATAACACACCGGAAACCTTAAAAATGAAAGCGGACGCAATATTTTATATATCGGGTTGAATTCCCAAGTCGGGTCCGGTTCTATATCGACGGAACGCTATCGCATCGGAAACCTTAGAAATGAAAGTGGACGCGATATTTTATATATTGGGTTGAATTCCCAAGTCGGGTCCGGTTCTATATCGGCGGATGCATATATGTGTATAGCGCATCGAGCGATCGCCGATCGACGACGAAATACTATTGGGCGAAGGCGGATGCGATAGAAATATCAACTGTGGTGAATTGTAGATCGGGTCCGCAACCTCATCGGGGTCATCAGGTCCGCGGTATAATGTTTATGGTGGTGACAGCCGATATTGGACTTGCCGAAAATTGCAAAAGTATATATATAATTTGAAGTCCGGAATTTTGATTAGAGTGGGTTTTGTATTGTTCCCATATATTTATATATGTATGTGGGCGCGGTTATAAAAGGGGGCTTTATATATATATGATTCCCATGTATTTATGATGGATAATTCCCGACTCATGTAATATGGTGCTTGCGAGCTTTAAAGCTCGGGTGGTGGCTTCCGATGGGTGATTAAGAGCACCGATAAAAAGGTGGCTTTGATTCCTCATATGTCCATGGTCATAAAAGGCTTAAAGCCTTAAGCGCTTCCGATAAAGCCTGTAGGTTGTTACCACAGGTCAAAGGCCGATTTTTATTTGAAAAGAGGATTTTGGATAATATCCAAAACTCCTTTTCATCACCTAAGAATTTATATTATAAACCCAATAGATTATAAACCTAAAAACTTTATATTAAACCTTAAAATTAATATATAAACCCTATAATAATATTCTACCCTAGAAATATGAACCATTAAATAAATAAACCGAAGGGATACCATTGACCCATAGATACATTTGTAACTTTGAATTTAGAATTCAAAGAAATCCGAACTTGGAATAAAGTTGTCTCGAAATTTTTTCAGATCGCTTTCCTTTCACTGTTAAAAAGTATATACCGCGCACCGTTATGAATCCCCTGCGCCAACTACACGGCAAAAGCGCCTCGCATCGCCAAAAATTCTTGCCCGAGTATTTTGGAGGGATGCAGAGATGACTAATTTCACAGGCCTGTAGTCAAAATGACCATTGACCCATCAAAGAAATTAAATTTGAAATTAGTTGTTAACGACTAATGACTAGCGCTGACGTAACCTAACCCACTCAGTTGAAAAATGTCGATATTGAAATCCCGCCGTGAGAGAGGATTCATGAAGGATTTATTAATGTTTGAAAATTGGCGTCATATATTGAAAATAATGGGTTAGAAGTCAGAATGAAAGGAAAAAAATAATTTTCCAAAAAGAAGTTTGGATCAACAATGATGATAAATACCCAGTTTTCCGTGGAAATTTGAAAAAACAATGATGGTAAATACCCACTAATTGCCAAAAGTAAGAAAGAATATGGCATTTCCACATAATAAAATTAATCAAAATGCATTGATTGCAGACACCGATGGAGTAAATTTAGTGACGAAAAGACCGCACTCGCATAAAATTAATGAAAAAGCATTATCACAAATCTTTCGGAGATCTTCTACACCGCTAATTTTCAAAAAGAAAGACCGCACTCAATTATATGTGGCCGTATTTTTGAAGTTTGAATAAAGGAAAAAGCATTCTCAGAAGTCTTGTGGAAATCATCATGTCCGTTAATTTTCAAAAAGAACGACCGCACTCAGATTAATTAAATCTTAAAGAAATAAGGAAACGAATAAGGTGTTTTTGATAAAATTAAACACACAATCTCAGAAAAACATCAATCAGAAGCCATTCTCTCCACCTGCGACTAAACGAGTCTACCATAAATGTTCTTCCCCTAGCATAAATTTATTAAATTAATTAAAAAAAATGATACATAAGAGGTAAAAAATTAATGAAAAAACTTTCTCCTTGCATCTTATTAACTAGGTTTTCTTCCTCTCCAAAGTTAAATGTAAAATATTATATTTAATAAAATAAATAATTAACATTATATAAATTAATATAATCACATTTATTAATGTGGTAGATATATAATATAGATGTATATGAAGCACATATACAATTATATTAGTAAATGTGATTAATTATACCAATAAACATGTATCAATTATATTAATAATTATTATTAGATGCATACAATTAATTTTAAAAGAACTAGGGGGTTAGTCTCTCATGAAGAAGCACAATTAATCCAATAATCACAAATTTTTTATACATATTACATATTTACAGAAACGTGATTGACATGATATGCTGCAGAGGAGCGAAGTAGAATAGGTACAATATGCTGCCGGGGCAGCTCAACATGCAACGAGGGTCGAACCCGGGTGGGGAGGCAATAAGCAGGTCGTCCCAACCACGCGAGATAAACGACCAAGTGATAGTATTAATATGACTATTAGAAATTGACTATATATATAAAACCATAATAAAATTAACATAATATAATAATAGTCTAATGTTATTACTAATAATACTTATTTATCTCTCACCATTATATACATTTATTACATATTAATATAATTATCAATATCTTTTATACATAATGACTGATTCATGAACCATTCCAACATAAAAATATTAAATCAATTATTATAAGTCTTAATATTATAAAATCCAACATTATAAACCCAAAGATTAATATTATAAACTTTACAATAAATATTTTAAACCATAGGATTAATATTGTAAATTTTAATAATAAAAAACCCAATATATTATACTTCAATATTAAAAACTCAACATCCCAATACTAAATGCAATATTATAAACTCAAAATTAAAAACTGCAATATCACAAATTCAAAGGATTAATATTATAAACCCAAGGGGAAATAAACCCAAAGCTTTAATATTATAGCCCAAAGGAAAAATAATCAAAAGAGATAAATATTAAACCCTAAGATTAATAATAATAAACCCTGGGGAAAATAAATCCAAGGAATTAATACTATAAACCCAAATGAAAATAAAGTAAAAGGAAAAATATTAAAACTTAAGATTAATAAAAATATAACCTAAGAGATTAATATTATAAATCGAAAGGAAAATAAACTAAATAGAAAAGCACTAAACTCTAAGATTAAAGTTTTACATTAATGATAAGAATAATGTGATACATCTAGATATTAAACTTTAATATTAAACTAAATATTATAAATCCTAACTCATTAAGCCCAATATTATAAGCTCTAAAATTAATATTATAAAATTTTAAAATTAATATTATAAACCTTCATAATAAATATAAATCAAAGTGATCAATTTTATAAACCTTTAAAAATAATAAACTCAATAAATTAATATTATTAATTTAGTGCTCAAAAATCATCTCACATAAAATTAATGAAAAATTATCATAAATCTTTCCGAAATCTTAGTTTTCAAATAAAAAATCACAGTCACATTAATTAAATGTTGCCGTTTATTTTAAGTTTGAATAAATGAAAAAGCATTCTCAGAAGTCTTGTGGAGATCATCATTTCTGTTAATTTTCAAAAAGAAAATCAACAACCAGGTTTATTAAATGTCTTCGTCTGTTTGAAGTTTGAAGAAACGGTTGCATCTTAAGAAAAAGAATAAGGTGTTTATGATAAAATTAAATACAAAAGTTTTGGTTTCACTAACCAGTGGGCAAAAATTAGCGAGCAAAAAGACCGCACTATCAGAAAATCAATCAGACGTCATTTTCTCTGCCTGCGACTAAACCAGTCTACCATAAATAATTTATAAAATTAATTAAAAAAATTTGATGCACAAAAAGGTCAACAAATTAATTTATAAAATTAATCAAAAATCTTTCCCCTGGCATCTTAGTAAACGAGGTTCTATAAATAGTTTATAAAATTAATTAAAAAAATTCGATGCACAAAGAGGTTAACAAATTAATTTATAAAATTAATCAAAAATCTTTCCCTTGGCATCTTAGTAAACGAGGGTCTATAAATAGTTTATAAAATTAATTAAATAAATTCGATGCACAACTTTGAGATGGAAGGGATTTAAATATATTTTCTAGGTCTGTTGATATTAGCATTCTCCATAAAATTCTTAAGTTGTGAATGGATATCCGTCACTATGGTCTAGGCAATCTTTAGTATCCTGAAGAAGCTCATTGTAATCCATAAGCCGTGCTCAAACAACCGTTTCAGATTAGGAGGGTGTTGGTGTATAATTGAAATCTATTGTTGCTGCTTAGTGTGTCATGATACGTCAACCAGTGAATATTTTCAGGAAGATGGTTTTCTTGTTTGAGTTTCATTCCAAAGCTATAGCTAGCTTGCTCTGTAGTACTGGAATTGTCATGGCCTGCATCCAGTAGCCACAGCCATCAATCGGAGACTCCAATTTTTCTGGACCGGAAAAAATTTTCGGGATCAGATATCTTGGCCTTATTTGCATTCGTTTTTCAAAATCTCATAGGGATTTGAACCATGTCCTTAGACGACGTGTATCAGTACTTGAAGGCATAGGCATTTCAGGATTTTCCATCCATAGTAAATTTCCTTATGTGATGTCGTATCCTTAGAGTTATTATTTGTGACCCAAAAGGTGGTGTCTTTTTCCGTGTCTGCCTCGAATCTTGGAACCATTGTTCCAGAGTCTTCTAAGTGTCAGTTTCATTGTCAGAGCTGGTGTAACATCACTCAAATTCACCCGTCTGGCTTTTACTCTATCCAGGCTTTATGCTCAGAATGTGGTCAAAGCCTGATTAATTTTTCTGACTCCAGATCGATCTCGAGATCCTTTTTAGGACAAAGGTACTATCCCTTATCTAGCGGTAGGGGATTTTGGAGGTGCATGGAGGGTGGGTCTGACGAGGGGGCCACGGAAGCTATGGTCTGGGCGGCGCTGAGAAGGATTGGGTGGACGCCATGCTGTCGAGTGGTTGGCAATCCACCCTGGATGACGTGGTGGTCTTCCCGACGATGTGTGATGGCGACAGGGAACTTAAAGGTATCCACAGAGACAAGTCATCCAGGGAGGATGATAGGAGCGGCGTTAACTATTAGAAAAGTTAACGCGCGAACATGCTAGTAGTTTCAACAAGTCCTGAAACCCAGTCAAAACCTCTCCCCCGCCTTCTGCAATTTCATTGGACAACATTTTCCTGACTGAAAGAATTGAGAGCTTACAGGACCTTGCTTTGGTGGGTAAGTGGCACTTCCCAGAAATGGATGATGCCGCAATGAGAAAGTGGTTGGAGGTACAGTGGAAACCCGTTATTGGATATATCCCCATCATTTCTAATCTTATGAAAGAGTGGTACTGCTTCCACTTTTTGAAGGCCAGAGATGTAGAATCCATTTTGAAATGTTCTTGGGTTTTCAATAGGAGCTTTCTCGCCCTCTACAAGTGGTACATAGGTTTTGATTCTTTAAAAAACACTCCATCGAATAACCTTATTTGGGTTAAGCTCCCAAACCTGCCCCTGGAGTTGTGGTACAAAGAGACGCTAGCTGAAATAGGAAATTTTATTGGAAAATTTGTTTATGTCGACCCAAGATGCCTGGGCTTGAAGGACAAGAGAATAGTGTGGATACTTATTGAAAAATCCTATAAGGGGGGGGGGGTTCCCTGATCATGTTGAGATTTCTTGGAGAGACCAAAAGATCAATCCAAGACTCGATTTTTGGGGCATCCCTTTCAAGTGTTTTTCATGTCACAGAACATGTCACCTTATTCAAAATTGCTATCGGCGCCAGTTGTCAAAAAGTAGACTGTTGCATCACAAAAACAGGGTAGACTCTCCCTTGCTCACGGAAAAGGAGATCCCTTCTCCTTCATCCTCCCTCTCCCCGACAGAACCTGTGAATGGGCAAGGCTACAAAAATATGGTAAACATTAGCTCCAGTTCTCCGCAATCTCTGTCTCAGGGAGTCTCTATCGATCAGGAATCCAGACCGGAAGATTCCAGAAAGTTGAAAGGCTCCCCCATAATCAAGACTACGCCTTTCCGTTTCCCATCTATCCCGGAACCTTCTGATGACAAAGCGGTCCCGTCCCCTCCACCTATTCTGTTTAAAGACTTTGTCGTGGGATCCCACCCCATTCTTATTTCCTCCTCTTCATCATCGCCTAAACCGACCCTGAATTCATCCTCGAAAGGAAAGGAGCCAATAGCGGCTGTTACTCCTCTAAAATCCCCGATCTCCTCTCCTTTTAATCCATATGACAGTGACCTCGACTTCCTCTTAAGTAGGAAATCTCTGGAGCTAGAACCCCTGACTATTCATAAATCGGATAACCATGGCATGCCATTTATTAGCCCAATCTCAGCAAGGAATATTACTGTCAGAAAGAAGCAAAAAGGGGGCAGCAGACATTTTAGGTGGAGGTCAATTGTTACAGACGGTGGTACAAGGAACCTATCCTTGACCGAGGTTCCCATATTCGACATGTCAGAGTCACAGCCTCTTAGAGCAAGCATGGCTGGTAACTTTTCCAAATGACCTTTATGATATCCATGAACATTAGGGGTCTGGGAGCATACCTCAAATTTCTGGCGCTAAAGGATCTTTTCTATTCTGCTCAGCCAAAAATCATTTTAATTCAATAAACGATGCGCATTAGTCTGTTCCTGGTAGCTTCAAAGGCAAGAGGCCTATCGGGTGGGCTGGCGGTTCTGTGGGACCCTGATTGGATCAGGGCAAAGGCATTTAAGTGTTTTGCTGGTATTCTCATTTCAGCATCCATCAGGGGAAAGATTGCCCTATTAATATTTTGAATACCTATGCTCCCTATAAGAACAGGTTCACCTTTTGGGATAAACTTTTTGCTATAGAAATTTTTGATATTGAATTATTGATTATTGCAGGCGATCTCAACGTTACCCTAAGCTCTGAAGAAATATGGGGAAACTGCAGGAATAGAGACCCGTTGGCTGATCGCATAAAGTATGAATTACTGCAGAGAAACTTTGTTGATATAGCTCCTTCTAAAATGATGCCGACGTGGGATAACGGTAGAACAGAAAAAGCTTATATTGCAAAGAGGATAGACTGATTCATCGTTCATGGCAGCATCATTGATAAAATGGGAATGCCACTCTCATCCATTGGGACTGCTCTTATATCTAACCATAAACCATATTTTTATGCTGGAAGGAGAATGGTATCAGAAAAGGGTACCCTTTTAAATTCAATAGATCATGGCTATAGGACCCTGAGTTCAATGAAGTAGTAACTAATACTTGGAAGGACTTCTCTGCAAAGGCCTTGGCTCCCCCGTTTATGACATTCAGAGACAAGATGAGTGCCACGAGAAATGTGGTCAAAGATTGGCAGTTCAAAAAAAGACAGAGGGATAGAGCCTCTCTTCAGGAAATGCAATGCGAGCTGGACAGGATCCACAGGGATATGGACACCAACTCATTTTCTTTCAGTATGAGATGTCGCATAAAAGAGCTAGAAAGGAAAAAACATAACCTTTTAAAACAGGAGGAAGCTTTCTGGAAGCTCAAGAGCAGAGTAACTTGGCTTAAGGAGGGTGACAGGAACACGAAGTTTTTTCATAAATATACAAATTCCAGGCGACAGAAAAATACCATATGGAGGATAAGCGATGGTCAGGGAGGCTTTTATGTCTCTCAACAAGATATCTCTAAGGAAGTTGTAAGACGTTTTGAAGGACAATATAAAAGAAGGGAAGGAAGCGGAATCTAGGACATCTTTTGGGGTATTGACTTGATGCCTAAAATGTTCGATGATGAAAAAATGAGAGTTTTTTCAGCCTATAACAGAGGACGAGCTTATGGGGGTTCTGAAGGCCTTTAAAAAGGACAACTCTCCTGGCCCGGATGGCTGGAAAATCGAATTTTATATCCACTTTTTTGACATCATCAAGCAAGACCTACTGAGGATGGTCGAAGCTTCAAGAATGTCGGGCAGTATTCACCCGATTACATCCTCCATGCATATAGCTCTTATCCCGAAAAAAGTGGAGGTGGTTTCCTTCCAAGATTTTCGGTCAATCTCCTTATGCAACATTTCTTTCAAAATCATCACTAAAATTATTGCGGAAAGGATAAAAGAGACTCTGGCC
The DNA here is from genome assembly GCA_031772625.1 of Pinus tabuliformis. Lineage (NCBI taxonomy): Eukaryota > Viridiplantae > Streptophyta > Pinopsida > Pinales > Pinaceae > Pinus > Pinus tabuliformis. Next base: position 1,183,332,716 of record CM062813.1, read on the forward strand.
ACTTTTCTCACTAAGGATCAACATGCTTTTTTAAAGGGCAGAAATATATTAGACGTTGTTGCCAATACTCAGGAGTGCTTGTTCACTATGCTCTCGGAGAAATCAGACGCTACCATAATGAAAATAGATTTACAAAAAGCTTATGATTGTTTGGACTGGGGATTTATAAAATGTTTATTAGCAAAAATTGGCCTGAAATCAAACTCCATAAGCTGGATAATGTCTTCCGTGGAGAATGTGAATTATGCAGTTATCATTAATGGCATGCCCTCTCCATTTTTTCCAGTTGAAAGAGGGCTTCGTCAAGGGTGCCCCCTATCTCCTCTTATGTTTATCATGGCAATGAACTCGCTAAGCCTTCACATCAACAAGGTGGTCTCAGAAAATAGGTGCAAGCCCGTCAATATTTACAGGAAAAAATTCTTATCCCACAATCTTTTTGTTGACGATGTGCTTGTTTTCGCTTTGCTCTGTAGGGCTTCATGGACTTGCCTCTTTGATATCCTGAATAGATTTCAAAGTGCGATTGGTTTATATATAAACATAGCTAAGTCCATTCTTTACCACAATGACACCAACACGGAATTGGTTAATTGGATCTCTCAGTTATTTGGTATAGAAGCGAGGTCGATCAAGGATGGTGTAAAGTATTTGGGATTCCAATTAAAGGCAAACATTTACTCTAGTGCGGACTGGCAGTGGTTGATTGACAGGTACTTCAAAAAGATCTCTGCTTGGGAATTCAAATGCCTTTCCTTGGTGGGTAGAATTATTTTGACACAAGCTGTCTTGACGCAGCTGGCTGTTTACTGGGCCCATATTTTTTTCCTTCCTGCAAGTATAATTCACAAAATGAACAAGATCTCTGCTAATTTTATATGGGGTGGTAAATCTCACCAGAAAAAATACCACCTATCGAGGATGGAAAAGATTGCATCGCCAAAGAGCTTAAGAGGCTGGGGATTACTGGATCTGAGGATCTTTGGTAAAGCTCTCCTATGCAAGTCTTTATGGAGGGGGATCTTTGGGGATGGGCCGTGGAGCAACACTATTAAGAAGAAATATATGAAAGGAAGGGATATAGAATTCTGGTACAGGAAAGGTAGGATTGGAACAAAATATGGTTCGGCCATTTGGCTCAGTTTTCGAAAAGTTGAGCAATTTTTTCTAAAGAACTTGAAGTGGAAATTTCAAACGGGCAGTAGAATTCTGATTGGAATCGATCCCTTTGTAGGAGGTCGGGAGGGCATCTCCATTCCCGAGCAGCTTCTTTGTTTCTTCCACATAATTGGTATTTTTACTTGGGATAAGCTCATCTCTGCCTGGCACGGTCTTATCCCCCTATGGAAGGAGGCCTATGATCTCGGCATGCTGGCTCCTCTGGCTGGCCTTTGGAACTCCGTCATCTCATATCTGAAAGGTTGTGGTTTTCATCGTTCTGGGACTAAAAACTATCTGATATGGTCAGTTCCTAATGCAAAATTGGTTGTTCAAGTAAAAGACATCTACTCTAATTTGATTAGTCCTAAGGCTTTTTGTTGCAGTTCGTTTTTTCCTCCGCTCTTGTGGAAGTCAGGCTGCCTTCCAAAATCAATTTTTTTCTCGTGGTTTGTGTTCTACAACAAAAATTTGACATGGGAGAATTTGAGAAAAAGGAACTGGCACGGGCCGAGCAGATGCGCGATGTGTGACTCTCACGAGGAATCCAACTTTCACATGTTTTTCCAATGTCAATCTGTGATGCAAATTTGGCAAGTCTTGGCAAATCTTTTTGGTTTCCCTCTCATTGCTTTTATTTCCATTCAGGCAGCGTTTGAGTGGTGGAGCGCGCAAAAAGAATCATGGAGACCTATGATTATTATTGTTCTGTGGTGTCTTTGGAAATGGCGGAACAACAAGATTTTCAAGGAATCAAAGTCCCCTCTCATGTCTATCTTGCAGCATATCATCTCGGTCTATGATTCTATTCCAAAAAAACAGCCCAAAATGCAGAAAGGCTACAGAACTGAGGATACATGCTTCCGCTTAGCGACTCCAAGGGCGTTTTTTAACGGTGCAGAAAAAAAAAAAAATTGTGGATGTGGGGTTCACATCATTATGGACAAGAATATGCAATACTTTATTTCATGGAATGGAGGGAGGGGCTCAAATAGCTTGGCGCAGGTGCGAGCCCTTGCAGGTCTTCTTGCTTTTTGCATTTTTTTGATATCCAGTCTATTTCTATCTTTGGTGATTCAAACTCTGTGATCGATCATGTCATGGGTTCTAGCCACATCAGATGCCCCCACTTAGCAGGCTGGTTGGACAGGATCATGTTTTACTGGGGTCTCATGAAAGACAGCTCAATTCAGCACATTTGCAGCGATCAAAATCAGCAAGCAGATTCTCTGTCAAAGGAGGGTTTGCTTCTCGGGACAGGGTCCTGGTCCTTGAAGGTTACTCTCGATGAGAATTCCTGGCTCATCTAGGATTTCTCCATTCCTGTCTGCTGACCTTTTCTATGTATTTTCCTTATTATCATCTTTTGCTTCTATATGTTTTGAACATGTCATGATATATTGATGCCCAGTGGTATCTCTGATCTAGGTTCTCTTATCTGAATAGATCTAGTATGTGTCGCATATGTATAGTTTGGTTTTATGTCTGATGCCCTTTTTGGGATTTTTTGTCACCAATTTTGCTTCCTAAAAAACAGGATCATACAGCTACTGAATGTTGTTATATGTACAATCTGGATCTTATATTCTCTCAATATAATTTATATGATGCTTTTTCGTTCTGAAAAAAAAAAAAAAAAAAAAAAACAAAACAAAACAAAACAAATTAATTTATAAAATTAATCAAAAATCTTTGCCCTGGCACCTTAGTAAACGAGGGTCTTGCATCTTAGTAAACGAGGGTTTCTTTCTTCCAAATGTTAAATGCAAAATATTATACTTAATAAAATAAATAAATAATATTATATAAACTAGCATAATTATATTTATCAATATAGTTGATATACATCATAAATATATTTGAATCACATATACAACTATATATAAGTTTTTATCAATTACATTAATAATTATTACATGTATAGTGTTAATATGGCTGTTAGAGATTGACTCTAGATATATATATATATATATATATATATATATATATATATATATATATATATATATATATATATATATATATATATATATATATAACAAAATTAACATAATATAATAATAGTATACGGTGATTACTAATAATACTTATTTATCTCTCACCATTATATATATTTATTAACTTATGTAACAGACCGCTCAATAAACGTACTACTGCCAGGGAATATATATAACAAAATTAACATAATATAATAATAGTATACGGTGATTATAATACTTATTTATCTCTCACCATTATATATATTTATTAACTTATGTAACAGACCCCTCAATCAACGTACTACTGCCAGTTAATCCTTTGTCTCACAACACTATTCTCCCAAGAAAATGGATGATGGAATCATGGAATGATGGAATGCCTCTCATCTTCCTCACCATCTATTAAATGGAGCAAATATTGGAAGGAGAACCACATGTACACACTCCATGTGTCAACATGCAACGTTACTGTTTTCTTGTTTTATTTCTTTTGTTTTTACTTTTTGATAGCTTTATTGATTTTTACTGCTTTCTTGTTTTATTTCTTTTGTTTTTACTTTTTGATAACTTTACTGATTTTTACTATTTTTCTATTTGTTTTTATTTATATTTATTTAGAGCTTTAATATTGTTATTTATTATTTTATTATTATTTATTTACTATTACTATTTATTATTTATTGTTTCTTATTTATTTTCTTGTATTTTAATATTATATTATATTATTTATTATTTATTATTTTTATTTTTTATTATTTATTATTAAGGGGCATTACATACTCCCCCACTTTAAGGAACTTCGTCCCAAAGTTAAGTTGAATTATTTAACATTTTATTTTCTTATTTATTACTTCATGTTCGTCGACACTCTTTGGTGAACTAGTATAACCAACAGGCATTGAAAGTTTCACAACACCTGGGAAATCCCAAGGAATCTTTGTCCTTTTTCCCACTTTTGGAACTAGGCATAAGCCTCCTCGGTCTGTATCCTAGTCCAAGGCTGGACCCAAGGCGCATGCCTGACTCAGACCTCATCTGCCCCAAGGCAGGCATTCGATAAAATGTTCAATGTCTCCGGGCATCTCGCAAGGTTGGCCCACTCCCTCCACAACTCACTAAGGCGCACAACCCCAGGCATCGAAGTCCTTACACCCCTACCAGAATTTGGCATTCCAATATAATACTAGGCACCTAGCCTTCAATATCAGGCACTTGGCCTCCTCAAGATGGTCCTATAGCCCTCAAGAGCTATCCATCAAGAGCTATACAAGACAAAGGAACCACTGGCATATGTAGTGTTGATTGAGTTTGTCCCCAACCCATATGTTGTTACTTATTCTCCCTCGTGCGTATAGGCTCGCACGAGATCATTAAATAAACTGGCCCTCTCGTCCCATTTGTGAAGTTCTGTCAATCATCACACCTCAACATGCAACCAATGCATTAGCTATACCATCATAGTATCATAGAAAATAATCCACATGCCAAGTCTTGTATGTCACATGCGGACATTCATCATTGTTAATCACAACATTATGAATATTAACAAACTGCATGCTCATGCATGTCATAAATTTGTATGCAACTATCACATGCTTCACCTCATGAAATACCATCATAAGTTATAACATCAACATATTTACATCAAAGACATATCATGACTTCACATAATAAATGAACCACATGTCAATAAACCTCATATTATAGCATCATAATTCCTATGCCACATTATGCATATCATATCCATCATGAGTATTCAACGTTAAATATCTATCATCACGTAGTAAATGAATATGTCAATATACCTCCACATAACAGCATAATGCCTATACATATCATCATCATCATCATAAGGATACATCATCACTATAAGAACCACATGTGCATCATTATCCTCCTACCATTATATCACGAAACCTCATGTAACATTATACTCAACATCATAACAGTGAATTAAATTAAACTGAAATCATAGTGTATGATTTAGATGTATCATAAAGTTGAAACAATAAAACATGATTTAGATGCTCCATAAAAGTATCTGTCTTAGCTAAGTAAGCACTCCTAATTAGTTCACCACACATTTTAATCAAGAAAATAAGGAAAGTCATTAAAAATAACATCTACATCTTCCCAGGTAGCTGACCTTGGGCTATATTGGTCCCACTGGACCTTGACTTGCTCAAACTCACGGTTCCTGAGTTGACAAACCCGATGGTCTAGTATACAGAATGGTTTGACCTGAAGGAATCCCTCCTTTATTCCCACAATGAGAAGGAGCATCTAGAACACTTGAGATTGGTACTTCAATGCCTTAGAGAACATAAGCTATATGGGAAACTTACTAAGTGTTCCTTCTTTGAGAAAGAAATTCAATAAGGCATTGCAATGGATTACAGTAATATTGAAACTATAATGGATTGGCCTACTCCTCAGAATGTCAAGGAAGCACGCAGCTTTATGGGGTTGGCAGGCTATTATAGAAGATTTGTAGAAGGGTTCTCACAGATATCTAATCCCATCACCCACCTCCAAAGGAAAGGGGTTAAGTTTGAATGGACAAGTGAGTGTGAGAAAGCATTTAATGAGCTAAAACATCGACTAACAACTGCTCCAATATTAAAGGTACCCGACATGGACAAGGAATTTTGTGTATGCACGGATGCATCAGAGAAGGATTAGGTGCAGTCTTGAAGCAAGATGAAGGGGTTATCGCATATGCTTCACGTAAACTCAAGACCCATGAAATCAATTATGCTACTCATGATCTGGAATTAGCGGCAGTTGTAATGGCCTTGAGACTATGGAGACATTATCTGATGGGGCGTCAATTTGAATTAAGAACAGATCATAAAAGTCTTGAGTATATCTTCACCCAAAAGGACCTTAATGCTTGACAACGATGCTAGAGTGAGCTATTTAGTGATTATGATTTCAAGATATCCTACATCAAGGGGAAAGAAAATAAAGTTGCAGATGCTTTAAGCAGGAGACCTAGACTTCATTCAATATCGTCATTAAAGATAGACTTGAGAAGCCGGATTCTAAACCACCTAGTAGGGGACCCGCAATACCAACAAATAAAATTTGCCTTACAAGAAGAGGTACCTATGGTGACCAGGTGGGAAGGATACACCTTAGATAATGATGGATTGCTACGATATAAGGGTAGGATGTACATCCTAGGTGATGAACTTCGAAAAATAATAATGAAGGAAGCCCACCAAGCTCCATATGCTGCACATCCAGGAGTCCAGAAAATGTACGCGGATTTAAAACAACTATTTTTCTAGACAAGAATGAAAAATGATATAACAAAGTTTGTGGCCCGATGTTTAGAATGTCAACAGGTTAAAGCTGAACATCGTCACTCAGCAGGTCTTTTACAACCCCATGATATACCGGAAACTAAGTGGGAAGTTGTTTCACTGGATTTTGTTGGAGGCTTACCTATAACATTCCAAAGACATGACTGCATTATGGTTGTTGTTGATAAATTAACTAAGATTGCTCACTTCATTCCAGTTAAGAACACCTTTGAAGCATCAGCTATTGCTCAAATTTTCCTAAAAGAAATAATTCGCCTTCATGGAGTGCCCCGAAAGATAATATCTGACAGAGGCACGTTTTACTTCCAGATTTTGGAAAGGCCTATTACAATCTATGGGAACATAACTAAACTTCAGTACAGCATATCACCTAGAGACAGATGGGCAAACAGAAAGAGTAAACCGAGTATTAGAGGACATCCTAAGAATGTATGTCATGGATCAACAAAACCAAATGGATAAATACCTTCCCTTAGTGGAATTTGCATACAACAATAGTTATCACAGTTCAATTCAGGCATCTCCCTCCGAAATCTTGTATGGAAAACCATGTTGTACTCCATTAAGTTGGGATCGACTAGAGGATCAAGTCATGTTGGGACCTGAAATGCTCCAAGAAATGGAAGAACAAATGGCCACAATTAAACAGAGACTAAAAGAAGCCAGGGATCGCCAGAAAAGTTATGCTGATGCAAAGAGAGTTGATAGAAACTTTGAGGAAGGAAGCCAAGTTTTTGTTAGAATCAAACCCTTTAAAAGTCCCTTTAGTATTGGTAAGTGAACAAATTTATCCCCTAGATTTGTTGGGCCATTCACGATCCTAGAGAGGATTGGACCAGTTGCTTATAAGCTCGAGCTTCCATTCCATCTAAGAAGGATGCATAATGAGCTTCATGTTTCTATGCTTAGAAAATATGTACCTGACCCATCCCATGTTTTGAAATTTGAAAATTTGTATGTTTCCGAGGAGGGAGTCCTTTAGGTCAAACCATTATGTATACTGGACTGTCGGGTTCATCGACTCAGGAACCGTGAGTTTGAGCAAGTCAAGGTCCAATGGGACCAATATAGCCCAGGGCTAGCTACCAGGGAAGATGCAGATGTTATTTTTAATGACTTTCCTTATTTACTTGATTAGAATGTGTGGTGAACTACTTAGGAGTAATTACTTAGCTAAGACAGATACTTTTATGGAGTATCTAAATCATGTTTTATTGTTTAAACTTTATGATACATCGAAATCGTACACTATGATTTCAGTTTAGTTTAATTAACTGTTATGATGTTGAGTATAATGTTACATGAGGTTTCGTGATATAATGGTATGTGGATAATGATGCACATATGGTTCTTATAGTGATGATATATCCTTATGATGATGATGATATGCATAGGCATTATGATGTTATGTCAAGGTATATTGACATATTCATTTACTACGTGATGATAAGTATTTAATGTTGAATGCTCATGATGGATATGATATGCGTAACGTGGCATAGGAATTATGATGCTATAATATGAAGTTTATTGACATGTGGTGCATTTATTATGTGAATTCATGATATGTCTTTGACGCAAATATGTTGATGTTATAACTTATGATGGTATTTCATGAGGTGAAGCATGTGATAGTTGTGTACAAATTTATGACATGCATGAGCATGCAGTTCGTTATTATTCATATTGTTGCGATTAACAATGATGAACATTTTCAGATGACATGCAAGACTTGGCATGTGGATTATTTTCTATGATATTATGATGGTTTATCTAATGCATTGGTTGCATGTTGAGGTGTGATGATTGACACGACTCCACAAATGGGCCGAGAGGGCCGGTTTATTTAATGATCTCATGCAAGCCCATACGCACGAGGGAGAATAAGTAACACCATATGGGCTGGGGACAAACTCAATCAACACTACATATGCCAGTGGTTCCTTTGTCTCCTACAGCTCTTGAGGGCTATGGGACCATCTTGAGGAGGCCAAGTGCCTGATATTGAAGGCTAAGTGCCTAGTATTGTATTGGGATGTTGAAGTCTGGTAGGTGTGTAAGGACTTCGATGCCTGGGGTTGTGTGCCTTAGTGAGTTGTGGAGGGAGTGGGCCAACATTGTGAGATTCCCGGAGACATTGAGGACTGTACTCGATGCCTGCCTTGGGGCAGATGAGGCCTAAGTCAGGCGCGAGCCTTGGACTAGGATACAGACCAAGGAGGCTTATGCCTGGTTCCGAAAATGGGAAAAAGGATAGAGATTCCTTGGGATTTCCCAGGTATTGTGAAACTTTCGATGCCTGCTGGTTATACTAGTTCAGCAGAGGGTGTCGACGAACATGAAGTAATAAATAACAAAATAAAATGTTAAATAATTCAACTTAACTTCGCGACAAAGTTCCCTAAAGTGGGGGAGTATGTAATGTCCTTTAATAATAAATAATAAATAATAATAATAATAAAAATAATAAATAATATAATATAATATTAAAATACAAGAAAATAAATAATAAACAATAAATAAAAAATAGTAGTAGTAAATAAACAATAAATAATAATAAAATAATAAATAACAATACTAAAGCTCTTAATAAATATAAATAAAAATAAACAAGAGAGCAGTAAAAATCAGTAAAGCTATCAAAAAGTAAAAACAAAAGAAATAAAACAAGAAAGCAGTAAAGTTGCATGTTGACACATGGAGTGTGTGCATGTGGTTCCCCTTCCAATGTTTGCTCTATTTAATAGATGGTGAGGAAGATGAGAGGCATTCCATCATTCCATGATTCCATCATCCATTCTCTTGGGAGAATAGTGTTGTGAGACAAAGGATTCCCTGGCAGTAGTATGTTGATTGAGGGCTCAGGGGTGGCCAGTTGTAGCAAGATTTTGTGCAATTGAGCCTACAGTTGGGTGGAGAGTCGTCCTCAAGACTTTGTTGTAGTTAGCAGAATTCAACTAGCGTTCAACCCCAAAATCAAAAGTGAGAAACATCATCGCCACAGGTAAGTTGTCTCTACTCATATTTTTGTAATTTGATGTTAATTAGTTGATAAATTGCATGTTGATTATAAATCGCATGATTAATCTAATTAATTACATGTTTTTATTTTGGGGTTGTTACAACTTATTAACATAACTATCAATATATTTTATACATAATGATAGATTCATGAATCATTCCTACATAAAAATATTAAATCAATTATTATAAGCCCTAATATTATAAAATCTAACATGTGTATTTTTCAAAATGGGGACAAAAGTGTTCCCTCTAACTACATGACCATTATGATTAGCCACATCATAGCCAAGCTATATGGGCTTATTTTGGAAAAGAAGCTTAGCCTTTGGCTTGAAAACCATGGTAAAAGGTCTAAAGGGAAAGCTGGTTTTGGGTAGCATCACTTGACTATCGACCATCTTGTACTCTCAGGATCATTGCAGAGGAATCTTGCAATAGTAAAGCCGATCTCTTCTGTTGTTTTATGGAATTTAGAAAAGCTTTCGACATTGTGTTCCTCGAGATAAGCTCTGGGAGATACTTGAAGAGATCATGCCTCTTCCTAAACTAAGGATTGTTCTGATCCACCTCTACGACACTGTCATTGCCAATCTTAAGACTAACGAAGGGTGGGATAAAGACATTAAATGCAATATCGGAGCTAAGTAAGGGTGTCCCCTATCCCCTACCCTTTTTGGCATATACATCGATAAGCTAGAGGAGTGTTTGGACACTGTAGGTTGCAAGTGTTAAGATATTCCGACACATAGGAAATAGTTAAGTATAACTTGGTCTAGTATAGAGTTAGGTAAAGTGTGTTTCTTTACTATGTACATTTTGTAACTTACAATCCGACGGTCACAATATGTAGTGATCTGACGGTTCATTCTCTCCTCGGTATTACCGACACTTGATCCGTGGCTTAACACCCGATTGGTCCATGATCTCTATTTAAAGAGCATGGAGGGTCATTTGTAGGTTAACCATCCATGAGAGAAGCTTATGTAAACTTTCATTCTTTTATTAATAAATTGCCTGAAGTGGCCGTGTTGGCTCAGGCCGTGGATTGTTTCCCTCTTTGAGGGTTTTAAACACGTCAAAAGTACTGGTGTATTTATCTGCAATCTGTTTGTGAGCGGTGTCATTTGATGTTCTATCTGAGGAACTTACCCTGTAAATTCCTACATGGTATCAGAGTGATTTGAGGGCCGCGTCCATTGGTGATCCAAATCTGAAGCCGGTAGAACTGCATCCAACTACCATTTCGTAGATCTACTATTTTTTACTGCTTTCGGGCCGAGAGGACTGCTCTGTTGTGTTGGGAGCATCTGTTCCAGTGAGGAACCCCTTTCGTTTCACGCGGAAAGGTTTCCGGTAGCCCTAGCTACATCATTTTTAAGATCTGTAGGTATATAGTGTTTATTTGCAGTTTACAGTTATTTTCTCTCTATTTATTTCGGTTTCAGTTTATTTAGCCTTTTTTTAATTACTAGATCTATACCTTTCATTTCTGCGTATGCTCTTTGCCCCGCGACTCTGTGCGATCTGGGCAAATCAGAAACAGAAAGGAAGGATTTTTCTCATGTGTATGCTCTTTTCTGCTGCGCCTTAGTGTGATCTCGGAAAATCAGAAACATTGAGGAAAATACTTAGTTTCCGGCCAAATCTAACTTCGAGCCGCAAGGTTCATTTTTTTTTGTATGTCCGTGTTGGGTTATGTGTTTTTTGTTTTGTATGGAAAAAGAGCTTTCTCAAAGCAAGCACGCAACCCAAAGCTTCAACCCCCCCTCTCTCTCTCTCTCTCTCAAACTTTTTGTATAGCTCACTTGGTCCAAGGCTAATTTATGAGAGTAGAGGTCTTGAGTTCAAATCTCCTTTTTGTGGGGGCAGATTTTTCATTTCCGCACATTCCCGCACTTCGTCAGCGACTTCATCAATTTTTTTTCAAAAAGCCATAACTTCTTCATCCCTAAGCCGTTTTCAAAACCGTTTTTTTTTAAACAACCTAATTTTTTGAGATCTTTCCATTGGAACACTTAGTTTCAGCATCTATAGCTTCAATTTCTGTTAAAATGGAAATTCCATGCCAAGTTACTCTTGACAGCACCAACTACTTCCAATGGTGGTCCTACATTATGGATTTACTTAGAAGTAAAGGTCTCTACAGAAAAGCCACAAGCCAAGAAACCAAACCGAAAGATGAAGATAAGGCAGCTAAATGGGAAAATAGGCAAGATCAAGCACGTGGGTTGATAGGGATGTCTATTTCTCCAGATCTTAGATTCCATATTGCAGAACTTGATGCTCCTGATGAAGCAATGAAACAAATTACTAAAGTCTTTGGAATTAAAAATGAACTTAGAGCCCATCAACTTGAAAATGAGTTGCTTACATTGGACTCCAATAATTTTTCTTGCATTGAAGATTTTTTGTCCAAGTTCAAGACCTTTAGACTTCTCTTGGAAGGTGTTAAGGTTAAGAAAGAAGATAGTAACCTTATCTATTCCATTCTTACTAAGTTGGGACCAGCCTACTCTGTGTTTGTTTCCACCTTCCATTCTACAAGAGAAGCCTTCATTTCTCAAGGACAAGACTACAAGTCCCCTTCGTTTGATTCTTTTTGTGATTCTTTAATAAGAGAACAAGAAAAACTCTTACACCTTGGTCTTCTTCATCTTGGAAACTCTTCTAAGAAAGCGTTAGCCGCCCAGCAGCAACCAAATTCAAAGAATCCTAAGAAGTTGTATCCTAAAAAGAATGATCCTAAACCAAACAAGGGTCCTAAGCAATTTCAGCCTCAAAATGAAAAATCATTTCAACAAAATGATAAGACAAATAAAAACAAATGGAAGAAGACTGATAGACATTGCAACTTTTGTAATCGAGATGGCCACTTAGAATCCAAATGCTTTAAGAAGATGGAAGCCTTGGAAACAGCAATGAAGAAGCATAACATCCATTTGGAGCACTCTTCAACTTCAACTTCAACTTCAGGAATGGCACTTTCTGCATGTGGTTGTCAAGCATCTCGGTCTAGCTATGCACTAAATGTATCTTCTTCTTCTCATTCTCATGAGTGGCTCATTGATTCTAGAGCTTCTTATCACATGGCCAAAAACAAAGCCATGTTTTCTTCTTTAAATGATTGTAACACCAAAAATATATATGTTGGTGATGATATATCTCTTAGTGTTGTAGGGATTGGAACTGTTCATATAGACAATGGTCAGTTTAATGATGTACTATGTGTTCCAACCTTATCCTGCAACCTTCTATCTGTATATCAGATAACCCATTCAGGTGAAGGTAAAATCGTTGAATTTTCACCTCACAATGTTGTAATTAAGGACCTAAGAGATCCTAGACAGATTTTAGCTACTGGCATTGCTGATGATTCTACAAGGTTGTATAAGTTTCACAACTTTGGGTCATCAAATCTTCCCTCAGTATTTGTTGCTCATAATGATGAAGTGAGCAAACTTTGGCATGAGAGATTTGGTCACTTAAACTATCGCTCTCTTCAGAATCTATGTAAAGAAAATATGGTGACAGTTCTTCCAATGGTATCTTGCAGAGATGGTGTTTGTTCCGGATGTGTACTCGGAAAACATCATCGGGATAGTTTTGAAAAACGTGCCTCTTGGCACGCCTCAGCCCCTTTACAGCTTGTGCATAGTGATTTATGTGGTCCACTTCCAGTTGTTTCCTTCTCTGGCTACAAGTATTTCTTAACTTTCGTTGATGATTTCTCCAGAAGCACTTGGGTATACTTCCTAAAACTCAAGAGTGAAGTATTTAACATGTTCTTGGCCTTTAAGGCCTTTGTTGAAAAACAATCTAGACATCAAATTCCTAAGCTAAGATCTGATAATGGCGGAGAATATGTTAAAAACAACTTCATCAACTTTTGCATTGAGCATGGATTTCAAATGTAACATACTGTTCCATATACTCCACAACAAAATGGTGTAGCTGAAAGGAAGAATCGCACCTTAAAGGAAATGGCTAATTGTATGCTTCAATCTAAAGGACTTAGTCTTAATTATTGGGCAGAAGCAATTAACTGTGAAAATTACATAATAAATCGCACTCCTACTAAGGTTTTAAAGAATATCACTCCAGAAGAAGCATGGAGCTCAATTAAACCAGATGTAAGTCACTTTCGTGTTTTTGGAAGTGAAGCATGGGCCCATATTCAGATGAGAAACATAAAGCTTTAGAACCTAAGAGTGAAAAATGTATTTTTGTTGGATATTCTGAAGATGTAAAAGGATATAGACTTATTCCACTTAAGTCCAAGAATGTTATCATTAGAAGAGATGTAAAGTTTGTTGAAAATATATTGGCCTACGAGCCTAGTTCGATGGATGTGCCACCTCTTCCTATCTCTTCTACTTTTGAAAATATTTCTTCTTCAGATGATGAAAGCGAGGATGACAATCCTCCCCCACCTTCTCAGGATCCTCCTTCAGCTCCTCAACTTCCAAAATGGGTCCGTACTACTCGGGATGCAGCAGGTGATCTTGCCGGTGATCCTACATATCAGCGACGTACACGTTCTCAGTTAGAGAGAGCCTCTTATTTACTGGCTCAAGCTTCAGTGAATTATGATCCTGACACCTTTGCAGAAGCTTCAGGCCATCCAGATTGGGAAGCAGCTATGAATGAAGAATAACATTCATTATTGGCTAATGATACATGGGATCTTGTTCCTCTACCAAAGGGACGAAAACTTGTTAGATGCAAATGGGTTTATATAACCAAGTATGGACCAGATGGGAAAGTTGATAAACATAAAGCTCATCTTGTTGCTAAGGGTTTTTCACAAGTTGAAAGCATTGACTACACTGAAACCTTCTCCCCTGTTGCCAAAACGAACTCTATCCGCCTTGTTCTTTCCCTTGCTGCCTCTTTCAAATGGGAAGTCCATTAGATGGATGTTAAATCTGTCTTCTTGCATGGGGACTTGCATGAAGAAATCTATATGGAACAACCTATTAGCTTTATACAAACAGACTCCAGCCTTGTATGTCAGCTTAAGAAATCTCTTTATGGTCTCAAGCAAGCTCCTCGAGCTTGGTATGCCAAAATGGATAACTTTCTTTTAGAAAATGGCTTTTCTAGGTGTCATTCTGAAAATACTGTCTACACCAAGAAAGTGGGCAAGTCTCTTATCATTCTTGTTCTTTATGTTGATGATCTTATCCTAACTGGTAGTGATCCCAACCTCATAAACCATGTGAAGTCTAGCCTTAAAAGGAAGTTTGAAATGACAGACTTAGGACACTTACATTATTTTCTTGGTCTTCAAGTCTTGCAATCCAAGGAAGGTATTTCCCTTTCCCAATCCAAGTATGCTTGTGATATTCTAGGCCATTTTCACATGGAAGAATGTAAACCAGCCCCTTCTCCCTTTCAGTCTGGAGTCAAACTTTCAGTCACTTGTACTTCTCCTGAAGTTGATGCTACCTTATACCGTCAACTTGTAGGAAAACTTTTGTATCTAACCCATACTCGTCCTGACCTTTCCTTTGTTGTTGGCCTTGTTGCTCAGTTTATGCAAAACCCATGTGAAAGTCATTGGAAAGAAGCTAAAAGAATACTTCATTATGTTCGAGGTACAATTCAGTTTGGGATTCATTACAGTGCCGAAGCATCTCCTCTATTGGTTGGTTTCACTGATTCTGATTGGGCTGGTGACCCTGATGATCGGAAGTCTACTGCAGGTTATGTGTTCACTCTTGGTTCATGACCTATTACATGGGCTTGCAAGAAACAAGGTGCCATTTCTCTTTCTTCAGCAGAAGCAGAGTATCGTGGTGTCGTAGAAGCTAGTAAGGAAGCCTTGTGGCTTCGTCAGATCCTGTCAGAGTTTGGCTTTCAGCAGCAACATCCGACTACACTTTGGTGTGATAATCAAAGTGCCATTCAACTATGCAAAGATCCAGTCCAACATCAGCGCAACAAACACATTGAACTACACATGCACTTCATCAGAAAGCTCATCCACGACCATGTTCTTGAAGTGCAATATTGTTCAACGGATGATCAAGTTGCAAACATATTTACAAAGGCTCTCACAGAGACAAATTTCACTAAACTTCAATTTATGGTTGGAGTTCAGGAAGTTGTCACTAAGGGGGGATAGGCTCTAGTGCCTCCTTCCTTCTCCTATTGTGTCATATTTGTAAATTCTTCAATCCTATCCCAAGTTGTTCTTAAGGGGGGATGTTAGGATATTCCGACACATAGGAAATAGTTAAGTATAACTTGGTTTAGTATAGAGTTAGGTAAAGTGTGTTTCTTTACTATGTACATTTTGTAACTTACAATCCGACGGTCACGATATGTAGTGATCCGATGGTTCATTCTCTCCTCGGTATTACTGACACTTGATTCGTGGCTTAACACCTGATTGGTCCATGATCTCTATTTAAAGAGCATGGAGGGTCATTTGTAGGTTAACCGTCCATGAGAGAAGCTTATGTAAACTTTCATTCTTTTATTAATAAATTGCCTGAAGTGGCCGCGTTGGCTCAGGCCGTGGACTGTTTCCCTCTTTGAGGGTTTTAACCACGTCAAAAGTACTGGTGTATTGATCTGTGATTTGTTTGTGAGCGGTGTCCTTTGGTGTTCTGTCTGAGGAACTTACCCTATAAATTCATACAGCAAGGGAACCGAGCTTGTTGGTATAATCTTTACTCTTCTCCTTCATGTTGATGATATCATTCTTCTTGCGAAAATCCATGATGACCTAGACAAGCAGCTTAAGACTCTTCATGTCTACTGCTCCAAGATGGGTATGACAGTTATTATCGACAAGACTAAAGTCATGATCAATGAATCCAAAAAGAGCACCCATGGTAGTTTCATTTATGATAATCATTTCTTAGAGCGGGTTTCTTCTTATAAATATTTGGTTATTGACTTTTCTCATCAACTCAACTGAAATTATAGCATCGAGAAAAGGATTATTGGAGGCTGGAAAGCTTATTATGAGCTTGAAAACAATTGTAAGTTGGTCGATCTTTGCATTTGGAGTAAAAAGAGGTTCATCTTTTAAACTCTCATCACCCCTATTGTCTTATACATATCTGAAGTTTGGGGTTACAGTATATAAAAGGTCATGGACAAAGATTGAGATGATTCAAAAGAAATTCATAACCTACAACCTAAAGATCAAGGGAAATACTCCCTATCTTATCCTCTTGATCGAAGCTGGCTTGTCCCCCATTGAAAGTACGACTATGTTTAGATATCTAATGTATAAGAAGATTTACAACATGGACCCCAAAAGGCCCTCGAAAATTGCTTCTAACTCTAGTCAAAACCACCACCTTTTCCTCAAGCGTAGGTGGCATAAGGATACCCAGTCTTGGCTCAACCAATGGGGGATTAAGGAGGAGATCATCATGGGAAGCAAGGATAGTGTCAAAGATGTTATTACCTCCAATTTTAAGGACAAGTTGTGGGGTGATAAGGACCTGGAGGGTAAAAGGAAGCTAAGATATTATAAGGAGGTGATCAACCCAACCTTTGATACCCAAAATTATCTCTTTGTGTTAACCAACACTAAGAAAAAAATGAACATCACTAGGATAAGAACTAATTCTCATGATCTTTGAAGTGAAACCTGGTGGTGGTCTACTGCCAAGACTCCTTGGGAAGATAGAATCAGTCAGATCTGCGATACTAAGAAGGTGGATGATCCAGGGGATCAGTTTAGTGCACAAAATTCAAAGTGTTCAAAAGTGCTTGAAACATGTACTAGTGCGTAGATCTTGGTGAACTGAATCCAATGCATCTCATTTCACTCAAAACTGATATCGTATCCTCTCAATATCACTTTATGATTAAATTACTAAACAGGTAAAAATTTACAGAATTGACATGGTGACTGTACATTTTGGGCCAATGGCAGGCTGCCACATGGCCACTCCAGTTTGGTAAAAAACTAATTAAATTTGATTGGCTTAGAACTTTATTTTAATATTATTGGTGGGTGACTAAGTACTGGGATGAACCAATAGGAGAGAGCCACGTGGGCCAATTGCTGAATGCCACGTGTCCTCCTATTCATTTGTTAAAATTTTGTTGGGGGTCGAAGCACCCCATGAGAACAAAAATAGGACCAAGCACCAAGGTGCTTTACCACTACGCCCCCACCATGTTTCTTAACCATATAGGTTTTGACTTTTATTTAAAGTTGAGCACAATTCACATTAGAGCTTGGGGTTGGGGCTAAGCCCCAGCCCTGGTCCCCACGCCCTTGGAACTAAGGAGTAGGACCAAGGGCCAGGGCTTAGCCCTAGCCTCATGGTTACAACCTTTGTGCAATGCAACTATTGGAGAACCATCGATAGAGGTTGAATGGGGCAAACCCCAGGTCACAAGACCCATCGTAGAACTGCAAGTAGAGTTAGTAGAGGGGTCAGTCCCTAGGGCGCGGAGTGAGGGCCAGCCCCAGGCCATATGGCCCGTGTTATGACCACACTGTCGACAACTGGAAAGGGCTTGTGTGGATTTATAGCACCAACCCCAGGTTCTGCGGGGTTCCATATGATCCTTATCTAATTTGTGGGGATTGGATGAGGGGGGTGGGTGGTTAGCTCTAGCCCCTAGGCAAGTACCCTCATACGACTATATTTTTCAGAAACTCGACATTAGTGGACAATTTAACTGTCCAAAAATTTCGCTCGTCAGGCGAGATTGTAGGCCAGGTTTGCGTGTCAGTTCCGTGTTTGGGGTGCTCAAGCCATGTTTAGGTCGAATTGGAGGATGATTAGCTATGGATATTGGCAAAAACTTGTAACATGCATAACTTTCTCAGTTTTTTTCCAAATGAGCTGCAAAAAGAGCCCAGATGGGCGATTTTGACAGTTCTGGATCCATTGGAGACATTTGTTTTTCATTCTGAGCATTGTAAATCCATGAAAACAAAAATTTGACCACTTAATGAAAGAACATTGCATTGGAAGCTGGACCAGGATATGTAGCCAGGAGAGGGGTGAAATCCTTTATCATATTTGTTGTTATATGTTTATGATATGGTATTTTGTCTCTATTTTGGCTATTAACTAAGCTTAAAAATCATTTGTTTATGTGTTTAGTAACTTGATCCATGACCTAAAATACATAAAATTTTACTTGCAATTGTATATCACCTTCAAGTTGCATAAATAGATAATTTTGGTATCAGAGCATTGAGTTATTTTGAAGGTTTGATTTTGTTTGCAAGTGTTTTTTTGATGCTTACAAGGTTGAATCTTAAAAGAGAAGAAGGAGAACTTTTGGAGCCAAGATCTTAAATTTTTTCAAGGAGAACTAACAAACCTCAAGCTTTAATAGTCATGGCACATGAAGAATCTCCTGAAGGGATTTGTGAAGATGAAAGAACTTTCAGAAAAAATTTCTTTGAGATGTCTGAAATAGTAAAGGTTCTTTATGAAGAGAGGAATTCAAGGTTGTATGGGGAGAGCTCAAAACCTCCAAATGGAGATGGAGGAATAGGAGACAATCCTCCAAAAGGGAATGGAGGGAATGGTGACAAACCACCACCTTCACCTCCATCCTCATCCTCATCTTCATCCTCATATTCTACTTCTTCTACTCTTTCACAAACACCTCCAAATTCTCCAAAGGGACATGGTAAAACTCCTTTTCTTAAGCTTGATATAAAGTTTGAAATTCCTATGTACAATGGGGAGGTAAATGCTGAGAAATTGGATAATTGGGTTTGTCATATTGAAGTGTATTATGGGATAAAAAGAATCAAGGATGATGAGACCAAAATCTAGCTTGCTTCTCTTAGATTGGAAGGTCCAGCACTTGTTTGGTGGGAATCCAAAACTCAAGAGGACATGAAGAAACATGGTAAGGTTTTATCCTCTTGAAATAATTTTGTTGTTGCAATAAGAAGGAAATTTTATCGATTAACATACATGCAAAAAGCTATTATGGATTGTAAAAACATTAGGCAAGCTAAATGTCAAAATGTGCAATGCTATACTCAAGAATTTAGAAAAAAATCTTTGATTTTGGGTATAGATTTATCCTTTCAAGGAACTCTACTCAAATACATTGGAGGATTGCATAGTTATTTGAGACACACAATTCTCATGATTAACCGTACAAAACTAGATGGAGTTTGTGTACATAAAACTCATTTAGAAGCAAGAGGGAGGAATGTTCCTCAAGAAGGAAACAAAAAGCCATTTAAGAGTGGAGACAATGGAAAGGGGAAATTCAGAGGAAAAGGGAAGAAGAATGCTTCAATCAAGAAAGAGGGAAAAAATTTGCATGTAAACATTGTTCAAAAGAAGGCCATAATGAAGACCATTGTTGGAAACTTCATCCTGAAATGAAACCCAAAAAGTTTAACAACAAAGGGAAACAAAAGAATGTTGCAGCTACACAACATCATTTAGGATTTGGTTCTAGGTATGAAACAAAGTTCATAGGCATGGGATTCAAAGATAAGGACTATATTGTAAGTACTAATCATTCCAGTAGGCTCAATGAAACTCAACGTGAAAAAGAAAGAATGTAGTTTTTCCACATTAGAGTCATTTCAAAACATACCAAGATAGATACTCTATTTGATAGTGGTTCACAAGCAAACCTTATTTCTGAAGACATTGTCAAGAAATTGAATTTGGAAACAACTTCTCATCCTAAACCACATCCTTTAGGATGGATATGTGACAATGCAAAATTGCATGTGACAAAAAGGTGTAAATTGAGATTTTCCATCGCTGCAAACTTTATAGATGGGGTAGAGCTTGATGTCATTCCACTTGAAATTTGTGGTATTGTTTTGGGAAGACCATATCTATATGATAAGAGATTGTTACATCAAATAATCCCTCTTGCAAACAAGAGTGATCTCCCTAGATCCTACATGGAAACTAGAAACAATCATGACAAATGAACTGAATCTTTCCCTAAGTTGAACATGTTCGAATTATAAGCAGTATATCTAACGGATAGACCTCTTACTGGTTTCACAAAATGCCCGATGAAGATCCGTGGTTGTGACTTGATGCAGCTCTTCAATGCTTGATAGGACCAGAAAACATAAACCATAAAAGGATCAAAACCACATGTGATATAATAATCAAAACAACTTAGCCTAATGATTTTGGAAATCAAGGATTGAATTTGTGTTAATAAATATAATAAACAATTGCAAACCATTCATCATTCACAAAATACAAAATCAATGGGAGAAAGTGTTCATTTTTATTAATCAGAAGATAAGAGGAGCCTTACAACCTTCGCCTTGATGCTGTGAGGTCCCTCTCAAATTCCTTCAATCTCCTCCTCAGATGACAAGCTCTCCAATCTCAAACCAACAACATAAGTTTGTCTTCTCTCAATTCTGACCCCCTTCATCCCTCAACCCTCTAGTCCTTTTATAGATCAAAGAGGAGGAAGTTTCAGATTCCTAAGAAGATGATGAACCTCCTTTAATGATGGATTAGGTTACCATGAGAAAAGGGATGGAGATGCACCTTATGAGGGTTATAGTTCGAATAGTCATCACCTAGAAGATTTTAGTTGGTAAATATTCGACCAACTATGTTTCTAGAATGTTCTTTTTATTTTTACTTTCCAGAATTAACCTGCGTGGGTTTATAGTTACAGACAGAGCACAGCTCTGCGCTGTTCTTAGAGTCAATTTCAGCATATGCGCGGGAAACTCTAGAGAAATCGATGCAGATGGAACTTAACAAGGTGTGAGAGATATTTGATCCAAATTTCTCATGTACTTCAACATATATTGAGTTGTTTGACTTCTAAGGGAGTTGGTTTCAACATGTTCACGGATGGTAAGAATATCCATAAACTAATCAAGTGTCATGGCGACAAATTGACATGTAACAGATTGCCCCCTAAAGTGCGAATTCTGAAAAATAAGTTTAAAATATTGAAGTGCTTTATCATTCCAAGGATTGGATCAGAGGCAATGGTCGAAAACCTACAAGGAACATTCAAGGGAACACAATGAAAAATATATATCAAAAATCATCTTTGAGGTAAGCATTCCCATACTCAGAGTAAAGCGAATTCAATGAAAAAGCATGGGAAAACTAAGATCACATAGATGGTAGACATAGCATGGACACAACCATCTGTCTACGTAATCATGAATATAAAATCTCCCCACAACCTGGACTAATGAAACTAAATCCCGAGTCTTGATCTTCATCTCTCGATCCACAGTACGATTCTAACCATGCAAGTGAATGTCTCGAAGTCAAACATGGCAGAAACCACTTGATTACCAATCAATGATGTGAACCCTTAACAAGTGTGAGAGAAACCCCCAATAATGACAATGGTTCTCAAGGTACTCCTAGTACAATCTATGAAGTGTGAATATGTGACCTGAAGTCAAACACTCATAGAATCGTTCCACTGAAGGCCAATGATGAGAACCTGTTAGGCCCCTATACTACTAGTGTAACCCCTTATTGTTATTAGTACAACCCCCTTATTATATTGTTGTACCCATGTAGTCCCCATATTTTTATTATTGTGCCCCATAGAAGCCCACTATTGTTATTATTGTGCCCTTACATTATTATTGTTATGTCAGCTCTGGTTATATTATGACCCCTTAGAATCCTATGTATAGAAAGGAGGTCTTGTCATTTGTATCATCTAACAATTGTTTATTTGTGTAATGTAAAGGAGGTTTCCCCTTCAAAGAGGCTGAATTATAAGGTGTTTATCTCTCTTTTATATCTTTTTGTGAACTGGTTTCATAACATTTGGTATCAGAGCTTTGAATTCTAGGGTTTCACTGCTCCAAACAGGTCATCGAGGCATTTTCACTGTAACTTTTTTCTATGATGTTTCAGATTCTAAAAAAAAACCCATTTGGGTTGAAATCGTTCTGAACCTCGGGTCCAAATTTCAGAGATTTTCGTTCTATATTTGCAAAGATATGATCTGCAAAAGTTGGCCTTTTTGCAGACTCCTGAATTACATTCCAAACAGGTGACCTGAGGAAAATAGTCATAACTTTTGTTTTGAGCATCAAATTGAAATTTCGCCAGAAGTTATAGAAAGAGGACGGATTGTAGTTTCCTGTATATATCTTTCAGATCCTAAGGTTAATACAGTGACACGTGGCACTTGATACAAGTTTACTCTTCTGAAAAGGTATATAATCAGGTCATCTTGGGAGATTGTGCATAACTCTTTCTTGGAGAATCTAAATTTGATCAGACTGGTGGCATTGGAAAAAGGACACAGAGGGCTACTGCAGGTTGCAATTTCAGAACTTAAAGATCCAAAAGTACAAAGTTACAGTTGTTTCAAGATCGAGCTCCTAAAATCAAGAAAAAGCGAGATGAGGAAGTTTGATGGCAAGGATCCAGTAAATTGGATACTACAGATGGAGAAATATTTTGATCTACATGGTGTACCACTATTACAAAAGGTATGTATTGCATCTTCATATTTAGAAAAAGAGCAATTTTTACGGTATAAAGGGCTTCGTTCTCGTAAACAACTTGTTACGTGGTCAATTTTCACGGAGGAAATTATAGCAAATTATGAGAATACAAAGAGGAACACCTTCTTTAGAGCAACACCACAACAATTGGAAGAAAAAAGAGAAAAATGGCTTTGTTACAAAGTGGAAAGAAAAATTATGGCAACAAGGAATTCTACCATTCACAACTATAAAGATTGAAGTGGTTTTTATCTTAGCCTTCCACAACCTACAAGGGTTACACCACAACAATTGGAAGAAGAAAGAGAAAAAGGGCTTTGTTACAATTGTGATAGAAAATGCACTAAAGGTCATAAGTGTGCTGAAAAAAAATTATTTTACATAGAGTATGAAGAGGAGGAAGAAAAGGATCAAGAAACATCAAAAGAAGAGTATATACACCAGGAACCAACCCCAGAGAAAGAAGAAATGAATCCGACCATATCTTGTAAAGCATTGGAAAGAATTACCACTCCTCAAACTCTCAAGATAGAAGGACATACCAAGAAGGAAAAGGTTCAAGAAGTGAAAAATCACATCGAGAAAGAAGAAATGAATCGAGCCATATTTTGTAATGCATTGGCCAGAATTACCACTCCTCAAACTCTCAAGATAGCAGGACATATCAGGAAGAAAAATTTTCAAGAAGTGAAAGATCACATCGAGCATCAAGAAATGAATCCGAGCATACTTTGTAAAGCATTGGAAGAAATTACCACTCCTCTAACTCTCAAGATAGAAGGAAATATCAAGAAGAAAAATGTTCAAGCAATGAAAGATCACATCAAGCATCAACAACAAGTTCTCTAGTTTTTAAAGGATAACACCACTTTGGTGCAAATCGAATGAAACAATAGGTAGATCAACATCGTAGTGAAAAACATTTGATGTAGGTGATTGGGTATTTTTACTGCTACATCTCAAGCAAGCTATTTATGAGAAATAAATGTTGGCAATACTACATGCACTTCAGAAATGACGACCTTACCGAATGGGAAGACACTTCAAGTTAAAAATGGATCATGATAGTCTTAAATACTTTTTAGAACAACTATTATCTTTAGAAGAATAGACAAAATGGGTCACAAATATGTTGGGTTATGACTTTGACATCATCTGTAGAAAAGGGAAGCAAAATTTTGTTTCAGATGCACTCTCAAGAAAGGATAAGAATGTGGAAGCATTGTTTTGTGCTATTTCTATTATCCAACCAGATTGGATAAACGAAGCAAGGGATGAATGGAAGAAGGACGAAGAAGTATGGCTACTCATTCAAAAGTTGTAGAAGATCCCAATTCAAACAATATTGCCAGAACATAAAGAGGAAGGAAAAATCATATTGGAACTTGGAGCAGTCACAGAAACAAGAACCCGCCAGCTACGAAATCGATCAATTTCAGAGTATCTCATCAAGTGGAAGAACTTACTCGCTAAAGATTCCACATGGGAGGACAAGAATTTTATACGGAAGCATCAAGAACTACTCAAGCGTTGAGGACAACAATTTTTGAAGGAGAGGGGCATGTTAGGCCCCTATACTACTAGTGTAACCCCTTATTGTTATTAGTACAACCCCCTTATTATATTGTTGTACCCATGTAGTCCCCATATTGTTATTATTGTGCCCCATAGCAGCCCACTATTGTTATTATTGTGCCCTTACATTATTATTGTTATGTCGGCTCTGGTTGTATTATGACCCCTTAGACTCCTATATATAGCAAGGAGGTATTGTCATTTGTATCATCTAAGAGTTGTTCATTTGTGTAATGTAAAGGAGGTTACCCCCTCGAAGAGGCTGAATTCTAAGGTGTTTATCTCTCTTTCATATCTTTTTGTGAGTTGGTTTCATAACAAAACCTGTTGTAAAAAGAGAAAAACCTACCATTAAGGCATGCAGGCTTCAAGGTACTAAATGTTTCTAAATCCGCTTCCTAGATAATGAGTTGAAGTCGATAGGAAGTGATCCATCGTAGGAAAGGCTACGACACGAAACATGATATCAATTTTTGAAAATAGTTTGCAATGACTTACTCAAGGATGGCCGACACAAATGAAGGTAAAGATTTTGCAAAGGGATTTGAACCAAGGTTGAACTTCTCTTGAACACATAACGACACTATAATGACTTAGCAGCATTTGACTTAATGATAATACCCAAAACCATGAAGAATTTCAATGAGGTTTGATTAAATGTAAGGCAAATGGATTTCCCAACCCAGACATGAATGTGACGGAGTGCCATGTTCAAGAGCGACATGCTATCTTTTAAATGATGGTGTAAAAATGGACACCTTCCCCAATTTTCCACCACCATTACTGGCAAGTTCCTCTTTATTTTTTACAAGCTTGAGGAGGATAACATAAGCTTGGACTATAATCTCATCCTTCGGATGAGTCCATCGAAGTACTTTTAACGAACCCTAAGAAGGAATGGTTTGGTCTCGTCATGCTTAGCGAGTCCTATACTGTTTAATTTTTTACGAGTCCAGTAAAGGGGTAACTCGATCTCGTTTTCTTTTAAGAGTTTGAAAAAGACACAAAAAGAAAACTCATTCAGCACTTTAACCGTAAAATTGTAATGAGCCCAGAGAAAGTAAAGCTCGACTTTTTTCATTTTTAGAGAGTTAGAAGAAAAACATAAGTATACTCCATCAAGTTATTTTTCATCAGTTTAGTCTCTCATGTCCGAAAAATGATAGAATAATACAAGAGAGAACTCTATTGACCATGTTTGATCAACGTATAACTTTTTCGTAAATAGTCCTAGCTCAGTCTGTAAAAGGGGTAAACTCATATTGAGTGGATGGTTGTTCATTTACTTTTACGAGTTTGAACAAGCAAGTACTCGAAGATATTTTCATGTTTTAAGAGTCTGAAAATGGCTTAAAAGAAGACTCCATGATTTTCACTTTTCGTAATTTTTAAAGAGCATAAAAGGCGATAAAAGTTTGCTAAAATGTCAAAAATGATTTATCTTGACTCCATAAACGATCTTGCACATTTAAATTCAAAAACTCGTCATAACTGCTGTTGGGCTCTTAATTGGTCATTATTATTACCACTTCTTAACATTCATTTCATCTATTTCCATTATTCTTTTATCACATTATTTACCATAATTTATTATATAATTCCATTTCATAATCATTTATGCTCTTGTGGATAAATAATATCTGATCTCACTTATTTTTAATAATTAATGATTATTATGCATGATTTTGTTTTATTCATTCGTTATAACCTCACTCGTGATTTTAGCCTCCAAGATCTCTTTCGGATTGCAGATTTGGTCTTCAACAGATAATTAGATATTCCAACTCAGGAATTTGGTGGCATAAGAAGCGATCGTTTTGCATTGGATGTTTTGGGAAAATGAAAATGAATCTGGAAAATCCAAGACATGGGTTTTGTTTAGAACGGACTAAATTAGTTACCTATTGAGCCGTTTTAAGAAATTCGATTTTTATTGGGAGAAATGCAAGGTTCTTCGAAGGACATATTTGTCGATTTGCTATTGTCGCCATTTTCCAGAATTGCCCGAATTGTAATAACCAAATTCGACTTGTTCCAGCTGAATCATGATGGACAGATCTCTCAGATCTCATCTTGAATATTGAGATCAATTTGTTGTAACTTTCCTTTGGATGTTTGTATATTTAAAAGACACAATTCAGAGAGAAAGGGGAGCTAGCTGATGGAAGAATTGAGTCGTGTAACAGTGGAACTCTTGTTAATGAAATTTCCAGACTTCTAATATTTTTCTCAATATGTGAGTTGAGCACAACCCTGATCAGGGATTTGGGCCCACTTTTCTGATCAGTTGTTGTGCGTGTGTCCTTTTTATGTATATTTCTTTTACTAGTTGTATTTTTTTTATTGCTGTTACAGATTTCCATAGATTGTTATGAATGCTTTTCTTTCTGCAATTTATCTTTCATTACTTTTACAACGATGTTTTGATTTCTTAATCGCGAGTCCTTTATTGATGTAGATTGTAACCTTTCCCCTACATATACTTTGCACGTTACCTTGAAAAGAGTACGCACCCGGATTGACATATTAATGTAGGAAACGAGATTGAATAATTTGTTCATATTTGGACACCAACATTTTGGCGTCGTTGTCGAGGAAGGCTAACAAGGTGCAAAACATAATTTGTATCGACCAGAGGGTCAATCTCTTGTCCTGGGGAGGGAATCGTTCTTTGACACCCTGCTCCAGGTCCTGAGCAT
Organism: Pinus tabuliformis; assembly: GCA_031772625.1. NCBI lineage: Eukaryota > Viridiplantae > Streptophyta > Pinopsida > Pinales > Pinaceae > Pinus > Pinus tabuliformis. The sequence continues at coordinate 1,183,359,924 of CM062813.1, forward strand.
AGTTATTTTTCCTGCATTTTTGCTTGTTTTTATTTTATAGGATCCACTCTCGTCCTAGGGAAGGAAAGAGTTCTCTCACACTGCTCCAGGTCTTGAGCTTAAATTTTTTTCCTACATTTTTGTTTGTTTTGATTTTGGAAAAATTAATCTCTCATCTTGGGGAGGGAATGTTCCTTTGACGCCCTGCTCCATGTCCCGAGCTTTAGATTTCCTTGTGTGCATTCTTTTCTTGTTTGGTTTCTTGTCCTGGGGAGGGAAAGGTCTTTTGACACCCTGCTTCAGGTCTTGAGCTTTAGATTTCCTATCAAATTGTTTTTTTTTAATAACTAGGAAGAAAAAGGTAGAAATTTGAAGAAATCTTATCATTTCACTCAAAGTGGTGATGTAAGCACTACCCATTCCACAAACAAATTGACAGGAACATCTTAAGGAGGAACATCAAAGTAGCACATGAAGAACATCTTATATTATGGTAAGAAATGGCTTACATTGTTACTTTTGAATTCCCTATCAACGATCTAGAAGGAGTGACACAAATGCATATAATTCCTCCATCTTATCTACCAAATTTTCATGGTTTGGATAATGAGGACCTGTTGATGCCACGAAAATCGCTGCAACAACATTGGGGAAACCACCCGGTCCGGACCTTAATACAGCTCCTTTTCCGTTTGGAATAGTGGCTCCGACTGGGGATAATGGGACCAGTTTCCCAAAAAATATAAGTAAACGGGATGGATGAGCGACTTATAGAATATGATGGTGATAAGCAAATAAATAAAACTATCAGCGAAATATAATAACTATAATCTAATCCCGGGACTTATCGATTTCTAAAGCGTAGCGTTTGATAATCTGTGCTTCAAGACAGGCATATAGATGACTCTATCGCTAAAACATAGATATTTAAATCATTCAAGACTGTTGTGCATAAATAGTTATGCAGAGCGATAACAGCGAATTACTACACTTTGTCATTTATATCATTGTTACATGCATGATTAAAGGAAAAGACATATCACAAAACATCCAATAGTGGAATGAAATAGAGATATGCTGTTACAGCGCATACATGTAATCAACAATAGCAAGAAATAATAACACAGCAATTCATATAAAAGGAATGAATACAGATGCAGATAAAAGTACCATGTAAGCTGCTTAACACTCCCATATATTAATCGCTATGTCGCAGTCCTTCCTTCAACTCGGAAAGCATCCCAAACAACAGACAATAGTGCGCAATTGCATAAAACAACTTTCCCGTTAAATTAAGAACAATTGGTCGAGTTTCATAAAAGAATATAGGCTGAAGCACAGTAGTGCAAACTTCAGTCTTTAAGTCTGTTACAAAATTTTACGACCCTTTCTAAAAACATGAAAGGGTCTATAAATACTAAACTAATCTAAATATCTAAGAAACTGAAATGCTATTAAGTTGGCATCAATTAATATTTCTCCCATCTTCCTTGGCGATCTGGCAATCGGCGGCAATGATTCATCAGGTAGGCTCTTTGCCTTTAAACCTGAGCTGACATATCGCCAGCATTGGCTCTACTTCAGGCGGTTTGTTGAGGCGTGAACTGAGCTGAGTAGCATATGTGGCATCTTGAATATCGGGAATTATGCACCCGAGAGCATCAGTTAAAAATTTGAGGGTCAACCTTTGTGTGTGTGGCTTGATCAGAAAGAGCCAATATGCCTCGGAAGTCAAAGTATTTACTCCAGCGATTAACCTTCCCTTCTCCTCCAAGTCAGGATAACTTGATTGCGCAATCATGTTTGTTGTTGTTATGCTTCTAGGTGTACACTGGGAGATCATGTTTGCCAAGTAGAGTGTGTTGTTGACCAAATCAACCATATTGCTGGCAGTTAATTTACACCTCGAAGCTGCTCTTTCCGCTTTCATCACTTGAGTGTGCCATTCCGTGAAAAGTATGTCCTTGTATGTTTCATGGATTCTGGGCAAATTCGCTGCTTTTCCCACATCAGAATCTTGCCAATCAAGATATGCGACTATGGTTTCTTCAGCTTGATCTAACTCATTTCTGGCCTTCTCTACCTGCTGACATACTGATGTAGTTAGCTCGCACAATGGTTCTGCCTCAGTGAGTTGTCGGCATAGGAGCCTAATCTGAGATATTAATGCACTGTTTATTTGAGATGCCTCGGCTCTGAAATCCTCCACTTTTTGGGTGCCCTTTATGTCTTCGAGCTGTGCTAACAATTGAGCTATTTGCTCGTCCTTTGTTTTCATCATTAGCTCATTCGCTGTTCTCAACTGTGCCAATGCCTCCGATAATTCTTTTTGTTTCTGGATCGCGCTTTGGTCGATCCTCTGCTTCTCGGTTTGCAATTGCTGGGTTAATAAATTGTTTGCTTGTTGTTGTACCAGCAACTGCTCTTCTGCTTGCGCCGCCTTCTGCTTTACCTCGGTCACTTCTGCCTGTAGTGCAAAAATTTCCTGGTCCTTAGTCTTCAATAGAAGACTTACCTCCGATGCCTTATCAATAGTCGCTGCAGAATAAGCTCCTGCATACTGTGACAGCTTTGTTAGGTCATCGGAGGGGTCCAATTCTTCCTTCCATACTACATTACCCGTGACTGTTTGCTCAGGAAAGATAGAAGGTTGATCAAGCTTTCGTCTCTTCCTTGATCGCTTAACAACTGCTCTATGCCTTGGGCTGTAGAAAACATCCAGGGGAGGAATATCTTCCACCTGGAGAACAATTTGATCGGAAGGGTCTTTAGGAATTACCTCAACATCCTTGGAAATGGGTGGGCCGCTGGTTCCACTTAGAACCTGAGAAGAAGTGATATCTGGTGTATCATTTGTTTTGGAGGTGTCCGTATCTTTGGAGCCTTCCTTTCCACTGATAATGGAATCGAATTGCTTCCATTGCTTAAGCAATTCGGGATCAATGGTGGTCTGTTTATGCTGCTCGGCTTGGGACTCGCTCCGCTCTTTTTCCTGTTCTTTCCTCTGCTGCTCCTCTAGTTCTTTCCTCTGCTGCTCCTCTAGTTCTTTTCTCTGTTTTTCTTCCTGTTCCTTTTTCTGCCTATCTGCCAATTCCTTTTTCTGCCTATCTGCCAGTTCTTTTTTCTGTTTCTCCTCTTCTTCCCTCTTTTGCTGTTCCTCTACCTCTTTCTTCTTTCTCTGTTCTTGTTCCATTTGTGCTTTCTGCTGTTTTTCTGTCTGTTCTTTCTTTTGCCTCTCTGCTTGCTCTTTTATTTGCCTTTCTGCCTGCAGCTTATTTTGCCTTTCCTCCTGTTGCTTCTTTTGATCTTTTCTTGTAACAGGAGGTTGGCTCATCTGTTACCGACCAGGCTCGCTTGAAGAAGTCGTCGGGGTTGTTGCCAATAAATCTAGAGGCAGAGTTTGCAACCTCTGCTCCCTAAGCTTATTGAACTCGGTTAACCCCTCATCATTATATTTCATCCTAGCGAGTTCTTTAGCATGACCTATTGTTTCGGAGGCAACGAACAGGTCATCAAACATATCCTCTTGATGGTCAATTTTTGTCAATTTGGCCTGTTCTAATGCAGTGTAAGCAGTTTTCTTTGGATCATAGAGTCTATTTGGGATAGTGGCCAGGGATAAAGCTTGCATCTTTGTGGCTTCCTTTTCTGCATGCTTGAGATCATGTAGAGTAAAGACACCAATTCTTAAGGGAAAAGAGGGCCAGCCCCTCTTCTTTTCTTTCTTGAGAGTCTGTGTAACACTCTCGGCCATAATCTGATAGGAGATTTCTCGTGCTAGCAGTTTATCTGGAATATACAAAGGGAGAACATGCGGATTGGCTTGGCTCCCGAAAACCCTAACATAGGTAAATCGCTCTTCTCCGAACCAACTTGCTACCGCTGGTAAATCAAAGGAAGCTAGATAGGAGATTTTGGGAATGGGCCTATCAAAAATAGAATAATGAATGGGAACCATAAAACCATTGCAGATTTGGTACAAATGGTCCTTGTAAGAGGACTTCCACAATTTCTGGTGGTATATATGAATGGGTGAGGGGTCTTGGGCAGTCCACCTCCAACCGAGGACGGGAAACTCAGAATTGAAACATAATGTATCTAAAATGTAAGCACTGTAATAAAACGGGGGAATTTTCCTTTCGGTGACCACAGAATTGGCTCTAAAATCACGAACAACTACGGCTAACTTATCAGAGAGAATAGTGGCCCAATCCATGATTATGCTATTTACAGCTGCTTCCATTAGGGGAACCATCTCTATGGTAAAATTAGCAGAGTCGTGTAATCCCCATAGCCTACACATCATTATCCCCGCATAGCAATAGGGAGAAGCCAAAGAATCAACTGAGTACTTATCGGAAGTCTCGTGCTTGTGCTTGGCCGGATTCTGCCTCCAATCTCGGATGGGCTCAGATTCCACTTCATTATCAGCTGCAAATTTCTCCAGGAAAGTCTTGTTGTAGACCTTCTCCGGCTCGGGCAAATGATACATTTGCCTTAGATGCTCTGGCTTGAACGACCCGAAAATTCTCCCATCTCTGGTGTTAAACGTTCTGTCGAGGATTGGAATTTCCTCAATTGCCCATCGCACTACGTCTGTGTAGGGAAGAATTTGTTCTCTGGCCGCTATCCTGTGAAGGAAAGAGTCGGCCAAATCTTTGAGAGTAGCATCGGACTTCTTGAGCACGTCCACACCAGCTTCCGTCACTGTTACTTTTGGTTGCTCGGCCTCTAACAGATTATAAGTGCCTTGCCAGGTAGCTCTGGTAAGACCCGTGCATGTAGTGTCTGATATTAAGCCTTTCTTTTTATCTACAGCAGCTTGTCCTGCACCAGATGTAGCAGCGGAACCTGCGGTTCTCTTGGATTTCTTTCCCATCTTGCTCAGGCTTCTCTCGACAGATGAATTCTACACAAAGGCAAGAAAAACCGTAACAAAGAAACATAACAATGAAAATCCATAGCGGGAAAGATATATCAATTGAAGCGTGCTGAGATTAATTCTCAAAAATGGCTGCGGATCCAATCACTGGGAAGATATTACAGATACATTAAATGGCAGTTTAAGGCCTGCTACTCATTAAATGATTATTACACCGTTATCCGACTGAATGACCCCCTTAAGCGTGCAATGGATATTTTGGCGGTTGAGCACAGGTGATCGTTAATCGAAGGGGCAAATCTTTAAATACAAATACATCACCTTATCCCTGCATTTAACGGCTTTTTCGAAATCCGCGCTCTATCAATCGGATATCAATAATACTTTAGATCTTGAAGTTATGGCTATTTGAAACGCCGATTGCCTGATAGCCGATATCGCATCGCATCGGGGGTAAGACCTGGGCGCCTTATTAGGGTGCATGGGATGTTGCCGACTGCCGATTGCGAAATCGCATCGGATCGGAGTTTATAACTTAAAGTGCTTTGACCACATACGAGGCATCGCCGATAGCCGATCGCCGATATCGCGTCGCGTCGGGGCTTATGTTATGTGCGTTTATAAGATGTGCATGGAGTATCGCCGATCGCCGATAGCGAAATCGCATCGGCGGAGACCAATGTGCCACTTAAATGTGTTTCTCATGTCATTGCGATATGCGATCTTGCGATCGCTTTATCGCAATAATAAAAGATTATTTTATTTGTTGAAAAACTATTGTTCGAAAGGCTTAAATACATAAGCTCATTTGATTATCAGACCTTTTTGAACAACAGAAGTATTGATGCCAATCAAACTTTAAAAGGGACCCATTCCATATGTTAATCTTTATAAATAAAAATGATATGAAATGGGGGGTTGTTGTAGAGCACAACAATTGGCGATTCGCTGGAAGAACCAGTTATCTCTGAAACTGATAAAAACACTTAAGCTTGTTCAAATAGAGTCTCAATCAGAAGGGGAAAATTCTAATATAACTAGATATCTGTGCATTCTGAACAAAGTGAAATTATTTTGTTAACTTCCTCCCTTTTTTAAAGAAAATAAATACATTCTAAGTTTTTTAAAATAGGCCTTTGTTGGTTTATAATGATAAAACAGAAAACTTTCCCAAATCAGCTTTTAAAATTAACCCCTCTGTCATAGGTAGAGCCTCTGTTGCCAGCAAACGTTTATAGTCTCGACAGGGATACCTTTTAACCATGCTATTGTCCACTGTTCCATTCACATAAGAGTGTGACTAACAGAATGAATCCAAAACATTTTTTCATATTTTGTATTTCATCTCCTTTTTCTTCTTTGTCATTGATAAGATAAAAGCCATTGTCCTGGTTTGGTGGCCAGCTGGTGACAATGCCATTCACTGGTAGTAATCTAACTGAACAAGCTGGCTCGTGATGAGACCCCTTGTCTTGTAATTTCAAGCCATTACCCTGTTTTGATATGCAGCATTGGTAATGTCAGTCAAACTATTTTCCTATGAACATGGTAAGCAGGCTTGTAATAAGACCTCTTATCTTTAATCTTTTATATTTTAGAATTACACTCTGAGTAATCATAAACTTTAGTGAATGGGGTGAACAATCTTCTCCTTAAGAGCAAATGGATGACAGGTGAAGAGTTGAAGGTGCTGAAAATGGGTTAGCTTCTATCTTAAAATGGATAACCTTTGGAGACCAATTTTGAAAACAGAAAATGATTCACAGAACTTTTACATTTTGAGAGGAGTCTTCAAAAGTTAGATTGTGGTTTCAGAATACAAAGATATCTAATTTCCTAGAAATTATCCCTTTTGGTTGAGGGTTCTATTATCTAAAAGCAAATATTCATATTACTCTTGTGAGACAACTTCTTCAAACACAGCAAAAGGTCAATGGAAGATATTCCACAACTTTATTTTCTGCAAATCCTACAAACTACACAAATCTACAAAGAGGAGAAGGGATTACCTTCTCAATTAAAGAATTTCTTCAAGATCAGGCCATTAACAGGGAGAGAATCTCTCAACCCTGCTAAGTCTTGCAATACAAAGGTCGAATGGCCTATCTTTTCACAGATCTGAAATGGTCCAAGCCACATCTTCTGGAACTTGGTGTGCTTACCTTTATCTTCATGAGCTTTGTCCCATTTCAGAACTAAGTCGCCTACTTGAAACTATTTTGAACCGGATGAGGCTGAGTCAAAAGATGCTTTAATGATTTGTTGATGTTTGGCATGAGTGATTCTAGCTTTTTCTCTCTCTTCTTCTAATTTGAGAATTTGGTCATGTCTAAGCTGGATAGAAGAAGAAGGAGTCTCCTCAATGTACTGTACTAGGGCCAAAGAGGGAAGAACGAGATTTGTAGGCAATACTGCTTCTTTTCCATATACCAAATTGAATGGGGAGGATCCTGTAGAAGCCTTTTGTGTTATTCTATCAGCCCATAATGCAAATATCAAAGATTTGTGCCAGTTCCTATGATTCTGTTCAATAGTTCGTTTAATGATTTTGATCAGGTTCTTATTAGTAGATTCGGCTAAACCATTTCCCTGGGGATAATAATTAGCAGAATATTTCAGTTTAAACCCCCTCTTAATAGCGAAATCATATATAGCATTGCCTGAGAAATAGGAAGCATTATCAAAAACAAGAGCATTTGGGACACCAAACCTGGTAATGATGAATTGGTCTATGAATTCAATGATTGCCTCTGAATTTGCTGTCTTCAAAGGAATAGCCTCCACCCATTTAGTAAAATAATCGGTAGCAGTGAGGATATACCTATGTTGTTTGGAAGATGGTGGAGTAATTTCCCCAATGATATCCAATCCCCATTGCTCAAATGGTTGCTCAATGTTGACTGGTTGCAGAGGGAAGGCTGATTTACGTTGTCTTCCACTAGAAGTTTGGCAGTTGAAACATTTCCTTACATATTCATGGGCATCTCTAAACAGAGTAGGCCAATAATACCCAGCATGAATAACTTTGTGAGCTGTTGTGTCTGCTCCAAAATGTCCTCCTGCTGGTCCATCATGTAGCTCCTGCAAAACTTTTTTAGCTTCAGGTTTCTCAAGGCATCTTAACAGAATAGAATCATAATTCCGTCTAAACAGCACATCATCAATAAGAGTGAAATTCTTTGCTTTTAACCTTATGGCCCTTTTATTTTTGTAAGACAAATGTGTGGGGGCATAGCCATTCTTTAAGAAAAAGATTAAATCTGCATATTGTGATTGAGAATCAGTGGCACTTAGCTGATTGACTTCTTCAGTTTGGCTTGTATCTCCTGATTCTGGAATGTTGGATGCTCCTGCCAATATCCTGCAAAAACCTTGACCTCTAACAATCTTTGCTGGTTTAATTTCTAAGTCATATTCTTGAAGCGCTGTGACCCAATTTGCTCTTTTTTCACCCAATTCCCTTTGGATTAATAATTGCCTGACTGCTGGAAAAGGGACTATAACTTTTGTGTGGGTTTTCAAAAGGAAGGGTCTGTAATGCTTGACCGCTTTAAAAACTGCAAAGGCTTGTTTTTCTACGTCAGAGTAATTCAATTCAGCACCCTGAAGATTAGAGCTAAAGAATGAGATAGGTGCTTCCAAGTTGTCATCATTTAATTGCGTGAGTACTGCAGCATAAGATAAGTCGGATGCCATGGTGTACAATGTAAAGTGATTGGAGAAATTTGGAGTACTTAAGGCCGGGGCATTGATTATTGATTGCTTGATTAGATCGAAAGCTTCCTTCTCCGCTGATCCCCACTTAAAGACTGAATTCTTCTTAATCATTGCTTGAAGTGGCAAAACAACTTGGGAAAAATCTGGAACAAATCTTTTAACGAAATTGATCTGGCCTAAAAATGACTGCATTGATTTTTTATTGTGAGGAAATGGGATTTCAGAGATTTCTTTGATTCGATCAGGATCAATATAAATGCCATGTTTGGATACAATAAAGCCCAAGAGCTTCCCTTGATCAAGAGCGAAGAATGACTTTTTAGGGTTCAGAGAAATACCGTACCTTTTGCACCGCTGAAAAATTTGATTTAAGTCATGCAAATGATTAGACCTCTCTTTAGAGAATACAGTTATATCATCTAAATAGACGACCACTGTTCTATTAATCAACCCTTTAAAAGCTGTATCCATAGCTCTCTGGAACGTCGCTCCTGCATTTATAAGTCCAAAAGGCATTTTCTGATATGCATATGTTCCCCATTTTGTCCTAAATGTGGTTTTGAGTTGGTCATCAGGATGAACCAGAACTTGGTTGTATCCTGAGAAACCATCCAGAAAGGACATCAATTCAGAACCTGCCACAGATTGAAGTATTTGCTCCATAGTGGGTAATGGGAAATTGTCTTTTAAGCTTGCTTTGTTGAGGTTTCTGAAATCAATACAAATTCGGATGTCGTCGTTTTTCTTTCTGACTGGCACCATATTAGAAACCCAGTTTGAATGTCGAACTGGAAAAATAATCTTGGCCTTCAGGAGCTTGTTAAGTTCTGACTTTATTTGGCTTTCTAGATTTGGGTGTATTTTTCTTAACTTCTGCTGGATTGGTTTTTGATCGGGAAGCATGGGAATGGTGTGTTGAATAATAGATGTGTCATAAGTCTTCAAATCATCATATTTCCAAGCAAAAATTTGTTTGTTTTTCTTTAACAACCTAATGAATGCCTCCTTTTCACTTGAAGAAAGTCCTAATCCTAAATTGATATTTTGAGGAGCTTGCTCAGTACCTAAATTTATCAATTCGAACCTTAGAGTAGAGCTTTGGAGCTTTGCATTAATCACAGGTCTAAACCTGTCTTTAATATCATAAAGATCTTCTAGCTTTACTACAGGCTTAGGAATTGCATTCTCTTGAGGTGATTCTTTCATTTGTGAGTCATGCTCATTTTCTTCAATGATTTGGTTATCATAGGATTTCTCAGAGGTTAAGAATTGTAAAATATCCTCATCATGGTTGAACACTCTCCAATTAGTCACATTATCAGGAACTGAAGGCCTAAAAATCAATTCTACAGAAAATCTATCAAGGCTGTAGTCTTCAGAAGGCAAAAGCTTAGAAGCTACATTGGCTAGTAGGTCAGCTGCTGAGTTCTGAGACCTAGGAATTGAGGAAATGTTGAATGCTGAGAAATGTGATGTAAGATCCTGCACTAGCGATTGGTAATGCTTGAGGTGAGTTGAGAGACAATGAATTGCATTTCGCACCTGTTTAACAATTATTTCAGAATCGCCAAATACTTTAAGGTATTGTACCTTCAGGCCGATCGCTTTATATAACCCCTGGATTAAGGCTTCATATTCGGCGGTATTGTTAGTGCATTCAAATTCTAATCTACAAGACAGCATTGTTTTCTCCCCATGTGGGCTAACCAGAACACATCCTGCACCTGAGCCTTCGCTTGACTTGGAGCCATCAAAATACAAAGACCAAAATAAAGGAAAATTAGAGATCATATTTACAGCTTTCTCATCATCATTGAAACATCTAGATTTATCTGTTTGTGAGAAATTCTCAATCTGAGATGACAAATGATTAACTGAGAAAGGTGAGGTTTGGGCAACAAAGTTGCCAAAGAATGATTCTGATGAATAATTCCCCAAAATGTTATTATTGAATGCTACAGGCGGATTTTCTTGTTCAAATTCAGTTACTGTGTGGGTCATATGTTTTTCCCGATCGATTCTTATTTGATTTGGCTTTCCCTTATAGGGAAGCCACATGTGTGACCAGTCGATTGAAATATACCCATGTAATTTTTCGGACCAATCCCTACTTAAAATTAAACCATAAAACTCAGGTATATCAGCTATTAATATATCAATTCTTTGTACTATCCTGGGATCAGCTGACAATCTGATAGTTACGGAATTAATTTCTCCCACAACCTGTACTTTAGTTCTGTCTAACTGTACAATATGAATGGCAGACTTCTGGGGTTCTATGTTCAGTTTGGAGCAAACTGAAGCAGGCATTATGTTAGATGATGCCCCTGAGTCAATTAAATAGTTGTGCAGGTTTCGATTATAAATCTCATAAGTTAGAAGGAATGGTGGAGTATGAGAGTTTGATCTATCCCCAATCAGCACTTAATCGGTATCTTCGACCATACCTGGAGGAGGTTGGCCTGAATCATTAGCAGCTTTAGCAGTGGGAAGAGGTGTAGAAGGAACAACATTCAACTCTTTAAGAAGCAACTTTTGCTGATGCTTTAATTTACTAAGTTCGAACATGGTTATGTTTGCTTTAGTTTTCTTCATGTCATCAACAATATTGTACTCCATTGAATCGGATACCACCAACGTTTTAGATGTTGAAGGAGAATTAGAAGTTGAAGGCTGGTTTTGGGGACTAACTGCAGGTGATTTCTTTGGAGGTACTTTTTCCTTTGTTGTGGCAGCACCTGCACTCCTTTTCTTTGAAGTGGCTTGGATAGGGTCAGGAGTACTTCTACTTCTTGTAGTGACAGGGAAGGCTTCTTCTTCGTTATCAGTATCAGAGTTAGGGAGTATAAAATCCCACATTCCATGGCATTCAGCTACTTCTTCTTCATCATCTGTTTGTGAAGTTGTTTCCTCCTCTTCTTCTTCTTGCTCTGAATCCGCATTAGATATAACATTCGGTGGCTTTGATTCAGTTCTCTTATAGGTCCTAAATGGTCTTTTGTTTGAGGTTTCGGCTACCTGCTTCTTTATATCAACCATTTCGTTGGACAAAGTCTTCAGGACTTTTTGCAAACCCTCCATGTCGTATGGGTCTTTTGGGGTTTTCTTCTTAGAATCTTCTTTAAAGGAGACTTTTTTGGCTTTTCTGTCCTCTAGAGCAGCTTTCTTTTCTAAAGCATTAATGCGCTTTTCCACAGCAAGTGCTTCTTTCATGTTTTCGGCTAAGGTTGGTTTCCCAGCCCTGTCTACAAAAATGGCTATATTGGCAGGCAAAGCGGTTATATACCATTCGCTCCGAATTTGTTCACTTGGTTTGGAAGCTGTGGGGATTTTGTTCAGGAGCTTATTGAATCTAGCATTAAATTCCTTTATTGGTTCCCTATGCTCTATTCTCAGATTGGAGAGATCGTTTATTAAAGTAGCCAAAGACCGATCATCTCCATATTTGGTCAGAAACTGCTCTTGGCAAGTATTCCAACTGGTAATGGAACCAGAGGGTAGAGAAAAATACCAGGATCTTGCTGATCCTTGCAAGGTATAAGGGAAAAGCCTAACAACAACATCTTCTTCTGTTACTCCTTTCAAGTTGACTGCCAACATGAAATTGTTGATATGTTCCTCAGCTTGAGTCCCATTATCTGGATTAAACTTGGGTAGCCATTTTTCAGGAAGATCTGGTAATGGATGCAATGGTGCAGGCATATTGACTGCACCAGGTCTTGACCATGGATCTGCCATTATAACAGCAGTAGTAGAGGATACTACCGCTGAAGTTCCAGATGCCTGGGAAGGAAACAATATTGAGGAGTGAGCAGGTTGGGATGTTACAGCACTTAGTCCCTGGTGAACATTGGTATGTAATGGAGGAGTGGGTGGTTGACTTTGCAGATGAGAAGTTGAGATGGAGGATATGGATGAAAGCCCCTCACTATCAGATCCTTCAGTAATTTTCTTTGCCTTTTTCCTTTTCGGTAAAGGGAACTCAGTAGGTTCAATACCAAGTTTTTCGCTCTGAAGTCTGGTGAGAGGGTGAGGTAATTTAAACTACGAAGTCGCACTGCTGTGAGATACCTCAGATCTCTGTGGTGAAATCGAGAAACATTGAAGTTTATGGATAAGAGACTGAACTTCAGGTGATTCAAGACTTAATTGTTCCGAAGTATGATGGGCTTGAGCAGTGGTAGTTGATTCCTCTTCTTCTTGTTCGGATACTGGCGAACCAGCATGCGAATGGGAAGTCTGAGGGGATTTGGAGGGAGAATTACTCTCAGAATGGCTTGCAGATTTAGGTTTGCTTGCCACTCACAGTCGGGCCCTCCTTCTAGCGCCAAAAATGCTGATGCCACGAAAATCGCTGCAACAACATTGGGGAAACCACCCGGTCCGAACCTTAATACAGCTCCTTTTCCGTTTGGAATAGTGGCTCCGACTGGGGATAATGGGACCAGTTTCCCAAAAAATATAAGTAAACGGGATGGATGAGCGACTTATAGAATATGATGGTGATAAGCGAATAACTAAAACTATCAGCAAAATATAATAACTATAATCTAATCCCGGGACTTATCGATTTCTAAAGCGTAGCGTTTGATAATCTGTGCTTCAAGACAGGCATATAGATGACTCTATCGCTAAAACATAGATATTTAAATCATTCAAGACTGTTGTGCATAAATAGTTATGCAGAGTGATAACAACGAATTACTACACTTTGTCATTTATATCATTGTTACATGCATGATTAAAGGAAAAGGCATATCACAAAACATCCAATAGTGGAATGAAATAGAGATTTGCTGTTACAGCGCATACATGTATTCAACAATAGCAAGAAATAATAACACAGCAATTCATATAAAAGGAATGAATACAGATGCAGATAAAAGTACCATGTAAGCTGCTTAACACTCCCATATATTAATCACTATGTCGCAGTCCTTCCTTCAACTCGGAAAGCATCCCAAACAACAGACAATAGTGCTCAATTGCATAAAACAGTTTTCCCGTTAAATTAAGAACAATTGGTCGAGTTTCATAAAAGAATATAGGCTGAAGCACAGTAGTGCAAACTTCAGTCTTTAAGTCTGTTACAAAATTTTACGACCCTTTCTAAAAAAATGAAAGGGTCTATAAATACTAAACTAATCTAAATATCTAAGAAACTGAAATGCTATTAAGTTGGCATCAATTAATATTTCTCCCATCTTCCTTGGCGATCTGGCAATCGGCGGCAATGATTCATCAGGTAGGCTCTTTGCCTTTAAACCTGAGCTGACATATCGCCAGCATTGGCTCTACTTCAGGCGGTTTGTTGAGGCGCGAACTGAGCTGAGCAGCATATGTGGCATCTTGAATATCGGGAATTATGCACCCGAGAGCATCAGTTAAACATTTGAGGGCCGACCTTTGTGTGTGTGGCTTGATCAGAAAGAGCCAATATGCCTCGGAAGTCAAAGTATTTACTCCAGCGATTAACCTTCCCTTCTCCTCCAAGTCAGGATAACTTGATTGCTCAATCATGTTTGCTGTTGTTATGCTTCCAGGTGTACACTGGGAGATCATGTTTGCCAAGTAGAGTGTGTTGTTGACCAAATCAACCATATTGCTGGCAGTTAATTTACACCTCGAAGCTGCCCTTTCCGCTTTCATCACTTGAGTGTGCCATTCCGTGAAAAGTATGTCCTTGTATGTTTCATGGATTCTGGGCAAATTTGCTGCTTTTCCCACATCAGAATCTTGCCAATCAAGATATGCGACTATGGTTTCTTCAGCTTGATCTAACTCATTTCTGGCCTTCTCTACCTGCTGACATACTGATGTAGTTAGTTCGCACAATGGTTCTGCCTCAGTGAGTTGTCAGCATAGGAGCCTAATCTGAGATATTAATGCACTATTTATTTGAGATGCCTCAGCTCTGAAATCCTCCACTTTTTGGGTGCCCTTTATGTCTTCGAGCTGTGCTAATAATTGAGCTATTTGCTCCTCCTTTTTTTTCATCATTAGCTCATTCGCTGTTCTCAACTGTGCCAATGCCTCCGATAATTATTTTTGTTTTTGGATCGTGCTTTGGTCGATCCTCTTCTTCTCGGTTTGCAATTTCTGGGTTAATAAATTGTTTGCTTGTTGTTGTACCAGCAACTTCTCTTCTATTTGCATCGCCTTCTGTTTTACCTCGGTCACTTATGCCTGTAGTGCAAAAATCTCCTGGTCCTTAGTCTTCAATAGAAGACTTACCTCCGATGCCTTATCAATAGTTGCTGCAGAATAAGCTCTTGCATACTGTGACAACTTTGTTAGGTCATCGGAGGGGTCCAATTCTTCCTTCCATACTACATTACCCGTGACTGTTTGCTCAGGAAAGATAGAAGGTTGATCAAGCTTTCATCTCTTCCTTGATCGCTTAACAACTGCTCTATGCCTTGGGCTGTAGAAAACATCCAGGGGAGGAATATCTTCCACCTGGAGAACAATTTGATCGGAAGGGTCTTTAGGAATTACCTCAACATCCTTGGAAATGGGTGGGCCGCTGGTTCCACTTAGAACCTGAGAAGAAGTGATATCTGGTGTATCATTTGTTTTGGAGGTGTCCGTATCTTTGGAGCCTTCCTTTCCACTGATAATGGAATCGAATTGCTTCCATTGCTTAAGCAATTCAGGATCAATGGTGGTCTGTTTGTGCTGCTCGGCTTGGGACTCGCTCCGCTCTTTTTCCTGTTCTTTCTTATGCTGCTCCTCTAATTCTTTCCTCTGCCGCTCCTCTAGTTATTTTCTCTGTTTTTCTTCCTGTTCCTTTTTCTGCCTATCTACCAATTCCTTTTTCTGCCTATCTGCCAGTTCTTTTTTCTGTTTCTCCTCTTCTTCCCTTTTTTGTTGTTCCTCTACCTCTTTCTTTTTTCTCTGTTCTTGTTCCATTTGTGCTTTCTGCTGTTTTTCTGTCTGTTCTTTCTTTTGCCTCTCTGCTTGCTCTTTTCTTTGCCTTTCTGCCTGCAGCTTCTTTTGCCTTTCCTCCTGTTGCTTCTTTTGATCTTTTGTTGTAACAGGAGGTTGGCTCGTCTGTTGCCGACCAGGCTCGCTTGAAGAAGTCGTCCGGGTTGTTGCCAATAAATCTAGAGGCAGATTTTGCAACCTCTGCTCCCTAAGCTTATTGAACTTGGTTAAACCCTCATCATTATATTTCATCCTAGCGAGTTCTTTAGCATGACCTATTGTTTCAGAGGCAACGAACAGGTCATCAAACATATCCTCTTGATGGTCAATTTTTGTCAATTTGGCCTGTTCTAATGCAGTGTAAGCAGTTTTCTTTGGATCATAGAGTCTATTTGGGATAGTGGCCAGGGCTAAAGCTTGCATCTTTGTGGCTTCCTTTTCTGCATGCTTGAGATCATGCAGAGTAAAGACACCAATTCTTAAGGGAAAAGAGGGCCAGCCCCTCTTCTTTTCTTTCTTGAGAGTCTGTGTAACACTCTCGGCCATAATCTGATAGGAGATTTCTCGTGCTAGCAGATTATCTGGAATATACAAAGGTAGAACATGCAGATTGGCTTGGCTCCCGAAAACCCTAACATAGGTAAATCGCTCTTCTCCGAACCAACTTGCTACCGCTGGTAAATCAAAGGAAGCTAGATAGGAGATTTTGGGAATGGGCCTATCAAAAATAGAATAATGAATGGGAACCATAAAACCATTGCAGATTTGATACAAATGGTCCTTGTAAGAGGACTTCCACAATTTCTGGTGGTATATATGAATGGGTGAGGGGTCTTGGGCAGTCCACCTCCAACCGAGGACGGGAAACTCAGAATTGAAACATAATGTATCTAAAATGTAAGCACTGTAATAAAACGGGGGAATTTTCCTTTCGGTGACCACGGAATTGGCTCTAAAATCACGAACAGCTACGGCTAACTTATCAGAGAGAATAGTGGCCCAATCCATGATTATGCTATTTACAGCTGCTTCCATTAGGGGAACCATCTCTATGGTAAAATTAGCAGAGTCGTGTAATCCCCATAGCCTACACATCATTATCCCCACATAGCAATAGGGAGAAGCCAAAGAATCAACTGAGTACTTACCGGAAGTCTCGTGCTTGTGTTTGGCCCGATTCTGCCTCCAATCTCGGATGGGCTCGGATTCCACTTCATTATCAGCTGCAAATTTCTCCAGGAAAGTCTTGTTGTAGACCTTCTCCGGCTCGGGCAAATGATACATTTTCCTTAGATGCTCTGGCTTGAACGAACCGAAAATCCTCCCATCTCTGGTGTTAAACGTTCTGTCAAGGATTGGAATTTCCTCAATTTCCCATCGCACTACGTCTGTGTAGGGAAGAATTTTTTCTCTGGCCGCTATCCTGTGAAGGAAAGAGTCGGCCAAATCTTTAAGAGTAGCATCAGACTTCTTGAGCATGTCCACACCAGCTTCCATCACTGTTACTTTTGGTTGCTCGGCCTCTAACAGATTATAAGTGCCTTTCCAGGTAGCTCTGGTAAGACCCGTGCATGTAGTGTCTGATATTAAGCCTTTATTTTTATCTACAGCAGCTTGTCCTGCAACAGATGTAGCAGCGGAACCTGCGGTTCTCTTGGATTTCTTTCCCATCTTGCTCAGGCTTCTCTCGACAGATGAATTCTACACAAAGGCAAGAAAAACCATAACAAAGAAACATAACAATGAAAATCCATAGCTGGGAAAGATATATCAATTGAAGCGTGCTGAGATTAATTCTCAAAAATGGTTGCGGATCCAATCACTGGGAAGATATTACAGATACATTAAATGGCAGTTTAAGGCCTGCTACTCATTAAATGATTATTACACCGTTATCCGACTGAATGACCCCCTTAAGCGTGCAATGGATATTTTGGCGGTTGAGTGCAGGTGATCGTTAATCGAAGGGGCAAAACTTTAAATACAAATACATCACCTTATCCCTGCATTTAACGGCTTTTTCGAAATCCGCGCTCTATCAATCGGATATCAATAATACTTTAGATATTGAAGTTATGGCTATTTGAAACGCCGATTGCCTGATAGCCGATATCGCATCGCATCGGGGGTAAGACCTCGGCGCCTTATTAGGGTGCATAGGATGTTGCCGACTACCGATTGCGAAATCGCATTGGATCGGAGTTTATAACTTAAAGTGCTTTGACCACTTACGAGGCATCGCCGATAGCTGATCGCCGATATCGCGTCGCGTCGGTGTTCATGTTATGTGCGTTTATAAGATGTGCACGGAGTATCGCCGATCGCCGATAGAGAAATCGCATCGGCGGAGACCAATGTGCCACTTAAATGTGTTTCTCATGTCATTGCGATATGCGATATTGCGATTGCTTTATCGCAATAATAAAAGATTATTTTATTTGTTGAAAAACTATTGTTCGAAAGGCTCAAATACATAAGCTCATTTGATTATCAGACCTTTTTGAACAACAGAATTATTGATGCCAATCAAACTTTAAAAGGGACCCATTCATATGTTAATCTTTATAAATAAAAATGATATGAAATGGGGGGTTTTTGTAGAGCACAACAGGACCCAAAGACATTCTTATTTGAATTTGAAGTAATTTGTAGAGGATATGATTATTGTACTAATGATCAAAGGGTGAAAGTGTTTCCTCTTACTCTAAAAGGAGCAACTCTCCGATGGTTCATGAGCCTATACTAAAACCTTCTCCCCTGTTGCCAAAATGAACTCTATCCGCCTTGTTCTTTCCCTTGCTGCCTCTTTCAAATGGGAAGTCCATCAAATGGATGTTAAATCTGCCTTCTTGCATGGGGACTTGCATGAAGAAATCTATATGGAACAACCTACTAGCTTTATACAAACAGACTCGAGCCTTGTATGTCGGCTTAATAAATCCCTTTATGGTCTCAAGCACGCCCCTCGAGCTTGGTATGCCAAAATGGATATATTTCTTTTAGAAACCGGATTTTCTAGGTGTCATTCTGACAATACTGTCTACACCAAGAAAGTGGGCAAGTCCCTTATCATTCTTGTTCTTTATGTTGATGATCTTATCCTTACTGGTAGTGATCCCAACTTTATAAACCATGTGAAGTCCAACCTTAAAAATAAGTTTGAAATGATAGACTTAGGACAATTGCATTATTTTCTTGGTCTTCAAGTCTTGCAATCCAAGGAAGGTATTTCCCTTACCTAGTCCAAGTATTCCTGTGATCTTCTACGCCATTTTTACATGGAAGACTGTAAGCCAACCCCTTCTCCCTTTCAGTCTGGAGCCAAACTTTCAGTCACTTGTACTTCACTTGAAGTTGATGCTACCTTATACCGTCAACTTGTAGGAAAACTTTTGTATCTGACCCATACTCGTCCTGGCTTTTCCTTTGTTGTTGGCCTTATTGCTCGGTTTATGCAAAACCCACATGAAATTCATTGGAAAGAAGCTAAAAGAATACTTTGTTATGTTCGAGGTACAGTTCAATTTGGGATTCATTACAGTGCCGAAGCATCTCCTCTATTGGTTGGTTTCACTGATTCCGATTGGGCTGGTGACCCTGATGATCGGAAGGCTACTACAGGTTATGTGTTCACTCTTGGGTCATTACCTATTACATGGGCTTGCAAGAAACAAAGTTCCATTTCTCTTTCTTTAGCAGAAGCAGATTATCGTGGTGTCGTAGAAGCTAGTAAGGAAGCCCTGTGGATTCGTCAGATCCTATCAAAGTGTGGCTTTTAGCAGCAGCATCTGACTACACTTTGGTGTGATAATCAAAGTGCCATTCAACTATGCAAAGATCCAGTCCAACATCAACGCAACAAATTCATTGAACTGCACATGCACTTCATCAAAAAGCTCATTCATGACCATGTTCTTGAAGTGAAATATTGTTCAACGGATGATCAAGTTGCAGACATCTTTACAAAGGCTCTCACAGAGGCGAAGTTTACTAACTTCGATTTATGGTTAGAGTTCAAGAAGTTGTCACTAAGGGGTGATAGGCTCTAATGCCTACTTCCTTCTCCTATTGTGTCATATTTGTACATCTTTCAATCCTATCCCAAGTTGCTTTTAAGGGGAAATGTTAGGATATTCCAACACATGAGAAATAGTTAATTATAACTTGGTATAATGTAGAGTTAGGTAAAGTGTGTTTCTTTACTATGTACTTTTGTAACTCACAATCCGACAGTTCATTCTCTCCTCGGTATTACCAACACTTGATCCGTAGCTTAACACCTGATTGGTCCATGATCTTTATTTAAAGAGCATGGAGGGTCATTTGTAGGGTAACCGTTCATGAGAGAAGCTTATGTAAATTTTCATTATTTTATTAATAAATTACCTAAAGTGACCGTGTTGGCTTAGGTCGTGGACTGTTTCCCTCTTTGAGGGTCTTAACCACGTCAACAATACTGGTGTATTGATCTGTGATCTGTTTGTGAGCGGTGTCCTTTGGTGTTTTGTCTGAGGAACTTACCCTATGAATTCCTACACTGTAGTGTATCTTAAGAATAGGAATCCTACTAAGTGTATGAATTATAAAACTCCTTTCGAAGCAGTGTTTGGCTTCTTGCCTGCAGTAAGTCATCTTAGAGTTTTTGGATGTAAGGCTTTTGCTCATGTCCCGAAAGAAGATAGGAAGAAGTTAGATTCAAAAGCCATTAAGTGTACTTTTATTTGATATTGCAGTGAGTTAAGGCTTATAAGTTGTTTAATCCTTCTACTCATAAGGTGTTTGCAAGCACAGATGTGGTATTCCATGAACAAGTAGATGAGGGAACCCTGTTCGTAGTGATGAAGAATGGCATATGCCTTTACTATTAGAAGAAGGTGATGAAATAGGGGTTGGTGAGCAGCAACAACAACAAAAATAACATGAGAAAGAAGAAGTGGTTGATCAAATCAGGTTTGAAACCAGTGTGCAGAGGGGAGATCAAAACAGGGCTGAAGCCACTCCACCACTTAGGAGATTAGGGAGGAAAACTCAATTTCCAGCAAGATATAGGGAGAATGCTTTTATAACTAGTATGTTAAGTGTAGTTTAACCCTCTAGTTATAAAGAAGCTATTCAATATAGTGAATGGAGGGCAGTCGTGGAAAAGGAATATGAATCAATACTTAAAAATAAAACTTGGGAACTAGTTAAATTACCTAAAGGAAAACAACCCATAAGTTGTAAATGGCTATACAAGCCTAAATTTAAAGTAGATGGGAGTATAGACAAATATAAAGCTAGGCTAGTTGCAAAGGGGTATTCGCAGAAAGAAGGTATTGACTATGAGGAAACCTTCGCCCTTGTAGCTAAATTAAACATAATCAGAATGTTAATTGTTTTAGCTACCAAACATCATTGGGCGATACACCAACTAGATGTGAAATCTGCTTTCTTAAATGGCGAATTAAAAGAAGAAGGATATTTAGTGCAACCTGAGGGGTTTGTTAAATAGGGGGAAGAACATTTAGTATGTAGATTGAAGAAAGCATTGTATGGACTAAAACAGGCACCCAGGTCATGGTATGACAAAATTGATTCATTTTTCCTACAACATAGTTATAAAAGAAGCAAGAATGACCCTAATTTGTACACCGTGTTTGACAAAGAGGGGCGAATTGTTTTGATTTCTTTATATGTAGATGATCTTATCATTACAGGAAATGCAGATGAACTCATTAAAGAAATCAAAGAGCAGATGTCACAGGTTTTCGAGATGAAAGACCTTGGAGAGCTACACTACTGTTTGGGTCTGGAAGTTTGGAGGGATGTTGGCTAGACTTTTATGTCATGGGGTAAGTATGTCAGGAGCTTACTGGAAAAGTTCAGCATGGATCAGTGCAACGTTGCAGCAATGCGCCTTCACAACAGAATATCATACTTCGGAATGATGATGGTTCTAAGGAGGTTGATGCAACATTGTATAAACAACTGGTTGGGAGTCTAATCTACTTGACTACAAATAGGCTGGATTTGGCTTATGCAGTCAGTGTATTGAGCCAATTCATGTCAAAGCCTCTTGAGAGTCATTGGGTTGCAACGAAAGGCGTCTTAAGGTATCTGCAAGGAACCTTAGACTTTGGTATTATTTATATTGATTCGTTTGATGTTAGATTGACAAGTTTTTCAGACTCCGATTAGGCTGGAAATGTAGATGATAGATGATCCATAACAAGTTATGCATTTAGCATTGGGTCTAGGGTCATTGCATGGAGCAGTAAAAAGCATAATACAATATCCTTGTCTTCAGCAGAAGCCGAGTATCAAGCGATGTGTGCAGCAACTTGTGAAGCAGTTTGGTTTAGGAGACTTCTCCATCGTGCTGGAGAAGAACATAAGGTTGTAACAATTATCAAATGCGACAACCAGAGCTCTATCAAACTTGCAAATAATCCAATAATTCATAAAAACACAAAGCACATTGATACATAGTTTCATTTTGTTAGGGAGAAGGAAATTTGTATTGAATATTGTAATGCATGTGACAATGCTATGGATATTTTCACTAAGCCTCTCGGTAGAATCAAGTTTAAATTATTTAGGGAAATGTTAGAAATACTTGTGAACCCCTTTCTCCATTAAGGGGGAGTGTTGAAGATAATGAAGAATATGTAAATCTGGAGAGATTCAGTTCACTAGAGCCTTAGATTAGAAATTAGTTCTTACTTATTAGGTAGTTGTTCTAACTTCCCTAGATGTGTGAACACTATATATATTTTTGATTGTAAGATGATTGGGGTAGAGTGTTGTGCCAGAGGCAGTCTCTAGGTGGAGCTCCTCACCTGTGAGTTGTCCAATTTGTCAATAAAGTTGATTCTTCAGTTTTTTAACCATCTCTTCATAGTCTTATGTCGTCCCTAATTCCCAATGCTCGGCTAGGAGCCATTGCGAATAGCCTTTGACATTTGGTGGACTCTGCTTTCTGGTTGCCGAAAAAATATTGCAGCGTTCTATTCCGCATGATGGAAAAGTTTCCAGGCTAGAATTACACCAAATTTGTAGACAGCGACATCCGAGAGCAGAGGTACATCCCTTCCCTAAATTGGAAAGAGGGGTGTCAACTGTTCCTTACAGGTGTGAAATTAGAAGAATACCGGGAATTACCCTTTATGGAAGCCAACAGACAGAAAGTTTTGTGGACAGGTTCGATCCCTCACAACTCTTTCGTTAGCTCTGATACTAGAAGCATAAACAGACACTTTGCACTCTTTATCAAAACTCTTTTTAGCCCCTTCATTTTGTAGATTGAGAAGCTTGACAACAACCATTGTGTCATCATTCAAAATCCCTTTGTACGCTTTTCCAAAACTACCAATTCCTAACAAGTTTGCATCACTAAATTCATTTGTTGCAATGACGAGATCTGCATAGGATATTCTTTGATGCCCCACATTTAATGATGGATCGGTCTCTCTCTGAATATGTCTCTTGCAATTCTTTCTCCACAAGATTCCCAGAAATAAACACAATACAACAATTTCTACAACAACAACAAGTATGATAACTCTTTTGAGATTTGAAACACTTTTATGTTTTTTAGCATAGCATGGTGGTAGATTTACCCAAGGTCCACATAGACCAAGATTTCCCATAAATGTTGTTGTGACAATCTTTTTGAAAACTCCACCTTTAGGGACTTCTCCTGATAGCTTTTTGAAAGAAAAATTCAAGTGATGGAGCATTGTGAGATTTGCTAGTGATATAGGTATTCCACCTGACAAATTGTTGGAGGATAGATCTAGGTCTTGAAGACTTAGAAGTTCACTGATTGACATTGGAATTGGACCTTCAAGTGCATTGTAAGAAAGATTCAGATATTCTACTTCTTTGCAGCTTCTGGATACTTGGAATGTAACCAGTTATTTGATTTGCAGAAGTATCTAAAGCTTGAAGCTTATTGAACTTTCCTAGTTCTAAAGGCACATGGCCACTTAATAAAATTGTTTGACAAGTTGAAATAGAAGGCTAAATTTGCAAGGCCTATAAGTTCTTGAGGTATGTTCCCACTAAGCTTGGTGTATGATAGATCTAGTTCTAGTAAGTTCACACATTTCCCTACACTCGCAGGTATGTCTCCTGATAATTGGTTATGATTAAGATCTAAATATCTTAGTTGTTGGAGGTTGGCCATAGAATCAGGGATTTTTCCAGACAAATTATTTTCAAAGAGATATAAGAGACCTAAACTCTTTAGTTGCCGAATTTCCATTGGGATGTTTCCTTGTAAATTATTTGAATCCAGATATAACCTCTCCAACTTCTGAAGCATACTAACTGAAGAAGGGATTGAACCTGTAAAAGAATTACCTTCTAAACTAAGGAATGTTAAGCTACTTAATTTTCCAATACCAGGAGGTATTTCTCCAGCTAATTCGTTGATACCCAAGTCTAAGTATTGGATTTTTGTAGAGAGGTGGCCTATAGAAAACGACAATTGCCCGGTGAAGTTATTATCAGATAAGACTACTTGTTGTAGATTGGAACAGTTACTAAGAGCAGTAAGAATGGGGCATCTAGTGGTGTTGCCGCTAATAAGGTAATTGCCTCCAAACGAAAGTCGTCGGGGATGTGTCAATTTAACCAACTCCATAGGCACTATTCCGCTGAGCTGGTTATCTGGTAAGAAAATCAATTGTAACTTGGTACAATTGAAGAGAGATGAAGGAACGCTGCCACTTAGTTGATTAGAACCTAGATAGAGTTCCATTAACTGGGTGGTCTTCTTGGTACACAACTCCGACAAAATGTGGCCAACTAATTGGTTACCCCTATATCCAATACTTCAAGATTGGTGCAGTTGGACAACGAAGACGGAATGTGTCCCATGAGATGGTTATCATCCAGGTTAAGAAGGATGAGCTGGCTTAGCATACCCAATTTGGAAGGAACTCTGCCGTGAAGGTTGTTGCAACCTAAATCTCAGTACTGCAAAGAGGATATGTTTCCCCAGCAGTCCGGGATTGTTCCCATCAAATTGTTAACTGCCAAGGACATGAGTACTAGGTTGGGGAGAACACATAGTTGTGGGGAAATGTTCCCTGTGAGATTGTTAAAGGAGAGAGTCAAGTTCCTTAAACTGTGGCAGCTACCGAGAGTGGGTGGAATGGAACCCTCGAGTTGATTCTTAGACAAGTGAAGCATCTTTAAGCGAGAGAGGGTTCCCAATTGATAGGGAATGTTACCGTGGAAACTGTTATTATGAAGGCTAAGTACCCTAAGAAAGGAAAGATTGGCGAGAAGGGGGGATTGGTCCATACACTGTCTAGGAAAAGATTGGCCCACACACGTACTGTCTACAATCACTTTACAAGAGGATTGACAACCTTCTTGTCAATGACCAAGACTTAAAGCACTACTTTCAGTAAGTCGGGTTTGTGCCCCGCGCCATGTACATAGTCTATTTACTACTTGTTGTCTTTTCACTATGCTTTTCTATTTTTTCTTTGCTTTGTTTTGTTTTCTTAATATCATGTTATTTTTTATTTTTTTAATAAGTGCTACCCTCTACTGAGTTCTGGCTTTTGAATGAGTATGTGGCTGAGATCCAAAGAGTTTTGTGACACTGCAGCACTTGTTCAGCCCTGTGCATGTCTTCTTTATGCTTGGTTATAACCTTCTGCTGATGAAGTCTCGACAGAAAATACGATCCGTCTATAAGGGGATCTCTGGTCCAACCATGAACCTGTGTCCACACTGGGAAACCCGATGCGTGTACTTAGTCTTTTGCTCTGTGTATTCAAGCTCATCCAACTAGCAGAAATGGAGGAGGGAAAATCTAAATGAGAAAACCTAAATCAGAGGTCTTAGATGCTTCTCTGAAGGAACAACCTCTTTTGCTCTCAATAAGTCGGGATCCCTCTTCCACCCCAAAAATAAATAAGTTCCTATACACAGTCCGTTTTTAAAAAATACAAAGGTGAAAGAAGAGAAAGGCTTCCTGCGCAAAGAGGTGAAAAATGCACTCCACCAGGGTACTGACGAGGCTCGCTGGAAGTGGAGAAATACGTGTGTTCCTGCGTGGCTCCATCGGGGTATTGTCCAGGCCTGCTGGCAGCGGAGCAACACCAGAGATGAAAACTTATACTATGAAAATTTTAAACTCGTAAGCCAAACTACCCTTCCCGATTTCAAAACACTATGATCAAGCTGAAACTTGTTGTGTGTTCGACTGAGTTAGCAAAAGGTGAACCATGTTTCTCCATGGGGTAAGTGGGGAAACTGGATTAACCTGCACAATGATTCAATACTCCCTGATAGACCAAGACCATGTGATGTCAATGGACTAGAACAGAGAAGATGGTATTCAACCAGTGTGTCACCAAGTGTTGTAGCAGCTGCAACACCCTCCAAAATTTTGGCCCACATCCAATTTCGAAGCCTTTCTTGGCTTTTCCTTGATGATTGCAAACACTCGGTATCATCCCATGAGCTCGTGTCGAGTCTTTAAACCCTCTTTGCTTGACTGTTCACCGGCCATATTTTAGCATGTTGGTTGCAATTTCATGCTTGCAGTATTTTTTTGCCTATGTTCAAGGTCTGTCTTCGTTGTACAAGTTGTGTTCACTATGTAAGCATTTGTCGCACTCACACAAGAAGTTGTATGCAATTTCGTGCAAGTGTCGCACTTGTCGTTCGCACTCGTTAGTCAGTCACACTAAGCATGTTGTCTGGTTGGTTTGAGGTGTCTTATACTTGAGTCATGTTTAGTGTGTTCGCAAGGTCATGTATACATGAGTTCAATCACTCACACACTTAACCATTTTTCCGAAGATCTATCAACCGGACCACCCTCCATTAGCTGGACCTCCACCGAGCTGCACTGCGCAATCTCAACCCTCAGTGACCAAGTATTGTTGCCCAAAATTGCGCAGAGGTTGAGGCTGCCTCCCAGGAAGTTTGCACTATGCAATCCTGGAATCAACCTAGCTGACTGTGACCTAGAACAACGCATAAGTTTCCCAAGAAGCTATCTCAATCTGTGCTTCCCGCAAGCCTATCCATTAAGCCTCTTGTTGGTCAACCGGAGAATTTGACTGGGCAATGATCCTGAGCTTCACTCCTCCCAAAAATTGTGCATAAGTTATCATCCTGCCTGCCTGCACTAACTGAAGAAATTGCACAGACAAGAGGGATAGGCACCCGCTGCCCGTCACTGCACTGTCTCTGGAAATTGCATAGTTTTGTTAGGGAGTCCCCCTGTCGGCTGGCCTGCCACTCCTCCTAAAAATTGCGCAGTTTTCTTGGACTGTCCACCAGCTTCTCGGCACCTAGCTCAACCTGGAAACTGAGCAGACATGTCCTGCGTGACTGCCTCCCAGATCTGCGTAGTTTTGGCCAGCAAGCGCCCGCAGCCTGCTCCTAGCCTCCTCTAAAAATCTGCACAATTTTCATTGTGAGTGCCTCCTGCTGCCAGCACTGCCTTCCCCGAAAACATTGTGCAGTTCTGCCTCCCAGCTGAGCAAGATCCCGTAGATGTCACTGCTTTCCTGGACAACTTAACCTAGCTTCTCAATGACCTCTCCGCAGTTTTCGCGATAGTGCCCCGAAGGCTCGCATCCCAGCCTAAAACGTGCTCTGTGCAGTTTCAAAATTATTGTCCTCTCTCCAGTCACCTCCACTCGCAAGCGAAAGATGATGCATCATGGTAGATTAGGGGATTTTTGGATTTGATGTCGTCTCGTTATGGGTGATTGCAGATACAAGTACATGGATGAGACATGGCGTGACAATGAATGGGATGAACAAGGAGCGCATGCTAGGAGACTTGTTTGCGAATGGATGAACACATGAAGCATGCCAAGTACCAGCGAAGGGGATACATGCACATGCAACATCAAGTGAACTGCAAGACCATCGAAGAATCCGCACACCTTTTCATCCGAAGGTGAAGCTATGATACACTAAGAGCACACTCATCATTTAGCAACACAGCAACTCGACATGGACACCACCATCAACATGAACATACTAGTACTATCATGTCGAGTCATGTCATGAGTCGTCTCAGCCACATCACTACCGTGGGCCATAATGTTGTAATCAATGTAATGTAGCATGGAAGTCCAAGAGACCCACATATGAAATTGAAGAGTCATGTCAGTTGAAGAGTCATATAAGTCAAACGTTCATGAGGGAAGTCCAAGACTCACAAGGGTCAAGTTCACCCTTGGCTAAATATACCCCTCATTTGTACATGAAAAAGACTTTTTCGCCTTGGCTCCTCCCACATAGCCTTGAGAGTCTATAGTCTTTTCTTTGAGGAGCGAGCAGTGGCTCCAATGCCCCACTATCGGGATTAGTGATGTATGGTGTACGGATGTGTCTTGGAACTTTCGATTAATTCAAAAGTTTGTTAACAGGCTAGCACGTTTTCACACATGTATTGTATTCATTTGTAAGACTATTCTTTGGACGCTTGTAATGCATGTTGCTTTAACCTGTACTAAGATAGTTGAACTATTTTGGTTGTTTTAGTGCATATGCTATTGGAAATGTGTTGTATCAGTTGTTAACGTTGTCTCGCCTGAGTGGACTACTCTATCAGACACTTGACAAATTCATCCTTGTAAACTTGTTATAACGCCCGTCACACTCGTGTGGACTATTCCGTTGGGTGTTGTACGTGCTATCTATTCACTTTGTGTTTGTGACTGCTGCATTCATGTGGACAATTCCACTGGAAGCTGCACATGTCCTGTTGTGTTGTGTGTTTCTAACTAAGTTGGGACTATTCCATTTCGTCTTGAGACTCACTCTTACCCTCTCCCTCTTAGTGAAACAACTTAGACACGAGTTACACTAAGCACTCTCCAGGCACACGAACCTTGTTGTTTGAAGACTAAGTATACCACTCTCATGCGCTGACAAGTAAGAGCTAAGGCATATCTTTAAGATAATTGCAACCGTGCCATCATACTGGATGGGACTCCTACAGTGAACAATGTGAGGTCTAGTTGGGGATTCATACTAGGGAGATCGCCTGAATGTTGGCGGGTCTAGCACCATCAACAGGACAACAACATAATTCTTCACAAATTGTCTTTCTAGTCCGAATCAAAATTCACAACTTATATGAATTTTGAGGGCTTCAATTCTAAAAACTTTGAAATTTTAAAGGTACATTTGTCCCAAAAGAGTAACCCGTTTTCATGCATTCCCCAAAGTAGTTTCTTTCTTCTTGTCGTGCATTAATTGCAAGACTAATATGATCGAATGTTGTTGAGCATATGGATAATTAATTTTGTTCCTTGTTTTTCAGGTTGAATAAAATATGATTTTTCCTTCAAAAAAAATATCTTATACTTGATGTCCAGGATCATTTGTGCTTACTTTTTCCTGTATTTATGGTGATAGGCATATTTATTTTGGAATAGGGCTTGCTGAATTTTAATTTAATTATCAATGATTATTTGGTGGATGGTATGGATTTCACTTTATGGAATATTCTAGAATATTCTTAAAATGCCATATGATCTTGTGTCATATGAATGTGAGTGATGGTTTTTTGGCATGTGGTATAGTAAGGTTATTGGCTCATGGTATTGTAAGAAAGCCTATTTAAAGTGGAATGAATATCAATGGTAAAGAGGAGATTGTAACAAAGTTTGTTTAAAATAGAAAGAATCTCCATGATAAATTGTAAGAAAGTTTGTTTAAAATAGAAAGAATCTCCATGAAAGTGGAATGAATCTTCATGGTAAAGGGGAGATTGTAACAAAGTCAGTTTAAAGTGGAATGAATCTCCATGATAAAGGGAAGACATCTGGATATCTATTGAAGTATCTCAAGTTGCTTGGCCATCATTTATTCCCCTAAAAGTTTTGGCTCGCTATAAATTAAGATTATATCTAACATTATTCCTTTCAATAATCATCTTGATCTAAGGCACCATCAATTTCTTTCTATTTTTGAGAACCTAAGTAACATAAGAACCCTATAAAGAAGAAAGAAGGGAAGAAATAAAAAAAAAAAAACCTAATAAGAAGAAAAATATAAAAGAAATGAATATTTGCATCTTATTAATAATTTTGTTACATATTTTTAAAATATTTATATGTTTAATATATATTAATTATTTTTATTATTAAATTATATGTTTAATGTATATTAATTATTTTTATTATTAATAATATAAAATTATAATTAAGTTGATTTTTAATTATTTTTTGTAAATATGAAATTTATTTATAATTAATAATAATTTAAAATAAAATTATAATTTAGTTAATTTTTAATTATTATTATTATTGATTTCACACCTTTAAAATTATTTAAATATATTTTAAAATAAATAAGGTATTTTGATGTAACTTTTTTTACCTTTTATTTAAATAACCGTGTTATTTACTTTATCTCTTCTTTATTTATTATCGTTTTATCTCTTATCTATCTTTAGGATCATTAGCAAAGCAACGCGCTTGACATTTGTGCTTATTTCTCGTGCTTCACCCAGATTGTTTATAATGAAGAAATCACGAATATGTTATGTGTATTGCTTCAATTAATACGCATGCTCCACCACTGCTTCTCAGAGAATTTGAGATCAAATTTGATGTAAAATCCGCTTTCTGTACAATCTGCTTTTAATAACAAGTCGTCTCAAATTGCTTTTCCGAAGGACAGGATGAGGTGGAAACTCAAAATTAGAATCTGTTTCAAGAAAAACAAAATAAGGTGTGAGTAGAGATGCGCAGAGAGAAATGGACATCTTTGCCGCAAAATTAGTCCAAAATGCTATCCACCTTGGAGATTTTGAAGGCGAAGGGAAGGTTGGAAATTGCATTTTAAATTGCATTTAAAAGAATCTTGCAAGGGAAGTGGACAGTGCATTTAAAGTTCCCTTGTAGATTATTGGAATCCATATATAACCTCTCCAACTTCTGAAGCATACTAACTGAAGAAGGGATTGACCCTGTAAAAGAATTGCTTTCTAAACTAAGCAATGTTAAGCTACTTAAATTTCCAATAGCCGGAGGTATTTCTCCAGTGAATTGGTTGATACCCAAGCTTAAGTACTAGAGTTTTGTAGAGAGGTGGCCTATGGAAAACGGCAATTGCCCAGTGAAGTTATTATAAGATAAGTCTACTACTTGTAGATCGGAAAAGTTACGAAGAGCAGTAAGAATGGGGCATCTCGTGGTGTTGCCGCTAATAAGGTAATTGCCGAACAAGTCAAGCCACCGGAGATGTGTCAATTTACCCAACTCCATAGGCACTATTCCGCTGAGATGATTCGCTGATAAGTCAATAAATTGTAACTTGGTACAATTGAAGAGGGATGAAGGAACGCTGCCACTTAGCTGATTAACACCCAGCAAGAGTTCCTTTAACTGGGCGGTCTTCTTGGTACACAACTCCAACGGAATGTGGCCAACTAATTGGTTATCAGCTATATCCAATTGTTCAAGATTGGTGCAGTTGGACAACGAAGACGGAATGCGTCCCGTCAGATGGTTCCCATACAGAGAAAGAACGATGAGCTGGTTTAGCATACCCAATTCGGAAGGAACACTGCCGTGAAGGTTGTTGGCAGACAAATCTAAGTACTGCAAAGAGGATATGTTTCCCAAGCAGTCCGGGATTGTTCCCGTCAAATTGTTAACTTCCAAGGCCATGGTTCTTAGGTTGGGGAGAACACATACTTGTGGGGTAATGTTTCTTGTGAGATTGTTATAGGAGAGAGTCAAGTTCCGTAAACTGCGGCAGCTACCCAGAGTGGGCGGAATGGAACCCTGGAGTTGATTGTCAGACAGGCGAAGCATCTTTAAGCGAAAGAGGTTTCCCAATTGATAGGGAATGTGGAAGATCGAGTACTGTAAGAAAGGAGAGATTGGCGAGAAGGGGTGAGATTTTACCTTGTAATGCCATGTTTGAGACATTGAGAGAAACGACTCTCTGCCTGCGCCTGCTCGCAGGCAGAGAGTCCCGTCCACTCGCAGAACGAAACATTTGGCATCCAAGACGTGGCTAAGGAGTGGGAGGGATCATATGTGATTGCAGACTTGAATGCAAGCAGAGCGTGTCGATCGGAAGCATTGGTGAGACGAGGAGGATGGTGAGGGAAATGGGCGATGGGTGTGGAAAAGACAAAAGGAGGATTGAGAAAGAGAATGGAATAAAAGAGGAGTAGGTGGCAGCACCAGAAAAGAGAAGGGACGTAACAGGTATCCATCATTTCCTTTTCTGAAACACGCACAACAATCACAATGCTTCAGAGAACCAAATTGTGATTGTTTATATAGACGCATAGATACATTTGTAACTTTGAATTTAGAATTCATAGAAATTTGAACTTGGAATGAAGTTGTCGAAATTTTTGGATCAACAATGATGGTAAATACCCAGTTTCCGCAAAAGTAAGAAAGAATATCACTAATAAAATACCGCACTCACTAATAAAAAAGAAAGAATATCACAAATAAAAAAGAAAGGCCGCACTCACATTAATTAAATCTTTCCGTCTGTTTGAAGTTTGACTAAACAAAAAAGCATTCTCATTTTCAAAAGGAAAGATATAATCACAATATTAATAATATTGATCCATATATAAATAATATAGTATATTAATAATATTAATTATATTAGTAGAGATTAATTGTCCAATAATATTATAAACTCAAGGGATTAATATTATAAACCCAAGGGAACAATATTAAACCCTATGATTTATATTGTAACCACAAATCATTATAAAATTTAGCATTAATATTATAAATCCAAGAGATTAAAAACCCTATGATTAATATTATAAACCCTACAATTATAAACCTTAAGATTATAAACCTAAGAGATAAAGATTTGAAATCCAAAGGATTAATATATAAACCCTATGATTATAAGCCTTAAGAGAATATTAAACCTTAAGATTAATAAAAAATAAACCCTTGGGAATAATAGAAATATTATAAACCCAAGGGATAAATATTATAAACTTTTAGGATTAGTAAATCCAATAGATTAATAAACTTACCAGATTAATATTAATATTAATATTATAAACCCTAAAATTATATAATTCAATATTATAAACCCTAATATTAAAAATCCAACATTTGAAACCCTTACACTAGATGCGATATTATAAATCCAATATTAAAAACCCCAATATTATAAACTCAAAGGATTAATATTATAAACCCAAGGGGAAATAAACCTGAATTAATGATGATGATGATGATGGTTAACGTCCACTGAGACCAAACTTTGGTCTATCGGACCTAAAGAAACAAATTATTTAGTTTGATTTAAGATTTTATTCCTATGCTCAAAAAGCTTGGAGAGAGCAAAGGCTAGGGAGGTCAGTATTGCGACAAAGATTATGAAACTAAGATCTAATGTTGTTGTGCGCGGGGCACTCTAAGAGGAAGTGGTTTTCATCCTCGATGTTCCTATTCTTGGAGAGATGGCAGTTCCTTTCCATCCATGGTGTTTTAGGAACTGTCCAACGACCTGTTTCACTATGGAGCTCATGAGACTTCGTTCTAATCTTTCTATATTAATTTTCTTCTTTGAGCTAGTTAAAATAAAGAGATACTTTTGATCTTCTAGGGTGGGGTTGATGACCTTCTTATAATAACTTAATTTTCCTTTAGCTACTAAATCTTTCTCACACCACATTTTTTCTTTGAACTTGGAAGTAACAATATTTTTAATGTTATTAATGTTTTGCAATGCATCATTCTCGTTGATCTCCCAATGGTTTAACCAGGCCCTCATGTCTTTATGCCACCCCCGTTTCAACCTTAGGTGGTTTTGGCTGGAATTTAAAGCTAGCTTAGGAAGCCTGTGATCTCCTATGTTATTGAGCTTGTGCTTGTACAACAAAAGCCTAGTCATAGCTAGGCTCTCAATAGGGGAAAGACCTACTTCTATAAGGAGAATAGGATAGGGCGTATTGCTTTTAATTTTCAGGTTATACGTTATAAAGCGCTTCTAGATTTGCTCAATCTTTCTCCAGGATTCTCTAGAGATGTTGCAACCCCAAACCTCACATCCATATAAGATAATAGGAGTGACTAAAGTTTCAAAGAGGAACTTCCTTTATCGCATCGCAGAACCACCAGGGGAGCAGGAAGAACCTTTGGAACCGCCAAGTGCCGAAACTCCGATAGCTCGGACCCGAAATACTATAGAGAAGGGTGGAAAAGCATATCAGGTCCACGATTTTTATTGCATTACAAGGTCAAAGCGAGAGGAGCCAAGCCTTTAGAATATTGGAGTCGCTGATTGCGATCTCCGATAACACTACGTGTTACGCAATGGAGGAAGGAGCGTTGGAAGGGCTGATTATAACCGTTGATAGTGTTATCTGGGTATAACGCTTTTCTTTGAAGTGTTGCACCGATAGTGTAATTCTTTGGAATTAACACTATAGTGGTTTTAAAAGCGCTGATAGTGTTATTATGTTCCTTTGGAACAGAAGCCCGCCGACTGTGTATTTTGTGTTGAAAACGCAGTTTCGTCATTTTAAAGCAACACTAGTATATTATTATAATTCTTATGGAATTATAGTCCAGAAGGAGGAAAACAGGCCAAGATATGATTTGTGTCGATAACAAGGGTTGGGGTGATCAGAGGAAAAACTCATGAAGCAGTCAATCTAATAATAGATGACTGATACACATGTTGAAAGAGAAGGAAAAATTCAGCCAAAGTTAGAAGAAATTATATCAGGTTTCGGTCGCTTGTCCATATCCCCTGCATCGAGGCCACCATTAGTGGTATCAGAGCAACCTGTTGACACTGAATTGAATCTCAAAAGTAGGAGAAGGAAAGTTAATATGGCTTTTAGATTTGGAAGAGGATGAGGACGTGGTGGAAGAGGACGACCTGTTGCAAATGCTGAAGTAATGGAAGCTGTGCAATAGATGCAAGCTAGATTGGATGCATTAACAATAGACAGAAATATAGATGATGAAGATGTTAGTGAGCCTGAGGTTGAAGCTGCAGAGGAAGAAGCTGTAGCAGTTACTCCTGAGATGAGATTCTTCCAGTCAGTGTTGAGATTCACAGCTAGGCCAAAGACTGAGGTTTCAATATATGAAGGGGGACTGAATCCAGAAGAATTGATAGACTGGATTAATGGCATGGAGAAATTCTTCGACTATGAAGAAACAAAAGACGAAAAGAAAGTCAAGTTTGTTGTCACCAAGCTAAAAATCCATGTAGCGCTTTGGTGGGATGGTGTGCAGGCAGAAAGGAAGTGACTTGGAAAGCAACCTATCAAGAATTGGAGAAGGATGGTAGCAAAGCTAAGGGGTAAGTTTTTACCAAGTAACTATCAGCAAACGTTGTTCAGATAGATGCAAAATATTAGACAGAGATCTATGACAGTGAAAGAATACACAGAGGAATTCTATAAGGTAAGCATAAGAGCTGGAGAAACCTAGGATACAGATGAGAAGGTGGCTAGATATGTGAATGGTCTTAGGATGGACATTCAAGATGAGATAAGTATACTGTCTCCTAAAACAGTAGAGGAAGCTTATCAGATGGCACTGAGAGCTGAAGAAAAACTCATGAGGAAGCAGTCTGCCAGAGGGAGAGGTACTTTCCGAGGAAGGGGAAGTCAAGGTGGTAGAGGAAGATCTATAGCACCTAAAGATGGAGTTAGCAACAACTCAACCCAGTATGCACCCACAGGAGGTGATGCAAGAGGCAAAGGGTGTTTTTCTAGAGGAAGAGGAGGCAAAGGAAGAGGAAGAGAAGTAAGATGTTACAGGTGTAACAAACTGGGACACAGAGCTTTTGAGTGCCCAGAGAAAGTAGAAACAAATCAGAGGAATGCTATTATTTCTCAAGCTAAGGGGGAAGCAACAACAACAGCAGTGACAGAAGAAGCAAAGATACCAAAGAGAGGAGAATCTTTGGTAGTTAATAAATTTCTGGTCAAGCCAGCAAAGGAGATAGTTGAACCATCACAAAGAAAGACTTTATTCAGGACAGTGTGTAAAGTTTAAGGGAAATGTTGTCAGATGATCATTGATAGTGGCAACACTAATAATTTGGTCTCTACAGAAGTGGTGGAGAAATTGAAGATAGAGACATTGAAACATCCAACACCTTACAAGGTGTCATGGTTACAAAAAGGACATCAACTGTTAGTGAATGAATAGTGTGAAGTGGAGTTTCAATTGGGTAAGTATAAAGATAAAATTGAATGTGATGTGATGCCAATGGATGTGTGTCACATATTTCTTGGAAGACCTTGGCAATATGACAGAGGAGCTATGCATGATGGGAAAAGAAACTCCTACAAGTTTAGAAAGGATGGTATAAATCATACGTTGCTGCCTCTACAAGAAGAAGATGCATCAGGAAAGAAGACTGATCCAAAAACTCTGTTATTAGGAGGAAAAGAATACTTGAAGTAGATTGAAGAGAATGAAGTAAATTTTGTTGTAATTTGCAAGCCCAAGGTAATAATGAATTCTACTAAAGTTTCTGATTTACCCATTGAAATTCAAAAAATGTTGGAGAACTATTGTGATATTATTGTTGATGATTTGCCTAATGAGTTACCACCCATTAGAAGAATTAGCCATCATATAGATTTGATTCTTGGAGCAAGTCTACCTAACAAAGCAGCTTACAGAATGACTCCTACAGAAAATGAAGAGGTTAGGAAGCAGTTGCAAGAATTGCTTGACAAAGGGCTGATCAGAGAAAGCTTGAGTCCTTGTGCAGTACCAACAATATTGAGTCCAAAAAAAGATGGAGGCTGGAGAATGTGTACAGATTTAAGAGCCATCAATAAAATTACAATCAGGAGCAGATTTCCTTTACCT
Source organism: Pinus tabuliformis (assembly GCA_031772625.1). Taxonomy (NCBI): domain Eukaryota; kingdom Viridiplantae; phylum Streptophyta; class Pinopsida; order Pinales; family Pinaceae; genus Pinus; species Pinus tabuliformis. Next base: position 1,183,396,251 of record CM062813.1, read on the forward strand.
AGAATTGAAGATTTAATGGATTTCTTGAGTGGAGCAAAGTATTTTTCAAAACTAAATCTTAAAAGTGGGTATCATCGGATAAGGATAAGAGAAGGGGATGAGTGGAAAAATGCCTTTAAGACAAATGAGGGATTGTATGAGTGGAGAGTAATGCCTTTTGCGTTGTCAAATGCACCAAGTACATTTATGAGACTCATGAATGAAGTTTTTAAAGATTTTATTGGTAAATTTGTAATAGTATATCTGGACGATATATTAGTTTACAGGAGGTCTAAGGAGGAACACATGAGACATCTGAATTATGTCTTACAAAAGCTACATCAAGAGAAATTATTGCTGAATTTGAAGAAGTGTTCATTCATGAAAGAGGAGCTAGTGTACTTGGGTTTTGTTATTTCTACTGAAGGGCTGAAGATGGATCCAGAGAAGATCAAGGCATTCATGGAGTGGCCTTCACCCAAGAGTGTTTTTGAGGTAAGAAGTTTTCATGGTCTTGCTAGCTTTTATAGAAAAATCATCAAGAATTTTAGTAAGATCAATGCTCCTATTATTGAGACCATAAAGAAAGATAAGTAACCATTTAGATGGACTGCTGAAGCAGAAAAAAAAATAAATAATAATAATAATAATAAATAAATAAATAAAAATAAAAATAAAAAATAAATAAATAAAATAAAATAATAAATAATAATAATAAATAAAAATAAAAAATAAAATAATAAAATAAAATAAAAATTAAAAAAATAAAATAAAATAAAAATAAAAATAAAATAAAAATAAATAAATAAATTCAGCTGTTAAATAAGAAAATCACTGAAAAGCCTATTTTGGTTCTACTTGATTTTAGTAAACCTTTCCAAGTAAAGTGTGATGCCAGCAGAGAAGCTATTGGAGGTGTATTAAGTCAAGAAGATAGACCTATAGCTTATTTTAGTGAAAAGCTGAATGATTCAAAGAAGAAGTATTCTTCTTATGATAAGGAGTTCTATGTAGTTGTGCAGTCATTGAAGAAATGGAGGCATTATCTAATGTCAAAGGAGTTCATACTTTATTCAGATAACCATGCACTACAGTATATTATGCAGCAGCCAAAGCTTAGTCAAAAACATGCTAAATGGGTAGAGTATCTTCAAGGTTTCCATTTTGTTTTGAAACATATAAATGGCCAATCAAATAAAGTTGCACATGCCTTAAGTAGGAGAAGTATATTATTTCAAGAGAGTCAAGTCCAAGTGTTAGGATTTGATTTTCTTAAAGAATTATATGAGATAGATTCAGATTTTAAAGAGGCATTTGAAACTTGTAAAGATCTTGTTTTGATGGATAGGAGTAAATGGTTGGGTTACTTGTTAGAAGATGGACTATTGTTTAAGAGAAATCAGTTGTGCATACCAAATTGTTCTATGAGGGAGAATTTAATCAAAGAGAAACATAGTGGAGGACTTGCAGGACATTTTGGTGTAGAGAAGACTTATGAGCAGTTAAACAGAGTTTATTTCTGGCCGAAAATGAAATCTGAAGTGGAGAAGTATGTGAAAACTTGTAAAGTCTGTTAATATGCAAAGGGAAGGAGCCAAAACACAGGTTTGTATATCCCATTACCAATTCCAGATAGGCCTTGGGATATGGTAAGTATGGATTTTGTTTTGGGTTACCAAAGACTCAAAGAGGTAATGATTCAATTTTTGTTGTAGTGGACAGATTTTCAAAAATGGCACATCTTATTCCATGTTGTAAAACTAGTGATGCTTCTCACATTTCTAATTTGTTTTTTAAGGAGGTTGTAAGATTGCATGGATTGCCTAAGAATATTGTCTCAGACAGGGATTCCAAATTTGTGGGACATTTTTGGAGGACATTATGGAAGAATTTGGGAACTATACTAAGTTTCAGCTCTACCTATCATCCACAAACTGATGGACAAACTGAAGTTGTGAACAAGAGTTTTGGAAATCTTCTAAGGAGTCTTACTGCAGAACATCCAAAGAAATGGGATCAAGTGTTGGCACAAGCTGAGTATGCATATAAGGACTCACCTAATAGGAGTATAGGACAGAGTCCATTCCATATTGTTTATGGAATGCATCCAAGAGGAGTAACTGAATTAAGAAACTTGGGAAAAGATGAGATGAGACGTGCAAAGGGAGAAGATTTTGCTTCAGAAATGCAAGCAATACATGAAAAAGTGAAATAGCAGTTGTAGGATAGTAACATCAAGTACAAAAATAGAGCATACATGAAAAGAAGAGAGGTGAACTTTGAAGTTGGAGATCTGGTTTTAGCACACCTCAGAAAGGAGAGGTTTCCAAAGAGGGAGTATAACAAATTGAAGTTCAAGAAAATTGGACCGTGCAGAGTATTGAGGAAATTTTCTGCAAATGCCTATGAGATTGAGTTACCCCCTGATGTTGGAATATCACCAATTTTCAATGTTGCTGACCTGTACAAGTATGAAGGTGAAACTGCAAATCATACAGAAAAGGATCAAGAGACCCAAGAGATTGACTGGGTAAAATAGTTACCCACAACAAAGGAATTGCAGCCAGAAAGAATTCTGGACAAGAAGGTGTTTAAGAAAACAAGAGGACAAGAATACTTCCAGTATTTGGTAAAATGGAAGGATCAGCCAATCGTTGAAGCTACTTGGGTGACAAAAAACATGCTACAAAAATTGGGCAGTTCTGTAGATGAGATCATGGACAGGAGCCCATGAATAATTTTGTCTTTAGGAGTCTGATGCAGGAGCATGTGACTTGGAGGGAAAAATCTTCAAACTTATTCCAAAAATCCAAAAAAAATCTACAGGCAAAGGAGTGGGGTCCTTTAGCCATCAATTTACATGCTTTTCTAGCTTAGGATAAGGATAAAATTTATGAATAAAGATCATGTTGTAATAATCGCTTATTGGATAAGCTGTAGTAAGCTTTATGGATAATTTCTTTAAATCGCTCTATGCAATTGGCATGATTTTGTAAAGGATAAGGACCGAGAGGGATTTATATATGATTTTAAAAAGGAAATAACGGGACTTCTCTGAGTGGGTCGAGGCTGAAAACATTGTGATCTTGAAAAAAACCTCTCTCTGTGCATTGGAATTTATGGTTCTTTGTTAACTGGTAATTGTATGCATGTATCAGTTTCAGTTGCTTCTTTTGAGTCTGAATATCAATGAACTAGCCTTATTTTCCAATTAATACTTCAGCTGAAGCCTTTAGATTGTGTTTCCTTCATATCGACGAGCCTGGATTTTTTATTTGCTTTACAAAGTTCCGCGGGCAAAGCTCTGTTTTACACAGAGAAGTCGTGAAAATACTTAGCCGGAGCAGAGTTCCGGACTTGAAATTTTATTGTACAGGGATTATACCCTCGTCGGGTTCGAAACCTTTATCGCATCGCAGAACCACAGGGGAGCAGGAAGAACCTTTGGAACCACCGAGTGCCGAAACTCCGACAGCTCGGACCCGAAATACTATAGAGAAGGGTGGAAAAGCATATCGGGTCCGTGATTGTTATCACATCGCAAGATCGGAGCGAGAGGAGCCAAGCCTTTAGAATATTGGAGTCACCGATTGTGATCTCCGATAACACTACGTGTTATCGCATCGGAGGAAGGAGCGTTGGAAGGGCCGATTGTAACTGCCGATAGTGTTATCTAGGTATAATGCTTTTCTTTGAAGTGTTGCACTGATAGTGTATTTCTTTGGAATTAACACTATAGTGGTTTTGAAAGCGCCGATAGTGTTATTCTATTCCTTTGGAACAGAAGCCTGTCGATTATGTATTTTGTGTTGAAAACGCAGTTTCCTCATTTTAAAGCAACACTAGTATATTATTATAATTCTTATGGAATTATAGTCTGAAAGGAGGAAAACAGACCAAGATATGATTTGTGTCGATAACAAGGGTTGGGGTGATCAGAGGAAAAACTCATGAAGCAGTGAATCTAACAATAGATGACTGATACACCTATTGAAACAGAAGGAGAAATTCAGCTAGAGTTGGAAGAAATTATATCAGGTTTCGATCACTTGTCCATATCGCTTGCACCCAGGCCACCACCTTCAACCTCTGATCTAGTTCCCAGGGAGTCTCGCCTAGAAGCATTGCAATCTCCTTAAACCCAATAATCGACTATCTCCGATTTTGGCCTGCTAAACTCCCTGTTCAGCACGGCTTGGATTTCTGCGATCCCTGCATTTGGATTGTCATTAGAGTGTTTAATGTACCACGTCAGTGCACGGTCCTGCAACGCGCTCACCAGTGTTTCCTTCTTTATGTTGTCATCTGTGACTCCGTGCGCTTCCCATACTGCCTTTACCATGAACCAAAATTGGTCCGGATCTTCATTTCCTACTCCTTTGAATACCAGTAATTTCATTGCGCTCACCATACTAAACTGGGTGGGTGGAAGAGGTGGTGTGGGCGGAGATGGAGGTGATGATGGTGAAACCGGTGGTGGTGTAGGTGGGGGTATTATGCGCAGAATTCGCTGCCTTATCAGACTGATAGCGCTTCTCGGAGAAACTTTCGCGAGCTCCTCCTTGCTCTCTCACGAGGGTGAAATCAAGGGACTAGTCTCTAATTCTTTTCTACTTCCATTTTTGTAGATTTTCTCACTTCGCGTAATCCCAAACATTAATTTATTCGCATAACTCGCTTTTCCCGCAGTAGCATTTTAATCCAGGTATTCAAATATTTAATGTACTTACCTCGCGGTCCTTTGAGGAAACGTCGTTCTGCCTCGCTGTAGCTAACTGATGTGTCTATCGCGAACTCAGTGATGAACCCTCCTATAATCCAATCGAGCCAATGGTCCACAGCATGCGCGATCTTATCTTCCGATGCTTCTAGTCTGCGCACCAATTCCAGAGTTCACAAGATTGGTTTGTCGAGCCTACACCTCCCTTGAATGTCTGCTAGCTTCGCGATCCACTCTTACAACTCAGAAGGGAAGGATGCAAAGAAAATCTTGTGGATTTCCGTATACACATAGCACTCTAACCACTGTTCCTTTGATACTTACGGATTCCTGTTTTCATGCGCCGTGAACTCTTGAATTTTTCTGTCCAACCATTTTTCAATTTCTATCTTGGTCGGATTCTAGTGACACGACATCAGACATCCCTTATGCAGATCCCAATCCCGGCAACGGAACCATTTGTTGGCTTAGTGAGGCCTGACCCAGGTTCAGAAGTGATTTAGCCAAACAAATCTCGGTACTACTGGCCCTTTTGGCAAAAATCTGTGGAGCACGGACTGAGGTCTCACCCGAAGTAGTATAGCAGGGTGCTAGAACCAACTTTCCACACCCTGGGGATGTCTGATGATTTCAAGTGGTCCACGGTTCGATCCAGCGCGCACGTCGCTACACACACTTACCCGTACCTTGTAGCCTGAGATGTTTCCTTCGTGCAGCCCTAATCAGGGGCCGAACAGTGTTATTACCCAAGTCCCTACTCGCAGTCTGATATTAGTTGATTTACTTAACTTATTTGTACGCTTTCAATTATATTCAACAATATTCACAATACAAGTGTGTGCAATAACTAAACAATATAATTGCAAGTAACATCAAACACGTAATAACTTAGAACAGATACACAGAATTGGTAACATAACTTCTCTTTATTATTCTCGTCCTTCAGTTACAGACTTGACTCTACCCTGCGCACTCAGCTGCAGGGGTTTGCGCACTCAGTTCCGGACTCTACCAGGCCTCTGCACACTCAGCTATAGATCCTCTTCCTACTACTATGACCCAAGACACTTAGACTTTTCCTCTACACTTCGCTAACCATCAGATTCCATCCATTCATTCAATTCTTATTTTCTTCTCTACTTTACAACTTAGAGCCTCACTCTATTTATACAATCCCACGGTCCGTGGACCATGGGTAGGCCAACACTACATTCAACACTTAGGTAGGACAGCCCTATGACTCTTAACATACAATTCGCGCTCCACGCCCGCAATTCGCAGAGCTTTACAATAATATTCCTCAAAACTTGGGCTTTGAGCCCCAAAACATGCTGTGGGGGGATTCCATGCCCAACACAAGGGGAAAAATAATGATGCGTGCATGTCATAGGGCCCTCCAAAGGCTCAATAACATCTTGAAGTGCCATATTGAGGAATAAATTCCTCATAATATGATGGACAAGGGGGTGGCCCCTTGTTTTCCAAGTAGAAGACATGTTGTGCTCTGAGTGGGTCTAAAGACACATCAATGACTCCATGGGTCTCCATATGAATCGAAGATGCCTATAGATCCTTCGCAATGGTTCAAGTGGTGGAATGAATGCTGCCATAACATCGTACAAGTGTTGGGACACCTGCCAAGAGTATGGGGCTCATGTGGGGGCCTGTTGGGCATAGTGTACCAATCATGTCACCATCATCCCAAAAATGGATCGTTAGTAGTCTGTGAACATCCATGAAGATTTGTGGAGTGTTGTTTGTTGCTATGGAGGCCCATGGATCTCTATGCACACCCTACATGTGCTAATGTGGACCTTTGGGGGTCAAGATCCCATATAGGGAAGCCAAACCCAAATGGAAACCACCAGCAATCCTGCATAAGATCTGATGTATCCCCTAGGCTTCCAATACAATCAGTCATTAGAATAATCAGGTAAAAGAGCTTACAAATCATGGATAGAAAAGTGGGCACTTCATAATGGCATGCCCTTCTGTAGTGGCCTTTGGCATGTGCTAATGTCTCCAAGCTCCAAAGGGGGTTAGCCAAGTACCTTATTACATGGTTTTAGCCCTGAGAGGGGATATTATGTCCAAGGTACATCCTTTTAATGGGGGTGGCAAGTGACAAATAGGTAATATGGAATAGGGAATGAGAGGGGCAGCCTTGGGCCACATAATGGGGCATAGGGGTAGCTAGATAAGGGGAAGCCCATACCTGGTATATAATGTATAGGAGGGAGTAGTCATGGTACATGAGGTGTCATGACCTTGATTTTTGCACCCTTCTTTATATGTCTTTTACCTTTTATGAATTTTCTTTATCTAACTGCCCGGGGCTCAAAGGACAAGAACATGATGTGTATAATATAGCAACGATTACCCCCTTTGAGGCAAGGCGGTTCATTGCCCTCCAGGGGTTGGGACAATCATGGTTTCCTGAATGATAGAGGAGGCTCATCTAGGGCCTATGGAACCAAGGTGATGGCCATGGATGGGGTAGGGATCATGTGTTGTTTTTTTTCGACGTGCTAACTATTTTTGTGTTGGCCATATTTTGCATTGTGTGGTACAATTTCCTATTAAATGTGGCCAATTATGCTTTTTCTTCTTTTTTAGTTGCTTCAACCTCTGTGGCATCATTCTAAGCCTGAATTAAGGTGGGAGCAAGGGGAGAGGGAGGCTAACCCTATGTGGACCCAAAATGGGAATGTGGACCGAGGTGAGAGAAATGATGAATGGGGGTATAGTGAATGGAAAGGGATCAGTATGTGCAGGCAAAGGATCAGGACCACACACCCAAAGTTAGGGTTTCCCAAGTAGTACCACCCTAGAACCAAATGGTCAATAAAGGAGATCCCACGAGACTAAGATCCAAGGGTAACAACCAAAAGAGATCAAGGAGACAAGAGTACAAACTAAAATGGGAAGAGAGAGAAAGAGAGAGGGAGAGAGAGAGAGAGAGAGGAAGAGGGAGGGAGGGAGATAGATAGTTAGATATGGAGAGAGAGAGTGTATGTTTGGGGGCTGAGAGAGAGAGAGAGAGAGAGAGAGAGAAGGGGAAGAGATAGAGAGGGAGAGGAAGAGGGAGAGATACATAGAAAGATAGATATGGACAGAGAAAGAGTGTATGGGGAATAATATAGAGAGATAAAGAAGGAGAGACAAAGGGAGATAAAGATATAAATGGAGGGGTCAAGAGGAAAGGCGAGAGAGACAAAGAAAGGGAGAGAGAACGTGACATGTGTTTAGGGGGTTGAGATAGAGAGATATACAGAGAGATGGAGGGAGATATCGATATAGATGGAGCAGGGGAGAGGGAAGAAGAGAAAGATAAAGAAAGGGAGGGAGAGGTGGGGAGAGAGAGACGAGGTAGAGAGAGAGGGGGAGAGAAAGAAGGAGAGAGGGAGGGAGATAGACATAGAATTTGCATTGATTTCAGTGTAGATGTTGATTTATACTCCTATTTGATTGCTTGCACTAGATGCATTGGTTTCAATGTAGATATTGATTTCTAATCGTATTTGATCATTTGCACTATATGCATTGATTTTAGTGTAGATGTCGATTTCTAATCCTATTTAATACCTTACACTAGATGCATTGATTTCAGTGTAGATGTTGATTTCTACTCCTATTCGATTACTTGCACTGGATGCATTGGTTTTAGTGTAGATATTGATTTATAATCCTATATGATCGCTTGCACTAGATGCATTGATTTCAATGTAGATGTCAATTTCTAATCCTATTTAATACCTTACACTAGATGCATTAATTTGAGTGTAGATGTTGATTTCTACTCCTATTTGATTCATTGCACTGGATGCATTGGTTTCAATGTAGATATTGATTTCATAATCCTCTTTGATTGCTTGCACTAGATGCATTGATTTTAGTGTAGATGTTGATTTCTAATCCTATTTGATTGTTTGCACTAGATGCATTGATTTCAGTGTAGATGTTGATTTATGATTTGATGCAACTAGATGTATGATGTACATTAATTTCAAAGTAATTAGATTAATAGTGTGCATTGATTTCAGTGTAAGCACATCTCTTCCCCCTCCATCTATATCTATATCTCCCATTGTCTCTCCTTTATCTCTTTATCTCACCCCCCAAACATACACACACTCTCTCCATATCTATATCTCTTCTTCTCTCCCTGTATTTGCCTCTCTCTTCTTCCTTTCTCCCCCCCTCCATCTATATCTCTATCTCACCCCAAAACATACAAACTCTCTCTCAGTGTGTGTGCACATAAACATTATTCATGGCATGAATTGACTTCTTTGTTACAACAATTCAACGATAAACACAATACTTGATTTTTAATCCTACATAAAATGTTCACTTACCTGAAATGTCTTCTTCATAAAACTGTAAACTATTTGTAATTGGCTACATTCTTATTATTTTCATTTTCCATCATTCAACATTGTTAATCACTTTGCATTCAAACGCAGTAATAGAGAATAACTAATAGGTGTGACAATAAGAATAGTAAAAGAAAATAGTTTCAAATTGATCAAAAATGAAGATTGTTTGCAATTCACTATATTCTTATTATTCACATTTTCTATCATTCAACATTGTTACATTGTCACTCTGCACTTTAAATTTTTATTTCATCATTCAAGTTACTAAAAGTCTCTCTCATCTCAAAAAACTTAGGTAACTAAGCAAAGTTAAAGTTAAGTTGACCAAATTATTATTAGACATATTTAACATACTCAAAATGATCAAAATGATTATATGTTCAACAAATTTTGTATGGCCGCACTACTGAAACTCGGCTAGATCCATCTTAACCACGAATCTATAAGCCCCGAGAGGGATCAAATCTCTCGAAGTGCAAACCTTTCGTCAATTTTTAACTCAAAAAAGATATTTACACCTCAAAAAATTCGATCCCTCTCAAAGCTTGATAGATCCAAGAGTTAAAAAAAATTAAACTACAACTTTTTTCCTTCTAATTTTTCCTTTGCTTTTTGTTAAAATTCCAAACTTATAAAAAAAATGGGACATTTTCCACTTAGTACAAGTTAAGAGAACCCTTACGGCAAAACTTAAAGGAATCCAAATGAATGGCTCTCGAACACTTCATTATCATGAACGATTCTCTAATAAACAATCTGATTCCAGCTCTTCACAGTCGTCTGCGGTGCCTAATTCCCAATGCTCGGCCAAGAGCCATCGCGAAAAAATATTGAAGGCTTTTGTTCCCAGTGATGGAAAAGTTTCCAGGACAGAATCACACCAAATTTGTAGACAGCGACATCCGAGACCAGAGGTCCATCCCTTCCCTGAATTGGAAAGAGGGGTGTCAACTGTTCCTTACAGGTGGGTGAAATTAGAAGAATACTAGCCTTAGTGGAAGCCAGCAGACAGAAAATTTTGTGGACAGGGTTCGATCCCTCACAGCCATTATGTTAGCTCTGATAACAGTTGATGGGATCAGAGGTCGAAGCACAGAGAGACACAGCAGAGAGCACAGACAAATGGAGAACAATACAGAGATCACAAATAAGAATGGAGAACACACAATATAAGTTTTTCATTACTGAAAGGCCTGGCCTTGGGCTTGCTTTATAGATGACCACATGGCTTGCTTTATAAATGAGCATAGAGCTGATAAGAATAAGAATAAGAATTAGCTAGATGTAAAATTAGCTATATGTCACCTGTAGCATGCATTGCCGCGGAAAATAAGAATAAGAATAAGAATTAGCTATATGTCACCTGTAGCATGCATTGTCGCGGAAAATAAAGGTGAGATCGAAAATATGCTTATTCCCATGAGGTTTTCGTTTTAGCATCGAAATCCTTTTTTGGCTTCATTTCCAAATCACTTTACGTTTGGCTTCTATTTCGCCCCTCGGAAGAACCAGCAAAATCCCTCAAATGGTGTGCAATTTTTCGAATCTGCCCGCTATGAAGACAATTGGGATCGCTCTGCAAAAAAAACCCATGTCGCGGGTTTCTAAATTTCTACTTCATTTGTTCAGAATGTTCATTTAAAACTCGCTGTCTGAATAACTCTGCGTTTTTTTTAAATGCTTCATTTTCCATGACAAGAAGTTCATCAATAATGCTATGATCCTTGTTTGAAATCTCAGTCAACAAAGCAGTCTCTACAACTGTACCTACAGCTTCAATAGAAGTATACCGACCCAATTTGAAATGACCAGAAATATTGACAACCTACAGTTGGACAGACTACACATTTGATAAGGAATAAAAGATCTTTTTGGAAGTACAGGTTTATATTAAGCTGACAAGCAGGTTTTTGCAAGTGAATAATTTTTTTAATACAAGTTGGTCTAAGAGAAGTTTTGAAATTTCAGGCTTATAAGATTCAGTTACAACACCAGTCATGGTGCCCCTACGGCTGTCCATTGCCTCGTCCCTCCCATAATAGTGGCGAAAAACATTGAAACCACACACAGGCACAAAATCTATTATTATTTGTTCTTGGATTGGGTAATGCACAGAATCTGCCAAGTGATTTAGTAAATAGGTGGAGGCAATTAAGGAGAACCAAATCTCCTTCACAGTCCATACCTCTTATGTCATAAATTAGATCTGTTACATATCACAGAATCTGCCAAGTGATTTAGTAAATAGGTGGAGGCAATTAACGAGAACCAAATGGAGTTGTCTATAATGCGATTTTTTGAAGATTCCGGTGACGGAATTCGACGGAAGAAATTGAGGTTAAATCTTGATTTGTTGCAGTTAAAATGGGTTTTTAACTGCATATTTGGATTGAGCACCGTGGAAAACCCTTGGGATGCTTTGACTGTGCAAAAACTAGCTATCAAACTTGCGATTCCAATAAATTCTTGCCACCATTTCCTCCAAGCAGTCTCCAATGAATCATGACCCCACTGAGCTTTTATCTTGAGCAACACAGTGACCTCCTCCCAAATCTGTCTTGAGACAGCACAAGTTATGAAGAGATGATTGATGGATTCTTCTTCTGACTTGCACAGGGGGCATCTACCTGGCCCAACTAAGAACCTTGCCTGTAAAATTTCCCATGTTGGGACCTTTCTTTTTAAGATACACCAGAGAAAAAGCCTGGCCTTTGCTGGGCTTTTGAGTTTCCAAATATTTTTGGCCCACCAATCCGGAGCTCCCTAGCCTTTCTTTCCCATTAAGAAAATGTAGCCATCTTTTGGTGAGTATTCCCCAGATTTACTCTGAGCCCACATTAAGCAGTCAGGTTCATCTTTTATCCTGACATTTGAGCATTGTAATTCTTTGATGTATCCCTCCCACTCCGCCTTCCATCTGGCATTTATCCCCAGATCTACATCATCCTTCCAAGCCTGTCCCCATATAGTAGACTGTCCGACCTTCTCCACCTGATTTAAAGCTGTAATACCTTTACTATCCAAGTGTCTGAGAATCCCTGGTGATAAGGCAAAATCCTCATTGCATCCTACCCATGGATCTCTGCCAATCCTGACCAGTCTTCCATTTCCAACTTTCCAAGCTAATCCTTGTTCGATCACAGAGAAGGCTTCCACCGTGGCCTTCCATATGGCTGATATATTATTTATCTTCTTATTTTGACTCTGAATCCAGTCTTCCATAGGGATGGGATCAATGTACTTCCTTTTCACCACTCTAGTCCATAAATTTTCCATAGTTATTAGCCTCCAACCAGATTTTGCAGCTAAAGAGAGGCTAAACTCGGGGAGTCTCTTAATTCCCCATCCTCCCCATTCTTTTGGTCTGGCCACTTTGTCCCAGGCTACCCAAGGTAAAACTGAGGACTCCTTTGAACTTGCCCATAAAAATCTACAACATATTCTCCTGATTTTCTCCAGCACACCTTTGGGGATCCAAGTCAGGGCGGCCCAGTAAACCGGAATGGCTAGAAGCACTGATTTAATAAGAGTCAGCCTCCCAGCTCTGGATAACCATCTGAAGCTCCAATGTGATATTCTGGCTTCAATCTTAGCTATGAGCCAATTCCAGTCCTCTTTTTTGTAGCCTGCTGGCTTTAACCAGAAACCCAAGTATTTGAAAGGAATATCCAGGGGTTCTATGGGGAAAGGGAATAAATTTGCTAGACTATTCCTTTCTCTTCTTTCAAAATCGGCCACACATGCTTGGGACTTTCTTGAGTTTATCTGCATTCCAGTGGCTGTTAGAAAAAGATCAAAGATGCATTTTAACTCCTTTAGTTCATTGGAGGAGCCATTAGTGAAAATCAAAATGTCATCAACAAAAAGAAGGTGAGTGATGAAGAGATTGATTGCTACCTCGATACCCTTTACCTTCTCCGCTCTTCTGGCTTTATGAATCAGCCTACTTAGCCCTTCTGCCACAAGAAGAAACAGAAGAGGGGATAGAGGGCAACCTTGCCTGAGTCCTCTCTGACTGTTGAAAAAAGAGGATGTTGCACCGTTTACCAGAACTGCAAAGCTGACATTTGTGATGCACCCCATGATCCAGCTGACAAAGGAGTAGCTGAAGCCTAGTTGTGTCACCAACATCCGCAAGTAGAGCCAGCTGATCCGATCATATGCTTTTGATAAGTCAATTTTGAGCACAACCCCCTTCTTTTTCTTCAATCTGATACTATGTATAACCTCCTGGGCTACACCAATGGCTTCATGAATTTGTCTTCCATCCAGGAAGCCAAATTGTTCCATCGATATATTTTGAGACGGGATTGGAGCTAATCCGAGGGCAATAACCTTTGCAATAATATTGTAGATGCAGTTACACAAAGAGATTGGTCTGAAGTCTTCAAAACTTTCCGGATCATCCTTCTTCGGAATAAGAGCAATAAAAGTTGAGTTGAAAGCTCTATAGACTTCACCTTTATGTCTCGACTCTTCAACTACTTCAGTAATTTCGGTTCCTAATTGATCATAAAAATGGAGAAACATTTCTATAGTCCAGCCATCTGGGCCTGGGCTCTTATCCTTGCCCATGAGCTTCATAGCTGCTTCAACCTCCTCCTTTGAGACCGGGATTGACAGATCTTCTGCTTCATCAACCTCAATGAACCTAGGAAAGCTTTGCACCGTTTGGAAAATTTCTGCAATAGTAGCCTCCCCCGAATCTGAGAAAATATTCTGAAAATGTCTTTTTCCTAACCCAGAAATCTCTGGGAAGGAATTAACAACCCTCCCTTCTTCATCTTTAAGACGCCAGATAGTATTTGCAGCTTTCCTACCTTTTGCAAAGTTATGAAAAAACCTAGTATTCTCATCCCCAGATTTTAACCATATTGCCCTACTTTTTATCCTCCATTCTTCTTCCTTATCCAAAAGAATTTCATTTTGCTGCTTCTCCAAATGGAGGATTCTGTCTTTGGAGGACTGTGAATAATAACCATCTACCTCCATACTTTCCAACTGCTCCAGTTCCTCCCTAATTTTAACCATCTCCTCATTTTGTTTCAGTTTTTTTTCCTTTGCCCAGGAGATTGTGGCTTTCTTCAGTCTTTTAAGGTTCTCCATAAACAAAAAACCTTTGTCCTCATATGTATTATGAGCAGGGTGAATCCATGTAGCATTAAACAGATTGCAGTATGAGGGGTCTTGGAGCCAAGAAGGATTGAACTTAAAAGGGGCAGGAGGTTTGGGAGGAGGAAGGGAAAGGTCTAGAAAAACAGGGAAATGGTCTGAGTTCCCTCTTTCCTCAACCCACTGTCTGAGCATGGGAATTTTGGTAATCAAAGACTCAGCTACCAAGAAGCGGTCAAGTCTTTTTGCAATACGATCTTCACCAATTCTTCTGTTTCTCCAAGAAGGCTTTAATTTGATCAGAGATGGATCTGTGAAGTTGTAATGCGAGATGAGGTTAAGGAAGAAATTTGAAAGAGGGTCTTCTCTAGCAGATGGTCCCCAAGTTTCAGCTCTGCCTATGGAAAAATTTAAATCACCACCCATAACCAACGATGGAGTCTTCATCACAGATTTCGACATCAGATCTTCCCAAAAAGGTTCCCTGCCCTGACAGGGCCCATAGACATTTACTAAAGAGATAGGAAAATAGAAATCAGGGGTGATAACCTCCATGCCCATAACATTTTTCATCCCCCATTGGTTTATGACTTTAACCCGACCTTCTTTGATTCCAATAGCAATACCCCCCGAGTGATCCGTGGAGTCTACAACAGAAACGATCCACCCAGGCAGAAGGGATTTTAGCATGGCTTGAATCTCAAGGGCCCTCCCAAAAGTTTCTTGCAGGAAGATAACATCTAGATTAGAATTATTTATCCACTCTTTCAAGGCCAGTTTTTTTGGTTTGCTGGCCAAACCTCGGCAATTCCAGGAAGTCAAGATCATTTTATAACACTCTCAGGGGGATGGGCTACTCTAAGAACCCCCGGAATAGAGTATTGTTTACCATCTGCAACATCTAGCTTAGCTTTGGACATATCCGTTTTCCTACCTCTCTTATTTTTAGGGCAACTTTGAGAAGAGGTCTGTCCCAATCCACCTAAAGTCCCTGGGTCACTATGTTTCCCTCCCATAGATCTCAGGTTATAAGGGCAAGGTGATCGAAGAGCTAAATGTGAGAGGGGAGGCCAATGATCTTCACAGTTTATATTCAGAGCTGGTAAAGCATCAGCAATAGTGTCTACATTTGGGGATATTGAAATATGGCCAATAACTTCATCAACATTATATTCTTGTACATGACAATTTGGAAACGTAACATGCAAAGGAACAGAAACATGCTCGGGAAAAATTTGAGAGGAGGAAGGGATCCCTGACATACCCTTTTCTTCGTCTTCGCGTTGATCTTGTTTTGACGGATCTACTCTGACTAGCTCCTCCGCGACCTCCACTTCTTTGTCACGTTCCTCCACAACAACCGCCGGGCAGTTGACGATTTCCGAGACTTCCTCATGATTCGGGACAGGGTCCTTAAAGGTCTCCTCTGCCTCCATATCCTCTGCTCCTTGCATCTCCGGAATTTCATTTTCCATGGGCATCTGAACAGGGGTTTGAACATTTCCTCTGTTCGCTGAAGACCGCCGGAAATGTCGCCTTCTTCTCAGCTGTGGGCAATCTTTTGCCAAATGCCCATACTCATGACAGAGATGGCATCTGAACGACAGATATTCATAGTCTAATATCTGCTCAAAAACGTAATCCTTATACTGGAGATTTATTTTTTGTGCCAAGCCTCTGCTCGGGTTAAGGAGAGCCAGGATACGCGCCATCGTTCTATCCTTTGTTTTCAAAAAAGTCATATCTGCCTCCAAATACACCCCCAGCCTATTACCAATGGATTTAAACACTTCTTCAGTCCACAGGAAGGAAGGTAAGCCCGGGACACGAACCCACACAGGGAACTCATCCGTTCTCTCCTTGAATGCATCAAACATGGGAGTCCATTTCTTTAACAGGATAGGAATGTTCCCAATATGCCAATTGTGCTGAAAAACCCATTCTGCCGAGTCTTTATCTACAAAACTGAGCTTAAACCAGCCCTTCCCTAGAACTTGGGCTTCAAACTGTATCGGTCTATCCGTCACGAAACAAGACTCACCCCAAACTTGCAGAAATTCAGAAGAGTATTTCTTACCTCGAGCTCTGCCGACCAAGGTGCAGTCTGCGACAGCTAGGGTTTCTTCGATAGACACCTCCATCCCAAGGACCAAATTGCCTTCAATCTCCTGAGATCTAATGGGTCTTTGCGGCTTCCTCTTCGCCCCTTTGAATCTTAAATCTTCCACCGGAGAAACATAACCCCTTCGACCATCATTTCTTTCTATATTTGCCTGCGAGATACCCCCAATAGTTTCTATCTCCGGCTGCGATGGGTTCTAACTCGCCAATCCTGCTTCAAAGGTCCCTGAGGGTGAAAAGCCCTTTGCCAGTCCATCAGAGCCTGCCCGCTCCCCAACAGGAAGATCTCCGGAGCCGTTTGCAATAGGCCCTTTTAAGGGGAGGGGTTCCCTTGGCAGAGAAACCCTAGTGATCGATGGAAGACCCCCAGAGGCCCTTATCAGACTATTACCTGCGGAAAGCCCTAATTTGGATAAATCTTCAAACCCCTTGGAAGGCGGAAAACGCGGTGGTGATTCTTTACCCTTTGGGTCTATGGGAAACCCTTCCTCTTCTGCTCCTCTGGGAACAAAATCGTTGCCTACCTGCTTGGAAATGGCCGCTATGCCTGCATTATGGGCCGCATTGCCCACATCTTTGTCTACTAAACGGAACAATGGAGTATCAAGCTGATTTAACTCCTCCAGCCTAGACAGTTCGAACGCCCCAAAGTAATGCTCCACATTCTGAGCGTTGGTATCCTTCCCCCACATGGACAGAATGTCCTCTAATGTTGGGTCCAGGTCTACTAATTCTGCGGGGTTAACCATAGTTACTACCCGTTCCCAGGAAAAGCAACAGTCGGTGGTCAATGGAGGTAGCCTTCACAGATCTTGTGGAGGAAAACGTAAAAATGCGAATAATCAGACTGTTAAAAACAGGGTTATGGTAGATCATGTAAAGACAAAAAACCTGGCCCGACACCTGCTTTTACCTCCATCTGCCAGTCATCTAAGAACCCGCGTCGGCAGCTGTTCTATAGACCCACTGACCTGCACTACCTACCCATGGCCCTTGCGAGGTTCCGACCAGCTTCCTGGTTTTGAAACCCTAACCAGTTCCATCCTCGTGCTCTCTCCTCCAGTTGGTCGATCAAGATCATATATGTGTACTTACAACAACCACTTGCACTAGATGCATTGATTTCAATGGAGATGTCAATTTCTAATCCTATTTAATACCTTACACTAGATGCATTAATTTGAGTGTAGATGTTGATTTCTACTCCTATTTGATTCATTGCACTGGATGCATTGGTTTCAATGTAGATATTGATTTCATAATCCTCTTTGATTGCTTGCACTAGATGCATTGATTTTAGTGTAGATGTTGATTTCTAATCCTATTTGATTGTTTGCACTAGATGCATTGATTTCAGTGTAGATGTTTATTTATGATTTGATGCAACTAGATGTATGATGTACATTAATTTCAAAGTAATTAGATTAATAGTGTGCATTGATTTCAGTGTAAGCACGTCTCTTCCCCCTCCATCTATATCTATATCTCCCATTGCCTCTCCTTTATCTCTTTATCTCACCCCCCAAACATACACACACTCTCTCCATATCTATATCTCTTCTTCTCTCCCTGTATTTGCCTCTCTCTTCTTCCTTTCTCCCCCCCTCCATCTATATCTCTATCTCACCCCCAAAACATACAAACTCTCTCTCAGTGTGTGTGCACATAAACATTATTCATGGCATGAATTGACTTCTTTGTTACAACAATTCAAAGATAAACACAATACTTGATTTTTAATCCTACATAAAATGTTCACTTACCTGAAATGTCTTCTTCATAAAACTGTAAACTATTTGTAATTGGCTACATTCTTATTATTTTCATTTTCCATCATTCAACATTGTTAATCACTTTGCATTCAAACGCAGTAATAGAGAATAACTAATAGGTGTGACAATAAGAATAGTAAAAGAAAATAGTTTCAAATTGATCAAAAATGAAGATTGTTTGTAATTCACTATATTCTTATTATTCACATTTTCTATCATTCAACATTGTTTTTATTTCATCATTCAAGTTACTAAAAGTCTCTCTCATCTCAAAAAACTTAGGTAACTAAGCAAAGTTAAAGTTAAGTTGACCAAATTATTATTAGACATATTTAACATACTCAAAATGATCAAAATGATTATATGTTCAACAAATTTTGTATGGCCGCACTACTGAAACCCGCCTAGATCCATCTTAACCCCGAATCTATAAGCCCCGAGAGGGATCAAATCTCTCGAAGTGCAAACCTTTCGTCAATTTTTAACTCAAAAAAGATATTTACACCTCAAAAAATTTGATCCCTCTCAAAGCTTGATAGATCCAAGAGTTAAAAAAAATTAAACTACAACTTTTTTCCTTCTAATTTTTCCTTTGCTTTTTGTTAAAATTCCAAACTTATAAAAAAAATGGGACATTTTCCACTTAATACAAGTTAAGAGAACCCTTACGACAAAACTTAAAGGAATCCAAATGAACGGCTCTCGAACACTTCATTATCATGAACGATTCTCTAATAAACAATCTGATTCCAGCTCTTCACAGTCGTCTGCGGTGCCTAATTCCCAATGCTTGTAAGATTTTGAGAAACACAGATAGATCTAGATCTGCAAAACAATAACAAGCTTGCAAGGCAAGGAAGAAAGCGAGCAAGAATTGAGAAAAGAATGAAAAGTGAATTCTACAATATGAGGTTTAGAATAAATACACAAAAGCAACTAAGTTAAGCTTAGTTGTGCATGCAATAACTAAAGCTAACTAAAGCTAAGTGTGTTGTGCCGCATGCATGCAAGCAATAAGTTAACTAGAGCTAATCTAGGTGCATGTACACCAACACAACTAGTCTACAGCTAGTCTAGGTGCATGTACACCAACACCCCCCCTTAAGCATAACTTAGGTGAGTGTGATGCAATAATGAATGAGTCCTGGCAACACGACCATTTTAGGTACTCATATACAATGCATAAAAAAGAGGAAAGAAGGAAAACCCAGTGGGAAGAAAACCCCCCCTCAAAATATAATGCAAAAATAGAGAAAAGAAAACTGCTAGGCAGTTGTGTCCTTCACCCCGAGTCGATCTCGAACCCGAACAGCTGTGCAGACTGTAAAATTCTGAGAATAGCGTTGTAATTGTCTGCAAACACAAATTTACCCCGCTGATATTGAACTTGCAATTCTTCCACTCGTGCCTGAAGAAGATCATTACCCCGCTGAGTGAAAGCATTTAACCTGGGCATACAGAAAGCGTGGCTGCACTTGGGCAGCAAGCAGAGCGGCTCGTCGTCTCCGAATTTCCCAAAACTCGCCTGAGATAGCTGGACGCTAGAGCCCTGGATAAAGAAGACCAGTTTGTTGGGATTGATCTTGTCCGCCATGAAAAGCGGCATCTTCCGAATAATGTTGTGCATAGCGCCGGAGACACTGAAGAAATAGATGAAAACTGTTGCGGCCATCCAAACCTTGGGGTCATGCAAGGGCGTGTCCTGGGTCAAGATCCTCTTGACAACGAAGGGGGCGGCCAATACCAACACCCCGCCCACAAACATCACCTGCTTCTTTGAAATCGGCGGTGGCCGCTCGATCGACCCCACGTGGTACTTGGTTTTCGATTCCACAAATGCAGCAATGCCCTCTTCCGATCTCGCAATCTCGTTCTGCTCCATCGACTCCGCGTCCTTCAGTTTGGTGCTCCCGGGGCCAACGTGGACGATGTGGGGTAGCGTATTCATGGCTTCATCCCAAGCCCTGACAACGATTTCCTTCGCAGCTAACAGCTCCATGACTTCGACATCCAGCTCCCAAAAACACCAGCACCAGTGCTTGTTGTATTTCGTGGGTTTTTCCGGGCGATTCACTGTACATAGCTTCCACGTTTCCCGGCCATCGAACGTTATTTCGACTCTTGCAACTTTTCGCCTGCCGCCAGAATATGTGTATCCTCGGAAGAGTGTAAGGTCTCTGCGTGGTAGCCGAATTGATCGGCAAGATTTCCTCATGGCACGGCGTTGTGATGACAGAGTTGGTGTTCTTGGCGTTAATGAGCTTCAGCAGGAGGCCCAGAAATTGACCCTCATCGGCAGAAGTAGTCATGAGGTTCCAGGGATGCTTGGCAGTCACTTCGTGGAGCTCCTTCATTGGCTCGGGCTCACGAGGGTACACGCTCATCACGAAATCTCTGTAATATCTCACATATTTCCTCAGGGGAGCATCGGGTGGGGCCACCACAGATCCGTTCCACAGGGTGTTGTCATATGCAATCAGACCTCCAACCTTCACCAGATCGATCAGACGCTTGTGGTAGTTTAGATAGTTGTCTTTGTCGGCATCCACGAACACAAAGTCGAACGATCCATGCATGTCCTCATTCTTAACCATTTCGTCCAGAACTGGCAGAGCAGGGCCCTCTCTGAAGTCAATTTTGTGGGCAACTCCAGCTTTCTCAATAATAGGCAGTCCGATATCATAGTTCTCTCTGTTGATGTCCATGGCTAGAATCTTTCCATCATCGGGCAATGCAAGGGCTGTGCTGAGAAGCGAGTAACCGGTGTACACCCCAATCTCCATGTGATCAACTTGATCCAAGAACTTGGTGTCTTCGACCTCTTTAAAGATTTCGGCGGTAATTGCCTCCTCGGATGTTTCGTTCTTTACATGAGTTGGACTCTCTAAAGCACTGGATTCATAATAAGATTCATCGCAAGAACTTTCCGCATCTTCGTATGAACCAGCGTTTTGTAGAGAACATGAACCCTGCTCCGTCAATGGCAACAAGCCAGACAAAGGTTTCTGTCCTTGAGAGTAATCATATTTCGACGGAGGCGGCATAACATGAAGCATGTTTTCTGGTGACTGCGCATCAAGAATAACTTGGCCTTGGACGTAGTTGGTGGCGTACAGGCTGGCGACATGCGGGTCCTCCGGTTCTAAGCTAAAGCTTTCACGACTATTTCTATAGATTGCGATCGAATCGTTTATTATTCTAAGCATTTCATCTTGTTTTCCAAACAATTCTTCCAAAATTTTCCATACCTCATTTGGAGTTGAACATGATTCAACATGAAATAGCAGTTCCGAAGAAATAGATAAACATAGGATGCCAAAGGCCTCGTCCATGAGATTGAAATATCTTACTTTCTCCACTGCCGATGTTGGTTCAACTTCCGTTGCCAAGGTTATTCGAAATAAGCCTCTACTTCTGAGATGAAGTTGAATCTTTGGCTTCCATTCGAAATAATTATATGGAGTGAGAATTGCCGATTGTGGAAAATCAAATTTAGACTCCATTCTTTGTTGTTGCTTCAATCTTCTGAACCTGCAAATAAATTGCTTGTGCACTGATTTACAAATCCCTGTGCTCTGATACCATGTAAGATTTTGAGAAACACAGATAGATCTAGATCTGCAAAACAATAACAAGCTTGCAAGGCAAGGAAGAAAGCGAGCAAGAATTGAGAAAAGAATGAAAAGTGAATTCTACAATATGAGGTTTAGAATAAATACACAAAAGAAACTAAGTTAAGCTTAGTTGTGCATGCAATAACTAAAGCTAACTAAAGCTAAGTGTGTTGTGCCGCATGCATGCAAGCAATAAGTTAACTAGAGCTAATCTAGGTGCATGTACACCAACACAACTAGTCTACAGCTAGTCTAAGTGCATGTACACCAACAATGCTCGGCCAAGAGCCATCGCGAAAAAATATTGCATGCTTTTGTTCCCAGTGATGGAAAAGTTTCCAGGACAGAATCACACCAAATTTGTAGACAGCGACATCCGAGACCAGAGGTCCATCCCTTCCCTGAATTGGAAAGAGGGGTGTCAACTGTTCCTTACAGGTGGGTGAAATTAGAAGAATACTAGCCTTTGTGGAAGCCAGCAGACAGAAAATTTTGTGGACAGGGTTCGATCCCTCACAACCATTATGTTAGCTCTGATAACAGTTGATGGGATCAGAGGTAGAAGCACAGAGAGACACAGCAGAGAGCGCAGACAAATGGAGAACAAGACAGAGATCACAAATAAGAATGGAGAACACACAATATAAGTTTTTCATTACTGAAAGGCCTGGCCTTGGGCTTGCTTTATAGATGACCACATGGCTTTCTTTATAAATGAGCATAGAGCTGATAAGAATAAGAATAAGAATTAGCTAGATGTAAAATTAGCTATATGTCACCTGTAGCATGCATTGCCGCGGAAAATAAGAATAAGAATAAGAATTAGCTATATGTCACCTGTAGCATGCATTGCCGCGGAAAATAAAGGTGAGATCGAAAATATGCTTATTCCCATGAGGTTTTCGTTTTAGCATCGAAATCCTTTTTTGGCTTCATTTCCAAATCAATTTACGTTTGGCTTCTGTTTCGCCCCTTGGAAGAACTAGCAAAATCCCTCAAATGGTGTGCAATTTTTCGAATCTGCCCGCTATGAAGACAATTGGGATCGCTCTGCAAAAAAAACCCATGTCGCGGGTTTCTAAATTTCTACTTCATTTGTTCAGAATGTTCATTTAAAACTCGCTGTCTGAATAACTCTGCGTTTTTTTTAAATGCTTCATTTTCCATGACAAGAAGTTCATCAATAATGCTATGATCCTTGTTTGAAATCTCAGTCAACAAAGCAGTCTCTACAACTGTACCTACAGCTTCAATAGAAGTATACCGACCCAATTTGAAATGACCAGAAATATTGACAACCTACAGTTGGACAGACTACACATTTGATAAGGAATAAAAGATCTTTTTGCAAGTACAGGTTTATATTAAGCTGACAAGCAGGTTTTTGCAAGTGAATAATTTTTTTAATACAAGTTGGTCTAAGAGAAGTTTTGAAATTTTAGGCTTACAAGATTCAGTTACAACACCAGTCATGGTGCCCCTACGGCTGTCCATTGCCTCGTCCCTCCCATAATAGTGGCGAAAAACATTGAAACCACACACAGGCACAAAATCTATTATTATTTGTTCTTGGATTGGGTAATGCACAGAATCTGCCAAGTGATTTAGTAAATAGGTGGAGGCAATTAAGGAGAACCAAATCTCCTTCACAGTCCATACCTCTTATGTCATAAATTAGATCTGTTACATAGCACAGAATCTGCCAAGTGATTTAGTAAATAGGTGGAGGCAATTAACGAGAACCAAATGGAGTTGTCTATAATGCGATTTTTTGAAGATTCCGGTGACGGAATTTGGACCTCTTATGTCATAAATTAGATCTGTTACATAGCACAGAATCTGCCAAGTGATTTAGTAAATAGGTGGAGGCAATTAACGAGAACCAAATGGAGTTGTCTATAATGCGATTTTTTGAAGATTCCGGTGACGGAATTCGGCGGAAGAAATTGAGGTTAAATCTTGATTTGTTGCAGTTAAAATGGGTTTTAACTGCATATTTGGATTCAGCACCGTGGAAAACCCTTGGGATGCTTTGACTGTGCAGAAACTAGCTATCAAACTTGCGATTCCAATAAATTGCTGCCGGATTTTGACCGGAAAAACCCACCAGAAAAGCTTCCAAAAAATCGCGTTATAGACAACTGCGAACCAAATGTCCTTCACAATCCATACCTCTTATGTCATAAATGAGATGTGAGATCTGTTACATAGCATTAATTTCTTCAAGCAATCAATTGGTTTGTGTGTATGTATCTCTACGGCTTTTCCTATTTCCACCTCTATAGGTTTATAAATGCCCTCTGACATGCGAGGGAAACACTGCTCGCCCTCTCTCTCCATATGAAAATCATATGAAAATATTCAGATTTGATAGGTGTATTGTTTAATAATTGTTATGAGATTTGCTAGCATATATATATTTTTTATTTTTAAATAATAAAAAAAGAAAAAGAAAATTGAACATTCAATTTTAAATTACATTAAATAATTAATTTAATGTAAATGAACAAATCAGAAAATAGAAATTCAAATTTAATTTTTTTTAAATTAATTTGTAATTTTCAAAATATGCAGTTTCATATTTTTTTTCAAAACTTAAAAGTCAAATTTTTTAAACCAAAAACCAAAATACAGGATGCATTCATAGTGGATCTAACTTTGTTGTTCATGTTTGCATGTAATTAACAACCATTTATGCACAGTAAAGAAAAGAGACATAAGGTTCAAATTATTACATGGTTTAGCTACACAACTACCAATTTGTTACAATAGACTAAGATGTTGAAGAACTTTGATCTTCACAAATGTTGTTGAGAATAGTGCTAGTACTACCCAACAAATGTGTTATATTTTATTGGAATTTGGGAATAACACGTAATTAACAACAACAATTTATGTACAAAGAAGGAAATGGAAATAAGATTCAATTTACTTCATGGCTTAGCTACACAACTACAAGTTTATTACAATAGACTAAGATGTTGAAGAACTTTGACCTTCACAAATGTTGTTGAGAGTAGTGCTTTTACTACCGAATAAATGTGTTATATTTGATTGCAATTTGGGAATGGCACCAGGGCTCGAAAAAGTGTCTTTGATGTTTTGCAGCATGCCTAGAATGACCATCATAGTAGGTCGTCCTTTAGGAGATTCATTTGTGCAAAGCAATCCCACATTTATTAATGAACTAAGACAATTGAGATTATTATCTTCCTCAGTACAACTACCCGTCCTCCTTAGTAAACCCAAGTCCACCACATCCATTAGTCAGTTTGGAAAACTGCTACCCACCCATTTTTGCAAGTTCATTCCTTCAACAAACATGTCGTGGGTGGGCTTCTTTCCAGTGAGAATTTCCAATAGCAGTATTCCATAACTATAAACATCACCATTTGTTGTGACTTGTCCACCCACTCCATATTCTGCATTCATAGATCATCATCTTAAGGTTTTTAATTCACAATGGTTAATAAAGATTTAGAAAAAAAAATCACAAGATTAATTAAATATGGTATGTAGTTTAAATAATACCTGGAGGAATGTAGCCTGTAGATCCTTTGAGTGCATTTGTGGAAGTGATATCCCCATCTTCATTATTTGCAAAACATACAGTAGCAATGGCAAAGTCTATTAAATATGCAGTCATATCTTCACCCAACAACACATTGTTGGGTTTCAAATCACAATGAATGACTTGCAGAAAACAATGGTGATGGAGATATGTCATGCCTTGGGCAACATCTATTGCTATATTCAACCTTTGAATCAAATTCAAACAGCTTTGTTCTCCATCATCGGGATATAACCACTTTTCTAGGCTTCCTTTTGGCATTAATGGAAATATCAAAGCTTTGATTTGGAGATCTGAATAGCAAGTTATGACCCGAATCAAATTCCGGTGTCTAACTCTACCCAAAACTTTGCATTCTCTATCAAAACTCTTTTGAGCCCCTTCATTTTGTAGATTGAGAAGCTTGACAGCAACCATTGTGCCGTCATTCAAAATCCCCTTGTACACTTTTCCAAAACTACCAATTCCTAACAAGTTTTCATCACTAAATTCATTTGTTGCAATGACGAGCTCTGCGTAGGAGATTCTTCGATGCCCCACATTTAATGATGGACCAGTCTCTCTCTGAATATTTCTCCTACAATTCTTTCTCCACAATATTGCAAGAAACAAACATAATACAACAATTGCTACAACAACAACCGGTATGATAACTCTTTTGAGATTCAAAACACTTTTATGTTTATGAGCATAGCACGGTGGTAGATTTACCCAAGGTCCACATAGACCAAGATTTCCCATAAATGTTGTGGCGCCAATCTCTTTGAAAACTCCTCCTTTAGGGACTTCCCCTGACAACTTGTTAAAAGAAAAATTCAAGTGATGGAGCATTGTGAGATTTGCTAGTGATATAGGTATTCCACCTGACAAATTGTTGGAGGAGAGATCTAGGTCTTGAAGACTTAGAAGTTCACTGATTGACACTGGAATTGGACCTTCAAGTGCATTGTAAGAAAGATTCAGAGATGCTACTTCTTTGCAGCTTCCGATGATACTTGGAATGTAGCCAGTTATTTGATTTGCAGAAATATCTATAGCTTGAAGCTTATTGAACTTTCCTAGTTCTAAAGGTACATGGCCACTTAATAAATTGTTTGACAAGTTGAAATAGAAGGCTAAATTTGCAAGGCCTGAAACCTCTGGAGGTATGTGCCCACTAAGCTTGTTGTATGATAGATCTAGCAGTAATAAGTTCACACATTTCCCTAAACTTGCAGGTATGTTTCCTAATAACTGGTTATGATTAAGATCTAAATATCTTAATTGTTGGAGGTTAGCCATAGAATCAGGGATTTTTCAAGACAAATTATTTCCAAAGAGATATAAGAGACCTAAGCTCTTTAGCTGCCCAATTTCCATTGGAATGTTTCCTTGTAAATTATTGGAATCCATATATAACCTCTCCAACTTCTGAAGCATACTAACTGAAAAAAGAATTGACCCTGTAAAAGAATTACCTTTTAAACTAAGGAATGTTAAGCTACTTAAATTTCCAATAGCAGATGGTATTTCTCCAGCTAATTCGTTGATACCCAAGTCTAAGGAGTAGAGTTTTGTAGAGAGATGGCCTATAGAAAACGGCAATTGCCCAGTGAAGTTATTATCAGATAAGTGTACAGATTGTAGATCGGAACAGTTACTGAGAACTGTTAGAATCGGGCATGTCGTGGTGTTGCCGCTAATCAGGTGATTGGCATCCAAGTAAAGCCGCCGGAGATGTGTCAATTTACCCAACTCCATAGGCACTATTCCGCTGAGCTGGTTCTCTCCTAAGTCAATCAATTGCAACTTGGTACAATTGAAGAGGGATGAAGGAACGTTGCCACTTAGCTGATTAGCACCTAGATAGAGTTCCTTTAACTGGGCGGTCTTCTTGGTACACAACTCCAACGGAATGTGGACACCTAATTGGTTATAATATATATCCAACGTTTCAAGATTGGTGCAGTTGGACAACGAAGACGGAATGCGTCCCGTCAGATGGTTTTCAGCTAGAGCAAGAACGCTGAGCTGGCTTAACGTACCCAATTCGGAAGGGACACTGCCGTGAAGGTTGTTGTCACCTAAATATAAGTACTGCAAAGAGGATATGTTTCCCAAGCAGTCCGGGATTGTTCCCGTCAAATTGTTAACTGCAAAGTTCATGAATACTAGGTTGGGGAGAACACATAGTTGTGGGGGAATGTTTCCTGTGAGATTGTTATAGGAGAGAGTCAAGTTCCGTAAACTGCGGCAGCTACCCAGAGTGGGCGGAATGGAACCCTGGAGTTGATTCTGAGACAGGCGAAGCATCTTTAAGCGAGAGAGGGTTCCCAATTGATAGGGAATTTGACCGTGGAAACTGTTATTGCGAAGGCTGAGTACTGTAAGAAAGGAGAGATTGGCGAGAAGGGGAGAGATTGTACCTTGTAATCCCATGCTTGAAACATTGAGGGAAACGACTCTCTGTCTGCGACTGCTGCATATGATGCCCATCCACTCGCAGAACGAAACATTCGGTTTCCAGGTAGCGGCTAAGGATTGGAACGGATCATATGTGATTGCGGACTTGAATGCAAGCAGAGCGTGTTGGTCGGAAGCATTGGTGAGACGAGGAGGATGGTGAGCATTAGAGAAATGGGCGATGGGTGTGGAAAAGACAAGAGGAGGATTGAGAAAGAGAATGGAATAAAAGAGGAGTAGGTGCCAGCACCAGAAAAGAGAAGGGACGTAACAGGTATCCATCATTTCCTTCTCTGAAACACACACAACAATGACAATGCTTCAGAGAACCAAATTGTGATTGTTTATATAGACGCATAGATACATTTGGAACTTTGAATTTAGAATTCATAGAAATTCGAACTTGGAATAAAGTTGTCTCGAAATCGTCCAGTCCATCGAATTTTTGGATCAACAATGATGGTAAATACCCAGTTTCCGCACTCACTAATAAAATACCGCACTCACATTAATTAAATCTTTCCGTTTGTTTGAAGTTTGACTAAACGAAAAAGCATTCTCATTTTCAAAAAGAAAGACCGCACTCACTCGGATTAATTATTAAATCTTGTCATCTTTTTGAAGTTTGAATAAATGAAAAAGCATTCTCATTTTCCCGTCAAGAAAGACCGCACTCAAAAGTATGGGTTGCACCGTTAGTGGGCAAGAATTAGTGAGCAAAAAGATTGCTTTCTAGGAAAATCAATTAGAAGTAATTTTATAGTTTTTTTGAAAAATCAATTAGAAGTAGACATTTATTAATCACATTAATAATTATTAGAGGTATAGTGTTAATTTGCTTATTAGAAAATGACTATTCATACTTATTAAAAACTATATAAATACAAATAATAACAACCTTTATATATTTATATATATAAACATTCATATATTTAACAATAACAAAATTAACCTAATATAACAATAGTATACAATTATTACTAATAGTACTTATTTATTATCTTAATGATTAATATACATTTATTAACATATTAATATAACTATCAATATTCTTTATATATACTTAGATTATAATCGCAATGTTAATAATATTGACCCATATATAAATAATATAGTATATTAATAATATTAATTATATTAGTAGAGATTAATTGTCCAATAATATTACAAACTCAAGGGATTAATTTAAAAACCCAAGGGAACAATATTAAACCCTATGATTTATATTGTAAGCACAAATCATTATAAACTTTAGCATTAATATTATAAATCCAAGAGATTAAAAACCCTAGGATTAATATTATTACCCCTACAATTGTAAACCTTAAGATTATAAACTTAAAAGATTAATATTTCAAATCCAAGGGATTAATATGATGATGATGATGATTGTTGATGGGATCAGATAACTGAGACGAATGGAAACCTTAGGCTCTGCTCTCTGAGCAAATGTTCAGATCTGCACATTCTGCACCAACCCGAGCGCATCCCTTTTCTGAGCCGTCGGCAATCCATCCCTCGCGCTCTTGGTAAACAATACGTCATGGCTTCCCCTGTGGGAGGGGCGGGACCTTTCCCCCCTCCTCCAGATAACCTCTCGTCTGACATCTTCAAATCCTCTGCATCGTTGTTCCCTCCAGGCGACTTTTCAAGACAAGAACAGGGCTCAGTTCAAACTGACATAGCAGTTGAGCATACAGTAGCACGTGAAAAGGAAGAAAACGAATAGGGGGCGAATCCAGAACAACCGACGTCACAAAAAAAGGCAACTTCGGCTACCTGCATTCCAAAAACAACGGAACAAATCAAAGTTGATCTCCCCAGCCATAGAATCAACGGCAAAATACAATACATGAAGGATCACGCTCTCATTGGAAAAATTTTTGGCTTTTGGCCAACCGAAAAAGCCCTACAGGGGTGGATAGCCTCAAAATGGAAACCCAAAGGACAAGTCACCTTGCTACTTAGCCCCAAAGGCTTCTTCACTGCAATATTCTCCTGCCTGGAGGACAAATCCCACATATTTGAGGGTGGTCCGTATTTCTTCAATTCCTCGGGTCTTTTCCTTCGTGACTGGAAACCCAGGTTCAATCCAAATACAGAAGATCTCAGTCATGCTCCAGTGTGGATACGCATGTATTCTTTACCTACAGAATACTGGAAAGAAGAAACATTAAAGGACATTGGCAATAGCATCGGGGTTTTCATCAAAGTAGCAGAGGAAACCAAAAATCGAATATATACTTCCTATGCCAGGATCTGCGTCCAGATGCATCTTACTAAAGCCCTTGCAGACTCAGTAAGTCTTTTCCATGATGATTTTGAATGGATTCAACCATTAGACTATGAGCATATTCCTTTTCGATGCCGCAAATGCCATGAACATGGCCATCTTTTTCGGGATTGTCCTCTGAACACTCAGATCAAATCTCCTGCTAATGAGGCCAGCAAAGACTCTGAAGGCTTTACCAAGGTGCCCAATCGCCGTAGGCATGCTAAAAAACATCATGTTGCACCCTCCAGCCCCAAAAAAGCTGAAACCCAGAACAGATTCCAAATTCTTACCCCTCAAGATCCTTCAGAAAAGCAACATAATGACTCTCAGGCTTCCCCATCGCGCCCATCTCCCTCCCAGAGTCTCAAATCTAACCCGCCCCCATCTTCCTCTAAGCCCTCCAGCCTTCTATTCTCCTCGGAATCGAAAAAGCCGGCTTTAGAAGATGAAATGCAACCTTCAGCAATGGAACTTGATGCAACTTTAGCACTCAGTTTACAAGATGATATCCCAGAGGAATGCTAGAACATCCCCACAACAATGGAGGAAGACCCAGAGACTGTGAGTCTAGAAGGACTGGATATACTCAAACTCGAAACAACATGCAAGCAGAAAGAGTACAACTCAATACCTCCATGGGAAATAGATCGATTGGAAGGTGTTCTCACCAAAGCTCAACATAATAAATGTCTAGGTATACAAGCAGGAAGTCCCTAGGATGGAAAGAAAATCCTAAAAGAAACAAAAAAAAGAGGGCGTAAAACTGATCTGCAAAGGACCATCATTTTAGGAGAAATCTTAATGGAATCAGGGAGATTTCCAAAGTTGACGAAGTTCTACAAGCCCCAACCCCACTGTTCCTCATGAAGCTCATCTCCTGGAATATGCGTGGGCTCAACAGCCCCTCAAAACACAGAATGTTAAAAAACATGATTCAGCTAGAGAAGCCTTCCATAGTTTTTCTATAAGAAACAAAAAGTAATAGTGCTGCCCTTGAAAGGATCCTCAACAAAGCATGGACAGGCAGTCACTCAGTCTCAGTGGATGTGGTAGGGGACTCCGGTGGACTAGCTGTAGCTTGGAATCCGCAGATCCTTATGCTTCAAGATTTTCATGCCACTCATTGTTTCATTCAAGCTTCATTTCATCTCATTGGGATGGATCTGCACGGTCTTCTCACTAATACCTACTTCCCGCAAAACTTACATCATAAATTAGAAGTGTTGGATGCACTTACAGCTCTTAACTCTAACAGACAGTACCCTCTATGGATTAGCGGGGGGGATTTCAACATTATCACGAATCTAGAGGAAAAGAAGGGAGGACGCTCGAAGTTAGAAGAGGACAGCACAGGATTCAAAGAATTCATTCAAAGCAATCAGCTCATGGACATTCAGACTTCAAATGGCACGTACACCTGGACAAACAAACGCAGGGGAATTCAAAATATTGCCTCCAGGTTAGATCGTTTTCTCATTTCAGACAATGCTATACATTTGGGAGGGGATTTTCATGCCTCCATCCTGCCTCAGGGTGGATCTGATCACTGGCCCATTATGCTTCAATGGACACGTCCAGGTAAACATTGCAATCGTCCATTTCGCTTTGAGGCCTTTTGGTTCACACATCCTAACTTCAAAGAAATGGTCCGAGCTGCGTGGAAATCCTTTACTCCCCCGGCA
The DNA here is from genome assembly GCA_031772625.1 of Pinus tabuliformis. Lineage (NCBI taxonomy): Eukaryota > Viridiplantae > Streptophyta > Pinopsida > Pinales > Pinaceae > Pinus > Pinus tabuliformis. The sequence goes on from CM062813.1 coordinate 1,183,427,918, forward strand.
GGTGCAAAGATGTTCCAATTTCAACAGAAACTAAAAAATCTCAAGCAAGTGCTCAAAGTCTGGAATAAAACCCAATTTGGCAACATTCTGGAAACCAGGAAAACATTGGAGCAGAATATGTGTTCTCTACAGCAAACCATTATCCTAGAGGGAAGAACAGAGGAACTGGCAAATAAGGAGCAAACCCTCTGGACAGAAATAGAAGCTCGAAGACTACAAGAGGAAATCCTTTGGCGCCAAAAATCCAGAATCAGGTGGCTTAAAGAAGGGGAAAAGAACACAAAATTTTTTCATCGATCCACCATACAACGACGAATGCACAACAATATAGCCTTCATCAATAACAGTCAAGGGGAGAGACTAGAAAGGCATGAAGACATTGAAAAGGAATTCAAAGAGTACTTCCAGGAAGCGCTCAAAGAACAAACAGGAAGTAGATCAATAGCCATACGATCTATCACGCAGCACATACCCAAAATAATCACAAAAGATCATAATCAAAATCTATTACAATAAGTCTCTATGCAGGAAGTAGAAGAGGCAATGGCTCAGCTAAAAAATGGCAAGGCTCCAGGTCCTGATGGCTTCACCTCCAATTTCTTTCATGAATTCTGGGAGTTGATCAGCACAGAAGTCTGGGAATTAGTGGAAGAATCAAGATCCATGCACTGGATCCTCCCTTACCTCAATTCTACTTTCATTGCTCTAGTTCCCAAAGGGGAGGAATCAAATACGCCAGACAAATACCGGGAAATTGCTCTCTGTAATGTTATCTACAAACTCATATCCAAAGTAGTGGCAAATAGGCTCAAACCTCTTCTCCCTCTTCTCATCCTTCCGGAACAGACTGGATATGTAGAAGGACGTCAGATAATGGATGGCATCATTCTATCAAGCGAGGTGATCCACTCTTTAAAAATTCTAAAAAAACCAGGTATGATTTTGAAGCTTGATCTCTCCAAAGCATTCGATAAGCTCAGTTGGGAATATATTCATCAAATGTTGTTGGCCTTCAACTTTAATGCCACCTGGACCCGATGGATAATGAATCTTATTACCTCACCCTGCTTCTCGGTCCTCCTCAATGGCTCTCCATCTGTACCTTTCCGCCCCTCTAGAGGCATTCGTCAAGGGGATCCCCTATCCCCCTTCCTATTTGTCCTCATGGCAGAAGGTCTCAGCCGCCTCCTTCATCAAGCTATTTCTACTCAAGCTATAAAAGGTATCGTGCTCCATGGTCTCCATCCCCTATCCCATCAACAGTTTGTTGACGATACGATGCTCTTTGGTCATCCTTCTTCCCTAGAAGCCAAAGCCTTTAAATCCCTGCTCTCTCTTTTCTCAGAAGCCTCCGGAACCTCGATCAATGCCACCAAATCCTAGCTTTTCTTCTTCAACACCCCTGTCTCCACTCAAAAAAACATTGCCCGTATTCTAGGATTCTCCATTGCAACGCTTCCCTCCAAATACTTGGGAGCTCCTCTTATGGTCTTCGCCCTTAAGCATACTTCTTGGCGAACGCTGCTGGACAAATTGGAATCCAGACTTTCCTCATGGACATTTCGATCGCTCAACATCGCAGGTAGACTCATTTTGATCAAGTCCATCCTTCAAGCTATGCCTCTATATCTCTTCTCTATACTGACAGCTCCCAAATGGGTTCTTAAGGCGATCTGCAACCTTCAAAGGAGTTTTCTATGGGGCTCCACGGGGCTCAACAGGAAATGGGCCCTTGTCAATTGGAAAGAGGTATGCCAGCCGAAATCCAATGGTGGACTAGGACTACAGGATCCTCTCCAAAGAAATAACACTATGGGAGCCAGGATATGGTGGAATTGGTTAGTGAAGCCACATATTCCCTAGGCGAAGCTGTGGCAAGCCAAATATGCGCTAGGAAGTCATTGGGACGAACTCATTAGAATCATTCCTAGCATCTCAGGCTCCATGATTTGGAATGCTGCCAAAATTCATAGTGCCTTCATACAAGAGAATAGCTTATGGAAAATTCATTTGGGAAACTCTGCACGGTTTTGGGAGGATTCATGGCAGCAATTACTGAAACTCGCCTCGATCTTCCATAAACCTATCTGGAAGATTTCTATGCAGCAAGCCAACCTCACTCATGTCTCTCAATTCTGGCAGCAGCACCCGCTTCAAGATTTCCAACAATGGAAACCCGCCAGCTCCTGGCAGCTCGATTGGCACGGAGAAACCTATACAGAAATAGAACAGGAGTTAAGTCATAGAAAAATCAAGTATTCGATTCAGCAGGACAAACTGAGGTGGGGATACACTACAAAAGGTATGTTCACCACCAAGGAAGCATATAGATTACGCTATTCTAATTGCAACACAGCTACGGATCAGCTCTGGGATCGTATTTGGCAGTCCAGACTCTGGCCCAAGGTATCAACCTTTCTATGGCTTTTAAGTAAGAGGCGCATCCTAACGTGGGACAATCTACAAAAAAGGGGCTTCATCGGACCCTCAAGATGTCCCAACTGCACTCTTCACTCGGAAACCATCCTGCATCTCATGGAGACCTGTCCTCTCGCAATTCAGCTATGGGAGAAAGTTGATCAATGTAATAAAAGCGCAAAAGTTCGGCAGGGGGACATAACAAACACTCTAAGAACCTGGCCCATGCACCCTTATCATAGCCCCATCCTAAATTCTCTATGGAACCTCATTCCAGGTTTTATTTATTGGATTTTATGGAAGGAACAGAACAACAGAGTCTTCAACAATAGTAGACGGCCTATAGAAATACTTTGGCTCCTCTTAAAGCATAATCTCCAAGAAACTCTAGCGCTTCGATCTTGGCTAGAAACTGACTGGCCGTACTCTCCTCAAGAGCAGCTCATCCTGAACTCCTGGAATCTTAACTTATCCTGCTTGCCTAATATCAAATCCCGTCCCCCTGCTAAATCTGTCTCCCCCATACAATGGTCCCCTCCTGCCGCTTCCTCTTTCAAATTGAACTTTGATGGAGCAGCTAAAGGAAATCCTGGGCCGACAGGGTATGGAGGAGTTTTCAGAAATGACAGAGGAGTAGCTGAGCATATCTACTATGGTTCGATTGGCAAAGACACCAACAATGTTGCGGAATTGGAAGGCTTGTGGAGAGGGATATGCATTGCCGATCAACACAATTTCTACCCGCTAGAAGTAGAGGGAGACTCCCTTATCCTCATCAATGCAGCTACAAGAATTCAAGCAGGCACCTCAGCAGCTAAAATAGCGTCCAGTTGGAGGTTGCTTAGTAGGCTCGAAACTTTGGAGGAAAGGCTAAGGCGCCCCCATAGCATTATTTTCAAGCATGTCAGGCGCACAGCCAACAAGGTAGCAGATCGATTGGCCAACCAAGGGGTTGACCTGCAGCTCCCTCCTTTCTCAGGTACTCTCAATGATTCAGTGGATGCACAACTCCAACAGGAATGCACTTCTCTGGTGCTTCAGGATTACCCGTTCCTGGCTGCTGGTTTTTGATAAAGTTATTGTATGGCTTAGTGATGTTCAGGTTAAATTCTGTCTCCAATTCAGTCCATGCTTGGACTCAGCAAGGTTCTACCTCTGTTTGTATTACTTTCTGGGTAGTTTTTGGTATAGACGGGCTTAGTCAACTACCAATAGTCTGTCGGTCTGTTCATGGTTATTTGTGGGTCAAGTCAGCTTCAAAAGGAAGTTTTTCCCTCCAATGTAAGAGCACTGCTAAATCCATAGTCAGTATGGAGAGATTTTTTAGGCCTGCTTCACTGTAAACTTTTTTTGTATAATAATAGGAGTAGACAAATTTACAAAAAAAAAAAATATGATGATGATGATGGTGGTGGTTAACATCCACTGAGACCATTAAGAGAATATTAAACCTTAAGATTAATAAAAAATAAACCCTTGGGAATAATAGACCCAATGCCTTAATATTATAAACCCAAGGGATAAATATTATAAAATTTTAAGATTAGTAAACCTAATAGATTAATAAACTTAAGGGATTAATATTAATGTTAATATTATAAACCCTAAAATTATAAAATTCAATATTATAAACCCTAATATTAAAAATCCAACATTTGAAATGCTTACACTAGATGCGATATTATAAATCCAATATTAAAAACCCCAATATTATAAACTCAAAGGATTAATATTATATATCCAAGGGGAAATAAACCCAAATTAATATTATAGACCCAAGATTATAAATCCTAGTGTTAGACCCAAGATTAGTATTATAAACCCTACGATTATAAACCGAAGGAATTAATTTTATAAATGAGATAATATGACATTGGTATTAATCACCTAAATATAAATATAAATATTTATAATTAAAAATAAAAAATAATATAAATATTGATATTAAAAATGAATAATCATAAAATTAATATTATTAATTATTATTAATTATTAATAATTATTAAATATTAAATATTTATTATCTATAATTATTGTTCGTAAAATGGATAAATATTATAAACCAAATGGATTGATACTATAAACCCAAAGATGAATATTATAAAACAAATGGATTAATAAACCCAATGGATTATTTATATTAAAAACCAAACATATTTAAAACCCAATGGATTAATATTAAAAGCTTAAGGGATTAATAAACCGAAGGATTAATATTATAAAATTTGGGGATTATGAACACAAGCGATCAATAAACCCAAGGGATTAACATTATAAACCCAAGGGATTTATATTAAACCTTAGGATTAATATATAAACCCTATCATAATACTATACCATAAGAATATGAACCTTCATATTAATAAACCATAGGGATTGTTATTATAAACCCAAGGCACTAATAAAAACAATGTATATAAACCTTAAGGTAAATATTATAAACCCTAAAACAAGCATGGTTGACCATGATTGATTTTCATATTGACACAATATTTGTCACAATGCAATGTTGGACCATGGTTGATCATGATTGATTTTCATATTGAAAGAATCATTGTCACAATGTGACGTTGGACCATGGTTGGTTTTAATATTGACAATATTTGTCACAATGCGATGTTGGACCATGGTTGACATAACATTAAACCTTAGGTTTAATATTAAATCCTAGGAACATAAACACTAGAATTAATAAACCGAAGGGATTACTATTATAAATTCAAGGGGATATAAACTAAAGGGATTAATATTAAACCCTAAGATTAATATTATAAACCATAGGCTTAATATTAAACCCTTAGAATATAAACCCTATGATTAATATTAGAGACCCTAAGATCAATATTATAAACCTAAGAGATTAATAAATCCATTGGATTAATATTAAAAACCCAGGGGATTATAAACCCAAGGGAATAACATTAGAGCCTACGATTAATATTAAATCCTAGGACTATAAACCATAAAATTAATATTATAAACATTAAGATTAATATTATAAACCCAGGAGATTCATACTATAAAACCAAGAAATTTATAAACCTAAGGGATTAATATTATAAACTCAATTGATTATAATCCAAGGGGAATAATTTTAAACCCAAGGGATTAATATTATAAACCTAAGGCAATAATTTTAAGCCCATGGGATTAATATCATAAACCTAAGGGAATAATTTTAAACCCAAAGGGATAATATTAAACCCTTGGAATATAAACCCTAAAACTAATAAACTCAAGGGATTAATATTGTAAACCCTAAGCTTAATATTAAACCCTAAGAATGTAAACCCTAGGAATTTATCAACATAAGGGATTAATATTATAAACTCAATGGATTATAAACCAAGGGGAATAATTTTTAAACCCAAGGGATTAATATTATAAACCCTAGGAATATAAACCATATGATTAATATTGTAAACCCTAAGAATTTATATTAAACCTTAGAATTAATATATAAACCCTATAATAATATTCTACCCTAGAAATATGAACCATTAAATAAATAAACCCAAGGGATACCGTTGACCCATAGATACATTTGTAACTTTGAATTTAGAATTCAAAGAAATTCGAACTTGGAATAAAGTTGTCTCGAAATTTTTTCAGATCGCTTTCCTTTCACTTCTAAAAAGTATATACCACGCACCGTTATGAATCCCCTGCGCCAACTACACGGCAAAAGCGCCTCGCATCGCCAAAAATTCTTGCCCGAGTATTTTGGAGGGATGCAGACATGACTAATTTCACAGGCCTGTAGTCAAAATGACCGTTGACCCATTAGAAAAATTAAATTTGAAATTAGTTGTTAACGACTATTGACTAGCCCTGACGTAACCTAACCCACTCAGTTGAAAAATGTTGATATTGAAATCCCGCCGTGAGAGAGTATTCAGGAAGGATTTATTAATGTTTGAAAATTGGCGTCATATATTGAAAAATAATGGGTTAGAAGTCAGAAAGAAAGGAAAAAAATAATTTTCCAAAAAGAAGTTTGGATCAACAATGATGGTAAATACCCAGTTTTCTGTGGAAATTTGAAGCAACAATGATGGTAAATACCCAGTTTTCTGTGGAAATTTGAAGAAACAATGATGGTAAATACCCACTAATTGCAAAAGTAAGAAAGAATATGGCATTTCCATAAAATAAAATTAATCAAAATGCATTGATTGCAGACACCGATGGAGTAAATTTAGTGACGAAAAGACCGCACTCGCATAAAATTAATGAAAAAGAAAGACCGCACTAAATTCTATGTGGCCGTCTTTATGAAGTTTGAATAAATGAAAAAGCATTCTCAGAAGTCTTGTGGAGATCATCATGTCCGTTAATTTTCAAAAAGAAAGACGACACTCACATTAATAAAATCTTAAAGAAATAAGGGCAAAAAATAGTGAGCAAAAAAACAGCAATCTCCGAAAAACATCGAAAAACATCAATCAGAAGCCATTCTCTCCGCCTGCGATTAAACAAGTCTACCATAAATCTTCACCCCCTAGCATAAATTTATTAAATTAATTAAAAAAATGATACATAAAAGGTAAAAAATTAATGAAAAATCTTTCTAAATTAATTTTTAAAAATGATACATAAAAGGTGAAAAAACTTTCTCCTTGCATCTTATTAACTAGGTTCTTTCCTCTCCAAAGTTAAATGTAAAATATTATATTTAATAAAATAAATAATTAACATTATATAAATTAGTATAATCATATTTATTAATGTGGTTGATATATAATGTAGATGTATATGTAAGCACATATACAATTATATTACAATTATATTAGTAAATGTGATTGATATATACCAATAAACATGTATCAATCACATTAATAATTATTATTAGATGTATAGTATTAATATGACTATTAGAACCCCGGATGCGTGTGCTCTGCATGACATTTAAAGCGATGGGATGGTGGACGGTGAAAAGGGAGTGGCACATGTCCAGCATGCGCGACGGACGGTTCTCCAGGTGGGAAGATTGGACTTCAAGCGCGGTAGAAGTTATGGTTGAAGGGATTATCAGTCACAACATTTATCAGAGGGTTGGCTTCGCACGCATTGACGATAATCCGTCTGCAACTGCTCTGATGGCGAAGTTAATGGAGAGGGCGGACCGAGGTAGAGGCGCTCGTTTATATAGGTGCACAGGCTGTAGCGTATTGCTACTATGCCTCCTGAGGTTTAGATTCATTCTGGGAATCGGTTCTGATGAAGTTTTAGGAGGGACTGGTTCTGAATGTTGCAATCGAATTGGGTCTGAGGAGAAGAAATCCTTTGCTGCTGAAGGAAGCTGCTGTGGAGGGGACCGAAGAGTGACTCCAGCTGAGTTCTCGGATGGTAGCGGAACTCCGGAGGACGCAGGTAATTCTCTTAAGGTAAATTGGGAATTACTGCTTGCATTGGTCTTATTTCATCTTGCTGTGTATAATCTTGGGAAAGATATGACTAGACCCCGCCAGCGTCTGTTAAGCCGGAGAGGCTCCGGCAGGGGAAACCCATCACGCCCCTCTGCTGGGCAGGGACACAAGGAGCAGGCTCCAGATTCCCTGAGACCTGAAAATGTCATTAATCCGGGTCAATTTCTAAATCCTAGCTCACCAGGGTCTACTGGTTCGCCGTCCTTCGGCTCTGCTACGTTCACTTTCAATTGCACTCTCAGCCGCCCCCGAATCACAGCTCATGTCTCAGTTCTTTTCCTGGAAGAAACTCAAGATGAGGGCGAGCCCAGTTGCATCTTGTCCCACTTTGCTGAACCCCCTGCTGCAATGCACCATGGAATCTCAAAGACTGCCAGCGCTCAGGCTCAGATGGAAGGGATGGAAGGCACGAAAGATGATTACGGAGGCTGCAGGATCGTTGAAGAGCTCCCTGAGGATGAAGGAGGTTGTAGGATTGTCGAAGAACCCCCATGATGCTCATCCCAATTCTCAATTCCTCTTCAGTTTTGGCTCTGTCGGTCAGCTTATTTGTATTTGTTCATGTGTCTCAGTGGTTTGTTCATGTGTCGAATCTACTGGAATGTTCAGTGTCTCAGTGGTTTGTTCATGTACAAGTGTTATGTTCATGTGTCATGTGTCGATGCAATGGTTAGGCTCCAAATAGTTCCTACTGATTCCCCTGCGTGGGATATCCATATCCAGTTTTACAGTTTTGGAATAGACTGTCATTCGGCCTGGCTCTCAGGCACGAAGCACATCAGGACTCAAACGATGTAACAATAATCTCTTTTTTGTAAATAATAGTTTAATTTTACTTAGCAAAAAAAAATATGACTATTAGAAATTGACTATATATATAAAACCATAACAAAATTAACATAATATAATAATAGTATAATGTTATTACTAATAATACTTATTTATCTCTCACCACTATATACATTTATTACATATTAATATAATTATCAATATCTTTTATACATAATGATAGATTCATGAACCATTCCAACATAAAAATATTAAATATTATTATAAATCTTAATACTATAAAATCAACATTATAAACCCAAAGATTAATATTATAAACTTTACAATAAATATTTTAAACCATAGGATTAATATTGTAAATTTTAATAATAAAAAACCCAATATATTATACTTCAATGTTAAAAACCCAACATCCCAATACTAAATGCAATATTATAAACCCAAAATTAAAAACTGCAATATCACAAATCAAGAGGATTAATATTATAAACCCAAGGGGAAATAAACGCAAAGCTTTAATATTATAAACCAAAGGAAAAATAATCAAAAGAGAAAAATATTAAACCCTAAGATTAATAATAATAAACCTAAGGCAAAATAAATCCAAAGAATTAATACTATAAACCCAAGTGAAAATAAAGTAAAAGGAAAAATATTAAAACTTAAGATTAATAAAAATAAAACCTAAAGGTTTAATATTATAAATCCAAAGGAAAATACACTAAATAGAAAAGCACTAAACCCTAGGAATAAAGTTTTACATTAATGATAAGAATAATGTGATACATCTAGATATTAAACTTTAAATCCTAACTCATTAAACCCAATATTATAAGTTCTAACATTAATATTATAAAATTTTAAAATTAATATTATAAACCCTAATAATAAATATAAACCAAAATGATTAATTTTATAAACCTTTAAAAATAATAAACTCAATAGATTAATATTATTAATTTAGTGATCAAAAATCATCTCACATAAAATTAATGAAAAATTATCATAAATCTTTCCGAAATCTTAATTTTCAAATAAAAAATCACATTCACATTAATTAAATGTTGTCGTTTATTTGAAGTTTGAATAAATGAAAAAGCATTCTCAGAAGTCTTGGGGAGATCATCATTTCTGTTAATTTTCAAAAAGAAAATCAACAACCAGGTTAATTAAATGTCTCCGTCTGTTTGAAGTTTGAAGAAACGGTTGCATCTTAAGAAAAAGAATAAGGTGTTTATGATAAAATTAAATATAAAAATTTTGGTTTCAGTAACCATTGGGCAAAAATTAGCGAGCAAAAACACCGCACTATCGGAAAATCAATCAGAAGTCATTCTCTCTGCCTGCGACTAAACGAGTCTACCATAAATAATTTATAAAATTAATCAAAAATATTTCCCCTAACATCTTAGTAAACGAGGGTCTATAAATAGTTTATACAATTAATTAAAAAAATTCGATGCACAAAGAGGTTAACAAATTAATTTATAAAATTAATCAAAAATCTTTCCCTTGGCATCTTAGTAAACGAGGGTCTATAAATAGTTTATAAAATTAATTAAAAAAATTTGATGCACAACTTTGAGATGGAAGGGATTTAAGTATATTTTCGGGGTCTGTTGATATTAGCATTCTCCATAAAATTCTTAAGTTGTGAATGGATATTCGTCATTATGGTCTGGGCAATCTTTAGCATCCTGAATAAGTTCATTGTAATCCATAAGCCATGCTCAGACATTCGTTGAATAAGCTCATTGTAATCCATAAGCCATGCTCAGACATTCGTTGAATAAGCTCATTGTAATCCATAAGCCATGCTCAGACATTCGTTTCAGATTAGGAGGGTGGTGGTGTATAATTGAAATCTATTGTTGCTACTTAGTGTGTCATGATATGTCAACCAGTTAATATTTTCAGGAAGATGGTTTTCTTGTTTGAGTTTCATTCCAAAGCTGTAGCTAGCTTTCTCTGTAGTACTGGAATTGTCATGTCCTGCATCCAGTAGCCACAGCCATCAACCGGAGACTCCAATTTTTCTGGACCGGAAAATTTTTTCGGGATTGGATATCTTGGCCTTATCTGCATTCATTTTTCAAAATCTCATAGGGATTTGAACCATGTCCTTAAACGACGTGTATCGGTACTTGAAGGCATAGGCATTTCAGGATTTTCCATCCATAGTAAATTTCCTTATGTGATGCCGTATCCTTAGAGTTATTATTTATGACCCAAAAGGTGGTGTCTTTTTCCGTGTCTGCCTCGAATCTTGGAACCATTGTTCCTGAGTCTTCTAAGTGTCAGTTTCATTGTCAGAGCTAGTGTAACATCACTCAAATTCACCCGTCTGGCTTTTACTCTATCCAGGCTTTATGCTCAGAATGTGGTCAGAGCCTGATTAATTTTTTTGACTCCAGATCGATTTGGAGATCCTTTTTAGGACAAAGGTACTATCCCTTATCTAGCGGTAGGGGATTTTGGAGGCGCATGGAGGGTGGGTCTGATGAGGGGGCCATGGAAGCTATGGTCCGGGCGGCAATCCAGGCTGAGAAGGCTTGGGTGGACGCCACGTTGTCGAGTGGTTAGCAATCCACCCTGGATGACGTGGTGGTCTGCCCGACGATGTGTGATGGCGACAGAGAACTTAAAGGTATCCACAGAGACAAGTCATCCAAGGAGGATTATAGGAGCGGCGTTAACTATCAGAAAAAGTTAATGCGCGAACATGATAGCAGTTTCAACAAGTCCTGAAACCCGGTCAAAACCTCTCCCCCGCCTTCTGCAATTTCATTGGACAACATTTTCCTGACCGAAAGAATTGAGAGCTTACAGGGCCTTGCCTTGGTGAGTGGCACTTCCCAAAAATGGACGATGCCACGATGAGAAAGTGGTTGGAGGTACAGTGGAAACCCATTATTGGATATATCCCCATCATTTTTAATCTTATGAATGAGTGGTACTGCTTCCACTTTCTGAAGGCCAGAGATGTAGAATCCATTTTGAAATGTCCTTAGGTTTTCAATAGGAGCTTTCTCGCCCTCTACAAGTGGTACATAGGTTTTGACTCTTTAAAAAACACTCCATCGAATAACCTTATCTGGGTTAAGCTCCCAAACCTGCCCCTGGAGTTGTGGTCCAAAAATACGCTAGCTGAAATAGGAAATTCTATTGGAAAATTTGTTTATGTCGACCCAAGATGCCTGGGCTTGAAGGACAAGAGAATAGCGTGGATACTTATTGAAAAAGCCTATGGGGGGGGGGGGGGGGGGGGTTCCCTGATCATGTTGAGATTGCTTGGAGAGACCAGAAGATCAATCAAAGACTCGATTTTTGGGGCATCCCTTTCAGGTGTTCTGCATGTCACAGAACAGGTCACCTCTATCGGTGCCAGTCATCAAAAAGTAGATTGTTGCATCGCAAAAACAGGGTAGACTCTCCCTTGCTCACGGAAAAGGAGATCCCATCTCCTTCAGCCTCCCTCTCCCCGACAGAACCTGTCAATGGGCAAGGCTACAAAAATATGGTAAACATTAGCTCCGGTTCTCCGCAGTCTCTGTCTCAGGAAGTCTCTATTGATCAGGAATCCAGACCGGAAGATTCCAGAAAGTTGAAAGGCTCCCCCATAATCAAGACTATGCCTTTCCATTGCCCATCTATCCCGGAACCTTCTGATGACAAAGCGGTCCCGTCCCCTCCACCTATTCTGTTTAAAGACTTTGTCGTGAGATCCCACCCCATTCTTATTTCCTCCTCTTCATTGTCGCCTAAACCGACCCTGAATTCATCCTCGAAAGGAAAGGAGCCAATAGCGGTAGTTACCCCTCTAAAATCCCCAATCTCCTCTCCTGTTAATCCATATGACAGTGACCTCGACTTCCTCTTAAGTAGGAAATCTCTGGAGCTGGAACCCCTGACTATCCATAAACCGGATAACCATGGCATGCCATTTATTAGCCCAATCTCAGCAAGGAATATTACTGTCAGAAAGAAGCAAAAAGGGGGCAACAGACATTTTAGGGGGAGGTCAATTGTTACAGACAGTGGTATAAGGAACCTATCCTTGACCGAGGTTCCCATATTCAACATGTCAGAGTCACAGCCTCTTAGAGAAAGCATGGCTGGTAACTGTTCCAAATGACCTTTATGATATCCATGAACATTAGGAGTCTGGGAGCATACCTCAAATTTATAGCGCTAAAGGATCTTTTCTATTCTGCTCAGCCAAAAATCATTTTAATTCAAGAGACGATGCACAATAGTCACGTGTCCATTGCCTATTTTAGGAAAATGCTTCCCCAATGATTCCTGGTAGCTTCAAAGGCAAGAGGCCTATCGGGTGGGCTGGCGGTTCTGTGGGACCCTGATTGGATCAAGGCAAAGGCATTTAAGTGTTTCGCTGGTATTCTCATTTCAGCATTCATCAGCGGAAAGATTGCCCTACTAATATTTTGAATACCTATGCTCCCTATAAGAATAGGTTCACCTTTTGGGATAAAATTTTTGCTACAAATTTTTTTTATATTGAATCATTGATTATTGCAGGTGATATCAACGTTACCCTAAGCTCTGAAGAAAGATGGGGAAACTGCAGGAATAGAGACCCGCTGGCTAATCGCATAAAGTATGAATTACTGCAGAGAAAATTTGTTGATATAGCTCCTTCTAAAATGATGCCAACGTGGGATAACGGTAGAACAGAAAAAGCTTATATTGCAAAGAGGATGGACCGATTCATCGTTCATGGCAGCATCATTGATAAAATGGGAATGCCACTCTCATCCATTGGGATTGCTCTTATATCTGACCATAAACCAATTTTTTTATGTTGGAAGGAGAATGGTATCAGAAAAGGGTACCCTTTTAAATTCAATAGATCATGGCTACATGACCCTGAGTTCAATGAAGTAGTAACTAATACTTGGAAGGACTTCTCTGAAAAGGCCTTGGCTCCCCCATTTATGACGTTCAGAGACAAGATGAGTGCCACGAGAAATGTGGTCAAAGATTGGCAGTTCAAAAAAAGATAGAGGGACAGAGCCTCTCTTCAGGAAACGCAATGGGAGCTGGACAGGATCCACAGGGATATGGACGCCGACTCATTTTCTTTCAGTATGAGATGTCGCATAAAAGAGCTAGAAAGGAAAAAACAGAACCTTTTAAAACAGGAGGAAGCTTTCTGGAATCTCAAGAGCAGAGTAACTTGGCTTAAGGAGGGTGATAGGAACACGAAGTTTTTTCATAAATATGCAAATTCCAGGCGACAGAAAAATACCATATGGAGGATAAGTGATGGTCAGGGAGGCTTTTGTGTCTCTCAACAAGATATCTCTAAGGAAGCTATAAGACATTTTCAAGGACAACATAAAAGAAGGGAAGGAAGCGGAATCCAGGACATCTTTTGGGGTATTGACTTAATGCCTCAAATGATCGATGATGAAAAAAATGAGAGTTTTTTTCAGCCTATAATAGAGGACGAGCTTATGGGGGTTTTGAAGGCCTTTAAAAAGGACAAATGTCCTGGCCCAGATGGCTGGACAATCGAATTTTATATCCACTTTTTTGACATCATCAAACAAGACCTACTGAGGATGGTCGAAGCTTCAAGAATGTCAGGCAGTATTCACCCGATTACATCCTCCACACATATAGCTCCTATCCCGAAAAAAGTGGAGGTGGTTTCCTTCCAAGATTTTTCGCCAATCTCCTTATGCAACATTTCTTTCAAAATCATCACTAAAATTATTGCGGAAAGGATAAAAGAGACTCTGGCCACTTTTCTCACTAAGGATCAACATGCTTTTTTAAAGGGCAGAAATATATTGGACGCTGTTGCCAATACTCAGGAGTGCTTGTTCACTATGCTCTCAGAGAAATCAGACGCTACCATAATGAAAATAGATTTACAAAAAGCCTATGACTGTTTGGACTGGGCATTTATAAAATGTTTATTAGCAAAAATTGGCCTGAAATCAAACTCCATAAGCTGGATAATGTCTTGTGTGGAGAATGTGAATTATGCAGTTAGCATTAATGGCATTCCCTCTCCATTTTTTCTAGCTGAGAGAGGGCTTCTGTCACACGGAATAAGTCTATCTTGCAGACAAGATAGACCTTCCTAGAATCTAAAGAAGACCTAATGACAAGCAAACCAACCAGACATTATCTTTCTCTAAATATGCTTTAATAAACAATAGCAAACAAGTGTTTTTAGGGCCTACCTTAGGTCCAACACAAGTTTGTGGATGCCCTCGCTTCTTCGATCCAGATGAGCTCCTTTGTCGCGAATCTGCAAACAAAAACAATGCAAACAAATTAAATAGCACCTAAAAAGCCAATTGCATAAAACATATTTAACATGAAAGTCAAGGAGTCCATGAAACAAATAACATGAGATACTTGTTGAGAAAAATGAGTTTGATTGTATTAATTCAAAAGAAGAATAACTTTACAACCTGTGCCTTGACGCTGTACAAGCTCCTCCCAGGGTCGAGCAAGAAGTCTCCTCTACTTTGACAAGTTTCACTCACTCCCCAATGAAACCAAAAAGGTATGTGATCTCTCCTCTTAGGCTTAACTAGGAAGTCTTGATTTCACCAGCATTTACCCTAAAAAATGTTCAGCTTCTAATCCCCTTAGCAACCAGCCCAATGCCTGTATTTATAGTGCAATGGAGGGAGGTTACTAAGTCCTCCTTCAAAGGGATAAAGCCCTCCTTCAAAGGGACAACTCCTCTCATCAAGGGATTAGCTCCTTCTCTTTTGGGATGCATGAACCACCTCAGAGCAAACAATCCACGTCAAAATTCCTTCTAGAAACCTCTAGAATTAACCCAAAGTGAGTTTTTTAAGATAAAAATTGCGCCTTTTGACTTTCACAGGGGTCTGCACCTACACCGTTAGGGACAGAGCGGGTAGGTCCGCAGCTTTTGTACACAGAAGGTGCGGGACCGTAGTTGACCGTGAGAGAAAGTGCGGAACCAGAGTTTTATTGATTTTCAATGTCTTTCTCTCATTTTCAAAGCTTTACTTGAAGAGCTGAGGTCTGAGACTTGCTTAGGAGGACAATACAAGTGATGATAGACCCATACTGACTGCAAATAATCATGGTGACGATATTTTTGTGTAACAGATTGCCCCCTAAAGTGCGAAGTCTGTAGTAGATGAGGATTTCATTTATCATTTACGAAGAGTGAAGTACTTTATCATTTCGAGGATCATCTTGTGGAGAGCCCGGTTGGAACCTGTAAAAACATTCAATGCAAGATATATATATATATATGAGATCATATCATCGCTGAGGTAGGCATTCCCATACTCAGATCAAAACTAACTAGAAAAACTAACTACTGCTCTGATATATGAATGATCTTGTAAAACATCACAAGTACAGACTCATGTGGACACAGTATGGACGCAGCCATCTGTTTATGAATAGTCCATTATATAATGAATACAAAATTCCTCGCAGCCTGGATTGTGGAAACTAGATCCAGGGTCTTCATTTCTACTTCCCGAAACAGTACGATCCTATCCATGCGAATGAATGTGTTGATGTCGAACATGGTAGAAACCACTTGATTACCAGTCAATGATGTAAATTGTTAACAAGTGTGAGAGAAACCACCAGTGATGTCAATGGCTCTCAAAGTACCCAGTACAATACATGAGATGCGAATAAATGTGTTGATGTCGAACATGTCACGGAATCCTTTGATCAAAAGTCAATGATGTAAACTGTCGTCAAAGGCGAGAAACCTACCATTGAGGCATGCAGATCTCAAGGTACTGACGATTTCTAGATCATCTTTCTAGATAATGAGCTGATGTCGATAGAAAGCGATCCGTCGTAGGCAATCCCACAACACGAAATCATAGATCAAGTTGAAGAAATTTAGTTGCAAGGACTGACTCAGGGATGGTCAAGATGGATGACAGATATTTTGCAGATGAATGGCTTATTGGCAATGACCTCTTGAACACATAACGATACAACAGATGGTTTGGTGACAATTGACCCAAAGTTAATACCCAGAAACCGGCTGAAGACTTTCAATGTGGTTTGATCAACTGTTAGGCAAAGGATTTCCCAACCTAGGTGAATGAAAGTGTCGTGTTCAAGAGTGGTTACAAAGTATGACAAACAGGCTCATTTTTCTCTCTTTTCCCCCACCATTTCTGGCAAGTACCTCTTTATTTTTGACAAGCTTGAGGAGGATAACATTTGCTTGATTATAAGCTCATCCTTCAGATGGTTCCAACTTAGTTTAAATTCGAACCCTAAGAAGGAGTGGTTCGTTCCTGCTTGTAATTGAACAGGTCCTTTACTGTGAAATTTTAACGAGTCCAGTATAGGAGAAACTCGGCGTTTTTCAATTTTAGAGAGTCTGAAAAAACTTAAGAAGACTCCAGGGTTAACCTTTTTTGTAAATTTATGTCTCCCAAGCCCGAAAAAGTATAAAATAATACTTGAGAGAACCGCTTGATCTTTTACGACCAAGGAGTACGTTTCGCCATTAGTGCCCTTGACCCGAAAAAGTAAAAAAGCGATCAATGACACATCGTTTTATAACCAATATCGAATTTGAAACGACAAAAATACGGCAATCTTTTCATGTTTTTACGGTCGGAAAAGAGCTGTAAGTGGACCGTCTTTTAATTCTGTTTTAACGAGTTTAAAAGAAACACTCGGCAATATTTTCATGTTTCAGGAGTCAGAAAAGAGCTTAAAGGTGACTCTACATGTTTTTCTGTCGAAAATGATAGATTTCGCCTGAATAATCCTTTATTCTGCACAAAAACACAAACATTACTCATACCTGTTTGAAATGGATAAAAATGTCACAAAAATACCTTTCCAAAATGAAACATAAACAAATTTGCAATTTATTTACTCAAAAAACTTATAAAAAGGGCCTTTGTCAGTTCATTTTTACCGTTTGAGTTTTGGGTGAGAAAATAGCGCTTTTGCTCAGAAAACTTCCCGTGAAGATTGCGGAAAATCCAACCGTTGGAATCGAACGTTGTCTTCTCCAGGTAATCCACATCATCCTGCTCTTCATTTTTAACCGTTTCATTTTTTGTTTTAGTCATTTATTTTATTTTTGGGAGGGTTTTTAGGCATAAAACCTGTGCGCGGGGGCCCGCAGGTTTACCACTGCTGGCCTGCGGACCCCGACTTTTTCTCCATTGGGAAAAAGCTCGGGGTCCGCACCTTCCATGTAGACAAATTGCGGTCCCACGCACTGTGTCTAACCCAGAGGGTGTGGTCCCCGCCGCAAGGGTTTTTAACCCAAAAATTCTCAAAAATGGACCAAACAAAACAATTTCTAGCAATTTAATTAATCTTTTTACTTGATGTAGAGAGTACATCATGCTAGATTGGCGTGAATGAGAGCATGAGGGCGTGGATGCTGCCGCATGGAATCATCAGCCTTCACTTGATGCTTTGAGGGCGTGCGGTTTGTATAAATTCTGGGCCATTCCTGGCATGAGGGCTCAGGTGGATTTCTTACAGTGGATGGTTGACAGATGGAGTGTATAGGACCAGTGCTTCTTCATTGGCGGCCACCAGCTCGAAATCGAGCTGGCGGACATATATTTCTTGACTGGTTTGCCTAAGAGAGGCGAAGACTTGACTCTGTTTGGGGCTAGGGCAGGTGGCCAGTCTATCGATAGCCTCAGACTAGAGTACTCCAACAGCCAGGCTAGTGACAAAGGGATAGACATAAAGACCATATCCTGTCCTGAACTCATGGTGATTGCGTTTACTATCACCAGACTTTGCGGAGCTGCCGCATTACATATTGCCACCAGATCCCAGATTCGTATGGCAGTTGATTGCTTCCGAGGCACCATCTTCAACTGGTGCGATGCTGTGTTGGCCAATGTGAAAGGCCAACTGACCAGGGCCAAGAACAGACGACTAAAGACCTTTGGTTATGGGGCTTTGGTTGTGAGTTTTGGCCTGGAGAGGGTTCCTATGTTGATCCCACAGCACCTTACCGTTGGAGCTGGGCTTCCTCGAGAGCCCAAACTGATGCGATGGGTCGCAGTTATGGCCCGTCACCCGGATGAGAGGACGGAGGTTGCTCGATTCAAACCTGAGTATTTCCAATGGCTGGAAAACCAGGTCTTTTCTATTCAAGACTTCCCTTATGCTGGGCTAGATTTTCATGGTGACCCAGACATGGTTCTTCCACCAGGAGAGCAGTGGGATGATTCAGGTAAAATCCTTTTCAACATTTTATTTTATTTTATTTTTTTTCCATCGTCTCAAAACTGATAGTAGAAAATTTCAAATGCAGATGTGGGTCCACAGCGACTAGCCGCTCTCCAGCCTTTCGAGGGGAAGCAACCAGTTGCACCCGCCCCAGCCCCACAGGACGAATCATCAGAGGTTTTGGCCGAGTTGGAGGGTCATCTCGAGCGCTTGATAGGAGATATTCCCGAGACCACTATAGATGACATTCCTCGTCGACTTCAGTGTTATGTGATTGGAGTCCCGGGACCTTTTAGGAGGTTCCTTTGCAAGGTGGTCCATGCAGTGGTTTCTTATAGAGATCATCACCAGTGATAGGATGATCGCCTATTGTGGGCACATGTGACATTTTTGTTTTTTGTACTTATCATTTTTGCCGATCATAAGGTGTTTTTCAACCTATGATCGAGGACAATGTATTTTTTGACACACTCCTATATATATATATATCACTATTACCGGCTTATCTTGTAAATCATGTTATGGAATGGTTTTAAATTTACATGTATGATTATTGCAAATGTATATTTAACATTCGAGAAGCAATTGCATCTGCTAATGTATTTAAAGATCTTGGAATATGCTGATATTCAATATAATCAAATTCATGTTCCAAGAGACGCACTCTCAAAAATAATCTTAATAACACTGGATTTCTAATGGCATACACTCTATTAAGCTGTAATACAATGAGTTCAGAATCTAACCTCACTATCAAACTCTGAATCCCAAATGAAATAGATTCAGATAATAACTCAATTACTGCACTATACTCGACAATGTTGTTCATTGTTTGACCGAGGCTTACCCCATGCATAGATACTAACTCGTCAGAGGGCGAATAGATAACCCAAGCTGCGGAAGAGATGTTCCGTGTATTACGACAAGCACCATCAGTGAAACCAATGTATGTTTGGAGAGGCATCGACATCTGCAATATCAAGAGTAAAACCAAGATAAGCAGGAATAATGACGAAAAACACTCTCTAAGCTAAGCACACTTGTTTAAACTAAAACACACCAGCTAGAAAGAAAAAATATCCTAACTAAAAATCTCCATACCCATCCTTTAAGCATAATACCTCTTCAAGTAAAGACCATTTCTGGGTTTACCCAAAGAGTCCCCGTCAAAGTCTACCAATTCATAGGCCCCCTTGGCTAGCTTTCGCTTGACAACATAGGGACCATGCCACATAGGAACGAATTTTCCAGCGCCTAATTTATCATTAGCTTGATCATAAACTAAGACTAGATCTCCTTCCGAAAAATTTAGAGGGGTCACATTTTGATCATACTGAGCTTTCATGCGTTTTGCGTGAGTCTCGATCGCCAATGCAGCATCACGTCTGTTGGTAAGGTAAATCCCCTCTGCGGATAGAGGCGATCCCACTAGCCTATCACAGAACTAGCCACAAACAAACCACGCTGCTACGCAAGTCCCTAGTTATGCATCAAAGGTGAATCAAGAAGACTAACCTGGAGTCCAACGCTATGATTGAAGCAGAGTTGATATCCTCGCTCCCTTGCTCCAATAGATCATAACGAATACCTGCACATGCAAAGGAAGAGACAGATACCAACATAAAAACTACCAAGGCACAACTATATTTCAGTCAGAAAGGAAATAAATCAACATATCACCATGATAGATAATGAGATTGGAACTATAATAGCAGTCGCTCATCAATTAATAAACAGGAAAAGTTACAACCATTGTTCTGACGTCGACCCCTCTCCTGGCTGGGCGAGTAACTATATGTGTCTTGACATGCATCTCCTCTCCGGCAACATAACCTCTCTAGCACTCACTAGTATTTCTCCAAGAACTCAACATCCAACACTCCATCACCAAATCACTAGCATAACACTAACACCAACACTTTAGCTTGTCCAATGCATCATGACAAGCTTATATAGATGAAGAAGGGAGGAGGATGCGATGAACCGGGACACCTTTCGCGGATTTAGCAAAAGCCATAAAGATGGATAAAGCTCGACAAAAGACTGATTTTTTATCCTCAGAAAAGCTCCATGTAATGAAGGAAACAACGGTCAGACGTGCATTAAGGAAAAAAGCACGACTAAATTTGGTTGGCGCGACTATTGCTCTAAGAAAAAGCGCCAATGGTCGCGCCCTCTTTTGAGGATCTCCACCATTGGCGCGGGTAGAATACTGTGGACTTGCGCCAATGGAAAAATAGCACTTTTTAGGGATGATCTGCAGAAGGTGTCTTTAGGGAACATGGAGTACATACTCAGGGGAACATAATGCAAGTGTTTTTAGCCTTTGTCACTTCTTATAACTCCTGGGATGTGTCCTCCAAGGTACGACAAGAGGAGTAACAGGGATGGTGACAAATTATTGTGTAACAGATGCCCCCTAAATCATGAAGTCCAAGAGGTGGAGAGGGGTGAAATGCTTTACAAGAACACACATAAGAGCACATATAGTTACTGCCACCGAGGAGCCGTATTAAGAGACATGACTGATAGTTCAATTACAAGATGTACGTGGTATGGTCGCAGCCATCCATAAGAGAGTACATAAATAATCTAGATCCATAGTATGGACGCAGCCATCTGGTTAGGATCAATGAATTGACTCAGGTATGGTCGCAGCCATCCAGTGAATGAGTCAAGTACCAAGAATCACGCCTGGATTACAACAGACACAATCCAGGGTCTTGCGCTCCATCTCGACCTGAACAAGAGTACAAGTTCAAGCATGTGAATATATGAGCTGAAGTCGAACATGCATGAACATCGTCTGATTACCAGTCAATGGTGGAAACTGTTAACAGACGCGAGAGGTACCACCAATAATGACAATGGCCCTCAAGGTACTATAGGTACAATCTACGGCATGTGAATCAATGAGCCGAAGTCGAACACCCGTAGAATCATTCGATCGGAGGCCAATGATGAAAACCTCACGTCGAACACGAAGAACCTGCCATTGAGGCATGCAGGCTCCAAGGCACCGGAAGGGAGTCTCTAGGTCAACTTCCTGGATAATGAGCTGAAGTCGACAGGGAGTGACCTTGATCGAAGGTGGGCCATAATGTTTCCCACATCATCGACACGAGACAGAGAGATAATGTCGTGAATCAAGTTTGTACGAACTATCAGAGGGAGGTTTTTTATTTGCAGAGGTCAACTTCTCTTGAACATATCGGCGACACATTAACGGAATTGGCAGTATTTGACATCAAGGTATCAAAGGTCATGATGACGAGGCAATGAATGGATGAGAGGTCAAATAAGGTACCCAAGTCCATGGGAGCAAGTGAAAAATATGAGATGAGATATCCCCACCCTGGACACAATAACAAAAAGTGCCATGTTCAAGAGCGACATACTGCCGTTACGGTAATAATTATGGTTCAAAAAAATTATTTTCCCCCCACCATTTCTGGCGATTACCCCAGTTATTTTTAACAAGCTTGATGGGGATAGCATATGCTTGTGTTGTGACAAAATCCGATGTCATTAAGTTTTAACGAGTATGACAAAGGAAGAACTCGACGTCTTTTCATGTTTAGAGAGTTTGAAAAGACAGCAGAAAAGGAAACTCCAGGGATGTCCTTTTTCGTAAAGTTGTGTCTCTCGGGCCTGAAAAAGTATAAAATAATACCTGAAAGAACCGCCCGGTCATTACGATCGAGGAGTACTTTTCATGATTAGTGACTTTGAGCTGAAAAAGTAAAAAAGCGGTCAAAACCACGTTGTTGCGTAACCACTAACGAGTTTGAAACGACAAAAACCCGGTAATCTTTTTATGTTTTAACAGTTGACAAAAAGAACTTAAAACGACCGCCCCTTATCACCATTTAACGAGTCAAGAGGAGGGACTCGGCAATCTTTTCCTCTTTAAATGGTCAGAAAAGAGCTGAAAGCGGACCTCCATTTTTATTTTCTTTAACGAGTCAAAAAGGAAAAATACTCGGCAATCTTTTCATATTTTACGCGTCAGAAAAGAGCGTAAAGGTGACTCGTCCTGAAGGAACAAGTGGTATAAGGGATAGCAACTGGTTCCGGTAATGGTGGAACTTTACTTGAAACACGTAAAGGTTAAGAGGCTGGCTAATAAGACCACTCATCGCTGCGGTTCCTCAGGAAAGGAGAAACAACCAAGTGAAAGCATATGATCAGCCAAAAAGATGGTGGTGATGGAATGAAACAACCAAGGCTCATCTAGCAGAATTTTAGCGGATAAAAGGCAATCACGGGATGTAAATGGGTTCATTTTTACACAAGCTTGAACCATGAAGAACTTTGCTTGTTAAAAAAAAAATTGTTGCATGCCCCCAGCATGATTATACCAATCGAGGTACATGCCCCCCAAGCTTCATGGCATTCACAGAGTGGATGGAATGAAGGTTTACTTGGAAAGACTCGATTGGAGGATGCCCCCGGGCTTCAGTCACGCGCCCGGGTAAGCTACCGTCATCAGAATGACGGGGTGGGTGCTGGGACATTTCCTGTGGAAATAAGACCATTTAGGAATGGCAGGTGGCTATATGTGAAGTGCGAACCGGGGAATGAAAGTTGGTCTACGACTTTGATCGTTATTCCTTCATGCGGAAAACACATCACTCTGAAGAGTGAGGACACAATAGCACGTATGCGATAAATATAGTCTCGTCCAAGGAGTAAATTGTAATCTAACGAACCTTGGACTACCATGAGACCCATTTGGATAGTCTTCCCTTCTAACGTGATAGGTACATTGGGAAGAATTCCTAAAGGTCGAGTAACCTCTCGATGGAAACCTATAAGGCTTCGCATCTCAGGCAGAAGCAGTGGGGAACCAAGTGCTTCCCAGGCTGTTGAAGAAAGGATACTCACAGGAGATCCTTCATCAATAATTGTACCAGCCATAACCATGCGATAGACTTGAACTATAATTCGAAATGGTATGGAGGCTGGTAACCGAGGATTGACTAGTTGATCCCAATTAAAGGAAATAACTAGGTTGCTCGGAGGTGGGACTGGATAGACAGCCGGATATGCCTCTAATGGACTTTCTTCCTGTTGTGAAGAAATGAGAGGGACGCTCACTTGATCATTAACGTCTGCGTCAATGAATAGAATTCGGATGGTGGGTTCGTCATTCTTGGCAGTGATAACATCATCTGAGGAGGTAATTTCTGAAGGCGAAATCGGGTCACTTGTAATCCTGACCGTTTGACTGTTGTCTGGTTTGGATTCAGATGTAGGATCATCTAGGGGTGGAAGTTCTGAAAGCAAAACCGAGTCACTTGTAAGCCGGACCTTTTGACTTTCGTCTGGTTTAGATTCAGATGTAAGAGCAGCTAAAGATGGAACTTCTGTAGGCAAAACCGGGTCACTTGTAAGCTGGACCTTTTGAAAGACCGGGTTACTTGTAAGCTGGAACTGTGGACTTTCGGTTGGTTTGGACTCAGGGGGTTCATCTTTGATGATCAAGTGGTGCGTAGATGATGAACATAAATCACTTGTTCCGACCAGGGACTGGTCTGGAGCAGGATGAGCACAGGTAGGTTCAGGAAGAGAAAGCTGGACCAAAGAGGAATCATGTTTGATCACTTGGTTAGCGGAGAGACGCTCTCCAGGTGTAAAAAGATGCTGATATCCAATGGGTAGTTGGGGTAAGGGATCCGACAGAGTTTCCAAAAGATGGGAAGCTTCATCCATAAGTGGACAAAGGCGAAGGAGATGATTACCTTCACAAAGTCGACAAGGGAAACGAACCTTCCCTTTTCTGTTACCAACTAGTAAGGTATCGTCGATTTGTGACAGCAAGGGGCGAGTCGGGTCACGGGACCATATATCTAGGATCCTGGGAATGCCAGGACAATCAGAAAGAAAATGGTCCCCTTTGCATAATCGACAAGGAGACCGAAGCTTCCGTGGAGGAGCAGAAGGTGGTTCTATTTCTGATAGTTTCGTGGTAGATACGACCTTCCCCTTAGAAGACTTCTTCTTGTTGGTCTTCTTCTTCTTCTTCTTAGTCACCTGGTAAGTGAAATCCAAGGTTTCACCAGGCGAAGTAGAAGATGAGGACGCAGCAATAGGCGAAGAAGGAAATGGGTCCACCTTAGAATCAACATGGTGTTGTCCGGGTGGAGGAGGTGGTGGTGGGACAGGAGTCATCACACTTGAGACCACCGAGTTTGAAAACAACCATACGGGTAAACCAATGGTCAACCCAGGCAAAGACAATGTTGCGATATACTGAACGCCAACATTTCCGACAGAAGGAAATGGGCGAGGGTTCCCATCAGGAGGAACACCTTGGCCGGTGGGCACCGGAAAGGCTGTCATTGAACGAGAAATAACCCTACTCAAGCTAACGCAAACAAAATCTAAATGGGTAATGTTATCGTGGCCAATAACTTTTTAAGATACTGAACTTAACCTTTTCATTTTTTAAGAGTTGGGAAAAGGGTAAAAGATGACTCTAGTCTCCTTCGAATATTTAATGAGCACGAAGTGACAAGACGCTCACAGGCACCTTTTCGTTTAGGGAGTCTGAAAAGTATCAAAAGTGACTGCTCTGGAATTCTAGGTAGAGGGTGTGCCAAACTTTTCGCAAAACCACAGAATACTTTTTAGGGTACGGGTGGTCGATCTTCGTGAATGCTGTGTTCACTGCATTGCGAATCGTAGGGTGGCTGACATGGCTTCCTATGGATAAAGGGTTTATTCCTATAGGGGTCTCCCAATATATACTCGACGGTACATGGGAGCACAGTCCGTATTGGCAGCTACCGTTTAACCGTGGAGGAATCACCCAACCACTCAATGATAAACTACCAGGTTTAACGACGCCGGAACACGTCTCTAACCTAGACCTCTAGAGTGTTTGCGTTATGTTCCAATGCGTTGTTATGTTCATTTGGTTCATTTTAAAGTTTATCTTTGATTATGTTTCAGTTTTTTGGTCCTACCGTATGTGATATCTCGAAAACTTCTTACATGCAAACTATATGCCGAAATTAAATCATTTGATTCGATGAATTCTATCTACAGGAGGGTTGAGATCTTTTTCACAAACGAAACGATCACTTCAACAAATAACAAAGATCCTAATGCAGCTAATAACAAGAAACGAAATTTTGTCTTTTTCTTTTTAATAGCAACAAATAATAATAAATGCTAACTACTATGATGCAAGAGATTTTTTGTTTTTCTTTCCTTTAAGATGGCATGATGCATGTAAACAAATTCTAAGAGATATGCACAATCCAAGTTCAGTCAATGAAATAGAACCAATTCTAAAACACAAAATGAACCATGCAAGCAAGGAAAAACACAAAGACTAGTGAAATCCAAAGAAGCTAGAAGTGAAGTATTCAGAGTATAGAAGATCAAGCTTTAACAAATCACTGGATAAGTGCAGAACAATCAACAAGCTGACTGGATAATCAAGAGACCGAAACTTCCCACAGAAGGCTAGACTTGCAAAGTCACTGGAAATAAGCAAACAGCTGAGGGATACAGGCTAAGACCAGTCAAGCAGAGGTTCAACACAGTTCCAGAGGCCGAAAGAGATATATAAAGAGACTGAATGAGCTTTCCACCCACACACAGGCAAAATTTACAGAGCTGGCGCGACTGTCAGACTGCAACTTGCGCTACCACAGAATTGGCGCGAGTTGCTTTTGAGAAACGTGCACCAACTGGCGCGACTGTCAGAAAAATAACCGCGCCAATTAAGCTTGCCAACTAAAAAGGTAAAAGATACGACCTCAGGTCAGGTTGACAGTGCTCAGATGGGTCAAACAGTAAAGAATCAACTCAAAACTGACTCAGGAAGCTCATGCACTCAAGCAAGCAGAAGAAAATTAACATGTAAGACAGAAATCAAAGAGTTACTCCCCAGTGGAGTCGCCAATTTGTTGGTAAGGTAAATCCCCTCTGCGGACAGAGGCGATCCCACTAGCCTATCACAGAACTAGCCACAAACAAACCACGCTGCTACGCAAGTTCCTAGTTATGCATCAAAGGTGAATCAAGAAGACTAACCTGGAGTCCAACACTATGATTGAAGCAGAGTTGATATCCTCGCTCCCTTGCTCCAACAGATCATAACGAATACCTGCACATGCAAAGGAAGAGACAGATACCAACATAAAAACTACCAAGGCACAACTATATTTCAGTCAGAAAGGAAATAAATCAACATATCACCATGATAGATAATGAGATTGGAACTATAATAGCAGTCGCTCATCAATTAATAAACAGGAAAAGTTACAACCATTGTTCTGACGTCGACCCCTCTCCTGGTTAGGCGAGTAACTATATGTGTCTTGACATGCATCTCCTCTCCAACAACATAACCTCTCTAGCACTCACTAGTATTTCTCCAAGAACTCAACATCCAACACTCCATCACCAAATCACTAGCATAACACTAACACCAACACTCTAGCTTGTCCAATGCATCATGACAAGCTTATATAGATGAAGAAGGGAGGAGGATGCGATGAACCGGGACACCTTTCGCGGATTTAGCAAAAGCCATAAAGATAGATAAAGCTCGACAAAAGACTGATTTTTTATCCTCAGGAAAAGCTCCATGTAATGAAGGAAACAACAGTCGGATGTGCATTAAGGAAAAAAGCATGACTAAATTTGGTTGGCGCGACTGTTGCTCTAAGACAGAGCGCCAATGGTCGCGCCCTCTTTTGAGGATCTCCACCATTGGCGCGGGTAGAATACTGTGGACTTGCGCCAATGGAAAAATAGCACTTTTTAGGGATGATCTGCAGAAGGTGTCTTTAGGGAACATGAAGTACATACTCAGGGGAACATAATGCAAGTGTTTTTAGCCTTTGTCACTTCTTATAACTCCCGGGATGTGTCCTCCAAGGTACGACAAGAGTAGTAACAGGGATGGTGACAAATTACTGTGTAACAACGTCGATTCTCATCTAATTGAGCCAAGTATAACAAACGCTTTTCCTCTTCAGAAGTGGCTGGAAGTAACTCGATGGCCATTTGCGGTGACGGGATTTCGCATTCAATGGGTAACACAGCTTCCAAACCATAGACTAGTTGGAAAGGAGTGAACCCTGTTGATGTTTTTACTGAAGTTCGGTACGCCCAAAGCACTGAAAATAGCATGTTGTGCCAATTCGACCGATGAATCCCAATGATTCGTCAGATCATGATAGCTAAAACTTTGTTGATGGATTCAACCAGACCATTCGCTTGTGGATAATAAGGAGTTGAACTGTCGTGACGTAAACCAAGCTGGCCTGTAAGTTCAGTCATCATAACATTTCGAAAACGACGCCCATGATCAGTGATTATCACTTGTGGGACACCAAACCTAGCAATTATATGATTGAACACGAAAATTGCAGCTGTCTTGCCGTCTGCCTCAAATGTAGGCATCGCCTCGGCCCACTTAGTAAAATAATCTACCGCAAGGATGATATACGCATGCCCCCCAGCCGAGTGAGGGCTACATGTAATAAAATCGATACCCCATTTGGCAAAAGGACCAACGACAATTATAGGGTGGAAAGGAGCAGGTGGAGCGCGCATATTTCGATCAAATATTTGGCAGTTGTGGCATTTTCGGACCGCCGTAATACAATCTTTAAATAAAGACGGCCAAAGGTAGCCAGCGCGCAATATCTTTTGGGCTGTGGCATACCCAGACATATGACCGCCACATGCTCCAGAGTTACAGTCATTTAGAACCCTTTCATCTTCCTCGTGAGTTTTAAGCAACGTCGAAAAACAGTGTCCGCCCCACAGCGATAAAGAGTATCTCCAATAATCCTGAATTGTTGGGACTGGAATCGAATTTTTCGACGTTTTGACCTTGAAATTTCTGGCCGAAAGGATTGGGTTTGGAGATAAACGATGATATCCCCATACCATAGATCTAAAGTGCTGATTAGAAACAAGGATTCATCCGCAATGGGCTCCTCCGCCACAGTTTCCGTGTTAGCACGCGGGAAGTCACACATTAACTCCAACAAAACTAGAGATTTCTTAGACTTGGATTTCTCAAATTCCAAGTCGAACTCCTGCAGGATAAAAATCCATTTAGAGTACTTGCCCCCTAGCAATTGCTTGGTCAAAATGTAGATCATAGGGTTGCAATCCGAAATTACTGTAGTTTTACGTAGTAAAATGTAGTGACGAAAACGTTGGACAGCTTGAACAACTGCGAAAGCCAATTTCTCCACATGTGAGTATTTTAGCTCAGTTGGATTTAAAGTTCGATTAAGGTAATATATCACATGTTCAGACACTATCTTTCTCTAAATATGCTTTTATAAACAATGGCAAACAAGTGGTTTTTAGGGCCTACCTTAGGTCCAACGCAAGCTTGTGGATGCCCTCGCTCTTTTGATCCCAATGAGCTCCTTTGTCGTGAATCTGCAAACACAAACAAGGCAAACAAATTAAATAGCACCTGAAAAGCCAATTGCATAAAACATATTTAACATAAAAGTCAAGGAGTCCATGAAACAAATAACATAAGATACTTGTTGAGAAAAATGAGTTTGATTGTATTAATTCAAAAGAAGAAGAACTTTACAACCTGTGCCTTGACGCTGTACAAGCTCCTCCCAGGGTACAGCAAGAAGTCTCCTCTACTTTGACAAGTTTCACTCACTCCCCAATGAAACCAAAAAGGTATGTGATCTCTCCTCTTAGGCTTAACTAGGAAGTCTTGATTTCACCAGCATTTACCCTCAAAAATGTTTAGCTTCTAACCTCCTTAGCAACCAGCCCAATGCCTGTATTTATAGTGCAATGGAGGGAGGTTACTAAGTCCTCATTCAAAGGGATAAAGCCCTCGTTCAAAGGGATAGCTCCTCTCATCAAGGGATTAGCTACTTCTCTTTTGGGATGCATGAACCACCTCAGAGCGAACAATCCACATCAAAATTCCTTCTAGAAACCTCTAGAATTAACCCAAAGTGAGTTTTTTAAGATAAAACTTGCGCCTTTTGACTTTCACAGGGGTTCGCACCTAAACCGTTAGGGACAGAATGGGCAGGTCCGCAGCTTTTGTACACAGAAGGTGCGGGACCGCAGGTGACCGTGAGAGAAAGTGTGAAACCAGAGTTTTATTGATTTTCAATGTCTTTCTCTCGTTTTCAAAGCTTGACTTGAAGAGCTGAGGTCTAAGACTTGCTTAGGAGGACAGTACAAGTGATGATAGACCCATACTGACTGCAAATAATCATTGTGACAATATTTTTGTGTAACAACTTTGTCAAGGGTGCCCCCTATCTCCTCTTCTGTTTATCATGGAAATGAACTCGCTAAGCCTTCACATCAACAAGGCGGTCTCAGAAAATAGGTGCAAGCTCGTCAAGATTTGCAGGAAAAATTTCTTATCCCACAATCTTTTTGTTGACGATGTGCTTGTTTTCGCTTTGCTCTGCAGGGCTTCGTGGACTTGCCTCTTTGATATCCTGAATAGATTTCAAAGTGCGACTAGTTTATATATAAACAGAGCTAAGTCCATTCTTTACCATAATGATACAAACACAGAATTGGTTAATTGGATCTCTTAGTTATTTGGTATAGAAGCAAGGTTGATCAAGGATGGTGTAAAGTATTTGGGATTCCAATTAAAGGCAAACAGTTACTCTAGTGCAGACTGGCAGTGGTTGATTGACAGGTACTTCAAAAAGATCTTTGCTTAGGAATTCAAATGCCTGTCCTTGGCGGGTAGAATTATTTTGACACAAGTCGTCTTGACGCAGCTGGCTGTTTACTGGGCCCATATTTTTTTCCTTTTTGCAAGTATAATTCACAAAATGAACAAGATCTCTGCTAATTTTATATGGGGTGGTAAATCTCACCATAAAAAATACCACCCATTGAGGATGGAAAAGATTTCATCACCAAAGAGCTTAGGAGGCTGGGGATTACTAGATCTGAGGATCTTTGGTAAAGCTCTCCTATGCAAGTCTTTATGGAGGGGGATCTTTGGGGATGGGCCGTGGAGCAACACTATTAAGAAGAAATATATGAAAGGAAGGGATATAGAATTCTGGTACAGGAAAGTTAAGATTGGAACAAAATATGGTTCGGCCATTTGTCTCAGTTTTCGAAAAGTTGAGCAATTTTTTCTAAAGAACTTTAAGTGGAAATTTCAAACGGGCAGTAGAATTCTGATTGGAATCGATCCCTTTGTAGGAGGTCGGGAGGGCATCTCCATTCCCGAGAAGCTTCTTTGTTTCTTCCACAGAATTGGTATTTTTACTTGGGATAAGCTCATCTCTGCCTGGCACGGTCTTATCCCCCTATGGAAGGAGGCCTATGATCTCGGCATGCCGGCTCCTCTGGCTGGCCTTTGGAACTCCGTCATCTCATATCTGAAAGGTTGTGGTTTTCATCGTTTTGGGACTACAGACTATCTGATATGGTCAGTTCCTAATGCAAAATTGGTTGTTCAAGTAAAAGACATCTACTCTAATCTGATTAGTCCTAAGGCTTTTTGCTGCAGTTCAATTTTTCCTTCGCTCTTATGGAAGTCAGGCTGCCCTCCGAAATCAATTTTTTTCTCGTGGCTTGTGTTCTACAACAAAAATTTGACATGGGAGAATTTGAGAAAAAGGAATTGGCACGGGCCGAGCAGATGCGCGATGTGTGACTCTCACGAGGAATCCAACTTTCACATGTTTTTCCAATGTCAATCTGTGATGCAAATCTAGAAAGTCTTGGCAAATCTTTTTGGTTTCCCTCTCATTGCTTTTATTTCCATTCAGGCAGCGTTTGAGTGGTGGAGCACGGAAAAAGAACCATGGAGACCTATGATTATTATTGTTCTGTGGTGTCTTTGGAAATGGCGGAACAACAAGATTTTCAAGGAATCAAAGTCCCCTCTCATGTCTATCTTGCAGTATATCATCTCGGTCTATGATTCTATTCCAAAAACACAGCCCAAACTGCAGAAAGGCTACAGAACTAAGGATACATGCTTCCGCTTAGCGACTCCAAGGGCGTTTTTTAATGGTGCAGAACAAAACAAAAATTGTGGATGTGGGGTTCACATCATTATGGACAAGAATATGCAATACTTGATTTCATGGAATGGAGGGAGGGGCTCAAATAGCTTGGCGGAGGTGCGAGCCCTTGCAGGTCTTCTTGCTTTTTGCATTTTTTTGATATCCAGTCTATTTCTATCTTTGGTGATTCAAAATCTATGATCGATCATGTCATGGGTTCTAGCCACATCAGATGCCCCCACTTAGCAGACTGGTTGGACAGGATCATGTTTCACTGGGGTCTCATGAAAGACAGCTCAATTCAGCACATTTGCCACGATCAAAATCAGCAAGCGGATTCTCTGTCAAAGGAGGGTTTGCTTCTCGGGACAGGGTCCTGGTCCTTGAAGGTTACTCTTGACGAGAATTCCTGGCTCATCCAGGATTTCTCCATTCCTGGCTGCTGACCTTTTCTATGTCTTTTCCTTATTATCATCTTTTGCTTCTATATGTTTTGAACATGTCATGATATATTGATGCCCAGTGGTATCTCTTATCTGAATAGATCTAGTATGTGTCACATATGTACAGTTTTGTTTTATGTCTGATGCCCTTTTTGGGATTTTTTGTCACCAGTTTTGCTTCCTAAAAAACAGGATCATACAGCTACTGAATGTTGTTATATGTACAATCTGGATCTTATATTCTCTCAATATAATTTGTATGATGCTTTTTCATTCTGAAAAAAAAAAAAAAAAAAAAAAAAAACAAATTAATTTATAAAATTAATCAAAAATCTTTGCCCTAGCATCTTAGTAAACGAGGGTTTCTTCCTTCCGAATGTTGTTGGGTGTGGAGCCTGATTATCTTCTATAGTACCGACATATTGGACCCCAGTTCAAAATGGGGCGGCAACGCCGCCCGTAAAATAATCGCTGCAGTGGGGGGTCCAGGGGGGGCGGCAGCGACTTTTGGGAGCCCCCCCCTGGTGGGGGGTTTCGGGGGCAGCGCCCCCGAAGCTAAAAACAGCTGTAAAATTGCCTTGTAAACATATAGTAATTTCTAGTCAATCTGGGCCGTTCATTAGGCGGATGATCTGACGGTAGAACTTATGTTTAGTTTAGGGTTTTTTGCCCTAGAAGGAAACCCCTCTCTTTATATGAGGGCATTGTATTTGAGGCTGTGATATAGATGTGTATTCGGTGAGCGAGAAACATAGAGGTGAGACTGTGAGAGAAAACAGAGGATATTACAGTGGTTTTGTTGTAGGTTGTATCTCTTCATTTTGCTGGATAATAGAAAGGAAGGACTGGCTGTTCGGGGTGGACGTAGCCCAAACTGGGTGAACCACGTATATCTGTGTCTCTCTTGTTTTGTGCGTTTTCTGTGTTTATATTTCTGCAATATTATATGTGTTCCATTGCTCCGTAATATATAATTTTCTAACAACTGGTATCAGAGCCGAAGGTCTATTTGGCTGATAAACTCGCAGGAAAGAAGGGTTCCTGGTTCGAGTGGGAGCAATGGCGGAAGATGGTAAGTTTAGGGTCGAGAAATTTAACAGCCAAAACTTCTCGCTGTGGAAGATGCAGATGGGAGATTATCTGTATCAGAAATATCTATACCTACCATTGGGCGGAAAAGCAAAGATGCCGACGGGTATGAAAGACGAAGAATGGAACCTTCTCGATAGAAAGGCACTCGGAACAATACGGTTGTGCCTTGCTGCATCAGTCGCCTTCAACATTTCGAAGGAAACCACGACAGAGGGTTTGATGCAGACGTTGTCGAAACTATATGAAAAACCCTCGGCCTCAAACAAGGTATTTCTTATGAAACGGTTATTTAATATGAATATGTCGGAAGGTGGATCTGTTGCAAACCATTTAAATTATTTTAATACAGTTACAAGCCAGTTAAGTTCTGTAGGGGTAAACTTTGATGATGAAGTTAGAGCTCTGTTATTCTTGTGCTCATTACCAGAAAGTTGGAATGGTTTGGTAATGGCCATTAGTAACTCCGTTTCTGGATCTAGTACTTTAAAGTTTGATGATGTTGTCGGTGCTATCCTTAGCGAGGAAATGCGACGGAAAAGCTCTGGTGAGACATCGGGAAATGATTTGAGTGCAGAGTCTAGAGGAAGAAAAATGGAAAGAGGAAAGAGCTCAGGATATCGCAGTAAATCAAGGAAAGGCAGATCCAAGTCCAGATCGGGGATAGTGTGCTGGAAATGTGGAAAGAAAGGACACCTAAAGAAAGACTGTAGATCTTGGAAGGGAAAAGAAGGAGATGCACAGCAAGAAAACAATCATGAAGCAAATGTGACCGGTGAGGTGTTACAAGATGCTTTGATTCTTTCTTTTGAAAATATTACTGATTCCTGGGTGGTAGATTCAGGGGCTTCATTCCATGCCACACCTGATAAGAAATACTTTCATGACTATGTTCAAGGAGATTTTGGACAAGTTCGTCTAGGTGATGATAAACCATGTAAAATCGTTGGAATGGGTAAGGTTCTTGTAAAACAGCAGAATGGAAACCAATGGCTACTAAAGGAGGTAAGGCATGTTCCAGATCTAAAGAAAAATCTGATTTCAACAGGGCAGTTAGGCAGTGAAGGTTGTGTGACAACTTTCACAGATAAAGCTTGGAAGGTCACTAAAGGAGCCCTGGTAATAACAAAAGGTGAATAGGTTGGTACATTGTATTTATGCAATGGTATTTCTAACTCTGTTAATGCTTTAACTTCCAGAGGAGCAGATGCAGCATTATGGCATCATAGGCTTGGACACATGAGTGAAAAAGGGATGAAGATTCTTCACTCAAGGAATTTGTTGCCGGGTTTGAAGAATGTTGATTTGGACTTCTGTGAGAACTGCATTTATGGAAAACAGAAGAGAGTCAGATTTCTCAGAGTTGGGAAAGAAAAGAAGAACGAAAAATTAGAGCTTGTGCATACAGACGTATGGGGACCTTCTCAGGTATCATCTCTCGGTGGCTCTCGCTATTATGTTACTTTTATTGATGATGCAACTAGAAAAACTTGGATTTATCGTATTAAGAATAAATCTGATGTATTTGATACTTTCAAGAAATGGAAAGCTTTGGTTGAGATTGAGACAAGAAAGAAATTGAAGTGTCTTAGATCAGACAATGGAGGTGAATATTGCAGCAAAGAGTTTGATAGGTACTGTTCAGAGCATGGAATTCGCAGAGAGAAGACAGTTCCAAGAACACCACAAGAAAATGGTGTGTCAGAAAGGATGAACAAAACAATCATGGAGCGTGCAAGGTGCATGAGATTGCATGCAGGATTGCCTTTACAGTTTTGGGCAGATGCTGTAGATACTACTGTTTATTTAATAAACAGAGGACCTTCAAGTTCCTTGGATGGTGGTGTTCCAGAGGAAGAATGGACAGGAAAAAAGGTAAACTACTCTATTTTAAAACCTTTTGGTTGTGAGGCCTTTGTCCATATTGATAAAGAAAATATAACAAAGCTTGAGGCAAAGTCAAAGAAATGTACCTTTATTGGATATGGTGTTAATGATTTTGGTTATCGCTTATATGATTATGAGAATCACAAAATCATTAGGAGCAGAGATGTAATATTCAATGAAAAGGTCTTGTATAAGAATCGGTTGCAGGAAAAGAAACAAGAAAAAGGAAACAAGGAATACGCAGTTCTTGATGAAATTACTGAAAAAGTAAAGGTGCCTGAAAATAATAATAATCAACAACCACAACAACAACAACCATCACAACAACAACAAGCACCCCAAACACCTGAAAGTGGTGTTAGAAGATCTACCAGGACAAGTAGACCTACTGAACGATACTCTCCTTCATTATATTATTTATTGTTGACTGATTCCGGTGAACCTGAATGTTATGAAGAAGCAATGCAGGTTGAAAGCAAGAAGAAGTGGGAGGTAGCCATGGAAGAAGAGATGGACTCCTTAATGCATAACCAGACTTGGGATTTAGTCAGGTTGCCTGCAGGAAAAACTACATTGAAGAATAAATGGGTTTACAGGTTGAAGGAAGAAGATGGAGGAAAGCAAAGGTACAAAGCTAGACTTGTGGTGAAGGGGTTTGCACAGAAGAAAGGTATTGATTTTGATGAAATATTTTCTCCTGTTGTTAAAATGACTTCAATCAGAACTATTTTAAGTCTTGTAGTAGCTGAAGATTTGCATCTTGAGCAGTTAGATGTAAAGATAGCCTTTCTCCATGGGGATTTGGAGGAAGAGATATATATGCAGCAGCCACAAGGATATGAGGTGAAAGGGAAGGAGGAACTTGTGTGCATGTTGAAGAAGAGCTTGTATGGTTTAAAACAGGCTCCAAGGCAGTGGTATCTAAAATTTGACAAGTTTATGTCTGAACAAGGTTATACTAGATGTCACTCTGATCATTGTGTTTATCTGAAAAAGCAAAATGATGGCAGCTATATTATATTGTTATTGTATGTAGATGACTTGCTTGTTGCAGGATCTAACATGCAGGAAATAAATGTGCTCAAAAGAAAATTGGCAAATTCATTTGCAATGAAGGATTTGGGTGCTGCAAAACAGATCCTTGGTATGAGAATAACTAGAGGCAGGAAAAATAGAAAATTAACATTGTCTCAGAATGAGTACATACAAAAGGTGTTGAAAAGATTTAACATGCAAAATGCAAAACCAGTTAGTACACCTTTTGCTAGCCATTTCAAACTTAGCAAAGAAATGTGCCCAAAGACCCAAGAAGACATGGATTATATGTCTAAAGTTCCATATGCATCAGCGGTTGGAAGTTTAATGTATGCAATGGTCTGCACAAGGCCTAATATTGCACATGTAGTTGGAGTTGTAAGCAGGTACATGAACAATCCAGGAAAGGAACATTGGATGGCAGTGAAATGGATTCTCAGATATTTGAGAGGTACCACAAATCAGGCATTATGCTTTGGTGGTTCAAACATATCCCTACAAGGATATGTTGATGCAGATATGGCAGGTGACAGAGATAATAGGAGGAGCACTACAGGATATGTATTTACTGTCGGAGGAACAGCTGTCAGTTGGGTTTCAAAAATCCAAAGTGTTGTTGCACTTTCAACAACAGAAGCAGAGTATGTTGCTGCTACAGAGGCTAGTAAAGAAATGATTTGGTTACAAAGGTTTATGGGTGAATTGGGTAAGGAGCATGATATGGGCACGTTATACAGTGATAGTCAAAGTGCCATTCATCTTGCAAAGAACTCAGCATTTCATTCCAGGACAAAACACATACATCTCAAGTACCATTTCATACGATTAGTGTTGGAAGATGGAGAGTTGAAGCTGGAAAAGATACACACTAGCCAGAACCCTGCAGATATGCTAACAAAAGTTGTAACCAGGGAGAAACTGAGAATATGCTCAGTTTCAGTTGGTCTTCAAGGATGACGATGAAGATGAGAAACAACTAGGTCCAAAGAGGAGTCATTGTCCAGCAAATGGAGCAGCGGTGGAGTTGCTACAATCAATCTCCAAGTGGGAGATTGTTGGGTGTGGAGCCTGATTATCTTCTATAGTACCGACATATTGGACCCCAGTTCAAAATGGGGCGGCAACGCCGCCCGTAAAATAATCGCTGCCGTGGGCGGTCCACTTTTGGGAGCCCCCCCCCTGGCGGGGGGTTTCGGGGGCAGCGCCCCCGAAGCTAAAAACAACTGTAAAATTGCCTTGTAAAAATATAGTAATTTCTAGTCAATCTGGGCCGTTCATTAGGCGGATGATCTGACGGTAGAACTTATGTTTAGTTTAGGGTTTTTTTCCCTAGAAGGCAACCCCTCTCTTTATATGAGGGCATTGTATTTGAGGCTGTGATATAGATGTGTATTCGGTGAGCGAGAAACATAGAGGTGAGACTGTGAGAGAAAACAGAGGATATTACATCGGTTTTGTTGTAGGTTGTATCTCTTCATTTTGCTGGATAATAGAAAGGAAGGACTGGCTGTTCGGGGTGGACGTAGCCCAAACTGGGTGAACCACGTATATCTGTGTCTCTCTTGTTTTGTGCGTTTTCTGTGTTTATATTTTTGCAATATTATATGTGTTCCATTGCTCCGTAATATATAATTTTCTAACAAATGTTAAATGTAAAATATTATACTTAATAAAATAAATAATTAATATTATATAAACTAGCATAATTATATTTATCAATATAGTTGATATACATCATAAATATATTTGAATCACATGTACAACTATATATAAGTTTTTATCAATTACATTAATAATTATTACATGTATAGTGTTAATATGGCTACTAGAGACTGACTATATATATATATATATATATATAGAACTATAACAAAATTAACATAATATAATAATAGTATACAGTGATTACTAATAATACTTATCTATCTCTCACCATTATATATATTTATTAACTTATGTAACAACGTCCTCAATCAATGTACTACTGCCAGGGAATCCTTTGTCTCACAACACTATTCTCCCAAGAGAATGGATGATGGAATCATGGAATGATTGAATGCCTCTCATCTTCCTCACCATCTATTAAATGGAGCAAACATTGGAAGGAGAACCACATGCACACACTCCATCTGTCAACATGCAACTTTACTATTTTCTTGTTTTATTTCTTTTGTTTTTACTTTTTGATAGCTTTATTGATTTTTATTGCTTTCTTGTTTTATTTCTTTTGTTTTTACTTTTTGATAGATTTACTGATTTTTACTATTTTTCTATTTGTTTTTATTTATATTTATTTAGAGCTTTAATATTCTTATTTATTATTTATTTACTATTACTATTTTTTATTTATTGTTTATTATTTATTTTCTTGTATTTTAATATTATATTATATTATTTATTATTTATTATTTATTATTAAGGGGCATTACATACTCCCCCACTTTAAGGAACTTCGTCCCGAAGTTAAGTTGAATTATTTAACATTTTATTTTGTTATTTATTACTTCATGTTCGCCGACACCCTTTGCTGAACTAGTATAACTAGCAGGCATCGAAAGTTTCACAACACCTGGGAAATCCCAAGGAATCTCTGTCCTTTTTCCCACTTTTGAAACCAGGCATAAGCCTCCTCGGTCTGTATCCTAGTCCATGGCTGGCCCCAAGGCTCATGCCTGACTCAAACCTCATCTGCCCCAAGGCAGGGATTCGGTACAATGTTCAATGTCTCTGGGCATCTCGCAAGGTTGGCCCACTCCCTCCACAACTCACTAAGGCGCACAACCCCAGGCATCAAAGTCCTTACACCCCTACCAGACTTCGGCATTCCAATACAATACTAGGCACCTAGCCTTCAATATCAGGCACTTGGCCTCCTCAAGATGGTCCTATAGCCCTCAAGAGCTATCCATCAAGAGCTATACAAGACAAAGGAACCACTGGCATATGTAGTGTTGATTGAGTTTGTCCCCAACCCATATGGTGTTACTTATTCTCCCTCGTGCGTATAGGCTCGCACGAGATCATCAAATAAACCGGCCCTCTCGTCCCATTTGTGAAGTTCTGTCAATCATCACACCTCAACATGAAACCAATGCATTAGCTATACCATCATAGTATCATAGAAAATAATCCACATGCCAAGTCTTGAATGTCACATAAGGACATTCATCATTGTTAATCACAACATTATGAATAATAACAAACTGCATGCTCATGCATGTCATAAATTTGTACGCAACTATCACATGCTTCACCTCATGAAATACCATCATAAGTTATAACATCAACATATTTACATCAAAGACATATCATGACTTCACATAATAAATGAACCACATGTCAATAAACCTCATATTATAGCATCATAAATCCTATGCCACGTTATGCATATCATATCCATCATGAGTATT
Source organism: Pinus tabuliformis (assembly GCA_031772625.1). Classification (NCBI taxonomy): domain Eukaryota; kingdom Viridiplantae; phylum Streptophyta; class Pinopsida; order Pinales; family Pinaceae; genus Pinus; species Pinus tabuliformis. Next base: position 1,183,467,649 of record CM062813.1, read on the forward strand.
CAACATTAAATATCTATCATCACATAGTAAATGAATATGTCAATATACCTCCACATAACATCATAATGCCTATGCATATCATCATCATCATAAGGATACATCATCACTATAAGAACCACATGTGCATCATTATCCTCCTACCATTATATCACAAAACCTCATGTAACATTATACTCAACATCATAACAGTGAATTAAACTAAACTGAAATCATAGTTTATGATTTAGATGTATCATAAAGTTGAAACAATAAAACATGATTTAGATGCTCCATAAAAGTATCTGTCTTAGCTAAGTAAGCACTCCTAATTAGGTCACCACACATTTTAATCAAGAAAATAAGGACAACCATTAAAAATAACATCTACATCTTCCCAGGTAGCTGACCTTGGGCTATATTGGTCCCACTTGACCTTGACTTGCTCAAACTCACGGTTCCTAAGTTGACAAACCCGACGGTCTAGTATACAGAATGGTTCGACCTGAAGGAATCCCTCCTTTATTCCCACAATGAGAAGGAGCATCTAGAACACTTGAGATTGGTACTTCAATGCCTTAAAGAACATAAGCTATATGGGAAACTTACTAAGTGTTCCTTCTTTGAGAAAGAAATTCAATAAGGCATTACGATGGATTACAGTAAGATTGAAACTATAATGGATTGGCCTACTCCTCAGAATGTCAAGGAAGCACACAGCTTTATGGGGTTGGCAGGCTATTATAGAAGATTTGTAGAAGGGTTCTCACAAATATCTAATCCCATCACCCACCTCCAAAGGAAATGGGTTAAGTTTGAATGGACAAGTGAGTGTGAGAAAGCATTTAATGAGCTAAAACATCGACTAACAACTGCTCCAATATTAAAGGTACTCGACATGGACAAGGAATTATGTGTATGCACAGATGCATCAAGAGAAGGATTAGGTGCAGTCTTGAAGCAAGATGAAGGGGTTATCACATATGCTTCACGTAAACTCAAGACCCGTGAAATCAATTATGCTACTCATGATCTGGAATTAGTGGCAGTTGTAATGGCCTTGAGACTATGGAGACATTATCTGATGGGGCGTCAATTTGAATTAAGAACAGATCGTAAAGGTCTTGAGTATATCTTCACCCAAAAGGACCTTAATGCTTGACAACGATGCTGGAGTGAGCTATTTAGTGATTATGATTTCAAGATATCCTACATCAAGGGGAAAGAAAATAAAGTTGCAAATGCTTTAAGCAGGAGACCTAGACTTCATTCAATATCGTCATTAAAGATAGACTTGAGAAGCTGGATTCTAAAGCACCTAGTAGGGGACCCGCAATACCAACAAATAAAATTTGCTTTACAAGAAGAGGTACCTGTGGTAACCAGATGGGAAGGATACACCTTCGATAATGATGGATTGCTATGATATAAGGGTAGGATGTACATCCTAGGTGATGATGAACTTCGAAAATTAATAATGAAGGAAGCCCACCAAGCTCCATATGCTGCACATCCAGGAGTCCAGAAAATGTACGCAGATTTAAAACAACTATTTTTCTAGACAGGAATGAAAAATGATATAACAAATTTTGTGGCCCGATGTTTAGAATGTCAACAGGTTAAAGCTGAACATTGTCACTCAGCAGGTCTTTTACAACCCCATGATATACCAGAAACTAAGTGGGAAGTTGTTTCACTGGATTTTGTTGGAGGCTTACCTATAACATTCCAAAGACATGACTGCATTATGGTTGTTGTTGATAAATTAACTAAGAGTGCTCACTTCATTCCAGTTAAGACCACCTTTGAAGCATCAGCTATCGCTCAAATTTTCCTAAAAGAAATAATTCGCCTTCATGGAGTGCCCTGAAAGATAATATGTGACAGAGGCATGTTTTACTTCCAGATTTTGGAAAAGCCTATTACAATCTATGGGAACACAACTAAACTTCAGTACAGCATATCACCCAGCGACAGATGGGCAAACAGAAAGAGTAAACCGAGTATTAGAGGACATCCTAAGAATGTATGTCATGGATCAACAAAACCAATGGGATAAATACCTTCCCTTAGTGGAATTTGCATACAACAATAGTTATCACAATTCAATTCAAGCATCTCCCTTCGAAATCTTGTATGGAAGACCATGTCGTACTCCATTAAGTTGGGATCGACTAGAGGATCAAGTCATGTTGGGACCTGAAATGCTCCAAGAAATGGAAGAACAAATGGCCACAATTAAACAAATACTAAAAGAAGCCAGGGATCGCCAGAAAAGTTATGTTGATGAAAAGAGAGTTGATAGAAACTTTGAGGAAGGAAGCCAAGTTTTTATTAGAATCAAACCCTTTAAAAGTCCCTTTAGGATTGGTAAGGGAACAAATTTATCCCCTAGATTTGTTGGGCCATTCACGATCCTAGAGAGGATTGGACCAGTTGCTTATAAGCTCGAGCTTCCATTCCATCTAAGAAGGATGCATAATGTGCTTCATGTTTCAATGCTTAGAAAATATGTACCCGACCCATCCCATGTTTTGAAATTTGAAAATTTGTAGGTTTCCGAGGAGGGAGTCCTTCAGGTCAAACCATTATGTATATTGGACTGTCGGGTTCATCGACTTAGGAATCGTGAGTTTGAGCAAGTCAAGGTCTAGTGGGACCAATATAGTCCAGGGCTAGCTACCTGGGAAGATGCAGATGTTATTTTTAATGACTTTCCTTATTTACTTGATTAAAATGTGTGGTGAACTAATTAGGAGTGCTTACTTAGCTAAGACAGATACTTTTATGGAGTATCTAAATCATGTTTTATTGTTTAAACTTTATGATACATCTAAATCGTACACTATGATTTCAGTTTAGTTTAATTAACTGTTATGATGTTGAGTATAATGTTACATGAGGTTTCATGATATAATGGTAGGAGGATAATGATGCACATGTGGTTCTTATAGTGATGATGTATCCTTATGATGATGATGATATGCATAGGCATTATGATGTTATGTCAAGGTATATTGACATATTCATTTACTACGTGATGATAGGTATTTAATGTTGAATGCTCATGATGGATATGATATGCATAATGTGGCATAGGAATTATGATGCTATAATATGAAGTTTATTGACATGTGGTGCATTTATTATGTGAATTCATGATATGTCTTTGACGCAAATATGTTGATGTTATAACTTATGATGGTATTTCATGAGGTGAAGCATGTGATAGTTGCGTACAAATTTATGACATGCATGAGCATGCAGTTCGTTATTATTCATAATGTTGCAATTAACAATGATGAATGTTTTCATGATGACATGCAATACTTGGCATGTGGATTATTTTCTATGATACTAGAATGGTATAGCTAATGCATTGGTTGCATGTTGAGGTGCGATGATTGACATGACTCCACAAATGGGCCGAGAGGGCTAGTTTATTTAATGATCTCATGCAAGTCCATACGCACGAGGGAGAATAAGTAACACCATATGGGCTGGGGACAAACTCAATCAACACTACATATGCCAGTGGTTCCTTTGTCTCCTATAGCTCTTGATGGATAGCTCTTGAGGGCTATGGGACCATCTTGAGGAGGCCAAGTGGCTGATATTGAAGGCTAAGTGCCTAGTATTGTATTGGGATGCTGAAGTCTGGTAGGGGTGTAAGGACTTCAATGCCTGGGGTTGTGTGCCTTAGTGAGTTGTGGAGGGAGTGGGCCAATATTGCAAGATGCCCAGACACATTGAGCATTGTACCGGATGCCTGCCTTGGGGTAGATGAGGTCTAAGTCAGGCGCGAGCCTTGGACTAGGATACAGACTAAGGAGGCTTATGCCTGGTTCCGAAAATGGGAAAAAGGATAGAGATTCCTTGGGATTTCTCGGGTATTGTGAAACTTTCGATGCCTGCTGGTTATACTAGTTCAGCAGAGGGTGTTGACGAACACAAAGTAATAAATAACAAAATAAAATATTAAATAATTCAACTTAACTTCGCGACGAAGTTCCCTAAAGTGGGGGAGTATATAATGTCCCTTAATAATAAATGATAAATAATAATAAAATAAAAAATAAAAAATAATATAATATAATATTAAAATACAAGAAAATAAATAATAAACAATAAATAAAAAATAGTAATAGTAAATAAATAATAAATAATAATAAAATAATAAATAACAATACTAAAGCTCTAAATAAATATAAATAAAAATAAACAAGAGAGCAGTAAAAATCAGTAAAGCTATCAAAAAGTAAAAACAAAAGAAATAAAACAAGAAAGCAGTAAAGTTGCATGTTGACACATGGAGTGTGTGCATGTGGTTCCCCTTCCAATGTTTGCTCTATTTAATAGATGGTGAGGAAGATGAGAGGCATTCCCTCATTCCATGATTCCATCATCCATTCTCTTGGGAGAATAGTGTTGCGAGACAAAGGATTCCCTGGCAGTAATATGTTGATTGAGGGCTTAGGGGTGGCCAGTTGTAGCAAGATTTTGTGCAATTGAGCCTATAGTTGGGTGGAGAGTCGTCCCCAAGACTTTGTTGTAATTAGCAGAATTCAACTAGTGATCAACCCCAAAATCACAAGTGAGAAACATCATCGCCACAGATAAGTTGTCTCTACTCATATTTTTGTAATTTGATGTTAATTAGTTGATAAATTGCATGTTGATTATAAATCACATGATTAATCTAATTAATTACATGTTTTTATTTCGGGGTTGTTACAACTTATTAACATAATTATCAATATATTTTATACATACTGATAGATTCATGAATCATTCCTACATAAAAATATTAAATCAATTATTATAAGCCCTAATATTATAAAATCTAACATGTGTATCTTTAAAAATGGGGACAAAAGTGTTCCCTCTAACTACATGACCATTATGATTAGCCACATCCTAGCCAAGCTATATGGGCTCATTCTGGAAAAGAAGCTTAGCCTTTGGCTTGAAAACCATGGTAAAAGGTCTAAAGGGAAAGCTGGTTTTAGGTAGCATCACTTGACTGTCGACCATCTTGTACTCTCAGGATCATTGCAGAGGAATGTTGCAATAGTAAAGCCAATCTCTTCTGTTGTTTTATGGCCTTTAGAAAAGCTTTCGACATTGTGTTCCTTGAGATAAGCTCTGGGAGATACTTGAAGAGATCATGCCTCTTCTTGAACTAAGGATTGTTGTGATCCACCTCTACGACATTGTCATTGCCAATATTAAGACCAACGAAGGGTGGTCTAAAGACATTAAATGCAATATCGGAGCTAAGCAAGGGTGTCCCCTATCCCCTACCCTTTTTGGCATATACATCGATAAGCTAGAGGAGTGTTTGGATACTACAGGTTGCAAGGGCATCGAGCTTGTTGGTATAATCGTTACTCTTCTCCTTCATGTTGATGATATTGTTCTTCTTGAAAAAATCCATGATGACCTAGACAAGAAGCTTAAGACTCTTCATGTCTATTGCTCCAAGATGGGTATGACAGTTATTACCGACAAGACTAAAGTCATGATCAGTAAATCCAAAAAGAGCACCCATGGTAGTTTCATTTATGATAATCATTTCTTAGAGCAGGTTTCTTCTTATAAATATTTGGTTATTGACTTTTCTCATCAACTCAACTGAAATTATAGCATCGAGAAAAGGATTATTGGAGGCTGGAAAGCTTATTATGAGCTTGAAAACAATTGTAAGTTGGTCGATCTTTGCATTTGGAGTAAAAAGAGGTTCCTCTTTTAAACTCTTGTCACCCCTATTGTCTTATACAGATCTAAAGTTTGGGGTTGCAGTATATAAAAGGTCATGGACAAAGATTGAGATGATTCAAATTCAATTCATAACCTACAACCTAAAGATCAAGGGAAATACTCCCTATCTTATCCTCTTGATCGAAGTTGGCTTGTCCCCCATTGAAAGTACGACTATGTTTAGATATCTAATGTATAAGAAGATTTACAACATGGACCGCAAGAGGCCCTCGAAAATTGATTCTAACTCTAGTCAAAACCACCACCTTTTCCTCAAGCGTAGGTGGCATAAGGATACCCAGTCTTGGCTCCACCAATGGGGGATTAAGGAGGAGATCATCATGGGAAGCAAGGATAGTGTCAAAGATGCTATTACGTCCAATTTTAAGGACAAGTTGTGGGGTGATAAGGACCTGGAGGGTAAAAGGAAGCTAAGATATTATAAGGAGGTGATCAACCCAACCCTTGATACCCAAAATTATCTCTTTGTGTTAACCAACACTAAGAAAAAAATGAACATCGCTAGGATAAGAACTAATTCTCATGATCCTTGAAGTGAAACCTGGTGGTGGTCTACTCCCAAGACTCCTTGGGAAGATAGAATCAGTCAGATTTGCGATACTAAGAAGGTGGATGATCCATGGGATTAGTTTAGTGCTAAAAATTCAAAATGTTCAAATGTGCTTGAAACATGTACTAGTGCGTAGATCTTGGTGAACTGAATCCAATGCATCTCATTTCACTCAAAACTGATATTGTATCCTCTCGATATCACTTTATGATTAAATTACTAAATAGGTAAAAATTTGTAGAATTGACATGGTGACTGTACATTTTGGGCCAATGGCATGCTGCCACTTGCCCACTCCAATTTGGTAAAAAGCTAATTAAATTTGATTGGCTCAGAACTTTATTTTAATATTATTGGTGGGTGACTAAGTATTGGGATGAACCAATAGGAGAGAGCCACGTGGGCCAATTGCTGAATGCCATGTGTCCTCCTATTCATTTGTTAAAATTTTGTTGGGGGCCAAAGCACCCCACGAGAATCAAACATAGGACCAAGCACGAAGGTGCTTTACCACTACGCCCCCACCATGTTTCTTAACCATATAGGTTTTGACTTTTATTTAAAGTTGAGCACAATTCACATTAGAGGTTGGGGTCGGGGCTAAGCCCCAGCCCTGGTCCCCACGCCCTTGGAACTAAGGAGTAGGACCAAGGGCCAGGGCTTAGCCCTAGCCCCGTGGTTACAACCTTTGTGTAATGCAACTATTGGAGAACCATCGATAGAGGTTGAATGGGGCCAACCCCAGGTCACAAGACCCATTGTAGAACTGCAAGTAGAGTTAGTAGAGGGGTCAATCCCTAGGGCGTGGAGTGGGGGCCAGCCCCAGGCCATATGGCCCGTGTTATGACCACACCGTCAACAACTGGAAAGGGCTTGCGTGGATTTATAGCACCAACCCTAGGTTCCGCGGGGTTCCATATGACCCTTATCTAATTTGTTGGGGATTGGATGAGTGGGGTGGGTGGTTAGCTCTAGCCCCTAGGCAAGTACCCCCATACGACTATATTTTTCAGAAATTGGGCATTAGTGGACAATTTAACTGTCTAAAAATTTAACCCGTTGGGCGAGATTGTAGGCCAGGTTTGCGTGTCAGTTCCGTGTTTGGGGTGCTCAAGCCATGTTTAGGTCAAATTGGAGGATGATTAGCTATGGAAATTGGAAAAAACTTGTAACATGCATAACTTTCTCAGTTTTTTTTCCAAATGAGCTGCAAAAAGAGCCCAGATGGGCAATTTTGACAGTTCTGGATCCATTGGAGACATTTGTTTTTCATTCCGAGCATTGTAAAGCCATGAAAACAAAAATTTGACCACTTAATGAAAGAACATTGCATTGGAAGCTGGACCAGGATATGTAGCCAGGAGAGGGGTGAAATCCTTTATCATATTTGTTGTTATATGTTTATGATATGGTATTTTGTCTCTATATTGGCTATTAACTAAGCTTAAAAATCATTTGTTTATGTGTTTAGTAACTTGATCCATGACCCAAAATACATAAAATTTTACTTGCAATTGTATATCACCTTCAAGTTGCATAAATAGATAATTTTGGTATCAGAGCATCGATTTATTGTGAAGGTTTGGTTTTGTTTGCAAGTGTTTTTCTGATGCTTACAAGGTTGAATCTTAAAAGAGGAGAAGGAGAACTTTTGGTGCCAAGATCTTAAATTTTTTCAAGGAGAACTAACAAACCTCAAGCTTTAATAGTCATGGCACATGAAGAATCTCCTGAAGGGATTTGTGTGTTAGGATATTCCGACACATAGGATATAGTTAAGTTCAACTTGGTCTAGTATAGAGTTAGGTTAGAGTTAGGTAAAGTGTGTTTCTTTACCGTTGTACATTTTGTAACTTATAATCTGACGGTCACGATATGTAGTGATCCGACGGTTCACTCTCACCTCGATATTACCGACACTTGATCCGTGGCTTGACACCCGATTGGTCCATGAGTTCTATTTAAAGCGCATGGAGGGTCATTGTTCGGGTAATCCGTGCATGAGAGAAGCTTATGTAAATTTTCATTCTTTGATTAATAAATTGCCTGTAGTACCCACGTTGGGACAGGCCGTGGACTGTTTCCCTCCTTGCACTCTGAGGGTTTTAACCACGTCAAAAATACTGGTGTATTGATTTGAGATCTGGTTGTGAGCGGTGTCCTTTTGGTATTCTTTCTGTGGAACTTACCCTGTAAATTCTTACATGGTATCGGAGCTATTTGAGGGCCGCATCCGTTGGTGATCCAAATCTGAAGCCGGTAGAACTGCATGCGGCTGTCGTTTCCTAGATCTGCTGTTTCTGACTGCTTTCGGGCCGAGAGGACTGCTCTGTTGCGTTCGGAGCATCTGTTCCAGTGAGGAACCCCTTTCGTTTCACGCGAAAAGGTTTCCGGTAGCCCTAGCTGCGTCATTTTTCAGATCGGGAGGTATACAGTGTTTTTTTTGCAGTTTACTATTAATTTCTCTCTGCGTATTTCGGTCTCAGTTTATTTAGCCTTTTTTTTTAACCGGATCTATACCTTTCATTTCTGCGTATGCTCTTTGCCCTGCGACTCTGTGCGATCTGGGCAAATCAGAAACAGAAAGGAAGGATTTTTCTCATGTGTATGCTCTTTTCCCTGCACCTTAGTGTGATCTCGGAAAATCAGAAACATTGAGAAAAATATTTAGTTTTTCGGCTAAAGCTAACCTTGAGATTTTTTTTTTTAAATTTCTAGTTTTTTGGCTAAAGCTAACTTCGAGCCGCAAGGTTCGTTTTTTCTTTGCATATTCGTGTTGGGTTTTGTGTTTTGTGTTTTGTAGGGAAAAAGAGCTTTCTCAAGGCAAGTATGCAAATCAAGCCCCCCCCCCCCCCTCCCTCTCTCTCTCTCTCTCTCTCTCTCTCTCTCAAATTTTTTGTATAGATCAATTGGTTCAAAGCTATTTTTAGAGAGTAGAGGTCTTGGGTTCAAGTCTCCATTTTGTGGGGGCGGATTTTTTCCTTCCCGCACATTCGCGCACTTTGCCGGTAACGTCAACAATTTTTTTGCAAAAAGCCATAACTTCTTCATCCGGAAGCCTTTTTCAGAGCCGTTTTTTTTAAAACCGCCTATTTTTTCGAGATCTATCCATTGGTACACTTACTTTCAGCATCTTCAGCTTCAGTTTTTTTTTAAAATGGAAAGTCCATGCCAAGTCATTCTTGACAGCACTAACTACTTCCAATGGGTAGAATACATGGAAGATTTACTTAGAAGTAAAGGTCTCTTCAGAATAGCCACAAACCAAGAGAAGAAACCAAAAGATGAAGACAAGGCGGCAAAATGGGAAAATAGACAAGATCAAGCACGTGGTTTGATAGGGATGTCTATTTCTCCTGATCTTAGATTCCACATTGCAGGACTTGAGACTCCTCATGAAGCATTAGAAAAACTTGCTAAAGTTTTTGGGATTAAAAATGAAATTAGATCCCATCAACTTGAAAATGAGCTGCTTACTTTGGATCCTAATAATTTTTCTTGCATTGAAGATTTCTTGTCCAAATTCAAGACCCTTAGATATCTCTTGGAAGGTGTCAAAGTTAAGAAAGACGATGGTAACCTTATTTATTCCATCCTTACTAAGTTGGGACCAGCCTACTCTGTATTTGTCTCCACTTTCCATTCTACAAGGGAAGCTTTCATTTGTCAAGGACAAGACTACAAGGCCCCTTCCTTTGACTCCTTTTGTGATTCCTTAATAAGAGAACAAGAAAAACTCTTACATCTTGGTCTTCTTACTCTTGGAAACTCTTCCACGAAAGCGTTAGCCGCCCAGCAGCAACCAAATTCAAAGAATCCTAAGAAGTCATATCCTCAAAAGAATGGTCCTAAACCATCTCAGCCTCAAAATGAAAGATCATTTCAGCAAAATGATAAGACCAATAAAAACAAATGGAAGAAGACTGATAGACATTGTAACTTTTGTAATCGAGATGGCCACTTAGAATCTAAATGCTTTAAGAAGATGGAAGCCTTGGAAGCCGCAATGAAGAAACATAACATCCATTTGGAGCCTACTTCAACTTCAACTTCTGGAATGGCACTTTCTGCATGTCATCGTCAATCATCTCAGTCTGGTTATGCATTAAATGTATCTTCTTCTTCTTCTCATTCTCATGAGTGGCTCATTGATTCTGGAGCCTCTTGTCACATGGCCAAAAACCAAGCCATGTTTTCTTCTTTAAATGATTGTAACACCAAAAATATATATATTGGTGATGATAGATCTCTTAATGTTGTAGGGACTGGAACTGTTCATCTAGACAATGGTCAGTTTAATGATGTATTATGTGTTCCAAACTTATCCTACAACCTTCTATCTGTCTATCAGATAACTCATTCAGGTGAAGGTAAAATTGTTGAATTTTCACCTCATGATGTTGTAATCAAGGATCTAAAAGATCCTAAACAGATTCTAGCTACTGGTCTTGCTGATGATTCCAAAAGGTTGTACAAGTTTCACAACTTTGGGTCATCCAATCTTCCCTCAGTATTTGTTGCTCATAATGATGAAGTGAGCAAACTTTGGCATGAGCGGTTTGGTCACTTAAACTATCGCTCCCTTCAGCATCTATGTAAAGAAAATATGGTGACAGGTCTTCCTATGGTATCTTGCAGAGATGGTGTTTGTTCCGGATGTGTACTCGGAAAACATCATCGGGACAGTTTTGACAAACATGCCTCTTGGCACGCCTCAGCCCCTTTACAGCTTGTGCACAGTGATTTATGTGGTCCTCTTCCTGTTGCTTCATTCTCTGGCTGCAAGTACTTCTTAACTTTCATTGATGATTTCTCCAGACGCACTTGGGTATACTTCTTAAAACTCAAGAGCGAAGTATTTACCACTTTTTTGGTCTTCAAAGCATTTGTTGAAAAACAATCTGGACATCAAATTCTTAAGCTAAGAACTGATAATGGTGGAGAATATGTTAAAAGCACATTCATCAACTTTTGCACCGAAAATGGAATTCAAATGCAACATACTGTTCCATACACTCCACAACAAAATGGTGTAGCTGAAAGGAAAAATCACACCTTAAAGGAAATGGCTAATTGTATGCTGCAATCTAAAGGACTCAGTCTTAGTTTTTGGGCCGAAGCAATTAATTGTGCAAATTATATAATCAATCGCACTCCTACTAAGGTTCTAGAGAATATCACTCCAGAAGAAGCTTGGAGTTCCATTAAACCAGATGTAAGTCACTTTCGTGTGTTTGGAAGTGAAGCATGGGCCCATATTCCAGATGAAAAGCATAAAGCTTTAGAACCTAAGAGTGAGAAATGTACTTTTGTTGGATATTCTGAAGATGTAAAAGGTTATAGACTTATTCCATTTAAGTCCAAAAATGTTATCATTAGAAGAGATGTAAAATTTGATGAAAATAAATCGGCCTGCGAGCCTAGTCCGGCGGATGTGCCACCTCTTCCTATCTCTTCTATCTTTGAAAGCATTTCTTCTTCAGATGATGAAAGCGAGGATGATAATCCTCCCCCACCTTCTCAGGATCCTCAACTTCCAAGATGGGTCCGTGCTACTCGGGATGCAGCAGGTGATCTTGCCGGTGATCCTACAGATCAGCGACGTACACGTTCTCAGTTTGAAAGAGCCTCTTCTTTACTGGCTCAAGCTCCAGTAAATCATGATCCTGACACTTTTGCAGAAGCTTCAGGCCATCCACATTGGGAAGCAGCTATGAATGAAGAATATCATTCATTGATGACAAATGATACATGGGATCTTGTTCCTCTACCAAAGGGACGCAAACTTGTTAGATGTAAATGGGTTTACAGAACCGAGTATGGACCAAATGGGAAAATTGATAAACATAAAGCTCGTCTAGTTGCTAAGGGCTTTTCACAGGTTGAAGGCATTGACTACACTGAAACCTTCTCCCCTGTTGCCAAAATGAACTCTATCCGCCTTGTTCTTTCCCTTGCTGCCTCTTTAAAATGGGAAGTCCATCAAATGGATGTTAAATCTGCCTTCTTGCATGGGGACTTGCAGGAAGAAATCTATATGGAACAACCCATTGGCTTCATACAAACAGACTCCAGCCTTGTTTGTCGACTTAAGAAATCCCTTTATGGCCTCAAGCAAGCTCCTCGGGCTTGGTATGCCAAAATGGATAGCTTTCTTTTAGAATCTGGCTTTTCTAGGTGTCATTCTGACAATACTGTCTACACCAAGAAAGTGGGCAACTCTCTTATCATCCTTGTTCTTTATGTTGATGATCTTATTCTTACTGGTAGTGATCCCAACCTTATAAACCATGTGAAGTCCAGCCTTAAAAAGAAATTTGAAATGACAGACTTAGGACACTTACACTATTTTCTCGGTCTTCAAGTCTTGCAATCCCAAGAGGGTATTTTCCTTTCCCAGTCCAAGTATGCTTGTGATATTCTTCGTCATTTTCACATGGAAGACTGTAAGCCAGCCCCTTCTCCCTTTCAGTCTGGAGTCAAACTTTCAGTCTCTTGTACTTCTCCTGAAGTTGATGCTACCTTATACCGTCAACTTGTCGGAAAACTCTTGTATTTAACCCATACTCGTCCTGATCTTTCCTTTGCTGTTGGCCTTGTTGCTCGTTTTATGCAAAACCCCCGTGAAAGTCATTGGAAAGCAGCTAAAAGAATACTTCGTTATGTTCGAGGTACAATACAGTTTGGGATTCATTACAGTGCCAAAGCAGCTCCTCTGTTAGTTGGTTTCACTGATTCTGATTGGGCTGGTGACCCTGATGATCGGAAGTCTACTGCCGGCTATGTCTTCACTCTTGGTTCAGGACCTATTACATGGGCTTGTAAGAAACAGGCTGCCATTTCTCTTTCGTCAGCAGAAGCAGAGTATCGTGGTGCCGTGGAAGCTAGTAAGGAAGCCTTGTGGCTTCGTCAAATCCTATCAGAGTTTGGCTTTGAGCAGCAGCATCCAACCACACTTTGGTGTGATAATCAAAGTGCCATTCAGCTATGCAAAGATCCAGTCCAGCATCAGCGCAGCAAACACATTGAACTACACATGCACTTCATCAGAAAGCTCATTCATGACCATGTTCTTGAAGTGCAATATTGTCCAACAGATGATCAGGTTGCAGACATCTTCACAAAGGCTCTCACAGAGGCGAAGTTCACTAAACTTCGATATATGCTTGGAGTTCAGGAAGTTGTCACTAAGGGGGCATAGGCTCTAGTGCCTCCTTCCTTCTCCTATTGTGTCATATTTGTAAATCCTTCAATCCTATCCCAAGTTGTTCTTAAGGGGGGATGTTAGGATATTCCGACACATAGGATATAGTTAAGTTCAACTTGGTCTAGTATAGAGTTAGGTTAGAGTTAGGTAAAGTGTGTTTCTTTACCGTTGTACATTTTGTAACTTATAATCCGACGGTCACGATATGTAGTGATCCGACGGTTCACTCTCACCTCGATATTACCGACACTTGATCCGTGGCTTGACACCCGATTGGTCCATGAGTTCTATTTAAAGCGCATGGAGGGTCATTGTTCGGGTAATCCGTGCATGAGAGAAGCTTATGTAAATTTTCATTCTTTGATTAATAAATTTCCTGTAGTACCCACGTTGGGACAGGCCGTGGACTGTTTCCCTCCTTGCACTCTGAGGGTTTTAACCACGTCAAAAATACTGGTGTATTGATTTGAGATCTGGTTGTGAGCGGTGTCCTTTTGGTATTCTTTCTGTGGAACTTACCCTGTAAATTCTTACATTGTGAAGATGAAAGAACTTTCAGGAAAAATTTCTTTGAGATGTATGAAATGGTAAAGGTTCTTTATGAAGAGAGGAATTCAAGGTTGTATGAGGAGAGCTCAAAACCTCCAAAAGGAGATGGAGGAAAAGGAGACAATCCTCCAAAAGGGAATGGAGGGAATGGTGACAAACCACCACCTTCACCTCCATCCTCATCCTCATCTTCATCCTCATATTCTACTTCTTCTACCCTTTCACAAACACCTCCAAATTCTCCAAAGGGACATGGTAAAACTCCTTTTCTTAAGCTTGATATAAAGTTTGAATTTCCTATGTACAATGGGGAGGTAAATGCTGAGAAATTGGATAATTGGGTTCGTCATATTGAAGTATATTATGGGATAAAAAGAATCAAGGATGATGAGACCAAAATCTAGCTTTCTTCTCTTAGATTGGAAGGTGCAGCACTTATTTGGTGGGAATCCAAAACTCAAGAGGACATGAAGAAACATGGTAAGGTTTTATCCTCTTGGAATAATTTTGTTGTTGCAATAAGAAGGAAATTTTATCGATTAACATAAATGCAAAAAGATATTACGGATTGTAAAAACATTAGGCAAGCTAAATGTCAAAATGTGAAAAGCTATACTCAAGAATTTAGAAAAAAATCTTTGATTTTGGGTATAGATTTATCCTTTCAAGGAACTCTACTCAAATACATTGGAGGATTGCATAGTTATTTGAGACACACAATTCTCATGATTAACCGTACAAAACTAGATGCAGTTTGTGTACATAAAACTCATTTAGAAGCAAGAGGGAGGAATGTTCCTCAAGAGGGCAACAAAAAGCCATTTAAGAGTGGAGACAATGGAAAGGGGAAATTCAGAGGAAAAGGGAAGAAGAATGCTTCAATCAAGAAAGAGGGAAAAAACTCACATGTAAACATTGTTCAAAAGAAGGGCATATTGAAGACCATTGTTGGAAACTTCATCCTAAAATGAAACCCAAAAAGTTTAACAACAAAGGGAAACAAAGAAATGTTGCAGCTACACAACATCATTTAGGATTTGATTCTAGGGATGAAACAAAGTTCACAGGCATGGGATTCAAAGATAAGGACTATATTGTAAGTACTAATTATTCCAGTAGGCTCAATGAAACTCAATGTGAAAAAGAAAGAATATAGATTTTCCACATTAGAGTCATTTCAAAACATACCAAGATAGATACACTATTTGATAGTGGTTCACAAGCAAACCTTATTTCTGAAGACATTGTCAAGAAATTGAATTTGGAAACAACTTCTCATCCTAAACCACATCCTTTAGGTTGGATATGTGACAATGAAAAATTGTGTTATGAAACCAGCTCAAGAAAAGATAGAAAAGATAAATCCACGCCTTAGAATTCAGCCTCTTCGAGGGGGCAACCTCCTTTACATTACATAAATGAACAATTCTTGGATGACACAAATGAAAATACCTCCTTTCTATATATAGGAGTCTAAGTGGTCCCAATACAATCAAAGCCTACATAACAATAATATTCTAGGGCACAACAGTCACAATAGTGGGCTTCTATGTGGCACAATAGTAACAATATGGGCACTACATGGGTACATCAATATAATAAGTGGGTTGTACTAATAACAATAAGGGGTTACACTAGTAGTATAGGGGCCTAACATGCCCCTCTCCTTCAAAAAGCGTTGTCCTCAACGCTTGAGTAGTTCTTGATGCTTCTGTATAAGATTCTTGTCCTTCCATGTGGAATCTTCAGCGGTTAAGTTCTTGTACTTGATGAGATACTCTGAAATTGATCGATTTCGTAGCTGTTGGGTTCTTGTTTCTATGACTGCTCCAAGTTCCAATATGATTTTTCCTTCTTCTTCAATTTCTGGCAATATTGTTTGAATTGGGATCTTTTGCAACTTTTGAATAAATGGCCATACTTCTTCGTCCTTCTTCCATTCATCCCTTGCTTTGTTTATCCAATCTGGATGGATAATAGAAATAGCACAAAACAATGCTTCCACATCCTCATCCTTGAAGAGTCTTCCCATTCGGTAAGGTCGCCATTTTTTAAGTGCATGTAGTATTGCCAACATTTCCTTCTCATAAATAGCTTGCTTTAGATGTAGTCGTAAAAATACCCAATCGCCTACATCAAAACATTTTCCACTATGATGTTGATCTACTTGTTGTTTCATTTGATTTTGCGCTGAAGTGGTGTTATCCTTTAAAAGTTGGAGAACTTGTTGTTGATGCTCGATGTGATCTTTCACTTCTTGAACCTTTTTCTTCTTGATATGTCCTTCTATCTTTAGAGTTTGAGGAGTGGTAATTTCTTCCAATCCTTTACAAGATATGGTCGGATGCATTTCTTGACGCTCGATATGATCTTTCACTTCTTGAACATTTTTCTTCTTGATATGTCCTTCTATCTTGATAGTTTGAGGAGTGGTAATTTCGACCAGTGAATTACAAGATATGGCTACATTCATTTCTTCTTTCTTGATGTGATCTTTCACTTCTTGCACCTTTTTCTTCTTGATATGTCCTTCTATCTTGAGAGTTTGAGGAGTGGTCATTCTTGCCAATGCTTTACAAGATATGGTCTGATTCATTTCTTCTTTCTCGATGTGATCTTTCACTTCTTGCACCTTTTTCTTCTTTATATGTCCTTCTATCTTGAGAGTTTGAGGAGTGGTAATTCTTGCCAATGCTTTACAAGATATGGTCTGATTCATTTCTTCTTTCTTTGGGGTAGTGTCCTGACGTATATCCTCTTCTTTTGATGTTTCTTGATCCTTTTCTTCCTCCTCTTCATATTCTATGTAAAATAATTTCTTCTCAGCACACCTATGACCTTTAGTGCATTTGCTATCACAATTGTAACAAAGCCCTTTTTCTCTTTTTTCTTCCAATTGTTGTGGTGTAACCCTTGTAGGTTGTGGAAGGCTGGGAGAAACAACACTTCCATCTTTATAGTTGTGAGGGGTATGCTTCCTGGTTTCCATAATTTTGCTTTCCATTATGTCACAAAGCCCTTTTACTCTTTCCAATTGTTGTGGTGTTGCTCTAAAGAAGGTTTTGCTCTTTGTATCCTCATAATGTGCTATCATTTCCTCCGTGAAAATTGACCACGTAACAAGTTTTTTACGAGAAAAAAGCCCTTTGTACCATAAAAATTGATCTGGTTCTAAATATGAAGATGCAATACATACCTTTTGTAACAGTTGTACACCATGTATATCAAAATATTGCTCCATCTGAAGTATCCAATTTACCGGATCCTTCCCATCAAACTTCCTCATCTTGCTTTTTCTTGATTTTAGGAGCTATACCTTGAAACGACTGTAACTCTGTACTTTCGGATCTTTAAGTTCTGAAATTGTGACCTGTAGTAGCCCTCTGTGTCCTCTTTCCAATGCCACAATTCTGATCCAAATTGGATTCTCCAAGAAAGAGTTATGCACAATCTCCCGCAGTGACCTTCTTACGAAATTTCAATCCGATGCTCAGAAAGAAAGTTATGACGATTTTCCCCAGGTCACCTGTTTTGAGTGTAATTCAGGAGTCTGCAAAAAGACCAACTTCCTCAGATCATATCTCCGAAAATATCACGTAAAAATCTCTGAAATTCGGACCCAAGGTTCAGCGTCAATTCTTCTCAAATGGGTTTTTTTTTGCGACTTCTGAAACGTCACAGAAAAAAAATTATAGCGAAAATTCCACGATGACCTGTTTGGAGCAGCGAAACCCTAGAATCCAAAGCTCTGATACCAAATGTTATGAAACCAGCTCAAGAAAAGATAGAAAAGATAAATCCACGCCTTAGAATTCAGCCTCTTCGAGGGGGAAACCTCCTTTACATTACATAAATGAACAATTCTTGGATGACACAAATGAAAATACCTCCTTTCTATATATAGGAGTCTAAGTGGTCCCAATACAATCAAAGCCTACATAACAATAATATTCTAGGGCACAACAGTCACAATAGTGGGCTTCTATGTGGCACAATAGTAACAATATGGGCACTACATGGGTACATCAATATAATAAGTGGGTTGTACTAATAACAATAAGGGGTTACACTAGTAGTATAGGGGCCTAACAAATTGCATGTGACAAAAAGGTGTAAATTGAGATTTTCCATCGCTGCAAACTTTATAGATGAGGTAGAGCTTGATGTCATTCCACTTGAAATTTGTGGTATTGTTTTGGGAAGACCATATCTATATGATAAGAGAGTGTTACACCAAATAATCCCTCTTGCAAACAAGAGTGATCTCCCTAGATCCTAAATGGAAACTAGAAACAATCATGACAAATGAACTGACTCTTTCCCTAAGTTTAACATGTTCGAATTATAAGCAGTAAATCTAATGGATAGACCTCTTACCAGTTTCACGAAATGCCTGATGAAGATCCCTGTTTGTGACTTGATGCAGCTCTTCAATGCTTGATAGGACCAGAAAACATAAACCATAAAAGGATCAAAACCACATGTGATATAATAATCAAAACAACTTAGCCTAATGATTTTGGAAATCAAGGATTGAATTTGTCTTAATAAATATAATAAACAATTGCAAACCATTCATCATTCACAAAATACAAAATCAATGGGAGAAAGTGTTCATTTTTATTAATCAGAAGATAAGAGGAGCCTTACAACCTTCGCCTTGATGCTGTGAGGTCCCTCTCAAATGCCTTCAATCTCCTCCTCAGATGACAAACTCTCCAATCTCAAACCAACAACATAAGTTTGTATTCTTTGAATTCTGACCCCCTTCATCCCTCAACCCTCTAGTCCTTTTATAGATCAAAGAGGAGGAAGTTTCAGATTCCTAAGAAGATGATGAACCTCCTTTAATGAGGGATTAGGTTACCATGAGAAAAGGGATGGAGATGCATCTTATGAGGGTTATAGTTCGAATAGTCATCACCTGGAAGATTTTAGTTGGTAAATATTCGACCAACTATGTTTCTAGAATGTGCTTTTTATTTTTACTTTCTAGAATTCACCTGTGCGGGTTTATAGTTACAAACAGAGCACAACTCTGCGCTGTTCTTAGAGTCAATTTCAGCGTATGCGCGGGAAACTCTAGAGAAATCGATGCAGGTGGAACTTAACAAGGTGTGAGAGATATTTGATCCAAATTTCTCATGTACTTCAACATATATTGAGTTGTTTGACTTCTAAGGGAGTTGGTTTCAACATTTTCACGGATGGTCAGAATATCCATAAACTAATCAAGTGTCATGGCGACAAATTGACATGTAACAGATTGCCCCCTAAAGTGCGAATTCTAAAAAATAAGTTTAAAATATTGAAGCGCTTTATCATTCCAAGGATTGGATCAGAGGCAATGGTCGAAAACCTGCAAGGAACATTCAAGGGAACATAATGCAAAATATATATCAAAAATCATCTTTGAGGTAAACATTCCCATACTCAGAGTAAAGCGAACTCAATGAACAAGCATGGGAAAACTAAGATCATATAGATGGTAGACATAGCATGGACACAACCATCTGTCTACGTAATCATGAATACAAAATCTCCCCACAACTTGGAAAAATGAAACTAGATCCCGAGTCTTGATCTTCGTCTCTTGATCCACAATACGATTCTCACCATGCAAGTGAATGTCTCGAAGTCAAACATGGAAGAAACCACTTGATTACCAATCAATGATGTGAACCCTTAACAAGTGTGAGATAAACCCCCAATAATGACAATGGTTCTCAAGGTACTCCTAGTACAATCTATGAAGTGCGAATATGTGACCTGAAGTCAAACACTCATAGAATCGTTCCACTGAATGCCAATGATGAGAACCTGTTAGGCCCCTATACTACTAGTGTAACCCCATATTGTCATTAGTACAACCCCCTTATTATATTGTTGTACCCATGTAGTCCCCATATTGTTATTATTGTGCCCCATAGAAGCCCACTATTGTTATTATTGTGCCCTTACATTATTATTGTTATGTCGGCTCTGGTTATATTATGACCCCTTAGAATCCTATATATAGAAAGGAGGTCTTATCATTTGTATAATCTAAGAATTGTTTATTTGTGTAACATAAAGGAGGTTGCCCCTTCGAAGAGGCTGAATTCTAAGGTGTTTATCTCTCTTTTATATCTTTTTGTGAGTTGGTTTCATAACATTTGGTATCAGAGCTTTGGATTCTAGTGTTTCACTGCTCCAAACAAGTCATCGTGGCATTTTCGCTGTAACTTTTTTCTACAACTGTTACACAGTAATTTGTCACCATTTGTCACCGTCCCTGTTACCCCTCTCCCGCACTTTGGAGGAATCATTCCGGGACCTGTGAGAAGTGACATAACTTGAAAACACTTGCATTATGTTCCCCTAAGTATGGACTTCATATGCTCTGAAGACATCTCCTGCAGAATATCCTTAAAAAGTTCCCTTTTTCCATTAGCGCGGATCCACAGTGTATTACCCACGCCAATGGGGGAAATCCTCCAAAGAGGGCGCGCCAGTTGGCGCTCTATCTCAGAACTATACCCGCGCCAACCGAGTTTGGAAAATCTTTTTAACAAACGCACACGCGAAGGTTTTTTCCTTTCGACTCATGAAGCTTTTTAAGGATAATGCCAATCCCATGGATGTCCTGATTCATCGTATCTCCCTTTCCTCTATCCATAATAGCTTTTTGAGGATAAACCCAATCCCATAGATGGTGTGATTGATCTTATCTCCTTCTCCTCCATCTATAAAAGCTTGTTCCATTGCATTTGACAAGCTAGTTCGAGCATAGGGAGAATTATACTTTCAGAAGTCTAAGAGATTGTTGTAAGAGTCTTCTTTGCATTCATAATCAAAGAGAGAGAGGCTTGTTCCCAATCCCGACAAGCTTTGCAAGACATATGTAGCTGATCACCCAGCCAAAGGAGGATTTGACGTCAGAACTATGGTTGTATTCTTCTTTGTTGTTTATCAATAATAGATGACTATCATTATGGTTCCACTCTTGTTGTTCATTGTAATGATGTTTGAGTTATATCTTTTCTGACCGGTATATAATTGCATCTATTGGATTTTATGCTTGTATTTGTGTCATTCTTTTCATGTGTAGGTGTCCATTCACGAAGATCGTGAGGATCGTGAGGATCGTGACTGGCCGGAGCAAAGGAACGGGAGTGTCGACTCTTCTACAACACTAGCATTGGAATCCAAGTAGGCTCTCATCATTTACCTTTAATTTGTAATTAGGAACTGCGTGTTAGCATTGTTTGATTGTTTCTAGACCCATTCTGGGCTAGTGGGGAACGCCTCTGTCCGCAGAGGGGATTTACCTCTGTTGGGATTAAGTGAGCTATTAGAGGGAGGTTGTTATTCTGTAGAGGTCAGCTTCTCTTGAACATATTGGCAGCACGACAGTGGACTTGGCAGTATTTGACATCAATGGATCAAAGTTCATGGTGACGAGGCAATGAGCAAATGAGAGGTCAAACAGGATCACCCAAATCCACGGAGGCAAGTGAAAAATGAGATGAGATGTCCCCACCCAGACACGAAAGCAGACAAGTGTCATGTTTAAGAGCGACATACTGCCGACACAACAATAATTATGGTTCCATTTTTCCCCCACCATTTATGGCGAGTACCCCAGTTATTTTTATTAACAAGCTTGACGGGGATAACATATGCTTGTAAAGCGTCATCTTGACGGATTCCAATGTCATCAAGTTTTAACGAGTCTGACAAAGGAAGAACTCGACGTCTTTTCATGTTTAGAGAGTTTGAAAAGACAACAGAAAAGAAAACTCCAAGGGTGTCCTTTTTCGCAAAGTTGTGTCTCTCGAGCCCGAAAAAGTATAAAACAATGCTCGAAAGAACCGCCCGACCATTACGATCGAGGAGTACTTTTCATGAGTAGTGATTTCGACCTGAAAAAGTAAAAAAGCGAGCAAAACCACGTCGCTTCGTAACCGTTAACGAACCTGAAACGACAAGGGTCCGACGATCTTTTCGTTTTTACACGGTCGGAAGAGAGTTTAAAGATGACCGCCTCTTATTTACGTTTAACGAGTCAAGAGGGAAAACTCGGCAATCTTTTCATCTTTTACGAGTCAGAAAAGAGCTTAAAGGAGACTCGTCCTAAAGGAACGAGTGGTATAAAGGGTAGCAATTGGTTCCGGCAATGGTGGAACTGCTCAAAACATGTAATGGTTAAGAGGCTGGCTAATAAAACCACTCATCGCTGCGGTTCCTCAGGAAAGGATAAACAACCAAGTGAAAGCATATGATCAGCCAAAGAGATGGTGGTTATGGAATGAAACAACCAAGGCTCATCTAGTAAAATTTAGCGGATAAACGACAATCACAAGATGTAAATTAGGTATGGGTTCATTTTTACACAAGCTTGAACCATGGAGAACTCTACTTGGATTTGGTTTCACGTTTACACAAGCTTGAAATGAAAAACTATGCTTGTTATGAGTTCGCATGCCCCCAGCATAATGACGCAAAATGAGGTACATGCCCCCAAAGCTTCATTGCATTCAACAAAGTGGATGGAATGAAGGTTCACTCTCGAGATCTGATCCAGGTGGATATTGGTGGCCACCTGCCAAGTCCACCTGGACCCCCACCATTGTTCTTCTCAACATTTTCAGTTTCCTTAATTGTAGCACAACTTACTATTTTTAGCAGTTTTTCGGGTCCTGAACTTCCGGAGCAGTTTTGAGGCCCTAAACGACGTTTTTTGGGGAATCTGGGGGCAACATGGGTCCATGGAATGGACCGATGTTGCTCGTTCCAACAATGATAGTGCTCGGATAGATCTTTCTAACGAGCTAATGTATGCATCAAATGGAGATCGTATGCCAAAGTTACGACCCCGGGAAGTTGATGTACCAACTTACCCCAAACGGGGCCCCATAGTTTGGCGTTTCATCTTCTAGGGTTAAGTTTTGGAATGTTAAGGGTTTTTCCACTGTTTCTCAACAATAAATAGGCCTTCGAGCCTCATTGTAAGACAGTTCAGAGGCATGTAGCCATCACATCTCTTCTCAGAGATAAGCTACCATCGCCCTAGCTGGTTTATTTCCATTTCTGGTTGTAAGCATATTTTAGTATTTTCCATTAATGAAATGAAGTATTATTTCCGCTGCATCTTTGTGTATATGGTTATCTCTGTAATTTGTTGCGTTCCTGTTTAAATCCAGATCAGTGGTATCAGAGCGGACTGCTTTTTCTCTGTTTTTCTTTGCATGTCCCCAACAAGGTCGGGATATAAGGAGTTAGGGCTTGAACTGGTTGAACCTTTGCAAGACCAGCCTCGCAAATCCCGACGGCCTCCCATGGCGGATGAGAAGAAAGACGAGGGGGCAGGAGATCCCATCAAAATCTTGCTCGAAGAAGCCCTCGAGCGACAACGGAACGCGATGATGGACAGCTTTGCCCAGATCCTTCAGCGGCTACCCAGAAGCAACGCATCGGCTTCCAGCAGCTACTCTGGAAACGACACACCCTTTAAGGTACAAGTTAATTTTGAAATCCCCATATTCGAGGGTCAGATAGACGCAGATGCCGTAGATAAATGGTTAAATCTGCTAGAGGGTTATTTTTCTGTTCATGAATTTTCGAGTCGGGAAAAGATTGTTTTTGCTCTTCTCAAAGCAGCCCCCCACGTCAAGGACTGGTGGAAAACCTACTGCGAGCAGAAGGATGAAAGTACTGGCTCACTATTTTCAGCCGCACCGACCTGGGATTCGTTCCGGGATGCCATCAAGGAGCAGTACTACCCTGTTGGAAGCTATGAGGATGAATACATAAAGTGGACCACGCTGTGGCGGGGAAGGGACCAAGACGTGCCGGAGTTCACCAATCTTTTCCATACCCTTCGCACAAAGTTGGGTATCAACGATTCGGAGCAACATTTGATACTCAAATACCATGGCTGCCTTCACAAGTACATCCAGGAAGAAATACAATTCCTAAACATCTCCTCGCTCGGTGCAGCATACCGATATGCCGTCAAGGTCGAGCAGAAGTTTAAACAAAAGAAGCGAGACTTTGGATCTGCGAATCCAAAGCAGGGGAAAGGTGCCCCTAAACCACAGAACAAAGGACAAAGCCAAGGCGGGACAGCCCAAGACAACCAGCCGAAGCTGCAAGCAAAGAACAACGCCGCGAAGCTGAGAAAGGACACTGGAAAATGGTGCGAGTTCCATAAGAGCTCCACTCACAACACAAGTGAGTGTCGGGCCAAGCAGTCACTGGTGGCTGAGCTAAAGGTTTCAAAATCCGATGCATGTTCCGACTCTGAGTCAGAACCCGATAAGGGGAATGAAAAAGGGAAGCAGATCATTGATGCGGATCCCAGCGCCACTGTTGCTACCGCAAAGATCCAGAAAAATGAACCCGAAGATCCAGAGGAGGAGGAGCGTCTCTTCCACTCCCAGATGTGGGTAATGGGCTCCCCGATACAGTTCATTGTTGATAGCGGGAGTCAAAAGAACCTCATTTCGGCAGAGGTCGTGAAGCGGTTGGACTTACCGACCACAGCACATCCACAACCATACACCATTGGGTGGCTTCACCAAGGACGAGATCTTCGCGTGAGCCAACAGTGTCGCCTTCCATACAACATCAAGCCCTTCACGGATGAGGTATTGTGTGACATTGCTCCCCTTGAAGTTTGTGATGTATTACTAGGACAACCATACTTGTGGAAGCGACATGCTGTGTATGAATCAAGGCCCCGTGCTGTTATTATTACATTGGGAAATAAGTTGTACAGGATACCAGAGGTAGCACCACCTACCGCCATCTCTTTGATTACTGCAAAACAATGCAGTAAGATCATTTCCAAAACCAGGAAATTTGTTTTCCTGATGATACGCCCTCAAGGAAAGAAGAAGACAGTGGCCGCGGCCTCCAGACGGGGTCCCTCTGCACGACAACTACAGATGGACAAGGTTGTGGAGGAGTACGAGGACATCTTCACCTCCCCAGCAGGGGTTCCGCTGCACTGTCAAGTCAAGCACTCCATCGATCTGACCCCAGGTGCGCCGCTACCCAATGGACCAATTTATCGGCGCTCCATTCTGGAGAACGATGAAATCAAGAGGCAGATTCAGGAGCTCCTGCAGAAAGGTCACATCCGTCTGAGTTCATCGCCCTGTGGGAGCCCGATCGTGTTGGTACAGAAGAAGGATGGGACGTGGAGACTCTGTATTGACTATCGGGCGCTGAACAAGATCACTGTCCGTAATAGGTACCCGATCCCGCGGATTGATGACCTCCTAGACCAACTAAAGGGGGCAAAATATTTCAGCAAGATCGATCTGAAGTCAGGATATCACCAGGTACCAATCGAACCCTCTGATGTGTGGAAGACTACCTTCAAATCCAAGGAGGGCCTCTTCGAATGGTTGGTTATGCCTTTCAGATTGACGAATGCTCCTGCAACCTTCATGAGGTTAATGGATGACATCTTACGGCCATTCACCAACTCCTTTGTAGTAGTATACTTGGATGACATTCTGATCTTCAGCCAGAGTTGGGAAGAGCACCTCCACCACATCCGGCAGGTTCTCCAAACACTGCGGCAACACAAGCTATGTGCCAATTTGGAGAAATGCACTTTTGGCATGACCCAGGTTCAGTATCTAGGATACATCATTGATGAACAGGGGGTGCATGTCGATCCAGCCAAGATCCAAGTCATTCGGGATTGGCCCTCTCCAACCACTCTAACAGAGCTCCGCAGCTTTCTAGGTCTTGCCAACTTCTACTGCAGGTTTGTGTTGGGGTTTTCTCATATTTCTTGGCCCTTGAGTCGAGTCACCAAGGGAGGGGCGAAAGCAAAATTCTTTTGGTCTGAATCTCAACAGAAGGCATTCATGGAGTTGAAGGATCGCCTCTGCACGGCACCAGTGCTCGCGTTACCAGATTTACAACAACCATTTGAGGTCGAGACATATGCCTCTGACTATGCTATTGGGGCAGTCCTTACTCAACATGGACATCCAGTGGCATATCACAGTGAAACACTTTCAGACACAGTCCGGAAGTACCCCACTTATGATAAAGAGATGTATTCCATTGTACAGGCCTGTCGACAATGGAAGCATTACATTTGGGGAAAAAAACGGTCATCCACACAGACCACCGACCCCTGCAGTTCATACAGACCCAAGGGAAATTGCAGAATGATCGCCATCAGAAGTGGTCTACATACCTACAACAGTTCCACTTGAATATCAAGTATAAGAAGGGTAGCACCAATAATGTTGCAGATTGCCTCAGTCGACCACCGATCATGGCGTTAACCACCGTGCTCAACTCTTGTGGGCACGAGACTTCTGATTGGCCACTTCTCTACAAAAGCGACCCAGAATTCGGCCACACATACCAGACACTCTCGGAGGGTCGGCATGTTCCAGATTTTCACCTTCATGATGCCCTATTATGCCACCTCGGTCACCTTTGTGTTCCTTCAAGCGAGCATGCCAAGATGATTTGGGAAGCCCACTACAGTCGGGCTGCTGGGCATTTCGGGGTCGAGAAAACAGTGGCAGTTCTGCAAAATTATTTCTATTGGCTGAATCTTCGACAGGATGTTGGAAAGTACATCAGATCATGTACTGCCTGTGCCATTGCCAAACCGACCATTAAGAAGCACGGCCTCTATACCCCGTTGCCTACCCCAAGTCGACCTTGGGAATCCATCTCCATGGATTACATGTCAGGCCTTCCTTCCACCAAGCATGGAAATGACTGTGTTTTTGTGGTCGTCGACAGGTTCTCGAAGATGGCCATTATGGTGGCCTACAAGAAGAATATCACAGCAGAAGCCACTGCTAAACTCTTCTTTGAACGAGTGTGGGTGCACTTTGGGATCCCACAGTCTATCATCTCAGATCGGGACAGTTGGTTTCTCAGCACATTTTGGTCCAGTCTCTGGTCAATGCTGGACACCAAACTCACGAAGTCCACAGCCTTCCATCCTCAAACTGATGGCCAGACAGAGGTTGTCAATAGGATGATTGTGCACATTCTGCGCATGTATAACTCAAAGCATCCACGCACATGGGACGAGAGCCTCCCCTATGTTCAGCACAGCTACAACCGAGCTCTTCACAGCTCCACTGGCCATAGCCCTTTTCAGGTGGGTTTGGGATTCTAGCCACTATGCCCCATTGATGTGGCCATGCTATTTGCAGCTACTCACATAAATTCAGCTCATGTCCAGTCCGAAACAGATAAGGCCACCAGCTTCATTGAGCGCATCCAACACATTCGCCAGCAGGTCCATGACATTCTTGAGAAATCAAATGCCAAGTACAAGCAGCGACATGATCAACATCGGGTGCCACACAAGTTTCAGGTGGGCGACAAAGTCTGGTTGCATTTGCAAAAGGAACGCCTTACTGGGGCCTATCGGAAATTGAGACCACTCCGATATGGTCCTTACACCATTACTAAGGCTATGGGAGACAATGCATTTGAGCTCAGCATTCCCCCATTCCTTGGCCTGCACCTAGTGTTCAATGTGGAGCGCCTTCGGCCATACTTTCCACCATTGCTAGACACATCCGACATTGCAGAACAGCTCAAACCCACAGAATTAAATCCAGATTGCATGGAACAAGCTGCAACTGATCGGATCATGGACACACAGATCAAGAACACTCGTCAATAGAATATCCAACTGTATCGAGTTGTCAAAGCAGGCCAACTCCTTCAGCAGGGCAAGTGGCTCACCAGGGAACAAGTTCAGCAAAAGTTTCATCATCTCATGGAGGAGCTCAACGCAATGGGGACCATTGCTTCCTAAGGGGGGAGGAATGATCCAAGTGGATATTGGTGGCCACCTGCCAAGTCCACCTAGACCCCCACCATTGTTCTTCTCAGCATTTTCAGTTTCCTTAATTGTAGCACAACTTACTATTTTTAGCAGTTTTTTGGGTCCTGAACTTCCGGAGCCGTTTTGAGGCCCTAAACGACGTTTTTTGGGGAATCCGGGGGCAACATGGGTCCATTGAATGGACCGATGTTGCCTATTCCAACAATGATAGTGCTCGGATAGATCTTTTTAACGAGCTATTGTATGCGTCAAACGGAGATCGTATGCCAAAGTTACAACCCCGGGAAGTTGATGTACCAACTTACCCCAAACGGGGCCCCATAGTTTGGCGTTTCATCTTCTAGGGTTAAGTTTTGGAATGTTAAGGGTATTTCCACTGTTTCTCAACAATAAATAGGCCTTCGAGCCTCATTGTAAGACAGTTCAGAGGCATGTAGCCATCACATCTCTTCTCAGAGATAAGCTACCATCGCCCTAGCTGGTTTATTTCCATTTCTGGTTGTAAGCATATTTCAGTATTTTCCATTAACGAAATGAAGTATTATTTCCGCTGCATCTTTGTGTATATGGTTATCTCTGTAATTTGTTGCATTCCTGTTTAAATTCGGATCAAGATCTATGAAAGACTCGACTTGTATTTTACGAGATCTTAATCAAAGACTCGATTTGGAAAGGATGAGATGTTTCATTTTTTAATGAGGTTGACCTAGGAAAAGAACTATCCTCATAACCCTTATTTCATTTTTTAATGAGCTTGACACAAGATCAGGAACTATGCTCGGCCAGACCTAGTGTCATTTTTTAAGGAGCTTGACATAGGAAAACGAACTATGCTCCGCCAGACCTAGTTTCATTTTTTAAGGAGCTTGACATAGGAAAACGAACTATGCTCCATCCGAACTTCATCATAATGAACAGGAAGTCGGGGCTTCCAAGAGTGCCACTCCTGATGGAAGTCCAACATCTTGGAAGTCAGGGCCCAATGCCCCCAGGACACTATGCACGACGGTGGCATCACTGGATATAGGCATGGGAAAAGTGGCCACGTAGTTGATCTGTGGTGGGGCAGATGCAACTGGTGGATGAAAACTAGGAGGGGATGACGACTGCGCAGGAAAACGATAATTGATCTATAGTCACTATCCTTCCATCGTGTGGAAAGAAAACCACACGGAACAGTGAAGAGACCAGGGCCCCCATGGCATAAACATAGTCATGGCCAAGGAGAATACTAAAATCTAAAGCACCTTGGGTAACCGATACATCTATATAGACGGGTTTGCCTCCCAAAGTAATAGGGAACTTTGGAAGGATCCCTAATGGTTGACTAGTTGCTCCGTCAAAAGCCGTCAGATTCGGTGCGACAGGCACAAGCTGTGGGGAACCTAAAGCTTGCCAAGTAGTGGCAGGCATAAGACTGACAGATGCACCCTCATCCAAAACAGTGCCAGGTATCGCCTTATTATAGGCATGTACCGTGACCCAGAAAGGCACATGGGATGGAAGGCGGGAAGTAGTCAAACGACTCTAGTCGAAGGAAACGACTGAACTACTTGGTGGGGGAATCGTATGATTGCCCCCCTGCTCTAAAGGGACTGAAGCAGGACTCTCGGGAGCAGTTGGGATAGGAGAATCATTTCCGGATGCAAGAGAATCTAAGAAGATGAGAAGAACATGGGAATGATGCTCTTCCGAAATAGGGTGGTCAACGAGTGGTGAACTCTAGTCGACACTCTTTCTGATCAATGGTTGGTCTGGAACAGGCTTGGCAGATGCAGGTTCAGGAAGAGGAGGTTGTACAAGAGATGAATCTTGGTCGATCTCTTTGTCAGTAGGGGGACGATCTGCAGTTGCAGAGAGACGTTGATAACCAACGGGAAGTTGGGGTGAAGGAGTTGTAAGACTTTCCAAGACAACAGAGGCTTTATCCATGAGTGGATAAAGGTGAAGGGGATGATTGCCTTCACAAAGTCTACAGGGGATTCGAATCTTCCCTTTCTCCTTACCATTGCGAGTCGATAAGGTAACATCATCGTGAGCTCCAGAGGACGATGAGGGGCAGGCTGGATCGCGAGACCATACTTCTAAGACCCTGGGAATGCCAGGACAATCATGAAGAAGGTGGTCATCCTTGCACAATCTACAAGGAAACTTGACCTTCCGTGGAGGACCAGAAGGTGGCCCGACTGGAGGTGTACTCGAGGCAGTATCTGCACTTTTAGCCTCTCCCTTAGGAGACTTCTTCTTCTTCGTCTTCTTCTTCTTCTTAACCACCTGGTTACTCGAATCTAGACTTTCACCGGGTGAAGTAGAAAATGAGGATGTAGAAACAGGCGAAGAAGGGGAGAGGTCCACCTTAGAATCAACATGATGTCCTTCAGGTGGAGGGACTGATTGACCAGAAGTTGAGACGGCAGGGACCAAAGAGGTTGGGAACAACCAAACAGGCAACCCAACAGTTAACCCTGGGAGGGACAACGTTGCCATGTAAGGAGCACCAACATTCCCAAAAGGAGCGAAAAGACCAGGGTTTCCATCAGAGGGGATCCCTGGATTGGTGAACCTTAGAAAAGTTGCCATCGAAAAATAAACCTACTCAAGCTAACGCAAATGAGATCTAACCGGGTAAATGTGAATCGTGGCCGAATAAATTTTAAGACAAAGGAACCGAACTTGACCTTTTCACTTTTTAAGAGTCGAGAAAAGGACAAAAAGATGACTCTAGTCTCCTTCGAATGTTTAATGAGCCCGAAGTGACAAAATGCTCAGCTGAGCCTTTTCTTTTAGGGAGTCTGAAAAGGATCAAAAGTGACTACTCTGGAGAACTAGGCAAAGGGTTTACCAGACAATCCGTAAAACTGCATATACACCTTGGCAATCATATGAAAACCAAGGACTTTCTGTACGGCAGTCAATCTTCCCGAATGCTGTGTTTGGTGCGTTACGGCTTGTAAGGCAGTAGACATGGCTTCCTGTGGATAAAGGATGGTAACCTAGTGGGGTCTCCCCATATACTCGACGGTACGTGGGAGCAGAAATCCGTGCTAGAACACTATTGAGTCACAAAAGGAGGAATCACCCAACCTTAATGTGAAACAACAGTAACTAGGTTTAATGACGCCGGAACACGTCTCTAGCCTAGACCTCTAGATGTATGCGTTAAGTTCCAATGTGTTTTTAGATTCATTCAGTTCATTTTACGGTTGATCTTTGATTAGGTTTCAGTTTCCAGGTCCTACCGTATGTAATCTCTCACAATTTCCTAAATGCAAGCTATATGCCAAAATATATCATTTCATTCAATGAACGCTAGCTACGAGAGAGTTGAGATCTTTCAATCAAACAAAATGATCATAAAACAATCAACAATGACTCTAATGCAGCTAATGGCAATAAACGAAACTTTTCTTTAAAGTCACTAATTGCTAATAACAATGAAAAGCTCTAATTTCCATTAACTACTGCAATGCAAAAGAGATTGTTCGTTTTATTTTTTATGGAAAAATGCACTAAACAAATCTTGAGAGATAATAACAAAGAGTAAAAGAAACAAATTTCACTCAATGAAAACACAATCAAGTCCCTGAAACACCAAGACAATCTTTCAAACCAAGAAAAATCACAAAGACCTCAATGAGCTATGTGATCTAAGCCCAAAACGAAGCCAAGCGGAATCCAAGTGAAAAAGAAGTGAATCACTCGAATAATGCAATAAAAATCTTAACAATCATTGAACAAGTGCAAGAGAGTAACCAAAAAGTTGACTGGACCAACAGAAAACCAAAACTCCTAAGGAAGGCTCGATTGCACAAAGCCACTAGATGCCCTAGGGCTAAAATGTGAAATCGGTAGAAAAAAGCAAACACCCAAAGGGTAAAGGCCAAAAACCAATCAAACAAGACTCTAACACATTCAAGTGATTGAAAGATAGTATCCAGACACAAAAACCAAGCTTGGAAGGCTCAAAACAAGCAAACTCTAAAAGGTTCCCTAGGTTGGTGCGACTTTCAGGCTAAAAGTAGCGCCAATTGAGGATTGGCGCGGGCTGTACATTGACAAGCGGCGCCAATGGCGCGACTGTCATGCAAAAAAGAGCGCCAATTGAGTTTGCTATGCTAAAATAAAAAACAAGCAATCCAAGACTAGGCCGGTAGTATCCATACAGACCAGGCAGCAAGAGACAGCAAAGAATCCAACCCAGAAATCTATCTAAGCAATCAAAACAAGAGAAAACCAAAGAGACAAGACAAACTCCAAGTTGTTTAGTTCGTAAACCAAACCGGAGATTGACTGAAGTGGAATTGATCTACTTCGCTAATGCAAAGCAATAGCGTTTCGAAGGCTATCTGGCCGTACTTCAGGCTCCGTCTAAAGTTTACAAATCAAACAACAAATAGTATCCCTAGTGGAGTCGCCAAATTGTTGGCGAGGTAAATCCCCTCTACGGACAGAGGCGATCCCCACTAGCCCAGAATGGGTCTAGCAACAATCAAACAATGCTAACACGCAGGTTCCTAATTACAAATTAAAGGTAAATGATGAGAGCCTACTTGGATTCCAACGCTAGTGTTGTAGAAGAGTCGACACTCCCGTTCCTTTGCTCCGACCGGTCCCGATCCTCACGGTCTTCGTGAATGGACACATGCACATGCAAAGAACTACACAAATACAAGCATAAAATCCAATAGATGCAATTATATACTGGTCAGAAAAGATATAACTCAAACATCATTACAATGAACAACAAGAGTGGAACCATAATGATAGTCATCTATTATTGATAAACAACAAAGAAGAATACAACCATAGTTCTGACGTCAAATCCTCCTTTGGCTGGGTGATCAGCTACATATGTCTTGCAAAGCTTGTCGGGATTGGGAACAATCCTCTCTCTCTTTGATTATGAATGCAAAGAAGACTCTTACAACAATCTCTTAGACTTCTGAAAGTATAATTCTCCCTATGCTTGAACTATCTTGTCAAATGCAATGGAACAAGATTTTATAGATGGAGGAGAAGGAGATAAGATCAATCACACCATCTATGGGATTGGGTTTATCCTCAAAAAGCTATTATGGATAGAGGAAAGGAAGATACTATGAATCAGGACATCCATGGGATTGGCATTATCCTTAAAAAGCTTCATGAGTCGAAAGGAAAAAACCTTCGCGCGTGCGTTTGTTAAAAATCTTTTCCAAACTCGGTTGGCGCGGGTATAGTTCTGAGACAGAGCGCCAACTGGCGCACCCTCTTTGGAGGATTTCCCCCATTGGCGCGGGTAATACACTGTGGATCCGTGCTAATGGAAAAAGGGAACTTTTTAAGGATATTCTGCAGGAGATGTCTTCAGGGCATATGAAGTCCATACTTAGGGGAACATAATGCAAGTGTTTTCAAGTTATGTCACTTCTCACAGGTCCCAGAATGAGTCCTCTAAAGTGTGGGAGAGGGGTAACAAGGACGGTTACAAATGGTGACAAATTACTGTGTAACAACGACATTTCAGATGCTAAAAAAAATCCATTTGGGTTGAAATCATTCTGAGCCTCGGGTCCAAATTTCAGAGATTTTCGTTCTATATTTGCGAAGATATGATCTGCGGAAGTTGGCCTTTTTGCAGACTCCTGAATTACATTCCAAACAGGTGACCTGGGGAAAATAGTCATAACTTCTGTTTTGAGCATCAGATTGAAATTTCGTCAGAAGTTACAGAAAGAGGACGGATTGTAGTTTCTTGTATATATCTTTCAGATCCTAAGGTTAAAACAGTGACACGTGGTACTTGATACAAGTTTGCTCTTCTGAAAAGGTATACAATTAGGTCATCTTGGGAGATTGTGCATAACTCTTTCTTGGAGAGTCTAAATTTAATCAGACTGGTGGCATTGGAAAAAGGATGCAGAGGGCTACTGCAGGTCGAAATTTTAGAACTTAAAGATCTGAAAATACAGAGTTACAGTTGTTTCAAGATCGAGCTCCTAAAATCAAGTAAAAGCGAGATGAGGAAGCTTGATGGCAAGGATCCAGTAAATTGGATACTACAGATGGAGAAATATTTTGATCTACATGGTGTACCACTATTACAAAAGGTATGTATTGCATCTTCATATTTAGAACAAGATCAATTTTTACGGTACAAAGGGCTTTGTTCTCGTAAACAACTTGTTACGTTGTCAACTTTCACGAAAGAAATTATAGCACATTATGAGAATACAAAGAGCAACACCTTCTTTAGAGCAACACCACAACAATTGGAAGAAAAAAGAGAAAAAGGGCTTTGTTACACAGAGGAAAGCAAAATTATGGCAACAAGGAATTCTACCCCTCACAACTATAAAGATTGAAGTGTTTTTTCTCCTAGCCTTCCACAACCTACAAGGGTTACACCACAACAATTGGAAGAAAAAAGAGAAAAAGGGCTATGTTACAATTGTGATAGAAAATGCACTAAAGGTCATAAGTGTGTTGAAAAGAAATTATTTTACATATAATATGTAGAGGAGGAAGAAAAGGATCAAGAAACATCAAAAGAAGAGTATATACACCAGGAACCAACCCCAGAGAAATAAGAAATGAATCCGACCATATCTTGTAAAGCTTTGGAAAGAATTACCACTCCTCAAACTCTCAAGATAGAAGGACATACCAAGAAGGAAAAGGTTCAAGAAGTGAAAAATCACATCGAGAAAGAAGAAATGAATCGAGCCATATTTTGTAATGCATTTTCCGGAATTACCACTCCTAAAACTATCATGATAGTAGGACATATCAAGAAGAAAAATGTTCAAGAAGTGAAAGATCACATTGAGAATCAAGAAATGAATCCAACCATACTTTGTAAAGCATTGGAAGAAATTACCACTCCTCAAACTCTCAAGATAGAAGGAAATATCAAGAAGAAAAAGGTTCAAGCAATGAAAGATCACATCAAGCATCAACAACAAGTTCTCCAGCTTTTAAAGGATAGCACCACTTTGGTGCAGAATCGAATGAAACAACAGGTAGATCAACATCGTAGTGAAAAAATTTTTTGATGTAGGTGATTGGGTATTTTTACTGCTACATCTCAAAGCAAGCTATTTATGAGAAGGAAATGTTGGCAATACTACATGCACTTCAGAAATGACGACCTTACCGAATGGGAAGACACTTCAAGGTAAAAATGGATCATGATAGTCTTAAATACTTTTTAGAACAACTATTATATTTAGAAGAATAGACAAAATGGGTCACAAATATGTTGGGTTATGACTTTGAAATCATCTGTAGAAAAGGGAAGAAAAATTTTGTTTCAGATGCACTCTCAAGAAAGGATAAGAATGTGGAAACATTGTTTTGTGCTATTTCTATTATCCAACTAGATTGGATAAACGAAGCAAGGGATGAATGGAAGAAGGATGAAGAAGTATGGCCACTCATTCAAAAGTTGCAGAAGATCCCAATTCAAACAATATTGCTAGAACATAAAGAGGAAGGAAAAATCATATTGGAACCTGGAGCAGTCACAGAAACAAGAACCCGCTAGCTATGAAATCAATCAATTTCAGAGTATCTCATCAAGTGGAAGAACTTACTCGTTGAAGATTCCACATGGGAGGACAAGAATTTTATACGGAAGCATCAAGAACTACTCAAGCGTTGAGGACAACACTTTTTGAAGGAGAGGGGCATGTTAGGCCCCTATACTACTAGTGTAACCCCTTATTGTTATTAGTACAACCCCCTTATTATATTGTTGTACCCATGTAGTCCCCATATTGTTATTATTGTGCCCCATAGAAGCCCACTATTGTTATTATTGTGCCCTTACATTATTATTGTTATGTCGGCTCTAGTTATATTATGACCCCTTAGACTCCTATATATAGCAAGGAGGTCTTGTCATTTGTATCATCTAAGAATTTTTCATTTGTGTAATGTAAAGGAGGTTACCCCCTCGAAGAGGCTGAATTCTAAGGCGTTTATCTCTCTTTTATATCTTTTTGTGAGCTGGTTTCATAACAAAACCTGTCGTCAAAAGCGAAAAACCTGCCATTAAGGCATGCAGGCTTCAAGGTACTAAAGGCTTCTAAATCCACTTCCTAAATAATGAGTTGAAGTTGATAGGAAGTGATCCGTCGTAGGAAAGGCTACGACACGAAACATGATATCAATTTTTGAAAATAGTTTGCAATGACTTACTCAAGGATGGCCGACGTGAATGAAGGTAAAGATTTTGCAAAGGGATTTGAACCAAGGTTGAACTTCTCTTGAACACATAACAACACTATAATGATTTAGCAGCATTTGACTTAACGATAATACCCAAAACCATGAAAAATTTCAATGAGGTTTGATTAAATGTAAGGCAAATGGATTTCCCAACCCAGACATGAATGTGACGGAGTGCCATGTTCAAGAGCGACATGCTACCTTTTAAATGATGGTGTAAAAATGGACACCTTCTCCAATTTTCCACCACCATTACTGGCAAGTTCCTCTTTATTTTTTACAAGCTTGAGGAGGATAACATAAGCTTGGACTATTATCTCATCCTTCGGATGAGTCCATCGAAGTATTTTTAACGAACCCTAAGAAGGAATGGTTCGGTCTCGTCATGCTCAGCGAGTCCTATACTATTTAATTTTTTACGAGTCCAGTAAAGGGGTAACTCGATCTCGTTTTCTTTTAAGAGTTTCAAAAAGACACAAAAAGAAAACTCATTCAGCTCTTTAACCGTAAAATTGTAATGAGCCCAGAGAAAGTAAAGCTCGACTTTTTTCATTTTTAGAGATTTAGAAGAAAAACATAAGTATACTCCATCAAGTTATTTTTCATCAGTTTAGTCTCTCATGTCCGAAAAAGGATAAAATAATACAAGAGAGAACTCTATTGACCATGTTTGATCAACGTATAACTTTTTCGTAAATAGTCCTAGCTCAGTCTGTAAAAGGGGTAAACTTATACTGAGTGGATGGTTGTTCATTTTCTTTTACGAGTTCAAACAAGCAAGTACTCGGCGATCTTTTCATGTTTTAAGAGTCTGAAAATGGCTTAAAAGAAGACTCCATGATTTTCACTTTTGGTAATTTTTAAAGAGCATAAAAAGCGATAAAAGTTTGCTAAAATGTCAAACATGATTTATCTTGACTCCATAAACGATCTTGCACATTTAAATTCAAAAACTCATCATAACTGTTGTTGGGCTCTTAATTGGTCATTATTATTACCACTTCTTAACATTCATTTCATCTATTTCCACTATTCTTTTATCACATTATTTACCATAATTTATTATATAATTCCATTTCATAATCATTTATGCTCTTGTGGATAAATAATATCTGATCTCATTTATTTTTAATAATTAATGATTATTATGCATGATTTTGTTTTATTCATTCGTTATAACCTCACTCGTGATTTTAGCCTCAAAGATCTCTTTCAGATTATAGATTTGGTCTTCAACAGATAATTAGATATTCCAACTCAGGAATTTGCTGGCATAAGAAGTGGCCGTTTTGCATTGGATGTTTTGGGAAAATGAAAATGAATCTGGAAAATCCGAGACATGGGTTTTGTTTAGAACGGACCAAATCCGTTACCTGTTGACCCGTTTTCAGAAATTAGATTTGTATTGGGAGAAATTCAAGGTTCTTCAAAGGACATATTTGCAGATTTGCTGTTGTGGCCATTTTCCAGAATTGCCCGAATTGTAATAACCAAATTCGACTTGTTCCAGCTGAATCATGATGGAAAAATCTCTCAGATCTCATCTTGAATATTGAGATCAATTTGTTGTAATTTTCCTTTGGATGTTTGTATATTTAAAAGACACAATTCAGAGAGAAAGGGGAGCTAGCTGATGGAAGAATTGAGTCTTGTAACAATGGAACTCTTGTTAATGAAATTTCCAAACTTCTAATATTTTTCTCAATATGTGAGTTGAGCACAGCCCTGACCAGGGAGTTGGGCTCACTCTTCTGATCAGTTTCTGTGCGTGTGTCCTTTTTATGTATATTTCTTTTACTAGTTGTATTTTTTTTATTGCTATTACAAATTTCCATAGATTATTATGAATGCTTTTCTTTCTGCAATTTAGATTTCATTACTTTTACAATGATGTTTTCATTTCTTAATCGCGAGCCCTTGATTGATGTAGATTGTAACCTTGCCCCTGCATATACTTTGCACGTTACCTTGAAAAGAGTACGCACCCGGATTGACATATTAATGTAGGAAACGAGATTGAATAATTTGTTCATATTTGGACACCAACATTTTGGCGTCATTGTCGAGAAAGGCTAACAAGGTGCAAGACACGATTTGTATTGACCAGAGGTTCAATCTCTCATCCTGGGGAGGGAATCGTTCTTTGACACCCTGCTCCACATCCTGAGCATAGTTATTTTTCCTGCATTTTTGCTTGTTTTTATTTTATAGGATCCACTCTCGTCCTGGGGAGGGAAAGCGTTCTCTCACACTGCTCCAGGTCCTGAGCTTAAATTTTTTTCCTACATTTTTTTTTGTTTTGATTTTGGAAAAACTAATCTCTCATCTTGGGGAGGGAATGGTCCTTTGACGCCATGCTCCAAGTCCCGAGCTTTAGATTTCCTTGTGTGCATTCTTTTCTTGTTTGGTTTCTTGTCCTGGGGAGGGAAGGGTCTTTTGACACCTTGCTCCAGGTCCTGAGCTTTAGATTTCCTTTAAAATTGTTTTTTTTTAATAACTAGGAAGAAAAAGGTAGAAATTTGAAGAAATATTATCATTTCACTCAAAGTGGTGATGTAAGCACTACCCATTCCACTAAGAAATTGACAGGAATATCTGAAGGAGGAACCTCAAAGTAGCACATGAATAACATCTTATATTATGGTAATAAATGGCTTACATTGTTACTTTTGAATTCCCTATCAGCGATCTAGGAGGAGTGACACAAATGCATATAATTCCTCCATCTTCTCTACCAAATTTTCATGTTTTGGATAATGAGGACCCAGAGACATTCTTATTTGAATTTGAAGTAATTTGTAGAGGATATGATTATTGTACTAATGATCAAAGGTTGAAAGTGTTTCCTCTTACTCTAAAAGGAGCAGCTCTTCGATGGTTCATGGGCCTATACTAAAACCTTCTCCCTTGTTGCCAAAATGAACTCCATCTGCCTTGTTCTTTCCCTTGCTGCCTCTTTCAAATGGGAAGTCCATCAAATGGATGTTAAATCTGCCTTCTTGCATGGGGACTTGCATGAAGAAATCTATATGGAACAACCTACTGGCTTTATACAAACAGACTCTAGCCTTGTATGTCGGCTTAAGAAATCCCTTTATGGTCTCAAGCACGCCCCTCGAGCTTGGTATGCCAAAATGGATATCTTTCTTTTAGAAACTGGCTTTTCTAGGTGTCATTCTGACAACGTTGTCTACACCAAGAAAGTGGGCAAGTCCCTTATCATTCTTATTCTTTATGTTGATGATCTTATCCTTACTGGTAGTGATCTCAACCTTATAAACCATGTGAAGTCCAGAATTAAAAATAAGTTTGAAATGAAAGACTTAGGACAATTGCATTATTTTCTTGGTCTTCAAGTCTTGCAATCCAAGGAAGGTATTTCCCTTACCTAGTCGAAGTATGCATGTGATCTTCTACGCCATTTTCACATGGAGTACTGTAAGCCAGCCCCTTCTCCCTTTCAGTTTGGAGACAAACTTTCAGTCACTTGTACTTCACTTGAAGTTGATGCTACCTTATACTGTCAACTTGTAGGAAAACTTTTGTATCTGACCCATACTCGTCCTGACCTTTCCTTTGTTGTTGGACTTATTGCTCGGTTTATGAAAAACCCACATGAAATTCATTGGAAAGTAGCTAAAAGAATACTTCGTTATGTTCGAGGTACAATTCAATTTGGGATTCATTACAGTGCCGAAGCATCTCCTCTATTGGTTGGTTTCACTGATTCCGATTAGGCTGGTGACCCTGATGATCGGAAGTCTACTATAGGTTATGTGTTCACTCTTGGTTCAGTACCTATTACATGGGCTTGCAAGAAAAAAAGTGCCATTTCTCTTTCTTTAGCAGAAGTAGATTATCGTGGTGTTGTAGAAGCTAGTAAGGAAGCCCTGTGGATTCGTCGGATCCTATCAGAGTATGGCTTTTAGCAGAAACATCCAACTACACTTTGGTGTGATAATCAAAGTGCCATTCAACTATGCAAAGATCCAGTCCAACATCAGCGCAACAAATTCATTGAACTGCACATGCACTTCATCAAAAAGCTCATTCATGACCATGTTCTTGAAGTGAAATATTGTTCAACGGATGATCAAGTTGCAGACATCTTTACAAAGGCTCTCATAGAGGCGAAGTTTACTAAACTTCGATTTATGGTTGGAGTTCAGGAAGTTGTCACTAAGGGGGGATAGGCTCTAATGCCTCCTTCCTTCTCCTATTGTGTCATATTTGTACATCTTTCAATCCTATCCCAAGTTGCTTTTAAGGGGAAATATTAGGATATTCCAACACATAAGAAATAGTTAAGTATAACTTAGTATAATGTAGAGTTAGGTAAAGTGTGTTTCTTTACTATGTTCTTTTGTAACTTACAATCCGACGGTTCATTCTCTCCTCGGTATTACCAACACTTGATCTGTAGCTTAACACCTGATTGGTCCATGATCTTTATTTAAAGAGCATGGAGGGTCATTTGTAGGGTAACTGTTCATGAGAGAAGCTTTTATAAATTTTCATTCTTTTATTAATAAATTACCCAAAGTGACCGCGTTGGCTTAGGTCGTGGACTGTTTCCCTCTTTGAGGGTCTTAACCACGTCAACAATACTGGTGTATTGATCTGTGATCTATTTGTGAGCGGTGTCCTCTGGTGTTTTGTCTAAGGAACTTACCCTATAAATTCCTACACTGTAGTGTATCTTAAGAATAGGAGTCCTACTAAGTGTATGAATTATAAAACTCCTTTCGAAGCAGTGTTTTGCTTCATGCCTGCAGTAAGTCATCTTAGAGTTTTTGGATGTAAGGCTTTTGCTCATGTCCCGAAAGAAGATAGGAAGAAGTTAGATTCAAAAGCCATTAAGTGTACTTTTATTGGATATTGCAGTGAGTTTAAGGCTTATAAGTTGTTTAATCCTTCTACTCATAAGGTGTTTGCAAGCAGAGATGTGGTATTCCATGAACAAGTAGATGATGGGAACCCTGTTCGTAGTGATGAAGAATGGCATATGCCTTTACTGTTAGAAGAAGGTGATGAAACAGGGGTTGGTGAGCAGCAACAACAAAAAAAACAACATGAGAAAGAAGAAGTGGATGATCAAATCAGGTTTGAAACCAGTGTGCAGAGGGGAGATCAAAACAGGGCTGAAGCCACTCCACCACTTAGAAGATCAGGGAGGAAAACTCAATTTCCAGCAAGATATAGGGAGAATGCTTTTATAACTAGTATGTTAAGTGTAGTTTAACCCTCTAGTTATAAAGAAGCTATTCAATATAGTGAATGGAGGGAAGTCGTGGAAAAGGAATATGAATCAATACTTAAAAATAAAACTTGGGAACTAGTTAAATTACCTAAAGGAAAACAACCCATAAGTTGTAAATGGCTATACAAGCCTAAATTTAAAGCAGATGGGAGTATAGACAAATATGAAGCTAGGCTAGTTGCAAAGGGGTATTCGCCGAAAGAAGGTATTGACTATGAGGAAACCTTCGCCCTTGTAGCTAAATTAAACACAATCAGAGTGTTAATTGTTTTAGCTACCAAACTTCATTGGGCAATACACCAACTAGATGTGAAATCTGCTTTCTTAAATGGCGAATTAAAAGAAGAAGGGTATTTAGTGTAACCTGAGGGATTTGTTAAACAGGGGAAGAACATTTAGTATGTAGATTGAAGAAAGCATTGTATGGACTAAAACAGGCACCTAGGTCATGGTATGACAAAATTGATTCATTTTTCCTACAACATAGTTATAAAAGAAGCAAGAATGTGTTATGAAACCAGCTCAAGAAAAGATAGAAAAGATATATCAACGCCTTAGAATTCAGCCTCTTCGAGGGGGCAACCTCCTTTACATTACATAAATGAACAATTCTTTCATGATTCAAATGAAAAAACCTCCTTTCTATATATAGGAGTCTAAGGAGTCACAATATAATCCAGCCGACCTAACAATAATAATATAAAGCCACAAAAATAACAATAGAGGGATTCTATGGGGCACAGAAATAACAATATGGAGGTAATAGGGGCACAACAATATAAATAAGGAGTATAACTACAATAGTAATGGGGTAATCACTAGTATTATAGGGACCCAACATGCCCCTCTCCTTCAAAAAAGTGTTGTCCTCAACGCTTGAGTAGTTCTGGATACTTCTGCATAAAATTCTCATCCTCCCATGTGGAATCTTCAGCAGATAAGTTCTTCCACTTGATAAGATACTCTGAAATTGATCGATTTCGTAGCTGTCGAGTTCTTGTTTCTGTGACTGCTTCTGGTTCCAATATAATTTTTCCTTCCTCGTCAAGTTATGGCAATATTTTTTGAACTAGTAGCTTGTCGCCTATAACCTTCTTTAAACATGAAACATGGAAAACTGGGTGCAATCGAGAAGCTGCAGGAAGCTCCAATTTGTATGCCATAGTACCAATCTTTTGCAACACCTTGTACGGACCAT
Source organism: Pinus tabuliformis (assembly GCA_031772625.1). NCBI lineage: Eukaryota > Viridiplantae > Streptophyta > Pinopsida > Pinales > Pinaceae > Pinus > Pinus tabuliformis. The sequence goes on from CM062813.1 coordinate 1,183,510,215, forward strand.
AATACTTTGGTGATTTATTATCCTTCTTAGCTTGCTTTAGGGACATTTTCTTATATGGTTGTAGCCGTAGGAATACCCAATCACCTACATCAAAACTTCTTTCACTGCGATGTTGATCTGCCTGTTGTTTCATTCTATTTTGTGCCAACACGAGGTTATCCTTTAAGAGTTGGAGGACTTGTTGTTGATGTTTGATGTGATGTTCCACTGCCTGAACCTTAGAATTTTCTCTTAAATATGATGTGATGGATGGTGGTTGATACCCATAAAGTGCCATAAATGGGGTCATTTTTGTTGCGTATGGAAGGAAGTGTTATACCACCATTCAGCCAAAGGCAACCATTTGACCCATTGTGTCTGTTTATCAGATACAAAGCAACGAAGATATCCTTCCAAACATTTGTTTACTATCTCAGTTTGCCCATCAGATTGAGGATGATAAGATGAGCTATGAGCTAACTGAGTACCAAGACAAGAAAATAATTATGTCCAAAAATTTCCAGTGAAAATGGGATCTCTGTCACTTACAATAATCTTTGGGTTTCCATGTAGCTTTTGAATTGTTTCCATAAATGCAGTAGAAATTGTACTGGCTTTAAATGGATGTGATAATGCACAAAAGTGTGCATACTTGGTAAGTCTGTCAACTACCACCATGATGACACTCTTTCCCTCAGACTTGGGTAAACCTGTGATAAAATCCATTGAAACCTCCTCCCAACATTGGCTTGGAATGGATAAAGGTTGTAATAGACCCGGTGTCTTAATTGTTTCAACTTTATTTTGTTGGCAAACCAAACATTCCACCACAAACTTTTGAATATCTGATTTAAGGCCATCCCAAAAAAATTCCTTCTTAACCCTGTGGTAAGTTTTTAAAAATCCTGAGTGCCCTCCTAAGGGAGAAGTGTGCAATTCCATAAGAATCTTTTGTTTTAGCTGGGAATTCTTACAGAGGTATAAGCGATCTTTGTACCATAACGAATCATTTTTCCAGCTAAATGTATCAGATGTACTGGAATCTTGTTGTAGCTTTCGAATAAGTGCCCACACTTCTTCGTCATTCTTCCATTCCTCCCTTGCTTCATTTATCCAATCTGGTTGGATAATAGAAATGGTGCACAACAATGCTTCCACATCCTCATCCTTTCTTGAGAGTGCATCTGCCACCACATTTTGCTTCCTTTTTTGTAGATGATTTCAAAGTCATAACCCAACATCTTTGTGACCCACTTTTGTTGCTCTTCAGAGGATAATCTTTGTTCTAAAAAGTATTTAAGGCTATCATGATCCGTTTTTACCTTGAAGTGTCTTCCCATTAGGTAGGGTCGCCATTTCTTAAGTGCATGGAGTATTGCCAACATTTCCTTCTCATAAATAGCTTTGCTTAAAAACTTTCCCTTGATTGGACGACTTTCAAAAGCAATGGGTCTTTCATCTTGCATTAGAACAGCACCAATTCCATTTCCTGAAGCATCACATTCCACAATAAAGGTTTTTGTGAAGTCCGGTGTAGCTAAGACCGGTGCTTGGCACATTGCCTCTTTAAGATGTTCAAAGGCCTTTGTTGCTTCCGGAGTCCATGAAAATGCATCTTTCTTCAATAATGTTGTTAGAGGTGCTGCTATTCTCCCATAATTCTTAACAAACTTGCGATAATACCCTGTCAACCCAAGAAATCCTCGCAGATGCTTTATGGATGTGGGGATTTTCCATTCCTTAATGGCTTTAATTTTGCTAGGGTCTACCTTAACTCCTTCATGAGATACAATATGACCCAAATATTCCACCTCCTGGACTCCAAAGAAACATTTGGATCTTTTTGCATATAATTGTTTCTCCTCCAATAGTTGTAGCACCCTGTCAACATGTTCAACATGATCCTTCCAAGACTTGCTGTAGATTAGTATATCATCAAAAAATACTAACACAAATTTTCTAAGGAATGGTTTGAAAATTGAATTCATCAAACCTTGAAATGTTGAAGGTGCATTGGTAAGGCCAAAAGGCATGACCAAAAATTCATAATGACCCTCATGAGTTCTAAATGCCGTTTTCGGAATGTCTTCAATCTTCATTCTGATTTGATGATATCCCAAACGAAGATCCAACTTGGTGAAGTAAATTGATCCATGCAATTCATCCAGTAATTCATCAATGACAGGAATGGGGAACTTATCTTTAATAGTGAGCTTGTTGAGCTCCCTATAATCCGGACACATGCGCCATGATCCATCCTTCTTGTGCACCAATACTACTGGAGCAGAGAAAGAACTTTGACTCGGTTGAATTATACCAGCCTCTAGCATTTCTGCAACCATACGTTCAATTTCACTTTTTTGGACATAGGGATATCTGTACAGCCTGATGTTTGGAGGAACACTTCCTGGAATCAGATGAATAGCATGATCATGATCACACATAGGTGGGAGACCTTTGGGAGTCTCAAATACCTTGGAATGATTGTCCAGGACTTTTTGGAGATCTGGAGAAATAGATGATTCCAATGTGGAAACATCTAGCGAACATAATTGTGCAATTACACCTCTTTGCTCCTTTTTTAGAAGCTTTGCCATACCATTAGAGCTGATTATCTTTCCTGGTTTCCTTGCAATACCCCTTAATTCAACTTCCTTTCCTTCCGTAGAAAATTTGATGAAAAGTTCTTGAAAATTAAAAGCTATTGTACCCAAGGATTGTAGCCATTGGACTCCTAGTACAACATCAGCACCTCCCATTGGAATGGAAAGCATTGGGCTAGTCAATACATATTCTCCCATGGATAGCTTGATATTATGGCACTTTCCAGAGCAATTTATTGTTCCTCCATTTGCAATCATCACTTGACACTCTGGTGCTGGATATAGGAAGCAATTCAATTCTTTTGCTACCCTACAATGAATAAAATTGTGGGTGCTTCCTGAATCAATCAACACTATTACCTTTTTCTTCTTGATTTGTCCTTCTATCTTGATGGTTTGAGGAGTGGTAATTCCTGCCAATGCATTACAAGATATGGTCGGATTTATTTGTTCTTCATCTAGGCTTTGTTCCTGGAGTATATCCTCTTCTTTTTACCTTTCTTGCTCCTTTTCTTCTTCCTCTTCACAATCTATGTAGAATAATTTCTTCTCAGCACACTTATGACCTTTAGCTATCACAACTGTAACAAAGCCCTTTTGCTCTTTTTTCTTCCAATTGTTGTGGTGTCAACCTTATAGGTTGTGGAAGACTAGGGGCAACAACACTTCCGTCTTTATAGTTGTGAGTGGTATGCTTCCTGGTTGCCATAATTTTGCTTTCCATTTTTTTTGCTAACCTGAATGCCTTCTCTAATGAATCAGGTTCCCAAAGGCGAACATCATGTTGGATATTATCCTTTAAAGACCCTATGAACACATCAATCCTATGCTCCTCTGAAATATCTTTTACCCTTATGTTCAATTTTTGGAACTCCTCAATGTGCTCCATTATTGAATCCTTTTGTTTGAGACTTATTAATTGGCTAAAAAAAGTGTTGCTTTTTGTATCCTCATAATGTGCTATCAATTCTTCCGTAAAAATTTCCCAAGTGATAAATTGTTTACGAGAGCAAATTCATTGATACCATACAAACTAATTTGGTTCCAAATATACAGTTGCCATACGTACCTTTTGTGTGTTTTGCACATTATTGAGATCGAAGAACTGCTCCATCTGTAATATCCATGTGGCAGGATCCTTGCCATCAAACTTCCTCATATCAATTTTTGGAATATGGTGGGTCTTCGATCCAACATTAGAGTCTATGGAATCATGATTAACATTTCTTTGATTCACATCATGAGTTTCCTTTACAACCTTTTCACCATTAGTATGTATTTCTTGTAGAAAATTTGTCAAATCTGTCTTCAAATCTGCCATGTCTGTCTTCAAATCTGTCTTCAGATCATCCATCTTAGCTTCCATGCCCTTTATCTTAGATTCCACGCCATTTATCTTAGATTCCACACCATTTATCTTAGTTTCTCTTAGCTTTTGTGAGCGTGACATTTGTTGCACTTGCTCTTGTAATTTTGATATATCATGTAGCATTTCTTCCTCTTCTTCATGAGTCATGCTAGAGCTTTCAGGTTCCTTGCTAGGTGTTTGCATTTTCTTTCCTCGGGGCATAAATTACCGATAATAATGCTTTACTATGCCCTTTGAATTCCTTCAAACCAAGCTTACGCAAAAATTAAAAAAAACTACACACATTTTTTCACTTTGTAGAAGCCTGATATTGAATCTGATGTATCTCTGTAATTTCGGATCATCCAGTTCTGAAATTGCAACTTGTGGTAGCCTTCTGTGTCCTATTTCCAATGCCACAAGTCTGACCCAAATTGGTTTCTTCAAGGAAGAGTTATGCAAAATCTCCCACAGTGACTTGATTATAGACTAGTTCAGTAGAGCAAACTTGTACGATGTGCCACGAGTCACTGTTTCAACCTATGGATCTGAAAAATGCATGCAATAAACTACAATCCGTCCTCTTTCTGTACCTTATACGAAATTTCAATCCGATCCCCAGAGAGAAAGCTATGACGATTTTTCCCAAGTCACATGTTTTGAATGTAATTCAGGAGTCTACAAAAAGACCAACTTTCTCAGATCATATCTCCGCCAATATCGCGCAAAAAGCTCTGAAATTTGGACCCAAGGTTTAGCGTGATTTATTCTCAAGTGGGTTCTTTTTGCAACTTTTGAAACATCACAGAAAAAAAGTTATAGCGAAAATGCCACGATGACCTGTTTGGAGCAGCGAAACCCTAGAATCCAAAGCTCTGATACCAAATGTTATGAAACCAGCTCAAAAAAAGATAGATCAACGCCTTAGAATTCAACCTCTTAGAGGGGGCGACCTCCTTTACATTACATAAATGAACAATTATTTCATGATTCAAATGACAAAACCTCTTTTCTATATATAGGAGTCTAAGGAGTCACAATATAATCCAGCTGACCTAACGATAATAATATAAAGCCACAAAAATAACAATAGAGAGATTCTATGGGGCACAGAAATAACAATATAGGGGTAATAGGGGCACAACAATATAAATAAGGGGTATAACTACAATAGTAATGGGGTAATCACTAGTATTATAGGGACCCAACAGAATGACCCTAATTTGTACACCGTGTTTGACAAAGAGGGGCGAATTGTTTTGATTTCTTTATATGTAGATGATCTTATCATTACAGGGAATGCAGATGAACTCATTAAAGAAATCAAAGAGCAGATGTCCCAGGTTTTCGAGATGAAATACCTTGGAGAGGTACACTACTGTTTAGGTCTTGAAGTTTGGAGGGATATTGGCTAGACTTTTATGTCATGGGGTAAGTATGTCAGGAGCTTACTGGAAAAGTTCAGCATGGATCAGTGCAACGCTGCAACAATGCACCTTTACAACAGAATACCATACTTCGGAATGATGATGGTTCTAAGGAGGTTGATGCAACATTGTATAAACCACTGGTTGGGAGTCTAATCTACTTGACTACAACTAGGCTAGATTTGGCTTATGCAGTCAGTGTATTGAGCCAATTCATGTCAAAGCCTCTTGAGAGTCATTGGGTTGCAACGAAAGGCGTCTTAAGGTATCTACAAGGAACCTTAGAATTTGGTATTATTTATATTGATTCGTTTGATGTTAGATTGACAGGTTTTTCAGACTCCGATTAGGCTAGAAATGTAGATAATAGACGATCCATAACAATTTATGCATTCAGCATTGGGTCTAGGGTCATTGCATGGAGCAGTAAAAAGCATAATACAGTATCCTTGTCTTCAGCAGAAGCCAAGTATCAAGCGATGTGTGCAGCAACTTGTGAAGCAGTTTGGTTGAGGAGACTTCTCCATCGCACTAGAGAAGAACAGAGGGTTGCAACAATTATCAAATGTGACAACCAGAGCTCTATCAAACTTGCAAATAATCCAATAATTCATAAAAACACAAAGCACATTGATACACACTTTCATTTTGTTAGGGAGAAAGTTTGGTCAAAAGAAATTTGTATTGAATATTGTAATACATGTGACAATGCTATGGATATTTTCACTAAGCCTCTCTGTAGAATCAAGTTTGGATTATTTAGGGAAATGTTAGAAATACTTGTGAACCCCTTTCTCCATTAAGGGGGAGTGTTGAAGATAATGAAGAATATGTAAATCTGGAGAGATTCAGTTCACTAGAGCTTTAGATTAGAAATTAGTTCTTACTTCTTAGGTAGTTGTTCTAACTTCCCTAGATGTGTGAACACTATATATATTTTTGATTGTAAGATGATTGGGGTAGAGTATTGTGCCAGAGGCAGTCTCTAGGTGGAGCTCCTCACCTGTGAGTTGTCCAATTTGTCAATAAAGTTGATTCTTCAGTTTTTTAACCAGCTCTTCATAGTCGTATGTCGTCCCTACTTCCCAATGCTCGGCTAGGAGCCATTGCGAATAGCCTCTAACATTTGGTGGACTTTGCGTTCTGGTTGTCGAAAAAATATTGCAGCATTCTATTCCGCATGATGGAAAAGTTTCCAGGCTATAATTTCACCAAATTTGTAGACAGCGACATTCGAGACCAGAGGTACATCCCTTCCCTAAATTGGAAAGAGGGGTGTCAACTGTTCCTTACAGGTGTGAAATTAGAAGAATACCGGGAATTACCCTTTATGGAAGCCAACAGACAAAAAGTTTTGTGGACAGGTTTGATCCCTCACAACTCTTTCGTTAGCTCTCATACATGTGGATGGGATCAGAGGTGAGCATAGAAGCATAAACAGACACAACAGAGGAGCACATACAAATGGACAACAAGATAAAGATCACAAATAAAAATGGAGAACACACAATATAAGCTTTTTCATTACTGGAAGCCCTGGGCTTGGGCTTGGCCTTGGCTTGCTTTATAAATGAGCTTTATAGCTGATAAAAATTAGCTAGATGTAAAACTCAGCGGCAAACTGCCCTAACTTTCGGCATAGACGGCAAAGTGGTGCAGAAAATTTCAATTCAACTTCACATTTAACAACAATCACCATTTTTGTTACATCTTCATCTTTGAAAGCTCATCCTCTCCCCAAAAAATAAAATGTACATGCATCCTGATCATAGTTCGAGGAAGGCTTTACAACCTGTAGCATCTTTATGTAACAATTGCCCAAATTCCGCAAGACCAACTTGAATATTAACATTGAAAAAGTATTGTTGAGCAGACAATTTTGGCTTCAAACAGAGTCCCAAGATCTCTGGATTTTATGGTATTACGAAAGAAAGACACTCTTGGCAGATTTTAGGATTAGAAGAGGAAATGGAACACCCACTAAATTGTCTTCTCCTTGAGTTGATCATGATGGTTTTCGACAGAGAACTAGAAGTATATAAAAATAAAATTCCCGGACTGGGCAAATGAAATGGGTGGTCTCCCATATTTTAATGGAGAAAGTCTGCAATTTTCTTATATGTCACCTGTAGCATGCATTCCCGCGGAAAATAAAGGTGAGATCGAAAATATGCTTATTCCCATGAGGTTTTCCTTTTAGCATCAAAATCCTTTTTTGGGTTCATTTCCAAATCACTTTACGTTTGGCTTCTGTATCGCCCCTTGGAAGAACCAGCAAAATCTCTCGAATGGTGTGCAATTTTTCGAATCTGCCCGCTATGAACACAATTGGGATCGCTCTGCTAAAAAACCCATGTCGCGGGTTTTTAAATTTCTACTCCATTTGTTCAGAATGTTCATTTAAAACTCTGCGTTTTTTTAAAATGCTTCATTTTCCATGACATGAAGTTCATCAATAATGTTATGATCCTAGTTTGAAATCTCAGTCAACAAAGCAATTTCTACAACTGTACCTACAGCTTCAATAGAAGCATACCGACCCAATTTGAAATGACCAGAAATATTGACAACCTAAAGTTGGATAGACTACACATTTGATAAGGAATAAAAGATCTTTTTGCAAGTGCAGGTTTATATTGAGCTGACAAGCAGGTTTTTGCAAGTGATTTTTTTTTTTAATACAAGTTTGTCTAAGAAAAGTTTTGAAATTCCAGGCTTACAAGATTCAGTTACAACACCAGTCATGGTGCCCCTACGGCTGTCCTTGGCCTCGTCCCTGCCATAATAGTGGCGAAAAACATTGAAACCACACACAGACACAAAATCTATTATTATTTGTTCTTGGTTTGGGTAATGCACAGAATCTGCCAAGTGATTTAGTAAATAGGAGGAGCATGGAGGCAATTAAGGAGAACCAAATCTCCTTCACAGTCCATACCTCCTATGTCATACATGAGATCTGAGATCTGTTACATAGCATTAATTTCTTCAAGCAATCAATTGGTTTGTGTGTATGTATCTCTCTACACTGCTAGTAGCGGACAATTAATGACACAAATCGTTCTTTGTATATAGAAAATCATATGAAAATATACAGAGTTGATAGGTGTATTGTTTAATGATTGTTATGAGATTTGGTAGCATATATATATATATATATATATATATATATATATATATTTTATATTATTAAATAAAAAAAATCTGAACATTCAATTTTAAATTACATAAAATTAATTATTTAATCAGAAAATAGAAATTCAAATTTAAATTTTTTTAAAATTAAATTGTAATTTTCAAAATATTCAATTTCACATTTATTTTTTTCAAAACTTTAAAATTAAAAGTCAAAATGTTTAACCAAAAACAAAAACACAACCAAAGGAGATGCATTCATAGTGGATCTAACTTTGTTGTTCATGTTTGCATGTAATTAACAACAACGATTTATGCACAGTAAAAAAAAGAGATATAAGATTCAAATTACTTCATGGTTTAGCTACACAACTACCAGTTTGTTACAATAGACTAAGATGTTGAAGAACTTTGACCTTCACAAATGTTGTTGAGAATAGTGCTTGTACTACCCAGCAAATGTGTTATATTTTATTGGAATTTGGGAATGACATGTAATTAACAACAACAATTTATGTACAAAGAAGGAAATGGAAATAAGATTCAATTTACTTCATGGCTTAGCTACACAACTACAAGTTTATTACAATAGACTAATATGTTGAAGAACTTTGACCTTCAAAAATGTTGTTAAGGGTAGTGCTTGTACTACCCAATAAATGTGTTATATTTGATTGCAATTTGGGAATGGCACCAAGGCTCAAAAAAGTGTCTCTGATGTTTTGCAGCATGCCTAGAATGACCATCATAGTAGGTCGTCCTTTAGGAGATTCATTTGTGCAAAGCAATCCCACATTTATTAATGAACTAAGACAACTGAAATTATTATCTTCCTCAGTACAACTACCTATCCTCCTTAGTAAACCCATGTCCACCACATCCATTAGTCGGTTTGGAAAATTGCTACCCACCCATTTTTGCAAGTTCATTCCTTCGACAAACATGTCATGGGTGGGCTTCTTTCCAGTGAGCATTTCCAATAGCACTATTCCATAACTATAAACATCACCATTTGTTTTGACTTGTCCACCCACTCCATATTCTGCATTCATAGATCATCGTCTTAAGTTTTTTAATTCACAATGGTTAATAAAGATTTAGAAAAAAAATTCATAAGATTAATTAAAATATGGTATGTAGTTTAAATAATACCTGGAGGAATGTAGCCTGTAGATCCTTTGAGTGAATTTGTGCAAGTGATATCCCCATCTTCATTATCTGCAAAACATAAAGTAGCAATGCCAAAGTCTATTAAATATGCAGTCATATCTTCACCCAACAATACATTGTTGGGTTTCAAATCACAATGAATGACTTGCAGAAAACAATGGTGATGGAGATATGTCATGCCTTGGGCAACGTCTATTGCAATATTCAGCCTTTGAATCAAATTCAAACCACTTTTTTCTCCATCATCAGGATATAACCACTATTCTAAGTTTCCATTTGGCATTAATGGAAATATCAAAGCTTTGATTTGGAGATCTGAATAGCAAGTTATGACCTTTTTTCTCTCAATAAGTCGGGATCCCTCTTCCACCCCAAAAATAAATAAGTGCCTATACACAGTCCGTTTTTAAAAAATACAAAGGTGAAAGAAGAGAAAGGCTTCCTGCGCAGAGAGGTGAAAAATGCAACTCCACCAGGGTACTGACCAGGCTCGTTTAAAGTGGAGAAATACGTGTGTTCTTGCGTGGCTCCGTCGAGGTATTGTTCAGGCCTGCTGGCAGCGGAGCAACACCAGAGATGAAAACTTATACTATGAAAATTTTAAACTCGTGAGCCAAACTACCCTTCCCGATTTTGAAACACTGTGATCAAGCTGAAACTTGTTGTGTGTTCAACTGAGTTGGCAAAAGGTGAACCATGTTTCTCCATGGGGTAAGTGGGGAAACCGGATTAACCTGCACAATGATTCAATACTCCCTGATAGACCAAGACCATGTGATGTCAATGGACTGGAACAGAGAAGATGGTATTCAACCAGTGTGTCACCAAGTGTTGTAGCGGCTGCAACACCCTCCAAAATTTTGGCCCACATCCAATTTCGAGGCCTTCCTTGGCTTTTCCTTGATGATTGCAAACACTCGGTATCATCCCATGAGCTCGTGTCGAGTCTTTAAACCCTCTTTGCTTGACTGTTCACCGGTCATCTTTTAGCATGTTGGTTGCAATTTCATGCTTGCAGTCTTGTTTTGCCTATGTTCAAGGTCTGTCTTCGTTGTACAAGTTGTGTTCGCTATGTAAGCATTTGTCGCACTCACACAAGAAGTTGTATGCAATGTCGTGCAAGTGTCGCACTTGTCGTTCGCACCCGTTAGTCAATCACACTAAGCATGTTGTATGGTTGGTTTGAGGTGTCTTATACTTGAGTCATGTTTAGTGTGTTCGCAAGGTCATGTATACATGAGTTCAATCACTCACACACTTAACCATTTTTCCAAAGATCTATCGACTGGACCACCCTCCATTAGCTGGACCTCCACTGAGCTTCACTGCGCAATCTCAACCCTTAGTGACCAAGTATTGTTGCCCAAAATTACGTAGAGGTTGAGGCTGCCTCCCAGGCAGTTTGCACTACGCAATCCTGGAATCAACCTAGCTGACTGTCACCTAGAACAACGCATAAGTTTCCCAAGAAGCTATCTCAATCTGCGCTTCCCGCAAACCTATCCATTAAGCCTCTTGTTGGTCAACCAGAGAATTTGACTGGGCAATGATCCTGAGCTTCACTCCTCCCAAAAATTGTGCAGAAGTTATCATCTTGCCTGCCTGCACTAATTGAAGAAATTGCACAGACAAGAGGGATAGGCACCTGCTGCCCGTCACTGCACCGTCTCTGGAAATTGCACAGTTTTGTTAGGGAGTCCCCCTGTCGACTGGCCTGCCACTCCTAAAAATTGCACAGTTTTCTTGGACTGTCCACCAGCTTCTCGGCACCTCTCTCAACCTGGAAACTTTGCAGACATGTCCTGCGTGACTGCCTCCTAGATCTGCGTAGTTTTGGCCAGCAAGCTCCCGCAGCCTGCTCCTAGCCTCCTCTAAAAATTTGCACAATTTTCACTGTGAGTGCCTCCTGCTGCCCGCACTGCCTTCCCCGAAAAAATTGCGCAGTTCTGCCTCCCAGCTGAGCAAGATCCCGTAGATGTCACTGCTTTCCCGAACTACTTAACCCAGCTTCTCAATGACCTCTCCGCAGTTTTCGTGATAGTGCCCCGAAGGCTCGCATCCCAGCCTAAAACGTGCTTTGTGCAGTTTCAAAAGAATTGTCCTCTCTCCAGTCACCTCCACCCGAAAGCGAAAGATGATGCATCATGGTAGATTAGGGGATTTTTGGATTTGATGTCATCCTGTCATGGGTGATTGCAGATACAGGTACATGGATGAGACATGGCGTGCCAATGAATGGGATGAACAAGGAGCGCATGCTAGGAGACTTGTTTGCGAATGGATGAACACATGAAGCATGCCAAGTACCAGCGAAGGGGAAACATGCACATGCAACATCAAGTGAACTCCAAGACCATTGAAGAATCCGCACACCTTTTCATCCAAAGGTGAAGCTATGATACACTAAGAGCACACTCATCATTTAGCAACACTGCAACTCGACATGGACACCACCATCAACATGAACATACTAGTACTATCATGTCGAGTCATGTCATGAGTCGTCTCAGCCACATTACTACCGTGGGCCATAATGTTGTAATCAATGTAATGTAGCATGGAAGTCCAAGAGACCCACATATGAAATTGAAGAGTCATGTCAGTTGAAGAGTCATATAAGTCAAACATTCATGAGGGAGTTCCAAGACTCACAAGGGTCAAGTTCACCCTTGGCTAAATATACCCCTCATTTGTACATGAAAAAGACTTTTTCGCCTTGGCTCCTCCCACATAGCCTTGAAAGCTTGTAGTTTTTTCTTTGAGGAGCGAGCACTGGCTCCAATGCCCCACTATCGGGATTAGTGATGTATGGTGTACGGATGTGTCTTGGAACTTTCGATTAATTCAGAAGTTTGTTAACAGGCTAGCACGTTTTCCCACATGTATTGTATTCATTTGTAAGACTATTCTTTGGACGCTTGTAATGCATGTTGCTTTAACCTGTACTAAGATAGTTGAACTATTTTGGTTGTTTTAGTGCATATGCTATTGGAAATGTGTTGTAACAGTTGTTAACGTTGTCTCGCCTGAGTGGACTACTCTGTCGGACACTTGACAAATTCATCCTTGTAAACTTGTTATAACGACTGTCACACTCGTGTGGACTATTCCGTTGGGTGTTGTATGTGCTATCTATTCACTTTGTGTTTGTGACTGCTGCATTCATGTGGACAATTCCACTGGAAGCTGCACATGTCCTGTTGTGTTGTGTGTTTCTAACTAAGTTGGGACTATTGCATTTCGACTTGAGACTCACTCTTACCCTCTCCCTCTTAGTGAAATAACTTAGACACGAGTTACACTAAGCACTCTCCAGGCACACGAACCTTGTTGTTTGAAGACTAAGTATACCACTCTCATGTGCTGACAAGCAAGAGCTAAGGCATATCTTTAAGATAATTGCAACCGTGCCATCATACTGGATGGGACTCCTACAGTAAACGGTGTGAGGTCTAGTTGGGGCTTCATACCACGGTCCACGGAGATCGCCTGAATGTTGGCGGGTCTAGCACCATCAACAGGACAACAACATAATTCTTCACAAATTGTCTTTCTAGTCCAAATCAAAATTCACAACTTATATGAATTTTGAGGGCTTCAATTCTAAAACTTTGAAATTTTAAAGGTACGTTTGTCCCAAAAGAGTAACCCGTCTTCATGCATTCCCCAAAGTAGTTTCTTTCTTCTTGTCGTGCATTAATTGCAAGACTGATATGATCGAATGTTGTTGACCATATGGAGAATGTAATTTTGTTCCTTGTTTTTCAGGTTGAATAAAATATGATTTTTCCTTCAAAAAAAATCTCTTATACTTGACGTCCAGGATCATTTGTGCTTACTTTTTCCTGTATTTATGGTGATAGGCATATTTATTTTGGAATAGGGCTTCCTGAATTTTAATTTAATTATCAATGATTATTTGGTGGATGGTATGGATTTCACTTTATGGAATATTCTAGAATATTCTTAAAATGCCATATGATCTTGTTTCATATGAATGTGAGTGATGGTTTTTTGGCATGTGGTATAGTAAGGTTATTGGCTCATGGTATTGTAAGAAAGCCCATTTAAAGTGGAATGAATATCAATGGTAAAGAGGAGATTGTAACAAAGTTTGTTTAAAATAGAAAGAATCTCCATGATAAATTGTAAGAAAGTTTGTTTAAAATAGAAAGAATCTCCATGAAAGTGGAATGAATCTTCATGGTAAAGGGGAGATTGTAACAAAGTCAGTTTAAAGTGGAATGAATGTCCATGATAAAGGGAAGATATCTGGATATCTATTGAAGTATCTCAAGTTGCTTGCCCATCATTTATTCCCCTAAAAGTTTTGGCTCGCTATAAATTAAGATTATATCTAACATTATTCCTTTCAATAATCTCTTGATCTAAGGCACCATCAATTTCTTTCTATTTTTGAGAACCTAAGTAACATAAAAACCCTATAAAGAAGAAAGAAGGGAAGAAATAAGAAAGAAAAAACCTAATAAGAAGGAAAATATAAAAGAAATGAATATTTGCATCTTATTAATAATTTTGTTACATATTTTTTTAAATATTTATATGTTTAATATCTATTAATTATTTTTATTATTAAATTATATGTTTAATGTATATTAATTATTTTATTATTCATAATATAAAATTATAATTAAGTTGATTTTTAATTAATTTTTTTGAATATGAAATTATTTATAATTAATAATAATTTAAAATAAAATTATAATTTAGTTAATTTTTAATTATTTTTATTATTAATTTCAACCCTTTAAAATTATTTAAATGTATTTTAAAATAAATAAGGTATTTTGATATAACTTTTTTTTAACCTTTTATTTATATAACCGTGTTATTTACTTTATCTCTTCTTTATTTATTATCATTTTATCTCTTATCTATCTTTAGGATCATTCGTGCTTATTTTTTCTTCAATCTCTAAAGCAAAGCAACGAGCTTCACATTTGTGCTTATTTCTCGTGCTTCACCCAAATTGTTTATAATGAAGAAATCACAAAGATGTTATGTGTATTGCTTCAATTAATACGCATGCACAGGCTCTCTGGAAGTTGTATGAACATAGTCAGAAGGGAAGAATCATGCTCCACCGCTGCAAGTTTTCCAATCCTTTCAGCAAGTTCTAGTGAGATTTCATAGGTGGGAACTCTATGTCAAAAATCTTGACAATTCCATCCTGCTTTTCTCAGAGAATTTGAGATCAAATTTGATGTAAAATCCGCTTTCTGTACAATCTGCTTTTAATAACAAGTCGTCTCAAATTGCTTTTCCGAAGGACAGGATGAGGTGGAAACCACCATTGCTGCATTCCCCTTCCTTAACTAACTCAAAATTAGAATCTGTGTGAGTAGAGATGCGCAGAGAGAAATGGACCTCTTTGCCTCCAAATTAGTCCAAAATGCTATCCACCTTGGAGATTTTGAAGGCGAAGGGAAGGTTGGAAATTGCATTTAAAAGGATCCTGCAATCCTGCTATGGAATTGGAAATTGCATTTAAAAGAATCTTGGAATGGAAGTGGACAGTGCATTTAAAGTGGGGGGAATTGTAGATATAGCTGCCTGTTAGTCACAAAGATGCTCCTCTGAAAAACTCAAAACTCTTGTGGTTGTAAACATCATCGCAACATTTAGCTACAGAATCCTGACTTCTACACCATGCTTTTAGATACAAAATCCTGAAATGAGAAAAGCTATATGTTTTCCTGGTAGCTGTTATGACAATAAAGTTCTCAAAATGGGGCAAGATAGAATTTGTGAACTATGTTTACTTCAAGTTAAAGCTCGTCTGAATTGTCAAAGATGTGGGTTAATTAACTTTTCTGGTTCCTTTAAATTAAATCGTAGTATCATTTTTTATGTTGGTTATGACATGTTTTAAAAGTGAAAGATAGACTTTTCTATCTTTACTCATAAAGAGTGGTATAAAAACTAAAAAACATAACAAATACAAAATTCTTCTCGTATTTAGTACCAGAAGAGTGTCACACATTTATATAGATGTAAAGGATATTGAATATAATTGTTTTTTAAAGATAGAATAATAAATTATAATCATAAATACATTTCCAAAACACCACTCATGAGTAGATATAACTCTATTGTTCACATTTACATGCAGTCAATTATAAAATATTTATATGCAATCAACAACAAAGATTTATGTACAAAGAAGCATATAACCACTACTTTGTTACAATAGACTAAGATGTGGAAGAACTTTGACCTTCACAAATGTTGTTGATAGTAGCACTTGTACTACCCAACAAATGTGTTAGATTTGATTGGAATTTGGGAATGGAAGTAGTGCTCAAAAAAGTGTCTTTGATGTTTTGCAATGTGCCTAGAATGCCCATCATTGTAGGCCGTCCTTGAGGAGATTCATTTGTGCAAAGCAAACCCACATTTGTCAGTGCACTGAGACAATTAAGATCTTTATCTTCTTCAATGCATCTACTAGTCCTCGTTAATAGACCCATGTCCACCACTTCTTGTACTTGGTTTGGAAAACTACTACCCACCCATTTGTGCAATGGCATTCCTTCTACAAACATGTCATGGGTGGGCTTCTTTCTAGTGAGCATTTCCAATAGCACTATTCCATAGCTATAAACGTCACCTTTGGTTGTAACTTGTCCTCCCACTCCGTATTCTGCATTCATAGATCCTCATCTTAAGTTTTTTAATTTAATTGAAAATTTTAAGTAAACATAAGAAAATCATAAGATTGCTTCATATGGGATATAGTTTAAATAATACCTGGAGGAATGTACGCAGTAGATCCTTTGAGTGCATTTGTGGAAGTGAGAGCTCCATCTTCATTTTTTGCAAAACATATAGTAGCAATGCCAAAGTCTATTAAATATGCAGTCATATCTTCACCCAACAATACATTGTTGGGTTTCAAATCACAATGAATCACTTGCACAAAGCAATGATGATGGAGATATGTCATGCCTTGGGCGATATCTATTACTATATTCAACCTTTGAATCAAATTCAAACAGCTTTGTTCTCCATCATCGGGATATAACCACTTTTCTAGGCTTCCTTTTGGCATTAATGGAAATATCAAAGCTTTGATTTGGAGATCTGAATAGCAAGTTATGAGCCGAATCAAATTCCGGTGTCTAACTCTACCCAAAACTTTGCATTCTCTATCAAAACTCTTTTGAGCCCCTTCATTTTGTAGATTGAGAAGCTTGACAGCAACCATTGTGCCGTCATTCAAAATCCCTTTGTACACTTTTCCAAAACTACCAATTCCTAACAAGTTTGCATCACTAAATTCATTTGTTGCAATGACGAGCTCTGCATAGGAGATTCTTCGATGCCCCACATTTAATGATGGACCAGTCTCTCTCTGAATATTTCTCCTACAATTCTTTCTCCACAATATTGCAAGAAACAAACACAACACAACAATTGCTACAACAACAACCGGTATGATAACTCTTTTGAGATTCAAAACACTTTTATGTTTATGAGCATAGCAAGGTGGTAGATTTACCCAAGGTCCACATAGACCAAGATTTCCCATAAATGCTGTGGCGCCAATCTTTTTGAAAACTCCTTCTTTAGGGACTTCACCTGACAACTTGTTAAAAGAAAAATTCAAGTGCTGGAGCATTGTGAGATTTGCTAGTGATATAGGTATTCCACCTGACAAATTGTTGGAGGAGAGATCTAGGTCTTGCAGACTTAGAAGTTCACTGATTGACACTGGAATTGGACCTTCAAGTGCATTGTAAGAAAGATTCAGATATGCTACTTCTTTGCAGCTTCCAACGATACTTGGAATATAGCCAGTTATTTGATTTGCCGAAATATCTATGGCTTGAAGCTTATCGAACTTTCCCAGTTCTAAAGGTACATGGCCACTTAATAAATTGTTTGACAAGTTGAAATAGAAGGCTAAATTTGCAAGGCCTGCAAGCTCTTCAGGTATGTGCCCACTAAGCTGCTTGTATGATAGATCTAGCAGTAGTAAGTTCACACATTTCCCTAAACTTGCAGGTATGTTTCCTGATAACTGGTTATGATTAAGATCTAAATATCTTAATTGTTGGAGGTTAGCCATAGAATCAGGGATTTTTCCAGACAAATTATTTCCAAAAATATATAAGAGACCTAAACCTTTTAGCTGACCAATTTCCATTGGGATGTTCCCTTGTAAATTATTGGAATCCATATATAACCTCTCCAACTTCTGAAGCATACTAACTGAAGATGGGATTGACCCTGTAAAAGAATTACCTTTTAAACTAAGGAATGTTAAGCTACTTAAATTTCCAATAGCAGGAGGTATTTCTCCAGCTAATTCGTTGATACCCAAGTCTAAGTAGTAGAGTTTTGTAGAGAGGTGGCCTATAGAAAACGGCAATTGCCCAGTGAAGTTATTCTCCGATAAGTCTACACCTTGTAGATCGGAAATGTTACTAAGAGCAGTAAGAATGGGGCATCTCGTGGTGTTGCCGCCCAAGTCAAGCACCCGGAGATGTGTCAATTTACCCAACTCCATAGGCACTATTCCGCTGAGCTGATTCGCTGATAAGTCAATCAATTGTAACTTGGTACAATTGAAGAGGGATGAAGGAACGCTGCCACTTAGCTGATTAGGACGAGGAGGATGGTGAGGGAAATGGGCGATGGGTGTGGAAAAGACAAGAGGAGGATTGAGAAAGAGAATGGAATAAAAGAGGAGTAGGTGGCAGCACCAGAAAAGAGAAGGGACGTAACAGGTATCCATCATTTCCTTCTCTGAAACACGCACAACAATGACAATGCTTCTTCAGAGAACCAAATTGTGATTGTTTATATAGAGGCATAGATACATTTGTAACTTTGAATTTAGAATTCATAGAAATTCGAACTTGGAATAAAGTTGTCTCGAAATCGTCCAGTCCGTCGAATTTATGGATCAACAATGATGGTAAATACCCAGTTTTGTGTGGAAGTTTGAATAAAGTAGGCACTGACTTATAAACAATGATGGTAAATACCGCACTCACTAATAAAATACCGCACTCACTAATAAAAAAGAAAGAATATCACAAATAAAAAAGAAAGGCCGCACTCACATTAATTAAATCTTTCCGTCTGTTTGAAGTTTGACTAAACGAAAAAGCATTCTCATTTTCAAAAAGAAAGACCGCACTCACTCGGATTAATTACTAAATCTTGTCATCTTTTTGCAGTTTGAATAAATTAAAAAGCATTCTCGAAGTCTTGTGGAGATCATCAGTTCTGTTAATTTATTTTAAAAAAGAAAGACCGAAGTCAGGTTAATTAGTGAGCAAAAAGATTGCTTTCTAGGAAAATCAATTAGAAGTAATTTTATAGTCTTTTTGAAAAATCAATTAGAAGTAGACATTTATCAATCACATTAATAATTATTAGAGGTATAGTGTTAATTTGCTTATTAGAAAATGACTATTCATACTTGTTAAAAACTATATAAATAAAAATAATAACAACCTTTATATATTTATATATATAAACATTTATATATTTAACAATAACAAAATTAACCTAATATAATAATAGTATACAATTATTACTAATAGTACTTATTTATTTCTCACCATTATCCTAATGATTAATATACATTTATTAACATATTAATATAACTATCAATATTCTTTATATATACTTAGATTATAATCACAATGTTAATAATATTGACCCATATATAAATAATATAGTATATTAATAATATTAATTATATTAGTAGAGATTAATTGTCCAATAATATTATAAACTCAAGGGATTAATATTATAAACCCAAGGGAACAATATTAAACCCTAAGATTTATATTGTAAGCACAAATCATTATAAACTTTAGCATTAATATTATAAATCCAAGAGATTAAAAACCCTAGGATTAATATTATAAACCCTAAAATTATAAACCTTAAGATTATAAACCTAAGAGATTAATATATGAAATCCAAGGGATTAATATATAAACCCAATGATTATAAGCCTTAAGAGAATATTAAACCTTAAGATTAATAAAAAATAAGCCCTTGGGAATAATAGACATGTTATAAACTCAAGGGATAAATATTATAAACTTTTAGGATTAGTAAATCCAATAGATTAATAAACTTAAGGGATTAATATTATAAACCCTAAAATTATAAAATTCAATATTATAAACCCTAATATTAAAAATCCAACATTTGAAACCCTTACACTAGATGCGATATTATAAATCCAATATTAAAAAACCCAATATTATAAACTCAAGGGATTAATGTTATAAACCCAAGGGGAAATAAACCTGAATTAATGATGATGATGATGATAGTTAACGTCCACTGAGACCAAACTTTGGTCTATCGGACCTAAAGAAACAAATTATTTAGTTTGATTTAAGATTTTATTCCTATGCTCAAAAAGCTTGGAGAGAAGCCTCCCAAGCTCACTATAATTTTGACATCGTAAAAGGCTAGGGAGGTCAGTATTGCGACAAAGATTATGAAACTGAGATCTAATGTTGTTGTACACGGGGCACTCTAAGAGGAAGTGGTTTTCATCCTCGATGTTCCTATTCTCGGAGAGATGGCAGATCCTTTCCATCCATGGTGTTTTAGGAACTCTCCAACGACTTGTTTCACTATGGAGCTCATGAGACTTCGTTCTAATCTTTGCTATATTAATTTTCTTCTTTGAGCTAGTTAAAATAAAGAGATACTTTTGATCTTCTAGGGTGGGGTTGATGACCTTCTTATAATAACTTAATTTTCCTTTAGCTACTAAATCTTTCTCACACCACATTTTTTCTTTGAACTTGGAAGTAACAATATTTTTAATGTTATTAATGTTTTGCAATGCATCATTCTCGTTGATCTCCCAATGGTTTAACTAGACCCTCATGCCTTTATGCCACCCCCGTTTCAGCCTTAGGTGGTTTTGGCTAGAATTTAAAGCTAGCTTAGGAAGCCTGTGATCTCCTATGTTATTGAGCTTGGGCTTGTACAACAGAAGCCTAGTCATGGCTAGGCTCTCAATAGGGGAAAGGCCTACTTCTATAAGGAGAATAGGATAGGGTGTATTGCTTTTAATTTTCAGGTTATACGTTATAAAGCGCTTCTAGATTTGCTCAATCTTTCTCCAGGATTCTCTAGAGATGCTGCAACCCCAAACCTCACATCCATATAAGATAACAGGAGTGACTAAAGTTTCAAAGAGGAACTTCTTTTTATCCCACATTATGAGGTTTGCCGTTTTACAATTATTTTCAAGACCAAAGTAAGCTTTCCACCCCCCATTAGTCCGTTTCTCAATGCAATAGTTCCAATGGAGCTTGTGATGAATATCAACTCCTAGGTACTTGTAAGAATACACTTCCTCCAAGTTATTATTGTCATACATAAAATTAGCGTAGGTGTCCTTCTTGGATTTGATAATCATAACTTTTGTTTTGTCAGTGTTAACAGTCATACCCATGGTAGAGCAGAAATCCTTAAGAAGCCTAAGTTGCTTATCAAGATCAGATGGACACCTTGCGAGGAGAACAATATCGTCAGCATAGAGAAGAAGGATGACGACTATCCCAGCTAAGATCGTGCCAACACATCCTGCTTCCTCTAAATAACCTTCGAGCTTGTCAATGTAAATGCCAAATAGGGTAGGGGAGAAGGGGCAACCTTGTTTAACTCCGATATTACACTTAATATCTTTCGACCACCCCTCATTGCTCTTTAACTTGGAAATTGCATTCTCGTATAACCTTATAGCGACAGCTCTCAACTCAAAAGGAACCTTTAGCTCTTCTAATCTTTTCCAAAGGTTGTTTCTAGGAACCATATCGAAAGCCTTTCTAAAGTCCACAAAGCAACAAAAGAGATTGGATTTATCATTACGACATTCCTCCACAATGATCCTAAGCGTAACGAGGTGGTTTATTGTTGAGTGATGCCTTCTAAAACCCGCTTGGCCTTTAGCCCGCTTACCTTCACTTTCAAGCCATATGCTCAACTTCTTTTCCAAAATACTACCATATAACTTAGCTAAGAGAGGGCTAATCATAATTGTTCGATAATTAGAGGGGTTATTTGTATCCCCACTTTTAAAAATAGGGATAATGAGGCTCTTAGTCCATAGCTTAGGGAACCCTTGCTTGGCTACTTGATTGAAAAGCTTGTGGATGTGGCGGATGAGGACAGGGCCTCCAATTTTTAAGATTTCCGCTTGGTAACCTTCAATGTCCTTAGTTTTCCCATTAGCCAGGCGTTTAACCCCAAAATCAATGTCTTCTAGAGAGAAAACTTCTTTCGTTGTGGGCAGGGTTTCAAAGTTATCCATGACATTTGGAGATTCATAAAGCTTTTTAAGATAGGAATTCCAATCGTGTAGAGCAATTTTATTATTATCTTTAGTTTTACTAGTCAGAATCTGCCTCCAAAATTTCTTAGGAGCTACCTTAGAGAGGTGTAAGAGATTCTCTTGTCTTTTACGAATGTATTGCCTCTTTTTCCTTTTAGTTAGGGCTTTGTATATTTTTATCTTGCCCATTTTAAGAGATTCATCAACAACTTCCTTAATTGCTCTCCTCGCACTTTTACAATCTTTGTCATACCATGGGTTAGTTTTGCTATTTCTTTTATTATTTGAAACTTCAATTGAGAACTTGTTAATAGAATATGAGAGGGTTGTAGTAAAATTATGATAGAGATCTTCTATGTTGTCTATACTAGATAAAGGAAGCAAATTAGTTTTTAATTCATTTAGAAAGAGATCGTTTTTATTTCTATCAAAAATTAAGTTCTTTTGGCTATAAGGATTATTTTCTATGGAATCTCTATGCATGATAAAATTGAGAGTTATAAGTAAAGGCCTATGATCAGAGTCAGGTTCGTGGTCGTTTAAGATGTCAAAATTTATTATTTCATTGTATAAAGGGAGATCGGAAATAACATCGTCTATCACACTGCTACCAAGCCCATGGATGCAGGTCATCTTGGTAGAGTTGGGCTACTTCTTTAGACCGTTGCAAATTATGAGATCCTGAGCACTACAGAGCTTGACTAGCTCTGACCCAAATAGATTCCCCCCGAGGTCTTCAGAGCTCCTTTTGTACCTACTAGCCATAGTAGGGTCTTCATCTAAATAAAGAGGATTAGGGTTGGAATGATTGCTTAGAATAATAGCTTGCTTGCTTGAAGTTCGAGCATTAAAGTCACCTATTAAAAGGATATTACCTTCATTCCTTAGGCTAGAAATATCATTCTCCAAACCATTGTAAGGACTATTTTTATCTAGATTCTTCTTCTTATAGAAGTTAGAATTGATGGGGGGAAATAACATATTGCTATGTAGGTCTTTTTATTATTAATATCAGTGATCTCTATCCAACTATATTGGTTGTAAGGGTCATTTTTATAAATCCTAGCATGGGGGGAGATGTTCTTCTTAATGTAACAAGCTATTCCCCCAATGCCTCTACGGGAGGATCGCTTGTTCCAAGTAGACCATAGCGTAAAGCCATCTATGTTAGGGACCTTATATTCTTCGTGTTAGACCCAAGATTAGTATTATAAACCCTACGATTATAAACCTTAAAATTATAAACCGAAGGAATTAATTTTATAAATGAGATAATATGACATTGGTGTTAATCACCTAAATATAAATATAAATATTTATAATTATAAATAAATAATAATATAAATATTGATATTAAAAATGAATAATCCTAAAATTAATATTAATAATTATTAATTATTAAATATTAAATATTTATTATCAATAATTACTATAATTATTGTTCGTAAAAGGGATAAATATTATAAACCAAATGGATTGATACTATAAACCCAAAGATGAATATTATAGAACAAAAGGATTAATAAACCCAAGGGATTATTCATATTAAAAACTAAACATATTTAAAACCCAATGGATTAATATTAAAAGCTTAAGGTATTAATAAAACCAAGGATTAATATTATAAACTTTGGGGATTATGAACACAAGCGATCAATAAACCTAAGGGATTAACATTATAAACCCAAGGGATTAATGAACCCAACTAACTATTAGCATTATAAATCAAAGGGATTAATAAAATAAAGATATTAATATTATAAACCCAACGGATTAGTATTATAAACCGAAGGGATTAATATTATAAATCCAAGGGGCTATAAACTAAAGGGATTAATATTAAACCCTAAGATTAATATTATAAACCATAGTCTTAATATTAAACCCTTAGAATATAAACCCTATGATTAATATTGGAGACACTAGTATCAGTATTATAAACCTAAGAGATTAATAAATCCATTGGATTAATATTAAAAACCCAGGGGATTATAAACCTAAGGGAATAACATTAGAGCCTACGATTAATATTAAATCCTAGGAATATAAACCATAAGATTAATATTATAAACATTAGGATTAATATTATAAACCCAAGAGATTCATACTATAAATCTAAGGAATTTATAAACCTAAGGGATTAATATTATAAACTCAATTGATTATAATCCGAGGGGAATAATTTTAAACCCAAGGAATTAATATTATAAACCTAAGGCAATAATTTTAAGCCCATGGGATTAATATTATAAACCTAAGGGAATAAGTTTAAACCCAAAGGGATAATATTAAACCCTAGGAATATAAACCCTAAAACTAATAAACCCAAGGGATTAATATTATAAACTCAATGGATTATAAAACAAGGGGAATAATTTTTAAACCCAATGGATTATTAAATATTAAATATTTATTATCAATAATTACTATAATTATTGTTCGTAAAAGGGATAAATATTATAAACCAAATGGATTGATACTATAAACCCAAAGATGAATATTATAAAACAAATGGATTAATAAACCCAATGGATTATTCATATTAAAAGCCAAACATATTTAAAACCCAATGGGTTAATATTAAAAGTTTAAGGGATTAATAAACCCAAGGATTAATATTATAAACTTTGGGGATCATGAACACATGCAATCAATAAACCCAAGGGATTAACATTATAAACCCAAGGGATTAATATTATAAACCCTAGGGATTAAAAACCCAAGGGATTAATGAACCCAACTAATTATTAGCATTATAAATTGAAGGGATTAATATTATAAACCCTAATATTAGAAGTTATAAATCCAAGAGATTAATATTACAAATTATAAACCCAAGGGATTTATATTAAACCTTAGGATTAATATATAAACCCTATCATAATACTATACCATAAGAATATGAACCTTCAGATTAATAAACCATAGGGATTGATATTATAAACCCAAGGCACTAATAAAAACAAGGTATATAAACCTTAAGGTAAATATTATAAACCCTAAAACAAGCATGGTTGACCATGATTGATTTTCATATTGACACAATATTTGTCACAATGCAATTTTGGACCATGGTTGATCATGATTGATTTTCATATTGAAAGAATCATTGTCACAATGTGACGTTGGACCATGATTGACCATGGTTGGTTTTAATATTGACAATATTTGTCACAATGCGATGTTGGACCATGGTTGACATAACATTAAATCTTAGGTTTAATATTAAATCCTAGGAACATAAACACTAGAATTAATAAACCGAAGGGATTAATATTATAAACCCAAGGGGCTATAAACTAAAGGGATTAATATTAAACCCTAAGATTAATATTATAAACCATAGGCTTTTTATTAAACCCTTAGAATATAAACCTTATGATTAATATTGGAGACACTAGAATCAGTATTATAAACCTAAGAGATTAATAAATCCATTGGATTAATATTAAAAACCCAGGTGATTATAAACCCAAGGGAATAACATTAGAGCCTATGATTAATATTATAAACTCAATGGATTATAAACCAAGGGGAATAATTTTTAAACCCAAGGGATTAAT
Source organism: Pinus tabuliformis (assembly GCA_031772625.1). Taxonomy (NCBI): domain Eukaryota; kingdom Viridiplantae; phylum Streptophyta; class Pinopsida; order Pinales; family Pinaceae; genus Pinus; species Pinus tabuliformis. Next base: position 1,183,535,786 of record CM062813.1, read on the forward strand.
ATTATAAACCCTAGGAATATAAACCATATGATTAATATTGTAAACCCTAAGAATTTATATTATAAACCCAATGGATTATAAACCTAAGGGATTTATATGAAACCTTAGGATTAATATATAAACCCTATAATAATATTCTACCCTAGGAATATGAACCATTAGATAAATAAACCCAAGGGATTGATATTATAAACACAAGGCATTAATATTAAAACCCTAAGGGATTAATATTAAAAACCCAAAGAATTTTAAATACAAAGGAATAACATTAAAACTTAGGATTAATATTAAATCCTAGGAACATAAACCCTAATATTAATAAACCTAAGGGATTAATAGTATAAACCAAATGTATTTTATACTAAAAGGATTAATATTAAACCCTAAGATTAATATTATAATCCATAGATTAATATTGAACTTGTTGACACCTAATCATTGGGATTGTGTGAACACTTGTAAATAATGTAAATAGTAAATTATGGAAAATGAAGAGTCATCGGGAGGTGAAGCCCAAGAGTCACTCCCTCATGTATATAACCATGAGTAATCTTAATGAACACACATAATTCATTTGATGAGTTACCTCCTCGCCTAACATGGTATCAGAGCCAACTCCTAAAATTAGCTTTTGTGTAACTCATGGGATCAGTTTTCTACCATATTTTGCCCCTCTATTCTCTTCCGCTCTCTACGATCTCTGTCATATTGTCCCTATGGTCTTTTTTTAATAACTGTTGTATTATATTTTCACTGTCCATTGTGGCCTGAACGCACCATAACCCGAGAATTAATGAATAGATGTCCATCTAATGCTATTAGAAACAAGACTCCTTAAGAAATGTGGTATGGCCACATTCCTTCGGTAAAGTATCTCAGGGTATTTGGTTCTACCTGTTATGCCTTGATACCAAAGGTACATAGAAACAAACTTGGTTCAAGGAGTCGTAAGTGTATCTTCTTGGGGTATTCAAATACCTCCAAAGCATACCATCTCTATGATGAAGTTAATAAAAGGTTTGTTGTATCTAGAGATGTAATCTTTCTTGAATCTCCCAAAGCTTACAATGTTATTGAGTGAAAACTTGATCGTTTGGATAGATTCGGACATGAAAAATTATTTCAGGAATTTGATAATCAGATTCCAAATCTTGAAGGGGGGGATTCCTATACTGGATCAATATGTGGAATCTTCTTCTGAAGCACTCTCTCCCCCACATGAAACTCCAACCACTGATGATACTTTGAGTGATGTGATTGACATAATTGGGAGACTCAATCTTGATTCAGTCCCAACTCTGTCAACTGCGTAGCCTGGACCATCTCAGAAAGGTCCCCCAAAGTGGCTGACAAAGACACTTGAAAGTGTTCATCCTGATGAGGTTGGAAAGACAGGAACAAGAAATTCAACCATGCAAAATGGAGGTGATGTAGATGATTCTGATTCACCTATTGATATGGATGTTTCTTATGATTGTGAACTGAATTTGTCTACAGATTTTGAACCAACTTCCTTCAAAGAAGCCACTTCTTATGATGAATGGAAAGAAGCAATGTAAAAGGAGTATGATGCCTTCATAAAGAATGGCACTTGGAATTCGGTTGATCCTCCATTGAGAACCAAACCAATTGGATGCAAGTGGGTCTACAAGAACAAGCATAAAGCTGATGGCTCACTTGACAAGAACAAAGCCAGGCTTGTGGAAAAAGGTTTTGCACATAAGGAAGGGATTGATTATGAGGAGACTTTTCCCCCATAGAAAAATGGGCTACCATTCGGATACTCTTTGCCTTAGCAGCTCAAAATGGTTGGAAAGTCCATCAAATGGATGTAAAAACTGCTTTTTTGAATGGAGATCTGAAACAAAATGTTTTTATGTCCCAGCCAGAAGGATTTGTTGTGAAGGGACATGAACATAAAGTATGCAAACTTGTAAAATCCTTGTATGGCCTCAAGCAAGCAACGCGAGCCTGGTATGAAAATTTAACTGAGCATCTTCTGAAACTCAACTTCAAATATTATGATCTTAATGATGCAACTTCGTTTGTCAAGAAAGTTGCGAAAATAGTTGTATATCTTTTGGTATATGTAGATGATATTTTGATGACAGGGAACAATTAGAGCTACATTGCATCCGTAGAAAATTAATTGAGGAAAGGTTTTGAAATCACTGACTTGGGCTATGTTCACTACCATCTTAGTCTTGAAGTAACTCAACATCTAAAGTCTATATTCCTCTCTCAAAAGAAGTACATTGGAGATCTTCTAAACAAGTGTGGCATGGTTGAGTACAATCCTCTGACTACTCAAATGGAAGAAAACTTAAAGCTCACATCCATTGAAGAGAAAAAATTTGAGGATGCAATAAAGTATAGACAACTTGTAGGAAGTCTCAGCTACCTGACTACTACCAGACCAAGCATTTCGTTTGTTGTTGGAATCCTCTCCAAGTTTATGCAAAAGCCTTGTGAGGGACATTGGTCTACTACAAAAAGAGTTCTAAAGTACTTGAAGGGAACCCAAGACTTTGGACTCAAGTATACACAGGTGGGCGACTTCATCTTGATTGGATACTTTGATTCAGACTTTGGTGAGGACAAAGAAACTAGGGTATCTACTTCAAGTTATGCTATGAGTCTTGGATCAAGACTCCTAGAGATCACGCAAACAATTAGTTCCAGTAGATTCCACAACAGAGGCAGAATATGTGGCAGCAACTGAGGCAACAAAAGAAATTATATGGCTCAGGAAAATTCTAGAAGATTTGTAGGTAAAACAAGTACATTCAACTCCACTCATTATTAACAACACCTCTACAATAAGGTTGGACAAGAACCCAAAGTTCCATGATCGAACGAACCACATCAATAAAAAATACCATATGATTCGACATCATGTTGAGGCCAAGACAATCCATCTATGCCATTGTTCCACTATTGAGCAAATTGCAAACATCTTCACCAAAGCTCTTGGAAGATAAAATTTTGAAAGATTCAGAGCGATGCTTGGACTCACCAACATCCATTCAGATTAAGGGGGGAAATGTTCACACCTAATCATTGGGATTGGGTGAACACTTGTAAATAATGTAAATAGTAAATAATGGAAAATGAAGAGTCATGAGGAGGTGAAGCCCAAGAGTCACTCCCTCATGTATATAACCATGAATAATCTTAATGAATAAACATAATTCATTTGAGGAGTTACCTCTTGGCCTCACAGAACCTTCACAATATAATTAGTATTAGAAACCCTAGGATCAATATTATAAACCTAAGAGATTAATAAACACATTGGATTAATATTAAAAACCAGAGGGATTATAAACCCAATAGAATAACATTAGAGCCTAGGATTAATATTAAACCTTGGGAATATAAACTCTAAGATTAATATTATAAACCTTAGGATCAATATTATAAACCCAAGTGATTAATACTATAAATCCAAAGAATTTATAAACCTAAGGGATTAATATTATAAACCCAAGGGATTAATATTATAAACCCTAGGATGAATATTAAACCCTAGAAATATAAACCCTAAAACCAATATACCCAAGGGATTAATATTGTAAACCCTAGGCTTAATATTAAACCCTATGATTAATATTATAAACCCAAAGAATTTATATTATAAACCCAATGGATTATAAACCCAAGGGATTTATATTAAACCTTAGGATTAATATATAAACCCTATCATAATATTATACCATAAGAATATGAACCCTTAGATTAATAAACCCAAGGGATTGATATTATAAACCCAAGGCACTAATAAAAATAAGGGATTAATACTAAAAACTGAAAAACCCAAAGGATTAATATTGTAAACCCAAGGTATATAAACCTTAAGGTAAATATTATAAACCCTAAAACAAACATGGTTGACCATGATTGATTTTCATATTGAGACAATATTTGTCACAATGTAATGTTGGACCATGGTTGACCATGACTCATTTTCATATTGAAAGAATCATTGTCACAATGTGACGTTGGACCATAGTTGACCATGATTTACCATGGTCGGTTTTAATATTAACAATATTTGCCACAATGCGACATTGGACCACAGTTGACATAACATTAAATCTTAGGTTTAATATTAAATCCTATGAACATAAACACTAATATTGATCAACCGAACGGATTAATATTATAAACCAAAGGGATTAAAAACTAAAGGGATTAATATTAAACCCTAAGATTAATATTATAAACCCAAGGGATTAAAAACTAAAGGGATTAATATTAAACCCTAAGATTAATATTATAAACCATAGGTTTAATATTAAACCCTTAGAATATAAACCCTATGATTAATATTAGAAACCTTAGGATCAATATTATAAATCCAAGAGATTAATAAACTCATTGGATTAATATTAAAAACCAAAGGGATTATAAACCCAATGGAATAACATTAGAGCCTGTGATTAATATTAAATCCTAGGAATATAAACCCTAAAATTAATATTATAAACCTTACAATAAATATTATAAACCCAAGAGATTAATACTATAAATCCAACGAATTTATAAACCTAAGGGATTAATAATATAAACCTAAGGGAATAATTTTAAATCCAACGGATTAATATTATAAACCTAAGGGAATACTTTTAAACCCAAGGGAATAATATTAAACCCTAGGAATATAAACCTTATGATTAGTATTATAAACCCTAAGAATTTATATTATAAACCTAAGGGATTTATATTAAACCTTAGGATTAATATGTAAACAATATCATAATATTATACCCTAGGAATGCGACCCTTAGATTAATAAACCCAAGGGATTGATATTATAAACACAAGGCATTAATAAAAAAGAGGGGTTAATACTAAAAATACAACGATTAATATTGTAAACCCAAGGTATATAAACCCCACGATAAATACTATAAACCCTAAAACAAACATTCTTGACCATGGTTGATTTTCATATTGAGACAATATTTTTCACAATGTGATGTTGGACCATGGTTGACCATGATTAATTTTCATGTTGAAAGAATATTTGTCACAATGTGACGTTGGACCATGGTTGACCATGGTTGATTTTAATATTGACAAGCTTTGTCAAAATGTGATGTTCGACCATTTCCTAAAACTAATAAACTAAAGGGATTAATATTGTAAACCCTAGGCTTAATATTAAACTCTACGAATGTAAACCCTAGAAATTTATAAACCTAAGGGATTACTATTATAAACTTAAGGAAATAATTTTAAACCCTAGGAATATAAACTCTAAAACTAACAAACACAGGGGATTAATATTGTAAACCCTAGGCTTAATATTAAACCCTAGGAATATAAACCTTATGATTAATATAATAAACCCTAATAATTTATATTATAAACCCAAGATATTTATATTAAACCTTAGGATTAATATATAAACCCTATCATAATATTCTACCCTAGGAATATGAACCCTTAGATTAATAAAATCAAGGGATTGATATTATAAACACGAGGCATCAATAAAAAGAAAGGATTAATATTGTAAACCCAAGGTATATAAACCCTAAGATAAATATTATAAACCCTAAAGCAAACATGGTTGACCATGGTTGATTTTCATATTGAGACAATATTTTTCACAATGCGATGTTGGACCATGGTTGACCATGATTGATTTTCATATTGAAAGAATCTTTGTCATAATGTGACGTTGGACCATGGTTGACCATGGTTGATTTTAGGATTGACAAGCTTTGTCACAATGCCACGTTCGACCATTTCCTAAAACTAATAAACCCTAGGGATTAATATTGTAAACCCTAGGAATTTATAAACCTAATGGGTTAATATTATAAACTCAATGGATTATAAACCTAAGAGAATAATTTTAAACCCAAGGGAATAATATTAATCCCTAGGAATATAAACCCTAAAACTCATAAACCCAAGGGATTAATATTGTAAACCTTAGGCTTAATATTAAACCCAAGGAATATAAACCCTATGATTAATATTATAAACCCAATGGATTATAAACCCAAGAGATTTATATTAAACCTTAGGATTAATATATAAACCCTATCATAATATTCTACCCTAGGAATATGAACCCTTAGATTAATAAACCCAAGGGATTGATATTATAAACACAAGGCATTAATAAAAGGGATTAATACTGAAAATCCAAAGGATTAATATTGTAAACCCAAGGGATATAAACCCTAAGATAAATATTATAAACCCTAAAACAAACATTGTTGACCATGGTTGATTTTCATATTGAGACCATGTTTGTCACAATGCAATGTTGGACCATGGTTGATCATGCTTGATTTTCATATTGAAATAATCTTTGTCACAATGTGACTTTGGACTATGGTTGATCATGATTGACTATGGTTGACCATGGTTGATTTTAATATATACAAGCTTTGTCACAATGCGAAGTTCAACCATGGTAGACCATGGTTGTGATAATGTGACGTTGGACCATGAGACAATCTTTGTCACAATGTGACCATGACAATTGATGATCATTAACCATGATTGATTTTCATTTTGAGACAATAATTGTCACAATGCGACATTTGACCATGGTTTACCAAAATTGAAGATGGTTGACCATGGTTGATTTTCATATTTGATCTGATAATGAGATCTAAGACAATTAATAAGGTATTACAGACTCATATGCATGGATTTGTCTATGTTATTTTATGCAATGGATCGATAAGATTGTGAAATACACAGACAATGAAGAAGTAAACAAAACATAATAGACAACACATAACACAACAAATTTAATGAGGAGTTCACCCAACACTCCTAGGCTACATCTCCTGGTCTAGCCTTTAGTGGTGGCCTCTCTATTATGTCTTCAAAACAAAGTTTTTACAACAATGAGCTCAATTTGAGCCTCACACACAACAGATGCAACAACAAGAGCTTTGCTTGAACCTCACAAGACTCTTTGAGTACACAGATTCCCTCAATGCTCTCTATCTCTGTCCTAGCTCTGTCTCGGCACTGCCTGCAATACTGCCTGTCATGTTTGCTCTCTGTCTGTGGCATTAAAGCCAATCTGGGCTGCGTTTCTCCTTCTCGACTTTCTGTCTCCCGGGTCTCTGTCCGCTTTGAATCCATCTTCTGGCGTTACAAAATCATTGCATAATGCCTCAAGGGGAGGTGGCCACCTATTTGGCAATGTAAGAGTGCCTCGGTCCCTTGAAATCCTTCAGAATCCCAAACGCAGTCGTTTTCTGTTTTACACAGGAAAATGTATTTACGACTGTGAAATTACGCCAAAACATAGTTCAATTCGGATTTCAAAAAGTCCTTAAATATGGTCCATCCCCCTATCGGGTCCGCCTGTAAGTCGCCATCGTATGTCACAATGGCCTACCCCTTTGTATTTTTAAAATGCGTTAAAACCACAAAAATACATTAAAAATGGCTTTGTTGCAGATCTCAAATTTTATGGAATAATATTGATAAAACCATCGGCTCCGGTTTATCGGACCGCACATATACATGTGTATCGGTACCGCTCCATGGTGTTGCTCCGATGCGATTGATCACAATCGCATCTTGCTCATGCCCCGGGCCATTTGCAAGTGCTCTTTGTAATCACCGATAGCGATCCTGCGATGCAACATGGGCCGTCGATCTACGCGCTTGATCGACGGTCCTAGTTGACTCCGCCAATCGTTGTCGCAGGTGTTATGTAGTCTGCGCCGATCTCCGTTGTCTGCCTATGCCAATTGCGATTGCTGATCAGATCTAGACCGTTGATCGGCCAGATTTGATGGCTATTGTGCATTCATTTGTTCCGCCTCCGATACTCTGTTTTTTCACTGATTTCACGTGTTTTTTCCTCCTAATAGTGTTTTTCCCCATTCTGAAAGGTTTTCTCATGCGATTTTCTTTGGTCGTTGGCATGATTTTTCGAGTTTCCAAGACTTAGAGAGTATTCTTGGATCCATTTGGATCATGCCTTCCCACTAAAAAATGCTTTTGGACCACCAAAAGTTGGTTTTCAAGCATCGCTCAAGTGAGGATATAGCTGCCTCACTTGCCCAATCTCTATCCATTTGGCACTGCTAGATTTTGAACCTTTGAGCCCGATCCTAAGGTACTCCACGTCCCCTCTATGCGTAGTCCTCACCTTCCTATCCAGAACTGTATCTTCTTGCAACTCATTGAGGTATTCAGGAAACAGATCATCAATGGAAGGTAATTGACTTTGCTCTTCGGGACCTTCAATTAATGGAGGTTCAAACAGTCTTAAGTTTTCTGCATTTACCACTGAATAAATGCGCATGTATGCTGGCAGATCAAGGCGGAAAGCGTTCTCAACAATTTTCTCAAGTACCTTAAAAGGCCCATACCTTATAGGGTCCAGCTTCTTTCCTTCACCTTGCCTTCTGTCGTTGCTAATATATAGCCAGACATGATCACCAACTTGGAAGCTGTGCTCCACCTGATGTTTATCATGACTTGCCTTGTATCTGGCTTGGCTCTTTTGTAGCTGTTCCTGCACTACCTGGTGAATTTCTTGGATCTGTTCGATGAACCTGGTTGCTTTTTCCACATCACTGTGTCCAGCAAATACTATGTCTTTTTCAAAGACAAAATCCAAGGGAGACCTTGGTATTAAACCAAAACAGGTCTCAAAAGGAGATCTCTATGTAGAAGAATGTTTAGCACGGTTGTAAGCATGCTGCACATAACATAAATTTTCATCCCAAAGCTTGGGATGCTTGCTGCAATAACCCCTAAGTAACTGGATCACTGTCTTGTTGACTACCTCTATTTGGCCATCTGTTTGTGGATGAAATATTGTGCTTTTCTTCAGTCTGGTGTCCATTAATTCCCACAAACTTGACCAAAACTTCCCAACAAATCGGGAGTCTCGATCAGATACTATGGAAGTAGGTAACCCAAAATGCACCTAGACATGCTGAAAGAACACCTTCGTTGTTTGTTCAGTTATAATCTGCTTATTACAGGGTATTAAAATACACATTTTGCTGAACCTGTCCACAATAACATATAAATAGTCATGTCCCTTTCTAGATTTTGGCAATCCCCCAACAAAGTCCATGGAAACACTTTCCCAAGGACAGGAAGGGACTGGTAGTGGAGTGTACAAGCCTAGTTTTATATTGTTGGGCTTACTTTTAGCACACATGGTGCACCCTCTTACATATCTAGAAACGGTTTCATGCATTCTTGGCCAATAGTAGTATCTTTGCAGCTGTGCAACTATTTTACTTACACCAAAATGACCTAATATCAGAGAAGTATGTGCCTCCCTAATTATGTTCACTCTTTTTGTTTGTGGAATGCATAACTTTCCCAAATGATACAAGAGTTGGTCCTTAACATAGTAATCCAATTCTTCTACCTTTTTGCCATTACTTAAAGCTACATATACATCTTTAAAGTCTATATCTTGAGCATATTGTTCAATATAGCTTTCATGCATTACTGAGTTATGCTTAAGTATAGTAGATGCATTTATGATTGGTCTGGACAACATATCTGCAACTTTATTGTGTATACCCTTTTTATATCTGATGACTAAATGAAACTGTTGTAGGAAACCCATCCACCTATAGTGTCTTGATTGCTGCAATTTAGTTTGTGAGTGAAAATACTGAAGTGGGTAATGATCAGTATGTATTATTGTTTCTTTTCCCATTAAGTAATGTTTCCACTTCTTCACACTCTGGACTAATGCATACAATTCTTTATCATATGTAGGATAATTAACTACTGCAGAATTAAAAGTCTCAGAATGGTAGCATATGGGTTTACCATGTTGCATCAACATTGCTCCCATGGCATAGTCACTGGCATCATTTTCGATCTCAAATGGTTGTTGAAGATTTGGCAATGCTAGTACTGGTGTTGTACTAATTTTTTCTTTCAAGGTGTCAAAGGCTTTCTGTTGTTTGCCTCCCCACTGAAACACCTTGTTCAATCCTACTAAAGCATGTAAGGGAGCTGCAATTAAGGAAAAGTTAGCAATAAACTTTCTCTAATGTTGTGCTACTCCTAGGAAGCTCCTAACTTCTGTAGCAGACTTGAGTTTAGGCCAGTTTACAATGATTGCAACCTTAGAGGGATCTATCTTCAATTCACCACCCCCTACAATATGACCCAAATAATTCAAAGATATTTTACCAAATTCACATTTTGATAATTTAACATAGAGATTTTCCTTTTTCAAAACATCTAGAGTCTGCCTTACATGCTTCAAATGTTCTTCCCATGTTTTACTAAAAATAAGAATGTCATCAAACTATACAATTATAAAATCATCAATAAAAGGCCTCAGTACATCATTCATAACTCTCATGAAAGTGGCAGGAGCGTTAGTTAAGCCAAAAGGCATAACTAGCCATTCATACAACCCTTGCTTTATTTTGAAAGCAATCTTCCATGCCTCTTGCTCTGCTACTCTGACCTGATGGTAACCACTATGCAATTCCAACTTGGAAAAGTAAACAACTTCCTTCAATTGATCCAATAGATCATCAATGTGAGGAAGGGGATAATGATTCTTGATCGTTATTTTATTCAATGCTCGGTAATCAATGCACATCCTCCACGAACCATCTTTCTTCCTCACCAACACAATTGGAGATCCACATGGTGATGTGCTTGGTCTTATGAACCCTTTCTCGAGCAGCTCCTGTACCTGCTTCTTGATTTCTACATTCTCTAAAGTGGATAACCTGTACATTCTAATGTTAGGCAATGGAGCATCTTGCTGCAAATTAATATCATGTACAATTTCCCTTTTGGGTGGTAGACCTTTAGGTTCTTGAAATAATATATCATATTCTGAAACAAATTTTTCTAAATCAGCGTGCTGTTTAGTATCACAGCCTTCAAATACATTGGTTTTATCAGGTTTCTTTTCCTTTACAACCATCAGTAAAAATTGCTTGCATGAATTTACAATTCTTTTCATCTGCCCTGAGTTTATGAGAGTATAATTATTCTTGAGTTTATGAGCTCTTACAATATATTTGATTCCATCTTTAACGAGTTGATACTTATTTTCAGCTCTATAGAAAATGGATTTTCTATCATACAAGTAAGGACTTCCTAAAACAATTCCACATATATCCAAGGGAACGTTATCTAAGTCAACCTCATCTACAAATGCTGACCCAGAAGAAAATCTAAGTTTACATTGTCTAGTCACTTGTAGCTTTGCTTTATCACATACCTCACCTAACGGATATGGCTTCTTGTGAGGTGTGGTTAGTAGTCCCAATTTCTTTACAATTGCTTAAAAAATTAAGTTTACTTGTGAGCCACTATCAAACAAAGTATCAATATTTTGATGCTTGGAAATAACTCTAATATGAAAAATCTCATGTCTTTTCCTCTCATTTTCTTCATTATCAATAGTTTGTGCAGAATTACTAGTAGATGCTTCAGAATTTTTACCTTTTATACCTGTGGTTGCGATTGTTGTTTCATCACCTGAGTCTAACCCCAAATCTTTTTGTATGGCAACATCAAGCTTCTTCTTCTTGCCATCAAACTTCTTGGGTTTCAGCTCCGGATGCAAAGACCAACAGTGTTCATCATCATGTCCATGCTTCTTGTAGTGAGTGCATGAAGGTTTTGCCTTTTGTACAGTATTTTCCTTCCTCTCTTTCCATTTCTGCTTCCTCTTTTCCTTTTTTTTTCTTGCAATGGGTTTTGATGATCCCCCAATCTCTAGGTTCACATTCTTGCCTCTAGCCTCTAGATGGGTAGCCTGAAAAGATACCTCATCCATGCTAGTAGGGTTAAATAGGAGAATGGTGTGCCTCAAATAGCTGTGTAGACCACCTATATACTTCAACAAAGTTTCAGGTGAGTCTAAAGAAATGCCTAGAATCAAAGCTCTTTTTCTAAATTCTTGGGTGTAGCTTTGTACACTTTTCCCTTTTAATTGGCGAAGAGTTTGCCAACTCGTCATAGCTTGCTGCATATAAAATAGTGGATAGAATTGTTTTTTAATTGCAAAAACAAATTCACTCCAGAAAGAAAGAATTTTACCATGCTTCTTCAAGTCAGCTTGTGTCCTGCCTTCCCACCATACCAAGGCAGTTCCTCCAAGGTGTAGGCTGGCCAGTTGAATTTTACTCCTGTTTGAATCAATGCTCTACACCCTACAATACACATCACTCTGTCTAATCCAGTTATCTAGTTTCTCTGCATTTAATTCTCCATCATATATTGGAAAATCAAATTTAACATCTAATTTAATCAAAGATGTTTTCTTCTTTTTATTTTCAGGGCTATCAGGAGGTGTGGATAGAGGAGCCTCTTTTCCTTTCCCTTTGCCTTCAGAATGGCCATCTATAAGAGATTCTTCTGTTCCTTTGTCTTGTTTGGAGGTTGAAGAATCTTCACTTCAACCTTTCTTAAATTCTCTATACATTTCTTCTACCATGGCTCTCATGGTCATGAAACTGTCCATGAACTGAGAGTTTGATTCCAAGGGATTTTCTTCTGCCATTTTCCTCCTAGGATAGACTCTACCAATTTCTGGGTTAGTTTCAACCAGTTCTCCTTCTCCTAATTTGAGCTTTGACCTAGTTATCATTCACCAATCTAGCACAAGCTTGTCTAACCTTAGTAAACCTAAAGCTCTGATACCACTTGATCTAATAATGAGATCTAAGACAATTAATAAGGTATTACAGACTCATATACATGGATTTGTCTATGTTATTTTATGCAATAGATCGATAAGATTGTGAAATACACATACAATGAAGCAGTAAACAAAACATAATGGACAACACATAACACAACAAATTTAATGAGGAGTTCACCCAACACTCCTAAGCTACATCTCCTGGTCCAGCCTTCAGTGGTGGCCTCTCTATTATGTCTTCAAAATAGAGTTTTTACAACAGTGAGCTCAATTTGAGCCTCACACACAATAGATGCAACAACAAGAGCTTTGCTTGAACCTCTCAAGACTCTCTGAGTACACAGACTCCCTCAATGCTCTCTGTCTCTGTCCTAGCTCTGTCTTGGCACTGCCTGCAATATTGCATGTCCTGTTTGCTCTCTGTCTGTGGCTTTAAAGCTAATATGGGCTACGTTTCTCCTTCTCGGCTTTTTGTCTCCCAGGTCTCTATTCGCTTCAAATCCCTCTTATGGTGTTACCCAATAATTGCATAATGCCTCAAGGGGAGGTGGCCACCTATTTGGCAACGTAAGAGTTCCTTGGTCCCTTGAAATCCTTTAGAATCCCAAACACAGTCGTTTTCTATTTTACACAGGAAAATGTATTTACAACTATGAAATTCCGCAAAAACACAGTTCAATTCGGACTTCAAAAAGTCCTTAAATATGGTCCATCCCTCTATCGGGTTTGCCTATAAGTCGCCATCGCATGTCACAATGGCCTGCCCCTTTGTATTTTTAAAATGCGTTAAAACCACAAAAATACATTAAAAATGGCTTTGCTGGAGATCTCAAATTTTATGGAATAATATTGATAAAACCATCGAGTCTAGTTTATCGGACCGCACATATACATGTGTATCGGTCCCGCTCCATGGTGTTGCTCCGATGTGATTGATCGCAATTGCATATCACTCGTGCCCCGGGCCATTTGCAAGTGCTCTTTGTAATCACCGATCGCGATCCTGCAATGCAACATGGGCGATCGATCTGCGTGCTTGATCGATGGTCCTAGTTGACTCCGCCAATCGCCGTCGCAGGTGTTATGTACTATGCGCCGATCTCTGCTGTCTGCCTATGCCGATCAGATCTGGAGCATTGATCGGCTAGATCTGATGGCTACTGTGCATTCATTTGTTCCGCCTCCGATACTCTGTTTTTTCACTAATTTCACGTGTTTTTGTCTCCCGATAGTGTTTTTTCCCATTCTGAAAGGTTTTCTCATGCGATTTTCTTTGGTCGTTGGCATGATTTTTCGAGTTTCCAAGACATAGAGAGTGTCCTTGGATCCATTTAGATCAATATTGAGACAATCTTTGTTACAATGTGATGTTGGACCATGGTTAACCATGAATGACAATGGTTGAAGATGGTTGATTTTCATATTGAGACAATATTTGTCACAACGTGACTTTGGGCCATGGTTGACCATGAATATAAACCTAAGGGATTTATATTAAACCCTAGGATTAATTTTATAAACCATATGAATAATATTATACCCTAAGAATATGAACCCTTAGGCTAATAAAACCAAGGAATTGATATTATAAACCAAAGGGACAAATAAGCGCAAGGGATTAACACTAAAAACCCAAGGGAATAATATTAAACCCAAGGTATATAAACCCTAAAATTGTTGGACACCTAATCCTAAATGGTTAGTGTGGAAGTTGAATGGACAAAAGCAGTCCAAGAGACCTTGGGATCTGAAACCCAAGAGTCACATATTGTACTATAAATGTATATCTGATGTTAATAAAAAATGTACTCACTGATTTATCTTTCCTATTCTATGTTTTCCATGTGTGTTTAACATGGTATCAGAGCGGGCGATCTCCTGCCCTGCTCAAATATGAGCCACTTGTTTTCCGTGGCCTCTCTTACATGCCAGTCCTGTACATTCATATAATTGTCAGTACTGCTATATTAGGAGGTGCCTGACAGTCCCTGCGATTCTTCACCTACCACTCTGCTGTTTATCAAATATGTTAGCGTGCATGCAATTATGAAATAGTCAGAAATTTGTGGCGACCACAGTGCGTTCAAATGCTATACCACTGCATATCTGTTAGTCCACAATGTTGCGTTAAATGATACCAGGTATCGTATGTTACGTTGAATAACGCATCTGTCATAACGCATATGTTACGATTCTGTCATAACGCATATGTTACGCATCTGTCATAACGCATATGCTACGTTGAATAACACATCATTTCCAAACGCATCTGCATAACGCTCACCCCCTCTGTCCATAACGCATCTGCATAACGCTCTCGCTCCATTTAAAAGCGCTGCACCACCTGCGATGTACCTTTTTATTCTCTGAAATTCGAGGTTGTTCCGGGATTTCCTCGGCTGGTCTTTCTGCAATTGCTTCAGGATGTAAACGCATCGTTGAGTTAGATATCAAAAGGTGCTACGGTGTGGATGATGTTGGAATATTGGCTGTAGCCAAGTCCTGTCAAAATTTGCGACAGATGAATGTCTCATACTGTTCAATCTCAGATGTTGGTTTGTTAGCACTGGCAAGTCTTTGATGCTTACAAAACGTAAAGCTAGTTTATTTGAGGAGTGTAACGGTCAATGGTTTCATGTATTTTCTGCTGGCTTGCAAAAGTTTGAAGAAACTTAAGCTTCTTCAATCCTTAAAGTTTAATTTACCACGAGTTCTGATTGAGATGTTGGAAGCCCATGGGTGCAATATTCGATGAATGGTCCAAACCGAGTTTATGCGCGTCCAAAAGTTGACTGCGTTGAAGATAAATAGAGGTCGTTGAGCTATTTCTTCTTATGATCGCCGTCTGTTGCATCAGAGGAATCATCATCCGGAAAACCACCTTCATTCATTTGAATTCGAATCAAGGCCTTGTCTGTTCCAGCGCCCTGATAGCTTTTGGGATTGTGTTTGATACACAAGACGGCAGCAGGATATATGATGTGTCAGAAGACTGTAGCAGTCGCTGCCCCGGAGTTCAAACTCAGTAGAGGACCAGTTCTCATCGTATACTGAAGGCTGCTCTTATGCGTGTTTAAATACCACTTCACTCTGCGTCCATCGCCACTGGCTTCTTCCGCTCCAGCGTTTGACACCTTTTCTCCAGCGTTTGGCACCTCTTCGACACCAGCTTTTGGTCAATCGACTCCAGCATTTGGTGCTGCATCTACTCCAGCATTTGGGAGCAGCACAACATTTGGAAGCACTCCATCTCTTTTTGGTCAAAATTCGGCTTTTGGAGCTCAGTCAAGGGTATTGCCTTTTCAATAACCATTTCCTTAGTCGAATCATTTTATGCTTATCGACTTTCCATGCGTCTCAAACAATTGGAGGGTTGAGTAACAAGAGTAATTGATAGCGATATTGTTTGGAGTCTTTATTGTCTTTATTGATATTGTTTTGAGATCCTCGTGGAGGAGACCGGGCTTGCGGTGAAGGAGTGGTAGATCGATGCTCTTGGAGGCCGAGTTAGAGGGAGGTCGATTTTCAAGGAGAACAGTCAAGTAATTATCTGCTCACAGGTCGAGTTAGTTTCAGCTCTGAAACTCAGCAGAATCAGCTTACGCACAGCTGGAAACCCTTCTTCAGTCAGCCACAACCAAACCCGAATTTTTCAGGACTGTTCTGCATGTTTCTCGGGCCTGTTATGCATGTTTTTTTGGGCCATTTCTGAGTGTAGTCAGCGTGTTTCAAAGGCCAGTGTATTGAATGTGTTTCAGTTTGTGGTTAAGGAAGGAGACCATGCTACAGGTGTGAGTATTTCCTGTGGTGCAAACTCAAGTTTCAGAACTGAACTTTGACTGTCCATGTGTGTTTAATATTTCCTTTGTGAAATTTGCTGGTAATTTCTTATCTATACGCATTGTGTTCAAATTTGCTGGTACTTTCCAAACTGATCAAATTTGCGCCCCTGAAAGAGCAAGGCATTGAAGTGTTTGTAAGGGTGGCAAATGTGTTCCTGAATATCTCGTGTGGAAAATGTCCATGCTAAGAACGCTTTTCTAGCTACAGGAGGAACATGACCAGAGATATGTGCTCCACAATCTGAGTTTGAATTGGAATTATTTTCCATATATGTGAACCGAGAAGAGCAAGAGGCATCCTGTACTGCTGTAGTAGATGAAAGTTCTTCTGGTTTGTTGATCATAAAGATCTTCTTTTTGACTTAGTTGTAAGCTTTTTTGACATCAAGCTCACCAGTTTTATTTCCAACAATTCTCTTTGCTACCAGTGGTTTTTTAACTGTACTTGCAATAGCTGGAGGTGGAAGACCTACTTCAGCTTTAGAAGGAACTGCTTGAGAGACATTGCTGCAGTTTTTGATACTCTATAAAACTTATATTCAAGAGACAGTGTTGATGAGCTAACGAAATTGGGTGCTATTACTGAGATTATATGTCTATATCAAGTGTTGAGATATAAAAGTTTTCAATAAGAACGAATCTGCATTATCTAGTTTGTTGACTCCTTGCAAATTTTGATAAAGAAAGAATTACAGTTGCTTTCTGGTATTCCGGTTTCAGCATCTTCAAATTCTACCTGTTGCTTCTTGTTGCACACTGATCATTTGCTGCACACTTATAAGGATATTGCTGTGTACTGTGAGTGGGTATTACTTTTCTGCATTAAGTAGTAGTTTTTAACGCATAAATGGCCAGAATCAGTGAAGTATTAGAGTTCATGAAAACTCTTATACAATCTACTGTTGATGACACATTACAAATCAGCAAAGGATCTCTCTCAGAAATTCAGACATGTCTACAAAATGCACAGGAAAAGATCGATTTTTTGCAGCTTGAATCACAGCTACAGCAAGAAGAGCTACATCAAAATAGACACCATTCTGAACCTGTTTCTGTTCAGAACATTGAGACAACCACCCATCAGCAGCATGTTAATAATGGTATAGTTCATTCAAGTAAAGCAGCAGTTGTATATGCAGATGCAGAAACTCAGTCTGCACTTCCCAAGCCCATCATTAGACCTTGGGAACAGCTTATCCACAACAAGCACAAAACTGGTCTTGGATATGACAAGGACTTGTCCTTTCATATTCGAGACTATGCCAAACCCATTCAGTTTCAGAGTGCTGGATTCATTCATGACAGTTCACCTGCTCCTTATGACAGTTCAGTTTCAACTGTTCCAGATTCTACTCCTCTTCCACAGCAGCAACAACAACAACAACAACAACAACAACAACAGATCGTGAAATGCCAACACTGTGACCGAGTTGGCCATCTGAAAGATCACTGTTTTGATCTTCATCCATGTAAGCATTGTCATAAAACCAGTCATTCTTCACACAGATGCTTCAGAAATAAACGTCCTGCAAGAAAAAAGATTCATCTTGGATGGATCGCTTCTTGGCAATGGGCATCAACAGCCAAGAAGATATTCCAATCACATGTCAGAACTTGTTCCAGAGTATTGAATAGTCTTGCAGTTGAGTTTTCTCCATCTTCTCACCTTGTATCTGACAGGGGGGAAATGATGGTCATCTACAAGCTTCAAAGCCACATCAAGCGAGCCTGAGCCACAACCTGCCACACCAGTTTCAGAGTTGTAGCCAGAGACAAAGATGCCTGAACATGCCTTCAGTTGGCAATCTAGGACACTTCCTCTAGCAGAAGACTCCAGCTTCTTGCCAGTTTTGGAAGAGTTCCAGGAATTACACAGTTGTTGGTCATCCTTAAACCATCACAGATTAAGAACACTTCCTCTAGCAGAAGACTCCAGCTTCTTGCCAGTTTTGGAAGAGTTCCAGGAATTGCATTAAGCATTCCAGAGTTGTTGGTTATCCTTAAACCATCACAGGTTGAGACTTCCCTTTTCAGGTTGAAGTTTTACCTTTTATGCGAGGTGAGCCCTCCCTTTTATGGTTGAAGGTTTCCCTCTTTAAAACAATAGGATCACTTCCTCTAGCAGAAAACTTCAGTTTCTTGCCAGTTTTGGAAGAGTTCCGGGAACTGCACTAAGCGTTCTAGTGTTGGTGGTCATCCTTAAACCACCGCCCTTTTTACCAACATTTCATAGAGCACATTCAGCCTAGTGCTGCCATGCATTTTTTGCACATGTTGTATTACAGCTCTCTTCTTGGACTCATACATAACCCTTCGGATTAAGGGGGGGAATGTTGGACACCTAATCCTAAATGGTTAGTGTGGAAGTTGAATGGAGAAAAGTAGTCCAAGAGACCTTGGGATCTGAAACCCAAGAGTCACATATTGTACTATAAATGTATATCTGATGTTAATAAAAAATGTACTCACTGATTTATCTTTCCTATTCTATGTTTTCCATGTGTGTTTAACAAAAATAAACATGGTTGACCATCATTGACCATGGTTCGTTTTCATATTGACACAATCTTGTCACAATGTGACATTGGACCATGGTTGACCATGAGTGATTTTCATATTGAGACAATATTTGTCACAATACTATGTTAGACTATGGTTGATTTTCCTAGTGAGACAATCTCTATCGCAATGTGAAGTTGGACCATGGTTGACCATGGATGACCATCATTGTCATAATGTGACATTGGATGAAGAGACGATCTTTTTTAGAACATGACCATGATTATTAACCATGGTTGACCATGATTGACCATCATT
The DNA here is from genome assembly GCA_031772625.1 of Pinus tabuliformis. Taxonomy (NCBI): domain Eukaryota; kingdom Viridiplantae; phylum Streptophyta; class Pinopsida; order Pinales; family Pinaceae; genus Pinus; species Pinus tabuliformis. The sequence continues at coordinate 1,183,555,094 of CM062813.1, forward strand.
TACCATGGTCGAGGATGGATGAGCATGGTTGATTTTCATATTAAGACAATTTTTGTCACAATATTATGTTGGACAATGGTTGACCATGATTAACGGGAAGAAATGGGAAGAAGAAAAAAGGCAAGGCATAATGACAGAGCGAACAATGCCAATACATGTGGAAAAGCCGAAACAACCAACAGCTGATAAAGAGAGTGAACATATGCAAGTTCCCTTACGAAAGCTAAGCATAAGAACCAAGTCCGATTAGAGGTCAACAGGTACATGGAGCAGTTGATGAGCACGACCACTAGTGATGACCTACAACTAAGCGTAGGCAACATGAATAAGTACATTGGTGGTCTAGCCACACTCACGACAATGTATCAAATACTTCAAGATGAGATGGATACAGGTTCCAAGACCACATACCTGGATTCCATGGAGGCAAGAATCCGCTTTCAGAAAGATAACATCAAGAAGTTTGGGGACATCACATCACAACACCAAGCTTGGCATCAATACATAACTGAGAAGCATCAAGTGGGTGTTGTCGGGTTGGTATTTCCCCAAACCTCAAATTCATAGTGTTTTTTCTTGTTAGGTTGTCTCGAGCCCATTTTGTCTCACATGGGTACATGTGGAAAATGTATATTATTGTAAACATGTTGTAAGTGAAATTCCATGTGTCACTAGTGGAATGTGAACAGTCACTATGTAATGTGAAGAGTCATGAGCGTAGTCTAAGAGTCACAAAGGGGAATATCAAGGCTAACCCCACCCTTTGTTACAAATAGAACCTCATAACTCATAGAACTGGCTTTTGAGAGCCAAGCTTATGGCTAGACATTCCTTAGAGAAGGCTTGGAGAGTATTCTGATAAGCCTTCGCTTCTTCCTAGTGTAGAGCGAGTAAATCTCTTTGGAGGAGTAGGCAATGTTGAATGTAATGTTCCACTATTGGGGCTAGGAATATTCAATGGTGTATGTATGGATGTAATTTTCACTTTATATATATAATAGATCCAACACGTTGGTGAGCTCCAGTATTGTAGCAATAATGCTACAACTCCTGGAGCTTCCTTCTCTAATTTTATCAACCCGGTAGTTGGTAACAAACTTGGAAGCGACGGTGCTGTATGCACAAGTACTAGCTCTTGTCGCAGTTGTCACTTGGTTAGCTGGCACAAGTCCGCTAGGGCTCAAGCCAACTTCTATATGCTCTCAGAAGAAGCTTTTTAAGTGATGAACGAAAGCTATCTCAAAGGAAATGAACCTACTTTGCAAGAATGAACTGAAAGCCAACAAAACATGGAAACCCTAGTAAACCCTAATTTGACCAGCTTAATCCTTACGATGCAATGGTGGGAATGAAACTTCTAAAAATGATGCCATTACTTCTAGTGAGATGAGATGCATGAGTCTAAACTACTTTCATCTGAAGAGAACATGTTTTTGTATTTTTGCTCAAGTGGTTGGAGTTATTATGATTGTGCTTCTTACTGGGTCTTGACTGTGTAGGGGTAGTGAAAGGGGAGGAAGGCTTGGAAAAGGTCAGGAGGACTCTGAGAGGTTCCAGGGGATCCCTAACATCATTCCACAGAAGTTCACAACGTTCAGATGCCAGGCAACCATGTTTGCAAGCTTCTACAGGATGTCTGCAGGGGATCCTACAGGAAGCTCGGGATTTCTACAGGAAGACTGCTAACTTCTACAGGATGTTCTGCAATCGGAATTTTGGGTGATGGAGGAGTGAATGAGTTGGATGGGTGGATAGGTAGGATGAGAGGGGAGCTTGTGATGGCTTATGGACTGAGAGATGAGATGGAGAGGGGGTGTGTACAGCTGGTTGGTCGATAGAAGGGTAAGGCAAATGAAGGCCGAAAAGGTAAAACAACGTGGATAACAGAAGAGTTGGTGGGCCAATGATCTAGCTGGGAGGTAAGGAGATGGCTTAGGCACGGCTGAGAAGGATAAGGAAATGATAGAGTGGTGCTGCGCAGTGTAAATGAAACAAATCACCTCTGTCTTGCACAAAACCGAGAATTCATCAACCTATTCTAACTGTTTTATTGAAAACCAAAGAACAACAATGTAGTTTTAGAGAGAAATCATGCATGGTGCTGAAACAAAGAGTTATTGCTCAAGATCTAAATGCATGGACACTTCTACCAATGGAAATATTACGTTAAAACTTGCATGAACATATAAAACTGCGTTTTTGGTGGTTGGCACGGTCTACACTCCCAATCTCTAAACAGAGGTGGAAGTGAGTGTACAATCAACCTTTTCTTGGAACTCTGATGAATTCTAATCCTCCTACTCTAATCTAAACTACTGAAAGCACTTTATCCATAAAACTAACCTACTTAATCACATCAAGAAATTCGAATCAGCAAACTGTATTTTCCCAGTGCATGTAAAGGAAAAGAAATGAAATGCTGAGAGGAAAGACAAGTAACAGTACAAAGAAAGGAGGCCTATTGCTCTCAGGTTGGGCCCAAACCTGAGAGCTATAGCTCCTCTAAGAACTCAGGATTGAACTCAAATCTGCCTGCCTTTTTATTAAAATATTATAGTCAAAAATCTAACAACATGCCAAAAATGACTTACAAGGAGCAAAATAGAGCTATAGCTCGAAATCCAAAATCTGCAACAAAGGTTCAAAAGTTCCCATCGAAGGCTACAGCCTCAATATTTATACATTATGAGGACCAAGCTGGCCTCCTAAATTAGTGGGGCTTGGCTGTCCAACTAAAAGTAAACTGTTGTTCCTGTAGAATCCGTTGGCTGCCTTCTAGCTCGGTGGTGATAGCTGTTGGGGCTCAGAGTTGGGGTGGAGATCACGAGGAAGGTCATTCAAGGCTGTGGACAACCTTTCTATAAACCCGCAATGCCACCTTGGCTGTCTCCTTGCCTCCATCTGCATGGTTTTGCTCCATTTAATGTCAAAAAGACCTGAAATAAACATGTATTAGCCACATAGGCATAATGACTGCCCTCCTTCCTACGAATAACACAAATATACTAAGAAATGATGCATAAGTGATAAAAAATGAAGGGTTGAGCAAGGTAAGTAGGCCAAATGAGCCCAAAATGTTACAAAAATTTGGGGCTCATCATCAGCCCCCAGCTAAAATATTTGCTCATCCTTGAGCAACTAGTCCAACTCTTCATCCTTCATTGCCTTTACTGCCACCCTTACATCCCAAGCCTCTGTAGTCATGTCCTCCTTGCTGATATGAAACCCAGCCTTTCTGTTCACCTCTTCCCACTGTTCATTATCATCTTTCTCTGTGCTGCCTTCCATCAATCCTACCAGCAGTGGTGGGCTTAGCTTAAGGCCAATCCAGCTGGCCTGGAGGTTTTGCATGGATTTCTTATAGAGGCCCACCCGTACCAGAGCTTCCCTCATCCTAGTTAGGGTATGATACTCTCGGATTTTCAGACTGTGGGCCAATGTATTCCATCTGCGAGTGCATGCTTGGACAACGTTGTCTCCTAACAGTCTCTCCATGTCCTCGAAATGAGCTATGGCTTGGGCCTGTTGATCCATATATCTCAATGAAGCTTGAGGGTCAGTGGAAAAATTTTGGTGTGCTGAGATTAGTGCAACTGGATCCCCTGGTTCTGGTCTGATGAGCAATGGCTCATTCAGCTCCCGGTTCATGACCGCTTTGGCTTCTGCTGCTCTTTTGTCCTCATGGTTCAGCCATGAGGCAAATGCCATTAATTGCATATCTCCCAAGGCTGTATTGGGATCCCATGAAACTACATTAGGCAGGGCCAAATTATGGAGGTAGAACTCCGCTAATTTGGCCTCATCCTCTGATGAGCTGGTGCTGCATACTTCAGTGAATTGCTGCGGGTCTTGGAGCTGAGAGATACCTCTTTGCGCCAAGGTATTGATTTGAAATTGCAGCCATTGGTCTTTCAAGTACAGGCCATAGGATTTGGCCGGCTTCCTGCATTGTATAGCATCCATGGCCCAACTGGCCATGCAGGCCAATTGTACCTCTTTCTGCTGCAGCTGTTGTATGATAGCTTTCACCTCAATTTGTGCTTGCTTTTCTGCTTCCTGTAGATGTGTGGTTGGTTCCCCAAGACCGGTGTGCAGTTCCTTTTTGCCTTGCTGTTCTGCTGTGGTGTCATTGGAGGGTGTAGCTGTCCCTGTCCTCAGCTCCTGTAGCTGCAATCTCAGCTTTTGGTTTTCCTCCTGTAGGAACACTCGTTGGCAATTTGCCGCGTGTTTAGCCATGGATAATTCACTTCTTGTCTCCTTGAGCTGCTCCTGCAAGGGTCCTATGTCCGCCACACCCTTTGACTTGGCTATTTTCATCCACGTGTGTGTACGGACTCTTTCTTCCTCCAATGCAAAAAACAGTGGCACAGTAAATTTCTGAGGTATAATTTTGCCAGCCTCTAAAAAGTTGTAATATGAACTCAGACTTGGCTGAGGGCTGGGCTCTGGTATGTGCTCTTGCTCCACTTCTTTTGGTGGCTCTACTCTGCCCTCCCTCGGTGGTGATGAGGGTGCTTCTCCTTCCATCCTCTCAGTTTCTTTAAGCCTGGCTAAGGTTTCCTGTAGAGCATCCTCAGCATCCTGTAGTTGAGCTTCTGTAGTCAATTGGTCTAACCTTTCTTTCCAAGTAGTTTTCTTCGGGCTCCCCCTCTCGTAGGTGACTGAGATCCTCGAGGGGGACCTCTCCTTGGGCGAAGTAGGGGCATCTTCGATAATGATTGGGCTGCTGCACGGAGGCTGTGGCTTGCCCGTCTTTATTCTCACACTTCTTCTAGCTTTAAAATATAGAGGGGTCTCCCTCTTTCTCTTCTCCTTTGGCTTAGGAGGTGTATTGAGGGCGGCCAGCACAGCTGCTGCCTCCCTTTCAAGAATATCAGCTTTCTTCTCCTTGGGTTTCGCTTTTTCAGGGCTTCCTGTAGAAGACCCTATTTTAGTTAATTTCGGGCTTCCTGTAGAAGACCCTTTTACAGTTGATTTTGGGCTTCCTGTAGAAGACCCTTTTTTAGTTGATTTCTGGCTTCCTGTAGAAGATGGCTTTGGTTTTCCTGTAGGAACAGGGGGCACCACTTTGGGTTGTTTTGCCGCATGTGTTTCACTTTTTGACTTGGTTGCGGCTGTTGACGAGGCACTTTTGCTGATGTGGACCTTCTCAGCCTTGTCCACTCTGCTTTGCAATCTTTTCTCTCTATCTGTCAACATGGGTGTGGCACCCTCTTTCTCTTGTTTCTTCTCTTGCTTTTTCTTCTGCTCCGTGGTCGTGGTCTTCTGGCCTTTGTCTTTCTTCCCTGCGGGCACGGACTCCTTCTCCTCACTGCTAGATGAACCGAGCTCTTCGGTCAGCATCTTTATATCCCCATCCTTGGTCAAATTTCTGAAGGCTTCCCATGAGAGAGGAACCTTGTATGTGTGGAGCGCATCCTCCACGAGGAGTTTGATGAGTCCATGGTGGGCTACCTGGTCTGGTGTGCCTTCTTTCAACTTGGTGGCACACTCAATCAGAGACTGTAGTAGAAAGTAGGGGAGACTGAGTTTGTTTTCTACAGGTAGGTCCATCTGGTGCCTTAATTCCGTGAGTAACCGAAAATTGTACCCATATACAATGCTAAAACGGCCTTTGCAGGTGATGTACTTCATAATCTGCAGGCTAACTTCATTCCACGGTGGCAGTAAACTGGTTCTACGAACCCCATTTTTATCTTCTGAGAATTCCTCCTCTGGTGGAAAGAATGCTTTCTTAGCCTATTGGCTCAATTTCCTTTCTTCTTTATCCCATGGTAATCCCATTGGGAGCTCAGTAACTCGGCTGATAAATTGTGGAGTGAGTCTGAGACTCAAACCCCTGAAGTTAACGGTGGCCAATGTTTTGGATTTCGGCCTCAGAGCTTGCAAAAACTCCTCTGCCACCTCGTCATCATAGCCCTGCAATTTGTCACAGAAGGAGATCCATTGCGCTCGCGTGAAGAGCTCCGACACCTCAGGATTTTCTCTTAGCTTTGTGGAGTCAGTTGGTTCCCTTCTGATGAACCCACCCAGCATGGTGAAAAATCTGCGACGTTAACTGGAGGTGGTGGGTGTGGAAGAAAATTGGCTAACTGGGACAGGGCGTAGAATTACGTCTCTGTCATGCATACAATTCACGAAGCTTATCCCCCGAGGACCTTAACACCGCTTAATTATACTGACATCCTGTAGGACGACAATTCATGCAACGGCAGACAATATTTGCAAAATTTTTCTACGACCAGACTGTAGACGTCGATTCTGCCACCCTCAAAACCAATTGCATGGAAGGTTCAGGCTTACCTTTTGAATCTGCCACCTTTTGACGTGAGGAACCCGATTTCCTGTAGAAACAGCTTTCCTGTAGAAGCAGCGCATGAATTCCTGAAGAGACTGCAGTGGGTCTGCGCTCTCTATGGTGCTTAATAGGCGTTCGAATGGCCAAAGACTCGGAGTGTCGAGCTGCAGAGGGATCCGAATGATCACTCGAGTTTCAAACGGTGAATGATAAATGCGTGGGGTGGCAATCTAGCCGATTAGATTTGAATTCGGCGGAATCCGTGGCGCGGGGGTGAGCTGTCCCTGCCGGACCGTTGGACAACGTCACTCCATCATTTTTCTGCAAGTTCCCTTACTGCCGCATCATTCCCCGCAGATCCGCCGCCGTCATTTCTGTTAAACCCGTTTCTCTGCGACTGGATGGCTCTCACGTGTGCACTGCCCGTTCCTTTTTGCCACGACCACCGTTCAAACATCCGACTAGACCACTGACTGGTCGACGTGGCCAGTAGAATGGCCATACAACCACTCAACCCATTCACTTTTCACTTGCAAACATTTTCAAAGTAAAATTCATGCAATTCGACGGAAGAAAGGGTCAAGGCACTTACCTGTGCGGCCGCAACACGATTTTTCAGGCTCTTGGACGACGATGAGTGGATTTATTTGCTGCTGGTGGATTTGCACAGGCTCGGAGGTTCATATTCGCAGGCCGCTGACGATGAATTTGAGGCTTCGGCTGCATGCGCCCGCGTGATCTTTGCATGTTGCAGGCGGTGGAATGGTGTGCACTCTAGTTGGCCTAACTGCTACGGGACTTCTGCAGGATGTCCTGTAGCAGTTTTTCCTCCTCGGGTGCATGTTGCACGCCGAAGGCAGTGGCCTCACGATCACGCTCATAGAGCTCATGGATGGCTGGGATGGATATGGTATGACATCTCAACGTTTTTTTTATTTCCAAAAATTGCTTTCTCTTGATACTCAATGATCTGCTTTGATGGTGCAGGTATCTTCATTGCATGTCGACAGGGGTGGTAGAAAGAGGTGACAGCAGTGTGTAAGGGTGAAAATAGTAGTTTGCATGCATCCAAACCGATCCTTGGTCATTAGATCTCCTCATATAATCAGTTCTGGGCCGTCAAAAACCTCTACAGGAAGTTTCCTGTAGAAATACAGAACTTCCTGTAGAAAGTCTGTAACTTCCTGTAGAAGACTAGGCTGTGATGAAATCGTGCCCATACCTTGGAGAAGAGGAGTATTCTTGGAGGAGGTGCTGGTGAGGTCTCCTGGCAGCATGATAAGGATCCTTGACTTTGAGTTGAGAGACCTCCTCTCCTTCATAGAACATCTGCAACCTGCATGCATTTCCACATTATAAACTTGCTGTCCCTATCTTCTTTTGCATATTGTTTTTTTTTTTTTTGAAAGATAGCAGGGGTGCCTTAATAAGGTTTTCACCCTTGCCATCTGCCTTAAGTGCCTCATAGAGGTTTTCACTCAAGGATCTTTTTTCAAATCTTCTTCTTTTTTTTTTTTGAAAGACAATAGGGGCGCCTCAATGAGGTTTTCACCCCTACCACCTGCCTTGGGAGCCTCAGAAAGGTTTTCACCCAAGGATCTTTATTATTATTATTTTTTATTTTTTTTGGTTTAGATCTTTCAGGGTATGCCCAAAGCAGAGGCAGAACCCTTCTCTATGACCAACACTGATTTCTCCATGGTTTTGATGAACTCTTGTCTTGAGAGAGGTTTCCTGTAGATCTTCAGTCGATGCCCATTGACAAGCATGGGGATGGCCTCCTCATCAATGGTCCGAATAAGAACAGATCCATTGTCATGACATTTTTCCACTGCATATGGTCCCAGCCATCTGGTTCTCAGCTTCCCCTTGAAATCTTTGTGCCTGGAGTCATACAACAATGCCCAATCTCCTGGCTGGAATTGCTTGTCATTGAGGTGTTGGTCATGCCACACCTTTCTCTGAAGTTGAACCACTTCTGAGTGAAGGAGGGCCTGCATTCGGTGCTCGTCCAGTCCATTCAGCTGCAATAACCTTTCTTGCTGTGCATGGCTGAGATCTAGGTCCAGCTGAGCTGCCATCCTCAAAGTGTTATATTCAAATTCAATGGACAACAAAGCTTTCTTCCCATAGACCAGCTCATAAGGTGTGAAGCCGGTGGTGGTCTTCCAAGTGGTGTTGTAAGCCCAGGTGGCCTCAACCAGGCGATCTGCCCAATCTTTCCTACTGCTGCTCACCACCTTAGTCAAAATCCCTTCCAATGCTCTGTTGGTGACTTCCACTTGCCCATTTTCCTGTGGATGATAGGGGGTGGAAGTCCTATGCTTGATTTTGTGATGAGCTAGTAGGTCTTCAATTAAGTTGGATGTGAACTGGCTTCCTTGATCAGTGACCAGCTCTCTTGGGTAGCCAAATTTGTAGAAGATGTTCTCTCTTAAGAACTCAGCCACCTTTTCTTCTGTTGCTGCTTTGATTGCTTTAGTCTCTGCCCACTTTGTCAGGTAGTCGGTGCACACAATGATGTAAGACCTTTGCCTCGAAGGAGGGTTGATTGGACCCACAAAGTCCATACCCCACTTCTCAAATGGCTCAAGAGTCACTTGAGGTTGGAGAGGCATCTCATCCCTTTGAGTCGGTTTCCCCATTCTTTGGCATCGGTCACATTGGCTGATATACCTTCTGACATCTTGATGAAGTGTGGGCCAATAGTAGACTGCCTGCAGTATTTTGAAGGCAGTTCTCTTTGCTGCAAAATGTCCTCCACAAGGCCCATCATGACAGGTGAGGAGGATATCAAAGACTTCCTCCTCCCTTACACAACGCCTTAAGATTTGATCAAGGCCAAGCTTGAACAGGTTGCCCCCGATCCAAGTAAATGAGGCACTTTTTCTGATGATTCTGCTCTACTCTCTTGAAGATAAGTGCAGAGGGAACTGTGCTGAAACAAGGTAGTTTGCTATATCAGCAAACCATGGAGAGAGTACTGAGATGGAAAATAGATGTTCATCGGGCATCTGGTCATCCACTGTTCCATCCTCATCTGCAGACAAATCCAATCTAGATAAAAAGTCAGCAACAACATTTTCTTTACCTGGTTTGTCAACAATGGTCAAATCAAACTGTTGCAACAAAAGTAACCATCTAATAATGCGAGCATTCACATCTTGTTTATTCATTAAATATCTAATTGCAGCATGATCCATATGTACAAAGGTTTGATAGCCAGTGATATAATTTCGGAACTTGTTCAGTGCATGGACCACAGCCAAGAATTCTTTCTCGGTTACAGTGTAATTCAGTTCAGCTTTGGATAAGTTTTTGCTAACAAAGTAAATGGCATATGGAAGTTTTTGTTCAACTTGTCCTAAAGTTGCCCCTATGGCTTTGTTTGAGGCATCAGTGTGGATGTGGAAAGGTAGGACCTCTCAAGATTGGGGCAGACACTAACTTGTCCTTTAATTCCTTCAGAGCCCTCTGACAATCGTCAGTCCATTTAAACTCCACATCTTTTGCCAACAGGCCAAACAATGGTGAGGCTAGCTTGCTGAAGTCTTTAATGAATCTCCTGTAATACCCTGCTAATCCTAAGAAACTCCGAACATCCCTTACCTTTTGGGGAGGTGGAACCTTCTTGATGAGAGAAATTGTGTTAGGATCCACTTGTAACCCTTGGCAAGAAATGGTATGGCCTAGCACGGTCCCTTCAGTCATCAAGAATTCACATTTTTCAGGACTAAGGGACAAGTTCATCTCAATGCATTTGGTTAGGACTTTTCCCAGATTGGACAATGCTTCCTGGAAGTTGGACCCATAAGGAGTGAAGTCATCCATATATATTTCCACCGCATCATGGACCAGCTCAGAAAAGATGCTCAAGACGGCTCTCTGGAAGGTAGCAGGAGCATTGCATAGCCCAAAGGGAAGAAATCGGTAGGCAAAAGTACCCCAAGGACAAGTGAAGGTGGTCTTATCTTGGTCTTCTGGGCTGATTTGGATTTGGTTGTACCCGCTAAACCCATCTAGGAAAGAGAAGAACTTCTTTCCTGCCAGTCCATCCAACACTTGATCTATGAAAGGTAGAGGGAAATGGTATTTCTTGGTAGCTTTGTTCAGTTCTCGGTAGTCCACACAGATTCTCCACTTCCCATTTTTCTTGGGAACCAACACCAGAGGGGACACCCATTCACTATCTGAGATGGGGTAAATGAATCCGACATCCAGCAGTTTTTGCAATTCTTCCTTGACAATGTCCTTAAGGGCTGGATTCATTCTCCTCTGGGGCTGCCTAACTGGTTTACAATTCTCTTTGATGTATATGTGATGGGTACAGACCGAAGGATGGACTCCTTTCATCTCCTTATAGCTCCAAGCAAAAGCATCTAGATGACTGGCCAACAGGCTACACAGCTCCTTTTCCTGGGAAGGAGATAGGGAGGAGCTGATCTTTAACGTTCTCTCAGGACCGAACTCTACATTCTTGACTCTGGGAGTGACAGGGTTAGTTGAACAAAGGTCCACTAAGGTGCTGGCTTGGGCATCCTCCACCAATTTCTCTAAGGATAGTGCACTGGGAGGTGGATTCTGGATCAAGGTCTCAATCAAGTCATCCTCGGTTGGGGGGTCTCTTCTAGTGGTGTCTAGGGTGCAAAAAGGTGCTGAGTACACCTCGTCTTCTTCTCCTTCCTCCAACCAAAGTGGTAAGTCATGCTCTAAGGAGGGTTGGGCAGGAGGGTATAGGACTAGCTGCTTGGAAATAGGACCATTTTTGATGGTCATGTTTCCTGCACGACAACTTATGTATGCATCTGCAGTGGCTAACCAAGGCCTTCCCAAAATAAGAGGATATCCAGTAAGCTTTGCCTTTGGTTGCAGAACCAAGAAATCTGCAGGGTATTCCTACGAGTCGACAGAGACCAAGACATCCTCTACAATCCCTTCGGGAGTCACGGTGGAGCGATCTGCTAGTTGCAGGAATGTCGAGGTCTTCCTCAGGGAACCCTGAAGATTGAGTTTGAGCATGGTATCCCTGGTCATCACATTAATGGCAGCCCCCAGATCAATCAAGGTGTGAGGTATAATGGTGCCATTGATGTGGACATCTACTATAGGACTTCCAGGATCTAGGTACTTTGGGCAGATGATTTGTCCTAACATAAGGTCAGACAGTTGTCCTATGACATTGATGGTTGAAGCATCTCTCTTTCGCCTGCCTGGGTGTTTGAAACACTTTTCCTTAACCAGTTTGTTGTATATTGGCACATCCTTGATGGCTTGAAGAAGTGGAATTTTCACACACAACTGCTTGAGCTCTCCCAGAAGCTCATCCTCCTCTGGGTTGGGTTGTGTGGTGGCTGCTAGTCTCTCAGGAAAGGGTGGAATAGCCTTTGGTTCACTTTCCTGTTTGTCTTCCTCGTCCTCTGGGGGAGGAAGTTGGCGATCCGGAAGAGTCTTTCCAGATCGAAGATTGATCTCCTGGATCTCCACAGCATAGGTAGGGCATGATGTTTCCCCAGTGTATACCTGCTGGGCTTGTCTATTGTTGGGGTTCGGGTTCGGTTGAGCAGGCATTTGAGGTTTCCTTGGAGGAGCAGGAGGTAATGGTTGTGGTTGAACTGGTGGTGGAGGCAAAATGGCGGGAGGAGTGTTGTACTGGGGCCTCCACCCCGACTGAGGTGCATTCCACTGAGGCTGTGGCTGGGCATGTGAGTGATATGAATGAGTAGTCGGCTGAGTAGGGTACTGAGGTGGATAAGACCATGGAGGGGGCATAGACCAGGAAGGATGAGCAGGGGGACCCCAGGAAGGCATAGGAGTAGATTGGTTGGGGCTGTAATAAGCTTCGGGTGCCCCTTGCATCCCGTGCTGATAAGGTCTAAGTCCTTGTGGCCTCCTTTGGTTGAGGAAATAGAGAGGTTCAGTGGGGGCTTCTGTCCCTTGGTACATGGCTTTAAGCCCAGGTAAGGTTGGACATTGATTTGTGGGATGGTCCTCCTCACAAACGAAACACACTTCAACCGAATGCAATGGGCATTCGTTCTTAGGGTGTCTCCTTGTGCACCTAGGGCAGAAGATAGCCAAGGCCCTCTCAGCTTCTTCCTTCTTCTGCTGGATCCTGAATGTGTCAAGTTGCATGGCAATGGTCTGTCTCACCTCACTCTTGAGATCTTCTAATTGATTTGCAAACTCATGTTTGGAGAAAGGAATACTAGATGAGGGGAGGTTTCCTCTACCTCGTTTCCGAGCTGCCCTAGAATGGTTTCTAAACACAGTCTTTATGTCCTCATAAGGCAGTTGGTAAATATCTCCTCCAGCTAACATGTGAAGGGTATCTAAGAGGTCTTCAGGGACTCCTCGGAACAGGACCAACTTGAGGGAATCAGGGTCAAGTGTGCACCTGGTCCGTTTATAGTTGAGTTGGAACCTTTCCTCATAATCCTCTAAGGACTCATCAGCCCCCATGGTCATCTGAAAGATTTCTCCCTTGGTTTCCTTGGACCTACAGTAGTCCTGGTACTTGGTGTTGAAAGCTTGCTGCATCTGAGCCCAAGTAGTGATACTGTTCCCAGGTAAGCCCATGAACCAACGTAATGCTGCATCCTTAAGGGTTGAGGGGAAGAGTTTCAGCTTTTTCTCATCTTCAGTATAGTCATAGGTTCGGCAAAGGACAACAAACTCAAATAGGAAGGTGTCAGGATCTTCGGTAGTCAGTCCATGGAAGTGAGGTAAAGCGGAGGGGCTAATATTCTTCATTTTCATGTCTCCGTTGGTTTCTCGGATGGGGAAAGCACCTTCTATTCTCTCATCTTCTTCCCTATTGTCAGCCATAGCTTCAGATGGAGTGGTCTCTAACTCTTCTTCTGCTATAGGATCTTCGTATATCTCAGGAGGTTCACCTATAGGTTCTTCTGGATCACTGTCACCAAAGAAGAGAGAAGGGTGACTTCGTGATGTGGTGGGGGTGTTGGGTAAGAATTTGCTTGTTCTATCACGGTTCCTACGAGGCATGAAATGGATAGACTTCTTTTTGATTGCTTTTGTTTTTTTCTTTGGTACCTGCAAAAACTGAAACAGATTGATCTACAACTAACTATCTTTGCTGAAATGAAAATGCAGGACTGAAATGAAAGCAGGAAAGAACTAGTCTACTTTGCTCAAATGGAATTGCAGGAATGGAAATGCTAGTTTACGCTTGCAAAATTGAAATGCTAATCTATGCTTGCAAAAATGAAATTGCAGAATTGAAATGTTAAGCTATGAAAGCAGGAAATGTCTATGCTACTTTTGCAGAATGGAAATGAAATAAACTACTTAGCAGAAGACAGAGTAGGAAAACAGAAGAAAAGCAACAATTACTAATACTCTGATGCTTCCTCGGCAACGGTGCAAAAAAGATGGTGAGCTCCAGTATTGTAGCAATAATGCTACAACTCCTGGAGCTTCCTTCTCTAATTTTATCAACCCGGTAGTTCGTAACAAACTTTGAAGCGACGGTGCTGTATGCACAAGTACTAGCTCTTGTCACAGCTGTCACTTGGTCAGCTGGCACAAGTCCGCTAGGGCTCAAGCCAACTTCTATATGCTCTCAGAAGAAGCTTTTTAAGTGATGAACGAAAGCTATCTCAAAGGAAATGAACCTACTTTGCAAGAATGAACTGAAAGCCAACAAAACATGGAAACCCTAGTAAACCCTAATTTGACCAGCTTAATCCTTACAATGCAATGGTGGGAATGCAACTTCTAAAAATGATGCCATTACTTCTAGTGAGATGAGATGCATGAGTCTAAACTACTTTCATCTGAAGAGAACATGTTTTTGTATTTTTTCTCAAGTGGTTGGAGTTATTATGACTGTGCTTCTTATTGGGTCTTGACTGTGCAGGGGTAGTGAAAGGGGAGGAAGGCTTGGAAAAGGTCAGGAGGACTCTGAGAGGTTCTAGGGGATCCCTAACATCATTCCACAGAAGTTCACAACGTTCAGATGCCTGGCAACCGTGTTTGCAAGCTTCTACAGGATGTCTGTAGGGGATCCTACAGGAAGCTCGGGATTTCTACAGGAAGACTGCTAACTTCTACATGATGTTTTGCAATCGAAATTTTGGGTGATGGAGGAGTGAATGAGCTGGATGGGTGGATAGGTAGGATGAGAGGGGAGCTTGTGATGGCTTATGGACTGAGAGATGAGATGGAGAGGGGGTGTGTACGGCTGGTTGGTCGATAGAAGGGTAGAGGCAAATGAAGGCCGAAAAGGTAAAACAACGTGGATAACAGAAGAGTTGGTGGGCCAATGATCTAGCTGGGAGGTAAGGAGATGGCTTAGGCACGGATGAGAAGGATAAGGAAATGATAGAGTGATGCTGCACAGTGTAAATGAAACAAATCACCTATGTCTTGTACAAAACCGAGAATTCATCAACCTATTCTAACTATTTTATTGAAAACCAACGAACAACAATGTAGTTTTAGAGAGAAATTGTGCATGGTGCTGAAACAATGAGTTATTGCTCAAGATCTAAATGCATGGACACTTCTACCAATGGAAATCTTACGTTAAAACTTGCATGAACATATAAAACTGTGTTTTTGGTGGTTGGCACGGTCTACACTCCCAATCTCTACACAGAGGTGGAAGTGAGTGTACAATCAACCTTTTCTTGGAACTCTGATGAATTCTAATCCTCCTACTTTAATCTAAACTACTGAAAGCACTTTATCCATAAAACTAACCTACTTAATCACATTAATAAATTCGAATCAGCAAACTGTATTTTCCAGTGCATGTAAAAGAAAAGAAATGAAATGCTGAGAGGAAAGACAAGTAACAGTACAAAGAAAGGAGGCCTATTGCTCTCAGGTTGGGCCCAAACCTGAGAGCTATAGCTCCTCTAAGAACTCAGGATTGAACTCAAATCTGCCTGCCTTTTATTAAAAGATCATAGTCAAAAATCTAACAACATGCCAAAAATGGCTTACAAGGAGCAAAACAGAGCTATAGCTCGAAATCCAAAATCTGCAACAAAGGTTCAAAAGTTCCCATCGAAGGCTACAGCCTCAATATTTATACATTATGAGGGCCAAGCTGGCCTCCTAAATTAGTGGGGCTTGGCTGTCCAACTAAAAGTAAACTGCTGTTCCTGTAGAATCCGTTGGCTGCCTTCTAGCTCGGTGGTGATAGCTGTTGGGGCTCGGAGTTGGGGTGGAGATCACGAGGAAGGTCATTCAAGGCTGTGGACAACCTTCCTATAAACCCGCAATGCCACCTTCGCTGTCTCCTTGCCTCCATCTGTGTGGTTTTGCTCCATTTAATGTCAAAAAGACCTGAAATAAACATGTATTAGCCACATAGGCATAATGATTGCCCTCCTTCCTACGAATAACACAAATATACTAAGAAATGATGCATAAGTGATAAAAAATGAAGGGTTGAGCAAGGTAAGTAGGCCAAATGAGCCCAAAATGTTACCAAAATTTGGGGCTCATCACACGTTTTCATGTATATGTTGTTATTATAGTTGGACTATTTTGGTTTCTTTAGCAATGTATTCTATTTAACTTACACATTTATGTATGAACTATTTTGTATGCAATTGTACGAATCTTGTCACTTTGGATTGTGGGATATTCTGCTTCAAACTTGTGATGTCATTCAACTCGTGTGTTCCTTTCAGGCTGCGTACTATTATAGGTTTCTATGGGACACACTTCCTTTTCCCTTCCGTGTGATAGAACCCCCATGCATCTCACCTGACTCGCTGCAAGGTCACACACTTGCTTCTAACAAAGTTATAACAGCTACCTCTGCGTGCTACCGCAGTCAAGGCATTATTTTACTACCCACTTCTGGGACTCCTACTCTAAACGGTTTGAGGTCTAGTTGGGAATTCTTATTGGGAAGATCCCCCAACATGTTGGAGGGTCTAGCATCATCAACAGGACCTAGGGGAAAGTTACCTAAAGTGTTGGCATGGTTCTCATGGGACCTTTAGCCGATGTGGAAGGTCTATGTTTTGTGTTTCCATCGATTCCATTTGCCTAAGGTCACATAGGAGGTCGAATCCAACCATAATAACCTCTCATCGCGTGCTTACCCTGGTTGGTCGATTACTTAGGTAGATGTGGAAGGAGGGTGTTATAGTAATGTGGTCGTATGGTGGGCTGTCACGACTGTTGAAACATATGTGGTGGTTTTGGTTAGGCCTTTGAGCTATGCGGTGGTGGGGTTTTACCACCCACCACCACATATATATAATATGACCGGGGGTGGCAACTCGTCCCCAATTTTAATATTTATTTTTTTTGTTTTACTAAAACCAAGGAGCCAAAATTTTCGACCAGTTTTTTAAGGGTCACTAGAAAAATTAACCAGGCAACAAATTTTCCTGTTCCGATGGATGGATTTCATGCATTGCGACTCTGCAAAATTGTTACTTCATTAATGGCTCCCACTTGGCCAAGTTTGACCAGGACTTTGACCGGTTATAGCTTGAGCATATGAACTCATATTTGAGTGTCATTCACGCCATTGAAATCAGGACGACGAGCGCTATGATATTGTCCTATTTTCACTTCAATCCAACAACTTTTATTTTTTAGCTATTTCTGGATTATGAGCATTCCTAGAGCCACCTGGATCATTCCTCTCCAATGAGGAGATTTTCGTCCTCCAAAACCATGAATATAATCTACAATTGTTGTGTTACATTGACTACACCACAAGTGTCCTGACAGGTCACACTTCCTTCTCCTTCACCCTTGTTCTTCGGAGCCATAAGTTATGAGTCGACACTTTCATCCTCTAGAAACATGTAGTACAATTTTTTGCAAACTAGATGACCAACCATGAACCAATCATCCCCATACTTACCAAGAGTTTATAAGATACACTCTTTGGTCAAGTTTACGTTAGAATAGAAACCAATACCACAACTATCAATACAAGGCCAAAACATCATTGTTTCTTTAATAAGCGATGGAAAACACATCATCACTTTTACATTTATATTGCAACACATGATTTATAAAAATGCCGAGATGACAATATATCATATCTACTAAAACCATCTCTCACTGATTAAGGTGAATGGGTCATCTCCTTGTGAAATATTTTCTTATTGAACAACTAGTTTTTGCACGGGTTCTTTCTCCCTAAGACACCGCTCTGGATGGAGCCTCCAACACATGTCTCTTTGATGTCCACCCCTATAAAAATGAATGCAAAATGTCTTCTCCCTCCAGAACTACTTTACCTTCTTCCTTCCTTGATTTGGAGAAGTCCTTTCAAACCTCATCCTCTTTCTTGTTGCCATTCTCTTGCAACACTCAACAACCACATGGTTATATAAACCACAAAAACTACATGGTTTTCTATGCCATGATTTCTTGCCATCATGAACTCTAGAATAATGAGAATGTTTGTACCTCTCTTGGTTGTCTCTAACATGATCCTGATGATGAGATATTTCCTTATCTCTTCCTCTGCAATGTGCATTGTTATGTGAGGATTGTTATGTGTTAGAATCATCCTCTTTCTCCGATCGCTTCGACAATGTCTTGGAAGCTTCTGTTGCCTTTGAGCCCTCTCCTTCATTGTACCCCAAACCTAAAAAACAAGGTCTTTATACAACCTCCAATGGTTGATTCATCCCTTGGCCATTAACACCAAGTCCTCCTCCTTTATACCCCATCTTGGTAAGGAATCCCATGCCAGTTCCTGAAATGGGTACCTCCATGTTTCCAATAGAAACAACATCATGTTAAAATGAAACTAAAGAATGATCAACACTATTTACCTCAACTGTTGATTATGAAATAGGTGATGATTTATTCTCTAAGCCTTCCTTGCACTTAAATTTTTCCAAGGCCTTTTTTGTGGCTCGTAGCTGAAGCTACAATATCCGCTTCTCCTATTTTTCTTCTCATAGAAGTCTCCTCAATTCAAAATTCTCTGCTTGAAGGATCTGATTGATCTCCTCAGCTGAATGATGAGAAGATGATGAAGAAGATGAATAATCACTGGAATATGGAAATGGAGTATCGTCATCTGCTCTTTCTTTTTCCTATTCCTCTATTTCCATCTTCTCCTCATAATCTACATACATTAAATCTACCACGCGTTCCATCCTGAGGAGGTCCTCATAGAGATCTCTGTTGTTCTCCATTTCCCTTCTTGTTGCACATTCAACCATCGATGAAAACTTGACTAAACTAAGGGGGGGGTGAGTCAGTATAGTCCATTCATGGACATTAAACTTGTTTTCTTTAAACTCATTAACTAATAAATTAAATGAGTAACTTAAAAATTAATGACCAGGAGATGGAGTAGAGCTCAATTAAACCAGATGTAAGTCTCTTTCGTGTTTTTGGAAGTGAAGCATGGGCCCATATTCCAGATGAGAAACATAAAGCTTTAGAACCTAAGAGTGAAAAATGTATTTTTGTCGGATATTCTGAAGATGTCAAAGGATATAGACTTATTCCACTTAAGTCCAAAAATTTTATCATTAGAAGAAATGTAAGGTTTGCTGAAAATATATCGGCCTACAAGCCTAGTTCGGGGGATGTGCCACCTCTCTCTATCCCTTCTACTTCTGAAAACATTTATTCTTCAGATGATGACAACGAGGATAACAATCCTCCCCCACCTTCTCAGGATCCTCCTTCAGCTTCTCAACTTCCAAAATGGGTCTGTGCTACTCAGGATGCAGCAGGTGCTCTTGCAGGTGACCTTACAAATCATCGAAGTACACGTTCTCAATTCGATAGAGCCTCTTCTTTACTGGTTCAAGATTCAGCGAATCATGATCCTAACACCTTTGTAGAAGCCTCAGGCCATCCAGATTGGGACGCAGCTATGAATGAAGAATATCGTTCATTATTGGAAAATGATACATGGGATCTTGTTCCTCTTCCAAAGGGACGAAAACTTGTTGGATGAAAATGGGTTTACAGAACCAAGTATGGACCAGATGGAAAAGTTGATAAACATAAAGCTCGTCTTGTTGCTAAGGGTTTTTCACAAGTTGAAGGCATTCACTATATTAAAACCTTCTCCCCTGTTTCCAAAATGAACTCTATCTGCCTTGTTCTTTCCCTTGTTGCCTCTTTCAAATGGGAAGTCCATCAGATGGATGTTAAATCTGCCTTTTTGCATGGGGACTTGCATGAAGAAATCTATATGGAACAACCTCCTGGTTTTATACAAACAGACTCCAACCTTGTATGTCGGCTTAAGAAATCCCTTTATGGTCTCAAGCAAGCCCCTAGGGCTTGGAATGCCAAAATGGTTAGCTTTCTTTTAGATACTAGCTTTTTTAGGTGTCATTATGACAATACTGTCTACACCAAGAAAGTGGGTAAGTCTCTTCTCATTCTTGTTCTTTATGTTGATGATCTTATCCTTACTCATAGTGATCCCAACCTTATAAACCATGTGAAGTCCAGCCTTAAAAAGCAGTTTGAAATCACAGACTTAGGACACTTGCATTATTTTCTTGGTCTTCAAGTCTTGCAATCCAAGGAAGGTATTTCCCTTTCCCAGTCCAAGTATGCCTGTGATCTTCTATGCCACTTTCACATGGAATACTGTAAGCCAACCCCTTCTCCCTTTCAGTCTGGAGTCAAAATTTCAGTCACTTGTACTTCCCCTCAAGCTGATGCTACCTTATTGATCCGGGTGGCTCTAGACACAGGTAGAAGTCCTAGAGGACTTAGAAAGGGAAAAATTAAAAGTGGCCAGATTGTTCCCAAACTAGCACCAGATCAAAGTGCTCATCGCCCTAATTCCAATGGTGCAAATGACACTCAAATCCAAGCTTGTATGAGGGAGAAAGAGCCAGTCAAAGTTTTGGTCAAAGTTGGGCTGTGGGCCAGGTATAATGGTCCTACAAATTCACCGTCAACCAGCGTGGGAACCTGGCTCCTAAAAGTGGGCGAAATTGTGGCCTCTTTAAATTGCCCAATATCCCTTATATTCGAAAAATTTGAAAACGACATTATTATTAAAAAAAAATATAAAAAAATATAAAAAATATGGGTGGCGGGCCACCACCCTAGCCACCCACCGGCCTGTTTTACATACAAAACAAAATTTTATAATTTTGGGTTGACGGGCCATGACCCCCACCGACCCTCCAACCACCCACCAAATGCATATATATAACATATATCATATCTGGGGTGGGCGGGCCACCTGCGGTGGACCTGGCCCACACCCCCACCAAAATAGTCAATGCAATGGAATGTGAGGCTGACGGGGATTGAACCCACCCGGCCCACATGGGCCGGCCCCCACTGGGTGGCCCCATGTACCAACCTCCGCACTATTTTCAAAGCCAAACATGCACGGTTACCAAAACCAATCCACACACCATTTAATATGACCAAACCATACCATATTAAAGATATGTAATGTGACATTTTCAAATGGTTAAAACAATTTGCCAAGTATGGTGGTTGACGAGGTTGGAACCCCAAACCTCCCGCCTCGTCACCTCTGCACCTAACCAATACACCAACGACCCTTTTGTTGATAACTCCGCCCACGAACAGATCAATGAATCTAAAATCAATCCACGGGAAGGAGAGAGGTGCGAAACACAGGAATGAAACCCCATTATGCAAAGCAGAATAGAGGCCAAGGTGGAGCACGGAAATCGAGACGCATTTTTTTTAATTGTTTTGCAGGCAGAACCATGATTGAGCCAAATTCTCAGAAGGAATTTTCCTAGTGTCCAAATTGGACAAGTTTTATGTCGATCTTACACCTCTTAGCGACATGAACCTAATGACGTAGTCAGAATTTTGATCTGAGCAACATATCTTCAGATGACCTGGAGGAGGGAATCTTTGAGGAATCTAGGGGGAATCTAAAAGATTCCTTAAGCCCCAGATTTTCACTTTCTCAGAATTCAGAAATTTGACAGTCGATTTTACTCTATTCAATGCCACAAATCTGATGGTGCATTCATATTTTCCATTTGATGATTTCATTTTTCAGCCACTTTCCAAAGTGGAGTGCAAGTGTCAGCATTCATGTGCGAGCAGTCATTTCCGTGTGATTCGACGCCGCGAGATTGATGGTACGACAAGCTTCAACAGTTTTACATCCTTTTCTTCAGATGGCCCTAGGATGTGAGGTATATGTAGTGTGTTCATGTACTTCTTTTTGCTTTGAGATGCACTGTGTGGCATAGATCCCTGTTTGATGTTTGATGTGGGATATTGTTTTCTTACTTGTGTCATGATTCCTACTTGATGTGATGCGTAATAATTTGTGGGATGTACTTGTTGTCATGATTCGTCATGTTTTATTTGAGATCCCTTTGTTGTTATGTTGATGGGATACTCATGTGTCGCCATGTATGTTTGCATTGAGATCCCTTTATGCCATGTTGGCGGGGTGCTCATTATCATCATGCATGAGTTTAGGTCATACTGATAGGAGTCCTTTTTGAATGAGAATTCCTGCAGCAGAACATCTCTTGGAGCCACTCCTGCGTGAGGGAATTTTCCTTGTATGATAGCAACATCACCACTGATATACATCATCACTATTGACAACACTTAATGCAGCGGCCTACACCATATTGACACCGGGGCCCGAAGACGTAGTCCCTCCTGGTCGAACTCCATTATCAACGTCTTGTAGTTTTATGTTGCTGACTCTTGTCCTGTCCATTCCTCTTTACAACATGCATATATGTTCAATTATGCTATTTTAAATGAAATTCTAATCACATCATGAAATAAAAATATCTTCGTTAAATTCGGGAGTTGAGTTAACTCGGATCAAGTTTGGTATCGGAGTGGTCTTTGCGTGGATGTAAACTGTGTTGGTTTGTGTTATATTCTTTCCACAACTAGCCCATGTAGTTAAACGGGGGTTAGGAGGGGGGCGGGGCCTCCCCTTCATTGCGCCAATTGTGTAGCGGGGGGGGGGGGTCATAGTGGGTTTGAGGCGTACCCATAACCCCACTTTATGGAGTCCGGGGCAGCGCCCCATAAAATTTTGGTTTTGGACCTTATGTTAGGATGGGCGGACCCACCTATGGTTTTGTGGATGATTTTCGCACATGTTTTTGAATGTGATGGTTTTCGGTCCATGGTATTGGATGCGATGGTTTTCGGTCCATGGTATTGGACGTGATGGTTTTCGGTCCATGGTATTGGATGCTTTAGCATGTATAGCTATGTATTATAACATTGAAAGGAATATAATGAAAAATCAAGCTGGTAGTCCCGGTTTTGGGTTCCAGGGGAAAATCTCTATGTATATGTGTTATGCTCTCGCATTGTTTATTTTCTGTGTTTTAGAATTCGTATGCAGGTAATTTCTGTACAGGGTTAAAACCTACATTTGGTATCAGAGCAGTTTTAGCTTCAAGGCGACGCCTTTGTTGCTGAGGTGTTTCGCTCGGGCCTGTGGTAGACCCTGTTCAGTGGGAGATCTGCGAGATTGATTTTATTGGTTAAAGAAGATGGCAAGCAGTGGAAAGATAGAGATCGAGAAATTTAATGGTCAAAATTTTGAGTTGTGGAAACTCAAGATTGAGGATCTGTTGGTGGATAAATATCAGTGGATCGCGGTAGATCCGGGTACTAAACCAATGGGAGTGTCCGATGAAGAATGGAAGAAGTTGGATCGGAAGGCAAAGAGCATAATATGATTGTGTGTCTTAGATTCAGTATTGCTGAATGTATCAGGGGAAGCTACAATGAAGGATTTGTGGGACAATTTAGGGACTTTGTACCAATCTAAGTCTTTGGTGAATAAATTGTTCCTGCGGAAAAAGTTGTATAACCTGAGGATGAAAGATGGAGACTCAGTGACAGAGAATCTAAACACATTTAATACTGTGGTAAGTCAGTTAGCATCTGTTGATATTAAAATTTCAGATGAAGGTAAGTGCATCAATTTGTTGTGTTCTCTACCAGATTCGTGGGATAATTTGGTTATTGCAATAGGTAGCAATGCAACTGCCTTGTAGTTTGATGAAATAGTCTCAGCCTTGCTGAGGAAGTAGATGACACGGAAAAATACAGAGAGCCAGAATGGTGATGCTTTGTCTGTATGAGGATGGTCCCAGAATAGAAACAAAAATAAGTCACCGAGTGGGAGATCTAAATCTCTAGGGAAACCTGTAAAGGTTGTGTGCTGGAAATGCGAAAAGGAAGGGCACTATAAAAGGGACTGTAAATCTAAATCTCTTGATAAAGGAAAGGGATCTGATGATGCTCCTTCTGCAGAGGCGAAAACCACCTCAGATGAAGGTGGGGATGTGTACTTGGCTTCTTCAAGTACACATGTAGATCGTGAGGCATGGTTGATTGACTCAGGTGCATCCTTTCACTTCACTCCCCATAGAGAGTGGTTCTGCGAGTATGAGAAATATGATGGTGGTGATGTCTTCCTAGGGGATGATAGGAAGGCTAGAATCATTGGTCATGGAAAAGTAAAGTTGAAATTGCAAGGTGGAAGGGTTAGAACACTTTCGGGTGTTCTGCATATTCCTGCATTGGCCAGAAATCCGATTTCTGTAAGCAAGCTGGATGATGCAGGTGTAAAAACAGTGTTCGAGAAGGATACCTACAAGATGGTTTGGGGAGCACTGGTATTGATGCGGGGAGTTCGGATTGGAACTCTGTACAAGCTGCAAGGTAGCATTGTTATTGATGGGTGCAATAGTTCTATGGTTCCTGAATAAGAGCAGAAAATCTAGTGGTCTCTGGAGAGAAGACTATGTTGTGGCATCAAAGGCTTGGACATATTGTAGAGAAGGGCCTTCGAATACTTCATGGTAAAGGTATGGTAGAAGGTATGAGTAATAGCTTTCTAGATTTTGATTTCTATGAAAATTGTGTATATGGGAAGCAGAATCGGGTGAGTTTCCCCTCTGGTAGTAAGACGGTGAAACAAATATTAGAGCTTGTGCACAATGATGTGTTTGGACCTATGAAGGTTCCATCATTGGGCAAGTCTGTGTACTATGTATCATTTATAGATGACTTCTCAAGGAATACATGGATATATTTCCTTAAGAAGAAATCTGAAGTCTTTGATAGGTTTAAAGAATTTAAGGCTCTCGTGGAAAATTAGACAGAGAAGAAGATAAAGGTGCTGAGGACAGATAATGGTGGAGAGTTTTGGAGCAAGGAATTTGAAGAATTATGTAAGAAGTGTGGTATAGCACGACATAAGACTACTCCATATACACCTCAGCAAAATGGAGTTTCAGAAAGAATGGACAAGACGTTGATGGAAAGGGAAAGAAGCATGCTCAGTGGTGCTGGGTTAGGACAGGAATTTTGGGCAAAGGCAGTGGATACTACATGTTACCAGGTCAATAGGTCACCTTCATCAGCGTTGGAGGATAGGACTCCACAAGAGGTATGGACTGGTAAGAAACCCTCTCTTTCACATCTGAGGGTATTTGGATGTGATGCATATGTACATGTTCTAAAGGAGAAATGAACCAAGTTGGATAGTAAATCTGAAAAGTGCATCTTTATTGGGTATAAGGATGGTTTAAAGGGTTATAAGCTTTGGAACCCAGTAACAAGGAATGTTGTGTACAACCGAGATGTGGTGTTCAGAGAGATGAAAGATGTTATTAAACATGAAGTCCAACCAAGGGAACTAGAGAAGATAGAGTTTGAGCTAAAGAAGGAAGAATTAGACTGTACAACAGAGGAGGAATCAGAAGATGAAGAGCCACAAACTCCGGTTGTGAGAAGATCAGTTCAAGAAAGAAGGCAGCCAAAAAGGTATAGTCCATCTGCTTTCTGTTCAAATTTTTCTTTGTTTGTTACTGATAATGATCCCAGAACTGTGAAGGAAGAAGTGGATTCAAAGGATGGAAAACTCTGGAAAGAGGCCATGGTTGATGAAATGAAATCTTTGCACAAAAATGAGGCTTGGGATCTGGTGGAGTTTCCGACTGGAAGGAAACCCATTGGCAGCAAATGGGTGTTCAAAAAGAAGACAAATGTAGAAGGAAAAGTGGAGAAATACAAAGCTCGGTTGGTAGCAAAGGTTATTCCCAAGTGTTGGGAATTGATTTTGGTGATATTTTTTCTCCTGTTGCCAAGGTAACTTCTATTAGATTACTTTTGTTGAATTGAGGCTTCTGTGATCCATAATAGTTGTAAGAAGAACTTCGGCGTAAATCACATGTAGAAAGACCTTTGTCGACGCGTTTCGAACCAACCAGTGTGGTTCATCATCAGGACAAGTTGAAGAAACAGATCCAACTTTGCATGTTAAATGGTCTAAGCAAAGCCTCCAATGGCTATCTTGACCAACAACTAATTTTGACTTAGGGACCAGAGTCATAAAGTCAATTTTATAATTTAAAGGAAGCTAGTTATATTCGGTGACCATACCTTTAAAATATATATAAAAATATATAAATAAATAAAATAATTTTAATTGGTGTTTAAGTTAATAGTTAGTTAAAAAGGTATCATTTAATAATTAAAAATTATAAGTTATTTGAAATTTAAATGGGATTTAGTTATATGGAAGAACTTTCTATAATTATAAGTTATTTGAAATTTAAATGGGATTTAGTATATTACTTTTTATCTGTTGTTGCTGCTTTTGATTTTGAGGTAGAACAGATGGATGTGAAGACAACATTTCTTCACAGGGATCTGGAAGAGGAAATCTACATGAATCAACCTGAAGGCTTTGTGGTGAAGGGTAAGAAAGAACTGGTATGCAAGTTAAAGAAGTCTCTGTATGGGTTAAAACAGTCACCAAGGATGTGGTATCATAAATTTGATACATTTATATGGGGACTTGGCTTCACTAGAAGTAAAGCAGATCACTGTGTGTATTTTAAATTAATTGGTGACCGTGTTATTTAGCTGGTCTTGTATGTGGATGATATGTTGCTGGTTGGAAATGACAAAGAAATTATCCAGGATTTGAAGACCCAATTGTCCTCCAAATTTGACATGAAAGATCTTGGTGTTGCAAACTATATTTTGGGCATGGAAATTAAAAGAGATCGGACAAAGAGGAAGCTCTGGTTAAACTAGAGGAAGTATGTCGAGACAATATTGCAGAGGTTTAATATGCATGATAGTAAGCCGGTGAAGGTTCCTATTCCTGTAGGTGTGAGGTTATTTGCTGAACAGTGTCCCAAGACACAAGAAGAGGAAGAGGACATGTCCCGTGTTCCATATGCAAGTGCAGTCAATAGCCTGATGTATGCAGTGGTCTGTACTAGACCAGAAATTGCACATGCAGTGGGAGTATTGAGCAGGATTATGTCAAAACCAGGGAAGGAGCATTGGACAGTAGTGAAGCGGGTTTTCAAGTATTTGCGTGGCACTAGTGATTATGGTTTGTGCTACCAAGGAAGACCGGGATTGGACAGAGTGCTGGATATTCGTGGCTTTGTTGATGTTGACTGGGCTGGAGATCTAGATCAGAGAAGATCTACAAGTGGGTATGTGTTTAACCTATTTGGAGGTGCAGTTAGTTGGATGAGTAAGAAACAATCTGTAGTGGCACTATCAACTACAGAGGCAGAATACATGGAAGCCACTCATGCAAGCAAGGAAGTAGTTTGGTTGCAGAGATTGTGTTCAAGTATGGGGTTAGTACAGGGAGCTATAAGGATAGACTGTGATAGCCAAAGTGCAATTTTCTTGGCAAAGAACCCCGCATATCATTCAAAGACAAAGCAAATTGATGTTCAGTATCACTTTGTGAGGGACATGATAGAAGACAAAAAGGTGTTGCTGGTAAAGGTGGACACTATGAAGAATACTGCAGATGCATTGATAAAATCTGTGAGCTCTAAGAAGTTCTCTTGGTGTAGAAAGACAATGGGCATTTCAGGGCTGGAAAAAATGACTAAGCTCTCTTGTGGCCCCTTGTGGAAAGAAAACAACAAGTGGAAGAATGTTGGGTTGTGTTATATTCTTTCCACGACTAGCCCACATAGTTAAACGAGGGGTTAGGAGGGGGGCAAAGCCTCCCCTTTGTTGCGCTGATTGTGTAGCGGGGGGGGGGGGGAGTCATAGGGGGTTTGAGGCATACCCGTGACCCCACTTTATGGGGTGTTTTGGACCTTATGTTAGGATGGGTGTTTTGTGCATGATTTTCGCACATGTTTTTGGATGCGATGGTTTTCGGTCCATGGTATTGGACGCGATGGTTTTCGGTCCATGGTATTGGATGCTTCAGCATGTATAAATATGTATTATAACATTGAAAGGAATATAATGAAAAATCAAGCTAGTATTCCTGGTTTTGGGTTCCAGGGGAAAATCTCTGTGTATATGTGTTTTATGTGTTATGCTCTCGCATCATTTATTTTCTGTGTTTTAGAATTCGTATGCAGGTAATTTCTGTATGGGGTTAAAACCTACAAACTGCAAGTGTGAACAATGGAACGTGCAGCGACAGAGGATGAAAAAGCGATGTACAAGACCATGCTCAAAATTTCCCAAAGGGTGGAAATAATGTATGAAGCTCTACAGAAAGAGACGGAGGAAAAGGAGCGATTGCAACTTCAGGTTCGAGCCACGCAAGAGGCCCTGGAAGAACTGAAGCACAACAAATAGAATCTTCAAACAGAGAACGGTGAATTGAATATGCTTCTACATGAAGAGAAAGAGGAAAAGCAAAGTCTGCTACGACAGCTGCAAGCTAAGGATGAGGCCTTGGAAAAGCTACAGCATGACCCATGTGAGGTAAAAAGTAATTCTCTGAATTCATGTATGTTTTCTGATGATGAATTCGCCATTTTTGAAAATCATACCACAGGAATTGGCTACATATTGTTTAAGAAAATGGGGTATGAAGAAAAAGGCTTGGGGATTAATAGCCAAGGCATTGTCATCTCCATCAAAGTAGAGGAGTTACCCGTTAGGCAGGACTTGAGTATGTCAAAAAGGAAGTTGGGGAATGCACCAAGACAGCCAGCGAACCACCAACAAAAGATGATGAGAAGCCCTCATCAGTTCTTTCCAACTCGACAGTGGAGGTAAAAGATGTTGATTTCCCTTCAGTTTTGTCTTCACATAGTATGATTTCTGTTGGAAATGTGGAGATACCAATTACAGGGACAAACTTGAGGCTCCTTACTAGGATGAGGTACAAGGAGGAAAAACTTGGTGTTAATAACCAAGGCATAACTCAACCATTGGAGGTTGTGCAGAGACCTTGATTTGCAGGCTTGGGATACACTGAAGGAGAATTCTCGAAGGTGTCAGATTCTTCCAAGACGTCGTTGAAATCATTGAGGAAAGAGAATGATGGGAACACATCCCCATCATCCCATGGAAGTTTCCATTGCAAGGAAAGAGTTGACGCTAGCTCTCACCGCCATACTTACACCAGAGACAACAAGGGAAGGTATACTCAGTCTCGATATTCAAATGTTCATTTCAATTATAATCATGTTGTTAATGATGGACCTAAATCATGGAATCGAAAGACATGTACCTTTTGTGGATTGCATAACCATACATTTTCTAAGTGTTGGAAAAGAATAGCAGCACACAAAAGGAGGAGGCATGAAAGACCCTCTCCACAACAGGTAAAGAAACACGTTAAGTAGATCTAGAGGAAGAAGATGTATTGCAGTCATTACAATAGAGGTGGCCATCAAAGAGCCACTTGTTGGAGGCTCCATCCAGAGCAGTGCCTGAAAGACAAAGTGTCGGTGCATGAACCAGATGAAACGATTGTTTGACAAGAAAAACCACCACATGGGGATGACCCATTCACATCGATAAGTGAAAAATAGTTTCTATATATGTTAGCTTGTCACGGTCGTGCTTTTGTAAATCATTTGTTGCATTTTAAGATGTAAAAGTGATGATGTGTTTTCCATCACCTGATAAGTAACAATGATGTCTGGTCTTATTTTGTGTTTCATTTTAAACTGTGAAATTGATGTCATGTTTCCATCACTTGTCAAAGAAAAAATAGTGTTTGGCCTTATTTTCGTAAATCATGTGTTGCAGTGATGATGTGTTTTCCATCATCTGTTGACGCAACAATGATATGTTGGCCTTGCTTTCATAGCTAGGGTATTGTTTCCATTTTGATGTAAACTTGACCATCAAGTATGTGTTATAAACTCGTGGCAAGTATGGGATGCTTAGGTCATTAGTTGGTCATGTAAGTCAAGCATGTAATTTGCAGAATTGTACTACAGGTCCACAAAAGTTGTAGGTGTTGGCTCATCGCTTAAGGCTATAAAGAACAAAGGTGAAGGAGATGGAAGCGACACCTTTCAGGATGCTTGTAAGTGCAGACAAGGAACACATAAGTTACAGATTATTTTTCATGCTTTTGGAGGACCAAAAGCTCTTCAGTGGGGAGGATTGATCCAGGTGGCTCTAGACACAAGCAGAAGTACCAGAGGACTCAGAAAGGGGAAAAATTCAAAGTGGGCAGATTGTTTCCTAACTAGCACTAGATCAAAATGCTCGTTGCCCTGTTTCCAACAATGCAAACAACACTCAAATCCAAGCTTGTATGAGGGAGAACAAGCTAGTCAATGTTTTGGTCAAAGTTGGGTTTTGGGCCAGGTTTAATGGTCCTACAAATTCACCATCAATCGGCATGGGAACCTGGCTCCCGAAAACAAGAGAAATTGTGGCCTCTTTAAATTTCCCAATATCCCTTATATTCAAAAAATTTGAAAACGACATTATTATTAAAAATAAATAAAAATATATATAAAAAATATGGGTGGCGGGCCACCACCCCCGCCACCCACCGGCCTATTTTACATAAAAAAACAAATTTTTATAATTTTGGGTTGATGAGCCATGACCCCTTCCGAGCGTCCAACCACCCACCGAATGCATATATATAACATATATCATATTTGGGGTGGGCGGGCCACCTCCGGTGGACCCAACCCACACCCCCACAAAAATAGTCAACGCAATGGAATGTGAGGCCGGCAGGAATCAAACCCGTCTGGCCCACGTGGGCCGGCCCTCATCGAACGGCCCCATGTACCAACCTCCGCACTATTTTCAAAGCCAAACACGCATGGTTACCAAAACCAATCCACACACCATTTAATACGACAAAACCATGCCATATTAAAAATATGTAATGCGACATTTTCAAATGGTTAAAACAATTTGCCAAGTACGGGGGTCGCGGGTTTGGAACCCTCGACCTCCCACCTCTTCGCCTCTACGACTAAACAATACACCAATGAACCTTTTGTTGACAACTCCGCCCACGAATAGATAAATGAATCCAAATTTATTTGAACGGGAATGAGAGAGGCGCGAAATGGAGGAACGGAACCCCGTTATGAAGAGAAGAACAGAGGCCAAGGTGGAGCATGGAAACCGAGACGCATTTTTTTAAATTGTTTTGTAGGTGCAGCCATGAACCTGGGAAAAGAGCAGGTGGAACCATGATTGAGCCAAATTCTCAGGAGGGTGAAATTTTCCTAGTGTCCAAATTGGACAAATTTTATGTCGTTCTTACACCTCTCAGTGACACAAACCTGATGGCGCAATTAGAATATTGATCTGAAAAGCATATCTTTAGATGACTCAGAGGAGGGAATCTTTGAGGAATCTAAAATATTCCTTAAGCCCCCGAGTTTCACTTTCTCATAATTCAGAAATTTGATAGTCGATTTTACACTATTCGACGCCACAAATCTTATGGTGCATTTAGATTTTCCCTTTCATGATTTCATTTTTTTGCCACTTTCCAAAGTGGAGTGTAGGTGTCAGCATTCATGTGCGAGTAGTCATTTCCATGTGATTTGACGCCGCAAGATTGATGGTACGGCCAGCTTCAGCATTTTGACATCCTTTTCTTTAGATGGCCCCAGGATATGAGGTATATGTAGTGTGTTCATGTACTTTTTTTTGTTATGAGATGCATTGTGCGGCATAGATCGTTGTTTGATGTTTGATGTGGGATCTTGTTTTCTTACTTGCTTCATGATTCCTGCTTGATGTGATGCAGAATCATCTGTGGGATGTACTTGTTGTCATGATTCGTCATGTTTTATTTGAGACACCTTTGTTGTTATGTTGATGGGATACTCATGTGTCGCCGTGTATGTTTGCATTAAGATCCCTTTTATGCCATGTTGGCGGGATGCTCATTATCATCATGCATGAGTTTAGGTCATACTCATAGGAGTCCTTTTTGAATGAGAGTTCTTGATGAAAGAGGTTGACAAAATAAGGCTAAAGTCTGATAATAGACTACTAGTTAACTTAATAACCAATCAGCTGCGTTATTTCAAATTCTGTACGTGGCTACTATTTCCCTTGAGGGTCCTGTTTTTCCACTAAATACTGTCGGTCCCACTTGAATTTTCCACTAAAGTGAGCGCTTCGATCTCTACCGTCAGTTTCACCTTTCTAGATCCGACGGCTATTGCTTTCTCCGATCACCATCTAGCCCATAGATTTTCTACCATCGATCTGTTATGTCCGATCAAATGATCGACAACCATATCGGGTCGACCACTTGGGCGTTGGTTAACCGCCCGATAAAGCGGTTTTTCTCTCTCCTCCGTTTGCTCCGTGTCGAGCGTTAAGGCTAATTTCTTGACTTGGAATAATATCACATACCACTTTTTGAGCACCTAATACACTACTTCTCACTCATCAAATACAACCCATGTGCTTATTACTTAACTTTAAGAAAGACACTTAAATGATGGTTTAGCGCTTTAACCCCAGTATTAACCTTAACCATGAATCATAGCGTTTAACGATAAACCACATAAACACTGAGATTTATAATTAAAACATTAAAACATAGAAATACCCGTTGAGGGTTCGGAACGCCGATACACAGGTGAAAATGAAATTTCGTACCAGGATTAACACACAACACCACAAATTCAATCAATTACTCAACAATATGAAATTTACAGAGTATTGGCCCTCTCAGATCAGTTATAGTAGTTTATTTGACTTCTGTCTCAATCTCAAACCCTATCTCTATCACACTCTCTCCCACTCACTCAATGTCCTATCATCTCTGCTAATCCTCTCTACTACATTATTTTTTCCTTTTATGAGTCAAATCCTATCCTAACTACATTGACAACTTGTTCCCTATTTTAATCAATCTAACAACTAAATCTCTATTCTCAGCTCTATTATACACCTGCATTAACAGCTTATCTCTTAGTCTAAAAATACTACAATATTCCAATTATTACAATAACTGAATACTAAGACAAATTCGAGGGATCCAATCCTCTACTAAAACTTATTTTTGACCATTTAGGTCAATGAAATTCATCTCTTTTAGCCACAACATGTGAACCAACAATCACATTGTTGGCTAAGTCTAGATGCTCCTACATCAGACTCCCAGGGAAGAAAATAATCATCCCTCATACTTTTAGGGTTTACTCCATACCTCTGCAATTCTGCTGTTGTCATCCAACTAGCATCCTCCACTAGATGTCCCTTCCATTTGACTAGATACTGAAAAATAAATATTTCCTTTGGTTCTTTTGGATACTCTTTTCTCCATAACTATTTTCACCTCTTTCTTGGCTGTATTTGGCATTTGTTCTTCCTAGTTCAAAGTTTTAACTTCACCTTCTGTAGCTTCCTTTTGTAGCTCTGTCTCTGTCTCTTTGTATGAATACAAATCTGCAACATTGAAGATAGGTGATATTCCAATCCCTTCTGGCAATTCAATTTCATAAGCATTAGTTGAAAACTTCCTCACAATTCTGCATGGTCCTATCTTTTTCATCTTTAGTTTATTATAAGTCTTAGCAGGAAATATTTCTTTTCTCAGGTATACCATCACTAAATCTCCCACTTGGAATTATTTTTCTTTCCTCTTCATATCAACTCTCTGTTTGTATTTGCCACTGCTTTCTTGCAATCTGCCTTTAAAGTCTTCTTGTAGTCTCTGCATCTGCTCTGCAAACTCTTTAGTTTTTGCACTTCTTGTCTCCTGTTTACCCAAATTTCTGAGCTCATACACACCTCTTGGATTCATCCCAAATACAATCTGAAATGGACTCATTCCAGTACTTTGGTTTGGAGTGTCATTATAAGAAAACTCTGCTTGAGCAAGTGCTAAATCCCACTGTTTAGGATTTTGATACACTAAGCTTCTCAATATGTTTCCCAAGCTTCTGTTTACCACTTCGGTCTGTCCATCTGTTTGAGGATGGTATGCTGAACTGAAACTAAGGTTAGCACCTAGTTTCTTCCAAAGAGTTCTCTAGAAATGTCCAACAAACTTTGTATCTCTATCAGACACAATACTTACAGGCAACCCATGTAACCTTACAACTTCTGAAAAAAACAGATTAGAAATATGTGTTGCATCACTAGTCTTTTTACATGCAATGAAATGTGCCATCTTGGAAAATCTATCTACCACAACATAAATAGAATCATTCCCTCTTTGGGTTCTAGGTAATCCTAAAACAAAGTCCATACTAACTGCATCCCATGGTCGGTCTGGTATTGGCAATGGCTGGTACAATCCTGTATTTTGGCTTCTCCCTTTAGCATGCTGACATATCCTGCACTTCTCAACAAATATCTTAACATCAGTTTGCATCTTTGGCCAATAGTAAAAAGCATTTACCTGAGAAAAGGTTTTGTCTTGTCCAAAGTGCCCAGATAATCCTCCACTGTGTTTCTCCTTGATTATGTTCTCCCTCATAGAACATTTGGGAATGCACAATTTGTTACCTTTAAACAGTAAACCTCCTTGGATAAGATAATCCAACCACTGGCTTCTATTATGAACTATTGGATTTTGTATGGCTACATAAATATCTTTGAAATCTGCATCATCTTTATATATATCAACCATTTCTTCAATTCCTACAACACCGACTCTCAATTCTTTCACAATGAAACTTACCATGCTTAGAGCATCAACAACTTTGTTCAACTTACCACTCGTGTGTTTTGTCACAAAAGTAAAAATCTGTAAAAACTCTACCCACTTGGCATGTTTTTGGTTCAATTTTGGCTGGTTGTTTATGAACTGCAATGCATGATTGTCAAAATACAATATAAACTCTTTTGGTAGAAAATAATGTCTCCATTTCTTTAAAGCTTGCAGAATAGCATAAAATTATTTATCATAAGAAGAATACTTCTTCTTAGCTTCAATTAGTTTTTCACTAAAGTACACTATTGGTCTCTGTTCCTGACTCAAAACTACTCCAATGGCAACTCCACTAGCATCTGTTTTAACTTGAAATACCTTTTCAAAATCAGGTAAAGCCAAAATTGGTTTCTCTGTAATTTTCCCCTTCAGGAACTTAAATTTTTTGTCTTCTTCTTCTGTCCACTTGAATGGCTGATTAGTCTCCTTAATTGTTTCAAGAATTGGTGCACAAATCTGACTAAAACCTCTCATAAATTTCCTATAAAAACTTGCAAGACCATGAAAGCTTCTTACCTCAAATATATTCCTTGGAATAGGCCAGTTCCAAATTGCTTGGACTTTCTCTGGATCCATTTTCAAACCTTCTTTAGAAACTACAAATCCCAAATAGATTAATTCTTCTTTCATGAAACTACATTTCTTCAGATTTATCAACAGTTTCTTTTTCTGCAAAGTTCTTAAAAAACCAAATTAAGATGCTCCAGATGTTCTTCTTTGCTTCTACTGAAAACTAAAATATCATCAAGATAAACAATGACAAACTTGTCTGGATATTCCTTCAAGACTTTATTCATCAATCTCATGAATGTGCTAGGTGCATTAGTGAGTCCAAAAGGCATCACTAACCACTCATACAACCCACTATTTGTTTTAAATGCAGTCTTCCACTCATCTCCCTCTCTAATTCTTATTTGATGATATCCACTCTTCAGATCTATTTTAGTGAAATACTTTGACCCACTCAAACAATCCATCAAATCATCCATGCATGGTAAAGGAAATCTATACCTGATTGTGATCTTGTTTATGGCTCTGGAATCAGTACACATGCACCATTCACCTCCTTTCTTTGGACTAAGTACTGTTGGTACAAAACATGGACTAATTCTCTCTCTGATTAGTCCCTTATCCATCAGTTTTTTGCACTTGTCTTCCAAATTCTGCATTCTCTTGAGGAGTTAATCTGTATGTTGCTTTTTTTGGAAAACTTGCTCCTGGTATTAGGTCAATATGATGATTAGTACTCTTGATTGGTGGCAATGCATTTGGCAACTCATCCACAATAATATCAGCGAAATCATTCAACAGATTTTTTATTTCTTCAGGTAAATCATATAAGGTCGTGGATGTCAAAATTACCTTAGGTCTCCCTATGACAACAAAATTCATTTCTTTACCTTTTTCAACCTCTTCAAGCAAGTCCTTTCCACTCATTAGCATAACATTGTTTCCAGGTGCTTCTTTGTCAGCTTCATCCTTCAATGGCAGCAGTGTATGTTTATTTCCATCCTTCTCCAGAGTATAAGTATTTCTTCTCCCATCATGAATAGCTTTCCTATCAAACTGCGAAGGTCTTCGCAACAACACATGGCATACATCCATTGGCATCACATCACACAATATCACATCCCTATAAGTGCCAATCTGTATCTCTACCGTGCATTGTTCTGTCAGAATGATCGGATGTCCTTTTTGCAACCATGATACTTTGTAAGGAGTAGGGTGTAATGTCTTCACTAATCCCAACTTGTCTACCATTTCTGTAGAAACAAGTTTATCAGAGCTTCCACTGTCAATTATCACTTTACAACATTTTCCTTTGGATTTGCATGCCGTTCTGAATAAACTCTTTCTCTGAATTGGTTCTCCAATCTCTTTGTCTGCCTTAAGCAATACCCTTTTTAACAACAGGGATTCTCCTACTTCAAGGGGTTCTTCTTTGTTTATAATTTGAGGTTTTTCTTCCTTTTCCTATGCCACATTCACATTCCTCTGACTTGCTACTTTATTATGAGGACAATCCCATGATCCATGTCCCAATTCTCCACATGTATAACACCAAATGTCTCTTCCTCGGCCTCTTCCTCTGGGTGCAAATCATCCTCTATTAAAGTCTCCTTTCTGTGGTGGTCTACTACTTGAACTTCCTACTTCACTCTGAGGGTGCTGAAATCTTGGTCTGGTAGTTCCTCTACCTCTTACCAAACTTCTTCCTCTGTTCCTCTGGTTTTGTTTCCTCAACATCTTCTCTTTTGCCTTCAAACCTACTTGATAGGCTTCTTAAATTGTCTTCAGACTCAGCAAGCTGATCTCATCCTATATATAATATCTCAAGCCATTGATGTATCTGGCTACCTTCTCCATGTCATCTTCTACATGTCCTGCTCTAATACTCAGCCTATAAAACTCTTCTATATATTCTTTGATAGTCATTCCTTTTTGCCTTAAGTTCTGTAACTGTTTGAAAATATTTAACTGATAATCTTTTGGCATAAATTTAGCTTTCATTTTACTTACCATTTTATCCCATTGCTTGATCTTGGACTTTCCTTTTCTTACTCTGGATGTTTGTAGTTCATCCCACCAGATAGCTGCATGACCCTTCAATCTGGTAACTGCAAATTTCACCTTCTTTTTATCATCAACCTCCTCATAGTCAAAATATTTGTCCAATGATCTGATCCAGTCCATCAATTCTTCTGCATTGAGACTCCCTTCATACAAAGGAATTTCCACCTTTGGTTTTCCTCCTACTTTAGCCAACATCTTAATAACTTTGGTAGTTTCGGTTTCCTCCTCTTCTTCTTCCTTAGAAGATTCTTCTGCAGCACTGGCAATTCCTTCATCAGGTGCCCTCCTCTGTGCGGTCTCCATTGTGTCCATCCTTGTATGCAGACTTTGGATCTCATCTAGCAGAACTGCATTTGCTTCAGGTCTTCCTCGACCTATGACAGCTCCTCTCCTCGATGGCATGTTTACTACAACAAAACTCAATCTCTGGGCTCTGATACCAAAATGATGCAGGAGGTTGACAAAATAAGGCTAAAGTCTGATAATAGACTACTGGTTAACTTAATAACCATTCAGCTGTGTTATTCAGATTCTGTATGTGGCTACTATTTCCCTTGAAGGTCTCGTTTTTCCACTAAATATCATTGGTCCCACTTGAATTTTCCACTGAAGTGAGCGCTTCGATCTCTATCGTCGGTTTCACCTTTCTAGATCTGATGGCTATCGCTTTCTCCGATCACCAACTAGCCCATAGATTTTCTATAGTCGATCTGTTCCATCTGATCTAACGATCGAAAACCATATCGGGTGGACCACTTGCGCATTGGTTAACCGCCCGATAAAGCGGTTTTTCTCTCTCCTCCATTTGCTACATGTCGAGCGCTAAGGCTAATCGCTCGGACTCGGAATATTACCACTTACCACTTTTTGAGCATCCAATACACCACTTCCCGCTCATCAAATACAACCCACATGCTTATAACTTAACTTTAAGAAAGACACTTAAATGATGGTTTAGCACTTTAACCCCAGTATTAACCTTAACCACGAATCACAACATTTAACGATAAACCACATAAACACTGAGATTTATAATTAAAACATTAAAACAGAGAAATACCCGTTGAGGGTCCGGAACGCCGATACACAGGTGAAAATGAAATTCTGTACCAGGATTAACACACAACACCACAAATTCAACCAATTACTCAAAAATATGAAATTTACAGAGTCTTGGCCCTCTCAGCTCGGTTATAGCAATTTATTTTACTTCTATCTCAATCTCAAACCTCTGTCACACCTCTCGCTCACTCACTCAATTCCCTATCATCTCAGCTAATCCTCTCTATTACATTCTTTTTCCTTTTATGAGTCAAATCCTAGCCTAACTGCATTGACAACTCGATCCCTATTTTAATCAATCTAACAACTAAATCTCTATTCTCAGCTCTGTTACACACCTACATTAACAACTTATCTCTTAGTCTAAAAATAATACAATATTCCAATTATTACAATAACTGAATACTAAGACAAATTCGAGGGATCCAATCCTCTCTACTAAAACTGATTTTTGACCATTCAGGTCAATGAAATTCATCTCTTTTAGCCACAACATGTGAACAAACAATCACATTGTTGGCTAAGTCCAGATGCTCCTGCTTCAGTTCCTACAACGGAACATATCTTGGAGCCACTCCTATGTGCGGGCATTTTCCTTGTATGATAGCGACGTCACCACCGATGTACATCATCACTATTGACAGCACATAATGCAGCGGCCTACATCATCTTCACATTGGGGCCTAGAAACGTAGTCCTTCCTAGATGTACTCCGTTATCAATGTCTTGTAGTTTTATGTTGCTGACTCTTGTCTTGTTTATTCCTCTTTACAACATGCATATATGTTCAATTATGCTATTTTAAATGCAATTCTAATCACATCATGAAAGTAAAAGATATTGGTTAAATCTGGGAGTTGAGTCAACTCGGATCACTTATACCATCAACTTGTAGGAAAACTTTTGTATCTGACCCATACTCGTCCTGACCTTTCCTTTGATGTTGGCCTTATTGCTCAGTTTATGCAAAACCCACATTAAAGTCATTGGAAGAAAGCTAAAATAATACTTTGTTATGTTCGAGGTACAATTCAGTTTGGGATTCGTTACAGTGTAGAAGCATCTCCTTTATTGGTTGGTTTCACTAATTCCGATTGGGGTGGTGACCCTGATTATCAGAAGTCAACTGCAGGTTATGTGTTCACTATTGGTTCTAGACCTATTACACAAGCTTGCAAGAAACAAAGTGCCATTTCTCTTTCTTCAGCAAAAGCATAGTATCGCGGCGTCATAGAAGCTAGTAAGGAAGCCCTGTGGCTTCATTAGATCCTGTCAGAGTTAGGCTTTCATCAGAAGCATCCAGCTACACTTTGGTGTGATAATCAAAGTGCCATTCAACTATGCAAAGATCCATTCGAACATTAGCACAGCAAACACATTGAACTACACATGCACTTCATCAGAAAGCTCATTCATGACCATGTTCTTGAAGTGCAATATTGTTCAACCGATGATCAAGTTGCAGACATCTTTACAAAGGCTCTCATAGAGGCGAATTTTACTAAACTTCGATTTATGGTTGGAGTTTAGGAAGTTGTCACTAAGGGGGGATAGGCTCTAATGCCTCCTTCCTTCTCCTATTGTGTCATATTTGTGCATCCTTCAATCCTATCCTAAGTTATTCTTAAGGGGGGATGTTAGGATATTCCGAGACATAGGAAATAGTTAAGTATAACTTGGTCTGGTGTAGAGTTAGGTTAAGTGTGTTTCTTTACTATGTACTTTTGTAACTTATAATCCGATGGTCACAATATGTTCTAGACATGAAGTGATCCGATGGTTCATTCTCTCGTCGGTATTATCGACACTTGATCTGTGGCTTAACACCTGATTGGTCCATGATATCTATTTAAAGAGCATGGAGGGTCATTTGCAGGGTGACCATTCATGAGAGAATATTATGTAAATTTTCTTTCTTTTATTAATAAATTGTCTGAAGTGGTCGCGTTGGCTCAAGCCATGGTTTTAACCACATCAAGAATACTAGTGTATTGATTTGTGATCTGTTTGTGACCGGTGTCCTTTGGTGTTCTATCTGAGGAACTTATCTTGTAAATTCCTACATATAGCACCATCATGTCACACCTCTTGATCCGAATTGGATCCATGAAATTATCAGAGTTCTATGACTGTTTCAAATTATGACAAACTTCAAAAATCTTGTGAACAATGAGCTATCACGAAGGACCTTTGGACAGTGGCATTTTGTAGCTAGCACGGAACAACGAGGACCTCGGTCGAAGCGCACTGACCGAGGCCCATGGAGACCGCACAGTGGCGCAAACTAGTAATTGGGAAATCTAGATCAGAAAACGGAGGCCATTTCTGATGCGCGATTAGCGCTAATTGCAGTTTGTTGGGAAAAACCCCTCGAGAAGGAAAAGCCTTGAGCGCTCGGTCACAAGAGAAGCCAAGAAACTGTGGGAAAAGTGCTAAAACCGAAGGCGGGTCTCGCGCTCCAAACCGGCGGAATATCGGAGGCGTTTCGGGCGGTAAGCGGGTTTTTTAGAGAACCGAGCGATTCCATACGTTGATTGACGTGTGTCCGACGGATGAGAGAGAAAACCACTCTCATTGCAGGCTAACATTCGAGCAAGTCAACCATGTGATATGAGCGATAACCGTAGGATCTGGAGGCCCCATATCTAACGGCAAATATTGTGCCTGATGGGAAACCAGATTCATAGGGAGAATTAAGCTACGGAATATAAATGCTTGAAGTCCAATTTCACCGTTGAGCTTGCAAATGAATCATTTCACAAAGTAACCAAAATACCAAACCGTTTGAGGAATAGCTAGCGCTCAGTTCATGAAGGGACAAGTGGCCACCTCCCTGTGAAACGTTACACAGTAGCGATGACACAGAGGCAGGGAATTCCAAGCGGACAGAGGCAAGCGAACCGACGGGACAGAAGAGGAAGCGAACAGTCAAGGGATGGATTGGCTTTAAGCCATGAAAAGACAGAGAACAGAAATAGAGAAGAAGGAGACAGTGAGACAGAGAGACAGAATAAAGAGCGAAGCAAGTAGCAAGGAATAGAGAGCCGAGCTGACCTGCAGAGCTAAGGCAGCATCGAGTAGATAGAAGGCTTGAGAGGTTCAAGCAATCCCTGAGAGGATATCTATCGGGAATTGAGTACCAAATTGGACTCATCCCATCAAGACCAGTTGAGGTCGAGACTTGGTAAGGGGGAGTTTGTGCACTCTAGTGGCTTGGGGAATCCAAGTACCACCCTACTAAGCATCATCTGTTTCAGGAGACTCAAATTGAGATCCTCATTCTAAAAACTCTACTTAAAGACACAATAAATAAGGCCACCACTGAAAGCTGGACCGGAGACATAGCCCAGGAGGATTGAGAGAAGTCCTTATTAAATTGTTGTGTTTTCTTGTTGTGTTTCTCTTACTGTTTTCCATTTTCCATTGTCTGTGTATTTTGCAATCTTAAGGATCCGTTGCCTAAGATAACATAGACACACACCAGCACATGAGTCTGTAATACCTTCATTCATTAATTAATTAACTGAGATCACTCGCAAGTGATTTTCAGATCAAATGGTATCAGAGCTTTAGGCTGTTAAGGTTAGACAAGCTTGTGCTGGATTTAGCTGTTGAGTGGTAACTAGATCAAAGCTCAAATTGGGAAAAGGAGAGTTGGTCGAAACTAATCCTGAAATTGGAAGAGTCTATCCTCAGAAGACAATGTCAGAAGAAGGTTCTGTGGGGCCAGACCCTCAATTCATAGATAGTTTCCTAGCCATAAGGTCCATGGTAGAGGAAATGTATAAGGACTTTAGAAAACATAAGGATGAAGATTCATCAGGCTCCAAACAAGATAAAGGAGAAGATGAGTCTCTCCTCCATGACCACTCAAAAGGCAAAGGGAAAGAAGAAATATTTCTCACACCTCCTAATAGCCCTGAACATAAAAAGAAGACATATTTGATTAAACTAGATGTTAAATTTGATTTACCAATATATGATGGAGAGTTGAATGCAGAAAAGCTGGACAATTGGATTAGACAAATTGATGTTTATTGCAGAGTGCAGAGTATTGATTCAGACAAGAGCAAGATTCAGCTGGCAAGCCTACGCCTTGGAGGCACTGCCTTAGTTTGGTGGGAAGGTAGGACCCAAGCTAACATGAAGAGACATGGTAAGACTATTTCTGTCTGGAGTGAATTTGTTTCTGCAATCAAAAAGCAGTTCTATCCATTGGCCTACATGCAGCAAGCCATGATGAGCTGGCAAACTCTTCGACAGTTGAAAGGGCAAAGTGTACAAGGTTACACCCAAGAATTTAGAAAGAGAGCATTGATTCTAGGAATCTCATTAGACTCACCTGAGACTCTGTTGAAGTACATCGATGGTCTACACAGCTACATGAGGCACACTATCCTCATGTTTAATCCCACTAGTATAGATGAGGTATCTGTTCAAGCTACTCATCTAGAAGCTAGAGGAAAGAATGGAAACCCAGAAGTTGGGGGATCATCCCAACTCACTGCAAGCAAGGATAAGGAGAAAAGCAAACATAAATGGAAAGCAAGGAAGGCCAACACTGCACAGAAAAGCAAGGCTTCATGCACTCACTGTAAGAAGGATGGGCATGATGATGAGCACTGTTGGATTCTGCATCTGGAGCTGAGACCAAAGAAGTTCGAGGGCAAAAAAATGAAGGCTGTTGCAGCTATTCAAAAAGATTTGGGGTCGGACTCAGGAGATGAAACAACCATTGTAGCCACAGGTATAAAAGGTAAGAATTCTGAAGCATATACTAGTAATTCTGCACAATCTGCTACTAATGAACAAAATGAGAGAAAAAGAATGAGCTTTTCCATATTCGGGTTAATTCCAAACATCAAAATATTGATGCTTTGTTTGATAGTGGCTCACAAGTAAATTTAATTTCTGAAGCAATTGTAAAGAAGTTGGGATTAGTGACTACACCTCATAAGAAACCACACCCATTAGGATGGTTAAATGA
The DNA here is from genome assembly GCA_031772625.1 of Pinus tabuliformis. Classification (NCBI taxonomy): domain Eukaryota; kingdom Viridiplantae; phylum Streptophyta; class Pinopsida; order Pinales; family Pinaceae; genus Pinus; species Pinus tabuliformis. The sequence continues at coordinate 1,183,597,910 of CM062813.1, forward strand.
TAAAGCACAACTACAAGTGACTAGACAATGCAAACTCAAGTTTTCTTTTGGGTCAGCATTTGTAGATGAGGTTGAGTTAGACATAATTCCTTTGGATATATGTGGAATTGCTTTAGAAAGTCCTTACTTGTATGATAGAAAGGCTATTTTCTATAGAGCTGAGAACAAGTATCTACTTGTTAAAGATGGAATCGAATACTTTGAAAGAGCTCATAAGCTCAAAAATAATTATACTCTCATAAACTCAGGGCAGATGAAACGAATGATAAATTCATGCAAACAATTTTTACTGATGGTTGTAAAGGAAAAGAAACCTGATAAAATCAATGTATTTGAGGGTTGTGATGCTAAACAGTTAGCTGATTTAGAAAAAGTTGTTTCAGAGTATGATATCTTGTTTAAAGAACCTAAAGGTCTGCCACCCAAAAAGGAAATAGTGCATGAAATTAATTTGCAGCAAGATGCTCCATTGCCTAACATTGGAATGTACAGGTTGTCCGCTTTAGAGAACGCATAAATCAAGAAGCAGGTGCAGGAGTTACTCGAGAAAGGGTTCATCAGACCTAGCACATCACCATGTGGGTCACCAATCGTTTTGGTGAGAAAGAAAGATGGTTCGTGGAGAATGTGCATTGATTACTGAGCACTGAATAAGATAACAATCAAAAATCGTTATCCCCTTCCTCGCATAGATGATCTTTTGGATCAATTGAAAGAAGCTGTTCATTTTTCCAAGTTAGACTTGCATAGTGGATATCATAAGGTCAGAGTTGCAGAACAAGATGCATGGAAGACTGCTTTCAAGACAAAGCAGGGATTGCATGAGTGGCTGGTTATGCCTTTTGGTTTAACTAATGCTCCTGCTACTTTCATGAGATTAATGAATGATGTACTGAGACCTTTTCTTGATGATTTTTTTATTATGTATTTGGATGACATTCTGATATTTAGCAAAACATGGGAAGAACATTTAAAGCATGTTAAGCAGACACTACATGTTTTGAAAAGAGAAACACTTTATGTTAAACTCTCAAAATTTGAATTTGGCAAAAGATCTTTGAATTATTTGGGACATATGGTAGCGGGTGGTGAATTGAAGATAGATCCCTCTAAGGTGGCAGTCATTGTAAACTGGCCTAAACCCAAATATGCTACAGAAGTTAGGAGCTTCTTAGGAGCAACACAATATTGCGGAAAGTTCATTTCTAACTTTTCCTTAATTGTCGCTCCCTTACATGCTTTAACATGATTGAAAAAGGTGTTTCAGTGGGGAGGCAAACTGTAGAAATTTTGAATAATTTAACACATATTCACAGAGATTATCCTGATTATACACTATTGCGGAATGCATGCATAATACAAAACCTCCTCTACGTTGATAAATTCAATTTGCGGAATTAGAAACAATCGCATGTGCACATTGATACATCAAACACACATATCAACACAGTATGTAACCCGGGGAAAGAATACAGCTGAAAACCCCACACTATCTGTATATTATATGATAGAGAACATGTAACAATACATAGTACAATACTCCTCGCAAGTACTCAGTACTATCTCCACCTGTTACACACAAACTAGCTCAGATCTAAATCATGCACTGGCTCAAATCTCCTCCGCTGCTTGCCTGCCTCTACTGCGCAATACCTGTGAACAATAGGAATGATCCAAGCTCATTTTGCCTTTGTTTTTACTGTGCAATCCTCATTGGAAATCTCCATGCATTGATTGTGCAAATATCATGCACAACTATAGTCACAACTGATAGCAATCTCAACCTCTAACACTTGTCTCCACTGAACTGTACATGCACTGAGTTAACTGATGTATTCTTTAGTTGCTTTATGAGTTAATAATTAGTGAATTAATTAATAACTAATTCACACCACTCAACATTAGTCTATTTGTCAGTTAGACTAAATACAACTAGTTCAACTAAGTCAAACTGAACACAACTCCATCAACTCCACTATCAACTCCACCAAACTCAATCACTTGAGTTCTAACTGAAGTCCCGCATGCAATAGCTCAACTAAACCCATGAGAAACTCGTATTTCCTTCTGGCAGCTGCATGTGCCACATCTGTAGCTCGAACTGAAGTGCTCCAAGAGGATAAGATAATGTTTATAGTCCAAATATTATTATGAGCTAATAATATTTGACTGTTCTATATTTAGACTTGGCAGTCTATAAATAGACTCCGCCCATATGTCTAAAAATAGAAGTCCATCTATTTTTACCAACATGACCAATCATCCACAAATAGCATCCTGCAACTCATAGAACATGATCCATATTTCTAAAAATAGACATAGTCTAAAAATAGACTTTGCGCCAAAAATAGCCTGCGGGCCCACTTAGTGAAGGCGACTTCATTTCACTAAGCTCCATCATCTTGTTGCATTTTCAACACTCCATCTCAACAAGATATGGATTATTTGCAACCCCTATCCTGCCTCTGTGGTATTCGAATTTGCTCCTGGTGAGCGCCTTCGTCAAGATATCAGCATCCTGATCCTCCATGGGAATATATGAAAGTAACATGATTCTCCGCTGCACACAATCTCTGATATGATGGTACCTGATGTCGTCCGTTGGGCTCCCTCCCCAATCTGCATCCTCCTGTCTGTACCAAGATCCATATCCCGATGTGCCTCTCTTGAGCCTGCACACATGCAACTCCACCAACTATCGATAAACAGTGGCATCCACTACCTCTGTTGAAGTAGCATCATCCTTCCTCCAACCTCTAGGAAGGAGCGCAGTCTTCACATCCATCTGATGGATGTGCCACCCCATATGCGCTGAGAGAGCAAGAATCGTCTGTATGGAAGAATACCTTGCGACAGGTGCAAAGGTCTCCTCATAATCGATCCCCTCTATCTATGAGAAGCCTCAGGCAACAAACCTTGCCTTGTACTTCTCCACACTCCCGTCAGATGCCTGCTTCACTTTGTAGATCCATCTCGAACCCACCACTGATTTCCCCTCCGGTCTTGGGACAATCTCCCATGCACTGTTTCTGACAATCAAATCATACTCTTCCACCATGGCATCTACCCATGCGGGATCCTCCACAGCTTCCTCGAAAGAGGATGGCTCAGTCACGACACATTTTCTCACAAGAGCCATGTATCCAATGTACCGTTCAGGTGACTGTCTCTGTCTGCGTTGTGATGTAGGTGGTCCTACAACCTTCTCTGAATCTTGAGCCAGTCGCCCAGCTTCTGTAGTGCACTTTCTCTCTCTGATGGTTGGTGCTACATGAGTGGTCTCTTCCACTTCATGAACTTCTTCTTGTGGCTGATCCATGTCCTGAAGCTCATCCTTAGGAACTAATAGCTCCTCATCTGCATGCAAGTGTGGCTCCCTCTCAAGCGAACACTTCATGGCTTTCTACTCCTGAAATTTTATATCCCGTCGCACAACAGTCTTGCGACTGTTTGGCAAATACACACGATAGTTATGGGGCGTATCAGTGTATCCCACAAATATCCCAACCTCTGCGGTCAGCTCCAGCTTCTTCCTGGCATCCTTAGTCACATGCATGTAAACATAAGAAGCAAAAATCTTCAAATGAGAAATATCAGGCCTCTTACCATAATAAGCCTCCTCGGGTGTACTCATGCGAAGTACCTTGTGAGGACAACGGTTTTGCACATATACTGCAGTATTGCATGCTTCCACCCACAAGTGAAGGGGTAGGCTCTGATCATGCAACATCACCCATGCAACACCCACGATCGTTCTGTTCTTCCGTTCAGCAACCCCATTCTGCTGTGGGTTATGGGGAGCTATGAGCTCTCTTCGAATCCCTTCTGCACTGCAGAAATCCTTGAACTCGCCAAAGATGTATTCACCACCATTGTCACTCCTAAGAGCCTTCACCTTCTTTCCCGATTCCTTCTCGACCAGTGCTTTGAACTCATAGAACTTTTAGTATGTCTCGCTCTTCTTCTGCATGAAGAAGATCCAACACTTTCAAGAGAAATCATCAACAAAGATCACATAGTACCTATTCTTTGCTGTCGAAGCTACTGAGAAAGGTCCACACACATCTGTGTGAATTCTCTCAAGGATCGTCGTGGCGCGACTATCCTTCTCGTGAAAGGCGGCTTTCACAAATTTTCCCAAAGTACACCCCTTGCACTGATCTGACTGCGCAAGAGTGCCTTTAGGAAGCCCAGTAGAAATCTGCTGCAGTATCTTCAAGGCTCCATGGTGAAGGTGGCCCAATCTCCGGTGCCACAACTCGCCATCATCCCCGCTCACCACTCCTTTTGCCTTGCATGCCATTGCTGAGAAGCCATCTACATGCAACTGATAAATTTTCTTGACTCGAACCCCTATCTTCTGGGTTTCTCCTGTTGTCTTACTACGACAGGAAAGCCTTTCCCTCGCTGAAAACAACATCATATCCCTTGTCTTCTAACATCGCCACAGAGATAAGATTCTTCTTCAATCCTGGAACATGCATCACTTCCTTCAATATGAAGGGTTTACCAAACTCCCTCTCAAAGGAAATGGTACCGATACCGGTCGCACTGTATCTACCATCATCGCCCATCTCGATGTGCACTCCAAGATCTTTCTCATCCAGATCAGAAAACAAATCTCGATCTCTTGTCATGTGAAAAGAAGCACCACTATCCAAGAACCATATCGATCCCATCACACTTGATACCAAGCATGCGATCAATGAAAAATCCAGCTCAAACTGTGAGGCTAAGGCCTCTCCCGATGCAGATCCAGCAACTTGCTTATTTTTCTTCTTCTGCGGACAATTTGTGGCATAGTGTCCGTGCTGGTGACAGTGAAAGCACTTCACCTTGGACATGTCCTGCCTCTTGCCTTTTGCACTGGAATGAGAAGCTTTATTGTTCTTCCCTTCTTTGCTTTGGCAACCAAAGCAAAATTTTCTTCATCAGTTGCCTTTGATGAAGATCCATCCTTGGTATTCCGCCTGATCTCCTCTTGCACAAGATCCGACCAAAGTCTCTCCCATCCTGGTAATTTCTCCCGACCATTGACAGAGTCCTGATAGGAATGCCAACTCTTCGGAAGACCAAGGAGAGCCAAGCTCACCAAGTCCTCATCATCGACAGTCACCCCCACACTTCCCAGCTCATCTCGGCATTGAGTGAACTTCGTGAGATACTTGGGCATACTATCGCCTTTCTCACACTTTATGTTTCTGAGTTTATCTTTGAGCACCAACTTCCTCTGGTCGCTCTTGCTTTGGAATAGATCTATCAACGCTTTCCACATCAAGTATGGAGAAGCCTTTCCATGGAGGCTGGACACAATGTGATCCTTCACGCCCTCCAATAGAATCCTTCAACACTTTGTTGTCTTCTTTTGCCAATCACCAACTTGAGCAGCATCAGTAGGTTTTGGGACATCTGCTTCTATGAACTCCTTCAACCCATTGTCATCTAACACCGCCTCCATCCTATCCTTCCATGCAATATAGTTCGAGCTGCCTTCAAGGGCATACTCCAATCGCAATCCATTGAAAGACATTTCAACTTTGACACCAAGAAAACATTGCTGCAAATTCGAATTCCACCAGCTCAAAACTCAACCGCTTCTGATCTAAAATTCGTGAGAACAAAGTATTTCTTGTACAGAGATCAACTGTATGGACATTCACTGGATATATCACCTTCCAAAAGAAGGATGAATCCAGAGGCTACCTGGCCCGATTACAGACTCTGCCTGAAGAAATAAAATGTAAACACTTTCTGAATAATAGATCCGATGATCAACTCTGCTTTGATACCATGTAGAAATTTTGAATAATTTAACACATATTCACAAAGATTATCCTGATTATACACTATTGTGGAATGCATGCATAATACATAACCTCCTCTACGTTGATCAATTCAATTTGCGAAATTAGAAACAATCGCATGTGCACATTGATACATCAAACACACATATCAACACAGTATGTAACCCGGGGAAAGCATACAGCTGAAAACCCCACACTATCTATATATTATATGATAGAGAACATGTAACAATACATAGTACAATACTCCTCGCAAGTACTCAGTACTATCTCCACCTGTTACACACAAACTAGCTCAGATCTAAATCATGCACTGGCTCAAATCTCCTCCGCTGCTTGCCTGCCTCTACTGCGCAATACCTGTGAACAATAGGAATGATCCAAGCTCATTTTGCCTTTGTTTGTATTGTGCAATCCTCATTGGCAATCTCCATGCATTGATTGTGCAAATCTCATGCACAACTATAGTCACAACTGATAGCAATCTCAACCTCTAACACTTGTCTCCACTGAACTGTACATGCACTGACATGCACTGAGTTAACTGATGTATTCTTTAGTTGCTTTATGAGTTAATAATTAGTGAATTAATTAATAACTAATTCACACCACTCAAAATTAGTCTATTTTTCAGTTAGAATAAATACAACTAGTTCAACTAAGTCAAACTGAACACAACTCCATCAACTCCACTGTCAACTCCACCAAACTCAATCACTTGAGTTCTAACTGAAGTCCCGCATGAAATAGCTCAACTAAACCCATGAGAAACTCATATTTCCTTCTGGCAGCTGCATGTGCCACATCTGTAGCTCGAACTGAAGTGCTCCAAGAGGATAAGATAATGTTTATAGTCCAAATATTATTATGAGCTAATAATATTTGACTGTTCTATATTTAGACTTGGCAGTCTATAAATAGACTCCGCCCATATGTTTAAAAATAGAAGTCCATATATTTTTACCAACATGACCAATCATCCACAAATAGCATCCTGCAACTCATAGACTATGATCCATATGTCTAAAAATAGACATAGTCTAAAAATAGACTTTGCGCCAAAAATAGCCTGCGGGCCCACTTAGTGAAGGCGACTTCATTTCACTAAGCTCCATCATCTTGTTGCATTTTCAACATAAACAACAGAAAGCCTTCGACACCTTGAAAGAAAAGATTAGTACAACACCAGTACTAGCACTACCTGATCTTCAAAGACCGTTTGAGATCCAAACAGATGTCGGTGACTATGCCATGGGAGCAGTGTTGACACAGCACGGTAAACCCATATGTTATCATTCTAAGACATTTAATTCTACAGTGGTTAACTATCCTACATATGATAAAGAATTGTATGCATTAGTACAGAGTGTGAAAAAGTGGACACATTACTTAATGGGCAAAGAGACAGTAATACATACTAATCATCAACCACTTCAATATCTACACTCCCAAACTAAGTTGCAGCAATCAAGACACTATAGATGGATGGGTTTTCTACAACATTTTCATTTAGTCATCAGGTATAAAAAAGGCATACACAATAAAGTTGCAGATATGTTATCTAGACCCATTATAAAAGCATCTTCTATACTTAAGCATAATTTTGTGTTACATGAGAGCTACATTGAACAATATGCTCAAGATATAGACTTTAAAGATGTATATGAAACTTTAAGTCAAGGCAAACGAGTAGAAGAATTGGATTATCATGTAAAGGACCGACTCCTATATTATTGTGGGAAGTTATGCATTCCACAAACTGAAAGAGCAAAGATAATTCGAGAAGCACACACTTCTCTAATATCAGGTCACTTTGGGGTAAGTAAAATAGTTTCACAGCTACAAAGATTTTGTTATTGGCCAAAAATGAACGAGACAATTTCTAGATATGTAAGAGGGTGTACTATGTGTGCTAAAAGCAAGCCCAGCAATAGAAAACTAGGCTTGTACACTCCGTTATCAATTCCTTATCACCCTTGGGAAAGTGTTTCCATGTATTTTGTTGGAGGACTGCCTAAATCTAGGAAAGTTCATGATTATTTGTATGTTGTTGTGGATAGGTTTAGCAAAATGTGTATTTTGATACCTTGTAATAAATAGATTACAACTTGTTATCACCCAGGTTGTTCCCTTTGACTCCCAAGGGAATACATCCAGGGTAACCACTAACCAATCTTTAGATTACAGCTTCTAGCCAAACTGTAATCAGAGAGGGCTCTCTCTTTAAGGTTTGTCTCTGTTTTGTGAAGATTTTAGGCTAGTTATGAGTTCAGGGTTTTGGTTTTATGTTTTGGTTGAGAGATGTCTTTCTGTACCTAAGGTGGAAGACTTCAGGCAGTATTAGTTCATTGGGCAATGGAGTCTGTGGCTCCAAGTGTCTGAAATATTGAGTTGAGTTGCTGAAACTGCAGGGCCATTTAAATACTTCATGAAACAAAATTGAAATTGTGATTATGAAGTGTGTTTAACCAGTGAAAAGCAATTAAGATTTTTCCACTAAGCTGGGGGTGTAAGAAAGAGATATATTGCACAGGAGAAAACTTGAATTCCTGAAACAACAATCGCTGTGAAAGATATAGTTTGGAGGTGCAGTAGTTAAGAATTACACCTTATGACTATAACTGAAGAAAAACATTTATAACAACATAGATTGAGTTCAGGGTATTCTGTGAATAAATCCTGGAACTATTCTTTTTCTTTGCCATTAACTATGAAACACAGAAACATGAATGAGCTATGAAAAGATAACAAAAACACATAACGAAGAGTTTTTAAGGAGAACTTATTGTGCCATGAAGTACGCAGGAATCCTGTAATATTCAACAAAACACCACAATGCCTCAGATAACTCAGAGCTTTGGAAATTCCATCAGCTTTTGTATTAATACTCTGGAAATTTACAGCATAAGAAACTCTAGAAGAGAAATCAACAACAACCCCTGCAAGCTTATGCGAGGGGGAATATATACAATTGGTCATACAAAATATCTGAAGCGTTGAGTCATCTCAGAAATAAATACGTTCACCAACTATTACAGAACAGCAGATAAGAAAGTTATTACAGCTTTGAATACAAAATAAATGCTCTTTAATTTTGTCAGAAGACTTTTTGACCTTTGGAGGCCACTGAGTCGGTTGAACGCTCTGTTTTAATGCTGGATAATATGTCTTTATGTCCCTGTCATCCTGTAGACTTCTCGGCCCTGTCATCCTGTGACTGTCAGTGCTGCTTTAGTGGCCGAGTAGATTTGCTGAGTTGGCTCAGCCCATTTTTCTCCATACATGCATGAATTCATCAACTTTTTCCTGTGCATGATGACTTATGTATTTTAATGAAAAAACTTGATTACAGGCTCTTGTTTACAGTATTAACTGTATCATTTTAGTCCAAAATTCTTGTGTGGGCAATTGATGTCTCAGAATTGCCTCTAAGGTCTCATCTGCCTCTGTGTATTTGTAGAAGTTTGGAGGCACTTCAAACAAATGTTTAATTTCATTCATAATGAAAAATAAGTTCTCTACCCTGTTATAGAGACTTTGTCCAGATGCTGGCCCTGGTTCTTCTGAAGTACTGGGTCTTTCAGTGATCTGATTAGCAACAAATGTATTGACCCTTTTGGCATAATTCTCATGTGAAAATAGTCTCCCTACGCTGTTCAGTAAGCTAGGAAGACCTCTGCCCTGTAGTACTGTAAACTTGTCCATGAACTTATTTACCTCTGTCTGCATGTCCTGGCTTCTTCTTTCCAGTGTTTGTACCAGGTTTCTTAGTGTAAGGACCCTCTTTATAAGCTAGATGGTTTCAGTTCTATTTGGAATTCCCATTGCTGACAGCTGAGCACTTGTTCTGTTATTAAGCACATTAATCATTCTATTGGCAACCTCAGGCATATTGCCTAGAGATGCCCTTGCTCTCTGGTTTTCCCTATGTGCTTTCCCTATGAGCTCCATCTACTCATGAATGGTCTCAATGTATTGCCATTGATCAGTGATTGATTGGCCAATGTTGGCCCATAAAACTGTCTTAAGCTCAGCTATCACTTTGTCAAGTGTGAGCTCCTTCTCCAGCTCCTTTATCTTCTCCTTAAGGGCCTTTATTTCCCTTCCTTTTTCTGCTACAGTCTGCTTGGATTTATCATATTTTTCATTGAGCTTAGCCAAATTCTCCCTGGCTTCATTTAGCTCTGCCATTTGGGCCTCTAAGGCCTGAATTTCATTCTTGAGCTTCTGCATATCCAGGCTTGGAGCCTGCTCTGTTGTTGGTGCTGGTGCTGATGTAGATGGTGCTGCCTGTTCTATCTGTTCAGTGGGAGGAGCAATAGTTTGAGGAGGTTCCTCAAGGTTAATTATCTCTGGAGGAGGTTGAGATGTTTGGCCTCCTTCCTTCTGTTATAGTGCTGCCTGCAGTGCAACATCTGATTCTCCCAATTTTTCTTGTGTCTGGATCAGCTGTTTATATAATGATACCAGCATAGCTGCTGCATCTTGATCATGCCTCAGCTGGGCAACTTCTTCAGTTTGTGGGTGAATGGTTGCTGGGATCTTAATCATTTTCTTCAATGCTGCCATATCTGCATCCCTCAATTTCAACAGTGCTTGTACGGCCTTGATGTCCTTGGGATCATGCCCAAGTTCTATGATGATATCCTCCAATGCTTTGATTCGGTTGTCTTTTTCCTGGGAGGATGCTCTCTCCAACTCAAGTTGGGCAGTTGTGTTGTTTAGGCTATTTTTTAGACTGTAGTTCACTAATGTTTTGTCTGCCAAGGAGGCATACACCATCTCACCCGTTTGCTTATGCAATTCAATCTGATCCATCGGGTGGATGTCCTTGGCAAGGACCTCAAGATTGGTCCTTAAGTAGTCTACAGGTGACTGTGGCTGCAACGCAGTTGGCATAAAGTGGCTCATGATCATTTTGCCCTCTTGGACATCATATGCAGACATTAATCTCTACTGGTTAGTGGGAGCCATCTTTAACAAATGATTGTACAGCTGTATTCTTATTGGCTCATTCCTCTTCTTTATATCGATGAACTGTTGTTTGATGCCTAGTTCACCTCCCCTTTGCTGGCTTGAGGAGCTAACTTCTCCTCCCACTGTCCTCTCTTGTTCCTACTGGAAGGAACTTGCCGAAGCTTCCATGCTTGGTGTGCCCATGCCCAAATATTGCCCTATAGGCATTTCTTCTTCTGAGAGGGGATTCATTCTGTGCCTCTTCTCTCCTTGATTTGTGGATGTTGTGAGGGGAGTCTCTCTGTCCCTCTTCCTATTTCTGTCCTCATTTTGTGGAGTTTGGAGGACCGAGGCCTCCACTGTAGTCTCCTGCCTAGGAGGTAGAGTGTCCTGAGCCTGCTTCCCTGTGGATATCGGGGCTTCTAATGTTTGTTCTTGCTGCTCTGATTGCTCTTTTTCTTGCTTCCCCTCTTGTTGTTGCTGTACCTGTTGCTGTTGCTGCACCTCTTGCTGCTGTACCTCCTCATGAGGTGGCTGCTCTGGCTCCATCTCTTTCTCTTTGCCTTTGCTGGAAGTTTGATCAGTAGCTTTGGCTGCTTGCTGATGTGCTGTAGAGGATGAGGCAGCTGCTCCCACTTGAGTGCCTGGAAGAGCAAATACCTGTGAACAAAGCTCTAAGTCAGCCAACTTTTGGAGATTTTTTACTGCTCTTTGACTTAGTTCTTCTTGTGTGGCAGCCTCCTCTAAGGTGCCTTTCCTCCACTTTATTTGATTTGCATATTTTTCTATGTGAGGCAAACTTAAGTGGTCATAACTGGCCAGCCTATATCTGATCCTTCTTAAACTTATGAAATGATTGGGGTCGTATGGTTTCCAAAGGAAGCTGGTCTGTAAGCCAAGGGCTTCTAGCATGCTATCTGCTTCTTGCCAACCTTCCTCCCTTTTATTGTAAATGAAGTGGCCTAATTGGTTTCTGACTTTGAGTTGTGCTTTCTTGCCTTTGCTTGAAAAATGGAGTACATCAGCATTCCCAAATTGCCTGAAGTATTCAAGGGCAAACAATCTCATAGGCACATATTTGGGTAATCTGTATGGGGGCAACTCACACCCATATATCCTGATAACTGTGTGGTTTTGGTAATAGTACCAATCCCCAATGCTGTATACCTTAGACAACTGAAGAATCCTCTGCATCTCATCAGTTAGTCTAGGAAGAGGTGAGCTCAGAAGCAGAGACATGGCTGGGTGGATGAAAAGGTCTATAAACTTACAATAAGTGTATGGAGAACAAGATCTGCAGTGGAAAACAGAGGACCAATAGACTACTGACCTTGGATTGTCTTGCGCATCCACTCTTTTCACAACAAAAGGAAATTTCTCATGTTGATAATACAAGATTAAGTGGTAGATATAGGAGGTGTATCTGAACACCCTTTCTCTTGACAAGTTCATCAATTGCTCATGTATTTTATCGGATATGTAAGTGGAATAGTCATAACAGATTGGGGACTTGCCAGGGGAAAACATGAGCATCATCACCAGCACAGTTTTATCAACAAACTCAATTGAATTGTAGCCCAATATGGGACTAATCATATCTACAAGGTCTCTGCCCAATTGATTGAGGTATACATGAGAAATGGGAGGGTACCTCACAGTGTCAGAGTCAATGTACAATTGATTTAGCTTGGTGACCTGAGCATCTGTCATTTTAGCTCCTTGCTTTATCAGATCTATCAATGATAAAGGGACCAATTTCTTATCAGTATTGAAGTGCAGCATCTCTCTGATGGATTCATGGGTAACATAAAAAACAACTGAGCCTGAAGGGTCAAGCACAGCCCTCTGAGTGGGGTCATAGCAGTCAACACATAGGTGGATTAGGTCAGGGAACTGGTTGACCTGAGGGAGCTTGAAGATTGGGAGGAAAGAGTCCCAAATGCCCAATACATCTGTTCCACACTCATGCTTAGTCTTCAATTCATTTATCAAGTGGATGTGGTACTTGCTATGCATTAGCATTTCCTCTGATGTTTGATAATCTAGATCTGCTAATGCTTTCCACTCCAACTCTCTCTGAGGGGCATTTAATGGAGCAATATTCAAGGCCACAGGTGCTACCGGTGCATCCATGGTTACTTTAGGACTCTGTTTGTAAGTGAACTGGTGTTACTGAACAGAGCGACACAGAGGAGTTTTTCTTGGACCAGAGAAGTGACTTACTGAGGAACAGAGGGTAGAATGGCAGTGGCAGTAATTGAAACAGTGCACAAAGCACTACTAGAGTAAATGCTTGGCCTTAAAAACTCTCTTCACGGTGAATTATAGCAGCTTGGGTTTCAAGTCCACGAATGCGCGGACAGATTGCAGGTTTGGTAAAAACTTGGATAAACAAGGCTCTGTAGGTGAATTTCGGTTCAACAGTTGAAAATGAAGGCTGGCCACCGGGGATTTGCTGGTGAATATCAGCTTGCTCACTCTTTTAACTTTGTTTCAGACAATTATGGACACAACCGAGCGCAGGGGAGGTAAATTTGATAAATACCTGGTAAATTTGCTTGGCAATGGTGACAAATGCAGGTGGATTTGGCGCGCCAACGGTCTCCTGGTTGATTTCAGCAAGTTGGCAACGGATTGGTCGTAAAATGCATGCAGAGGTGAGCAACAGTCGTTTTTAACAAAAGTGACAAAAAACACGATTTTCGGCAAAATATGGACTTTTTGGGATTTTGGCGCTTTTTTTGGATGACGTCAGCGTGATGTCATCAGGTGGGGTCAAGGTCGGGTGACGTCAGCATGATGTCATTGGTTGACGTGGCGGCCTGTGAGAGGTCCACGGGGACGCATAGGTGGCGGATGTGTCGGAGTGCTGGCGGACGGGGGCGCTGATGCGGCAGTTAAGTGGCCTGACGCGGGCATGACGCAGCAATGACGTGGGCCCTACGTGGTAGTGACGTTGGCATGGCGGGTTCACACAAAACCAGAAATGGTAAGCGGTATGATATCACACCGCTCTTTATACGGAAGCGGGATTGTCAGAGGGCGACCCGATAAAATTTGGGGGTGATGGGTGGCAGAGGCCTGACGTCACCCTCTGACAAATTTCGGAAGCTAACTTACGGACGTCGGGCCCGATCCGATATGCATGTGGGCCATCCGATGAAAAGAGCCAGATCTGACGGCCGACGGATCGCCAAGGTGCCAGGATAATACGGAAGGGGGCGGGGAATAAAATAATATTTTCTTTGGAATACGCGCCCGGCGGGGACCTTTGGAGTTTGGCGAATTTGTATGGTTTTTTCAATGTATTTGTATGAAAATATGTATTGCGCCAATACTTTGGGTAAAACGGAAAAGTGGGTTATTTTGGTGTATTTTACAAATAAAGTGGGTTATGGGTAATAATGGGTTTTTCACAGGGTTCTTTTGCAAATGAAGGGTTAAATGGTTTAAATGACTTCTGAAAGGGGAAAAAGGGGTAGGGTTCGGGTTCTTAAACTGACCAGATGTCACTTTAATCCCTGACTGTGAACATATGGCTATAATGCCAAAGGGGAAGGGATATTTATAAAATGCTTGGGTTTTATACACCATAGTGTTTATAATAGTAAGGGAAAGGGGAACATAGGGGATTTAGATAATAAGAGGTTAGGGATTAATATGAGTGGAAGAAGTGAATGAGAAGGGATAACAGTAAGTTTATATGAAATCAACTTAGCTTAGGGAGTAGATCAAAATGAAAAGAATTTTAGACAAGAAATGTGGCTCTTTAAAAAACCAAGAACCAACACAAGACCTTGACTTCTTTCATGAACACAACTGGTGAAGGGATGTTAATAATGAATGTGAAGGGGGAAACAGGAAGTTAGACATGCTCCTTTGCTTTGCTGCAACATGATGGAGAAGAGGACCTTCTCTATCCACTGATGTTCCTTTTATAGTAGGTTACCAAATATTCAATTGTAAGGAATGACATTTCTGCAACCCCATCTGCCTACCCATCTATTTGTCTAGCATTTTTTGTTTCTTCATGGAGGGTGCACTTAGACTTGCAGACCCTTATGTGCCTTTTCTTTTCTTTTGGCTTTTTCTTTTGATTTTCTATCTAAGGCTACCCTTATTGCTTCCAAGGTCCCAGATTAAGCAGTTGGGCACCTTCATTCTCTACCTAACTATTGGTCTGCCAAGATTAAACAGTTTGGACAGACTTCTTTCTCTATTCTATAACAAAAATTGAAACATGGCATGATCCAGATTAGGCTGTTGGACCATCCATCAAAAATTGAGTCAACATCAGGCTATGTACACACCTTGTTTCCTCTTGGAAATATGGGATCTTTGCATCACCAAAGCAGAGCATATTTGGTACTTCCATTTTCCAATCATGAAATATGAAACCTATTGGTATAGGTAGCTAACAGTGGCTCCACATGGGGATGGTTTTTCCATTTGAAAGACCAAGAACAGTAGGTCAGAATGCCTTGGCCCTTGACTTCTTGTATCAAAACTTGGAATATTCTTCTTTGAATTCTCCACACTATGCCCTTCCCATCTTAGTAGGTCTCTGAAATTATTTGCCTTTTGCTGATAACTGACAAAACTTTAAAAAACTACATTTTAACATGTTAACAGAAAGTAATATATACAGCTGAATATGTACAAGGGATACTTAGGTTGCACTCATGGATAGTAGTCAAAATGGTTCTTCAACATCCTGCCATTCACAGGACCTTCATCCAAATCAGCTTCATCAAGACTTTTAAGGAAGTAAGTATTGTTTCCTTGTACTGCTTGAACAGCAAATGGTCCTCTCCAAAGGGAATCAAATTTTCCATGTTTTCCCTTATCTTCCCTTCTTGAATCCCACTTGAGGACTTTGTCACCGATGTTAAAATCTTCTGCCTTGGTCCTTCTATCAAAAGCTTTCTTTAATTTTTCTTGTAAAACTTGAACTCTGCTGAAAACTTGGTCTCTAGTTTGCTGCAAACATATTATTTGATTGATCCTTCTTTGCATGTCATTGGGCTCAGCTTGACTTTCTTGAAGCAGTTTCATAACAGGAACCCCCAGTGATGAAGGAAATTTGGCTTCCAATCCATAGACTAATTCATATGGGCTGACCCCAATTGATCTCTTGGTTGTTAGTCTATCTGCCCATAAAGCATTGACCAGCTTCTTATGCCAATTCTTCTTATTTTCTTCCAACATTTTCTTTATGATGTTTATGAGGCTTTTATTTGATGATTCAGCAAGGCCATTTCCTTGGGGATAGTATGCAGTAGAATGGCCCAAGGTAATGTGAAATTTGTGGCAGAATTTCACCATCTTTTTAGATTTGAAAGCAGCAGCATTGTCTGTTATTATCTTATCAGGACAACCAAATCTAGCAAGGATATTGGTCTCAAGGAACTAAATGATAGTGGAATCATTTGCTTGTCTGCATGGGACAACTTCAATCCATTTAGTAAAGTAGTTTGTAGCTGTTAGAATCCATCTATGTTGGCCTGAAGATGAGGGATGAATTTCCCCAATGAAATCCAAGCCCCGTTGTTGAAAAGGTCTCTCTGTTGCAATAGGTCTCAAAGGAAGTGGCAGTAACTTTCTCTTTCCCTCAAATACTTGGCATTTATGACATGAAGTTGTAAATTTCTTGGCATCAGAGAAAACAGTGGGCCAATAGTAACCAGCCCTCAGTATCTTATCCACGGTGGACTTCCAATACAAGTGTCCACCACAATCACCTGCATGAAATTCTTTTATGATATTGTTAGTTTCACTCTCAATCAAGCAGTTTAACAATATACCCTCATGGTTTTTCCAAAGTAAATTACCATCCATGACACAAAATCTTGAAGCTTTCATTTTTAGGAACCTACACTTAGTTCTGGACAATCCTGGTGGAGCACACAGGTTTTGCAACACATAACATATATCAGAGTACCAAGGGGATTGTTCAAAGGCTATATTGATCTTTGGAGTCACCAGCTCCGGTTCATTGTCCAGCTGGTTTATGTCTAAGGCTTGGAAGTTTGTTTCCGACATTAACTTGGCCAAACCTTGCCCTTTTATCAGTTTTGTAGGTTTTATTTCAATGTCAAATTCTAAAATGTTAGCAATCCATTTTCCTCTTCTGCCCTCTAAGTTCTCTTGAGTGAGTATGTCTTTCACAATGGGACTTGGCACATAAGCTATAACATGGGAGTATAGGATATAAATCCTAAAGTCTTTAATGGCTTTGACCAAAGCATATGCTTGCTTTTCCATGATCTGATATTTCAGGGGTGCATCTCTGAGAGCTCTACTAAAGAAAGCAATAGGCCTATCATTTCCTTGGTCATCTTTTTGTAATAAGACAGCAACAATAGTATGCTGGGAGGCAAAAGAGAAAATGATAACCTCTTTGTAAAATTGTGGATTTGTTAAGACTGCAGTTTGGGTAAGGGCCAATTTTATTCCTTCAAAAGCTTGATTTGCTTCTACTGTCCATTTTACTTTAGAATCCTTTTTAAGCATGCTATTGAGTAATCTGCTCAATTCTGCCAAATTTGGGATAAATCTCCTTAGGAAGTTGATCTTCCCCAAGAATGCTTGTAATTCTTTGATGTTTCTTGGGTGGGGGATTTGCAAGATAGCTTGTATTTTGTCTGGGTCAATTCTAATGCCATCCTTTGAAATGATATGACCTAACAGCTTACCTTCTTCCAAACCGAATAGGGACTTCTTGGGATTCAAGGAAATTCCATATTTCCTACATGTTAAGAAGATCTGCCTCAAATGCTTCAAGTGTTCTTGGTCAGATTTTGAGAAAGGTGTGAGGTCATCTAAATTAATAACAAGGAAGTCATGGATCTCCTTGGCAAAAGCAATATCCATTTCTCTTTGAAATGTTGCCCCTGCATTTTTCAATCCAAAAGGCATTTTTACATATTTGAAAGTTCCCCAGGGGGTTGTGAATGCAGTTTTGTCTTGATCATCAGGGTGCACTAGGATTTGATTAAAGCCTGAGAATCCATCAAGTAATGAGATCCTTGAAGCTCCTACCACTCTTTGGAGAATGTGATCCATCTTAGGTAAGGGATAGTTGTCTTTGAGGGACACTTGGTTTAGGTTTCTAAGATCAACACAAAGTCTTATCTCACCAGTTTTCTTTCTTGTGGGCACCAAATTTGAGATCCAATCAGAAAACCTGATTGGTGCTATGATACCAGCTTTAAACATTTTTTGTACCTCTTTCTCAATTGAAGGGAGAAGCATGGGATTGATCCTTCTCAATTTCTGCTTAAATGGCTTTTGATTAGGCTTGAGAGGGATGGTGTGTTGGATAACAGAGGTGTCATAGGATTTTAAATCCTCATAACTCCATGCAAAGACATCTTGGAACTCTTTGAAGAGATCAATGTATTTGGGCTTCTGATCAGGAGGTAAGGACGCAGACAATTTTATTATCTTGGGTTTCTCAATGGTTCCAATGTTGCATTCTTCAATGGCAGAATTAAGGGGCTGCATTTTTGGTTTTCTAGGGACATCATTTGAGTCAAAAATATCCTCTAATGGAGTTAGGCCTGTTGGAAGAAAATTGTCTTTCAGCTCTATGATTTTAGCCTCTGCACCAGCTATTTCTTCACAACTGATTTGTTGAATTTATTGTATGCTGTCTTTGTTAAAAATTGTTGGATGTAGCATTTGGTTAGCTGTTTTGGGTGATATTGCCTTGTGGTTCTGTTGATCTAGTATTTGTGATTGACTTGCTCCCTCAGTGTCAATATCTAGTCCTGCAAACTCTTGTTGCAAGGTCAAGAAATTATTTATTTGTGTATCATCTTCAAATACTTGCCAATCTTTAACATTGCTTGGGACAGAAGGTCGCTGTAAAACAATGCTTAGGTTCAAAAGGCAGCTTGCAGGTACTTGCAAATGTGGCCAAACTATGAGCATGAAGATTATGGGTTCCAGGGATTTTGGTGATTTGAAATTCAGTGAAGGAGTTTAGTATTTCAGCAGCAGCAGACCTATAAGATCTCAACCTTTTGTCATTAGTGACAAAATTTCCCTTTACTTGTTGGATAATTAAGTCTGAATCTCCCATGATTGAAACCTTTGTGGCTTGTAAGGATTTTACCAGTTTGAGGCCTAGTAAAAGAGCTTCATATTCTGCCATGTTATTAGTGCATCTGAAATTTAGTCTATAAGCTCGACCTTCTGCATGACTGTTTAGTTCATTATGTATCCAAACTCCTGCTCCTGCCCCTAATTTGTTGACTGACCCATCAAATTCAAGGAACCATAGGATTTCTTGTTCTAGGGGAGACTTAATAGCTTCTCTGTAATCTGGAATTGTGAGTTGAAGTTCTGGTTTTTCATTTAGTTTGTCTTTTAGGACAGTCTCATCACTTGATTGCATCAGCTTGATTTCTAGAGCAGCAGCTTGTTCATAAATGTCCTGATCTTGTTTGAGTGTCTTGGTTTCCTCATCATTTACAGGGCCTGAATTATCATTGAAGAGAATGTATGAATCTATATCAGAATGGACAGCATATATGGGAAAATTTTGAGGTTTTTCTTCACTGCTGACCATGTATTTCATGAGTGTTTCTCTGTATAGTCTCTTTGGTTGCCCAAAGACAGAGATAGTGGCATATGACATGTCTAACTGCAAGGAACCTTGAAGTTTAGCTCCCCATGATCTTGATAACAACATTCCATACTTAGGTGGGATATCAGCAACTACAACATCCATCAAGATTGTCTTATTGGGATATTGGACGAGTGAGACACAGAGATCTTTTATGAGACCTAAACACTTAACTTGGCTGGAGTCAAATGAGAATAGGTCCTTGTATGGTCTTGTAATATCTAGATTTAATCTTTCCATGACTGATTTGGGCATCAGGTTGTGGGAAGCGCCTGAATCAAACATTGCATTGTGTAATACCTTGTCATGAACATGCAGACTGACATAAAAAGGTAAGATTCCTGTAACCGCTGTCTTTCCATCAACCTCTGGACCGAAAAGTAGTTCAGGGGTGTCATCCAGTACATTGACATCATCTTTGTTATGGGTAAGCTGAAGGGATCTCTTGATTTGTTGTTTATAGATGTCATGTTTAGCCAGCTCTGAGAGAGGAATGGCTATTTTCAGTTTTCCAATTTCAGCTTCTAAATCAAAAGGTTTTTCAGATTGGGTTTTAGTGTTCTGGTCAACAACCTTTTCCTTCTCAATGGACTCCTTAGAGCTATGTTCCTAATTATCATTTTGATCTTGAGGCTTATCCTTTTTACTTGTCTTTTGAGAAATGTTTCTTGGGTTATGTTGGAAGGGTGTTGTATCTACTGGTTGTTGTTTTGAGGGGGATGTTTCAGTTATTTCCTCAACTGTTACTTCCTTTGAGATTGGATCAGTTTTGTCAATTGGCTCTGTGACAATAGCCTTCTTAGGTTGTGGGGTATCCTTTGTTTTGTCAGGTTGTGTCACATTTATTGTCCTACTCCTCAATTTATATTGCTTGTGAACTTCATAAACAGCTGTATCATATCCTTGTTTGAAATCAAATGACTCACCTGATTTGGTTTGGAACTGCTTGATGTCATCATCTTTATGATCTTCCTGTGTTAAAAAGACTTGATTTTCACCATCCAAACCCATTAGATTAATGTGAGGGTCTTCATTGGGTTCACTTGATGTAGAAGCCTCAGCATAATTCTCTTGGAAAGGGGGTCTGACATGTTGGTCAGGATCAGTCCTTCCAATATTGGGATTTTGAGTTTTTCTAAAATTTTGGTTTCTTACATTGCTTGTTTGCCCTTCCCATGATGACTTTCTTTCTATGGTTTCCACTCTGTCCCCAAGTCTATCCATACCTTTGATGATTGCATCTAACTTCTGCTCAAATGCTGAGGGTTCTTCTTTAAATGTAGTTCTTCTTTGAGTTCTTGCCCTATTTCTTTTGGCAATCAAATTTGCCTCTACACTTACTGCTATGTCTTGCATATCTGCCAAAGTAGCAGGGGCTCTTTCTCTCAATTGATATGCCATATCAGCATCAAATCCATCGGGGAACTTAATTAATGCTAGATCAGGTGGTGGTCTAAGGTTTTGAGGAATGGCACTATAGACAGAATTGAATCTAGTGCAATAGTCCGAAACAGTTTCTTGTGGACCCCTCTTTATGGTGTCATATTCAGATAGAATGTGCAGAGGGTCTTTTTTCTTTTCCCATCTGTTTAGAAAGGTCTGGTAAAGAGCACCCGAATTAGCTATAGAGTTTGGTGCCAATGCCCTGAACCAAGTTCTTACTTCACCTGTCAGACTTTGTACAAAAATTTTCATCCTTACATCATCATCATCTATCTCATAGTTTTCAAAGTAGTCTTGCATTTTCTTAGTATGCTGTAAGGCAGTGTATGTACTGGTTCCATCGAAATAAGTTATTTTTCCTTGGTAATCCTGAGGCATGGCCCCAGGATTGTTAGGCAGCTGAAGGGGTGCATAACGATTTGCCATATTTGGTGGGATAGGTGGGACAACTGGAACAACAGGAACAACGATAGCAGTTTGAGTGTTAGGTGTTGCCAATATATTTTGTGAAGTGGATGATGAAGAGGGGGAGGAATGAGTGGTATGGAGGTGAATAGTAGGTTTAGCAGGGGTGGGGATAAAGCTATGCTGGGCTACCTCAGGGATAGTTTCAGGAGACTACTCCCATTCCTCTTGGATTTTATGAGTTTTATGGATCAAATTGGGGTTATCAAAAACAGGAGGAGGATTTGGGTCAGGATTTGACCTAGTGTGCCTTGTTTTCCTTTTAGGAGCCAGCTTCTGAACTTCTTTTTGAAATTTTCAGGATATTTTTAGAATTGTTTCAAGGGACTGCTCAGGTTTTTAGAACCACTGTCTAGGGACAGACAACAGTTGAAAAATATGCTCTCCCCAGTGGAGTCGCCAATTATGTTATCACCCAGGTTGTTCCCTTTGACTCCCAAGGGAATACGGCCGGGGTAACCACTAACCAATCTTTGGATTATAGCTTCTAGCCAAACTGTAATCAGAGAGGGCTCTCTCTTTAAGGTTTGTCTCTGTTTTGGGAAGATTTTAGGCTAGTTATGAGTTCAGGGTTTTGGTTTTATGTTTTGGTTGAGAGATGTCTTTCTGTACCTAAGGTGGAAGACTTCAGGCAGTATTAGTTCATTGGGCAATGGAGTCTGTGGCTACAGGTTGTCTGAAATATTGAGTTGAGTTGCTGAAACTGCAGGGCCATTTAAATACTTCATGAAACAAAATTGAAATTGTGATTATGAAGTGTGTTTAACCAGTGAAAAGCAATTAAGAATTTTCCACTAAGCTGGGGGTGTAAGAAAGAGATATATTGCACAGGAGCAAACATGAATTCCTGAAACAACAATCGCTGTGAAAGATATAGTT
This sequence comes from Pinus tabuliformis, assembly GCA_031772625.1. Lineage (NCBI taxonomy): Eukaryota > Viridiplantae > Streptophyta > Pinopsida > Pinales > Pinaceae > Pinus > Pinus tabuliformis. The sequence goes on from CM062813.1 coordinate 1,183,620,089, forward strand.
TGGAGGTGCAACAGTTAAGAATTACACCTTATGACTATAACTGAAGAAAAACATTTATAATAGCATAGATTGAGTTCAGGGTATTCCGTGAATAAATCCTGGAACTATTCTTTTTCTTTGCCATTAATTATGAAACACAGAAACATGAATGAGCTATGAAAAGATAACAAAAACACATAACGAAGAGTTTTTAAGGAGAACTTATTGTGCCATGAAGTACGCAAGAATCCTATAATATTCAACAAAACACCACAATGCCTCAGATAACTCAGAGCTTTGGAAATTCCATCAGCGTTTGTATTAATACTCTGGAAATTTACAGCATAAGAGACTCTAGAAGAGAAATCAACAACAACCCCTGCAAGCTTATGCGAGGGGGAATATATACAATTGGTCATACAAAATATCTGAAGCGTTGAGTCATCTCAGAAATAAATACGTTCACCAACTATTACAGAACAGCAGATAAGAAAGTTATTATAGCTTTGAATACAAAATAAGTGCTCTTTAATTCTGTCAAAAGACTTTTTGACCTTTGGAGGCCATTGAGTCTGTTGAACGCTCTGTTTTAATGCTGGATAATATGTCTTTGTGTCTCTGTCATCCTGTAGACTTCTCGGCCCTGTCATCCTGTGATTGTCAGTGCTGCTTTAGTGGCCGAGTAGATTTTCCGAGTTGGCTCAGCCCATTTTTCTCCATTCATGCATGAATTCATCAACTTTTTCCTGTGCATGATGACTTATGTATTTTAATGAAGAAACTTGTTTACAGGCTCTTGTTTACAGTATTAACTGTATCATTTTAGTCCAAAATTATTGTGTGGGCAATTGATGTCTCAGAATTGCCTCTAAGGTCTCATCTGCCTCTGTGTATTTGTAGAAGTTTGGAGGCACTTCAAACAAATGTTTAATTTCATTCATAATGAAAAATAAGTTCTCTACCCTGTTATAGAGACTTTGTCCAGATGTTGGCCCTGGTTCTTCTGAAGCACTGGGTCTTTCAGTGATCTGATTAGCAGCAAATGTATTGACCCTTTTGGCATAATTCTCATGTGAAAATAGTCTCCCTGCGCTGTTCAGTAAGCTAGGAAGACCTCTGCCCTGTAGTACTGTAAACTTGTCCATGCACTTATTTACCTCTGTCTGCATGTCCTGGCTTCTTCTTTCCAGTGTTTGTACCAGGTTTCTTAGTGTAAGGACCCTCTTTATAAGCTAGATGGTTTCAGTTCTGTTTGGAATTCCCATTGCTACCAGCTGAGCACTTGTTCTGTTATTAAGCACATTAATCATTCTATTGGCAACCTCGGGCATATTGCCTAGAGATGCCCTTGCTCTCTGGATTTCCCTATGTGCTTTCCCTATGAGCTCCATCTGCTCATGAATGATCTCAATGTATTACCATTGATCAGTGATTGATTGGCCAATGTTGGCCCATAAAACTGTCTTAAGCTCAGCTATCACATTGTCAAGTGTGAGCTCCTTCTCCAGCTCCTTTATCTTCTCCTTAAGGGCCTTTATTTCCCTTCCTTTTTCTGCTACATTCTGCTTGGATTTATCATATTTTTCATTGATCTTAGCCAAATTCTCCCTGGCTTCATTTAGCTCTGCCATTTGGGCCTCTAAGGCCTGGATTTCATTCTTGAGCTTCTGCATATCCAGGCTTGGAGCCTGCTCTGTTGTTGGTGCTGGTGCTGATGTAGATGGTGCTGCCTGTTCTGTCTGTTCAGTGGGAGGAGCAGTAGTTTGAGGAGGTTCCTCAAGGTTAATTATCTCTGGAGGAGGCTGAGATGTTTGGCCTCCTTCCTTCTGTTGTAGTGCTACATGCAGTGCAGCCTCTGATTCTCCCAATTTTTCTTGTGTCTGGATCAGCAGTTTATATAATGAGACCAGCATAGCTGCTGCATCTTGATCATGCCTCAGCTGGGCAACTTCTTCAGTTTGTGGGTGAATGGTTGCTGGGATCTTAATCATTTTCTTCAATGCTGCCATATCTGCATCCCTCAATTTCAACAGTGCTTGTACGGCCTTGATGTCCTTGGGATCATGCCCAAGTTCTATGATGATATCCTCCAATGCTTCGATTCGATTGTCTTTTGCCTGGGAGGATGCTCTCTCCAACTCAAGTTGCGCAGTTGTGTTGTTTAGGCTATTTTCCAGCCTGTAGTTCACTAATGTTTTGTCTGCCAAGGAGGCATACACCATCTCACCCGTTTGCTTATGCAATTCAATCTGATCCATCGGGTGGATGTCCTTGGCAAGGACCTCAAGATTGGTCCTTAAGTAGTCTACAGGTGACTGTGGCTGCAACACGGTTGGCATAAAGTGGCTCATGATCATTTTGCCCTCCTGGAAATCATATGCAGACATTAATATCTGCTGGTTAGTGGGAGCCATCTTTAACAAATGATTGTACAGTTGTATTCTTATTGGCTCATTCCTCTTCTTTATATCGATGAACTGTTGTTTGATGCCTAGTTCACCTCCCCTTTGTTGGCTTGAGGAGCTGACTTCTCCTCCCACTGTCCTCTCTTGTTCCTGCTGGAAGGAACTTGCCGAGGCTTCCATGCTTGGTGGGCCCATGCCCAAAGATTGCCCTATAGGCATTTCTTCTTCTGAGAGGGGATTCATTCTGTGCCTCTTCTCTCCTTGATTTGTGGATGTTGTGAGGGGAGTCTCTCTGTCCCTCTTCCTATTTCTGTCCTCATTTTGTGGAGTTTGGAGGACCGAGGCCTCCACTGTAGTCTCCTGCCTAGGAGGCAGAGTGTCCTGAGCCTGCTGCCCTGTGGATATTGGGGCTTCTAATGTTTGTTCTTGCTGCTCTGATTGCTCTTTTTCTTGTTGCCCCTCTTGTTGTTGTTGTACCTGTTGCTGTTGCTGCACCTCCTGCTGCTGTACCTCCTCATGAGGTGGCTGCTCTGGCTCCATCTCTTTCTCTTTGCCTTTGCTGGAAGTTTGATTAGTAGCTTTGGCTGCTTGCTGATGTGCTGTAGAGGATGAGGCAGTTGCTCCCACTTGAGTACCTGGAAGAGCAAATACCTGTGAACAAAGCTCTAAGTCAGCCAACTTTTGGAGATTTTTTACTGCTCTTTGACTTATTTCTTCTTGTGTGGCAGCCTCCTCTAAGGTGCCTTTCCTCCACTTTATTTGATTTGCATATTTTTCTATGTGAGGCAAACTTAAGTGGTCATAACTGGCCAGCCTATATCTGATCCTTCTTAAACTTATGAAATGATTGAGGTCGTATGGTTTCCAAAGGAAGCTGGTCTGTAAGCCAAGGGCTTCTAGCATGCTATCTGCTTCTTGCCAACCTTCCTCCCTTTTATTGTAAATGAAGTGGCCTAATTGGTTTCTGACTTTGAGTTGTGCTTTCTTGCCTTTGCCTGAAAAATGGAGTGCATCAGCATTCCCAAATTGCCTGAAGTATTCAAGGGCAAACAATCTCATAGGCACATATTTGGGTAATCTGTATGGGGGCAACTCACACCCATATATCCTGATAACTGTGTGGTTTTGGTAATAGTACCAATCCCCAATGTTGTATACCTTAGAAAACTGAAGAATCCTCTGCATCTCATTAGTTAGTCTAGGAGGAGGTGAGCTCAGAAGCAGAGACATGGCTGGGTGGATGAAAAGGTCTATAAACTCACAATAAGTGTATGGAGAACAAGATCTGTAGTGGAAAACAGAGGACCAATAGACTACTGACCTTGGATTGTCTTACGCATCCTCTCTTTTCACAACAAAAGGAAATTTCTCATGTTGATAATACAAGATTAAGTGGTAGATATAGGAGGTGTATCTGAACACCCTTTCTCTTGACAAGTTCATCAATTTCTCATGTATTTTATCGGATATGTAAGTGGCATAGTCATAACAGATTGGGGACTTGCCAGGGGAAAACATGAGCATCATCACCAACACAGTTTCATCAAAAAACTCAATTGAATTATAGCCCAATATGGGACTAATCATATCTACAAGGTCTCTGCCCAATTGATTGAGGTATACATGAGAAATGGGAGGGTACCTCACAGTGTTAGAGTCAATGTACAATTGATTCAGCTTGGTGACCTGAGCATCTGTCATTTTAGCTCCTTGCTTTATCAGATCTATCAATGATAAAGGGACCAATTTCTTATCAGTATTGAAGTGCAGCATCTCTCTGATGGCTTCAGGGGTAACATAAAAAACAACTGAGCCTGAAGGGTCAAGCACAGCCCTCTGAGTGGGGTCATAGCAGTCAGCACATAGGTGGATTAGGTCAGGAAACTGGTTGACCTGAGGGAGCTTGAAGATTGGGAGGAAAGAGTCCCAAATGCCCAATACATCTGTTCCACACTCATGCTTAATCTTCAATTCATTTAGCAAGTGGATGTGGTACTTGCTATGCATTAGCATTTCCTCTGATATTTGATAATCTAGATCTGCTAATGCTTTCCACTCCAACTCTCTCTGAGGGGCATTTAATGGAGCAATATTCAAGGCCACAGGTGCTACCGGTGCATCCATGGTTACTTTAGGACTCTGTTTGTAAGTGAACTGGTGTTACTGAACAGAGCGACACAGAGGAGTATTTCTTGGACCAGAGAAGTGACTTACTGAGGAACAGAGGGTAGAATGGCAGTGGCAGCAATTGAAACAGTGCACAAAGCACTGCTAGAGTAAATGCTTGGCCTTAAAAACTCTCTTCACGGTGAATTATAGCAGCTTGGGTTTTAAGTCCACGAATGCGCGGACAGATTGCAGGTTTGGTAAAAACTTGGATAAACAAGGCTCTGCAGGTGAATTTCGATTCAACAGTTGAAAATGAAGGCTGGCCACCGGGGATTTGCCGGTGAATATCAGCTTGCTCACTCTTTTAACTTTGTTTCAGACAATTATGGACACAAACGAGCGCAGGGGAGGTAAATTTGATAAATACTGGGTAAATTTGCTTGGCAATGGTGACAAATGCAGGTGGATTTGGCGCGCCAACGGTCTCCTGGTTGATTTTGGCAAGTTGGCAACGGATTGGTCGTAAAATGCATTCAGAGGTGAGCAACAGTTGTTTTTAACAAAAGTGACAAAAAACACGATTTTCGGCAAAATATGGACTTTTTGGGATTTTGGCGCTTTTTTTGGATGACGTCAGCATGACGTCATCAGGTGGGGTCAAGGTCGGGTGACGTCAGCATGACGTCATTGGTTGACGTGGCGGCCTGTGAGTGGTCCACGGGGACGCATAGGTGGCGGATATGTCGGAGTGCTGGCGGACGGGGGCGCTGATGCGGCGGTTAAGTGGCCTGACGCGGGCATGACGCAGCAATGACGTGGGCCTGATGTGGTAGTGACGTTGGCATGGCGGGTTCACACAAAACCAGAAACGGTAAGCGGTATGATATCGCACCGCTCTTTATACGGAAGCGGGATTGTCAGAGGGCGGCCCGATACAATTTGGGGGTGACGCGTGGCAGAGGCCTGACGTCACCCTCTGACAAATTTCAGAAGCTAACTTATGGACGTCGGGCCCAACCCGATATGCATGTGGGCCGTCCGATGAAAAGAGCCAGATCTGACGGTCGACGGATCGCCAAGGTGCCAGGACAATACGGAAGGGGGCGGGGAATAAAATAATATTTTCTTTGGAATACGCGCCCGGCGGGGACTTTTGGATTTTGGCGAATTTGTATGGTTTTTTCAATGTATTTGTATGAAAATATGTATTGCGCCAATACTTTGGGTAAAACGGAAAAGTGGGTTATTTTGGTGTATTTTACAAATAAAGCGGGTTATGGGTAATAATGGGGTTTTTCACAAGGTTCTTTTGCAAATGAAGGGTTAAATGGTTTAAATGACTTCTGAAAGGGGAAGAGGGGTAGGGTTCGGGTTCTTAAACTGACCAGATGTCACTTTAATCCCTGACTGTGAACATATGGCTATAATGCCAAAGGGGAAGGGATATTTATAAAATGCTTGGGGTTTATACACCATAGTGTTTATAATAGTAAGGGAAAGGGGAACATAGGGGATTTAGATAATAAGAGGTTAGGGATTAATATGAGTGGAAGAAGTGAATGAGAAGGGATAACACTAAGTTTATATGAAATCAACTTAGCTTAGGAAGTAGATCAAAATGAAAAGAATTTTAGACAAGAAATGTGGCTCTTAAAGAACCAAGAACCAACACAAGACCTTGACTTCTTTCATGAACACAACTGGTGAAGGGATGTTAATAATGAATGTGAAGGGGGAAACAGGAAGTTAGACATGCTCCTTTGCTTTGCTGCAACATGATGGAGAAGAGGACCTTCTCTATCCACTGATGTTCCTTTTATAGTAGGTTACCAAATATTCAATTGTAAGGAATGACATTTCTGCAACCCCATCTGCCTACCCATCTATTTGTCTAGCATTTTTTGTTTCTTCATGGAGGGTGCACTTAGACTTGCAGACCCTTATGTGCCTTTTCTTTTCTTTTGGCTTTTTCTTTTGATTTTCTATCTAAGGCTACCCTTATTGCTTCCAAGGTCCCAGATTAAGCAGTTGAGCACCTTCATTCTCTACCTAACTATTGGTCTACCAAGATTAAACAGTGTGGACAGACTTCTTTCTCTATTCTATAACAAAAATTGAAACATGGCATGATCCTGATTAGGCTGTTGGACCATCCATCAAAAATTGAGTCAACATCAGGCTATGTACACACCTTGTTTCCTCTTGGAAATATGGGATCTTTGCATCACCAAAGCAGAGCATATTTGGTACTTCCATTTGCCAATCATGAAATATGAAACCTATTGGTATAGGTAGCTAACACAACTGAACAAACTGCAAAACTGTTCTTTCAACATGTATGGGTTCATTTTGGATTACCCACTTCCATTGTATCTGATCGAGACACCCGATTTGTGGGGAAGTTTTGGTCAAGTTTGTGGGAACTGATGGACACCAAATTGAAGAAAAGAACATCTTTTCATCCACAAACCGATGGCCAGATAGAAGTAGTCAACAGGACAGTGATCCAGTTACTTAGAGGATATTGCAGCAAACATCCTAAGCTTTGGGATGAACATTTGTGTTATGTGCAGCATGCTTACAATTGAGCAAAACATTCTTCTACACAGAGATCTCCTTTTGAGACCTGTTTTGGTTTCACACCAAGGTCTCCTTTGGATTTTGTCTTTGGTAAGGACACAACAGTTGAGGGACACAACGATGTGGATAGGGAAACTAGGTTCATTGAACAAATCCAAGAGATTCACCAGGCAGTACAGGAACAACTGGAAAAGAGCCAGGCCAAATACAAGGCAAGGCATGACAAGCATCGGATGGAGCATAGTTTCCAAGTTGGTGACCAAGTCTAGCTATATATCAGCAAGGACAGGATGCAAGGTGAAGGTAAAAAGCTAAAACCTATCAGGTATGGACCTTTCAAGATACTTGAGAAAATTGGTGAGAATTCTTTTCGCCTTGATCTACCAGCTTACATGCACATCTACTCAGTCGTGAATGCAGATTGCTTGAGATTGTTTGAACCCTCACTAATTGAGGATCCCAAAGAGCAGAGTCAATTGCCTTCTATTGATGACCTGTTACCTGAATATCTTAATGAATTGCAGGAAGACACAGTTCTGGACAGGAAGGTGAGGACGACACGCAGGGGAGATGTTGAGTACCTCAGAATTGGGCTCAAGGGTTCAAAGCCGAGCAGTAAAAAATGGATAGAGATTAGACAAGTGAGACAATTGTACCCTCACTTAGTCGATGCTTGAAAACCAACTTTTGGTGGTCCAAAAGCTTTTTTCAGTGGGAAGGCCATGATCCGAATTGGATCCATGAAATTATCAAAGTTCTATGACTGTTTCAAATTATGATAGACTTCAAAAATATTGTGAACAATGAGCTATCAAGAAGCACCTCTAGACAGTGGCAGTTTGTAGCTAGCATGGAACGACGAGGACCTCGGTCAAAGTGCACTGACCGAGGCCCATGGAGACCGCGTAGTGGCGCAAACTAGCAATTGGGAAATCCAGACCAGAAAACGGAGGCCAATTCTGATGCGCGATTAGCACTAGGGTAAAAACCTCGAGAAGCAAAAGCCCCGAGCGCTCGGTCAGAAGGGAAGCCAAGAAACTGTGGGAAAAGCGCTAAAACCGAAGGTGGGTCCCACGCTCCGAAACCGACAGAATATCGGAGGCGTTTCGGGCGGTAAGTGGGTTTGTCAGAGAATCGAGCAATTCCATACGTTGATTGACACATGTCCGGCGGATGAGAGAGAAAACCACTCTCATCGCAGGCTAACGTCCGAGCAAGTCAACCGCGCAATAAGAGCGATAACCGTAGGATCTGGAGGCCCCAGATCTAACAGCGGAGATTGCGCCCGATGGGAAACCGGATTCGGAGGGAGAATTAAGCTACGGCATATAAAGGTTTGAAGTCCGATTTGACCGCTGAGCTGGTGAATGAATCATTTCACAAAGTAATCAAAATACTGAACTATTTGAGGAAGAGATGGCGCTCAGTGCGTGAAGGGACAAGTGGCCACCTCCCTGTGAAACGTTACACAGTAGCGATGATGCAGAGGCAGAAAATTCCAAGTGGACAAAGGCAGGAAAACCGAAGGGACGAAAGAGGAAGCGAACAGTCAAGCGATAGATTGGCTTTAAGCCACGAACAGACAAAGAACAGAGACATGGGAACAGAGAAGAAGGAGATAGTGAGATAGAGAGACAGAATAGAGAGGGAAGCAAGTAGCAGAGAACAGAGAGCCGAGCTGACCTGCAGAGCTAAGGCAGCATCGAGTAGACAGAAGGCTTGAGAGGTTCAAGCAATCCCTGAGAGGATATCTGTCGGGAACTGAGTACCAAATTGGACTCATCCCATCAAGACTAGTTGAGGTTGAGACTTGGTAAGGGGGAGTCTGTGCACTCTAGTGGCTTGGGGAATCCAAGTACCACCCTACTAAGCATCATCTGTTTCAGGAGACTCAAATTGAGCTCCTCATTGTAAAAACTCTACTTAAAGACACAATAAAGAAGGCCACCACTGAAAGCTGGACCGGAGACGTAGCCCAGGAGGATTGGGTGAACTCCTTATTAAATTGTTGTGTTTTCTTACTGTGTTTCTCTTACTGTTTTCCATTTTCCAGTGTCTGTGTATTTTGCAATCTTATCGATCCGTTGCCTAAGATAACATAGACACACACCAACACATGAGTCTGTAATACCTTCATTCATTAATTAATTAACTGAGATCACTCACAAGTGATTTTCAGATCACCTCTAGGAACACCCTAGTTCAAAACATTCATGGTGTTGAAAAGCGTAACTAGGTTTGATCTTCATAATTATTTTTATACTTATATCAATATGCATTTCTTGTAGAAAGTAAAAATAAGAAAACAAAATTTATCATTATTATTATTATTATTTCTATTCTAAGCATGTTCTTCATGCTTCTAGGGTTTATTGAGTCAAGAAGAAAAATTATTATGTGTCAAGTCCCATTTGGACTATTTTGTAACAAAAGAAAAATATTATTTTTAAGTTAAAAAGAGTCATTTTGTTCCTCAATACCAAGTCAGCCTCGCCTTTTCAAATTGGCCTTGAAGAGATCTAATTCGACATCCTTGATGGCTATAAGAGGAAGAGACTTATACCTCATTTTCTCACTCACACATAATTCAATTTCTAGGCAAGAGAGAAGAATAAGAAGAAGGCCAAGGAAGAGAGAGAAGAATTCAAGGAAGGAAGAAAAATTGAGTTTTTGCTAGACTTTTTCCACATGTGTGAGGTTGTTAGGGTTACTATGTGAATTATAGGCTAAAATTATGTTTCTATGAAGGTGTTGGGGAAATTCTGCGAAGGTGCTAGAGAAGATCTGCCAAGGTACTAGAGAAACTCTACGAAGTTGCAAGTCTAAAATTTTGACTTAAAGAGATTTTATTAGCATTGATTTTTGTTGACTTGGTTCGGTTGGAGGAGATTTGAAAGGAGGACTAACTTGGTTCCTTGTGGAGGTCTTGATCTTGGGTTTTGGATGTCTCACATTGTTATTATTCTATAAGAAGAGAATTTGTTTGGGTTTTCCCCCTTGTGGGGTTTTGCCCTAGCTTGAAGCATATATCTGGTGTTCTTTGTTTCTTTTGATATTCACACACTTTATGTTTTAGTAATTTCTTGATGAAGAAGACATAATAAAGTAATAAAAGCCAACAAACACTCACAAGTATCAAGTAAGATAAATCAATCCTAATCCACAAGAACCTTGATTTCTCAACATGGTATGATAACTAAGGTAAAATAAGGACAACTTGAGGATCACTTTGTTGGCACTCTTATTGAAAGAAATTCTTGAACCAATTATATATATTCTTGAAGAAATCTATATGAATAAAGGCCTCAAGGCTCTTAGTAGTCTTCTTGAAACTATCCAAAGTTGCATCATCAAGTTAATCTCCAAGCTATATAGAGGAGTCATGGATGGAAGTTTTTATTTTGCGCTTACCAGTTCATTTGAAGATGATAGTACATGGGTCATCGATAGTGGATCTTCAAGGAACATGATAGGGTAATGTAGTCAACTCAATACTCTATCAAAAGGGAATTCTTCTTACTCAGAAATTCTCATAGACAAGAATTGCTACTCGGTCAAAGGAATTGGATCTACCTCCCTGAAGCTGGAAACCAGTGGAAATATTCATCTCAACAATATACTCTATGTTCCAGGTTTGAAAAAAAAAAAATCTTTCTATTTCTTGCTTAGAATATAAAGGTGACAGGGTTGCATTTTCTGATGGAACAATTATGGTATGGGATAAGGGATCTAGTATTGAAAATTTTAAGTCTATTAGGGTTGGTAAGGGGAGTTTGTATAGACTTCTAACACCTCCTCCTCAAGCACTAGTGAATTTAGATATCAACCCTTGTGAATAATGGCATAGAAGGTATGGTCAGATTCATTACAAGATATTTCCATCATTCAATCATATGGTTATCCATATCCTTGAAATGAAAGAAGAGAAGGAAGGATTTTGTAAGGGATGTGGACTTGGAAAGGATGTGAAGATACCTTTTGGAAGAAATCATACAAGATCCTAGGAAATTTTGGATCTCATACATTCTGATGTTTGTGGGCCTTATATGGAAGAGAAGTCACTTGGTGGTCATCAATTCTATGTAACTTCATTGATGATCACTCCATAAATACTTGGATATACATTATAAAGTCTAAGGATAAAGTATTTGATAAATTTCAAGAGTTCAAGGCAGAATTGGAAAATTAGACATAAATGAAGATCAAAACCCTAAGATATGATAATGGTAGAGAATACCAGATAACTTGTGGATTTTTTACAAGGAATCGAGAATTAAAAGGGATCTAATAGTTCCCTAAAACCCTCAAAATAATGGTATGGTTGAAAGGAAGAACCGATCTATTGAAGAATATGTTGGAGCTATCCTACATGACCAAGAACTTTCCAAGTTCTTATGTGGAGAAGAATATGTAACAATAGTATACATACAAAATTCAAGCTCTCATATAATTCTTAATGACATGACCCCAAAATAAACATTCACACAAAAGAATCCAAGTGTTAATCATCTCTGAATATTTTTATGTCCCGCATAAATTCACATTCCCATGGACAAAAGGAAGAAGTTGGACCCTACAAGTATAAGAAGAATATTTGTTTGATATAGTACTTCATCAAAAGCATATAGATTCTACATCAAAGAAGATCATCATATTGAAGTAAGCAGGTATAATTTGCATCTTTGATGAAAATATTGCATACAAAAAGTCCAAGGACATTCCTATCGATTTTGATGAGGAAGAAAAACCTATATTTGCAAATGAAGAAGCTTCAAGGCATGACCATACATAAGAACCTACAACCAATCATGAAGAAATTGAAGGACCAAGTGAACCCATGCAACAAGTCATCATTCCAAAAATTCGAAAGAGGCTAGCTTAGTTAAGGTCAACTCTACAGGAATACAAAGGACATGCAGTAGTAAAGAGAACATTTAGAGAAAACAAAAAGCCTAAAAGATATTTAGGTTATGCAACTTACATGACTAAAATTAATGAAGCAGAACCTACCACTTATGAGAAGGCAGTTGAACATCAAGAATGGAAGAATTATAATGCAAGAAGAATACCAATCTATAATGAAGAATGATGTTTGGGAAATTGTTCCTAGACATAAAGACAAATTAATTTTAACTTCCAAATGGGTATACAAAATCTAACATACAGTTGATGGAAGTATTGATAAGTATAAGGAAAGGTTTTTGGCAATAGACCTCTCAAAAGGAAGGAGTAAATTATGAAGAAAATTTTGACCCAACAATTAGATATACAACCATTAGATCACGTATCTATATTATTGCTACTATTGGATGGGACATTCATCAAATGGAAGTAAAAACAACCTTTCTAAATGGAACAATGATAGAGAAGTTTACATTAAGAAACTTCAGGGATTTGAAGTTTATGATAAGAAGACACATGTCTACAACTTGAAGAAGGTTCTATATGTCTTGAAACAAGCACCTAGAGCATGGTATGCCATGGATGCATATCTACTAAGACTTGGTTTCATCAAAATTTTGGCAGATCATATTAACTACATCAAGGTGGTAAAGAATGAACCTATGATCATACTACTCCTTGTTAATGACTTACTAGTTACAAGTGTGAAGTGTTAGGGTCCTATGATTCATAGGATCAAATGATGATTGAATATTTTCTTTCAGTATATCAAATTGTAAATGATATTTCATGTTGCAAATGATTTCCAAAAAAAATATAAATATAAATATAAAAAGAAAAGAGGGTATATAAAAAGAAAAATGTAATAAAATAATAAAAAAAAAAAGATGAAAAGAACCCCATAAAAAGAAAAATAGTGAAAGTGATGCAAATTAAAATGCTACTAGAAGAAAAAATAGTTTGTTTTAAAAAATAAATTAGGGATTGTGTGCATCTTGTTTTAAATACCACAATCACAAATATTTATTTGAATCATAAAATATAATCATGTTCAAACACATTTGAATCTAAGTTGTTAGACTAGAGAATAATTTAACCAAACTGTTTAAACTTGGTTAAAATTAGGTAGATAGGTGAATAAATTGATCCAATTGTTTAAACTGGATAAATAATTTAAGTTGTAGGTTAGAACTTAGATTAGGATAAATCTCTCCTTCGAATGAAAATAAGAAGGTTCTGCGCATTTAAATGCACCCTTGGTTGGTAGAATATAGGCCTTGCTTTCAAAAGTTAGAAACATGGCATTAAAATGGTATTATGAACATTTTAAAGACACATAGTTTTGGCCTAAGTTTGGCGCATGTAAACAAAAGTGAGAAACGACAATATGTTTTTTCTTGTAGTAGATAAAGGGCAGGCCCGAGCTAAGTTACGTGTAAAATCACAATTGTGATCAACGGTCCATAATGCCTTTCGGCCCCCTATGCCCTTCCTACCTTTATCAGTGGAGGGGGGGTCCGAAAATGCGGTTTAATTTTCCCCAACCCCACCCTACGTGTCATTCCCACATTTTTTCGCACCCCCCCTCTCAATATTGCCTACCACCCTCCCCCCCGAAAAAAACCTAATCTTCTCCTTCCCGCCAACGGTTCCCTGTTCCTACACCGCTAAGACCTCCCCAACACTTGTCTTACTATTTCCCTACCCGTTATGCATTTAATCCCCTGGTAAATTATTGTTTAAACCCACCAACGGTCCCACGCCTTCAACGGACTATTCCTCATGCATAAAACAACTCGTTATCCATTCTGGTTATGCCTTTTGCTCAGTATGATCCCACAAATTTTCATTTGCTTGTTCTTAATTTCAGTTCGTACAGGAAAATTGTACAGACCCTGAGCAAGAAACCAGGACGCCATAGCACCAGTTTCCCATCATCTACAACCTCCAATTACAATCTTTCCCGGGCAAATTGCATAACTCATCAACCTTTTCCAAATTTCTTCAAATTCCCAATATGGATCCCAAGAACAAAACCAATGTCAATAGTGAAAATCTTATGGTTCCCCCATTAGTTGACCTCGATCACATCCCCCTAGCGGACACAGATTATAAAATCTCATAGACAAAGTGTGAATTCGATTTATTCGAGTTACACAACTGGCTCAAGGACATCTTCCTTGACCAGAGTGATGAAATTGGCCTCTGGGAATACAATTTACCCTTCTACATGTTTCCCCAAACCCATCACTTCCCTGAATTTGTCCTCAAATGCCAAGGTTGTTACCAACTAGACCAAAGCGCCATTGTGGGCCACGATGGTGAAATTCTATTCACAATCATCCCTCAGTCAATTAACCAAATATTGCAGATCCCTGAGAATGATTCCACTATTCCTTTCTTAGTGGAAGCCCTGAATGAACTATATCAGAAATTGACCTTTTCTTAGAGATCCAAGATTTTCAAAATCTTCCTACCTGAAGATGCCCATGTCCCAAAAAAGAATGCACCATATCTCTCCTCCATTTTCCAGACAAAGTTAAACAAGTCATTTCTATACTCTCATGTTTGCTAGGGTATTATTCAGATGAATGGGTAGATGAACCTATTTTAGGTTTTTTTCCATTTTCTCCACTGAAGAAAAACCTTCAATAATTTTCAATTTTAGCCAGTTCCTTGCTGACATCATTCATGAAAGATTCCTTAAGCTTCCAACTGAAGGAATGTTCAGATATGCCTCTATTCTTGTGTATACGTTTTTATATCTTCAAGCAGACAATATCCCATTTGCAGTACAAAAGCTGAATGAATAGGGAGAGCCACACTCAGTTATCTTTTGGACTTCCATACCAAGAAGAAATTTAGAAGAATACAATTTAAAATAATTTATTGATCAATTTATACATCCATCTACATGTTCATTGAGCATTGAGATAGTACCTAGGGTCAGTGCAAAAGATTAAAAATATTTTATGCCTAAGTGGGCCAGCCAGAACAGGTGACTGGTATGTATACTAGAATTACATTGAAATAAGAGTATATGGGTGCGAGTTGCCACCTTATAAACTGCCTAGTTATCTCCCAATGAGTATTTTTTCTTTCGAATACATCAGGCAGATGATATACTCAGATGAGGTCCATTTTTTGTCAGCTAAAAAGAAATCACAGTTCAGGTGTTAGGGTCCAACCCTAACCCCCTTATTTATGTAATAGGATCGAGTCATAGTTATAGTTAAGTAAAGAGTCAATAAAGCCCATATTAATAATTGTAAGTGGTTGACCCACATTTAAAGATGGGACCACAGTTAGTTGTAAATGGGCCATGGTATTAGATAGATGGTATTAATAAGAACCATGGTATTAACCCATGGTATTGCATGTATGAATCCTATATAAAGGATAGATACTCCCCTCGAGGACCATCGTGTCTTATTTTGTAATTGAGCCCAGCTCTATTGGAGGTTGCCCCCTCGAAGGGGCAAGTGAACATTGCTTTCTGAATAATAAAAGACTTGTTGTTATTTCTTAATTGTTCTGTGTTCTGGGTATATTTCTTCACATATTTTGTATTCTTGCATCTTCTCGGTGGTATCAGAGCATAACAAGTGGTATCAGAGCACTTTCTAGGGCTGGTGGGATCTCCAATTTTTAGCAATTTTTTTTTTTTGGCTAGAGACGTGTTCCAGTGTCTTTAAACCACGGGATCTGTCGTTGAGTGCATAAACCTACAGATTTGGGGAGGCATGCACATAGGAAATACAAGAGGTGGTCACGCTTGTTGGACTCCCTTGTAACCCCTGTGGGTACCCCTTCAAGTAGTAGCGCATTAGACAGAACCGCGCACGGACTGTCTTCCAAGTACCCTATGGGTATATCGGAAGCCCCCTAGGCTCTCTTGAAACCTCGCCATAGATAAACCGTCGACTGTCTTGCTGTTGCAATACACCGAGAACAACACTCGGGGAGATTACTCGCGTGGACGATAGGGTAGTTGGGTTGTATGGCTAAGGGTACGGTTGATCCTCCTTGGTTAGTGTCCTGAAAGATTGGGCCAAGTACTACTATCAGACCCTTATGTATATTGTGATCTGTAGCACCTGACACTCCTTGAGACCATAGTTCCCGTGTCTCTCTCTGGATCACACATCATCTTTGCCAGATCAGATCTAGCAGGTGGGGTTCTGTCACAGCCGCAACAATCAGTTTTGCCATTCAGATCTATCAGATCCATCAGATCTGCCAATCAGATCTATCAATTCTGCCATCCAGATCTAGCAGTTTGGGTTCTGTAGTAGTCACAACAATCAGATCCGCCATTCAGATCTAGTAGCAAGGGTTCGATCACTGCTACATTCCTACTCATACTCTGCAGTTGAGAGTTCGCTGACAGATCTGACTATTTTTGTGGGCTCCTAGACCTGGGTGTGATTCTCGCAGGACTTTGGGCAGCATTGAATTTTCTGGGATTCGACAACTGCAGTATTCCTAAGCAAGGAGACTTAGCCCATAAGAATCAGGTCGACGAGCTGAGCAAGGTGGTACCATTCAATTGTTAGCGTCAAAAAAAATTTCGGGCGGTCCCAAATTTTAAGTGCATCGGATCAGTGCATGGTACAAACTAGAGCTCAAGCTATGGCCAATGAGAAGATCGACAACCTTGAATCAAAATTGAACGAAGTACTGTCGTCGCTGAAGACCTTAACTGACACACTCGCAAAGGGCAAGATGGAGGAACACGCGGAGGCATATATTTTCAATGAAAACATTGAGGGCGAGTCTAGCCATTCTCTTCACCTCTTTGGCAACCACAACAATCCCAGACACGACCACCCAAGCTGGACATGTATAAATTTGATGGCTCTCATCCGGCCACATGGATAGCACAAATGGAGCAATATTTCACACTGAATCACATCATAGATGATGCGACTCAGCTTAGTGTGGGTAGCATGTACTTGGACAATGAAAGATGGCAATGGTGGCAGTGGCATCAACGTTGCTATGGAAGGCCCGTGACTTGGCAGACATTCACAAAAGCTCTTACAGATCGCTTTGACCATGAATCTAACTTTTTGGGTCATCTCACTAAGCTCCGACAGACAGGAACAGTGAACGAATATATTACAACCTTTGAAGCCTTAGCTTTCCGCACAGGAGGTCTATAAGATGAGTTCTACTTGGAATGTTTTGTCAGTGGTCTCAAAGAAGCCATACAAGCCCATGTACGACTACAACACCCTATCTCATGGTTGCATGCCTGCAGGATAGCTCGTGAAGTAGAACGTGCGTTAGTGGCCCAGTCCAATCGCCCAAATTTCATAGCCAAGGGTCACCCCACCCAGGCTCAAAGCACTACCCAAACACTCAAGGTTCAAAAGGTGTCACCAACAGAAATGGCAGAAAGAAGAAAGCAAGGATTGTGTTACTACTGTGATGAGAAATACTCCCTTGGGCATAAATGCAAGGAGCCCAAATTCTTTCAAATTGATGCTACTGATCACAGTTCATTGGAGGAAGCCCCACCACTTGAGGAACTAGAGGAGGAAGACAAGGACAACTAGCCGGACAATGTACCTGAAGAACCAGTTATCTCGCTGCATGCTTTGGCAGGGATTTCTTCTCCCCAAACTCTCAAAATCAAAGGTTTTATTAAGCATTGCCCGGTAGTAGTCTTGATTGATAGTGGCAGTACACATAACTTTATCCATCAAAGAGTCACGGAAGCAGTGCATTGTTTTGTCAGAGTAGTTTCTAACTTCCAGGTCCAAATTGCTGACGGGGGGACAATGGAATGTGAAGGCCACTGTGAAAATGTCAAACTTAAAATGGGGGATTATCAGTTAAAGACCCACATGTTAGCCATACACATGGGAGGGTGTGACATTGTCCTAGGTACTGCCATCCAGGCCTTCGAACCCACTTCTCTTCATATTCATCCTGAGATGCAACAGATCTTAAGCAACCATTTGCTAGTCTTTGACAAGCCTCATGAGCTTCCACCCTCGAGAGGGGAACATGATCATAGCATTACTTTGGTCCCAGGAGCCCAACCACCAAATGTGCACCCATATAGATATCCGTTCGCCCAAAAGAATGAAATTGAAAAAATCATCAAGGAACTCTTGGAAGAAGGCATCATTCGTCCCAGCATTAGTCTTTATTCATCGCCTGTGGTCATGGTGCTCAAGAAAGACGGGGAATGGCGTATGTGTCCAGACTTCAGGGCCCTCAACAAGTTGACGGTCAAAGATAAATTTCCCATCCCCGTTGTTGATGATTTGCTGGATGAACTAAATGGGGCTCAATTCTTTACTAAGCTCGACCTTCGCTCGGGTTATCACCAAATTTTCATGAAAGAAGTAGACATTGCAAAGACTGCTTTTCGAACTCATGAAGGCCATTATGAGTTCCTGGTCATGCCATTTGGTCTTTGTAATGCACCATCCACTTTTCAGAGCCTTATGAACCACCTGCTCAAACCATATCTCAGAATATTTGTCCTTGTTTTCTTTGATGACATCCTCATCTACAGCCGCACCTGGGCCACACATCTTCAGCTTGTAGATCTACTCTTGCAAATGCTCCGGAAGCATAAATTATTTGTCAAGATGTCCAAGTGCTCTTTTGGCATGGAAGAAGTTTAGTATTTGGCCACATTGTGGGGCCTGAAGGTGTCAGGTTGGACCCCAAAAAGATCCATGCAATGCAGAATTGGCCTAAACCAAAGACCTTGAAGAGATTGAGAGGATTTTTGGGTCTCACAGGCTACTATTGCAATTTTTTCCGCAATTATGGCTGAATTGCTAGACCCCTCACTCACCTCCTCAAGAAAAATTCATTTCTCTGGAATGATGAAGCACAACAGGCCTTTATAGCTCTCAAACATGCCATGTGTTCCACTCTCGTATTAGCACTACCCGACTTCACCAAATCTTTTGTGATTGAATGTGATGCTTCATGTATGGGTATTGGCGCGGTCTTAATGCAGGAAAGTCGACCCTTGGCCTTCACTAGCCAACAACTAAGTGGGAAAAATCTGGGACAATCTACCTATGAGAAGGAGATGATGGCCATCTTACATGCAGTAGATACCTGGCGACCATACTTATTGGGGCGGCGTTTCCAAATCCGCACAGACCATCAAAGCCTTAAATATTTTTTGGAGTAACGCCTATCCTCACCACAACAAAATAAATGGCTCGCCAAAATGTTAGGATATGATTATGAGATAATTTACAAGAAAGGGCACGAAAATATCGTAGCAGATGCGTTATCACGCCAATTTGAGGAGGAAAGCACCCTGCTCGCAATCTCCCTTCCCATTCCAGAATGGATTGAAGAGGCTTGCAAGGAATGGTTTTCACATCCCTGGCTCTCCCAACTCATTAATCAATTGCAGGCGGATCCAAATTCCACAGCGGGCTACTCTTGGCAGGATGAGATTCTTCGCTACAAGGACAGAGTCGTGATATCACCAACATCCACCCTCAAAAGCCACATTTTGGCGGAGTTGCACTCATCTCCCACTGTAGGAAATTCAGGCTTTCAGAAGACTTATGCTTGCACTCGACGATCATTCTTTTGGATAGGCATGAAAATGGACATTCTTACTTTTGTAGCTGAGTGCGATGTATGTCAGCGCCACAAAGGAGAAACAGTCAAATCCCTAGGCACATTACAGCCATTGCCCATCCCAGCCTCAATATGGATGGAGGTTTCTATGGATTTCATTATGGGTCTTCCAAAGTTAGGAAAAAAGTCAGTCATCATGGTGGTTGTGGACAGACTTTCTAAGTATGCTCATTTTTGCGCCCTACCCCACCCTTTTACACCGACTTTGGTCGCTCAATCTTTCATGGACCAGATCTTCAAATTGCATGGCATGCCCACTTCCATTGTGTCTGATCGTGACCCGATCTTCACCAGTAACTTTTGGTAGGAACTCTTCAGGCTACAAGGTACCCAACTACAACTCAGTACTTCCTATCATCCACAAACTAATGGTCAAATTGAAGCAGTCAACAAATGTCTGGAGACCTACCTTAGGTGCTTCACTTCAGAAAAGAAAAATCTATGGGTACAGTGGTTACCTCTAGCTGAATGGTGGTATAACACCAACTATCATGCCACCACCAAAATGACTCCATATGAAGCAGTTTATGGTTAACTCCCTCCATCACCTACTTCTTATATCAAGGGATGCTCGAAAGTACAAGCAGTGGATCAACTCCTACAGAACCGCACAACCATGTTAGCCCACCTTAGAGAGAATCTTCATCAAGCCCAAAACTGCATGAAGGAACAGGCATATCAACATCGTTCAGAACGCCAATTTCAAGAAGGGGGTCAGGTATTTTTGAGGTTGCAACCATACAAGAAAACATCACTCAAAGACAAGGGTTGTCAGAAATTATCTTCAAAATTCTACGAACCGTATCAAGTACTTCATCGCATTGGAGAAGTTGCCTACAAGCTAGCTTTACCACCCACTGCAAAAATCCATCCAGTCTTCCATGTCTCATGCCTCAAGAAACTGATTGGGAACCATTGCCAAATTCAAACCAGTTTACTTGAATTGGATGAAGAAGGTGTTGAGATTGCAACAAGATGATGGAGCTTAGTGAAAAGAGTCGCCTTCACTAAGTGGGCCCGCAGGCTATTTTTGGCGCAAGTCTATTTTTAGACTAAGTCTATTTTTAGACTATACCTATTTTTAGACATATGGATCATGTCTATGTTTATGGATGATTGATCAAGTTGGGAAAAATAGATGGACTTCTATTTTTGATGAAAGTGTGAGTGATCACAGTGTGAGTGATCAAGTCTATTTTTAGACTGGCTGTCAAAAATAGAAAAGTCAAATATTATTATCTCACAATAATATTTGGACTATAAACTTAATCTTATTCTCTTGGAGCACTTCAGTTTGAGCTACGGAAGTGGCACATGCAGCTGTCAGAAGGAAATTCGTTTTTCTTATGAGTCAGTTGAGTTGTTGCATGCATGACTTCAGTTAGAACTCAAGTGAGTTGAGTTTAGTGGACTGGAGGTACAGTTGATGGAGTTGTGTTCAGTTTAACTTAGTTAAACTGGTTGTAGTTAGTCTAACTGCAGATAGACTAATGATGAGTTGTTAAACTAATTATTAACTCATAATACAACTAAAGAATACATCAGTTAACTCAGTTGCATGTCAGTGCATGTTCAGTTCAACAGGGACAGGTGGTAGAGAATCAGATTGCTATCAGTTGTGACTATAGTTGTGCACCAGATCTTGCACAATCAAAGGATTGAGTATGCCAATGAGTTTGCTCACGTATTTGGCCCGCATTTTAGCCTTTGCTCACATCCATAAAGAGTGAGTGACTATTTTGCAGGTGAAAATCGAGTTTGGGAAGCAATTCTCATCAGTTCTTGAGCAGGTATTGAGCAGTGGAGGCAGGCAAGCAGTGGAAGAGATTTGGAGATCAGATCTGAGCTGTATTGTGTGTAACAGAGGTGGAGATACTTGTGAGAAGTATTATGCTGTGTAATGTTACATGACTCAATCATTAATATACAGATAGTGTGGGGTTTTTAGCGAGATGCTTTCCCCGTGATACATACTGTGTTAATGTGTGAATGCTCTTGATGTTTTATTGTTATTGATGCTGCTATATTCTTGATCAACGTAGAGGAGCTTATGTATTGTGTATGTTTTCCGCATTAGTACATGATCAGGATAATCTCCATTGAATATGTGTTAAATTATTCAAAATTTCTACATGGTATCAGAGCTAGATGATTTGTAGAAAAAGTTTCTACATGGTATCGGAGCAGCTTGATTTGTAGAAGAGATTTTTACAGGATATCAAGCGAGGGTTGATCGGAAGCAGTTGAGTTGGTTGCTGGTGGAATTCGAATTTGCAGCAGTGTTTTTTCTTGGTGACAGCGCAGCAATGTCTTTCAACGGATTGCGATTGGAGTATGCTCTTGAGGGCAGCTCAAACTATATTGCATGGAAGGACAAGATGGAGGCAGTATTGGATGATAACAGGCTGAAGGAATTCATAGATACGGATATCCCAAAGCTTACTGATGCTACTCAAGCTGATGCTTGGCAAAAGAAGATCGCAAAATGTCGAAGAATTCTGTTGGAGGGCGTGAAGGATCACATTGTGTCCAGTCTCCATGGAAAGGCTACTCCATATTTGATGTGGAAATCATTAACAGAATTATTCCAAAGCAAGAGCGATCAGAGGAAGCTGGCGCTCAAAGATAAACTCAGAAACATCAAATGCGAGAAGGGAGATAGTATTCCCAAGTATCTCACGAAGTTCACTCAGTGTCGAGATGAGTTGGGAAGTGTGGGGGTTACTGTCGATGATGAGGACTTGGTGAGCTTGGCTCTCCTTGGTCTTCCGAAGAGTTGGCATTTCTATCAGGACTCTGTCAATGGTCGGGAGAAGTTGCCAGGATGGGAAAGACTATGGTCAGATCTTGTGCAGGAGGAGATCAGGCGGAGTACCAAGGACGGATCTTCGTCAAAGGGAGCTGATGAAGAGAATTGTGCTTTGGCTACCAAAGCAAAGAAAGGGAAGAGCAAGAAAGCTTCTCAGTCTGGTGCGAAAGGCAAGAAGCAGGATATGTCCAAGGTGAAGTGTTTTCACTGTCACTAGCATGGACACTATGCCACATATTGTCCGCAGAAGAAGAAGAACAAGCAAGCTGCTGGATCTGCAGGGGGGAGGCTTTAGCTTCTCAGTTTGAGCTTGATTTTTCATTGATCGCATGCTTGGTTTCAAGTGTGATGGGATCAGTGTGGTTCCTGGACAGTGGTGCGTCTTTTCACATGACGGGAGATAGAGATTTGTTCTCTGATCTGGAGGACAAAGATCTTGGAGTGCACATCGAGATGGGCGATGATGGTAGATACAGTGCGACCGGTATCGGTACCATTTCCTTTGAGAGGGAGTCTGGTAAACCCTTTGTATTGAAGGAAGTCATGCATGTTCCAGGATTGAAGAAGAATCTCATCTCAGTGGCGATGTTAGAAGACAAGGGGTATGATGTTGTTTTCAGCGAGGGAAAGGCCTTCCTGCGCAGCAAGACAACTGGTGAGACCCGGAAGATAGGGGTTCGCGTGAGGAACCTTTATCAGTTGCATGTAGATGGATGCGCAGCAATGGCAGGCAAGGCAGAAGGATTGGTGAGCCGGGATGATGGCGAGTTGTGGCACAGGAGATTGGGTCACCTTCACCATGGAGCCTTGAAGATATTGCAGCAGATCACTACAGGGCTTCCTAAAGGCACACTTGCGCAGTCAGATCAGTGCAACGGGTGTACTTTGGGGAAGTTTGTGAAAGCCACCTTTCACGAGAAGGATAGTCGCGCCACGACGATCCTTGAGAGAATTCACACAGACATGTGTGGACCTTTCTCAGTTGCTTCGACAGCAAAACACAGGTATTATGTGATTTTTGTTGATGATTTCTCTCGTAAGTGCTGGATCTTCTTCATGCAGAAGAAGAGCGAGACATATTCAAAGTTCTGTGAATTCAAAGCACTGGTCGAGAAGGAGTCGGGGAAGAAGGTGAAGGCTCTTAGGAGCGATAATGGTGGTGAATACATCTCGGACGAGTTTAAGGATTTCTGCAAGGCAGAAGGGATTCGTAGAGAGCTCATAGCTCCCCATAACCCACAGCAGAACGGGGTAGCTGAGCGGAAGAACAGAAATATTGTGGGTGCTGCACGGGCAATGTTGCATGATCAGGGCCTACCCCTTCACTTGTGGGCGAAAGCATGCAATACAGCAGTTTATGTGCAGAACCGTTGTCCTCATAGGATACTTGGCATGAGTACACCTGAGGAGACTTATTCTGGTAAGAAGCCTGATCTTTCTCATTTGAGGATTTTTGGTGCTAACGTTTACATGCATGTGACGAAGGATGCCAGAAAGAAGTTGGAGCCGACTGCAGAGGTTGGGATATTTGTGGGGTACACTGATACGCCCCACAACTATCGTGTGTATTTTCCAGACAGTGGTAAAACTGTTGTGCGACGGGATATAAAATTTCAGGAGGAGAAAGCCATGAAGTGTTCGCTTGAGAGGGAGCTACACTTGCATGCAGATGAGGAGCTATTAGTTCCCAAGGATGAGCTTCAGGACGTGGATCAGCCACAGGACAAGGTTCATGGAGTGGAAGAGACCACTCATGCAGCGCCAACCATCAGAGGGCGAAAGCGCTTGACAGAAGCTGAGCGACTGGCTCAAGATGCAGAGAAAGTTGTAGGACCACCTACAGCCCAACGCAGGCAGAGACAGTCACCTGATCGGTACACTGGATACATGGCTCTTATGAGCAAGTGTGTTGTGACTGAGCCATCCTCTTTCAAGGAAGCTGTGGAGGATCCCGCATGGGTAGACGCCATGGTGGAAGAGTATGATTCTATTGTCAGAAACAGTGCATGGGAGATTGTTCCTAGACCGGAAGGGAAATCAGTGGTGGGTTCGAGATGGATGTACAAAGTTAAGCAGGCAGCTGACGGGAGTGTGGAGAAGTACAAGGCAAGATTTGTTGCCCGAGGCTTTTCACAGATTGAGGGGATCGATTATGAGGAGACCTTTGCACCTGTCGCAAGGTATTCTTCCATACAGACGATTCTTGCTCTCTCAGCGCAGATGGGATGGCACATTCATCAGATGGATGTGAAGACTGCGTTCCTCAACGGAGTCATTGAGGAGGAGGTGTACATTGAGCAACCCGAAGGCTTTGAAGTCTTCAGCAGCGAGTCGCATGTGTGCAGGCTCAAGAGAGCGCTGTATGGGTTGAAGCAAGCACCACGTGCTTGGTACACACGGATAGACAACTATTTCACAGGACTTGGATTCTCCAAGAGCGAGGCGGATCCGAACATATACCAGATTGTGGTGGAGGGTAAGTTGCTTATCATTGTACTGTATGTTGATGATTTGATTTTAACGGGTGATGAGCCGTTGATACTGTCATGCAAGAAGGATCTTGCTACAGAGTTTGAGATGAAGGACTTGGGCCTCCTTCACTATTTCCTAGGATTGGAAATATGGCAGCGCAGTGGTGGACTGTTTGTTTCTCAGGGCAAGTATGCTCGGGAGATACTGGAGAAGTTCAACATGCATGGCTGCAAGCCTGTTGATACTCCTCTTCCTGGAGGTTGGAGGAAGGAGGATGCCACTTCGGGAGAAGAAGTGGATGCCACTGTTTATCGACAGTTGGTGGGGTCGCTGATGTATTTGGTCAATACACGACCTGATATATGCTATGCAGTTAACCAGCTTTCACAAGCTATGGTTAAGCCTACCAAGCTCTTCTGGAAGGCGGGCAAGCATGTATTGCGCTACTTGAGAGGCACATCGGGATATGGTTTGTGGTACAGACAGGAGGATGAGGTGAAGCTATGTGGCTTCACGGATGCAGATTGGGCAGGGAGCCCAACAGACAGAAAGAGCACATCAGGAGGGGTCTTCAGTATCGGATCGACAGCAGTTTCTTGGTACAGCAGGAAGCAGAGATCTGTGGCACTCAGTTCAGCGGAGGACGAGTATATGGCAGCAAGTTTGGCTGCATGCGAGGCTATATGGATGAGGAAGATCCTGGTTGGTTTGTTCGGTTCTCATTTGGATCCTACTATGATTTACTATGATAACCAGAGTTGCATTAAACTCTCGGCTAATCTTGTATTTCATGATAGATCTAAACATATTGACATCAGGTACCATCATATCAGAGATTGTGTGCAGCGGAGGATCATGTTACTTTCGTACATTCCAACGGAGGATCAGGATGCTGATATTCTGACGAAGGCTCTCACCAGGAGCAAATTCGAGTACCACCGAGGCAGGATAGGGGTTGTTGATAATCCATATCTTGTCGAGAGGGAGTGTTGAGATTGCAACAAGATGATGGAGCTTAGTGAAAAGAGTCGCCTTCACTAAGTGGGCCCGCAGGCTATTTTTGGCGCAAGTCTATTTTTAGACATATGGATCATGTCTATGTTTATGGATGATTGATCAAGTTGGGAAAAATAGATGGACTTCTATTTTTGATGAAAGTGTGAGTGATCACAGTGTGAGTGATCAAGTCTATTTTTAGACTGGCTGTCAAAAATAGAAAAGTCAAATATTATTATCTCACAATAATATTTGGACTATAAACTTAATCTTATTCTCTTGGAGCACTTCAGTTTGAGCTACGGAAGTGGCACATGCAACTGTCAGAAGGAAATTCGTTTTTCTTATGAGTCAGTTGAGTTGTTGCATGCATGACTTCAGTTAGAACTCAAGTGAGTTGAGTTTAGTGGACTGGAGGTACAGTTGATGGAGTTGTGTTCAGTTTAACTTAGTTAAACTGGTTGTAGTTAGTCTAACTGCAGATAGACTAATGATGAGTTGTTAAACTAATTATTAACTCATAATACAACTAAAGAATACATCAGTTAACTCAGTTGCATGTCAGTGCATGTTCAGTTCAACAGGGACAGGTGGTAGAGAATCAGATTGCTATCAGTTGTGACTATAGTTGTGCACCAGATCTTGCACAATCAAAGGATTGAGTATGCCAATGAGTTTGCTCACGTATTTGGCCCGCATTTTAGCCTTTTCTCACGTCCATAAAGAGTGAGTGACTATTTTGCAGGTGAAAATCGAGTTTGGGAAGCAATTCTCATCAGTTCTTGAGCTGGTATTGAGCAGTGGAGGCAGGCAAGCAGTGGAAGAGATTTGGAGATCAGATCTGAGCTGTATTGTGTGTAACAGAGGTGGAGATACTTGTGAGAAGTATTATGCTGTGTAATGTTACATGACTCAATCATTAATATACAGATAGTGTGGGGTTTTTAGCGAGATGCTTTCCCCGTGATACATACTTTGTTAATGTGTGAATGCTCTTGATGTTTTATTGTTATTGATGCTGCTATATTCTTGATCAACGTAGAGGAGCTTATGTATTGTGTATGTTTTCCGCATTAGTACATGATCAGGATAATCTCTATTGAATATGTGTTAAATTATTCAAAATTTCTATAGAAGGGTCAATCTGGCTCCAACCTGAACAGGTTCTTGACACACGAGAACGACACCTGCGCGGTCGCACGATCAAGGATGTCCTCGTCAAGTGGAAAGACACCTCTCCGGAAGATGTGACCTGGGAACCAGCCACCATCCTTCAGTAATTTTCGCAGCTTCAGCCTGGAGGACAAGGCTATTCTTATGCGGGAGGGCATGTTAGGGTCCAACCCTAACCCCCTTATTTATGTAATAGGATCGAGTCATAGTTATAGTTAAGTAAAGAGTCAATAAAGTCCATATTAATAGTTGTAAGTGGTTGACCCGCATTTAAAGATGGGACCACAGTTAGTTATAAATGGGCCATGGTATTAGATAGATGGTATTAATAAGAGCCATGGTATTGCATGTATGAATCCTATATAAAGGATAGAGACTCCCCTAGAGGAGCATCGTGTCTTATTTTGTAATTGAGCCCAGCTCTATTGGAGGTTTCCCCCTCGAAGAGGCAAGTGAACATTGCTTTCGGAATAATAAAATACTTTTTGTTATTTCTTAATTGTTCTGTGTTCTCGGTATATTTCTTCGCATATTTTGTATTCTTGCATCTTCTCGCAGGTCAAGAGCATAACATCAGGATAAAGGCTCAGATAGGACCATTTATTTGTAACAACATGAAATAATGAGAGGAGGCAGATATCCTCCTAAAATAGATGAATTTTCCCTTGAGTTTTAGTTGGTCACATGACCCATTTGGTATGATCTCTAAACTATGAGTGGAACAAAAAAACACTCCATATGTTCACACTTGGAGGCCTGGAATTGAGAAATACATGAACCAAGATGAATGGGAAGAAAATACTCTACAGGAGGTAGAGGAGAAACTACTCTCTACTGCTACTTCAAAAAATCCCACACCTAAAAAAAAAGTAGATAAAAGGCCAAGGGAAGAAGACTCTCCTTCAGTCACAAAGGATTCAACTAAAGAATTAAAAATTTACACCAAGAAAGAAAGGACAAATCCTAATATACATTTTTCAAAAGAAGGAGTAGGGAAAGCTCCTATAGTACTCAAGACTCCACATTTTCCAGCAGGGGATAACATCTTTATAGGATCTCCATTCTCTTTAGTTTCACAAGAGAATCCAGATACAACTCAAACATCCGAATTAATCCAAGGTCAAAGGGAAACAAGTATCTTTGACAACTTTAAGGAAATAAAACATAGAAATGAGCTTCTCAAAGTCAACACTTATGATCAATTTCAGAAACAAACTTCCTCTACCCAACATAGGGTGTTTTCATCTTTTGACACTAAGAAAGGAAGAATGAAAATGGCATTCTTGTAGGCACAGGTCCTCCACCCTAAATCTGTAATAGATTACAAGAAATCTACATGTGAGTTTGAGGCAAAGGATGTCCATCCTGTGGATCAGATGGACATGCAAAGGCAGACTTGGGAGATGATCTATCTACATTGACAAGTACTGCAGTGACTGCTTCCAAATTGCAAGTATCCCTCACTAATATCCAATCCTAGTTAAAACTTGAAAAGGATTCTTCTTTAGCAAAATATATTAAGATAAAATCCTTGGAAAACTTGGTCATTAAGATAGGATATGACCCAATAAATGTTAAGGCAACAGAGGAAATAGTTAAGAATGAGAATGTTAACATGGCAGCACTAAGAAAACAGTTGAAAATGTTAGCAACTAAGGATCCACATGAAAAAGAAGTGGGGAGACAGAGAGCCAAAAAGAATATATGCTTAGATTAATTATGGAGCAAAATGCACAGATAAGGACATGGAAGTATAAATGGACAAGTTGATCAAGGAGAAAGAGAAAAATGCACAGCTAGCTATAATCCCACTTGATGTAGTACCTCATGCAACAATAGTGAAAACAGGAGCTTCTACTTCAACTACAACAACAATGGCTACAAAAAGTACAATAAGAGTTTCTACATCTACAACACCCCTTGCACCAACTTCAGATGACCAAAGTAAAATGGTAAAATCCATGGAAGACATGTCTTTACAAGGGGAGGAAATCAAGAAACTACAAGGGCAAGTGAGGATGCTATAGGAACAGAAAGAAAGAATTGAGAATTCTCAATTGGCAGAAGTACATAAATCCCAGAGATTGATGCAAATTTTACAAAAATTATAAAATGAATATGCCATGGCTCATACCTTAGCTCAACATAAGGAACATATATGGATACACATCAACAAATCAATCATAGAGATCTGGCCATTAATACAGAGTATTTTTTAGCAGAAGGAGCTGATTCAGAAATCCAAATGAGTCATTCAAGAAATTAGAGAAACATTGGGGGACAAGCCAACTGAAGCCACATACCTCATCAACTTTCTAAATTATAAAAACAAATACGAGTTGGAAGAACTGGAAATTGAAGACAAAACCGAGGCCATAATAGAAATCAAGAAAGTATTGACCAAAAGAAATCCTACGTTGTAGCTGAAGAAAAAGTGTCAAGTTCTGTAGAATGGTGTCCAAAGATTCTTCAACAAGTTTAAGGTCCTCAGTCAAAAGGGAATTCTAGGTTTTTTGGGGTTGAATTACACATTAATAACATTTCTTGATTACAATCAGAAATTAATGGCCATTGCTAGAGACGGTGCCAAGTTTGCAGGAACACAAGGGAGCATAATATGGAAAGCCTTCCTAGAGGCATTGAAATTTGATTTAGACATCCAACATGAAATCAAACACATTTTTATCACTAAGCCCACCTTTTCCAAGTATACAGAGGTATATGAAATTTACAGGAGGTTACTCAAATTGTCAATTCCAAGTGAAGAAAGGTGGGAAAATTTATGCGAGTTACTTGAGTAAAAAGTCAATTCTTCTTCAGCAATAGGACAAACATCATTGCAAAAGTCAAGGGCCAGATCAGCAACAGTCTCCACAAAGATAGTGCCTACAATCCAAGCAGTTGAATTTTTCCTATATTTTTGTAAATTAGAGATATAATTATTTTAGAAACTCCTAAATTACAACCTGATTAGTTATGAAAAGATATTTTGTAAATAAACTTATAAATACTTCTCCTTTTTAAGAATGAAGTGTTTGTTTTTGCATATGAGAAAGCTATTATACATTTTCGAGCTTCAGTGGACTTATCAGTAATACAGAAAGCTATTTCATAGGATTTTTGTGTCAAATTGTTGGTGAAGTTCCTCTATCGTTTATGTGTTTATTATTCTTTGTTTACCATACTCATGTGTTTTCATAATTTGAATTATTCAATAGAAAGTTGAAGAATATAATTTGTTTTGATGTACTCTCTGATTCAGGCTTTGAATAATTTTAATGTTTTCAACTGATATTAAGTAAATGAATTCTTAATTTCTCTTTACTTAATGGAAATCCTTTCTCTTATTCTTACTCATTTCACTTAAAATTAAAGAATCCAATTAGTTTGGCTACCTTGCCTTGTGAAATCTATCTGCAAAATACTGAAATAGATCCATCTTTGAAGTCACATACTCCATAGTCCAATGGAAATCTAGACATCAATCAACCATACAATTCAAACCATTTATTAAAATTAAACCTTGAGCTTTTATAACTAGCCTACTATCCGAAATCAAACAAATCTAAATTTGACAGAGAGATCCCTCTCTAAAGCTGGCAGGGCTAGATCCCAGCTTCCAAAGTGGTTTTGTGGTTACCTTTGTAATTTCTCTAGAAACCTTAGAAATTACAAAGTGCTAACATGGTGGCAACCATACTGGGGAAGAAAAAACTTTCATTTATAAATATTCACTTCCCTAGTTCAAAAAACTTTATTTCAGGAAAATTAATGGTTCAAATTTCATAAATAAATGTTCAGAGGTTGTAAACTGTGTAAATAATTGAGTTGTGTGTTTAATATTAAAGATCTAGCTCCAAAAAGAGTTCACACCAGATCACATCCTAATCCAGAACCCCCCAAGATCTTAGATGACCCTGAAAAATTGATTAGAAAAATAAGTTTAGCTGAAAGTCAAGGAAGTAATAGTCCCCTACCTAGGGCAAACTCTCTCCCAAAGAAATTTGTCACTATACAAGATATTTAGTTCGACTTACCATTTGAACATAGTCTATTTAGGTTTAAGTCTGAAATTTTTGTGGATGAAATAGTACTTGATCAATCCGTGTTACAACCCTATATACCTGGAGGCCAATCTGTTGAACTAGATTTTGATCAGCAAGTCCTCCAACAAGTTACAAGATCTAGTATCAAAATTTGATCAAGCTGTACATGAAGCCTATGTTCAACAATATGTTGAAATTTCTGCCCTGACTATTGCAACATCTTCTATTTCCTCTCAATCTATCCATCCTGCACCATTTAGTCCCACTTCTTCCACAATCTCCACTACTCCTCCAATAGTATTACAAACAATGACCCAACCTATTTTAAGAACTCCTACATCTGTACCTCCCATAAGCTCACATATTATTCAACCCAACATGGCAACTCATTATGTTCCCTTGGTCTTACCTAGGCAATTGCATCCTATAACCTAAGATTATCAAACTAGAATTCCTCAATTTGATGCCAATGGTGCCATCACTACACAACAACATGTAGACAAAATGCCTGTTGTCTTTTATCTTCAGGAAGTGGATGAAAGTGATGTAAATATGAGACTTTTTTCCCAAATTTTGGGTGGAGAGGTAAGAAAATGGTTCAAAAATTTAACAACAACTAGTATAGATGATCTTGATGCCTTTCATCAAGATTTCCTAAATAGGTGGGAAACCAAAAAGAATCCCCTTCAGATTCTGAATGAGTATAAAAACTTAAAAAGAGGGCCTAATGAAACTGTGGAAGAATATTGTGATAGGTTTAATAAAGTTTATAACGCAATTCCAGCTGCTATTAAACCTCCACTAGGCTTGGCCCTAATCCATTTACTTGAAGGATTTGATGTGAATATGGCATACTAACTGAGAGAGAGAGAGACCCTACTACATTAGAGGAAATGAAAGCTAATACCCTTAAAGTTGAGGCTAATTTATTAGCCAAAAAAGAAAAACTAAAAACTGAACGAAGGGTTACTATCAAGGAGGAACCTTCCTCCTCTTCTCCATCAAATTATAAAATAGATAATCTGCTAAGAACAATGGAGAGGATAAGTATAAGTGATAGGGATCCTCCTAGGGAAAACCAACTTGCTCCCCAAATTAGAAATCCTAATTTTAAGAGAAATCCACCCCAAATAAAACAAAGAGAACAAAAAGGTCCAGATCAGTAGATCGAACCTCCATTTCAAGAGAACTATACAAATGAGGAGGGAGAATTAGCTGAAGACCTGAATGATACTCAAATAAATTTAATGGTAGTAAATGATAATGACTCTACATTTCTTACCCAAGAGGAACACAACCTTTTCCTTCTTTCACAAGATGAAGTAGATTTTGACGAATCAGAAGATTACAAGCAAGGTTTTGAAAATGCTATTATGGAAGTCCATAGGCAATATAACCTAAGGAGTAAGAAAATAGTTGATAATCCTACTAAAAAGAATGTTGATACTCCCAATAAAAATGCAGTTGACACCCCTGCTAAGAAAAATATTGACATTCCTTCTAAAACGGACGCAGATAATCCAACCCAACATCTGATACTATCTTCAAAGCAACTCAAACTGATAGTCCCTCTACTAGCCAGCAAAAAGATATTTCCCAAAAGGATGTTGCTAAGAAACAAGATGCCCTCAATATAAATAAAACTCAAACATCATTCAATATAGAACATGAATTGGCAAAACTTAAAATATCCATTCCTCTAAGATAACTCATGAATAAAACTGCATATAGATCACAAGTGATGAAAGCTTTGAATATATGGGAAGATATAGATACAATGAATGTATTTGATGATCAACAATAAATATTGTTTGGGCCTGAAGTTGTTGGAAAACTCCAAGATGGAGATGTACCTCCATTTTACATCATTTTAAACATTCATGATAAAAAATTTCACAATGCAATGCTTGACTCAGGGGCTTCTTATAATCTCATGCCTAAGGTTGTCATGGAAAAATTGGGACTCGATATCACTAGCAAATACACATATTTATATTCTTTTGAGTCAAGTAAAGCAAAATGCCTAGGTCTCAATAAGGATTTATGTGTCAACTTAGCACAAATACCAGCCAAGAGCTTGGTAATGGACATAGTTGTTGCAGACATACCTCCTAAATATGGCATGTTACTGTCTCACTCGTGGGGAGATAAAGTGCAAGGAACCCTTCAAATGGATATGACCTATGCTACCATTCCAATGTTTGGTCAGCAGAGGAGACTATATAGGGAAAAAATAATGAAATTTATGGTTACCAGTCAGGATAAACCTAACAATTGTCCCTTATATTCAGTCCATTCAGACCTTGATTCTTTTATTTTGTACAATGATGGAAATATGAATGAACAAATTGCCAATTTAGAAATAGACTTGTGTGAAATTGAGGAATTCAAAACAGATCTGGTGAAACATGATGAACAAAATGAACATCTATGGAATTTGGGTTTTGATGGAGCTGCCAGCAAAGAGGGATCAGGGGTAGGTGTATGGGTTTCAAATTCACAAACTCGTCACTCAAAAGGCCATTCATATAAGTTAAACTTTCAATGTACTAACAACATAGCTGAATATGAAGCCTTAATTCTAGGGTTACAACTTTTAAAGAAGCTAGGTGCCAAGAGAATTTTAATTCATGGGGACTCTGAACTAATAATAAAACAGATTAAAGGGGAATACTCTGCCAAACACCCAAGGTTAAGGGCATATAGGAATTTCATTTTGGATTTTCCTGAATCTTTTGTTGAGTATAACTTGTTTGTGGTCCCCAGAGGTCAAAACATCTTGGCTGATGGTCTGGATACTTTTGCTAGTACCTACAAAATTCCATATCGTCCTAGTCACCAATACATTGTTGAAGTAAAAAACAGACCAACTGTACCAGACAATATCAGATACTGACAAGCCTTTTGAAATGATGAACAAATTGAAAGCTTTTTAGAATCAAAGTATGAGTTTGAGTGTGCCAATATATATGTAGATGTTAACATAGAAGATAGTGTACATAATAGGGTGATCGAATTAGAATTGAAAGAAATAGATCAAGAAAAAAAGAATTAGAAATATGACAATTGAAAGACAATGTTTTTCCTAGAGAGTTAGTCCCCTAGAGGATTTGTTTGATTTTAATGATGTATCCAAAAAGCCTAAAATCGAACCTACTGGAGCTGAAGTTGAAGACTGTAACATGGGAACTCAACAAGTACCCAAGATGGTTAAATTATCCAAATCTTTACCCCCAACTGAATAGAAAAAGTACATAAACTTGTTCAAAGAATTCATAGATGTTTTTTCATGGAGTTATGAAGGTTTTAGATCTTATGACACCAGCATTATAGAACATAAGATTCCCATAAAAGAAGACCAAAATCCTTTTAAACAGAAACTTAGGAGGATTGACCTAATGTTCACACCTCTAATTGAAAAAGTGGTAAAAAAATGTATGATGCCAAGATCATTATACCATTGAGATATTCTAACTGGGTGTCAAACTTAGTTCCAACCAGGAAAAATACTGGAGAAATTAGACTTTGTATTGATTTATGAAATCTTAATGAAGCCTCCCTGAAAGATAGCTACCCTTTGCCTAAAATGGATCACATTTTGCAGGAGGTGGTTGGATCCAGTAGAATTTCTTTATTAGATGGTTTTTCTGGTTACAATCAAGTCCTAGTGCATCCTGAAGACCAAGAAATGACAACATTTACTACACCTTGGGGCACTTTCATGTATGTGAAGATTCCTTTTGGATTAATGAATGTTGCCATTACTTTTCAAAGAGCAATGGATTTTACCTTTGTAGTTGAAATGGGCAGATTCATAGTCATATATCTGGATGATATCACCATTTTTTGAAAAATAGATGAAGGTAATTTGCTTCACCTAAGATGGGTCTTTGAAAAATGTATGAGATCTAGTATTTCCCTAAACAAAAAGAAAATGTTGTTTGGCTTAAAAGAAGGAAAATTGTTAAGACATATCATTTCAAAAGATCGAATCAGAATAGATCCTAGCATAATTAAACCTATTTTAAAAATAAATCCCCCTATAAATGTAAAGGAAGTCCAATCCTTCATTGGCCAAATCAATTTTCTAAGGTGATTTATTCCTAATTTAGTAGAGATTCTAAGAAATATAAAAACTATGTTGAGAAAATACACTGAGGTAAAGTGCAACAGTGAGGTCAAACAATCGTTTGATCATGTAAAACAAGCCTTAACCCAAGCTCATGTGTTAATGAGCCCCGATTTCACAAAATATTTTCTCATTTTCTCATTTTCTTCTGGGCATACTATTGCAGCAGTTCTCCTACAAAAAAATAATGAAGGACATGAACAACCTATTTCTTTCTTTAGAAAATCCTTAAGAGATGTTGCATTGAAATACAACATCATGGAAAAGAAAGAATTTTATTTAGTGAAAGAAATCAAAGATTTAAGAGTTTATATTCTTCATTCATACATAATTGATTTTGTTCCAAACGTTGTGGTAAAAGACATACTGACCCAAAATGATCCCAATGGGAAAAGGGGTAAATGGATTGCTATTATCCTGGAATATGACATTGAAATAAAACCTACCAAACTCATTAAGGGTCAAGGATTATCTAAATTGATGGCTGAATCAAATTTACATGTTTTGGATATGAATTTTCTAGCTATACTTGACTAAGAAGGAGAGCAGGCAACTCCACAAGTAACAAAGGCTTTTGCAACCTCTCCCTGGTGTGCCGACCTTATTTTTGTTCTACATCATTTACAAGCTCCTCCTGGTTTTACCAAAACTAAAGCTAGATTTCTTAAACTCAAAGCTATGAAATTTTGTATTCTAGACAATAATTTGTATTGGAAAGATGCTAGAGGAATTTTACGAAATTTCTTGTTGAAAGATGAAGCAGAAAAATTTATTCAGGAATTTCATGAATATATTGTGGAGGAAACTTGTACTGGAATACCACTGCCAACAAGATCCTAAGAGTTGGTTTTTATTGGCCAACCTTATTTGCTGATGTCCATAAGAAAGTCACCTCATGTCACAAATGTCAGATATTTGAAGGCAAAAGGAAACTGTTTCCTTTACCCTTGAAGCCCATATCAGCTGAAACTCCTTTTCAACAGTGGGGTTTGGATTTCATTGGAGAAATTCATCCTTCCTCCTTGGCCCAACACAAATGGATTCTTACAGCCACCAATTATTTTACCAAATGGATTGAAGCTATACCTACCAGGCAAGCTTCTGATGCAGTGATTATTAAATTCTTAGAAAATAATATTCTTTCAAGATTTGGATGTCCCAGGAAAATCATTACAAATAATGCAACAACATTCAAATCAAATAAGATGGTGGAGTTTTGCAACAAATATCAAATAACCTTAGGACACTCTACTACCTATTACCCCCAGGGGAATGGATTAGCAGAGTCTTCCAACAAAAGTCTGGTTAATATCATCAAGAAATTGTTGCAAGATAACAAGAAATCATGGCATAACAAACTGGTAAATGCATTATGGGCTGACAAACTCACCACTAAGAAATCAATTGGCATGTCTCCATACCAATTGGTTTATGGAATGGACATTGTTTTTCCAACTTCATTAGGTATCCCTGTTTTGAAAATGATGCAGGAATTGCAAGTGGAACCTAATGACCTTCAAAGAAGAATAAATCAAACAATTCAATTGCAAAAATCAAGAGAAGAAGTTCATAATAGAACCCAATTGGTCTAGGAAAACGTCAAGAAGGTTTATGACAGAAGAACTAAGTCCGATGATTTTCAGATAGGGAAAAATGTCTTGAAATAGGATTCAAGAAGAAAAGAAAAAGGTAAGCATGGCAATTTTGATAATTTATGGATGGCACCTTACACAATCCATGCTTACAAGGGAAATAATGCATTTTTTCTGAAGAACATGGATGGAACAGAGCTTCCTAGTGGACCTGTCAATGGCAAAATGTTAAAACATTATGTTTTCCAAGAATAGAAGCGTTTCTCATCAAAATCATTGTAATATCATTTTCTTTGTACTATTTTGACTGGGTAGCTCATGTCAGAAAGTTGAAGCCCGAAGAGAAGGTCCTGAGCTTTTGGTCATGTTTGTCACCATAACTACAACAACAACAAGACAAATTAGATGCAAAAAAAATATTGAAGGAGATGATTCAAGGCTACTAATCAACAATTCTTGACACCTCACAAGGAGAGTGACATCCCCAGTTGGAGCCACTGTTAGGTTCCTATGATTCATAGCATCAAATAATGATTGGATACTTTCTTTCAGTATATCAAATTGTAAATAATATTGCATGTTGCAAATGATTTCAAAAAAAAATATTAAAAAAAATATAAAATGAAAAGAGGGTATATAAAAAGAAAAATAGAATAAAAGAATAAAAAAAAGATGAAAAGAACCCCATGAAAAGAAAAATAGTGAAAGTGATACAAATTCAAATGCCACTAGAAGAAAAATAGTTTGTTTTGAAAAATAAATTAGGGATTGTGTGCATCTTGTTTTAAATGCCACAATCACACATATTTGTTTGAATCATACAATATAATCATGGTCAAACACATTTGAATTTATGTTGTTAGACTAGAGAATAATTTAACCAAACTTTTTAAACTTGGTTAAAATTAGGTAGATAGGTGAATAAATTGATCCAATTGTTTAAACTGGATTAAAAATTTAAGTTGCATGTTAGAAATTAGATTAGGATAAATCTCTCCTTTGAATGAAAATAAGAAGGGTATGCACATTTAAATGCACCCTTGGTTGGTAGAATATAGGCCTTGCTTTCAAAAGTTAGAAACAAAGCATTAAAATGGTATTATGAACATTTTAAAGACATATAGTTTTGGCTTAAGTTTGGCGCATGTAAACAAAAGTGAGAAACAACAATATGTTTTGTCGTGTAGTGGATAAAGGGCGGGATAGAGCCAAGTTACGTGTCAAATCACGATTGTGATCGACGGTCGATAATGCCTTTCGGCCCCCCATGCACCTCCTACCTTTATCAACGGAGGGGGGTCCGTAAAGGCAGTTTCATTTTCCCTAACCCCACCTTACATGTCATTCCCAAATTCTTTTGCACCGCCCCTCTCAATACTGCATTTTTGGCATTATGATGCATGTGTTGTACTTGATGGCAACCCTCTCATAGAAGATCATCTCACTTGTATACATTCAGATGAATCTACAGAAGAAATATCAGATGTGACAGAGTGCATGGGTTACCAGACAGCACAAAGGGATCAGATGACAGTTCACAAGTAAGCTTTGCCATCAAGTCCAAAGGGGGAGATTGTTGGCATTATGGCTAAAGTGTTGTCCTTGATGGCAACCCATTCAGGTGATAGATCACAGTACTTCAAGTCAGCAGCAGAGATTGATGATCAGCTATCAAATATTGAAGAAAATAAGGGTACGCAGGTACACCTTACAGAAGGTGCGTACACGCAGGCCAGTGTTACATAAAGTGCGTACAGACCCGCAGCTATCCCGTTTAGGAGGTGCGTACCCCCAGTTCACTTACTTCAAGGCAGAGAAAAGCACACGTGGGGTTTCTTATGTTTAACTCTTGGTATTTAGCCGACGGAATTGTGTTATTATGGTTTTGGCCCGTGGTATTGATCCATGATTTGAGGAAGAGCTTGCCTATATAAAGCAAAGGAGATCATTTGGCTTGATGTATGCTTGGGTTGAATATCTTATGGGAGTTTGATCTGAAATACTATGATCTCTTGGTGTGTAATGTCTAGATCTATAAGGCGAATCTTCTGATGGGTCGAGATCGTCTTGGCGCAAGATCAGATCTGTAGATCTGATAAACTCGGGTATGCTTGAAGTCTGAAAAGCAGGACCGCAGGCGCAACACGGTGAAGGTGCGGAGGTCTGCTGCGCCATAGAAGGCGCAGCTGCGGAGGTGCGCGGCGCCACAGAAGGCGCAGCTGCGGAGGTACGCGGCGCCACAGAAGGCACAGGCACGGAGGTTCGCGGCGCCACAGAAGGCGCAGCTACAGAGGTGCGCGGCGCCATAGAAGGCGCAGCTCCGGAGGTGCGCGGCGCCACAGAAGGCGCAGCTGCAGAGGTGCGCGGCGCCACAGAAGGCGCAGCTGCGGAGGTGCGTGACGCCACAGAAGGCACAGCTGCGGAGGTGCGCGGCGCCACACAAGGTGCAGGTGCGGATCTGCACAAGGATGCGCAGAGAAGCAGAAGACGCAGTGCGGAGGTGCGCAGACAGGTAGAAGGTACAGGTGCGGAGATCTGCAGGCTCAGAGCAAGTGGAAGTGTTTTAACTGCCTTTGACTATTCTGCAGGGTTTTGGGTGCATATATGATGTTTGGTTACTGGTATTGAGTTCAGATAGCAGCATGATTAATGACTTATCTTTATGTACTAGATCTGGTTGATAACTCTCATAATATCATTGTATGTGTATGGATCTGGTGATTGGGTGATTCAGAAGATTGTTTGATTATATGTTGTTGTTGGGTCCAGTATGAAAATTGGATGAAATGTGGCCTTTTAGATTATGTGTTGTGCTTCAGTGTATCCAGTGTGAAAATTGATGAAACGTGGTACCTGGAGGAGAGAAGATTGTAGGCCGGCGCCTACGTACTAGTATCTAAGCTAATACAAGAGCTAAAGGAAATCTTTGGAGCATTGTAGCAGGTAGTAGCCTGCGTACTAGTAAATGGATCGGCTAGTACAAGAGAAAAGGGGGTTGTAGCTCCCGTACTGGTATAAGTCTGCACCAGTACAAATATTGTAAAAGGATTTTCTTATTAAGAAGAAGATTGAGATGACTTGCAGCAGGTGGTTTTCTCCCGCATTGGGTTTCCACCTTATATCATGGTGTTCATGTGTGTGCCTCATGTGTGATGATCTATTCTATGTTACTGCATCTATTAACTGATAATATGGTTGATAATGTTCTAATGCACTCATTGAAGATCAATTAACTTAATCATAAGAAGTTGTGGAAGTAGTATATACGAATCTGATTATGGAAATGAAAAAGTTTTATTAATGTGATAATACTGATTCACCCCCCCTCTCAGTATTATTTCCAACAATACCACCCTCCCCCCTTCCAAAAACAACCTAATCTTCTCCTTCCCGCCAATGGTTCCCCATGCCTACACCGCTAATCCCTCCCCGACACCTGTTCAACCGTTTCCCCTACCGGTTATGCATTTAATCCCCCACTAAATTACCATTTAAACCCACCAATGGTCCCACACCTTCAACGGACTATTACTTAAGCATAAACAACCCATTATCTATTCTGGTTACTCCTTTTGCTCAGTCTGATCCTGCGAATGTTCTTTTGCTTTTTCTCAATTTCAGTTCATACAAGCAAATTGTCCAGACCCTAAGCAAGAAACCAGGACGTCATAGCACCAGTTTCCCATCATCTCCAACCTCTAGTTACAAGCTTTCCTAGGTAAATTGCATAACTCATCAACCTTTTCCAAATTCCTTTAAATTCCCAATATGGCTCCCAAGAGAAAAACCAATGTCAATAGTGAAAATCTTATGGTTCCCCCCTTAGTTGACCTTGATCACATCCCCCTGGTAGACACAGATTATAAAATCTCAGAGCCAAAGTGTGAATTCGATTTATTTGAATTACACAACTGGCTCAAAGACATCTTCCTTGACCAGAGTGATGAAATTAGCCTTTGGGAATCCAATTTACCCCTCTACATGTTTCCCCAAGCCCATCACTTCCTTGAATTTGTCCTCAAATTCCAAGCTTGTTACCAACCAGACCAAAGAGCCATTGTGGCCCACAATGGTGAAATTCTATTCACAATCACCCCTCAGTCAATTAACCAAATATTTTAGATCCCTCAAAATGATTCCATTATTCCTTTCTCAGTGGAAGCCTTGAATGAACTATATCAAAAATTGACCTTTTCTTAGAGATCCAATATTTTTGAAATCTTCCTACCTGAAGATGCATAGCTCCCAAAAAATAATCCACTATATCCCTCCTCCATTTTTCTAGACAAAGCTAAATAAATCATTTCTATAATCTCATATTTGCTTGGGTATTATTTCGATGAATGGGTAGATGAACCTATTTTAAGTTTTTTTTCCATTTTCTCCACCGAAGAAAAACCCTCAGTAATTTTCAATTTTAGCCAGTTCCTGTTGACAACATTCATGAACAATTCCTTAAGCTTCG
This sequence comes from Pinus tabuliformis, assembly GCA_031772625.1. NCBI lineage: Eukaryota > Viridiplantae > Streptophyta > Pinopsida > Pinales > Pinaceae > Pinus > Pinus tabuliformis. The sequence goes on from CM062813.1 coordinate 1,183,661,378, forward strand.
AACTGAAGGAATGTTTAGATATGCCTCTATTCTTGTGTACATGTTTTTATTTTTTCAAGAAAACAAGTTCCCATTTGTAGTACAAAAGCTAAATGAACAGGGAGAGCCACACTCAGTTATCTTTTATACTTCCATACCAAGAATAAATTCTGAAGAATACAACCTCAAATACTTTAATGATCAATTTATACATCCAGCTAAATGTTTATTGAGCAATGAGACAATACCTAGGGTCAATGTAGAGATTAAAAAGATTTTATACGTAAGTGAGAAGGCCAGAACAGGTGACTGGTATTGATACCAGAGTTACACCGAAATAAGAGTATATGGGTGTGAGATGCCACCTTATAAACTACCCATCTATCTCCCAATGAAGATTTTTTCTTTAGAATAAATTAGGCAGATGATATACTCATATGAGGTCCATTTTGTGTGAGCTAAAAAGAAATCATAGTTCAGGAAAAAGGCTCAGATAGGACCATTTATTTGTAACAATAGGAAAACAGGAGAGGAAGCAGATATCCTCCTAAAACAGGTGAATTTTCCCTTGAGATTCACTTAGTCATATGACCCATTTGGTATGATCTCTAAACTAAGAGTGTAACAAAAAACCACTCCATATGTTCACACTCAGAGGTCTGAAATTAAGAAATACATGAACCAATATGAGTGGGAAGAAAATACTCTATAGGAGGAAAAGGAGCAGTTGTTGTCTACTGCTACTTCACAAACTCCCACACCTCAAGAAAAAGTAGAGAAAAGGGCAAGGGACTCTCCTTTAGTCATAGAGGTTTCAGCCAAAGAATTCAATATTTACACCAAGAAAGAAAGGACAAATCCTAAGATAGATTTTTCAAAAGGAGTAGGGCAAGATCCTATAGTACTCAAGAATCCACATATTCCAGCAAGGGATAACATCTTTACAAGATCTCCATTCTCTTCATTTTCACAAGAGAATCTAGATACAACTCAAACATCACAATTAAAGGGAAACAAGTATCTTTGACAAGTTTAAGGAAATAAAACATAGAAATGAATTTCTCATAGTCAAAACTTATGTTCAATTTCATAAATAAACATCGTCTACCTAGCATAGGCTCTTGTCAGCCTTTGACACTGAGAAAGGAAGAATGCAGATGGAATTATTGCAGGCACAGGTCCTCCACCCTAAATCTGCAGCAGATTAAAAGAAAACTACATTTGAGTTTCAGGCAAAGGATTTCCATCCTGTAGATAAGATGGACATGCACAGGAAGACTAGGGATATGATCTATTCTACATTGACAAGTACTGCAATGACTACTTCCAAATTGTGGGTATCGCTCACTAATATCCAAACCCAATTAAAACTTGAAAAGGCTTCTTCTTTAGGAAAATATAATAAGATAAAATCCTTTGAAGACTTGGTCATTAAGATAGGATATGACCCAAGAAATGTTAAGGAAGCAGAGGAAATAGTTAAGAAGAAGAATGCTGACATAGAAACACTCAGAAAACAGTTGAAAATGTTAGCAACTAAGGATCCACAAGCAAAAGAAGTGGGGGAGGCAGAGAGCCAAAAAGAAGATATGCTCAGATTAATTATAAATGCACAGATAAGGGACATGGAAGCATAATTGGACAACTTGATCAAGGAGAAAGAGAAAAATGCACAACTAGCTATAATCCCGCTTGATGCAGTACCTCTTTCAACAATAGTGCAAACAGGAGCTTCTACTTCAACTACAACAACAATGGCTATAGTAAGTACAATAAGAGTTTCTACATCTACAACACCCCCTGCACCAACTTCATATGACCCAAGTAAACTGGTAAAATCCATGAAGACATGTCTTTACAAGGGGAGGAAATCAAGAAACTACAAGGACAGGTGAGGATGCTACAGGATCAGAAAGAAAGAATTGAGAATTCTCAATTGGCAGAAGTACAAAAATCCCAGATATTGATGCAAAGGTTACAACAATCAAAAAAGGAATATTTCATGTATCATACCTTAGCTCAGGCTAAGGAAAATATATGGATAGACATCAACAAATCAATCACAAAGATCTAGACTTTAATACAAATTCTTTTTGGGTAGAAGGAGTTGGTTCAGAAATCCAAAGGAGCCATTCAAGAAATTAGGGAAAATTTGGGGGACAAGCAAATTGAAGCCACAAACCTCATCAACTTTCTAAGTTCTAAAAAAAAATCTGAGTTGGAAGAAATGGAAATTGAAGATAGTACTGGGACCATGATAGAAATCAAGAAAGTATTGACCAAAAGAAATCTTATGTTCTAGTTGAAGAAAAAGTGTCAAGTTCTGTAGAATGGTGCCCAGAGATTCTTCAACAAGTTTAACTTCCTCATTCAAAAGGGACTTCCAAGTTTGCTCGTGTTGAATGACACATTAATAACATTGCTCGATTACAATTATAAATTGATGGTCATTGCTAGGGACGGTGCCAAGTTTGCAGGAACACATGGGAGAGTAACATGGAAAGCCTTCCTAGAGGCATTGAAATTTGATTTAGACATCCAACATGAAATCACACACATTTTTATCACTAAGCCCACCTTTTCCATGTATATAGAGGTAGATGAAATTTACAAGAGGTTACTCAAATTTTCAATTCCAAGTGAAGAAAGGTGGGAAAATTTATGCGAGTTATTTGAGTAAAAAGTCAATTCTTCTTCAACAGCAAGACAAACAACGCAACAAAAGTCAAGGGCTAGATCAACAATAGTCTCCACAAAGATAGTGCCAACAATCCATGCAGTTCAAGTTTCCCTATATTTTTTTAAATTAGAGATATAATTATTTTAGAAATTCATAAATTGCATCCTGATCAATTATGACAAGATATTTTGTAAATAAACTTATAAATACTTCTTGTTTCAAAGTATGAAGTGTTGGTTTTTGCATCTAAGAAATCTATTGTACATTTTCGAGCTTCAATGGACTTATCAGTAATATAGAAAGCTCTTTCACAGGATACTTGTGTTAATTTGTTGGTGAAGTGCCTCTATTGTTTATGTGCTTATTATTCTTTGTTACTATACTCATGTGTTTTCATAATATGAATTATTCAATAAAAAGTTCAAGAACATAATTTTTTTTATGTGCACTCTAATTCTGGCTTTGAATAATTTTAATGTTTTCAACTGATATTAAGTAAATGCTCTTTACTTGATGGAAATCATATCTATTATTCTTATTCATTTCACTTAAAATTAAATAATCCAATTAGTTTGGCTACCTTGCCCTATGAAATATATTTGCAAAGTACTGAAACAGATCCATCCTTTAAGTCACATAATTCATAGCCCAATGGTAATCTAGACATCAATCAAACATAAAATTCAAACAATTTCTTAAATCAAACCTTGAACTTTTATAACTAGCCTAGTATCTAAAATCAAACAAATCTAAATCTAACAGAGAGATCCCTCTCTGAAGTTGGCAGGTCTAGGTCCCAGCTTCCAAAGTGGTTTTGTTGCTACCTTTTGTTATTTCTCTAGCAACTTTAGAAATTACAGAGTGCTAACATGAAGCATCATATTCAAGAATGAAAGAAGAAGTTAGTAGGTGAATTTGATATGAAGTACCTTGGACTAATGCATTACTAGGAATTAGAAGTATGGTAGAAACCTAATGAGATCTATCTTAATCAAGGGAAATATGTGATCAATATATTGCAAATGTTTGATATGATGGATAGTAAACTGATGATGACTCCAATGGTCACTAATTTGAATAAGTTATGGAGTTCATATTCAATCCTTGTTGATCCAAGATTCTACCGATATTTTATTGTCTCCTTGATGTATCTTGTGAACATCCAACTTGACATATGTTTTGCAGTAAATGTTCTTAGTCAATTCCAATTGGATCCAAGGCATGATCAATGGATACCAACTAAACATATATTGATATATCTTCATGGGACTATACATCGCTGACTGAAATATGTTGGTAATGAGATACAATTATTGGGCTATACAAATTTAGATTGGGGAGGCAGCGATGCAGATGGAAACAATACTACTGGTGCATGTTTTGGTTTGGGATCTTCTATGATAAGATGAATGAGTAGGAAACAAGATTAAATTGCATTGAGTAGAGTTGAATAAAAACATATAAAAACTGTAGAAATTTTGAATAATTTAACACATATTCAATGGAGATTATCCTGATCATGTACTAATGCGGAAAACATACACAATACATAAGCTCCTCTACGTTGATCAACAATATAGCAGCATCAATAACAATAAAACATCAAGAGCATTCACACATTAACACAGTATGTATCCCGGGGAAAGCATCTCGCTAAAAACCCCACACTATCTGTATATTAATGATTGAGTCATGTAACATTACACAGCATAATACTTCTCACAAGTATCTCCACCTCTGTTACACACAATACAGCTCAGATCTGATCTCCAAATCTCTTCCATTGCTTGCCTGCCTCCACTGCTCAATACCTTCTCAAGAACTGATGAGAATAGCTTCCCAAACTCGATTTTCACCTGCAAAATAATCACTCACTCTTTGTTGGACGTGAGAAAAGGCTAAAATGCGGGCCAAATACGTGAGCAAACTCATTGGCATACTCAATCCTTTGATTGTGCAAGATCTGGTGCACAACTATAGTCACAACTGATAACAATCTGATTCTCTACCACCTGTCCCTGTTGAACTGAACATGCACTGACATGCAACTGAGTTAACTGATGTATTCTTTAGTTGTATTATGAGTTAATAATTAGTTTAACAACTCATCATTAGTCTATCTGCAGTTAGACTAACTACAACCAGTTTAACTAAGTTAAACTGAACACAACTCCATCAACTGTACCTCCAGTCCACTAAACTCAACTCACTTGAGTTCTAACTGAAGTCATGCATGCAACAACTCAACTGACTCATACGAAAAACGAATTTCCATCTGACAGCTGCATGTGCCACTTCCGTAGCTCAAACTGAAGTGCTCCAAGAGAATAAGATTAAGTTTATAGTCCAAATATTATTGTGAGATAATAATATTTGACTTTTCTATTTTTGACAGCCAGTCTAAAAATAGACTTGATCACGCGCACTGTGATCACTCACACTTTCATCAAAAATAGAAGTCCATCTATTTTTCCCAACTTGATCAATCATCCATAAACATAGACATGATCCATATGTCTAAAAATAGACATAGTCTAAAAGTAGACTTGCGCCAAAAATAGCCTGCGGGCCCACTTAGTGAAGGTGACTCTTTTCACTAAGCTCCATCATCTTGTTGCAATCTCAACACTCCCTCTCGACAAGATATGGATTATCAGCAACCCCTATCCTGCCTCGGTGGTACTCGAATTTGCTCCTGGTGAGAGCCTTCGTCAGAATATCAGCATCCTGATCCTCCGTTGGAATGTACGAAAGTAACATGATCCTCTGCTGCACACAATCTCTGATATGATGGTACCTGATGTCAATATGTTTAGATCTATCATGAAATACAGGATTAGCCGAGAGTTTAATGCAACTCTGGTTATCACAGTAAATCACAGTAGGATCCAAATGAGAACCGAACAAACCAACCAGGATCTTCCTCATCCATATAGCCTCGCATGCAGCCAAACTTGCTGCCATATACTCGGCCTCCGCTGAACTGAGTGCCACGGATCTCTGCTTCTTGCTGTACCAAGAAACTGCTGTCGATCCGATACTGAAGACCCCTCTTGATGTGCTCTTTCTGTCTGTTGGGCTCCCTGCCCAATCTGCATCCGTGAAGCCACATAGCTTCACCTCATCCTCCTGTCTGTACCACAAACCATATCCCGATGTGCCTCTCAAGTAGCGCAATGCATGCTTGCCCGCCTTCCAGAAGAGCTTGGTAGGCTTAACCATAGCTTGTGAAAGCTGGTTAACTGCATAGCATATATCAGGTCGTGTATTGACCAAATACATCAGCGACCCCACCAACTGTCGATAAACAGTGGCATCCACTTCTTCTCCCGAAGTGGCATCCTCCTTCCTCCAACCTCCAGGAAGAGGAGTATCAACAGGCTTGCAGCCATGCATGTTGAACTTCTCCAGTATCTCCCGAGCATACTTGCCCTGAGAAACAAACAGTCCACCACTGCGCTGCCATATTTCCAATCCTAGGAAATAGTGAAGGAGGCCCAACTCCTTCATCTCAAACTCTGTAGCAAGATCCTTCTTGCATGACAGTATCAACAGCTCATCACCCGTTAGAATCAAATCATCAACATACAGTACAATGATAAGCAACTTACCCTCCACCACAATCTGGTATAGGTTCGGATCCGCCTCGCTCTTGGAGAATCCAAGTCCTATGAAATAGCTGTCTATCCGTGTGTACCAAGCACGTGGTGCTTGCTTCAACCCATACAGCGCTCTCTTGAGCCTGCACACATGCGACTCGCTGCTGAAGACTTCAAAGCCTTCGGGTTGCTCAATCTACACCTCCTCCTCAATGACTCCGTTGAGGAACACAGTCTTCACATCCATCTGATGAATGTGCCATCCCATCTGCGCTGAGAGAGCAAGAATCGTCCGTATGGAAGAATACCTTGCGACAGGTGCAAAGGTCTCCTCATAATCGATCCCCTCAATCTGTGAAAAGCCTCGGGCAACAAATCTTGCCTTGTACTTCTCCACACTCCCGTCAGCTCCCTGCTTAACTTTGTAGATCCATCTCGAACCCACCACTGATTTCCCTTCCGGTCTAGGAACAATCTCCCATGCACTGTTTCTGACAATAGAATCATACTCTTCCACCATGGCGTCTACCCATGCGGGATCCTCCACAGCTTCCTCGAAAGAGGATGGCTCAGTCACAACACACTTGCTCATAAGAGCCATGTATCTAGTGTACCGATCAGGTGACTGTCTCTGCCTGCGTTGGGCTGTAGGTGGTCCTACAACTTTCTCTGCATCTTGAGCCAGTCGCTCAGCTTCTGTCAAGCGCTTTCGCCCTCTGATGGTTGGCGCTGCATGAGTGGTCTCTTCCACTCCATGAACCTCGTCCTGTGGCTGATCCACATCCTGAAGCTCATCCTTAGGAACTAATAGCTCCTCATCTGCATGCAAGTGTAGCTCCCTCTCAAGCGAACACTTCATGGCTTTCTCCTCCTGAAATTTTATATCCCGTCGCACAACAGTTTTACCACTGTCTGGAAAATACACACGATAGTTGTGGGGCGTATCAGTGTACCCCACAAATATCCCAACCTCTGCAGTTGGCTCCAACTTCTTTCTGGCATCCTTCGTCACATGCATGTAAACGTTAGCACCAAAAATCCTCAAATGAGAAAGATCAGGCTTCTTACCAGAATAAGCCTCCTCGGGTGTACTCATGCCAAGTATCCTATGAGGACAACGGTTCTGCACATAAACTGTTGTATTGCATGCTTCCGCCCACAAGTGAAGGGGTAGGCCCTGATCATGCAACATTGCCCGTGCAGCACCCACAATCGTTCTGTTCTTCCGCTCAGCTACCCCGTTCTGCTGTGGGTTATGGGGAGCTATGAGCTCTCTACGAATCCCTTCTGCCTTGCAGAAATCCTTGAACTCGTCCGATATGTATTCACCACCATTATCGCTCCTAAGAGCCTTCACCTTCTTCCCCGACTCCTTCTCGACCAATGCTTTGAATTCACAGAACTTTGAATATGTCTCGCTCTTCTTCTGCATGAAGAAGATCCAGCACTTACGAGAGAAATCATCAACAAAAATCACATAATACCTGTGTTTTGCTGTCGAAGCAACTGAGAAAGGTCCACACACGTCTGTGTGAATTCTCTCAAGGATCGTCGTGGCGCGACTATCCTTCTCGTGAAAGGTTGCTTTCACAAACTTCCCCAAAGTACACCCCTTGCACTGATCTGACTGCGCAAGTGTGCCTTTAGGAAGCCCTGTAGTGATCTGCTGCAGTATATTCAAGGCTCCATGGTGAAGGTGACCCAATCTCCTGTGCCACAACTCGCCATCATCCCGGCTCACCAATCCTTTTGCCTTGCCTGCCATTGCTGCGCATCCATCTACATGCAGCTGATAAAGGTTCCTCACTCGAACCCCTATCTTCCGGGTCTCACCAGTTGTCTTGCTACGCAGGAAGGCCTTTCCCTTGCTGAAAACAACATCATACCCCTTGTCTTCTAACATCGCCACTGAGATGAGATTCTTCTTCAATCCTGGAACATGCATGACTTCCTTCAATACAAAGGGTTTACCAAACTCCCTCTCAAAGGAAATGGTACCGATACCGGTCGCACTGTATCTACCATCATCGCCCATCTCGATGTGCACTCCAAGATCTTTGTCCTCCAGATCAGAGAAAAAATCTCTATCTCCCGTCATGTGAAAAGACGCACCACTGTCCAGGAACCACATTGATCCCATCGCACTTGAAACCAAGCATGCGATCAATGAAAAATCAAGCTCAAACTGAGAAGCTAAAGCCTCTCCCCCTGCAGATCCAGCAGCTTGCTTGTTCTTCTTCTTCTGCGGACAATTTGTGGCATAGTGTCCATGCTGGTGACAGTGAAAACACTTCACTTTGGACATATCCTGCTTCTTGCCTTTCGCACCAGACTGAGAAGCTTTCTTGCTCTTCCCTTTCTTTGCTTTGGCAGCCAAAGCACAATTCTCTTCATCAGCTCCCTTTGACGAAGATCCGTCCCTGGTACTCCGCCTGATCTCCTCCTGCACAAGATCTGACCATAGTCTTTCCCATCCTGGCAACTTCTCCCGACCATTGACAGAGTCCTGATAGGAATGCCAACTCTTCGGAAGACCAAGGAGAGCCAAGCTCACCAATTCCTCATCATCGACAGTAACCCCCACACTTCCCAGCTCATCTCGACACTGAGTGAACTTCGTGAGATACTTGGGAATACTGTCTCCCTTCTCGCATTTGATGTTTCTGAGTTTATCTTTGAGCGCCAGCTTCCTCTGATCGCTCTTGCTTTGGAATAATTCTGTTAATGATTTCCACATCAAATATGGAGTAGCCTTTCCATGGAGGCTGGACACAATGTGATCCTTCACGCCCTCCAACAGAATTCTTCGACATTTTGCGATCTTCTTTTGCCAAGCATCAGCTTGAGTAGCATCAGTAGGCTTTGGGATATCCGTATCTATGAATTCCTTCAGCCCGTTATCATCCAATACTGCCTCCATCCTGTCCTTCCATGCAATATAGTTTGAGCTGACCTCAAGAGCATACTCCAATCGCAATCCGTTGAAAGACATTGCTGCGTTGTCACCAAGAAAACACTGCTGCAAATTCGAATTCCACCAGCAACCAACTCAACTGCTTCCGATCAACCCTCGCTTGATATCCTGTAAAAATCTCTTCTACAAATCAAGCTGCTCCGATACCATGTAGAAACTTTTTCTACAATTATCTAGCTCTGATACCATGTAGAAATTTTGAATAATTTAACACATATTCAATGGAGATTATCCTGATCATGTACTAATGTGGAAAACATACACAATACATAAGCTCCTCTACGTTGATCAACAATATAGCAGCATCAATAACAATAAAACATCAAGAGCATTCACACATTAACACAGTATGTATCCCGGGGAAAGCATCTCGCTAAAAACCCCACACTATCTGTATATTAATGATTGAGTCATGTAACATTACACAGCATAATACTTCTCACAAGTATCTCCACCTCTGTTACACACAATACAGCTCAGATCTGATCTCCAAATCTCTTCCACTGCTTGCCTGCCTCCACTGCTCAATACCTGCTCAAGAACTGATGAGAATAGCTTCCCAAACTCGATTTTCACCTGCAAAATAGTCACTCACTCTTTGTTGGACGTGAGAAAAGGCTAAAATGCGGGCCAAATACGTGAGCAAACTCATTGGCATACTCAATCCTTTGATTGTGCAAGATCTGGTGCACAACTATAGTCACAACTGATAGCAATCTAATTCTCTACCACCTGTCCCTGTTGAACTGAACATGCACTGACATGCAACTGAGTTAACTGATGTATTCTTTAGTTGTATTATGAGTTAATAATTAGTTTAACAACTCATCATTAGTCTATCTGCAGTTAGACTAACTACAACCAGTTTAACTAAGTTAAACTGAACACAACTCCATCAATTGTACCTCCAGTCCACTAAACTCAACTCACTTGAGTTCTAACTGAAGTCATGCATGCAACAACTCAACTGACTCATAAGAAAAACGAATTTCCTTCTGACAGCTGCATGTGCCACTTCCGTAGCTCAAACTGAAGTGCTCCAAGAGAATAAGATTAAGTTTATAGTCCAAATATTATTGTGAGATAATAATATTTGACTTTTCTATTTTTGACAGCCAGTCTAAAAATAGACTTGATCACTCACACTGTGATCACTCACACTTTCATCAAAAATAGAAGTCCATCTATTTTTCCCAACTTGATCAATCATCCATAAACATAGACATGATCCATATGTCTAAAAATAGACATAGTCTAAAAGTAGACTTGCGTCAAAAATAGCCTGCGGGCCCACTTAGTGAAGGCGACTCTTTTCACTAAGCTCCATCATCTTGTTGCAATCTCAACAACAACAAATGAAGTTGGTAGAGAAGTTGTTGGATCAGAAAATTTCTTTCAAATTTGTTTTAAGGACCTTTGGAACCTACCGTTATACACTGTGACAAGAAGAGTTGCATAAGGTTGACAAAGGAACCATTTTTTCATGCGAGGACAAAGCATATCAATAATAAGTACCACTATATTAGAATCTTGGTATAAGATAGGGTCATGAAGCTATAATACATCTCCATAGACGAACGAGTAGATGACATATTAATGAAGTCTCTTCCAAATAAGAAGTTTGAGTATTTGATAGTTTGGACTTGTGGATATCCCCTCCCTAGTTCAGAGGGAGTGATGAGGGATAACGTATTCTCCATTTGTCATGCACTAGGCCCATGATTAACAATTGTAAGTCTAGTAAAGGCACTGGTAGGGAGAATCGATGCTTCTTGAGGATTGAGAATCAAATATAGGAGTAGTCCCGTGGATTGATACTCTTTGAGGAGGAGCAAGGGCATCCAAGATAAGAGTAGTCAAAGAGGACTAATATTCTTTGAGGATTGGGAATCCAAGATAAGAATAGTATTGTAAGGACATAACTGGTGAACATTCAAATGGGGTATGCGCCTTGAGAGGTTGTGGTGATGGTGTCCAAATATATGCCTCCCAACATTGTGCTCTAATCTAGTGGAGAGTTAGAGCTTTTCTGTTAAGGCCTATCTAAGTTGAGATTGACAATTTTGGTTACAATGTTGATGATTGATGATGGATTATCAATATGAACTCTTCTTATGAGAATATTTCAAGCTAAGTATCCTTGTATCCCGTTGTGTAATTATGAATACCTCCCTAGTTAAGAGGGAGTGTTGAAAAATGTAACTAGGTTCGGTCTTCATAATTATCTTTATACTTGTATCAATATGTATTTCTTGTAAAAAGAAAAAAGAAGAAAAATGAATTTATTAATTTTATTATTATTTCTAGTCTAAGCATGTTCTAGTCTAGAAGAAAAATAATCATGTGTCAAAGTCCCATTTGGACTATTTTGTAACAAAAGAAAAATATTATTTTTAAGTCAAAAGGAGACATTTTGTCCCACAAGACCAAGTCAACCCTCCCTTGTCAAGGCAGCCTTGAAGCGGCCCAATTTGACTTCTTGGATGAAAATAAAAGGAAGATACTTTGACCTCATTTTCTCACTCACACACAATTCGATTTCTAAGTAAGAGAGAAAGAGAAGAAGTGTGAAGGCAAAGAAAGAGAGAAGAATACAAGGAAGGAATAAAATTCTAGTTTTTGCTCGTCTTTTTCCACACATGCAAAGTTTCTTGTTGGGTGTGGAGCCTAATTATCTTCCTGATTCAGAGGTCTTATTTTAGCCATGTTTCAATCCTAGTCCCTGACAGGTGTGGGAGGAGTTCCTCCCCACTATTCTCGTTGGGGGGTCCAGGGCCATTCATTAAGCAAGAAATTTGATAGTAGAATTTATGTTAATTTTGGGTTTTTTTTTTTTTTTTTCTCTGTAGAAGGAAACCCTCGGTTTATATGAGAGAATTGTATTGTGACTATGTATTATTTTGCATGAGGAAAAGAGAGAATACTATGTGAGAGTGAAGAGGAAGTTACAACATATTTGTTGTAGGTTGTATCCCTTCAGCTTTCTAGATAATATAAAAGGAAGGGTTGGTTGTTTCTTCGTGGACATAGACCAAATTGGGTGAACCACATATATCTGTGAATCTCTTGTTTTATGATTTTTTGTGTTTTTGTTTCTGAAATATTTTATGTGTTCCATTGCTATGTTATTTAATTTCTAAAAACTGTTGAGGTTACTTTGCAAATTACAGGACAAATTAATGTTTCTACAAAGGTGTCGGGACAAGTCTGCGAAGGTGCTAGGGAACTCCACAAAGTTGCAGGTTTGAAAATTTGGCTTGAATAGATTTGATCAACTTTGATTCTTGTTGACTTGGTTTGGTTGGAGGATATGTGAAAGGAGGGATGACTTGGTTCCTTGTGGAGGTCGTTGTCTTTGGTTTTGGATGTATCACTTTGATTTGGTTCTATAAGAAGAGAAGTTTTTGGGGTTTTCCCCCTTCTGGAGTTTTTCCCTGGCTTGAAGCCTATATATGGTGTTCTTTGTTTCTTGTGATCTTCATGAACTTTATGTTTTGGCAATTTCTTGATGAAGAAAACATAATAAAGTAATAAAAGCCAACAAACACTCACAAGTAATTATAAAGTAAGAGAAATAAACCCTAATATACAAGCAGATTGATTTCTCAACACACAACATGACATAGATATTGAGGATGCAAATAAGTACAAACAACTCATAGGAAGTCTTAACTACCTTGCTACTACCAAACTAGATATTTCATTTGTTGTTTGAAACCTTCCCAAGTTTATAAAAAAACCTTTTGAGGGTCATTGGTTTACTACAAAAAGAGTTATAAAGAATTTGAAGGGGACTCAAGACTTTCAACTCAAATATACACAGGTGGATGACTTCAACTTGATTGGATGCTATGATTTAGACTTTTATGGAGATAAGGAAAATGGAGTATCTACTTCATATTATGTTATAAATCTTGGATAAGGAGTTTTCACTTGGAGGTCACGCAAATAGTTAGTTCCAAAAGATTCCAAAACAGAGGAAAACTATTTGGAAACTGCAGAAGTAACCAAGGAGATTGTGTGGCTCAGAAAAATTCTTGAAGATTGTAGGAAAAACAAGTGAATTCTACTCTTCTTTTAATTAACAATAATTTTACGATAAGAGTGGCCAAGGATAAAAAATTCCAATATCAAACTAAGCATATCAATACAAAGTATCATTTGATTTGAAATCCTGTTGAGGCCAAGACTATTCACCTATACCATTTTTCCACAAAGGAGCATATTGTATACTGTGAAAATTCCTAGACTCGAAGGAACCCCTATTGCAGCAAATCTAAATCTACTTCACCTACTTGATTTTTAAATTACGTTCATCAAGTTATTCTTCTGAATACAGAAGAAAATTAATTATGCAGCCAACACTAGTTAAATATTTGATCTCATGAAACAGAAAACAAAGTAAAGAACAAGACACATAGGACACACTTATTTTTGGACACAATAATCCTCGGAAAAACCCAATACAAGAAAACTGGTGCAACATTTCTGAAGGTCTATTATTATGCAGGAGAAATATCTGAATACAATCTAATATGCTCATCTAGCAATCCTTTACAGAGAAAAATAATGGTGGAAAATCTGAGTGAGTTTTACCTCACTTCACCCAGCAAAATTTCAGCTGATCTGACACAAGATTGGAAAACCTTTGCTATTTCTGCATTGGCTCTACATCAACCATACATCACCTTCTTTCCCTCTGTGTCATCTCTCTCGGCTATTCCAACAGTTCCCCTTAGTTCTGGTGATTCCCAACAGTTCCGGATGTTTCAGCAGTTTTGGATTCTGCGTGACTAGCAGATTTTCTTCTATGTGCTGAACCTTCTAGCTCTACGTCAGGACTATGTGGGCCCATATTGGCACAACAACAGCTATCCCAGCTACTTTGCTACCTCTATGCAAGCTTTCACCGCCTCTCTGTTAGTATTCTCTGGAAAGTCCTTCTTCCGGATTCTTACTGCCCATCTGGTGCAAAATGATCAGCTAATTCGGATTTCTCATCTTCCTAGCCCCAGAAATCGAACTCTAAATTAATTCTCTCTCTCTCTCTCTCTCTTCATGTTTCCAAATGAACCCCAAGCCTCCATTTTATACTTTTCTTGTTGAGACTTCAATGACTGAGACTAAGGCTCTAATCAATGGATAAGATTAAAACATACCTTGATCCGCCTTCTAGATCATTCTCACCCATATTTTGATTAATACCCATTAATATTTTAATTTCCCTACGTTTAGACTTAGGAACTCCATTAAAAAAAATTAATTATTTTAATAAAATACAATCCTAGTGGGTATTCACCAAACGGTTTTTGGGTTCTTTAGAACTCATGTTCCTTAGCCTCTCCACCGATTTTTAAGACTAGATCAATTCTGATGCTACCAAAAACTAACACTGCCACTTGGCAAGGAAAGTGCTCTAGAAACAATGTCCACTTGCATGTTGCTTTGTTTCTGAAGCACCTCCTTTCTACACTTTTTCTGCCACCAACACTGTGTTGTTGTTGTTGTTGTACAACTTCCCATGACACTGCCACTGCCACTACTGCATCTGTACTACATCTCCCTCTCAAACATTGCATTTGATATGCTACTAGCACTACCACTACTAACACTGCATCCGTACTACAACTTAGTTGCTGAGAGAAGCAACTAAAAAACATCCAAAATTAGCTGAACCTAACTGTGCTCAACATAATACAATGAATGTTGGAATCTGAATTTTTCTGACCCTCTGAATCTTCTACGCTGCTGCTGACTTCTGCACTGTGCCATCTGTAGTGCTGCCAACCTTGCTCTGCGTTGATCAATCTATGGTCCCAAGCTATTGCATCTGTCATCCAAATGAGCCACGGCATCATATGACCCTAAGTCCATCTAGCTACTGCTAAATCTTGGGCTCCCATAGCAAGTAATTGATCCAAGAGGTGGACTCCTCAAGGATCCTACCCACATGTAGTCCTCCCGACTACAACTCAAGATCGCCCCATCTCCCTCCTAGAGATGTGTGGGCACTAATGGCATACTCTTCCTTGTCTATCTTCACGACCGCAACCTTTGGATCATGATTATCGTCCTTATCCTTTTGCTTCAAAGGACAATGAGATGCAAAGTGACCCATCTCGCCATATCTGAAACATTTCACCTTCGAAATGTCCTTCTTCCGCTTTTGCTTCTGTTCTCCCTTAGATGCTACAGCTGCATTTTCCTCCTCTTCAATTTTTTTTGTGCCACTCCCACTGTTTCCAAATAGGTTGACCTTCACTAGGTCCCTCCTTAACTCCTCTTGTTGAAGAGCCTCCCACATCTCCTCCCATGAAGGTAGTTATTGTTGGAAATAATACTGAGAGGGGGGGGGGGGGGGGGGGTGAATCAGTATTATCAGATCAGTAAAACCTTTCAAATTTCATACTCAGAAACATATACGCTACTTCAGTTAGGTGAACCCGTGTGTACACGCTACTGTGTCTAATGCAACTAGCGTATATCCAGAGATCTTATGATTCAGTTAGTTTATCTTCAGTAAATGCATCAGAACATTATTAACCATATTAACAGTAAACAGGTGCAGTATAACAGAACAGATCATCACACAAAAGCCACACACATGAACACCATGATATAAGGTGGAAACCCAATGTGGGTGAAAACCACCTGCTGCAATTCGTCTCTTTCTTCTTTAATAAGAAACTTCTTTTACAATGTACTGGTGCAGTCCTTTACCAGTACGCAGGCTACAACCTGCAGAGGGCTACAACCCTCTCTCGTTTTCCAGCTACTTCTGGAAGGGAGCTACAACCCCCTCAGCTCTTGTACTAGCCGATCCATTTACTAGTACGTAGGTGCTGACCCTATAGAAAGCTACAATCTTCTTTCCTTCAGGGACCACGTTTCATCAATTTTCAGACTGGATCCATGAGTACAAAACAAACATTACTGCAATACAATCATCAACTTATACTTGCATCATAATTCATTAAACAACCCAATACTGAATCGCTGAAACCCTGTCATCAAGAACACAAAACCCAAACCAGAGCCCAGAACTTTGCAACAACCACCAGAATCAACAGCAACCTGAAATATCAAATCTGATTATGCATACGCTACTTCACTATACCAAAACCGCGTATATACGCGCTTTCTCCAAAGGAAACCCGCGTGCAGATCTAGAAATAATTACTTATACCTTCGCTATCAGATCCGACCCTTGCCAAGCGTCCCGAACAGATAACCAGCAATACCAGATCTTCTCACTTCGTCAGACACACAATGCATACAGCTTTGCCTAATGATCTTCTACTTATATAGCCTTAGACCCTTCACAATACCACGGGCCAAAACCATAGTAACACAATACCATCAACTTCAAAACTAGGGATCGACACGTCCGTCGAGACACCATGGTCCAAAACCATAGGCACAACTTCCAAGGAATAACCGCCACGGACCAAAGGTACGTTTTCACATGTACGCGCTTTTACTGAAGCCAACCTGCGTGTATACGCTGATTTTCCTTAATGAACATGCGTATATCTCTTTCTTGTCCTGTTGTACTAAGATCTGTCCTCTGATTAGGTTGCCATCACTTGTACCTGCTTCTGAGTGAGTTGCCATCAAGGACAACACCTGTATCATAATGCCAACAATCTCCCCCTTTGGACTTAATGGCAACCACCACACCAAGTCACTCTGAACCAAGATATTCTCTTCTTTGGTATACCTTCTGCTGTCCATACTGCTGTCCATACTCCCCCTGAGTACATGCTGAAGTTTCTGATTTGGCTCCCCCTTTGTATATGCCAAATTGTATCAATCCATCCATGCTCCCCCTGAGCAGATGCAGGTTCTAAGACCAGCAATAACTATTTATCATAAGCCTGCAAAACCATTCCTTTGATCAAACAATAAGATGTATCATTTAGTTTCATCATCAACTTCTAACCATAATGCCAACAATGAATTATTTGAAGAATATGCTCCCCCTGAGTGTGAGCCAACCATGACTGAACCATTTCCTGAGTCTGTTCTGCTGCCCTTTATGCTCCCCCTGAGCCTGAGTCAACCATGACTGAACCATTTCCTGGGTCTGTTCTGCTGCCCTTTCTACATATACGCGACTTTGCAGCCTGTAACTCGCGTATATACGCAACTTGTCTTCATTATATCAACGTATGCAAGATGGAATACTGAATTTCATCACTTTCAGGTTCCCCTGTGTCTGTTATGTCAGTTGACTGAGTTATGCCACACTTTTCTGTCTCTGTCTGTTGGGTCCCTATAATACTAGTGATTACCCCATTACTATTGTAGTTATACCCCTTATTTATATTTTTGTGCCCCTATTACCCCCATATTTTTATTTCTGTGCCCCATAGAATCCCTCTATTGTTATTTTTGTGGCTTTATATTATTATTGTTAGGTCGGCTGGATTACATGGTGACTCCTTAGACTCCTATATATAGAAAGGAGGTTTTGTCATTTGTATCATCCAAAAATTGTTCATTTATGTAATGTAAAGGAGGTTTCCCCCTCGAAGAGGCTGAATTCTAAGTCATGGATCTCTCTTTTCTATCTTTTTGTGAGCTGGTTTCATAACATTTGGTATCAGAGCTTTGGATTCTAGGGTTTCGCTGCTCCAAATAGGTCATCGTGGAATTTTCGCTATAACGTTTTTTCTGTAACGTTTCAGAAGTCGCAAAAAGAACCCATTTGAGAAGAATTGGTGCTGAACTTTGGGTCCGAATTTCAGAGCTTTTAGCACGATATTTTCGGAGATATGATCTGAGGAATTTGGCCTTTTTGCAGACTCCTGAATTACATTCAAAACAGGTGACCTGGGGAAAATCGTCATAACTCTCTCTCTGAGGATCAGATTGAAATTTCGTTAAAAGGTACAGAAATAGGACGGACTGTAGTTTCTTGTGGGTGAGTTTCAGATTCAAAGGTTGAAACAATGACTCGTGGCACGTCGTACAAGTTCGCTCTACTGAACCAGTCTAAAAGCAAGTCACTGTGGGAGATTTCACATAACTCTTCCTTGGAGAATCCAATTTGGCTTAGACTTGTGGCATTGGAAAGAGGACGCAGAAGGCTACTATAGATAGCAATTTCAGAACTGGATGATCCGAAATTAGAGAGATACATCAGATTCAATATCAGGCTTCTATAAAGTGAAAAAAGGTGTGTAGTTTTTTTTAAATTTTTGTGTAAGCTTGGTTTAACAGAATTCAAAGGGCATAGTAAAGCATTATTATCTATTACACTAAAAAATGTCACCATGACTATTTACAGTTAGTATGGCTCAATCAACAATCATGCTACCCTCTTAGGCAAGTCTTATGCCTCTGCTATCCATCTCAAACTCAAAGAAGAGAGAAAGTCTTGTAAAAAATGTGTTTATCTCTGGGGACGCAGGTTCTCTCAAGCCTTACCTGCGGGGACGCTCACAATGTTCACAAAGGCTACGTCCTTGGACGCTCTATATGTTAAGGGACAGGTGCGTCCTTCTGTAAAAGGCAAAATGCGCAAGTTTCATCTTAAAAAAGTTACTTGTGGTTACTTCTAGAACTTTCTAGAGGTCGGTTTGATGAAATGGATGCGCCTCCAGTTGGTTCATGTATCCCTATTAAGGAGGAACTTATCCCATCAATAAGGGAGCTATCCCACCCAAAGAGGGGGATTATCCCATTGATGGTGGACCTGAATAACCTCTTTACAGCACTATAAATAAAGGCATTGAGCCAAAAGGAGAGGAGGTTGAAGCTATACATTTTCTTTGGGTAAATGCTGCAGGAATTAGGACTCCCATTTAGAACCTTGTGAGGAGAGATTGTCTTTGCTTGATTCTACTTGGAAGTGGGTGAGCTTTGTCAAAGTAGAGGAAAACCCTTGATGGACCCTGGGAGGAACTTGCACAACACCAAGGCCAGGTTGTAAGAGTTTCTTTGTTTCGTTATTAATACAAACTGGTTCATTTTTCTCAATAGCTTGTGTTAATGAGTTATTTCATGTGTTCCTTGGTCTGCATGTTGAATATATGTTTTATTATATGAGATGCAAGTGCTTGGTAATTGTTTGATTGTTTGTGGTTGCAGGAATTCATGTGAAGGAGGAGCTCATCCGGATCGGCAAGGACGGACTACAACAACAGCGTTTTGGAATAAGGTAAGCCTAAACATTTGTAGTTTTCATGTTTTAAAAGGTGTATTTAGAGAAAGATCACTCCATTTTGTCTTGTTTGTCGCTAGAGAGTTTAGACTCCTAGGGAGGTCAATTGTGTCCGCACAAATGACTTTTTCCGCCACGACAAATTGGCGACTCCACTGGGGAACCATTGATGTTAAAGTCTTTTCCTTTGAATGAACTTTGCTCTGAGAAAATTGGTTTATTTTTCTGGTTTTTGACTGTGTGGACTTGTATTTGGGTGGATTAGCTTAGAGTTAGAATCTTTTTAGTTTTTCTTGAGTTTTTCAGTAGGACGCACCCTCTAAGTATTGCACAGTGCGTCCCTGGACGCACTGTTGCTGTGTGCAGAGAGCGGGCCTGCACCTGTTCTAACGGGTCGCCTGCGTCCCCCTGCTAAAATTTGAGAAAACTCCATTTTTTGCTTTTTTGCTCTTAGATTTTGCTTTTTCTTAGTTTTTACTGCCCAGATCCACTGTTTACCTGTTAAAGATCTTCACCTGAACTTGTTTCATTAGCATTCCTGCTTTTAGCTTTCATCAATTGGGTGTTTTGAGTCTCTTTTTTGAGAAATTCTTAATTTGATTTCCTTTGGTCATTACTTGGAGGTTTCTCTCAGTCTTTTCACAATTTTGCATCTTTTTGCTTTTGTTTTTGCAAAATTGTGTATGAGTGTTAATCGCCTTTGAGTGTTTTTATCTTTTGATCTTTGGAACTCTCACCCAATTTTCTCGACTTGCACTTGATTGGTTCTTAGATTACATTAGAATCATCTTGTGTTTGAGAATTCTCTTGCATAGATCACATTTGCATAATTAGAATTCTCATTTTCAGAATATGAATGAAAAATGTGCATCGATTACATTTGCATACTTTTCGAGTGAATTGTGCATAGATTACAATTGCATAGTTTACATTCTGGAAAATCAATCGTAGATTTAGATCAGTTTTCTTTGATTTGAATTTACACAAAAAATAAAAATAAAAAAAAAATGGTTTGGAATTGATTTGCATTAGTTTTCCTTGAAAAAATTAGTGCATTAGAGAATTTGTTGTATTTTCTCTTAGTGATCAATTTTTGCATTGTTGGAAGTGAATGGAAACTCTCTCCTTACTTTAATTAGGATTCATCGAATTGAAAGGATTGCATTATCATATTCGATTGCATTCAGTTGAGTCGGGTCATAACACCATTTGGTTTCATATCCATTTACCCATTTGAGTAATAACAGCCTTAATAACACAGCGCTTAATTAAAATTCATCTAGTAATTTTTACTTTTCTAGGGCTCTGATACACCAACTAGCTTAGGCTAGTGTCTTGGACTAGGATCTAGTTAACAATCCAAGACAGCAAAACCAAACAAGTAGCTTATCTTGTGGTAGGATAAATCCAACTGTTGCATTTATACTCTGGGAAAGCTCCTCTTAAAGGAGAAGCACGAGCTCGTGTCCGAACCAGTGAGGGGATCAATCCTCCCTCGTTGGGAACGACGCCAGACACGCACGTATTACAAACGGTAAACCTCGGATTAACCATTGTTGAGGAGCCAGGGGTCACTTATCGGTAAACCTTGGATTGTTGTCAAGGAGCCGGTAAGGGGATTGAGCTTGATACTCTGCCCTTGCGTGCTGTCGGAGTGTAGACTGTTCCCCCAGGTGTATTTGTTGCTGTTGGTAACCTTAGTGGCCGTAATCTTAGGATTCTACCCAAGGTGACGGTGGAGGGAAGATCCCACTGTACCTGGAGCAGACGTCGGTTATACTCACTTGGATTTTCTGGGGGGTTCACTTCACTCGAGACGGTTAAAGTGGAGGAACTTGGTCCAGTCTATTCATTAAGCAGGTTGCCGGGGTAACTGTTCCACCCACCACTTCTGTACTGAATTCTACGATGTTGGATTTCATCACCAACTAGTGTTTTCGGTCCGGAAGGCTACTGTTTGTGTGTGGTTTGACTCCTAGATTTGATAGCGCGTGTTAATTTGTTTGTTTTTACTTTTAGAGACCATAGGTGTGAATTGTGAATTTTTAATTGTTAGGTGTGAATTGTGAATTGTTAATTTTAGTTTTAAGATTGTTAATAAAATTCACTGAAGTTGAATATAATGGCAAATGTTCCGGAATTTATCAACCTAGGAACCCCTCCTAATGAGAATCCTAGTACTTTTCCTTACTTTGGAAATGTTGGTCCTCCTTACATGGCTACTTTGTCATTACCTGGATTTACAATAGTTTTACCGATATGGTTATTTTCAACTTCGTTGGCCCAAAGTACTCCATTTGTTCCATCTCAACCGGATGCTTCACCTCAACAGAGTTCACCATCTCAACATCACCAACCTTTTGTTGACCCTTTACCTTCTTCGCCTAATTTTTCTTCCTCCATTTCTTCCTCTTTGCCTGGTAAAAACCTTGATGCTAGTAACCAGGTGTCTAAGAAGAAGAAGAAAGGGAAGAAGAAGAAGAAGAAGAAGAAGCAAGATAAGAAAGAAGTCAACCAACCAACCACGACTGTAAGTGTTAGTGGTGTTGAGGAAAACTCCGACATGCACCGTAAACCCAAATACCCTTGCAGGCTTTGTAAGGGTGACCACTTCCTTGTCAATTGTCCTGGTATTCCAAAGGTCTTGGAAGTATGGTCAGAAAAATCTCATCAACTTTCTATTGATCCATCAACCAGTGATAGTCAGGTTCCTGGGAAAAAGGGTAAAGTTAGGTTTCCTTGTAAGTTATGCAAAGGGAGTCATCAAACTCACATTTGCCCTCACATGGATGAAGCCTCAACATTGTTGGAAAAACTTACTGTTCCACAGCAAGAATTTCCAACTGGTTACCGTAAACTTTCTCCCAACCTACCGTCAACTGACGGAGTGATTGATCTAAATTCAAGTACAGTCGATCACACTCTCCCATTGGAGAGTGAAACTCATGTCACTCAGGTTGATGATCCATTAGTTGATCAAGTGGTCGATTCAATTTCACATTCGGTCGATCACACTCTCCCTTTCGAGAGTAAACTTCATACCGCTCAGGTTCTTCTTGTTACATCAGATTCTTCTATGCCGGGGGGCATTTCACCTGTTCATACAGAACCCCCTCCAAGCACTGAGGTCTTTTCCTTTGATTGGAATAGACTGACAGAACCTCGTCTTCCTTCCTCCATCCCTTTCCAAATCATTGTCAAGGTTGGTGGTAGGGACATTCATCGTACTCAGGTAGATGAAGGTGCTTCTGTTAGTATTTTATCCTCAACTGTTTGGAAAGCTTTGGGTTCCCCTCAACTTGCGCCTATTACGCAGAATCTGAAAGCTTTTAACAGAACCATTAGTGAACCTTTAGGGATCCTTCCTAAGTTTTCTGTTACCTTGGAAGGTAAAACTGTCTGTATTGATCTTATGGTAGTTCGAGGTCCCTTGGATTTCAATTTACTCCTTGGGCGAGACTATGTTTATGCGATGAAAGCTGTCGTATCGACACTCTTTCGCGTGATGTCTTTCCCTCACAATGGCAGTATTGTGACTGTAGACCAGCTTTCGTTCCCTAGTCTTGTTTCAACTACCAATAATATGACAGCCCTAAATGTTCCTAATTCTAAAGTGGTATCTACCCTGCCACGGGTTAATTATGTGGCAACTGGTCCCATGTTTTCAGTTACCGATGAGAGTGAGCCTCTCATTGTTTGCTCATCTTCCTTTGATTTAAATCCGGTAATTGACATGGAGAACTCTATGGGATTACTTGAGTCCCTTGACATGTGTTCCTTCCAGAGAAGTATTCTTCCTTCTGATGAAGACCTCTTGGAAGCCATGATCAAGGAGTGTCCATTGGCATGTCTTTCTTCCAGTTGGAAGCCATGATCAGTGTGGCCGAGGATAGTTTGTTCCTGTCTCAACCTCGTTAAAAAATGAAACTGGATGCTTTGAGGATAGTTCCTTTTACTGTGTCAACCTCGTTAAAAAATGAATCAGTATGTGTGAGGATAGTTTCTTCTAGTCTCAACCTCATTAAAAAATGAAACTGGAAGTCATGAGCATAGTTCCTTGTCTTGTGTCAAGCTCATTAAAAAATGAAACAAGGAGTTGTGAGGAAAGTTCCTTTTACTGTGTCAACCTCATTAAAAAATGAATCAGTGTGTGTGAGGAAAGTTCCTTTTACTGAGTCAACCTCGTTAAAAAATGAATCAGTGTGTGCGAGGACAGTTCCTTTTCCTGTGCCAACCTCGTTAAAAAATGAAACAGGTGTCCGTGAGGATAGTTTGTTCCCGTCTCAACCTCATTAAAAAATGAAACTGGATGTAGTGAGGAAAGTTCCTTTTACTGTGTCAACCTCGTTAAACAATGAATCAGTGTGTACGAGGATAGTTTTTTCCTGTATCAACCTCGTTAAAAAATGAAACAGGTTAGTATGAGGATAGTTCTTTTACTGAGTCAACCTCATTAAAAAATGAATCAGCTAGATTTTAGGCTATATAGATTGTAGAAAGTAGGGTTTTGAGGATAGTTCCTATTACTGAGTCAACCTCGTTAAAAAATGAATCAGGGTTATGAGGATAGTTCCTATTACTGAGTCAACCTCGTTAAAAAATGAATCAGGGTTGTGAGGACAGTTCCTGTTACTGAGTCAACCTCGTTAAAAAATGAATCAGGTATGAGGATAGTTCTTTTCTTGTGTCAACCTCCTTAAAAATGAAACAACTCCCTTTTCAAGTTAAATATTGAAATTAAACCTTCATTTCATCCAGCCGGTTGGATGCAATGAAGCCTAGGGGGCATGTACCTCGCTTTGCATCATTATGCTAGGGGCATGCGAACTTTTCGAGCATAGTTCCTTATCTTGTGTCACGCTCGTTAAAAAATGAAACAAGGATAGGTTAAGTAGGTAGATTGTAGAGAGTAGTCATGAGCATAGTTCCTTATCTTGTGTCAAGCTCATTAAAAAATGAATCAAGGATTTTAGAGCATAGTTCCTTGTCTTGTGTCAAGCTCGTTAAAAAAAAGAAACAAGGAGTCATGAGCATAGTTCCTTGTCTTGTGTCAAGCTCGTTAAAAAATGAATCAAGGTTTTTAGAGTAAAGTTTTTGTTAGGTAGATTGTATAGAGTAGTTATGAGCATAGTTCCTTATCTTGTGTCAAGCTCGTTTAAAAAATGAAACAAGGGTTTGAGGATAGTTCTTTTCCTGTGTCAACCTCACTAAAAAATGAAACAAATCCCTCAAGTCTTTCCAAGATCTTGAAAGTAAAGCTTCATTCCATCCACCTCATTGAATGCAATGAAGCTTGGGGGGCATGTACCTCGTTTTGCGTCATTATGCTGGGGGCATGTGAACTTATAACAAGCATAGTTTTTCGTTTCAAGCTTGCATAAACATGAAACCGAATCCGAGCATAGTTCTTTTCCTGTGTCAAGCTCGTTAAAAAATGAAACAAATCCTCCTCTACTTGAGTCGAGAGATTGACTAGATCTCATAAATGTTAAGTATTTAGGTTAGTTATTTCAGTTTTTTGCATAATTTTCTTACAGTTTTAGGTCGAGTCTTTCAAATGATCTCGTAACTCAACCTTCATTTCATCCAACTGGTTGAATGAAATGAAGCTGGGGGGCATGCACTCTAGCAGTTATGCTTAGGGGGCATCAAGCACAGTTTTATCTCTGTTTCAAGCTTGTGTAAAAATGAAACTACTTTGAAGCATAGTTTTTATCTGTTTCAAGCTTTTGTAAAAATGAAACCTATCTCGAGTCAATTTCAGTCATTTTCAAGACTCGTTAAACTCATGAAAATACCGAGATTATTTTGCTCTCTTTCGTTCTCGTAAAACAAATGAAAATGCCGAGTTCTTTCCGTCTTTTCCTGCTCGTAAATTAAATTGAAAGTCGGCCATATGAGTACATTTTTATCATTTTTTCGAACTCGTTAAAACTTACGAAAAAGTGAAACCCCAAAGTCATCTTTTAAGCCCTTTTCTGACTCCTAAAATATGAAAAGATTGCCGAGTGTTTCTTTTACACTCGTTAAAGCGGAATTAAAAGACGGTCCCCTTATAGCCCTTTTCTGACCGTAAAATCAGGAAAAGATTGTCGGGTTTTTGTCGTTTCAAACTCGATACGAAAATAAAACGACGTGTCTTTGATCACTTTTTACTTTTCAGGTCAGTGGCACTAATTATGAAAGTACTCCTTGGTCGCAAGATCAAGCGGTTCCCCCAGGTATTATTTTATACTTTTTCGGGCTTGAGGGACACAAATGTACGAAAAAGTTCAACATGGAGTCTCCTTTAGTTTTTTCAGACTCTCTAAAATTGAAAAACGCCGAGTTTCTCCTATACTGGGCTCGTTAAACTTTTACAGTAGAGGACCTGTTCAATTACAAACAGGAACGAACCACTCCTTCCTAGGGTTCGAATTTAAACTAGGTTGGACTCATCCGAAGGATGAGCTTATAATCAAGCATATGTTATCCTCCTCAAGCTTGTTAAAAATAAAGAGGTACTTGCCAGAAATGGTGGGGGAAAAGAGAGAAGAATGAACCTGTTTGTTACCTTTTGTCTCAAAAGAAACTTTATTACCACTCTTGAACACGACACTTTTCATTCACCTGGGTTGGGAAATCTTTTACCTCACAGTTAATCAAACCACTTTGAAAGTCTTTAACCGGGTTCCAAGGATTAACTTTGAGTTATTCGTTACCAAGCCATCTGTCGTGTCGTTATGTGTTCAAGAGGTCTGCAAGCAAAACTTTCATCTGCAAAATACTTGTCATCCATTTGACCATCCCTGAGTCAGTCCTTACAGCAACATTTCTTCAACTTGAACAATGATTTCGTGTTGCGGGCTTGCCTGCAACGGGTCGCTTTCTATCGACATCAGCACATTATCTAGAGAGATGACTTAGAAATCGTCAGTACCTTGAAGTTTGCATGCATCAACGACAGATTTCTCACCTTTGACGTCAGTTTACATCATTGACTTTCGATCGAAGGATTCCGTGAAATGTTCGACATCAACTCATGCATTCACATCTCATGGATTGTACTGGGTACTTTGAGAACCATTGACATTACTGGTGGTCTCTCTCACGCTTGTTAACAGTTTACATCATCGACTGGTAATCAAGTGGTTTCTACCATGTTCGACATCAACTCATTTATTCGCATGGTTAGAATCGTACCAATTCGGGAAGTAGAAATGAAGACCCTGGATCTAGTTTCCACCATCCAGGCTGCAAGGAGTTTTGTATTCATTATCTAAGTAGACTAATCATAAACAGATGGCTGCGTCCATACTGTGTCTACAAAAGTCTATGATTGTGGTGTACTGCAAGATCATTCCTGTATCAGAGTAGTTAGTCTGTTAGTTAAAGTTTTAATCTGAGTATGGGAATGCCTACCTCAGTGATGATATAATCTTATACATGTATTTTGTGTTGAAAATTGCAGGTTCCAACCAGGTCATCCACAAGACAATCCTTGAAATGATAAAGCGCTTCACCCTTCCTAGATATTACAAACCCTAATCTATTCCAGGCTTCGCACTTTAGGGGGCAATCTGTTACACTAAAAAATGTCACCATGACTATTTACAGTTAGTATGGCTCAATCAACAGTCATGCTACCCTCTTAGGCAAGTCTTATGCCTCTGCTATCCATCTCAAACTCAAAGAAGAGAGAAAGTCTTGTAAAAAATGTGTTTATCTCTGGGGACGCAGGTTCTCTCAAGCCTTACCTGCGGGGACGCTCACAATGTTCACAAAGGCTGCGTCCTTGGACGCTCTATATGTTAAGGGACAGGTGCGTCCTTCTGTAAAAGGCAAAATGCGCAAGTTTCATCTTAAAAAAGTTACTTGTGGTTACTTCTAGAACTTTCTAGAGGTCGGTTTGATGAAATGGATGCGCCTCCAGTTGGTTCATATATCCCTATTAAGGAGGAACTTATCCCATCAATAAGGGAGCTATCCCACCCAAAGAGGGGGATTATCCCATTGATGGTGGACCTGAATAACCTCTTTACAGTACTATAAATAAAGGCATTGAGCCAGAAGGAGAGGAGGTTGAAGCTATACATTTTCTTTGGGTAAATGTTGCAGGAATTAGGACTCCCATTTAGAACCTTGTGAGGAGAGATTTTCTTTGCTTGATTCTACTTGGAAGTGGGTGAGCTTTGTCAAAGTAGAGGAAAACCCTTGATGGACCCTGGGAGGAACTTGCACAACACCAAGGCCAGGTTGTAAGAGTTTCTTTGTTTCGTTATTAATACAAACTGGTTCATTTTTCTCAATAGCTTGTGTTAATGAGTTATTTCATGTGTTCCTTGGTCTGCATGTTGAATATATGTTTTATTATATGAGATGCAAGTTCTTGGTAATTGTTTGATTGTTTGTGGTTGCAGGAATTGATGTGAAGGAGGAGCTCATCTGGATCGGCAAGGACGGACTACAACAACAGCGTTTTGGAATAAGGTAAGCCTAAACATTTGTAGTTTTCATGTTTTAAAAGGTGTATTTAGAGAAAGATCGCTCCATTTTGTCTTGTTTGTCGCTAGAGAGTTTAGACTCCTAGGGAGGTCAATTGTGTCCGCACAAACGACTTTTTCCGCCACGACATTATCGGTAACTGATGCCCCGAGGAAAGAAAATGCAAACACCTAGTAAGGAACCTGAAAGCTCTAGCATGACTCATGAAGAAGAGGAAGAAATGCTACATGATATATCAAAATTACAAGAACAAGTGCAACAAATGTCACGCTCACAAAAACTAACAGAAGGTAAGATAAGTGGCGTGGAATCTAAGATAAATGGTGTGGAATCTAAGGTAAATGGCATGGAATCTAAGATAAAGGGCATGGAAGCTAAGATGGATGGCATGGAAGCTAAGGTGAATGGCATGGATGCTAAAATTGATGGCATGGATGATAAGATGGATGAATTGAAGAAGTTGCTACAAGAAAGGGTCACTAATGGTGAAAAGGTAGTAAAGGAAACTCATGATGAGAACAAAAGAAATGTTAATCATGATTCCATAGACTCTAATGTTGGATCGAAGACTCACCATGTTCCAAAAATCGATATGAGGAAGTTTGATGGCAAGGATCCCGCCACATGGATATTACAGATGGAGCAATTCTTCGATCTCAATAATGTGCAAAACCCACAAAAGGTACGTACAACAACTTTATATTTGGAACCAAATCAGTTTGTATGGTATCAATGGCTTTGTTCTCGTAAACAATTTATCACTTGGGCAATTTTTACGGAAGAATTGATAGCACATTATGAGGATACAAAAAGCAACACTTTTTTTAGCCAATTGATAAGTCTCAAACAAAAGGGTTCAATAATGGAGCACATTGAGGAGTTCCAAAAATTGAACATAAGGGTAAAAGATATTCCAGAGGAGCATAGGATTGATGTGTTCATAGGGTCTTTAAAGGATAATATCCAACATGATGTGCGCCTTTGGGAACCTGATTCATTAGAGAAGGCATTCAGGTTAGCAAGAAAAATGGAAAGCAAAATTATGGCAACTAGGAAGCATACCGTTCACAACTATAAAGACGGAAGTGTTGTTGCCCATAGTCTTCCACAACCTACAAGGTTGACACCACAACAATTGGAAGAAAAAAGAGCAAAAGGGCTTTGTTACAATTGTGATAGCAAATACACAAAAGGTCATAAGTGTGCTGAGAAGAAATTATTCTACATAGATTGTGAAGAGGAAGAAGAAAAGGAGCAAGAAAGGTCAAAAGAAGAGGATATATTCCAGGAACAAAGCCTAGATGAAGAACAAATAAATCCGACCATATCTTGTAATGCATTGGCGGGAATTACCACTCCTCAAACCATCAAGATAGAAGGACAAATCAAGAAAAAAAAGGTAATAGTGTTGATTGATTCAGGAAGCACCCACAATTTTATTCATTGTAGGGTAGCAAAAGAATTGAATTGCTTCCTATATCCAGCACCAGAGTGTCAAGTGATGATTGCAAATGGAGGAACAATAAATTGCTCTGGAAAGTGCCATAATATCAAGCTATCCATGGGAGAATATGTATTGACTAGCCCAATGCTTTCCATTCCAATGGGAGGTGCTGATGTTGTACTAGGAGTCCAATGGCTACAATCCTTGGGTACAATAGCTTTTAATTTTCAAGAACTTTTCATCAAATTTTCTTCGGAAGGAAAGGAAGTTGAATTAAGGGGTATTGCAGGGAAACCAGGAAAGATAATCAGCTCTAATGGTATGACAAAGCTTCTAAAAAAGGAGCAAAGAGGTGTAATTGCACAATTATGTTCGCTAGATGTTTCCACATTGGAATCATCTATTTCTCCAGATCTCCAAAAAGTCTTGGACAATCATTCCAAGGTATTTGAGACTCCCAAGGGTCTCCCACCTATGCGTGATCATGATCATGCTATTCATCTGATTCCAGGAAGTGTTCCTCCAAACATCAGGCCGTACAGATATCCCTATGTCCAAAAAAGTGAAATTGAACGTATGGTTGCAGAAATGCTAGAGGCTGGTATAATTCAACCAAGTCAAAGTTCTTTCTCAGCTCCAGTAGTATTGGTGCACAAGAAGGATGGATCATGGCGCATGTGTCCAGATTATAGGGAGCTCAACAAGCTCACTATTAAAGATAAGTTCCCCATTCCTGTTATTGATGAATTACTGGATGAATTGCATGGATCAATTTACTTCACCAAGTTGGATCTTCGTTCGGGATATCATCAAATCAGAATGAAGATTGAAGACATTCCAAAAATGGCATTTAGAACTCATGAGGGTCATTATGAATTTTTGGTCATGCCTTTTGGCCTTACCAATGCACCTTCAACATTTCAAGGTTTGATGAATTCAATTTTCAAACCATTCCTTAGAAAATTTGTGTTAGTATTTTTTGATGATATACTAATCTACAGCAAGTCTTGGAAGGATCATGTTGAACATGTTGACAGGGTGCTACAACTATTGGAGGAGAAACAATTATATGCAAAAAGATCCAAATGTTTCTTTGGAGTCCAGGAGGTGGAATATTTGGGTCATATTGTATCTCATGAAGGAGTTAAGGTAGACCCTAGCAAAATTAAAGCCATTAAGGAATGGAAAATCCCCACATCCATAAAGCATCTGCGAGGATTTCTTGGGTTGACAGGGTATTATCGCAAGTTTGTTAAGAATTATGGGAGAATAGCAGCACCTCTAACAACATTATTGAAGAAAGATTCATTTTCATGGACTCCGGAAGCAACAAAGGCCTTTGAACATCTTAAAGAGGCAATGTGCCAAGCACCGGTCTTAGCTACACCGGACTTCACAAAAACCTTTATTGTGGAATGTGATGCTTCAGGAAATGGAATTGGTGCTGTTCTAATGCAAGATGAAAGACCCATTGCTTTTGAAAGTCGTCCAATCAAGGGAAAGTTTTTAAGCAAAGCTATTTATGAGAAGGAAATGTTGGCAATACTCCATGCACTTAAGAAATGGCGACCCTACCTAATGGGAAGACACTTCAA
Organism: Pinus tabuliformis; assembly: GCA_031772625.1. NCBI lineage: Eukaryota > Viridiplantae > Streptophyta > Pinopsida > Pinales > Pinaceae > Pinus > Pinus tabuliformis. The sequence goes on from CM062813.1 coordinate 1,183,692,301, forward strand.
GGTAAAAACGGATCATGATAGCCTTAAATACTTTTTAGAACAAAGATTATCCTCTGAAGAGCAACAAAAGTGGGTCACAAAGATGTTGGGTTATGACTTTGAAATCATCTACAAAAAAGGGAAGCAAAATGTGGTGGCAGATGCACTCTCAAGAAAGGATGAGGATGTGGAAGCATTGTTGTGTGCCATTTCTATTATCCAACCAGATTGGATAAACGAAGCAAGGGAGGAATGGAAGAATGACGAAGAAGTGTGGGCACTTATTCGAAAGCTACAACAAGATTCCAGTACTTCTGATACATTTAGCTGGAAAAATGATTCGTTATGGTACAAAGATCGCTTATACCTCTGTAAGAATTCCCAGCTAAAACAAAAGATTCTTATGGAATTGCACACTTCTCCCTTAGGAGGGCACTCAGGATTTTTAAAAACTTACCACAGGGTTAAGAAGGAATTTTTTGGGATGGCCTTAAATCAGATATTCAAAAGTTTGTGGCAGAATGTTTGGTTTGCCAGCAAAATAAAGTTGAAACAATTAAGACACCGGGTCTATTACAACCTTTATCCATTCCAAGCCAACGTTGGGAGGAGGTTTCAATGGATTTTATCACAGGTTTACCCAAGTCTGAGGGAAAGAGTGTCATCATGGTGGTAGTTGACAGACTTACCAAGTATGCACACTTTTGTGCATTATCACATCCATTTAAAGCCAGTACAGTTTCTACTGCATTTATGGAAACAGTTCAAAAGCTACATGGAAACCCAAAGATTATTGTAAGTGACAGAGATCCCATTTTCACTGGAAATTTTTGGACAGAATTATTTTCTTGTCTTGGTACTCAGTTAGCTCATAGCTCATCTTATCATCCTCAATCTGATGGGCAAACTGAGATAGTAAACAAATGTTTGGAAGGATATCTTCGTTGCTTTGTATCTGATAAACAGACACAATGGGTCAAATGGTTGCCTCTGGCTGAATGGTGGTATAACACTTCCTTCCATACAGCAACAAAAATGACCCCATTTATGGCACTTTATGGGTATCAACCACCATCCATCACATCATATTTAAGAGAAAATTCTAAGGTTCAGGCAGTGGAACATCACATCGAACATCAACAACAAGTCCTCCAACTCTTAAAGGATAACCTCGTGTTGGCACAAAATAGAATGAAACAACAGGCAGATCAACATCGCAGTGAAAGAAGTTTTGATGTAGGTGATTGGGTATTCCTACGGCTACAACCATATAAGCAAATGTCCCTAAAGCAAGCTAAGAAGGATAATAAATTATCACCAAAGTATTATGGTCCGTACAAGGTGTTGCAAAAGATTGGTACTATGGCATACAAATTGGAGCTTCCTGCAGCTTCTCGATTGCACCCAGTTTTCCATGTTTCATGTTTAAAGAAGGTTATAGGTGACAAGCTCCAATTCAAACAATATTGCCAGAACTTGATGAGGAAGGAAAAATTATATTGGAACCAGAAGCAGTCACAGAAACAAGAACTCGACAGCTACGAAATCGATCAATTTCAGAGTATCTTATCAAGTGGAAGAACTTATCCGCTGAAGATTCCACATGGGAGGATGAGAATTTTATGCAGAAGTATCCATAACTACTCAAGCGTTGAGGACAACACTTTTTTGAAGGAGAGGGGCATGTTGGGTCCCTATAATACTAGTGATTACCCCATTACTATTGTAGTTATACCCCTTATTTATATTGTTGTGCCCCTATTACCCCATATTGTTATTTCTGTGCCCCATAGAATCCCTCTATTGTTATTTTTGTGGCTTTATATTATTATTGTTAGGTCGGTTGGATTACATGGTGACTCCTTAGACTCCTATATATAGAAAGGAGGTTTTGTCATTTGTATCATCCAAGAATTGTTCATTTATGTAATGTAAAGGAGGTTGCCCCCTCGAAGAGGCTGAATTCTAAGTCGTGGATCTCTCTTTTCTATCTTTTTGTGAGCTGGTTCCATAACACTGTCTTCTTCAATTCATGGAACTGTGATGATGTATGGTCCTCTTGTTTTGAATTTTGAAATCTGCTCTTGCATTCCCTTGCTATATGTCCATATTTGTTGCATGTATAACATCTTACATATTTCATGTTCCTTCTATCGCAATCAATTGCTTTGTGTCCATATGCATTGCAGGCAAAGAAATATCCTCTAAAATACCTGGGATGCGATGATCTTTTGTAATGGTCTTGAACCATTCTACTTCTACATCTGGCTGCAACATGTCCAAGATTATGACATACATAACATTCAACATTATTCAGTGGAGAAAATGATCGTCTATCACGTCCATAGTTAGGAGTAAAGGATCTTCCTTGAGGAATTTCTTTCCTTGGTTGTTCCTTGTTGAGCATTTTAGATTTCTCATTAGAGTTTCTTGCCTCACCTTGTGAACTAGATTCACCTTCAACATATTCATGAAAACCAAGACCAGTCTTGATAGCAGGAGACCTTTGACTATTAAGAATATCATCCAAGACTTTAGTACTATCTTGAAATCGTAAAAGCTTATCCTTTTCTTCTATTTTACCTTTCAATATATTTACCTCAACTTGATGTTGTTCTTCCTTTTTCAGATACTGATTCCTTAGGTCTTCTTCAACTTTTCTTCCTTCTTCCACTTGTCGCTTTAGTTTGATCACTTCATGTTCTTGTTCTTCAAGATCTTCTCTATTCTGTTCTCTTGATTTTTTAAGATCTTCTTTTAGAGAGAGGATCTTTGATTCAAGTCTCTGAATAGTTGTGCTCTGATCCTTTACTATATCCTGCAATTGCTCCCTTACCCTGGTTTCTGTCTCCAATTGTTCTTTTAATTTGGCAACTTCTTCAGTTTCTGCATTCTTCTTTTCATGTGCCATGAGACTTTTAATATCTTCGCTATTATTGGATGAAGCATTCTTCTTTTCATGTGCCATGAGACTTCTAATATCTTCACTATCATTGAATGAACTTTTAATATGGGTATAATAGCTTCTACCATCTTCTTCAGATATCTTTCCTTTGTTATGAGGGCATCTAGCAGCATAGTGACCAACTCTACCACATAGAAAACATTTGAAAGGTAGCTTACCTTTGAACCGTCCAGTTCCCCGTTCAAGATTCTTGACAAAATTTACCTCATCTTCTTCCTCTGACACTTCGAATGCGGCTTCTGGTGGTACCTCTTGGCGCATTTCAAAAGCAGTTAAGATCCCGTGAAGCTGTGACATGGTGATTTTCTGCACATTCTCCTTTTCTTCTATGGCAGATACTTTAGAATCAAATTTAGCATACAGAGATCTCAAAACCTTTTCAACTAAGACAACTTCCTCAAATTCTTCACCCAGATCCCTCATACAATTCACAATCTCATCCATACGCAGGAAATAATTAGCTATGTTTTCATTACTATGCATCTTAAGAGTTTCATACCAGATTCTGAGAGTTTGAATCTTTGCTCTTTTTACCTGATCATCTCCTTCGTAGCTTGTAACGATTTTGTCCCATATTTCCTTAGCTGATTTGAAATGCATGATCTTCATAAATTCTGATTGTGTCAAACTACTCAATAGGACAGTAACAGCTTTGGCATTGAGCTCATATTGCTTTTTCTCTGCTGGATCTGTAGGAGTTACTGATGGGAATTTGTATCCTCCTTCTACGATTCCCCAAACTTCTGCTCCAAGTGATTGTAGATATGCAGTGGTTCTTATCTTCCAGTGAGTAAAATTGTTCCCGTCAAAGACTGGTGGCCTGATGTGTGCCTCTCTTTCTGGATTAGCCATTCTGATGGATCTTTTCCTTCAAGCGATCAAGCTTCCTCTGAAGGACCTGCTCTGATACCAATTGTTGGAAATAATACTGAGAGGGGGGGGGGTGGGGGTGAATAAGTATTATCAGATCAGTAAAACCTTTCAAATTTCATACTCAGAAACATATACGCTACTTCAGTTAGGTGAAACCGCGTGTACACGCTACTTTGTCTAATGCAACTAGCGTATATCCAGAGATCTTATGATTCAGTTAGTTTATCTTCAGTAAATGCATCAGAACATTGTTAACCATATTAACAGTAAACAGGTGCAGTATAACAGAACAGATCATCACACAAAAGCCACACACATGAACACCATGATATAAGGTGGAAACCCAATGTGGGTGAAAACCACCTGCTGCAATTCGTCTCTTTCTTCTTTAATAAGAAACTTCTTTTACAATGTACTGGTGCAGTCCTTTACCAGTACGCAGGCTACAACCTGCAGAGGGCTACAACCCTCTCTCGTTTTCCAGCTACTTCTGGAAGGGAGCTACAACCCCCTCAGCTCTTGTACTAGCCGATCCATTTACTAGTACGTAGGTGCTGACCCTACAGAAAGCTACAATCTTCTTTCCTTCAGGGACCACGTTTCATCAATTTTCAGACTGGATCCATGAGTACAAAACAAACATTACTGCAATACAATCATCAACTTATACTTGCATCATAATTCATTAAACAACCCAATACTGAATCACTGAAACCCTGTCATCAAGAACACAGAACCCAAACCAGAGCCCAGAACTCTGCAACAACCACCAGAATCAACAGCAACCTGAAATATCAAATCTTATTATGCATACGCTACTTCACTGTACCAAAACCGTGTGTATACGCGCTTTCTCCAAAGGAAACCCGCGTGCAGATCTAGAAATAATTACTTATACCTTCGCTGTCAGATCTGACCCTTGCCAAGCGTCCCGAACAGATAACCAGCAATACCAGATCTTCTCACTTCGTCAGACACACAATGCATACAGCTTTGCCTAATGATCTTCTACTTATATAGCCTTAGACCCTTCACAATACCACGGGCCAAAACCATAGTAACACAATACCATCAACTTCAAAACTAGGGATCGACACGTCCGTCGAGACACCATGGTCCAAAACCATAGGCACAACTTCCAAGGACTAACCGCCACGGACCAAAGGTACGTTTTCACATGTACGCGCTTTTACTGAAGCCAACCTGCGTGTATACACTGATTTTCCTTAATGAACATGCGTATATCTCTTTCTTGTCCTGCTATACTAAGATCTGTCCTCTGATTAGGTTGCCATCACTTGTACCTGCTTCTGAGTGAGTTGCCATCAAGGACAACACTTGTATCATAATTCCAACAGTTATTCCCTGCCCAATATGCTTTGGACAAAAACTTTCCATTCATCCGAGACTCCATTCAGGGCTATCCTCACCATCGTGGTAGGCTGAGGAGTGTACCCCACTGCAACAAGCTGGTCTCTAGTGTCCTGAAGACTTTTAAGATAGAGGTTCACCCCTTCTCCTTTTTGCATGAAGGTCCCCTGCAACTTCTAATCTAAATACATCTTTTGTTGTTCGGAAGAGCCTTCATACACTGATGACAAGGTTTCCCACATCTCTTAGGTTGTATCCTTTCCCTGCAAGTGTGAGACCACATGATATCAAACTCCATCAAGTATGAGCCTCTTTTCCTTCCCCTACTCAGCCTTGTACTTCTTATTTTGATCATTGTCAGCAAGAACAACTACAACACTTTTGACGTAGGCCTCGAGATCATATTCCTCCAGAACAACTAAGATTTTGGTCTTCCATATGACATGGTTGGAGGCTTTGCCCAAACTGTCCTAATAGTTGAGCCCATGTGATGCCATCTCACCCAACTATCGAACTGACTCCTCTGGTCACTGCTTAGCACTGCTCAACTGCTCAGTGATTGAGACATTCGAACTTTCTAGCGAAAAGTTCTCTGAGGAAAAAATTCCCCTTTCTTCGTTCTTTTCCAGTGGATTTCTGCCCCGACAGAAATTGCGCCCTTCAAGCAATGCACTAGGGCTCTGTGTCACTCCCCCTACCTCTGAAAACTCACAAACTGTAAATCATACCTCTCCTTCATCTCACTCAGGGAGAGATTTCCTCATATCTGCTTCCCGACAAGGACTGCGCAATCCCTTCAAGAGGATTTGAATTACTACTAAGTGCAACTTTCAGCCTCACTTCTCAATGCTAGATCTTCTCTTCCTGTTTCAAAATCAACGCTCTGATACCATGTGAAAATTGATAGACTCGAAGGAACCCCTACTGCAGAAAATCTGAATCTACTTCACCTTCTTGATTTTTAAATTACATTCATCAAATCTCTTTTCCTCTACAAACTCACAAACTGGAAATCATACCTCTCTATCATCTCACTCAGAGAGAGATTTCTTTGGATCTGCTTCCCCACAAGGACTGCGCAATCCCTTCAATGGGATTCGAATTGCTGCTAAGTGCAACTTTCAACTTCACTGCTAAGCACTAGATATGCTCTTCATGTTTCAAAATCAATGCTCTGATACCACATGAAAATTCATAGACTCGAAGCAACCCCTACTACAACAAATCTAAAACTAACTTACCTACTTGATTTTTAAATTACATTCATCGAGCTATTCTTCTGACAACTGAAGAAAATTACTTCTGCAGCCTACACTAATTAAATGTTTGATCTCATGAAACAGAAAATAGAGAAAAGAACAAGATACATAGGCCACACTTCTTTTTGGACATAATAGTCCCCGAAAAAACCCAATACGAGAAAAATGGTGTAGTAGTTCTGAGGGTTTATTATTATGCAGGAGAAATATCTGAATACAAATCTGGGATGATCATCTAGCAATCATTTACAGAGAAAAATACTGGCGGAAAATATGAGTGAGTTTTACCTCAATTCACCCGACAGAATTCCAGCTGATCCAGCACAATACTGGATAACCCCAGCTATTTCTGCATTGGCTCTGTGACAACCCTGCATCACCTTCTCTGCCCTCTGCATCAACTCTTCCGACTGTTTCGACAGTTCTCGACAGTTCCCGGTAGTTCTGGCAATTCTAGATTCTGCATGACAGACAGCTTTTCTGCTCTGCGCTGGCCATTCTGGCTCTACGTCAGGACTGCATGGGCCCAGACTGGTCCAGCATCAACTCTCCATGCTACTGCGTTGCCTCTCTAGAAGCTCTCTTCGCCTCTCTGTCAGTATTCTCCAGAAAGTCCTTCTTCTAGATTCTCACTGCTCCTCAGCTACAGAATGATCACTTAGTTCGAATTTCTCAGCTTCCTAGCCCCATAAATCAAACTCTAGATCAATTCGCTCTCTCTCTCTCTTTGTGTTTCCAAATGAACCCCAAGCCTCCATTTTATATTTTTCCCGTTGAGACTTTAACAGCCAAGATTAAGTCTCTAATGAATGGCTAAGATTAAAACATGACTTGATCTGCCTTCTAGACCATTCTCACCCATATTTTGATTAATATCCATTAATATTTTAATTTCCCTAAGTTTAGACTTAGGAAATCCATTAAAAATATCAATTATTTTAATAAAATACAATCCAGGTGGAATTTCACCAAACGGTTTCTGGGTTCTTTAGAACTCATGTGCCTTAGCCTATCCACCAATTTCAAGGTTAGATCACTTCTTATTCTACCAAAAACTAATATATACCTCTTTACCAGACCGCTTGGAAGATCATTTTTAAATATTCAAAATGATGCTTGGACTTACAAACACCCATTCAGATTAAAGGGGGGGATCTCGACACCTAATACTATGGGATTCGAAAATATCTTGTAAATGTGTAAATACAAAATGAGAATATGAAGAGACCTTGTAATGTGAATCCCAAGGGTCTCACTGTTATGTGTATATATTAATGATATTCTTAATAAAATCCAATTTTCTGGAGTTTCCATATACCTGGCCTGATAGTCTCTATGTGTAGAATAGGGAAAAATAGATGTAGCACTAGTGGTAAAGTTGCACTCCCAAAAATGTCATTTTCTACCTCAAAAGTTTCCCAGAAGCTTTCAAACCCAAATTTTCTTGTTGATATCTAATCCCATGGGATTGGGAAATTAGTGTAAATAACAAAATAAAGAAGATGAAGATACATTAGAAGATGAATCACAATATTCTCCCTCTCCGTGTATGTTATGAAACCATCTCACAAAATAGAAGAAGAGATAGATCAACAACTTCAAAATAAGCCTCTTCGAGAGGGCAACCTCATTTACATTACACAAGTGAACAATTATTCCATGATACGAATGAAAATACCTCCTTTATATATATAGGAATCGAAGGGGTCACAATATAATCAGAGTTGGCATAACAATAATAATGTAAGGGCACAACAATAATAATAGTGGGCTTCTATGGGGCACAATAATAACAATATGGGGACTACATGGGCACAACAATACAATAAGGGAGTTGCACCAATAACAATAAGGGGCCACACTAGTAGTATAGGGACCTAACATACCCCTCCCCTTAAAAAAAGTGTTGTCCTCAATGCCTGAGTAGTTCTGGATGCTTCTGTATAAAATTCTCATCCTCCCATGCAGAATCTTCAGTGGTTAAGTTCTTCCACTTTATGAAATACTTTGAAATTGATCGATTTCGTAGTTGTCGAGTTCTTATTTTCATGACTGCTTCAAGTTCCAATATGTTTTTTCCTTCTTCGTGAAGTTCCGACAATATTTTTTGAAATAGGATATTGTTACCTGTAACCTTCTTTAAGCGTGAAACATGGAAAACTAGGTGCACTCGGGAAGATATAGAAAGCTCCAATTTGTATGCCATAGTACCAATATTTTTCAACACCTTGTAAGGACCATAGTACTTTTGTGATAATTTATCATCGTTATTAGCTTTTTTGAGGGACGTTTTTGTGTATGGTTGTAGCCATAAAAATACCCAGTCACCTACATCAAAAATTCTTTTGCTACGATGTTGATCTCCCTGTTGTTTAATTTGATTCTACGCCAAAGTGAGGTTATCCTTTAAAAGTAGGAGAAATTGTTGTTGATGCTCAATGTGATCTTTCATTGTTTGAACCTTTTTTTTCTTGATATGTCCTTCTATCTTGAAAGTGTGAGGAGTGGTAATTCCTCCCAATGCATTACAAGATATGGTCCGATTCATTTCTTCTTTCTCTCGGGTTGGTTCCTAGTGTATATCCTCTTCTTTTGATGTTTCTTGATCCTTTTCTTCCTCCTCTTCACAATCTATCTAAAATAATTTCTTCTCAACACACTTATGACCTTTAGTGTATTTTCTATCACAAATATAATAAATCCCGTTTTCTTTTTTTTCTTCCAATTGTTGTGGTGTCAACGTTGTAGGTTGTGGGAGGCTAGGAGCAACAACACTTCCATCTTTATAGTTATGAGTGGTCGACTTCCTTGTTGCCATAATTTTTCTTTCAATTTTTCTTGCGAACATGAATTCCTTCTCCAATGAATCAGGTTCCCGAAGGCAAACCTCATGTTGGATGTTATCCTTTAAAGTCCCTATGTAGACTTCAATCCTATGCTTCTATGGAATATTGTTTACCCTTATATTCAATTTTTGGAAGTCCTCAATGTGATTTTCCATTGAACCATTTTATTTGAGATATATCAATTGGATAAAGAAGGTGTTTCTCTTTGTATCCTCATAATGTGCTATCATTTCCTCCATGAAAATTGACCAGGTGACAAGTGGTTTACGAGAACAAAACCCTCTATACCATACAAACTAATTCGGTTCTAAATATAAAGATGTAATATGTACCTTTTGTGTGTTTTTCACTTTATGTAGATCAAAATATTGCTCCATCTATAGTATCCAATTTACTGGATTCTTGCCATCAAACTTCCTCATATCTACCTTTTCATCATTAGGAACCCTTTCTTGTAGCAACTTTGTCCAACCTTCCTTCAAACCTTCCCTGCCTTTCTTTAAATCTTCCATGTTTCCTTTTAATTTTTATTCTATACCATCAATCTTAGCTTAAATTTCATAGATAAAATCATTTATCTTAGCTTCAATTGAATTCTTCAAATCATCCATTCAATTTTTCTTACTAGGTGTCTCTATTTTCTTGATTCGAGTCATTGTTTTTCTTGCTTTTAGGATCTCGATATTGAAACGATTGTAACTCTGAAATTTCGGATCTCCAAGTCCTAAAATTTCATCTCGTGGTATCACTCTGAGTCCTCTTTCCAACCCCACAATCCTGATCGAGATTTCTCCAAGAAAGAGTTATGCCAAATATCCCACGATGACAGGATTATAGACTCGTTCAGTAAATCAAATTTGTACGAAGTGCCACGTGTCACTATTTCGACCTTCAGCCCTGAATATGATACAAAATAAACTAAAGTCTATCCTCTTTCTGTTACATTTTACAAAATTTGAATCTGCTTCTTAGAGAGAAATTTATGACGATTTTCCCAAGGTCCCCTGTTTGCGATTGAATTCTGGAGCCTGCAAAAACCATAACTTCCTCAGATCGTATCTCCGACAATGTAGTGATACAATATCTGAAATTTGGACACGAGGTTCATAACGATTTCCGCTCAATTGGGTTTTAATTTCATATTTTTAAACTTCATAGAAAAAAAGTTATAGTGAAAATTCCATGATGTCCTGTTTGAAGCAGTGAAACCCTAGAATCCAAAGCTCTGATACCAAATGTTATGAAACTAGCTCACAAGATAGAAGAAGAGATAGATCAACGACTTCAAAATAAGTCTCTTCTATGGGGAACAATAATAGCAATATGGGAACCACATGGGCATAACAATACAATAACGGGGTTTCACTAATAAAAATATGGGGCTACACTAGTAGTGTAGGGACCTAACATTATATATATTCACGATTCCTCTTAATGTAAACACAATTTCCTTTGGAGTTACAAACCTGGCCTGACATGGTATCAAAGCTACAAATCCATTTTTAACATATTTTCTGCTATGTAACTCCTATTTTCCTGCCATTATACTCCATCCCTTTGTGTTCTATATACTTTTGCTTCAATTCCCGAGCGATGGTTGTTTCATTTTAATGGTGTGTACACTACTATGGGCTCTATAATGAATCGAATGTTGGATTTTGCATTGATTAAACTCCCGAGTTGTGGAATTGCATTCAGCAGTAAAGCCCTATGGAAATATTGTGTAATGGGCTGCATATGGATGACTATGAACTATGGTGTGTTGAGCATGGAACTATGCAATTGATAGGGTATCTATGTTGAAATGGTGACTTCTCTATGATGTAATTGCATTGGTATGTTTTTAATGGTCATACACCATGTGTTGAATATTTTTGAAGGGATGAGTTACTCATGCGTTAAATTGGAGGTTGTATGTTACATGCATTGAAGAGTTGACTTGGTATGTTGTGTTAAATTATTTCTAATGGCTGGTGTGTGTTGATTTTTTGTTGTTGTTGAAGGGCATGGTATATATGTAACACACATACACACAAACACAAATATATATATATATATATATATATATATATATATATATATATATATATATATATATATATGGAGCATTGATTTAAACATGGTGCATACATATATTATATATATTTTTTGAGAGTTGAAGTTTTTATGACCATATATCATATTCCATATGTGTGTGGAGCCCTTTTTCTTTATGAAGGTCATGAGTGGTATGTTATGGTATGTGGTGTATTATGGTGTGCCATATGGTATATATGTTGGAAGGTATATATTGTATGAATATGAGAATATGTATCCTTAGTTGATGACTTTTTGAAGACATTGTTGTATGCCAAATAAATTTTATTGCAGAGGCATATCAAATTTTTGTGACTATCTAGGGCCCAATTTAGAATTTTTATGATGCATTTACTCATCTCCATAGTTGGATTAGTTCTCTCTCCCAATGAGAACTACCATGAAAGGTCTAGGAAGATAAACATACCTTGATTTTTAATGAGTTGTGGAAAGGATTTTGTGAAGGAGGAGGAAATCCTCTTACGAAGTTGACTTCTGACAAAGAACTTGCCATATGGGAGAACAAGAATATAAAGGCCTATGCCTTGATTGCAACAATGGTCAATGAAGAGGTGGGTCGTTATATTACGACATTTACAAAAGATTTGGAAGCCTTAAAGAAGTTGAAGGATTTATATGACTCACATTTTGAGCTTGAAGTTGTCCAATTAATGATCAAACTATTTAGTTTAGAATTGAAGCGTGATGATCCCTTTGCCTTAACATCTGAAATAAGAGTCATTAGGCATGATATATAAGCCATTGATGTTAAAATGTATGTTTCTCTCGCAAATTTTGTCAAGACATTGTAACCCACTTATTCCCATTATCTTGAGTCATAACAAGCTAGTGGAAAACTTAAGGAGATTTCATTTGACTCTCTTGTGGAGAATTTTGCTGAAATAGAGAAAGATTTTGTGAAAAAGAAGACGGTTGCTTAATATCCTGAAGAAGATGTGTTCCTTGCACAAAAGAGAAGTGCATTAACTTGAATCGCCAAATTTTTACCATTTTGGCACACATATAAGGTATCATCAGATTCACTTTGCCAAGTGGCCAAGTTTCTTTCCACGTTAGTGGATTTCCACACTGTTGGCTCTTTGTTACATGCTTTTCATGGTTGAATATTTATGTTCAATGTAGTTTCAATGCATTTTCTTCCACACTAATTCTCATGTCGGTGCTCACGCTAGTTGTTATGTTGGGATCTTTGAAACATCATAGCTTCCTCTTTGGCTACACTGGCTCCTTTCGCCGACTCTTCCATGGGTGGCTTCACGTAGTTTGCAAGTCACTCATCACATTTTTCGTTGGTTCAACTTGATTCTTCCATTTTCTTGTCTGAGTTTTGTGTGCATCCATCTCTCAGTGCTTCAATATATTTATACTCTTAGCTTTGTTCTGCATTAGCAATGGCTTCTATGAAAGGCATCAAACAGATCTATATTTCCCTCTGATTTGGGAGTTTATTTTGTAGAGATTAGTAAGGGAAATTGATTTTACAAATATTTTTTATAGAACACATATAAAATATATATATAGGCCAAAGGAACAAAGGGTTTTCTAATAATTAGACAAATATTAAAAAGAAATCATACTTCAATCTCACATTTAAAAAAACTCAAATTTCTTTTCCTTAAAAAAAAGTTGAACAAATTTGCATACCAATCATCAACTCATTATTTTTATGGTGTTTTCCAAAATCTTGCAAAGTTTGAATCTCATATTCATGTGCATCATTGTAGATCTCATACCACAATAATAATATAAGTGTCCTTAGACACACAAATTTTATTAAAGAAAAATTACATGAAATTGCAAGAGCTTACACACGATCACTCAACACCCTTGCAAGTGGAGAGAAACATGTTTTAAATAAGCTTGTGTCCTAAACTAATTTTGTTATGGATCACTTATTTCAGTCACAAGTGCCCATTTACATTTAATTCACTTCTAAAAACAATCCTAACTATTTTCCTAATTTAATTCCAAAGAAACGACACATTTCTATATGTCATATCTCTTATAACACCTAGCTATTCTAAAATGTCTCCAATATTTAATTAAATATTGTAGATAATTAAATATTGGGTTCTAAATAATTAAACAATAGTTTATTTATTTTGGATCATCTAACAAATCAGACGTGGGATTCTTCTAGAGGAAGCAGTGGTCAAAGAGGATGTGGAAGAAAGAATAATAGAGGCAAGGGGGAAGACATTACAAAGGAGAATGGCATGAACTTCATTGCATACGGTGCAACATAAATGGACATGATGCTTCCACATGTAAGATCTCATGGGACATGATTAGACAGGAAAGGGATAAAGAGAAAGGAAACTCATTAGATAAAGGGAAAGGTAAATCACCTGAATCCGCTCATTATATTGTGGCCTGTTGCAATATTGTTGTAATTGAAGACTTATTTAATGCTCCACTTGCTTCATGGAAATATGCATGGTTAACTGATTTAGGAGAAGCTTTCCACATTTATTTTAGAAGATGTTTATTTGAATAATTCACTGATAATGTTGATGGACTATTCTACTTTGCAGATAGGTAAAAACTCAAGCCATCAAGGCTTGTACCATCAGGTTCAAATTGTTCGGTCTCATAGACTTTCTTATACATGATGTTCTATACCTCTCATAGTTGCGGAGAAACTTATTGTCTTTGGTTCACATCTGGTAGCAAGAACATTCCATACACATGTTTGATCGCAAGGTTGAGGTCAGAAAAACATTAGACAACTCACTTTTCATGATAAGATAGAATAATTAAGACTTCTGAAGTTGCAAGGAACCTTTGCTCATGCACAAAATTTTGTATACAATTCTCAATTTGATGAATGTATCATTTGAAATGAGCATAAGTTAAAAATGATGTATAATTGATTCACCAATAATGAGTAGAATGTTAACCAAAAGTGTGGAAACTGAGAGAGTTGCTTGAGAAGAAAGACTTTACGACAACTGATAAAATATAAGTATGATGCAAAACAAAAGTGAACACAACTAAAACACAGCAATACCATAAAACAATATTGATTACGGAGTTTTTCCGTAATGGACTACGTCTCCGGGTCCGTTTTCAAGATGGGTGACCACTTTATTAGGATTGAAACAGAAGAGGTCGATTACACCAAGATTTGACCAAACTGAATGTGCACGCAAGCACTTCTGGTCACTTTCAAAGGATAGCTCTTTGAACCAACTTTCCAACGCCTATCATGGTTCCCAATTCCAACTCTGGATGCTCCTGTTACACTAAAAACTAAAACAACTATGACCTCCAGAACCTGCATACAAAATCCAAAACCACTCCTTTTCCTTCAATGAACAAACTTCCTTTTAAAACCCACCAAGTGCACTCAAACTTCCTCTAATGAGTTTAGGAATGCATTTGGTCTAATTTTGGTTCTTGGGCCTCAGTCCATTCATGTCTTGACTCCTTAGGATAACACCATGGTCCTCAAATTAATGTTTTAAACAAATTTGTAACCAAAACCCACAAATAGACTTTGGATAGGCCGCGGACTATTAGCGGTTAGCTAACTAGGCTGAGGGAAAGGACAACACATGTGACCAGTTGTCATAGCCACGGTTAGCACACCAACGTTTCGTTGCCAGCTAGCAGTTTCACTGTGCGGTGAACTTTCTTTTTCCACATGCCGGCAATTACGTTGTTGTGCTAACTTCGCAGTTCTGAAGACCTGTGCTATGGTAAACCGTGACGGTTATCCCCTTGTCTACTCACATGCCTCGCCTTCCAGGTTAACTTCCTCGCACGGCTAACTCCAAGCCATGCTTACATAACCCGATGGTCTCATCCGATCACATGTATTTTATGCGGTTAGAACCATGCGCGGTGAGACTGGTGGTTTAGGACTGTCATGGTTCATTTTGTAATGTTTTATGTATTGTTTAATGCATTACATAGGCTGAGAGGTATTACATAGGTTCTTTTTGTATTGTTTTAATACATTAAAATGTTATGTAATATGTCTGATGGTTTTAGAGCTTAGGTTGCATGTATTTTATTACATTTAGGGTTGTAATATGGTTTAGAACTTAGGTGTTAGGTCTTAGGTTTTTAGACATAGATTCTAGGGTTTAGGTTTTGGAATCCAACATTTAGAATAGGTGTTTTATAATGTTGTAAAAATAGAACCATCACCATGTCAGAAGAACTTGAAGAAGGTCGTGATCACCATGAAGACTACATCAATCACTTACATCATATGACGACGAACCCATATCAAACCCTTGTAACAGACGACACACCCATGTTGATGATCAACCCTGGCGAAACTAACGATGAACACTTGTCGTCAACCAGATACAAAACCATCACCATAAAAACCATTAACATCACCTAAACAACCTGAACCATAAACAACACTGTCAAAGATGACGAACCTAAATTGAACGCTGACGACGACACTGAACACTGATGATGAATTTGTACAACTGATCTGACGAGATCCTCCAGGATCAATCCTCTCCAATTGAAACATTTTGGACCACAAAATTTTGACTAAACAAATAGTCGATGAGGGTAGAGCTCCCTCACTTTCCACCTTGTCTTGATGATGTACCAATACATTCGATCAATCACCTGCAAGTGATGACCCTAATGATGCTTACCATGGCACATTTTGATTCAGTAACCTGTTCCATCCATCTGCAGTATGTACAACTTGCGACAATGGTCAAACAACCTGTTATGAACATGGCAATTTATTTCGTACGGTTATCACTGTAAACTGTTCTAAAATTTTGGACAACTGGTATGGTTCCAAAGTTTTTATGTTAGTCATGGTCAAGTCATTTTTATGTTTTGTTTTAGAGTCTAAGTCATAAAGTTAGAGTCTCATTTCCATTATCAAATAAAGGTAAACAACCTTGTTTTACCCATTATGAATCCCACATCATTTCAAAAGTGTCATGTATCTGGTCATTTTAAAATTTTGAAGGCACTACGAAACTGTCTAGGAGTTTTCGTAGCGCAAAACTCTAAAAATATACTACATGCGCTACGAAATCGAGGATTCGTAGCTAGGAATTTTTGTAGCACAAAACCCCGAATTTACACTGGATGCACTACGAAATTGGGGATTCATGTCAAATCTTGTCTAGCTGTCAAATCCACCAGAATCCGTTAAAGTTTCATCATCAGGTGTCAGTCCATGAACCTTACCTCTCACATGCAGCCATTCATATTCATCATTAGATTCGTTAGGGGTCAGTTGTCTGCACTCATTTCAAATTACAAAAAAGAAAAGGTAAGGGTGAACTGGTCCTGGTCATTTTCGTGTCATTTTCATGCAGGAGAAACACTTGATTCTTTCCTTAAGATCGAGTTAGCAAGCCCAAGGTGAGCAGAGACCAAAATTCTTTCACAAGCTTCAAGCAAGGCAGCTCTTCATCCAATTCAAGCAAGGCAGTCCTTAAACTAAACAGGGCAATTTCTTCCAGGTTTCCTTTACAAGGATTTCAAAGAAGAAATGTCTAAAGAGAAAAATAATCACAGATCAGGCCGGTGTTTGAGAACTGAGCCTGAAGGCTTAGATGCTCTCACAAAGGATAAAGTAGTTGAAGAAGCTTTCAAAAACGTATGCTGTTAGAGGTTCTATGAAAAACTACAGGGAGGACATAGCCAAGTAACCAAGGAATTTGCTCTCAATTTCACAGGTTTGAATACAAAGGTTGGAGTGTTAGAATTACCAATTTCTCCTGAGGTCATATCTTTAGTCACAGAGATTCCTAGAGGTCAGGAGAGATGGTTTAAGAATTTCAAGTTTGAAATGGCACCCTGCAAGATATTCCTGAAGCCAGGATTTATAGACTCAGATTTAACTAAAGCAGTGCCCAGGAGTTATGTCAAAGACTCATTTGCCAACTTACTCTCATGCATACAAAGGTATTTTACCTATGAATGAAGATACCACAAGGTGCATTCTTACCATTTCAAGCTCCTATTGCATTTCACTGGGATAATTTCTCTAGACCTACCTTTCTATCTGTTTCAAAGTTTAGGCAAGATGTCTGATAAAATACAGTTGAAGAAAGAAGCTTGTGAAACATCATTGTTCCATCATGGCTTAATTAAATTAATTGTCTTGCATGAACTTCAGAAGGTAGATAGAGAATGGTCTGCATTTCTATTTATGTCTGGTTTTAGAGCTGAAATAGGACTTAGCCCTAGGGCTAAGGAAATATCATCACCAGCAGCAAGTCATCATGAAGAAGCTAGGTCAAGCAGGTTTGTGAAACTAAAAGCTAGAAAGCAAGTTAAGGAACCAGTGACACCATTGATTGTTCAAGATACCCCTCAACAGTCACAAAAAAATAAGAAGGTTCAAATCAAGGAAGCAGCACAAGAGCAGTCCATTGGTGAGACAATCTAGAGAAGGGTAACTAGAAGCCAATTAGCCAAGGAAAAGGGTAAAACAGTGGCCACTGATGAAAGCCCAGCCTCAAAAGGTAGTTTGAATGATCTTCTTCAGGCCATTGACATAGAAGAGTCTCCTCTGGTCCAAGCTGACTTAATTGAAGCAGGTGAGAGCAAAACAAAAAGGATCAAATCTTCTAAAAAACTCCAATTTGATGACCAGGTTCAAGAGTTTGTTTTTAAGCCCAGAAGGCCTATGACTAGACAGTCCAGGAGGTTACAGGAGGCAAGACCAGAGGTATGTGAGACAGGGGAGATATCAGAATTCCATGAAGAGCCCATAGTTCCAGTAGTGCAACCATCACTAATGCACGAAGATGACAGAAATAGGGTAGTTAGATCTCAAGAAGAGGAAGGTAACCTTGAGGAAGTGAAGGAGAAACTGAAGCTCACCAACCTTGATATTTCCAAACTCAAGAAGAGGGCAAGAAAACATGCAATTGAAAAGGTCAACTTCAGTAAAATGAAGGCCCTGTGGGAACACGAAAGAAATTCAAAACCTCAAGTAGTGAGCAGAAAGACCCAATACTTCACCTGGACTGTCCCTGCCATTAAAGAGGAAAGATATAACAGATGGATTAATGACAGGCTTAGAACCAATATCAGAGTGATGAAGAGACAAATTGAGGACCTGGAGATTCAACTGAGAAAATCTGGAGGACAGCCTCAACACAAATGAACCAGAGAGTAAGTGATGGAGCCTTAACACAATTTTGGTTATAACATTAATTTTTGAAGTTGTTTATGGATGAATAATGTCAAAAATATGTGACCTATTGGCATAAGATGAAGCTGAGAAGAAATCCCAAGAAGGACAATTTTTGAGAAAAAACTATGTATTTTGACTCACACAGCAGTTTCATAGCGCGCTACGAAACTGCTGTAGCTGCAGTTTTGTTTTTTTGGATCAATCTTCAAAGAAAAAAGGGATATTTTTGAGAAGGGTGTTGCTGCAGAGATGTAAGAGGATCATTTGAAAAGGTTTTAACCCTAAGTAAAGAAAAACTCAAGGAATGAAAGACATATGCAAGAACTAAGCCTTGCGCTGCAAAAATAACAGTCCATTTCGTAGCTCACCCAGTTTATCTTTCTTCATGCAACATCAAGGAGTTTTGTTTTGGCACAAGTGTAAGAGCAAGGTCCTATGGTTAATTCAATATGTGTCATGTGATTAAAGGAGATAGTGTGGCTAGCAAAAACTTCGAAGAACATCCTTGAAGACCAAAGCAACATTGAAGGGGACAGTTTCCTAGTTTTCAGGACAGTCAAAGGAAAGGTGATTGAAGGCTAGCATGGGGTTAAAGTCATCACCAAAGTCAATGTTAAGGAGGAGGAGCAGCTGTCAAAGATCGAATTTATTCCATAGTCTAGGTTGTTGCTAGCATAATAAGGAGTTGTAGTCCTAATTGTATTAGAACTCTAGGGTTGTTAGTTAACTATCACTTGTAATTAATAGTTTGTTTTAAGTATGAATAGGTGTCAAGTCAAGTAAATTCGAATTCCCCTCATGTTGGAGGAAGGAATCCAAGATTTTAATGAACTCTATAAAGGACAAGAGGTGTAATGCACCAGGGGTTGGAAATTTAAAAAAAAAACAGTCATATTGTGTCATTGTGGGAGACTGTGTTTTTATGTTAATACAGAGATTTGGCTTTACTACTCAGGATTCAGAAGAGAGTTTTAATGTTTCATCTTGTTCATGATTTTTTCTTCATTTACTCACTTGCAGTGGTATGAATACATGTTACTTAGAATTCATTGACAATGCTCTAACTTCCTTCATGTGTTTATAGGTTGTGTTCCTTACATTATTTCTCTACTTGTTGATATATTAAAACTCTTGATGCCCTAACTTCCATGTTAAGCTAATTTAGCTGTGATACTGAAACATATTCTGACTCCATAAGCCCAATGGATGTTTATTGATTGTGCTCAACCATTTATACTTTTCCACTAGATTTTTCGTAGAGTTAGCCATCTTATCTTTAAACTAAAATCTTTAACCTCGTGAGAGAGCCCTCTCAGGTTGACGAGGCTAAGCCTCAGCCAAAAGTTTGGTTTGAAATAGTTACTAAAATTCTTCCTGATCAGCAACCTGTCAGGCGTAGATTTTGTGATAACATTTTGATGTGTCTGTCGGGAGCATAAAGATTACTCATTCCCGAAATCAAGAAGCTGAACTTCTAAAGGTAGCAGGAGCTCAGATAACTTTTCGGGCCTGCAATCTCCTTGGTGACTCCATACATTTTCAAAGTTTTAAAGGTGGCCTCGAGAAGGAGATACACACGGAGCAATCCTGACCCCAATCCACCTACTCCCGTGGATAATCCCAACACTGTTTCAAGAGGCAGTCAAAGATTTTCAGAAACACCAGGTACTCCATCTTATTCAAAATCTTTGCTCTCTGAATTCTCAAGAAGTCCTGAAGACAAAATAGTTGATGATAAAATTCATGAGGTCTTCTTTAGATTAGAAAACGAAGAAGAACTCATTGGTATTATCTTAGATCTGCAAAAGAGAGGAATTGATACCTCAGCCCTAGTTTCACAAGAAGACAAGGAAGAATTTTGGGAAGTGGTTACCTCTAAGCTACTATTAGAAAGGGAAGCCTTAGATAAACTGAAATAACTTGATCCTTTTGAAGTCTTGTTGAAGTCTAAAGCTGGTTTAACTCTTCCAAATTGGAGTACATTTGTCACTGGTTTGCAGAGCCCAAGTAATCCTCTTCGTATCAGTTCCTCGTCTTCTATTTCTACTATTCCTAGTGGCTTTCAGAAACCAAGCAGTCCCCCTCATATCAGTTCTTCGTTCTCTGCCCCTCTTATCCCTGTAACTATTTTTCCTCCTTTAATCATGGCTGTACCCACTAGGTATGCCCCACTTGCACTCCCTGCTGTTTTGCATGATCTTCCTAGCAAATATGCTTCAAGAATCCCAACATGGGGTGGTGATGAAGAAATTACAGCAGAAGAACATGTAGACAAATTTAATGATTTTGCTGATAGAGAGGAAGTTGATGATGAGGATGTGAAACTAAGACTATTTGCACAGACCTTTATTGGCAAAGTTAGAAAATGGTTTAAAGCTCTTACACCAAGAAGCATTCATAATTGGGTAGAATTTGAAGATAGTTTTCTAAGGAAATGGGGAAATAGAACTAATCTAGTTCAAGCACTTACTGAGTACAACAATCTTAGAAGGGCACCTGATGAAACTATTCAAAATTTCTCAAAGAGGTTCAATAAAGTGTTTAACTCAATCCCAGCTCGCTTGAAACCTCCAAAAGCCTTAGCACAAATGAGATATGCTGAAGCATTTGATTCTGATTTTTCTCTTTTGCTAAGAGAAAGAGAGTCTGCCACACTTGCTGATATGCAGAATGATGCAATAAAGGTAGAAGTAAACATGGTAGCTGCCAAAAAATCAAAAATGGGAAAAGCTAAATTGAAAGAAGAAGAGAAACCTTCCTCTTCAACTCCTGAAGATAAGATAGATTCAATGATGAAAACCATGGAGAAGTTGATGGATAGGTTAGCTCTTGGAAACACCTCTGCTCCCCCTGTGCAACAGGAGCCTCAATTTAGAAACCCTTAATTCAGAAGACGTCAAAACCAACAAAGACCAAGAGAAAATAGGAATCAATAGCCTGATCCTCTAGTAAGACCTCCTTTTCAACAAAATTTGGTTGATGAAGAAGATGATCCTGAGGTTCCTGAAGAATCTATCCATTGTCTTGATGAAGAGATGTCAAGAATTTTCTTGACTAAGGAAGAACATGATGAGTCTAGTTTGACCAAACAAGAGGAAGAGCCTTCAGATTATTTAAAAGGGTATCAACATGCTATCTTTGAAATGAAAAAATAATACAATCTTAGAAACAGAAATGTACCAATTATTGCAAACAAAACATAGCCCAAGAAAGATGTTTCAAAGGTTGTTGAAGCCAAAAAGGATACCCCAAAGGTTGCTGAAGGTAAAGATGATTCTCCACTTGGTAAAAGGGACACTCAACCTCCTCCTCTTATTAAAGAAGCTGAAAAAACTGTTTCTGTTTTCAACCTTGAGAATGAAATTGCAAAAATTAAAATATCAGTCCCATTTAGTGAGATTCTCAAGATAGATAAATACAGAAGCAAGATTTTGGAGATGTTAAATTCACAATCAAGAGTTGTTGATATCTTAAATGTGCAAGAAGATAATCCTACTATATACTTGGGTCCAAGGTTAGAAGATGATCAAAATGAAGAATTTCCTCCTTTCTATGTAAGCATTAGTATTCATGATATGACCTTACATAATGCTATGTTGGATTCAGGGGCTTCTCATAATCTCATGCCCAAAGTAATTATGGAGAGGTTAGGATTACAGGTAACAAGATAATATAAGGATTTATTCTCTTTTGATTCAAAAAGAGTCCATTGTATTGGTTTAATCAAAGATGTTGTTGTTGGTCTAACACAAATCCCAACAAAGACAATTGTTATGGACATTGTTGTGGCTGACATTCCGCCAAAATTTGGGATGTTGCTATCAAGATCATGGGCATCAAAAATCAAAGGCACAATGCAGATGGACCTCACCTATGCCACCATTCCTGTTTTTGGTGAACAAAGGAGAATGTATCGGGGGACTAGGATGACTTATATGGTAAGCAGCAAAGATAAACCTCAAAACTTTCCTATTTATTCATTTGATATTGAACTTGGATCTACCATTCTTTTTAATGAGTCAGTTGCTAGTGGACCATAAGAGATGAAAACGGAAAATCAACACTCAGTAAATCAGCAAGAAAAAGACAAAGAGATGAAGGGATCGTGGTCTTTGTACTTTGATGGATCAACAAGAAAAGAAGCGGCAGGGGCTGGAATTTGGATCACAAGTCCAAGTGATGAAAGTAAGTTTTATTCTTACAAACTGAATTTTGATTGCACAAATAATATGGTTGAAGACAAATCTCTAATTTTGGGCTTAGAAGTCTTGGTGAGAATGAAGGCTCAAAATATTTCTGTTTTTGGAGATTCCAAATTTGTTATTAGACAAGTTGAGGGTGTCTATCAAACAAAGGATGTAAGAATGAGAGCACACAGAAATCTAATTTTAGATATGTTGGAAAATTTTCAAGCATATTCTTTCACTATCAAAACTAGAGACCAAAATTCCATTGTTGATTCTCTTACTGTTTTGGCAAGTTTGCTTGTCATTCCTATTCATTCTTCTGAAAAATATGAGGTTGGAGTTCGTCATAGACCAGCTATACCAGATAATATCACAAATTGGCAAGTCTTTGAAGATGATCAACAGGTAAAGAATTTTATTGAATTGAAAGAAGAATTTGAAAGTACTCAAGTAGATCAACAAAACATGTTTGTTGAGTCTAAAGAAAATTCTGAAGTCTTACAATTAAAAAACAATTCAATACCAAAGGGTCTAATTCCTCTTGAGAAGTTGTTTGATTAGAATGATGTGTTCAAATCACCCAAGATACAAGCTGATGAGGAGGAAATAGAAAGATGCAATTTGGGTACTTCAGTTTTACCTAAGATGATCAAAATTTCAAAGTTTCTTTCAGCTGATATGAAAGTCAAATATGTTGAGATGATGAAAAGGTTTGTTGATGTTTTTTCTTGGAGTTATGCTGATTTAAAACAATATGATCCTTCCATTATTTAGCATACTATTCCTATTAAAGAAAATGAGAAACCTTTCAAACAAAAGTTGAGAAGAATTAATCCGCTTCTTATGCCATTGATTGAAAAGGAGATTAAGAAACTCTTTGATGCTAAAATCATTGTCCCAATCAGATTTTCAAATTGGCTTGCAAATTCAAATTTGGTTCCAGTTAGAAAGAAGAGTGGAGAAATCAGAATTTGTATTGATTTCAGAAATTTGAATAAGGCTTCATTAAAGGACAACTATCCTCTTCCCAAGATGGATTCAATCCTGCAAAATATTGTTGGTTCACAAAGAATGTCCATGCTTGATGGTTTTTCAGGGTACAATCATATTCTTGTGCATCTGGATGATCAGGAAAAGACAGCCTTCACAACACCATGGGGCACATTCATGTACGCCAAGATGCCATTTGGTCTCATGAATGCGGGAGCCACCTTTCAAAGAGCAATGGATATTGCTTTTGCTGAGGAAAAGGATAAATCAGTGGTTGTTTATCTTGATGACATCACAGTCTTTTCAAAAAAAGAAGAAGATCATTTGAAGCACCTTGAGAAAATTCTGTTAAAATGTAGAAGGTTTGGTATCTCTCTTAATCCTACTAAAAGTATCTTTGCTTTAACATCAGGCAAGTTACTCAGTCATATCATTTTTGAAGAAGGAATTAGGATTGATCCTAACTGAGTTAATGCAATTCAAAAGGTAGATTTTCCAAGAAGTAGGAAAGAGATCCAATCTTTTCTTGGAAAGGTGAATTTTGTTAGGCGCTTCATTCCTAATTTTGCTAAGATTGTCAAGGAAATAACAAGGATGTTAAAGAAAGGAGTGGATTTTAAGTGGACAGCTGAAGCGAAGAAATATTTTGAAGAAATCAAGAGGGCACTTACACAAGCACCGGTACTCATCAGTCCAGATTTTTCCAAAGAATTTCTCATTTTTACATTTGCTTCTGAGAATACAATTGTTGGGGTTCTGCTACAAAAAGGAAAGTAAGGTACTAAACAACCTATTTCTTTCTTCAGTAGGACATTAGCAAATGCTGATCTGAAGTACAATATTCTAGAAAAGCAGGCTTATGCCTTAGTGAAAGCCATTAAAGATTTCAGAATTTACATTCTTCATTCTCACATTGTGGCATATGTTCCAAATACGGTGGTGAAAGATATTCTAACTCAAGCAGATCCTGATGGAAAAAGAGGTAAGTGGATTGCAAAATTTCTAGAGTATGATATAGATATCAAGCCAACCAAATTGGTGAAGGGACAAGGCTTGGCAAAGCTAATGACTCAGTAAAATCTGGACTGTGTTAGCATAAATCTGAATGCAGAAATCTCAGAAATTTCTGAAAATGAGGAAGAGTTGGTCCAAATTGATGAGAATTTTCTGATTTCAGAATGGTATAAGGATGTGGCTTTTGTTCTTCAGCATAATAAATCTCTCGCCAATCTAACAAATTCCAAAGCAAGGTTTGTCAAGCTGAATTCTTTGAGATATTTTGTATATGATCAAAATCTATTTTGGAAAGATGCAGGAGGGATTTTGTTGAATTGTCTCCTTGAAGAAGAAGCTAATAAAGTTATTGAGGAATTTCATAAAGGAGATTGTGGAGGCCACCATTATTGGAAAGCTACAACAAATAAGATCCTAAGAGCTGATATTTTTGGCCAACTATATTTAGAGACATTTATAAAAGGGTGGTTACATGTCATGAATATCAAATTTTTGAAGAGAGAAGAAAGCTTATGCCTTTTCCTTTGGTTCCTATCTACGTGGAAGCGCCTTTCCAGCAGTGGGGATTGGATTTTATTGGAGAGATTCATCCTCCTTCATCAGGGCAGCATCGCTGGATTCTCACAGCAACGGATTACTTCACCAAATGGATAGAAGTGATTCTAACCAGGCAAGCTAATGATTCAGTAATTATTTATTTTCTAGAAAATAATATATTGTCTCGATTTGGCTGCCCAATGAAGATTATAACAGATAATGCTCAAGCTTTCAAGTCCAAGAAAATGATTAATTTTTGTCATCAATATCACATTACTCTTGGACACTCTACTGCTTACTATCCGCAAGGAAATGGCCTTGTTGAATCATCAAATAAGAACATTGTAAGGATCATCAAAAAGGTGCTGCAGGAAAACAAGAAAGCTTGGAAGTTAAAACTGAAGTATGCCTTATGGGCTGATAGGATTTGTACAAAGAGATCAATTGGGACTTCACCATATGAATTAGTTTACGATGCTGAAGCTATATTTCCAACATCACTTGGAGTACCGGTAATGAAACTAATTCAAGGACTTGAAGAAGAATTAAATGCCATCCAGAGGAGAATCAACCAGCTGATAGCTCTACAAGAGAAGAGAAATGAAGTATATGACAGTCACCAACATGGTCAGAACAGAATTAAGAATACATTTGATAGAAAGATCAAAGAAGATAGTTTTCAGATTCAAGACAAGGTGTTGAAATGCGACGCCAGAATTGAAGAAAAAGGAAAGCACGGTAAGTTTGAGAATTTATGGAAGGGTCCTTATCAAATTGTTGGTTTTCATGGGAACAACACTTATATACTACAGGAAATTGATGGAGGATCATATGCTAGAGGACCTGTTAATGGCAAGTTCCTAAAGCATTACCATTGTTGAAGTACTACCAATTTCTCATGACATTGTATATATTCGTTTTTGTTGGTTTTTGCTAATAATGACAAGCTAAACAGAAAGCTTATGCCCAAGGTGAAGGCCCAAATAACTTGAAGAGGATGCTTGTTAATCAAATTTGTATTTTTTTATCAAAAGTGGATAATGCACTGGAACTGCAAGTTCTTAGTATGCCACAAGGACACACTATCCCAAGTGGACCCACTGTTATCACTGTAAACAGTTCTAAAATTTTGGACAACTAGTATGGTTCCAAAGCTTTTATGTTAGTCATGGTCAAGTCATTTTTATGTTTTGTTTTAGAGTCTAAGTCATAAAGTTAGAGTCTCATTTCCATTATCAAATAAAGGTAAACAACCTTGTTTTACCCATTATGAATCCCACATCATTTGAAAAGTGTCATGTATCTAGTCATTTTAAAATTTTGAAGGCGCTACGAAACTGTCTAGGAGTTTTCGTAGCGCAAAACTCTGAAAATACATTACATGCGCTACGAAATCGGGGATTCGTAGCTAGGAGTTTGCGTAGCGCAAAACCACGAATTTACACTGGATGCGCTACGAAATCGGGGATTTGTGGCAAATCTTGTCTAGCTGTCAAATCCACCAGAATCTGTTAAAGTTTCATCATCAAGTGTCAGTCCATGCATGTTACCTCTCACATGCAGCCATTCATATTCATCATTAGATTCGTTAGGGGTCATTTGTCCGCACTCATTTCAAATTTCAAAAAAGGAAAGGTAAGGGTGAATTGGTCCTGGTCATTTTCGTGTCATTTTCATGCAGGAGAAACACTTGATGCTTTCCTTAAGATCGAGTTAGCAAGCCCAAGGCGAGAAGAGACCAAAATTCTTTCACAGGCTTCAAGCGAGGCAACTCTTCATCCAATTCAAGCAAGGCAGTCCTTAAACTAAACAGGGCAATTTCTTCCAGGTTTCCTTTACAAGGATTTCAAAGAAGAAATGTCTGAAGAGAAAAATAATCACAGATCAGGCCGGTGTTTGAGAACTGAGCCTGAAGGCTTAGATGCTCTCACAAAGGATAAAGTAGTTGAAGAAGCTTTCAAAAAAGTAGGCTGCTAGAGGTTCTATGAAAAACTACAGGGAGGACATAGCCAAGTAACCAAGGAATTTGCTCTCAATTTCACAGGTTTGAATACAAAGGTTGGAGTGTTAGAATTACCAGTTTCTCCTGAGGTCATATCTTTAGTCACAGAGATTCCTAGAGGTCAGGAGAGATGGTTTAAGAATTTCAAGTTTGAGATGGCACCCTGCAAGATATTCCTGAAGCCAGAATTTATAGACTCAGATTTAACTAAAGCAGTGCCCAGGAGTTATGTCAAAGACTCATTTGCCAACTTACTCTCATGCATACAAAGGTATTTTACCTATGAAGGAAGATACCACAAGGTGTATT
Organism: Pinus tabuliformis; assembly: GCA_031772625.1. NCBI lineage: Eukaryota > Viridiplantae > Streptophyta > Pinopsida > Pinales > Pinaceae > Pinus > Pinus tabuliformis. The sequence goes on from CM062813.1 coordinate 1,183,719,871, forward strand.
CTTACCATTTCAAGCTCCTATTGCATTTCACTAGAATAATATCTCTAGACCTACCTTTCTATCTGTTTCAAAGCTTAGGCAAGATGTCTGATAAAATACAATTGAAGAAAGAAGCTTGTGAAACATCATTGTTCCATCATGGCTTAATTAAATTAATTGTCTTGCATGAACTTCAGAAGGTAGATAGAGAATGGTCTGCATTTCTATTTATGTCTGGTTTTAGAGCTGAAATAGGACTTAGCCCTAGGGCTAATGAAATATCATCACCAACAGCGAGTCATCATGAGCAAGCTAGGTCAAGCAGGTTTGTGAAGCTAAAAGCTAGAAATCAAGTTAAGGAACCAATGACACCATTGATTGCTCAAGATACCCCTCAACAGTCACAGGAAAAGAAGAAGGTTCAAATCAAGGAAGCAACACAAGAGCAGTCCATTGGTGAGACAGTCCAGAGAAGGGTAACTAGAAGCCAATTAGCCAAAGAAAAGGGTAAAATAGTGGCCACTGATGAAAGCCCAGCCTCAAAAGGTAGTTTGAATGATCTTCTTCAGGCCATTGACATAGAAGAGTCTCCTCTGTTCCAAGCTGACTTAATTGAAGCAGGTGAGAGAAAAACAAAAAGGATCAAATCTTCTAAAAAACTCCAATTTGATGACCAGGTTTCAGAGTTTGTTTTTAAGCCCAGAAGGCCTATGACTAGTGGTGTGCTCCAGTATTGTAGCAATAATGCTACAACTCCTGGAGCTTCCTTCTCTAATTTTATCAACTCGGTAGTTCGTAACAAACTTGGAAGCGACGGTGCTGTATGCACAAGTACTAGCTCTTGTCACAGCTGTCACTTGGTCAGCTGGCACAAGTCCGCTAGGGCTCAAGCCAACTTCTATATGCTCTCAGAAGAAGCTTTTTAGGTGATGAACGAAAGCTATCTCAAAGGAAATTAACCTACTTTGCAAGAATGAACTGAAAGCCAACAAAACATGGAAACCCTAGTAAACCCTAATTTGACAAGCTTAATCCTTACGATGCAATGGTGGGAATGCAACTTCTAAAAATGATGCCATTACTTCTAATGAGTTGAGATGCATGAGTCTAAGCTACTTTCATCTGAAGAGAACTCGTTTTTGTATTTTTTCTCAAGTGGTTGGAGTTATTATGACCGTGCTGCTTATTAGGTCTTGACTGTGCAGGGGTAGTGAAAGAGGAGGAAGGCTTGGAAAAGGTCAGGAGGACTCTGAGAGGTTCCAGGGGATCCCTAACATCATTCCACAGAAGTTCACAATGTTCAGATGCCTGGCAACCGTGTTTGCACGCTTCTACAGGATGTCTGCAGGGGATCCTACAGGAAGCTCGAGATTTCTACAGGAAGTCTGCTAGCTTCTACAGGATGTTCTGCAATTGGAATTTTGGGTGATGGAGGAGTGAATGAGCTGGATGGGTGGATAGGTAGGATGAGAGGGGAGCTTGTGATGGCTTATGAACGGAGAGATGAGATGGAGAGGGGGTGTGTAAAGCTGGTTGGTCGATAGAAGGGTAGAGGCAATGGAAGGCCGAAAAGGTAAAACAACGTGGATAACAGAAGAGTTGGTGGGCAAATGATCGAGCTGGGGAGTAAGGAGATGGCTTAGGCATGGCTGAGAAACATAAGGGAGTGATAGAGTGATGTTGTGCAGTGTAAATGGAACAAATTACCTCTGTCTTGCACAAAACCGAGAATTCATCAACCTATTCTAACTATTTTATTGAAAACCAAAGAACAGCAATGTAGTTCTAGAGAGAAAACATGCATGGTGCTGAAACAAGGAGTTATTGCTCAATATCTAATTGCATGGACACTTCTACCAATGGAAATAGTATGTTAAAACTTGCATGAACATATAAAACTGCGTTTTTGGTGGTTGGCACGGTCTACACTCCCAATCTCTAAACAGAGGTGGAAGTGAGTGTACAATCAACATTTTCTTGGAATTCTGATGAATGCTAATCCTCCTACTCTAATCTAAACTACTGAAAGCACTTTATCCATAAAACTAGCCTACTTAATCACAACAAGAAATTTGAATCAGCAAACTGTATTTTTTTCAGTGCGTGTAAAGAAAAAGAAATGGAACGCTGAGAGGAAAGACAAGTAACAGTACAAAGAAAGGAGGCCTAATGCTCTCAGGTTGGGCCCAAACCTGAGAGCTATAGCTCCTCTAAGAACTCAGGATTGGACTCAAATTTGTCTTACTTTTATTAAAAGATCATAGTCAAAAATCTAACAGCATGCTAAAAATGGCTTACAAGAAGCAAAACAGAGCTATAGCTCGAAATCCAAAATCTGCAACAAAGGTTCAAAAGTCTTTTTTCGAAGGCTACAGCCTCAATATTTATACATCATGAGGGCCAATCTGGCCTCCTAAATTAGTGGGGCTTGGCTGTCCAACTAAAAGTAAACTACTGTTCCTGTAGAATCCGTTGGCTGCCTTCTAGCTCGGTGGTGATAGCTGTTGGGGCTCGGAGTTGGGGTGGAGATCACGAGGAAGGTCATTCAAGGTTGTGGACAACCTTCCTATAAACCCGAAATGCCACCTTGGCTGTCTCCTTGCCTCCATCTGCGTGGTTTTTCTCCATTTAATGCCAAAAAGTCCTAAAATAAACATGTATTAGCCACATAGGCATAATGACTGCCCTCCTTCCTACGAATAACACAAATATACTAAGAAATGATGCATAAGTGATAAAAAATGAAGGGTTGAGCAAGGTGAGTAGGCCAAATGAGCCCAAAATGTTACCAAAATTTGGGGCTCATCATCACCCCCCAGCTAAAATATTTGCTCATCCTTGAGAAACTAGTCCAACTCTTCATCCTTCATTGTCTTTACTGACTCCCTTACATCCCAAGCCTCTGTAGTAGTGTCTTCCTTGCTGATATGAAAACCAGCCTTTCTGTTCACCTCTTCCCACTGTTCATTATCATCTTTTTCTGTGCTGCCTTCCATCAATCCTAGCAGCAGTGGTGGGCTTAGCTTAAGGCCAATCCAGCTGGCCTGGAGGTTTTGCATGGATTTCTTATAGAGGCCCACCCGTACCAGAGCTTCCCTCATCCGAGTTGGGGTATGATACTCTCGGATTTTCAGACTGCGGGCCAATGTATTCCATCTGCGAGTGCATGCTTGGACAGCGTTGTCTCCTAACAGTCTCTCCATGTCCTCAAAATGAGCTATGGCTTGGGCCTGTTGATCCATATATCTCAATGAAGCTTGAGGGTCAGTAGACAAATGTTGGTGTGCTGAGATTAGTGCAACTGGATCCCCTGGTTCTGGTCTGATGAGCAATGGCTCATTCAGCTCCCGGTTCATGACCGCTTTGGCTTCTACTGCTCTTTTGTCCTCATGGTTCAGCCATGAGGCAAATGCCATTAATTGCATATCTCCCAAGGCCGTATTGGGATCCCATGAAACTTCATTAGGCAGGGCCAAATTATGGAGGTAGAACTCCGCTAATTTGGCCTTATCCTCTGATGAGCTGGTGCTGCATACTTCAGTGAATTGCTGCGGGTCTTGGAGCTGAGAGATACCTCTTTGCGCCAAGGTATTGATTTGAAATTGCAGCCATTGGTCCTTCAAGTACAGGCCATAGGATTTGGCCGGTTGCCTGCATTGTATAGCATCCATGGCCCAACTGGCCATGCAGGCCAATTGTGCCTCTTTCTGCTGCAACTGTTGTCTGAGAGCTTGCACCTCAATTTGTGCTTGCTATTCTGCTTCCTGTAGATGTGTGGTTGGTTCCCCAAGACCGGTGTGCAGTTCCTTTTTGCCTTGTTGTTCTGCTGTGGTGTCATTGGAGGGTGTAGCTGTCCCTGTCCTCAGCTCCTGTAGCTGCAATCTCAGCTTTTGGTTTTCCTCCTGTAGGAACACGCGTTGGCAATTTGCCACGTATTTAGCCATGGATAATTCATTTCTTGTCTCCTTGAGCTGCTCCTGCAAGGGACCTATGTCTGCCACACCCTTTGACTTGGCTATTTTCATCCACGTGTGTGTACGGACTCTTTCTTCCTCCAATGCAAAAAACAGTGGCATAGTAAATTTCTGAGGTATAATTTTGCCAGCCTCTAAAAAGTTGTAATATGAACTCAGACTTGGCTGAGGGCTGGGCTCTGGTATATGCTCTCTTTCCACTTCCTTTGGTGGCTCTACCTCGCCCTCCCTCAGTGGTGATGAGGGTCCTTCTCCTTCCATCCTCTCAGTTTCTTTAAGCCTGGCTAAGGTTTCTTGTAGAGCATCCTTAGCATCCTGTAGCCGAGCTTATGTAGTCAATTGGTCTAACCTTTCTTTCCAAGTCGTTTTCTTTGGGCTCCCCCTCTCATAGGTGACTGAGATCCTCGAGGGGGACCTTTCCTTGGGCGAAGTAGGGGCATCCCCTATAGTGATTTGGCTGCTGGATGGAGGCTGTGGCTTGCCTGTTTTTATTCTCATACTTCTCCTAGCTTCAAAATATAGAGGGGTCTCCCTCTTTCTCTTCTCCTTTGGCTTAGGAGGTGTACTGAGGGCGGCCAGCACAGCTGCTGCCTCCCTTTCAAGAATGTCAGCCTTCTTCTCCTTGGGTTTTTCTTTTTCAGGGCTTCCTGTAGAAGGCCCTTTCCCAGCTGATTTCGGGCTTCCTGTAGAAGACCCTGTTTTAGTCAATTTCGGGCTTCCTGTAGAAGACCCTTTTTCAGTTAATTTCGGGCTTCCTGTAGAAGCCGGCTTTGGTTTTCCTGTAGGAACAGGGGGCACCACTTTAGTTTGTTTTGCTGCATGTGTTTCACCTCGTGGCTTGGTTGAGGTTGCTGTCGAGGCACTTTTGCTGATGTGGACCTTCTCAGCCTTGTCCACTCTGCTTTGCAATCTTTTCTCCCTAGCTGTCAACATGGGTGTGGCACCCTCTTTTTCTTGTTTCTTCTCTTGCTTTTTCTTCTGCTCCGTGGTCGTGGTCTTCTGGCCTTTGTCTTTCTTCCCCGCAGGCACGGACTCCTTCTCCTCACTGCTAGATGAACCGAGCTCTTCGGTCAGCATTTTTATATCCCCATCCTTGGTCAAATTTCTAAAGGCTTCCCATGAGAGAGGAACCTTGTATGTGTGGAGTGCATCCTCCACGAGGAGTTTGATGAGTCCATGGTGGGCTACCTGGTCTGGTGTGCCTTCTTTCAGCTTGGTGGCACACTCAATCAGAGACTGTAGTAGAAAGTAGGGGAGACTGAGTTTGTTTTCTACAGGCAGGTCCATCTGGTGCCTTAATTCCGTGAGTAACCGAAAATGGTACCCATAGACAATGCTAAAACGGCCTTCGCAGGTGATGTACTTCATAATCTGCAAGCTAACTTCATTCCACGGTGGCAGTAAACTGGTTCTACGAACCCCATTTTTATCTTCTGAGAATTCCTCCTCTGGTGGAAAGAATTCTTTCTTAGCCTGTTGGCTCAATTTCCTTTCTTGTTTATCCCATGGTAATCCCATTGGGAGCTCAGTAACTCGGCTGATAAATTGTGGAGTGAGTCTGAGACTCAGACCCCTGAAGTTAACGGTGGCTAATGTTTTGGATTTCGGCCTCAGAGCTTGCAAAAACTCCTCTGCCACCTCGTCGTCATAGCCCTGCAATTTGTCACAGAATGATATCCATTGCACTCGTGTGAAGAGCTCCACTACCTTAGGATTTTCTCTTAGCTTTGTGGAGTCGGTTGGTTCCCTTCTGATGAACCCACCCGTCATGATGAAAAATCTGCAACATTTAGCCGGAGGTGGCGGGTGTGGAAGAAAATTGGCTAACTGGGACAGAGCGTAGAATTACGCCTCTGTCATGCATACAACTCATGAAGCTTATCCCCAGAGGACCTTAACACCGCTTAGTTATACTAACATCCTGTAGGACGACAATTCATGCACCAGCAGACAATATTTTGCAAAAATTTCCTACGACCAGACTGTAGATGTTGATTTTGCCACCCTCAAAACCAATTGCATGGAAGGTTCAGGCTTACCTTTTGAATCTACCACCTTTTGACGTGAGGAACCCGATTTCCTGTAGAAGCAGCGCGCGAATTCCTGAAGATACTGCAGCGGGTCTGTGCTCTCTGTGCTGCTTAACAGGCATTCGAATGGCCAAAGACTCGAAGTGTCAAGCTGTAGAGGGATCCGAATGATCACTCGAGTTTCAAACGGTGAATGATAAATGCATGGGGTTGCAATCTAGCCGATTAGATTTGAATCCGGCGGAATCCGTGGCGCGGGGGTGAGCTGTCCCTGCCGGACTGTTGGACGACATCACTCCATCATTTTTCTGGAAGTTCCCTTACTGCCGCATCATTCCCCGCAGATCCGCCGCCGTCATTTCTGTTAAACCCATTTCTCTGCGACTGGATGGCTCTCATGTGTGCACTGCCCGTTCCTTTTTGCCACGACCACCGTTCAAACATCCGACTAGACCACTAACTGGTCGACGTGGCCAGTCGAATGGCCATACAACCGCTCAACCCATTCACTTTTCACTTGCAAACATTTTCAAAGTAAAATTCATGCAATTCGATGGAAGAAAGGGTCAAGGCACTTACCTGTGCGGCCGCAACACGATTTTCAGGCTCTTGGACGACGATGAGTGGATTTATTTGTTGCTGGTGGATTTGCACAGGCTCGGAGGTTCATATTCACAGGCCGTTGGCGACGAATTTGAGGCTTCGGCTGCATGCGCCCGCACGATCTTTGCATGTTGCAGGCGGTGGAATGGTGTGCACTTTAGTGGGCTTAACTGCTACGGGACTTCTGCAGGATGTCCTGTAGCAGTTTTTCCTCCTCGGGTGCATGCTGCACGCCGAAGGCAGTGGCCTCACGATCACACTCACAGAGCTCATGGCTGGCTGGGATGGATATGGTATGACATCTCAGCGTTTTCATTTCAAAAAAAAAATTGCTTTCTCTTGATACTCAATGATCTGATTTGATGGTGCAGGTATCTTCATTGCATGTCGACAGGGGTGGTAGAACGAGGTGACAACAGTGTGGACGGGTGAAAATAGTAGTTTGCATGCGTCCAAACCGATCCTTGGTCGTTAGATCTCCTCATATAATCAGTTCTGGGCCGTCAAAAACCTCTACAGGAAGTTTCCTGTAGAAATACAGAACTTTCCTGTAGAAAGTTTGTACTTCCTGTAGAAAGTTTGTAACTTCCTGTAGAAGGTCTGTAACTTCCTGTAGAAGACTAGGCTGTGATGAAATCATGCCCATACCTTGGAGAAGATGAGTATTCTTTGAGGAAGTGTGTCGTGGCGGAAAAAGTTGTTTGTGCGGACACAACTGACCTCCCTAGGAGTCTAAACTCTCTAGCGACAAACAAGACAAAGTGGAGTGATCTTTCTCTAAATACACCTTTTAAAACATGAAAACTACAAGTGTTTAGGCCTACCTTATTCCAAAACGTTGTTGTTGTAGTCCGTCCTTGCCGATCCGGATGAGCTCCTCCTTCACGTCAATTCCTGCAACCACAAACAATCAAACAATTACCAAGCACTTGTATTTCATATAATAAAACATATATTCAACATGCAGACCAAGGAACACATGAAATAACTCATTAACACAAGCTATTGAGAAAAATAAACCAGTTTGTATTAATAACGAAACAAAGAAACTCTTACAACCTGGCCTTGGTGTTGTGCAAGTTCCTCCCAGGGTCCATCAAGGGTTTTCCTCTACTTTGACAAAGCTCACACACTTCCAAGTAGAATCAAGCAAAGACAATCTCTCCTCACAAGGTTCTAAATGGGAGTCCTAATTCCTGCAGCATTTACCCAAAGAAAATGTATAGCTCCAACCTCCCCTCCTTCTGGCCCAAGGTCTTTATTTATAGTGCTGTAAAGAGGTTATTCAGGTCCACCATCAATGGGATAATCCCCCTCTTTGGGTGGGATAGCTCCCTTATTGATGGGATAAGTTCCTCCTTAATAGGGATACATGAACCAACTGGAGGTGCATCCATTTCATCAAACCGACCTCTAGAAAGTTCTAGAAGTAACCACAAGTAACTTTTTTAAGATGAAACTTGCGCATTTTGCCTTTTACAGAAGGACGCACCTGTCCCTTAACATACAGAGCGTCCAAAGACACAGTTTTTGTGAACATTGTGAGCGTCCCCGCAGGTAAGGCTTGAGAGAACCTGCGACCCCAGAGATAAACACATTTTTTACAAGACTTTCTCTCTTCTTTGAGTTTGAGATGGATAGCAGAGGCATAAGACTTGCCTAAGAGGGTAGCATGACTGTTGATTTGAGCCATACTAACTGTAAGCGGTCATGGTGACATTTTTTAGTGTAACAGATTGCCCCCTAAAGTGCGAAGCCTGGAATAGATTAGGGTTTGTAATTCTAGGAAGGGTGAAGCACTTTATCATTTCAAGGATTGTCTTGTGGATGACCTGGTTGGAACCTGCAATTTTCAACACAAAATACATGTATAAGATTATATCATCACTGAGGTAGGCATTCCCATACTCAGATTCAAAACTTTAACTAATGGACTAACTACTCTGATACAGGAATGATCTTGCAATACATCATTTTTATAGACTTTTGTAGACACAGTATGGACGCAGCCATCTATTTATGATTAGTCTACATAGATAATGAATACAAAACTCCTCGCAGCCTGGATGGTAGAAACTAGATCCAGGGTCTTCACTTCTACTTCCCGAATTGGTACGATTCTAGCCATGTGATTAAATGATTTGATGTCGAACATGGTAGAAACCACTTGATTACCAGTCAATGATGTAAACTATTAACAAGCATGAGAGAGACCACCAGTAATGTCAATGGATCTCAAAGTACCAAGCACAACCCGTGAAATGTGAATAGATGTTTTGATGTCGAACACTTCACGGAATCCTTTGATCGAAAGTCAATGATGTAAACTGACGTCAAAGGCGAGAAACCTGCCATTGATGCATGCAGACTTCAAGGTACTGTCGATTCCTAAGTCATCTTTCTAGATAATGTGTCGATTTCGATAGAAAGCGACCCGTTGCAGGCAAGCCCACAACACGAAATCATTGTTCAAGTTGAAGAAATGTTGCTGTGAGGACTGACTCAGGGATGGTCAAATGGATGACAAGTATTTTGCAGATGAAAGTTTTGCTCGCAGACCTCTTGAACACATAACGACACAACAGATGGCTTGGTGACGAATAACTCAAAGTGATTCCCGAAACCTGGCTAAAGACTTTCAAAGTGGTTTGGTCAACTGTGAGGTAAAAGATTTCCCAACCCAGGTGAATGAAAAAGTGTCGTGTTCAAGAGTGGTAATAAAGTTTCTTTCGAGACAAAAAGTGACAAATAGGTTCATTTTTCTCTCTTTTCCCCCACCATTTCTGGCAAGTACCTCTTTATTTTTAACAAGCTTGAGGAGGATAACATATGCTTGATTGTAAGCTCATCCTTCGGACGAGTCCAACCTAGTTTAAATTCGAACCCTAGGAAGGAGTGGTTCGTTCCTGTTTGTAATTGAACAGGTCCTCTACTGTAAAAGTTTAACGAGCCCAGTATAGGAGAAACTCGGCGTTTTTCAATTTTAGAGAGTCTGAAAAAACTAAAGGAGACTCCACGTTGAACTTTTTCGTACATTTGTGTCCCTCAAGCCCGAAAAAGTATAAAATGATACCTGGGGGAACCGCTTGATCTTGCGACCAAGGAATACTTTCATAATAGTGTCGTTGACCTGAAAAGTAAAAAGCGATCAACGACACGTCGTTTTATTTCCTTATCGAGTTTGAAACGACAAAAACCCGGCAATCTTTTCCTGATTTTGCGGTCAGAAAAGAGCTAAAAGGGGACCGTCTTTTAATTTCGTTTTAACGAGTGTAAAAGAAACGCTCGGCGATCTTTTCATGTTTTAGGAGTCAGAAAAGGGCTTAAAAGATGACTCTGATATTTTTGTTTGTGAAAAATGACAATTTCCCTTGAAATCTCTTTGTCCTGCACAAAAGCAACACATTACTCATACCTGTTTAAAATAGGCAAAAATACATCGAAAAACATCTTTTCATGGTAAAAAATGAACTAATTCATCCAAAAAACCTATAAAAAGACTTTTACCATGTCATTTTTACCGTTTCACTGTTGAGGTTGAAAAAGGAGCTTTTGACAAGAAACTTCCCGTGGTTGCTGCGGAAAATCTGACCATCGGAACTGAATACCGTCTTATCCAGGTATTTTACACATCCTACTCTGCATTTCTATCCGTTTAGAATTAATTTTTAGGTCTTAGTTTCATTTTTTGGGGGGGTTTTGGTTTTGGAATGCGCCTCTTGGCGGACGCGGGTGCCCTTCGGGTGACCCGCGTCCCCCGACTTTTTCCTACACAGGAAAACGGTTGGAAGACGCAGTCCGTCTTCGGGGAAGCCGCGTCTGGGCGCCCTGTGCTGGAAAGTCGGGGTGCGTCTTCTGTGAAACGCGCATTTCAAAACCCCAACCCCCTCAAAAAACCATAAAAAATTCCCAAATCAATTTCTAATGACTGTTTCTGATGTGCAGGGCATTAACCATGTTAGATTGGAGAGAAAGAGAGCATGTAGACGATGATGAAGCTGCAATAAATCATCAACCTTCCCTGGATGCCCTAAGAGCATGCGGATTATACAAATATTGGACCATACCGGGCATGAGGGGCTAGGTAAGATTCTTGGAATGGCTGGTTGAGCGATGGAACATCCAAGAACAATGCTTTTACATAGGAGGGCACCAGCTCGAGATAGAGCCCTCGGATGTATACTTTCTCACTGGCTTGCCGAACAGAGGGGAGCAACTCAGTCTTGCGGGGACTAGGCCGGGTGGCCAATCCCTTGATAGTCTCCGCGACGAGTGGTGCACACCTGGGGCTCACCATTCGAAAGGCATAGAGATAAAACACATCACTCTACGTGAACTCAAAGTCATAGCGTTCACGGTTACCAGAATTTGCGGGGCGGCCGCTTTACACATTGCTTCCGGATCCCAAATGCGGATGGCAATTGACTGTTACCAAGGCACCATTTTCAACTGGTGTGAAGCTGTGTCGGCTCATATGAAGAGCCAACTGACCAAGGCAAAGAACGGACGACTAAAGACTTTTGGATATGGGCCTCTAGTCGTGAGTTTTGCCTTGGAGAGAGTTCCAATGCTAATCCCTCAGCAACTCACTGTTGATACATTGGGTCCTCGGGAGCCAAAGCTGATACGATGGGTTGCGGTGATGGCCCGGCATCCTGACGAGGGCGCGACAGTGGTTCGATTCTCAGATAGTTACTTTCACTGGTTAGAGGACCAGGTTTTTTCGATACAGGACTTTCCGTATGCCGGAGTAGACTTTCGACATGATCTGGACATGGTTCTTCCACAGGGAGAACAATGGGATGACAGAGGTACTTTATTTTTCACAAGTTTTCAAATTATGTATTTTTTATTTTTCATATATATCGTCTCAAAACTAACAGTAAAATTTTCAAAATGCAGATGTTGGTCCACAGCGTCCAGCCAACCTCCGGCCTTTTGATAGACTACATCCAGCTGCACTGGTACCGGTCCCATAGGACGCGGCTGCAGAAGTACTAGCTGAGTTGGAGCATGATCTAGAGCGTCTCACGGCAGATATACCTGAGACTACTATGGACGACATTCCTATCCGGCTTCAGCGCTTCGTAGTCGCGGTCCCTGGACCGTTTAGGAGTTTTTTGCGTAAGGTAGCCCGCGCAGTGGTGTCATACAGAGAGCACCACCAGTGATTGACCAGTCACTTTTGTAGTCACATGTGAAATTTTGACTTTTTGTACTATCATTTTGCCGATCATAAGGTGTTTTCAACCTATGATCGAAGACGATTTATATCTTTTTTGACACACTTCTATCTATATATATCACTATTACCGGCTTATCCTGTTTAACATATGTGATGAAATGTTTTTAAATTTACTTGCATGATTATTGTAAATGTCTGTCCAACACTCGAGAAGCAATTGCATCTGCTAATGTATTCAAAGACCTTGGAATATTTTGATATTCAATGTAATCAAATTCACGTTCCAAGAGACGCACTCTCAAAAACAACCTTAATAACACAGGATTTCTAATGGCATAAACTCTATTAAGCTGTAATACAACAAGTTCAGAATCTAACCTCACTATCAAACGTCGAATTCCAAATGAAATAGATTCGGATAATAATTCAATCACTGCACTGTATTCTGCAATGTTGTTCGTTGTTTGACCAAGGCTTACCCCATGCATAGAAACTAACTCGTCAGAGGGCGAATAGATAACCCAAGCTGCAGAAGAGACATTCCGTGTACTATGACAAGCACCATCAGCAAATCCAATGTATGTTTGGAGAGGCGTCGACATCTGCAATAGCGAGAGTAAAACCAAGATAAGCCAGAATAACGACGAAAAACCACACTCTCTAAGCTAAGCACACTGACTAAACTAACACACTTGCTAGCTAGAAAGAAAATCTAACCTATCTAAAAATTTCTCCATACCCATCGTTTAAGCATAATACCTCTTTAGGTAAAGTCCATTTCTGGGTTTACCCAAAGAGTCTCCATCAAAGTCAACTAGCTCATAAGCCCCTTTTGCTAGCTTTCGCTTTACAATGTAGGGCCCATGCCACATGGGAACGAATTTTCTGGCACCTAGCTTATCGTTAGCTTGATCATATAATAATACTAGGTCTCCTTCCGAAAAACTTCGAGGGGTTACATTTTTATCATACTGAGCTTTCATTCGTTTCGCGTGAGTCTCGATAGCTAATGTAGCGTCACGTCGAGACTCGTCTAATTTAGCCAAGTATAATAACCGTTTCTCCTCTTCAGAAGTAGCTGGAAGTAATTCGACAGCCATTTGAAGTGATGGGATTTCGCATTCAGAAGGTGTTGCGCGCTGGGATCCCGAAGGAGCAGCAGCGATTTGATTCGACTTTGGAAGATCCGGAATCTTCTCGTGTAACGTACCCGACTGAGTGTAAACTAAGTCAAGGTATTGCGCTTGAGCAATGACTTGCTCCTCAGTGACTACTCCGGCCTTAGCTACATCTTCAGTAATCTTCGGTAATAATGATTTGACAAACCATTCAGCTAATATTTGGTCCGGAATAAAAACTTTCACTAACCTCCTACGACGTCTCCACTCATGGATGTGATCAGAAATGTACGTGGACGTCGATTGTTTTAGCGAAGTTAATAACTCCGTGCCGTTATCGTATCTGACCGGCAACTGAAAGTGAGTTAAGAACGAGGTAGCTAACTGGCTAAAGTTGTAAAAAGAGGCTCGTGGAAACTCAATGTACCACTTGGCCGCGAGACCAATGAGTGTACGTTGAAAAAGACGTAAGCGGATGGAATCATCAGAGATAGAATTCGAAGCACACCAGAGGTGGTAAGTCATCACATGATTGGACGGATCCTCTCCAGACTTACCTTCGAACTTGGGTATATCACTGGGCAACTTATTTGGCATTGCCGGCCAGAACTGAAGATATTGAATTGGATCATTAGTTAGGCGCGTCAAGTCGGGTAAATCCAAAGTTGCGATAAACGGTAACTGCCGGTTAGGATCTCTAAAACTCTGGGTCACAATACCAGCCCCAGGAGGAGGATATCCAGGATAACTAGGAACAGGAGTCGCATTTGGGATATTATATCCTCCTGGAAAACCAGGATTAACCGGACCATACTGGGGTTGTTGAGGTTGTTGATAAGTATACCCAGGATACGGTTGATACTGGTAAACCGGTTGTTGGACAGCTTGCCCATGTTGGTACTGTCCCTGGTACGGAGGTTGAACAAATTGAGGTTGAGTAGTGACAACCGTACTTATACCAGGCTGACCTACAGGCATCTGGACCGTGGTTTGAATCGTAGATCCAGACAACGGTAAAGATGTCTAGGGTGTGGTAACAGGGACAGTAGAAACTGGAGCCGTCGATACTCCAGAAGTAAGTATGGTAGATGTAGCGGTAGTTGCAGCAGCCGTTTGAGATGGAGTACTAGGTGCAATTGACGGCTGAGTAACTACCGAAGTTACAGAAGTTTGAACATTTGGCTGGACAGGTTGCGGTTGCTGGGTTGGACCAGAAACTACGGGTTGTCCAGCTTGAGGAACCATCTGTACACTTGGCTGCAACACCTGTTGACCCTGTGATGGATCCCATACTAACATTCCAGGGTATTGACCCGTAACAGGTTGAGGATACGGAGATCCATAACCAGATTGAGGGTAGGATTGATAATTGTAAGGTGCAGTTCCCATACTTGGAACATATGACTGACCTTGAGGCGGTTGATAACCTTGACCTGAGTATTGACCTTGAGGTTGATAACCTTGAGGTAAATACTGATACTGGGGTTGACCTTGACCTTGAGGTTGGTACCCTTGAGGTTGATAACCTTGGGGTTGATACCCTTGAGGTTGCCATCCTTTGGGTTGCCATCCTTGAGGTTGATATTGATACTGAGGTTGACCTTGGGGTACATATTGAGGCTGAGGTTGACCTTGAGGCACGTATTGCACCATAGGTACATACTGACTTTGAGGTTGCCCCCCAGACACGATTTGTGTACCTTGAGGTTTCCCCCCAGGCGTTAACTGTGGTTGCCCCCCAGGCAGTAATTGGCCACCTTGAGGTTGGGAAACGGGAACTGAACCTGACATCATGTAAATGTCTCCTACACCCAATGGTACATTACCACTGTTTCCAGCAAATAACCCATGATCAACGGGTTGAGGAGATGCCCCCGCAAAGGTACCAGAAAGTGACTGATACCCAGTGGGAACAGAAGGACCGCCGTGTAAAAATGATTCAGGACTTTGAGTAAACACGGACGACTGACCAGACATATTTACAGGAGTATAAATACCTCCAGGTGGAAAAGGAGTACGAGGTGTAGAAAAACCTACTGAGTTGTCCAAAAAGTTGGTTAATGCAAGGTACCAAGGAGTACTTCTAGGAGGACTATAAAAGATGGATTCACGCTCCCTTAGATCAATAGTAAGTTGACCTTCAAGGTGAGAGACACCTATATCCTCTTCTGGAGCAAGTTCTTCTATAGCGATCAAACCAGAGGGAAGATTTTCGGTGATAATTCTTTCTATTCTCGGTGAATCAGGGACACTAGAAGTTGGAGTAACAGGTTCGGAAATTTCAGGTTCTTCGCCTGTTTCACTGGCAGATGAAAAACTACCAGCAAGCTCGGAAACTGTAACAATTTCGGGATTGTAACCTGTTTCTAAACTTTGGTAATCTGGATGGACTACCAAGGAAGATTCTCCTTCTTCAGGTGAACCTACTCCACTGTCACTAGGAGGAGTTACAAGGACCTTTAAACCTTCTAGATTACCCGGGTCATCTCGAGGAGGTGATCCCCTAAGTCTACAGGATCTTCTCAACAATTCGGCCACAGAAACAACTTCAGGAGACTGGCCCCGAAGTCTACGGGACTGTCTCGGTAATTCCGCCACAATTAAAGATTTTTAACTACAACACACGAAAACAAAGTAAAAATTTTAAATCAAACCACCTAAAGTCTTCTAAGAAGCAAACAAATTTGAAGCACACGTCTAAATAATCTAGAGCGTCAAACCAAACACAAACAGTAGTCTTCCGGACCAAAAGCGCTAGTTGGTGATTAGGCCCAACCTCGCAGGATTCAGTACAGAAATGGCGGGTGGAACAGTTACCCCGGCAACCTGCTTAATGAATAGACCGGCACAAGTTCCTCCACTTTAACCGTCTCGAAGTGAAGTGAACCCCCCGGAAAATCCAAGTGAGTATAACCGACGTCTGCTCCAGGTACAATGGGACCTTCCCTCCACCGTCACCTCGGTAGAACCCTAAAGATTATGGTCACTAAAGTTACTAATCACAACAATTACACCTGGGGGAACAGTCTAAACTCCGACAGCACGCAAGGGCAGAGTATCAAGCTCAATCCCCTTACCGGCTCCTTGACAATAATCCAAGGTTTACCGATAAGTGACCCCTGGCTCCTCGACAATGGTTAATCCGAGGTTTACCGTTTGTAATACGTACTGTCTGGCGTCGTTCCCAACGAGGGAGGAATGATCCCCTCACTGGTTCGGACACGAGCTCGTGCTTCTCCTTTAAGAGGAGCTTTCCCAGAGTGCAACTGAAACAATTGGATTTATTCTACTCAAGATAAACTATCTGTTTGGTTTTGTAGTCTTGGAGAGTTAAGTACTCACCTACTCCAAGACCCTAGCCTAAGCTATGTTGGTGTTTCAGAGCCCTAGAAAAATAAAGATTACTAGATTGATTTTAATTTAAGCGTTACTTTTAAGGTTGTTTCTTAAGTCAAAAGGTGATGGAAGTGAAACCAGTGGTGTGTTGACTCGACTCAAAACCACTACAAAATGCACCTAGGATGATTTACCCACTACTTTATTTTTTCGATGAATTGCTTAACTAAAAAGTTGAGAGAATGCAATCTTTATAAAAGCAACTTCTTAATTGAAGACAATCAAAGAAACAATTCGTTTGTCTTTTCCAAGCATAAAAACATGACCGCTCTTTACATGCACGAAAAAACTCTTTTTCTCTTTCAAAAACAAAAAGCTACTTGAAACAAGACTTTTGAAGAAGATGTTTTTGTATTTTTCTTTTAATAAAGCAAATAAATCTAAGGTAACAAAAATCAATCTTAGCAACTATTAAAAACTACGAAAATTCACTCACAAGCAAACTAAAAGGTAAATTTACTCTAAGCAATCTTAACGAGGCCAAAACCAACAATGATTATTCTAAGGTGTTTTACTTGATCACAATCAAATCAAGGACTAGCTTATTGCAGAACCAAAAAACTAGTCAAAACAAAACTCTAATCTTTTTGTTCTTTTGTAAAATGGAAATCAACACTTTATAAACAAGTAATTCGAAATTTGACCCAAAACAACTTAAATGGCAAGCTGCTCACACAAGGAGACTTTACGACAGGCCCGACTTCTAAGAAGGCTGACAAACCAGAGAGATCTAAGGCTGGACAACTTTCTACCGTCAAAGTCACTACAGGACCTATCCAAAAATCAAACCCTAGGCCTAAACTTCGTTGAAATCCACTAAAACACTCAAAGCTCACAAAACAAGTTCAGGTGAAAATTTTTGACAGGGTACTAAAGGATCTGGGCAGAAAACACTAAGAAAAATCAAAATCTAAAAGCAATTAAAGCAAAAAATGGAATTTTCCTAAATTTTACAGGAAGACGCAGGCAACCCGTTATCACAGGCGCGGGCCCGCTCTGTGCAAACGGCAACAGCACGTCCAAAGACGCACTGTACAGTACTCAGAGGGTGTGTCCTTCAGGAAAAGTTAAGAAAAACCAAATCTAACTAAATCTAAAGCTAAGCCACCCAAATACTAATTCTCACAGTCAAAAACCAGAAAATAAAAATGATTTTATCAGAGCAAAGTTCACACAAAGGAAAAGACTTTATCATTAATGGATCCCCAGTGGAGTCGCCAATTTGTCGTGGCGGAAAAAGTCGTTTGTACGGACACAACTGACCTCCCTAGGAGTCTAAACTCTCTAGCGACAAACAAGACAAAGTGGAGTGATCTTTCTCTAAATACACCTTTTAAAACATGAAAACTACAAGTGTTTAGGCCTACCTTATTCCAAAACGTTGTTGTTGTAGTTTGTCCTTGCCGATCCGGATGAGCTCCTCATTCACGTCAATTCCTGCAACCACAAACAATCAAACAATTACCAAGCACTTGTATTTCATATAATAAAACATATATTCAACATGCAGACCAAGGAACACATGAAATAACTCATTAACACAAGCTATTGAGAAAAATAAACCAGTTTGTATTAATAACGAAACAAAGAAACTCTTACAACCTGGCCTTGGTGTTGTGCAAGTTCCTCCCAAGGTCCATCAAAGGTTTTCCTCTACTTTGACAAAGCTCACCCACTTCCAAGTAGAATCAAGCAAAGACAATCTCTCCTCACAAGGTTCTAAATGGGAGTCCTAATTCCTGCAGCATTTACCCAAAGAAAATGTATAGCTCCAACCTCCCCTCCTTCTGGCCCAAGGTCTTTATTTATAGTGCTGTAAAGAGGTTATTCAGGTCCACCATCAATGGGATAATCCCCCTCTTTGGGTGGGATAGCTCCCTTATTGATGGGATAAGTTCCTCCTTAATAGGGATACATGAACCAACTGGAGGCGCATCCATTTCATCAAACCGACCTCTAGAAAGTTCTAGAAGTAACCACAAGTAACTTTTTTAAGATGAAACTTGCGCATTTTGCCTTTTACAGAAGGACGCACCTGTCCCTTAACATACAGAGCGTCCAAAGACGCAGTTTTTGTGAACATTGTGAGCGTCCCCGCAGGTAAGGCTTGAGAGAACCTGCATTTTTTACAAGACTTTCTCTCTTCTTTGAGTTTGAGATGGATAGCAGAGGCATAAGACTTGCCTAAGAGGGTAACATGACTGTTGATTTGAGCCATACTAACTGTAAGCGGTCATGGTGACATTTTTTAGTGTAACAAAGTGCTGGTGAGGTCTCCTGGCAGCATGATAAGGATCCTTGACATTGAGTTGAGGGACCTCCTCTCCTTCATAGAACATCTGCAACCTGCATGCATTTCCACATTATAAACTTGTTGTCCCTATCTTCTTTTGCATATTGTTTTTTTTTTTTTTTTTTTTTTTTTTTTTTTGAAAGATAGCAGGGGCGCCTTAATAAGGTTTTCACCCTTGCCATCTGCCTTAAGCGCCTCAGAGAGGTTTTCACTCAAGGATCTTTTTTCAAATTTTTTTTTTTTTTTTTTTTTTGAAAGACAATAGGGGCGCCTCAATGAGGTTTTCACCCCTACCACCTGCCTTGGGAGCCTCAGAAAGGTTTTCACCCAAGGATCTTTATTATTATTATTATTATTATTATTATTATTTTAGATCTTTCAGGGTATGCCCAAAGCAGAGGCAGAACCCTTCTCTATGACCAACACTGACTTCTCCATGGTTTTGATGAACTCTTGTCTTGAGAGAGGTTTCCTGTAGATCTTCAGTCGATGCCCATTGACAAGCATGGGGATGGCCTCCTCATCAATGGTCCAAATAAGAACAGATCCATTGTCATGACATTTTTCCACTGCATACAGTCCCAGCCATCTGGTTCTCAGCTTCCCTTTGAAATCTTTGTGCCTGGAGTCATACAACAATGCCCAATCTCCTGGCTGGAATTGCTTGTCATTGAGGTGTTGGTCATGCCACACCTTCCTCTGAAGTTGAACTACTTCTGAGTGAAGGAGGGCCTGCATTCGGTGCTCGTCCAGTCCATTCAGCTGCAATAACCTTTCTTGCTGTGCATGGCTAAGATCTAGGTCCAGCTGAGCTGCCATCCTCAAAGTGTTATATTCAAATTCAATGGACAGCAAAGCTTTCTTCCCATAGACCAGCTCATAAGGTGTGAAGCCGGTGGTGGTCTTCCAAGTGGTGTTGTAAGCCTAGGTGGCTTCAACCAGGCAATCTGCCCAATCTTTCCTACTGTTGTTCACCACCTTAGTCAAAATCCCTTCCAATGCTCTGTTGGTGACTTCCACTTGCCCATTTTCCTGTGGATGATAGGGGGTGGAAGTCCTATGCTTGATTTTGTGATGAGCTAGTAGGTCTTCAATTAAGTTGGATGTGAACTGGCTTCCTTGATCGGTGACCAGCTCTCTTGGGTAGCCAAATTTGTAGAAGATGTTCTCTCTTAAGAACTCAGCCACCTTTTCTTCTGTTGCTGCTTTGATTGCTTTAGTCTCTGCCCACTTTGTCAGGTAGTCGGTGCACACAATGATGTAAGACCTTTGCCTCGAAGGATGGTTGATTGGACCCACAAAGTCCATACCCCACTTCTCAAATGGCTCAAGAGTCACTTGAGGTTGGAGAGGCATCTCATCCCTTTGAGTCAGTTTCCCCATTCTTTGGCATCGGTCACATTGGCTGATATACCTTCTGACATCTTGATGAAGTGTGGGCCAATAGTAGCCTGCCTGCAGGATTTTGAAGGCAGTCCTCTTTGCTGCAAAATGTCCTCCACAAGGCCCATCATGACAGGTGAGGAGGATATCAAAGACTTCCTCCTCCCTTACACAACGCCTTAAGATCTGATCAGGGCCAAGCTTGAACAGGTTGCCCCCGATCCAAGTAAATGAGGCACTTTTTCTGATGATTCTGCTCTTCTCTCTTGAAGAGAGGTGCGGAGGGAACTATGCTGAAACAAGGTAGTTTGCTATATCAACAAACCATGGAGAGAGTACTGAGATAGCAAACAAATGTTCATCGGGCATCTGGTCATCCACTGTTCCATCCTCATCTGCAGACAAATCCAATCTAGATAAAAAGTCAGCAACAACATTTTCTTTACCTGGTTTGTCAACAATGGTCAAATCAAACTGTTGCAACAAAAGTAACCATCTAATAATACGAGCATTCACATCTGGTTTATTCATTAAATATCTAATTGCAGCATGATCCGTATGTACAAAGGTCTGATAGACAGTGATATAATGTCGGAACTTGTTCAGTGCATGGACCACAGCCAAGAATTATTTCTCGGTTACAGTGTAATTCAGTTCAGCTTTGAATAAGTTTTTGCTAACAAAGTAAATGGCATATGGAAGTTTTTGTTCAACTTGTCCTAGAGCTGCCCCTATGGCTTTGTTTGAGGCATCAGTGTGGATGTGGAAAGGTAGGGCCCAGTTTGGACCTCTCAAGATTGGGGCAGACACTAACTTGTCCTTTAATTCGTTCAGAGCCTTCTGACAATCGTCAGTCCATTTAAACTCCACATCTTTTGCCAACAGGTCAAACAATGGTGAGGCTAGCTTGCTGAAGTCTTTAATGAATCTCCTGTAATACCCTGCTAATCCTAAGAAACTTCGAACATCCCTTACCTTTTGGGGAGGTGGAACCTTCTTGATGAGAGCAATTTTGTTAGGATCCACTTGTAACCCTTGGCAAGAAATGCTATGGCCTAGCATGGTCCCTTCAGTCATCAAGAATTCACATTTTTCAGGACTAAGGGACAGGTTCATCTCAATGCATTTGGTTAGGACTTTTCCCAGATTGGACAATGCTTCCTGGAAGTTGGACCCATAAGGAGTGAAGTCATCCATATAGATTTCCACCGCATCATGGACCAGCTCAGAAAAGATGCTCAAGACGGCTCTCTGGAAGGTAGCAGGAGCATTGCATAGCCCAAAGGGAAGAACTCGGTAGGAAAAAGTACACCAAGGACAAGTGAAGGTGGTCTTATCTTGGTCTTCCGGGCTGATTTGGATTTGGTTGTACCCGCTAAACCCATCTAGGAAAGAGAAGAACTTCTTTCCTACCAGTCCATCCAACACTTGATCTATGAAAGGTAGAGGGAAATGGTCTTTCTTGGTAGCTTTGTTTAGTTCTCGGTAGTCCACACAGATCCTCCACTTCCCATTTTTCTTGGGAACCAACACCAGAGGGGACACCCACTCACTATCTGAGATGGGGTAAATGAATCCGGCATCCAACAGTTTTTGCAATTCTTCCTTGACAATGTCCTTAAGGGCTGGATTCATTCTCCTCTGGGGCTGCCTAACTGGTTTACAATCCTCTTTGATGTATATGTGATGGGTACAGACTGAAGGATGGACTCCTTTCATCTCCTTATAGCTCCAAGCAAAAGCATCTAGATGACTGGCCAACAGGTTACACAGCTCCTTTTCCTGGGAAGGAGATAGGGAGGAGCTGATCTTTAACGTTCTCTCAGGACCGAACTCTACATTCTTGACTCTGGGAGTGACAGGGTCAGTTGCACAAAGGTCCACTAAGGTGCTGGCTTGGGCATCCTCCACCAATTTCTCTAAGGATAGTGCACTGGGAGGTGGATTCTGGATCAAGGTCTCAATCAAGTCATCCTCGTTTGGGGGGTTTCTTCTAGTGGTGTCTAGGGTGCACAAAGGTGCTGAGTACACCTCATCTTCTTCTCCTTCCTCCAACCAAATTGGTAAGTCATGATCTAAGGAGGGTTGGGCAGGAGGGTATAGGACTAGCTACTTGGACATAGGACCATTTTTGATGGTCATGTTTCCTGCACGGCAACTTATGTATGCATCTGCAGTGGCTAACCAAGGCCTTCCCAAAATAAGAGGGTATCCAGTAAGCTTTGACTTTGGTTGCAGAACCAAGAAATCTGCAGGGTATTCCCAAGAGTCGACGGAGACCAAGACATCCTCCACAATCCCTTCGGGAGTCACGGTGGAGCGATCTGCTAGTTGCAGGACTGTCGAGGTCTTCCTCAGGGAACCCTGAAGATTGAGTTTGAGCATGGTATCCCTGGTCATCACATTAATGGCAGCCCCCAGATCAATCAAGGTGTGAGGTATAATGGTGCCATTGATGTGGACATCTACTACAGGACTTCCAGGATCTAGGTACTTTGGGCAGATGATTTGTCCTAACATAAGGTCAGACAGTTGTCCTATGACATTGATGGTTGAAGCATCTCTCTTTCGCCTTCTTGGGTGTTTGAAACACTTTTCCTTAACCAGTTTGTTGTATATTGGCACATCCTTGATGGCTTGAAGGAGTGGAATTTTCACACACAACTGCTTGAGCTCTCCCAGAAGCTCATCCTCCTCTAGGTTGGGTTGTGTGGTGGTTGCTAGTCTCTCAGGAAAGGGTGGAATAGCCCTTGGTTCACTTTCCTGTTTGTCTTCCTCCTCCTCTGGGGGAGGAGGTTGGCGATCTGGAAGAGTCTTTCCAGATCGAAGATTGATCTCCTGGATCTCCACAGCATAGGTAGGGCATGATGTTTCCCCAGTATATACCTATTGGGCCTGTCTATTGTTGGGGTTCGGGTTCGGTTGAGCAGGCATTTGAGGTTGCCTTGGAGGAGCAGGAGGTAATGGTTGTGGTTGAACTGGTGGTGGAGGCAAAATGGCGGGAGGAGTGTTGTACTGGGGCCTCCACCCCGACTGAGGTGCATTCCACTGAGGCTGTGGCTGGGCATGTGAGTGATATGAATGAGTAGTGGGTTGAGCAGGGTACTGAGGTGGATAAGACCATGGAGGGGGCATGGACCAGGAAGGATGAGCAGGGGGACCCCAGGAAGGCATAGGAGTAGATTGGTTGGGGCTGTAATAAGCTTGGGGTGCCCCTTGCATCCCCTACTGATACGGTCTAGGTCCTTGTGGCCTCCTTTGGTTGAGGAAATAGAGAGGTTCAGTGGGGGCTTCTGTCCCTTGGTACATGGCTTTAAGCCCAGGTAAGGTTGGACATTGATTTGTGGGATGGTCCTCCTCACAAACGAAGCACACTTCAACCGAATGCAAGGGGCATTCATTCTTAGGGTGTCTCCTTGTGCACCTAGGGCAGAAGATGGCTAAGGCCCTCTCAGCTTCTTCCTTCTTCTGCTGGATCCTGAATGTGTCAAGTTGCATGGCAATGGTATGTCTCACCTCACTCTTGAGATCTTCTAATTGATTCGCAAACTCATGTTTGGAGAAAGGAATACCAGCTGAGGGGAGGTTTCCTCTACCTCGTTTCTGGGCTGCCCTAGAATGGTTTCTAAACACAGTCTTTATGTCCTCATAAGGCAGTTGGTAAATATCTCCTCCAGCTAACATGTGAAGGGTATCTAAGAGGTCTTTAGGGACTCCTCGGAGCAGGACCAACTTGAGGGAATCAGGGTCAAGTGTGCACCTGGCCCGTTTATAGCTAAGTTGGAACCTTTCCTCATAATCCTCTAAGGACTCATCAACTCCCATGGTCATCCGAAATATTTCTCCCTTGGTTTCCTTGGACCTACAGTAGTCTCGGTACTTGGTATTGAAAGCTTGCTGCATCTGAGCCCAAGTAGTGATACTGTTCCCAAGTAAGCCCATGAACCAGGGTAATGCTGCATCCTTAAGGATTGAGGGGAAGAGTTTCAGCTTCTGCTCATCTTCAGTATAGTCATAGGTTCGGCAAAGGACAACAAACTCAAACAGGAAGGTGTCAGGATCTTTGGTAGTCAGTCCATGGAAGTGAGGTAAAGTGGAGGGGCTAATATTCTTCATTTTCATGTCTCCATTGGTTTCTCGGATGGGGAAAGCACCTTCTATTCTCTCATCTTCTTCCCTATTGTCAGCCATAGATTCATATGGAGTGGTCTCTAACTCTTCTTCTGCTATAGGATCTTCGTATATCTCAGGAGGTTCACCTATAGGTTCTTCTGGATCACTGTCACCAAAGAAGAGAGAAGGGTGACTTCGTGATGTGGTGGGGGTGTTGGGTAAGAATTTTCCTGTTTTATCACGGTTCCTACGAGGCATGAAATGGACAGACTTCTTTTTGATTGCTTTTGTTTTTTTCTTTGGTACCTGCAAAAACTGAAACAGATTGATCTACAACTAACTATCTTTGCTGAAATGAAAATGCAGAATTGAAATGAAAGCAGGAAAGAACTAGTCTACTTTGCTCAAATGAAATTGCAGGAATGGAAATGCTAGTTTATGTTTGCAAAATTGAAATGCTAATCTATGCTTGCAAAAATGAAATTGCAGAATTGAAATGTTAAGCTATGAAAGCAGGAAATGTCTATGCTAGTTTTGCAGAATGGAAATGAAATAAACTACTTAGCAGAAGACAAGAGTAGGAAAATAGAAGAAAATCAACAATTACTAATACTCTGACGCTTCCCCAGCAACAGCGCCAAAAAGATGGTGAGCTCCAGTATTGTAGCAATAATGCTACAACTCCTGGAGCTTCCTTCTCTAATTTTATCAACCCGGTAGTTCGTAACAAACTTGGAAGCGACGGTGCTGTATGCACAAGTACTAGCTCTTGTCGCAGCTGTCACTTGGTTAGCTGGCACAAGTTCGCTAGGGCTCAAGCCAACTTCTATATGCTCTCAGAAGAAGCTTTTTAGGTGATGAACGAAAGCTATCTCGAAGGAAATTAACCTACTTTGCAAGAATGAACTGAAAGCCAACAAAACATGGAAACCCTAGTAAACCCTAATTTGACCAGCTTAATCCTTATGATGCAATGGTGGGAATGCAACTTCTAAAAATGATGCCATTACTTCTAATGAGTTGAGATGCATGAGTCTAAGCTACTTTCATCTGAAGAGAACTCGTTTTTGTATTTTTGCTCAAGTGGTTGGAGTTATTATGACTGTGCTGCTTACTAGGTCTTGACTGTGCAGGGGTAGTGAAAGAGGAGGAAGGCTTGGAAAAGGTCAGGAGGACTCTGAGAGGTTCCAGGGGATCCCTAACATCATTCCACAGAAGTTCACAACGTTCAGATGCCTGGCAACCGTGTTTGCACGCTTCTACAGGATGTCTACAGGGGATCCTACAGGAAGCTCAGGATTTCTACAGGAAGTCTGCTAGCTTCTACAGGATGTTCTGCAATTGGAATTTTGGGTGATGGAGGAGTGAATGAGCTGGATGGGTGGATAGGTAGGATGAGAGGGGAGCTTGTGATGGCTTATGAACGGAGAGATGAGATGGAGAGGGGGTGTGTAAAGCTGGTTGGTCGATAGAAGGGTAGAGGCAATGGAAGGCCGAAAAGGTAAAACAACGTGGATAACAGAAGAGTTGGTGGGCAAATGATCGAGCTGGGAAGTAAGGAGATGGCTTAGGCACGGCTGAGAAAGATAAGGGAGTGATAGAGTGATGCTGCGCAGTGTAAATGGAACAAATTACCTCTGTCTTGCACAAAACCGAGAATTCATCAACCTATTCTAACTATTTTATTGAAAACCAAAGAACAACAATGTAGTTCTAGAGAGAAAACGTGCATGGTGCTGAAACAAGGAGTTATTGCTCAAGATCTAATTGCATGGACACTTCTACCAATGGAAATATTATGTTAAAACTTGCATGAACATATAAAACTGCGTTTTTGGTGGTTGGCACGGTCTACACTCCCAATCTCTAAACAGAGGTGGAAGTGAGTGTACAATCAACCTTTTCTTGGAATTCTGATGAATGCTAATCCTCCTACTCTAATCTAAACTACTGAAAGCACTTGATCCATAAAACTAGCCTACTTAATCACAACAAGAAATTCGAATCAGCAAACTGTATTTTTTTCAGTGCGTGTAAAGAAAAAGAAATGGAACGCTGAGAGGAAAGACAAGTAACAGTACAAAGAAAGGAGGCCTTTTGCTCTCAGGTTGGGCCCAAACCTAAGAGCTATAGCTCCTCTAAGAACTCAGGATTGGACTCAAATCTGTCTGACTTTTATTAAAAGATCATAGTCAAAAATCTAACAGCATGCCAAAAATGTCTTACAAGAAGCAAAACAGAGCTATAGCTCGAAATCCAAAATCTGCAACAAAGGTTCAAAAGTATTTTTTCGAAGGCTACAACCTCAATATTTATACATCATGAGGGCCAATCTGGCCTCCTAAATTAGTGGGGCTTGGCTGTCCAACTAAAAGTAAACTGTTGTTCCTGTAGAATCCGTTGGCTGCCTTCTAGCTCAGTGGTGATAGCTGTTGGGGCTCGGAGTTGGGGTGGAGATCACGAGGAAGGTCATTCAAGGCTGTGGACAACCTTCCTAGAAACCCGCAATGCCACCTTGGCTGTCTCCTTGCCTCCATCTGCGTGGTTTTGCTCCATTTAATGCCAAAAAGTCCTGAAATAAACATGTATTAGCCACATAGGCATAATGACTGCCCTCCTTCCTACGAATAACACAAATATACTAAGAAATGATGCATAAGTGATAAAAAATGAAGGGTTGAGCAAGGTGAGTAGGCCAAATGAGCCCAAAATGTTACCAAAAGTTGGGGCTCATCAACTAGACAGTCCAAGAGGTTACAGGAGGCAGGACTAGAGGTAAGTGAGACAGGGGAGATATCAGAATTCCATGAAGAGCCCGTAGTTCCAGAAGTGCAACCATCACTAATGCACGAAGATGACAGAAATAGGGTAGTTGGATCTCAAGAAGAGGAAGGTAACCTTGAGGAAGTGAAGGTGAAACTGAAGCTTTCCAACCTTGAGATTTCCAAACTCAAGAAGAGGGAAAGAAAACATGCAATTGAAAAGGTCAAATTCAATAAAATGAAGGCCCTGTGGGAACACGAAAGAAATTCAAAACCTCAGGTAGTGAGCAAAAAGGCCCAATACTTCACCTGGATTGTCCCTGCCATTATAGAGGCAAGATATACTAGATGGATTAAGGACGGACTTAGAAACAATATCAGAGTAAAGAAGAGAAAAATTGAGGACCTAGAGATTGAACTGAGCAAATCTGGAGGACAGCTTCAACACAAATGAACCGGACAGTAAGTGATGGAGCCTTAACACATTTTTGGTTAGAAAATTATTTTTTGAAGTTGTTTATGGATGAATAATGTCAAAAATATGTGACCTATTGGCATAATATTAAGTTGAGAAGAAATCCCAAGAAGGACAATTTTTGAGAAAAAACTGTGTATTTTGACTCACACAGCAGTTTCGTAGCGCACTACAAAACTGTTGTAGCTGCAGTTTTGTTTTTTTGATCAATATTCAAAGAAAAAAGGGTATTTTTGAAAATGGTGTTGCTACAGAGATGTAAGAAGATCATTTGAAAAGGTTTTAACCCTAAGTAAACAAAAACTCAAGGAATGAAAGACATATGTAAGAACTAAGCCTTGCGCTACGAAAATAATAGTCCATTTCGTAGCTCACCCAGTTTATCTTTCTTAAGGCAACATCAAGGAGTTTTGTTTTGGCACAAGTGTAAGAGAAAGGTCCTATGGTTAATTCAATATCTGTCATGTGATTAAAGGAGATAGTGTGGCCAGCAGAAACTTTGAAGAACATCCTTGAAGACCAAAGCAGCATTGCAGGGGACAGTTTCCTAGTTTTCAGGACAGTCAAAGGAAAGGTGATTGAAGGCTAGCATGGGGTTAAAGTCATCACCAAAGTCAAAGTTAAGGAGGAGGAGCAGCTTTCAAAGATCGAATTTATTCCATAGTCTAGGTTGTTGCTAGCATAATAAGGAGTTGTACCCCTAATTGTATTAGAACTCTAGCACTGTTAGTTAACTATCACTTGTAATTAATAGTTTATTTTAAGTATGAATAGGTGTCAAGTCAAGTAAATTCGAATTCCCCTCATGTTGGAGGAAGGAATCCAAGATTTTAATGAACTCTATAAAGGACAAGAGGTGTAATGCACCAGGGGTTGGAAATTTTCAAAAAAAACAGTCATATTGTGTCATTGTGGGAGACTGTGTTTTTATGTTAATATAGAGATTTGGCTTTACTACTCAGGATTCAGAAGAGATTTTTAATGTTTGATATTTTTCATGGTTTTTTCTTCATTTACTCATTTTCAGTGGTATGAATACATGTTACTTAGAATTCATTTACAATGCTCTAACTTCCTTCATGTGTTTATAGGTTGTGTTCCTTACATTATTTCTCTGTTTGCTGATATATTAAAACTCTTGATGCCCTGATGTTATAGAAAGTTTTGGGCCCTACAATCCCAAGCATGAAATGTCCATAAATCAAGGGCTCCTAAGTCCCTAAAAGTGTTGTTCTAACCCCTAAAGGAACAAGGTCAACAGATTACAGCTTCTCCCAGAAGTTCTCCACCAGAAACTGCTCAGAATGGGTCAAAACAGGATCATTTCAGCTGCTCCACTGGCTAGGTGCGTTGCATTGCACCTAAATACACTGAGAGGGTGCGTTGCATTTCAAAAGTCCCTTCTGTGGGGTGCGATGGGTGAGAAATGACAAATGTCAGTGTCATTCCGGGAGGTGGAGAGACAATGGAAGCTTCCAGAATCTTCTCCTGTGACACTTGCCTCACTGAATTCGACCAAGGATGAGTAAGAGGCCTTCAGTCTCCAAGTGGAAGCAAGAACTGACAGAGAGAAGACACTAATCAAATCACAAGCTGACTCATCCCCCTTACAGATATCTATATATGGATCCCTCATCCCAAAGATCCACAGGCTGGAATTTTGCATATTGTAAGGAATTGCTATTGGTCTTTTGAGACAAACATCAGATTGTTGGGTGATCTATGCTTTGTTTGAGGTGAAGAGGGGCTTCTTTGCTGGGAGGTTGATGCTGGGTCGGAACCACTAGTTGTAACTCCTCTTGGATCTTTTATTGTTTATCAATAAAAGCTATTTGAGTTTTCCTCCATGCTTTTGTATCATTGATTCTTGTTACATTTGTATGGTCAATTTACATCTGATCCTAGATTTTTTATGAATATAGATCAATGTCTTTGTATAGTGCTATGCTCTTGTGATCTTACAGGTACTTTGTGAAGCTGGCAGTGCAAGGGAGCAGGTAGCTGAGGACTATCAAAGAAGAGAGGAATCGACTTGAAGGATTAGCGCAAGAGAGAGGTTGGTCTTTCTATTCCTCTCTATCTATAATTCATAAAGGAAAGACAAGAGTAGCTTTTCTCTGTTTGTTTCTAAGGCAGCTGTCACACCTTAGTGGGATATAGCAGTTCTATATAGACACTTTTCCCTGTAACAAAATGGAAACTCCGCTGGGGACATAATTAGTTTGTTTGTCTATCTTCTTTGTTGTCTTTTTCATAAACTTACAGACGGAGTCTGAAGCTGTGCCAGGTAGCTTTCGAACTGTATTTGCTATGCAAATGCAAAGTAGATAAATGCCACTTCAGTCGACCTCCGGGATCTGTTTATGATTTAAACAACTGATTTACAAACTTTCTGATTGCCCTTGTGATAGCTCTTAGATCCTCCTTAGATCTACCCCTGATTGTTGCATTACTTATTGCTTTTTACTAGGCCAAAAACCAAGAACTGAACTGCAAACCGTGACCCGGAACCCGAACAGAGTCTCGTTTCTGGCCCAGCGTAGGTACTGTTAAGAGATTCTAAATTTCAGCGCACTTCCCGAGTGGACAACCTGCGCTGCATTTTAGATTCTCTGTGTTACAGGTGCGCTGATCAGACTAGCTCTGTGCAGTTGTGGTTTCTGTGCTTCATTCTTTCCAGTTCTATTCCTGAATTTTGCTGCCTGTGATCAGTATATGTCTGCTTGAAACCCCTTTTCCTTGTTTTTATTCCGCCTCCTTTGTACAAAAGAACTGTAGATGTTTTTGTGTGTTTGTGGAGTCATTTACAGTTCTCCTTTGCAAAAGTAGCATAATCGTACTGTCGTCCTTTGATTTGAATTTGTCACAAGTATCGATTTCAATCGTAGGAAAGAGTTTGATTGCTGTTGATGGTTGATTATCCTGTTACTATTGCTTTTGGTCTGAATTTTTCATTTTCTAGTGTCAAAAACAAGTATTCATTTCAAAATTGTAAGGTGTCGTAATCATCTCTATTTTTGATTTCGAAAAGAAGCTTGTTTGTATTTGTCGCTTGAAAAGAAATTCAGATTTGTGCATCAACTTTCTTTTTAGCATCATATACTAAGAAAGTCGAAAACAAATACATGCATGTGCATTTGCATATAGACAGTCTATTTGGCTTGATTTAGGAAAGTACATTTACAGTGTGCTCTTTGCTCTTTGTGAAAAGATTCTGTCTTTCTTTTCCCTAGTAGCTAGGATTTTCATTGCATAAAAGAGATAAAAAGTTTGTTTATCATCTTGAGATTTCATTTTAGGAATTACATCTACATCTCGTGGTGAACCCAAAAGGAAAACTTCATAAGCAAGATCAACTTAAAATAAATTCAATGAATCTAACAACGCTTTGGAACTTAACGCACAACATCTAGAGGTCTAGGCTAGAGACGTATTCCGGCGTCGTAAAGCCTGGTAACTGTTGTTCTCACTGATGGTTGGGTGATTCCTCCACTTTGAGACGATAAGTGCCAGTACAGACTTGTGCTCCCACGTACCGTCGAGTATATTTTGGGAGACCCCTATAGGCTTAAATCCTTTATCCATAGGAAGCCGTGTCTGCCGCCCTATCGATCGCAATGCACTGAACACAATATTCGGGAAGATTGACTGCCGTACCATAAAAATTATTCTACAGTTTTGCGATTGGTTTGGTACTCCCTCTACCTAGACTTCCAGAGCAGTCCCTTTCGTTCCTTTTCAGACTCCTTAACGGAAAAATTCCATCTGAGCACTTGTCACTTCAGGCTCATTAAAAATCGAAGGAGACTAGAGTCATCTTTTGTTTTTTCTCGACTGTTAAAAACTGAAAAACAAGTTGTGTCAAAAGCGTCTAAAATTCATTTAATTCGAAAACATACTTCCCTTTTATTTTAGTTGATCGAGTAATCTGCAATCGTGGAAGAAAGTCAATTGAAACCCCGTCGTTTGCGGAGGCTTACGAGTCAACCGTCTTTGTCTCCGGAATCGAAGCCAGTACGGACAAAGCGAACTCGTTTAACCAGTTCCAAATATCCTATTAAATTTAGAACAAGTGTTCCAACGACATCAGAGACTCCGCTTACTCCAAACCTTTCTGGAATCCCTACCTCTACAGAAGAAGTTCAACAGCGACAGAAGGACAGTGATACTGATCCTAGTCTGAGAGTAAACACTTGTGTTACCGAACCAGTTACATCTACAACCGGTTTGGAGAGTCTTGCTCTTCAAACATCTGTCACTGTCGATCCCATACCTTCTTCGGCACCAGAAATATTCTATGGACCCAACGGTCTTCCCCTTCCACTTGGTCTGATTGCCATAGAAGAGATTGTAGAAGATCCTCCAACAAGTACTCCAACGCAATTTGGAGTCGGGATCACTCTATATCCTTCTTCATCAGAAGTTAGTCTACCACCAGCGGAAGCTCCTGTAGAATCGCTAGGTAATCTTTTGGATAGACTACAAATGTCTGAACAACCGTCAACATCTAGGACTGTGTCGTCTGACACAGCGACGGCAGAACTCCCTGCTATCACTCCAACAATGTTTGCCGGTATACCATCTGTCCCGACTAGCTCTCAAACGCTAGAAGGAGCCCACTCAGGGGCCATTTCGACAGTATGGTCTGTTCCTGTTTGTTCATCCGGAACAATATCCGGGAACTCTTATGTTGAGTCTCAACAAACTGATCCATTTGGAGGTCAATTTGGGCAGTCCGGCCCCCAAGGGCAAACCATTCCCTTGAGTTCTGGATTACCACCGTATGGGGGGCAGTATACCCTTTCATTATCCCCTCCGGGTGGATATCCATACGTGAGTTCACAACAACATTCAGGTTATACTGGAATTACTTCAAGCAATTGGGTACCAATACTACCTCAACAACTAAGAGTTGTATACTCGATGCAACAATGCTTACCTATGTCAAACATACTGACTACGCCAGCTACTGTGACGGTGTCGCAAGTTCAAGCGCTACCCGTTGTATGCCAGCCTCAGGTTTCTCAGGTTGTAATGCAACAGCCTCTTGACCCTGCGACTCAACCATAATCGCCGACAGGTGGAATGACACAGGTTCAGACGGGTACAATTACCCCTCATCTTGCTCAAACTGATAGTATCGGTCAACAGCACATGGCTTCACAACCATGGCTAGTACAATACCAACAACCGCAATTCCAACAAGTATACCACCGTTCTGAGCAACAAATATTTGCTAATAGTGGGCAACCGTACATTCAAAACGGTCAAAATCAACCATTTTACAATGGTCATGCCCACCAGCCTTACCAAACATACCAGCATCAGATGCATTATGTCGGTATGCAAAGACCAACTGCTTAGGCAATCCCATCTTATCCTGGGTATGCTTCACCTAACCTGAATCAGCAGTTACCCTTTGTGGCAACTTTAGAGTTACCTGATTTAAATCGGTTAACAAACGATCCAATCGCTTATGCCCCTTGGTGGCCAGCGATTCCGCATAAGCTTCCATCAGATATTCCTAAATTTAATGGAAATCCAGGTGAAGATCCATCGAATCACGTGATGACCTTTCATCTATGGTGTTCATCAAACACCTTAAATGATGATTCGATAAGACTTCGCCTATTTCAGAGGACGTTAACGGGTCCAGCGGCAAAATGGTACATCGAATTGCCTAGAGCTTCATTCGACAACTTCAGCACCTTAGCCACAACCTTTTTAACCCATTTTCAGTTACCAATAAGGTACGAAACGGGAACAGAACTTCTTACCAACTTCAAACAGACAACAGCCACTCACATATCTGATCATATACATGAGTGGAGATGTCGTCGTAGAATGGTAAAAACGTACGTCCCCGATCAGCTCTTAGCTGAATGGTTTATAAAGTCATTACTGCGTTCCATCACGGAAGATGTGGCAAAGGGGGGGGTCGTAACAGAAGAGAAAGTTATCGCTCATGCGCAATATTTGGACTTGATTTACACTCAGTCCGGCACGCTCTACGATAAAATACCTGACGCCCCTAGACCGCAATTCTCAATTCCTCCTCCTCCTAAATCAAACAATGACTCTCATGCCGGCGATGGCGTGATTGGCACAACAGACACGAAATCGACAAAGGCTACATCCAAAAAAGCCCGTAAGATTTCAAGTCAAAATGCAAAGGATGAACTTCTTGCTTCGGAAGTAAATGTCGTATCGACAGATAAAGGCAAAGAAACCAAACAACCAGGAAGCAAGAAGAAAGGCAAAGGGAAGAAGAAGAAACAGGAGGAATCATCACCTGAATAATCTTCTTCAAACCCTCCTGGAGATAGGAAACCAAAAAATCCATGCATGATATGCGATGAGGATCATTGGACAAGAGAATGTCCACACAGAGCTGAGCTTAAAAAATTCTTCAAGAATTCAAAAACCTCTGCAGTGTTAACTGATCCGTTTCTAAATCTAGGAACAAATCTGGTTGATAGTGGAAATGCTTCCCCGTCTCAAGTGCTAATGTTGTCGGTTTCAAAACACTAAAATGATGCTTTGATATCGACAAGGAACAAAGATTATGGGAATCCACAGCTGTCGAACAACAAGGATAAAGATCAACCTAGTAGTTCGACAACAACTTCGACAGAAGTTGCGCCACCCATCATTCTTGAATTGACGATAAAACCACCAAAGGGAGTAGTACACAAGTCGACGTTTAATCCCCACGCTAGAGCGGCACAACATTATAATATAGTGGAAGATTTGGCCCAATCGCCATCCGCTATGTCGACTCTTGAAGTACTACAGAATTGCCCATCCCTAAGGCAGGCTTTATTATCAGCCATTCGTGGGATAGACCCAAAGGACTCCAATCTTGTATCCTTCGATCATAAAGGATACGATCCTCAATTACCAGCTCAACTAGCTTTCCTTGTTCAAGTGAAAGCCCTCAACAAAACTGTTCATCGAACAATTATTGATGAGGGGGCATCTACATGCATTATGTCGATGAGTTGCTGGAAAACTTTAGGATCTCCAACCTTGTCGCGATCTTCGATGACATTAAAAGCATTCGACGGAAGGACATATACCCCATACGGTATCCTAAGTAACTTGAAAGTTGAACTAGGAGGGAAAACGGTAGAAATAGATGTTGAAGTAATCGATGGAAATCTTGATTACAACATCCTACTAGGAAGGCCATGGATATATGCTATGGCGGCTGTTGTGTCAACCTATTTTAGGAAGATTGCATTTCCCTTTCAAGGAGGGATTACAATCGTCGATCAACAAAAATTCCTCCCCAATGGTTCTCAAGTTACAGGAAGCATTCCCATGATCCATGGAAGCCCCCATTCGCTTCAAAATATCGGAGTAGGCCTACTAAAAGACCATGTATTAATGGGAACTTTTGCACTTCCACCTCCAATCAATATGGCAGAAGTAGCATCGGTAGGAACCTGCAATATGATATCTTCGACACGAAAAATATCAGAAAAGGATATCGACATGGATCATGCAATGGTTTTGTCCCCAAGCCCAACGGAAGTATTGTAGCAATCAATGTTCCTAGCATGGGAGGCAAACCCGAATCAACGCTCATCAAGCGTTTGGATAGATAGGTCTAGAGAATATGGTACACCTTCAGATCCTTGGTCGCGAGTGCATGTCACCGACAAAGGAATTGTCCAATCAATGTTAATTGAAGGGGCACCATGGAATGATTCCCACCATCGTTCCCTTCTTCCGGATTGTGGAGAAGATACTCAAGATGACCTTTATCATCCTTCAGTTTTTGAATTCCTATCAAATACTGTAAACACGGTGGATTCCGAGCGAAACTTGTCCAACATTAAAGAGACTATAGCCATAAATATCTCGACCAAAACAGATGTTGTAGAGAATATTTATGTTAGCAAATGTTGTTCTCCTTCAGAACTGGAAATATATAACGCTCTTTTTTGCGAGTTCAGAGATGTCTTTGCTTGGTCATATGATGAAATGCCAGGCATTGACTCGAGTATCGTTGAACACGAAATTAAGATGTATCCAGATGTCAAACCAGTACGACAAAGGCTACGGCAGGTGCACCCCAAGAAAGCCGCTGCTATTAAGGCAGAAGTTGAAAAACTTCTCCATGCTGGTTTCATCTACCCGGTTCCTCTAACCGATTGGGTATCGAATATTGTCCCTGTTATGAAAAAACAAGGAACAATTAGAGTGTGCGTCGATTATAGGGATGTAAATCAAGCTTGTCCAAAATACAACTACCCTACGCCCTTCATTGACCAGATAATTGATGAATGCGCCGGATGCGAAATCTTTTCATTCATGGATGGATTCTCTGGGTATAATCAAATAAATATCCGCCCACAGGACCAGTCAAAGACTGCATTTATTTGTCCATGGGGCACATTCGCATATCGAAAATTACCCTTTGGTTTAAAGAACGCAGGGGCGACGTTTCAGAGGGAAATGAATTATGACTTCCACGACATCAAAAACATCGTTCAACCATATCTCAACGACCTTCTGGCTCATTCGCGAAAGCGGACTGATCACCCGCAGCATTTAAGAGCGATATTTCTACGTTGCCGACACTACAAGATACGACTCAATCCACACAAATGTGTATTTTGCGTCAGTTCTGGTAGTTTACTTGGCTTTGTAGTCTCAAAGGACGGGATTTGTCTCGACCCATGTAAGGTCCAGGCAATCATAAATTTGCCTCCACCTTCGAATTTGCTTCAGATTCAGAAACTCCAAGGGAAAGCAAACTTTCTGAGGAGGTTCATTCCAAATTACGCCGAACTTGCTAAAGGTTATACACGTCTTTTGACAAATGAAGTACCCTTTGTCTGGGATCAGGTTGCGCAAGCTTCCTTTGATGCTTTAAAAGAATCCCTAATGAAAGCATCATTAATGTACGCTCCTGATTATCAAAAATATTTTAACCTGTATCTGGCTGCAGCAGATACGACCATAGCAATGGTTTTAGTTCAAGAAGTCGATGGAATTGAACATCCTATATATTATTTGAGTAAAAACTTAAATGATACAGAAAGCAAATATTCTTACGTTGAAAAGCTAGCACTCGCAGCTGTTCAAGCGATACAGAGATTTCGACACTATGTCCTCTTTCGGAAAACTACCATTCTATCAGATTGCAACCCCATGACTTATATATTGTCGCGACAGTTGCTGGGGGGCAAATATTCAAAATGGATAGAAATTCTACAAGAGTTCGATCTGGAATTTGTAAAATCCAAGTCAAAGAAAGCTCTGGTTTTCGTAGAATTATTGTGCGATCTCCCATCGTCATCCAACGATGAAACAACCGAGGAAAAAATCGTGGACGAAAGTTTGTTTCTGATATCTTCAAGCAATGAGTGGTATGGAGATATAATCATTTATCTCCAAACCAAAAAATATAGGCCAAACACCACCCACTCTGAACAAAAACGTATTCGATACCAAGAAAAAGACTACATGATCGTCGGTGATACACTTTACCGTCGCGGTATCGATACAGTTCTAAGAAGGTGTCTCACCCATGAGGAGGCCAAAAAAGTCCTGAATGAATGTCATTCAGGCGCGTGTGGGGGCCATCAATCTGGATATGCTACAGCGCAAAAAATCTTACGAGCAGGATACTTCTGGCCAACAATGTTCAAAGATTTCATAACCGCAGTCAGAAGTTGCCATGCTTGTCAGATTTTCGATAGCAAAACCAGAAGAGCACCCGCACCTTTACAGCCAATAGTTGCTGTTGGGCCATTCGCCAAATGGGGCATCGATTTCATGACATGTAACCCCACCTCGACCGGGGGGCATGGGTATATCATAGTCGCAGTCGACTATTTTACCAAATGGGCCGAGGCGATGCCTACATTAGATAATACTGGCGAAACAGCTGCCCTCTTCTTTTTCAATCATGTAGTCGCTAGATTCGGCGTACCACAGGCTATAGTCAGAGATCATGGATCGCATTTTCGCAATCACATGATGGTCGAATTAGCTACCAAACTAGGGTTGTCTCACGACAGCTCTAGTCCATATTATCCGCAAGCCAATGGACAAGTTGAAGCAATCAACAAGGTCCTGAAACGCATGCTGCAAAGGATGATTGGAGTTCACAAGAGAAAATGACACCTAATCCTGTACTCAGCTTTGTGGGCTTACCGAACATCGGTAAGGAATGCAACCGAGTTTACACCTTTCCAACTGGTATACGGCCTGGAAGCAGTCTTACCAATCCAGTGTGAAATCTCGTCTCTTAAACTCGCAATTGATCTCCTCCCTGGAACTTCAGAAGAAGAAGCTTGTTTCTTGGAATTAATCCAATTGGATGAAACCCGTCATGATGCCGCGTTGGCTAACGAAGCCCATAAGAAACGAGTCAAGGCGCAGTTTGACAAAAATGTCAAACCCCGTGTCTTCTCAGAAGGTGACTTGGTCTTACTTTACGACCAAGAATCCGATAAATTGGGAGCAGGTAAATTTAAGTCTTTATGGATGGGCCCCTATATTGTTAAACGAGTGTTAGCAAAAGGGGCCTACGAGTTAATGGATTATGACGGAATTCCACTGGCGCAACCTCGTAATGGGTTGTACCTCAAGCGTTACTATGTGTAATGGTAACCTGCATGCTTTTGTTATGTTTTTGTTTTCGCTAAAGTGTTTATTTTGGTCAAGTAATCCACTTTTTACATTTGTTGCAAATGTCAAACCTATTGGAGTCATGTGTTGGATATGTCGATGGAGCGAGTCGTAGTTCGCGGAACCTATCCTCCGCAGCCTGGGCTATTTTTGATCCAAGCGGCGAGTTAGTAAGTTTCAGAGGGGTATGTATTGGTCGATCAACAAATAACATCGCTGAGTATAGCGCGTTGATATAACTTCTCTCTAATGCCATCACACATGGTATACGCCGACTAATTGTCAGGCTAGACTCACAACTCATAATACTACAACTCACTGGTATCTACTCTGTCCGAAATCCATCTATTTATCACATGTTCCTAAGGGTTAAGATTTTGGAAAGACAATTTGATTTCATTCAATATCAGCATATTTCCAGAAACTTAAACACATTAACTGACTCATTAGCAAATTATGTGTTAGATAGACATTTGCAACATTTATAAAAAGAAACATACCATCAATGTTTGCATTTGGATCATATAACTTAACCAAAATAAAACTCCGAAAATCAAAAACATATATATATAATTGTTTATGGTTTACACATAATGTCCTGTAACCAAGAAAAAATCGGTCAAATGACCCAAAAACTCAAAATGCTAGGGGGCACCCTAGTCTAATGATGCTCGTGATAGCAAGTCACAGCCTGTGCGATCATGCGCAAGAGACGAGTCCACCGTCTTGGCACACCAGTAGTATGCCGCTGTAACCTCAAATCTAGCTCGTCAGTCCTCACATCTGGAATACCAAGAGTGAGGTCCTCAACCTGCTCCTGTAATGCTGTGAGAGTCTCAGCCACGTCGAGGTCACAAAGGATAGCCCTCCCGACGGCCTCTCCTGCTGAGGCAGCAGCTGGTACTCTCAGGCGAACTACTGGATGGACAGGACCAACATCTGCATGTACACATGAGTTTAATTAAAGTCTTGATAGAGTAAAGCACAAGAACATTATAAACAAAAACGATAAACATGAATATGGTCGAAAATTTTACCAATAAAGCCCCACTGTTCACCATCCGGCAGTACCAAATCTGGGTCACCCCGGAAGTCCATACCAGCATATGGATACTTGGAATAAACCATCTCCTGACGATCAAACCACCCGAAGAAGGTATCAGAAAATGAAATCTGAGACTGGCCAGCGTGCCTAGACATGTGGTCAACCCATCTCTGCATACGTGGTTCAGTAGGAGAAGGTAAATCGAGTGCAATATACTGCGGCTGCATCAATGGTATCTTCTCCAAGGCAAAGGCGGTCAAAATAGAACCATACCCAAAGTTCTTCAACCTCCCGCTCTTTACCTTGGTCAATTGTTCTTTCATCAAGAGAAGTACTGCGTCACACCAGTTGAACACCTTCGGTTGGAGGCATTCCAAGGCATACTGCATATAAGATCGGTTGGCTTCATGAAGAGCCGCACCACCGGCCATCCTACCAAAAGTAAACAGAATAGTCCTGAGGGACCTGTCAGTAACATCACGGATGATGATCTTGCCGTCTTTACTCGGCTGAGATCCTTCTTTGCAGTACTGGCGAATATAATCTCTCACCGAGTCACCTCCTCAGGCCGAACCTGATAAAGAGATGGGGGCACCCCGCCTCGACAAACCGGTCAAGAAATAGATGTCTACTACAGTCAAGGGGATAGATTTTCCCCTGATCTGGAAAACCTGGTTGGTAGGATCCCAAGCATCGAGCAAATACTGCAGTAAGTTGATCTGTTGTCTCATGCTAGAAATGCGGAAAAACTTCAGCAAGCCACAGTTCCGCAGTGCGTTTACTGTAACTGGATCATGTAGGGCAAGCATGTCCTCTTCTTCATGCTCACGTTCTCGCCATGTAATGGTCATCTTGCTCCAAAGATCTCTAAAAAACAAACAAGAGAAGAGTTAGATCCTGATTTTGGCAAGAAACAGGCAAAATTTCCATCAAAAATTGTGCACAGAATTCCTTCTCTGCGCCCATCGCACCTGCAGCAGTACTCTGGGTGCGTTGCATGTCAGATGGCCTTCACAATGGCCAACATTCAATGCACCTTTCGATACACAGAGGGTGTGCTGAAAGCAGAACAAGTGTTTCAAACCCCAGGGGCTCAGAAAAACTAGGAATCAAGCTCAGAATGCAAAATGGAAACCATGAAATGAAAGAGCTCAGGTTTAGCTCCTACCTGGTCCAGACGGCGCCGAGAATCGTCCACAGAATCTCCCGAAATCAGCTAATGAAAATCAAGGGGGAAAAGCACCTCCAAAGCTCCAACAAACCAAAGTTCAAATGAAATGGTAAAATATTAGTGTTCTAACTCGTTTTCAAGTATATATTGTTCATTTCTGACTAATTTGATGAAGCAGTTGAAAATACAGTACAATCTTTGAAAGAACTAAGCTATTTATGGTAAAATCAAAAAGGGACCATTTAATCGAGCAGTTTTAGCACATAGTTCAAGCTCGTTAAAAAATAAACATAAGCCATGAGCAAATGTTTCGTCTCGCGTTTAAGCTCGTTAAAAAATGAACTATTCCCCGGTAAATAACCATCGTGAATGTAGTACTTCAGCCATTAAAGCCTTGGTCGTGTTTGCACCATCACCTCCACATTTTCATTGGCCAAGCATTCACCTCCATTTGATTGTTTACCCATTTTGAGGAACAGCTGCGAAGAGTGATTTCACTAGCCATCCTTGTGACACTGCCGTGATTGGAAAATTCCAAACCTTACCTGGAATCAGCTGCTACCCGTTTTATCACTCGTTCCTCAAAAGACGAGTCTCCTTTAAGCTCTTTTCAACTGACTCGTAAAATATGAAAAGATTACCGAGCCATTGGCCTCTCCAGCTCGTTAAAGGGACAGGAAGTGTTATCCCTCCTCTAGATTTTAATCTTTTTGGACCTGAGGGATTATTACACAAAAATATCGAGCGCTTGTTTTGTTCGGCTCGTTAAAAGTATCGAAAATTCATCCCTTCTGTATTGTTTTATACTTTTTCGGACTTAAGGGATTAGATGACGAAAAAGGAATTTTGGAGTTTCCTTTACGTTCCTTTTCAGACTCTCTAAAATTTAAAAGGACCGAGTTATCTTTGTCGTTAAACTCGTTAAAAATTGATAGCGACAAACTTGTCTATAGACGAGAACGAGTTTCACTATCGCTAGGCTCGTTAAAACATAGCGATGGGTTTGCCCGAAGGGAAAATTATAGAACAAGCATATGTTATCCTCCTCAAGCTTGACAAAAAATAAAGAGGTACGGGTCAGCAATGACTGGGGAAAAATGGGAAGAAAACTCAAAAAAAAAAAAAAAACTTTGTTGGTAGCAAGTCGCTCTTGAACATGACACTTCCGCTCTGTGTCCGAGTCGGGTTGGGTTGTTTCATTCACCAGTCACATCACCATGGTCACGTCATACCATCCACATTTGGGGTTAATGCTACCAATCCATCACATCAATGTCGCCAATATGTTCAAGAGAAGTCATTCAGTGAATTCACCTGTGTCTCACCCACTACCATACATTATACTCCATTCATTCATGATCGCCACCCTGAACCTTATATCACCAGATCGTTTTCACGTCCATCAAAATCATTTACTCCATTCCGTGTCATTGATGTGGGATTCATTAAGGCCCTCCTATGACGGATCACTTCTTGTCGACATCAGCTCATTATCCAAGAAGTTAATCTAGGAACACCCCATTCAGTACTTTGAAGCTTGCATGCCTCAATGGCAAGTTTCTCACTTCCGGCGACAGGTTTACATCAATGGCCTTCGACCAAAAGATTTTTCGTGGTGTTCGACGCCAAGTCCTTTATTCACACCACGTGAATTGTATTGCAGTACCTTGAGGGTCATTATCATTATCGGTGATTCCTCTCGCGCTTGTTAACAATTTACATCATTGACTGGTAATCAAGAGATGTCTTTCCATGTTCGACTTCAGAACATTTCTCACATGGATCGACTTGTACTTCGAGTGAAGATCGGACGAGATTGAAGACCCCGGATCTATTTTCATCCATCTGGGCTACGATATATATTCAGGGAAATAAAAACATTAAATGTACATCATTGCTGCATAGATAATCATCCACTCAAAGGGATGATGGCTCTACCGGAATCATCAGTCTACACTCAGACGATTGTCTGTCCTATGTACATGAAAATGAATTTATAGAGCTGAGCATCGGAATGCCCGCCTCAGCTAG
Source organism: Pinus tabuliformis (assembly GCA_031772625.1). Classification (NCBI taxonomy): domain Eukaryota; kingdom Viridiplantae; phylum Streptophyta; class Pinopsida; order Pinales; family Pinaceae; genus Pinus; species Pinus tabuliformis. The sequence continues at coordinate 1,183,762,076 of CM062813.1, forward strand.
ATCATGAAAATAATATGAAGATAATGTATTGTATTGTATCTTATTACAGGTATCCTCCCAGCATTGAAAGAACTTCGGATCCTCATAATAAAGCATTTCACCCGACACCAAAAGGTTAACGGCCTCATACTTTAGGGGGAAACTCTTATAGACATTTTTGGGCCCTATAATCCCAAGCATGAAATGTCCATAAATCAAGGGCTCCTAAGTCCCTAAAAGTGTTGTTCTAACCCCTAAAGGAACAAGTTCAACAGATTACAGCTTCTCCCAGAAGTTCTCCACCAGAAACTGCTCAGAATGGATCAAAACAGGATCATTTCAGCTGCTACACTGGCTAGGTGCATTGCATTGCAGCTAAATACACTGTGAGGGTGCGTTGCATTTCAAAAGTCCCTTCTGTGGGGTGCGATGGGCGAGAAATGACAAATGGCAGTGTCATTCCGCGAGGTGGAGAGACAATGGAAGCTTCCAGAATCTTCTCCTGTGACACTTGTCTCACTGAATTCGACCAAGGATGAGTAAGAGGCCTTCAGTCTCCAAGTGGAAGCAAGAACTAACAGAGAGAAGACACTAATAAAATCACAAGCTGACTCATCCCCCTTATAGATATCTATATATGGATCCCTCATCCCAGAGATCCAGAGGCTGGAATTTTGCATATTGTAAGGAATTGATGTTGGTTTTTTGAGACAAACATCAGATTGTTGGGTGATCTATGCTTTGTTTGAGGTGAAGAGGGGCTTCTTTGCTGGGAGGTTGATGTTGGGTCGGAACCACTGGTTGTAACTCCTCCTGGATCTTTTCTTGTTTATCAATAAAAGCTATTTGAGTTTTCCTCCATGCTTTTGTATCATTGATGCTTGTTACATTTGTATGGTCAATTTACATCTGATCCTAGATTGTTTATGAATATAGATCAATGTCTTTGTATAGTGCTATGCTCTTGTGATCTTACAGGTACTTTGTGAAGCTGGGCGTGCAAGGGAGCAGGTAGCTAAGGACTATCAAAGAAGAGAGGAATCGACTTGAAGGATTAGCGCAAGACAGAGGTTGGTCTTTCTATTCCTCTCTATCTATAATTCATAAAGGAAAGACAAGAGTAACTTTTCTCTGTTTGTTTCTAAGGCAGTTGTCACACCTTAGTGGGATAGAGCAGTTCTATATAGACACTTTTCCCTGTAACACCTAACTTCCATGTTAAGCTAATTCAGTTATGATACTGAAACATATTATGACTCCATAATCCCAACGGATATTTATTGATTGTGCTCAACCATTTATACTTTTCGACTAGATTTTTCATAGAGTTAGCCATCTTATCTTTAAACTAAAATATTTAACCTAGTGAGAGAGCCCTCTCAGGTTGAGGAGGCTAAGCCTCAGCCAAAATTTTGGTGTCAAATAGTTACTCAAAGTCTTCCTGATCAGCAGCCTGTCAGGGGTAGATTTTGTGATAACACTTTCCATGAAGAACCATGAGTTAGTGATTCATAATCATCTTTGAAAATAGTCTCTACAAGATATTGTTCAATACCATTGACATGTATTAACAATCTATATTGCAGAATGATAGAGAATATCAAAGATATTCCTGACATCAAACCAACTACTTGAGTTGACATACTTTCCTGCTTCCTGATTACTAAGTGAACTAGCTGCATTAAACCCATCAAACTATAATTTGAAAACTGCTGCAACTTAGTTTGTCTTTGAAAGTATTGAATTAGTTGTTGATTTGTTTGAATCACTTTTCCTTTATTCATTAAATGATGTTTCCATTGATTATCACTTTCCCTTGATGCATAAGTTTCCCTTAAATACTTTGACACTGCTTTAGAAAAGACTTTGAGATGAAAACAAAGAGGTCTCCTCTCCACTTGAAAAGAGGCTTCCAAATTGTTTGAAACATGAAGTGGTGACACAATATAAGAGAAATTTAACACTAAATTTCCCCAATACTGACCTATATCCTTGTAACCATTAATTTCCAAACTTGGACTGGAATGATTCATTTTGACATTAGGAAGAGGAGCTTTAGGCACAAACTGTAATTCATGTTGTATTCCCTGCTTATGAGTAAGATGTTTGGTTTTACATAGAACTGTAATAGTTTCTATCTATTTGATCAAATTATCTTTAAGTTGAGTCTCATACCCTGAACAAACATCATGTTGTTTCTTATGTTGTTCTTGTACACACATGATTACAAATCTTTTATTTGAACTTGTTAATCGCTTCATTTGATTATCAACAATATTCAAGTGATTTTTGTTTTGATGTGCCTTGACAATAAATTCAACCCCATCTTTCTTAAGGTGATATTTATGCTCTCTTATGTAAAATACTGCATCACGATCATAAAGATCAGGACTTCCTAAGACAACGCCACATATATCTACTGGAACCACATCTAATTCCACTCCATTAATGTAATTAGCTGTAATGGAAAATCTTAATCGACACTGTTTTGTGACTTTTATCTGAGTTGACTTATTTAACCATCCTAATGGGTAAGGTCTTAGATGATTATGTGTTTCCAAACCCAAACTCTTAACTAAATATTCAGATATTAGATTGGCCTGTGATCCACTGTCAAACATTGTATCTATCTTTGTATACTTAGAAGTTATCGTTATGTTAAACAATTCAACTCTTTTATCCTCATTTGAAGGATTATGTTTGATGAAGATGCAACAGTATTCGAACTTGAACCAATGTCAGAATTTTTACCTGTCGTAACTATGGCAATTATCCTCCTTTCATCCCCTGAATCTGAACCTAGATCTTGCTGGACTGCTGCAATTGCCTTCTTTTCTTCCTTCTCCTTAAGGAACTTTTTGGGCTTAATTTCTGGATGAATTTTCCAACACTTCAATTCATCATGACTGATTCTCTGGCAATGAGAACAAGCAGGTCTTTCCTTCTGAGCTATCGCTGATTTCTTTCTCTTCGAATTGTTCTTCCCCTTACTATCATTGGAATATTTGGTTTCCAACTCTTTGGATGATTGCGATGAAAACTTGAATGGTCTTCCACCTGATTCAATATGTATGGCTTGAACACACACTTCATCAAAATCATCAGGATTAAACATCAATAATGTATACTGCAAATATGAATGTAAACTGTCGATGTATTTTAATAAAGTTTCAAGTGTATCCAATGAAATACTAAGCGCCAATGCTTTCTTTTTGAACTCCTAAGTAAACTCATGAACACTCTTCCCTTTACCTTGCCTCAAATGCTGCCAATCAATAACAACTTGCTGCATGTATCCCAAAGGATAGAATTGTTTCCTAAGAGATTTTAAAAACTTAGACCATGAAGATATGACTTTTCCTTTTCACTTTACATCTATCTAAGTTTTACTTTCCCACCAGATTAAAGTTTTTCCCCCCATCCTAAGTGTAGCTAACTGAATTTTCGTTTTATTGTCAGAAATGTTCTGAATACAACAATACACTTCTAACTTCTTAATCCAATTATCTAACTTTTCAGGATTCATTTCGCCATCATAAATAGGTACCTCAAATTTTACATCAAGTTTCAAAAGAGATGTTTTCTTAGGTTTCTTTTCTGTTTTAGATTCTATACTGGAAGAAGAAGAAGAAGAAGATGATGATGATGGAGATGATGGAGGTGAAGGTGGTTTATTAGAGGTGAAGAAGAAGCTGCATCTCTCGCCTTCTTGTCTTCGTACAGTTCTCCCAACATCTGTTGCATAGTCAAGAATGATTGCTGAAACTATTCATCACTCATCTTAGTTTCAGTATTTTCACCTACATCAGATCCTATCATGGTCGACTTATGAACGACTCGTCGCTTTCTAATCTCTGGATCAATCTGCTCAAGGATTCCTTCTCCACGTTGCAACTTTGACCTGGTTAACATTCAATGGAAAATTCTACAAACGCAACCTGCTTTGATACCAAATTATATGATCTGAAATGATCATAAGTTAAAACTAATGTAGAATTGATTAGCCATTAATGAATAGAATGTTAACTAAAAGTGCGGAAACCAAGAGAGCTTCTTGAGAAGAAAGACTTTACAATAGTTGATAAAACATAAGTACGATGCAAAACAGAAGTGAAAAAAACTAAAACACAGCAATACCAGACAACAATATTGATTACGGAGTTCATCCCTGATGGACTATGTCTCCGGGTCCGCTTTCAAGATGGGCGACGACTTTATTAGGATTGAAACAGAAGAAGTCGATTACACAGATATTTGACCAAACTGAATGTGCATGCAGGAACTTCTGGTCAATGTCAAAGGATATCTCTCTGAACCAACTTTCCAACGCCTATCACGATTCCGAATTCCGAATTGGGATGCTCCTGTTACACTGAAAACTAAAATGACTATGACCTCCAGAACCTGCATACAAAACCCAAAACCACTCCTTTTCCTTCAATGAACAAACTGTTGTTTTAAACCCACCAGGTGCACTCGAACTTCCTCCAATGAGTTTAGGAATGCATTTGTTCTAATTTGGGTTCTTGGGCCTCGGTTCATTCATGTATTGACTCCATAGGATAACACCATGGTCCTCGAATTAATGTTTTAAACAAATTTGTAACCAAAACCCACAAATAGAATTTGGATAGGCCGCAGACTGTTAGAGGTTACCTAACAGGGAGGAGGGTAACGGTAGCACATGTGAGAAGTTTTCATAACCACAGTTAGCACGTCGATAGTTTTGCTGCCAGCTAACGGTTTCACTGTGCAATGAACTTACTTTGCTCACATGCCGACGGTTACGTTGTTGCACTAACTTTGCGGTTCCGAAGACCTGTGCTATGGTAAACCCCGACGGTTATCCCCTTGTCTGCTCACATGCCTCGCCTTCCAAGTTAACTTCCCAACGCGGCTAACTCCAAGACATGGTTACATAACCCGACAGTCTCATCCGATCACATGTATTTGCTATGGTTGGAACCCCGCGCTGTCAAATTGGCGGTTTAGGATGGTCATGGTTCATTTTGTAATGTTTTATGTATTGTTTAATGTATTACATAGGCCGAGAGGTATTACATAGGTTCTTTTTGTATTGTTTTAATACATTAAAATGTAATGTAATATGTCCAATGGTTTGAGAGCTTAGGTTGTATGTATTTTATTACATTTAGGTTTGTAATATGGTTTAGAACTTAGGTGTTAGGTTAATGTGTTGGGTCTTAGGTTTTTAGACATAGATTCTAGGGTTTAGGTTTTAGAATCCAACATTTATAATAGGTGTTTTATAATGTTGTAAAACCAGAACCATCGCCATGTCAGAATAACCTAAAGAAGGTCGTGATGACCATGAAGACCACATCAATCACTTACATCATATGATGACAGACCCATATCAAACCCTTGCAATGGACGACACACCCATGTCAGTGATCAACCCTGGCGGAATTGACGATGAAAACTTGTCGTCAACCAGATACAAAACCATCACTATGAAAACCATTAACATCACCTGAACAACCTAAACCATAAACGACACTGTCAAAGCTAACGACACTGAACTGAATGTTGACGACGACACTGACCACTGACGATGAACCTGCGCAACTGATCTGACGAGATCCTCTTGGATCAAGGTAGAATACAATCTAGTCTCTTATGGCATGCTATATTTGGACATCTGAACTATGACAATTTTTGTTTATTGAAGAAAAATGGTGTTACTGGTTTCCCAACCATTCCTAGGAAATTTAAGCAATGTGATGCTTTTATCTTAGGAAAGCACAACAAGTAGTATTTTCATGATTCTAATTCCATAGGACATAGAAAGCTTGAACTCATTCATTCTGACTTGTGTGGCCCTATGCCTATTCCTTCTCCAAATGGTAATAAATACATGATGATATTTATTGATGATTACACCAGAATGTGTTGGGTATATCTATTGAAGAACAAATTTGAAGCTTTTGAAACTTTCAATAACTTCCATGCATGGATTGAAAATGACATACAATATCATATTAGCTCTATTCGCATTGATAATAGATTAGAATATAATTCAAATGAATATGAAAACTATCTTCCCCAACATGGGATCAAACATCAAATAACTGTGCCTTATAATCCTTAATAGAATGGTGTAGCTAAAAGAATGACATGAAAATCTAAATATGGTACGTTCAATGATGCTTTTCAAGAATGTAAAGTTGATGTTTTGGTGATGCAGTTTTATGTGTTGTGTATATTAAGAATAGGTTTCCATCTCATTCTCTAAAAAACAAGGCTTTCTATGAAATGGTTTATGGCCACATTCCTTCAGGGAGGCATCTTAGGGTTTTTGGTTCCACCTGTTATGGCTTGATACCTAAGGAACAAAGAAACAAACTTGATGCAAGGAGTCATAAATGTATTTTCTTGGGGTACTCAGATAACTCCAAAGCATACCATCTCGATGATGAACTAAATAATAATTTTATAATATCTATATATGTGATCTTTCTTAAATCTTCCAAGACCAACAATGTTGTTGAGCAGAAGCTTGATCACTTAGACATATTCAGGCATGAAAATTATTTTCAAGAGTTTGATATTGAGAGTCCACATCTTGAAGGGGGGATTCCTATATCGGATCAATTTGTGGAATATACTTATGAAGAACTCTCTCCCCCTCATAAATTTCCAGCCACTAATCAAGAAGGAACTTTGAGTGATGTGATTGAGAGAATTGGGAGGCTAAATATTGATTCAGCCCCATCTCACTCAACTGAACAACCTGGGAAATCTTAGAAAGGTCCTCCAAAATGGATCACAAAGAAACTTGAAGGTGTTCATCCTAAAGAGGTTGGAAATATAAGAACAAGAAGCTCTACGAGACATAATGGAGGTGATTTAGATAATTCTAATTCACCTATTAATATAGATGTTTCTTATGATTGTGAAGATGAATTGAAATAAGTGATGCAGAAACAATACGATTCTTTGATAAATAATGGAACCTAGAAGATGGTTAGTTCTCCACTAGGAACCAAAATTAAGGACTACAAGCGAGTCTTCAAGAACAAGTATAAAGGAGATGGCTCACCTGAAAAGTTGTCGATGCTACAACACCCTCCAAAAATTTTGTTATATTCTAATTTTAGAGTTGAATTGCTACTATGTGAAGTGTCCCTTTTAGCCATCAAGTGTTGTTTTATGTTTTTAAACATGTTTCTAGTGTCTTGTTGGCATTATGGCTAAAGTGTTGTCCTTGATGGCAACCCATTCAGGTGATAGATCACAGTACTTCAAGTCAGCAGCAGAGATTGATGATCAGCTATCAAATATTGAAGAAAATAAGGGGTACGCAGGTACACCTTACATAAGGTGCGTACACGCAGGTCGGTGTTACATAAAGTGCGTACATACCCGCAGTTATCCCATTCAGGAGGTGCGTACCCCCAGTGCACACATTTCAAGGCAAAGAAATTCACATGTGGGGTTTCTTATGTTTTACTCTTGGTATTTAGCCGACGGTATTTGTGTTATTATGGTGTCGGCTCGTGGTATTGATCCATGATTTGAGGAAGAGCTTTCCTATATAAAGCAAAGGAGATCATTTGGCTTGAGCATGTTTTGGGTTGAACATCTTATGAGAGCTAGATCTGAAATATTATGATCTCTTGGGAGCAATGTCTAGATCTAAATAAGGCGAATCTACTGATGGATTGAGATCTCTTCGGCGCATATTCAGATCTGTAGATCTGACTGTCTGGGTTATTCTTGAAGTCTTGAAATCATCTATGCCCTGAGGTACGCAGGTACAGTGAAAGAAAAGTGCGTACATACGCAGGAACGAAGGTTTCAGGTGCGCCGGTACGCAGGCACAGAAGGGATGCAGGTGCGGAGGTCCGCAGGCAGTTCAATGGACTCAGAGCGAGGTACGCAAGTGAGCAGTTGACTACAGTGCGTACGTAAGCAGGTGAGCAGTTGAGCAGGGTGCGTATGTAAGCAGGCAAGCAGTTGTGCAGGATGCGTACGTAAGCAGGCGAGCAGTTGAGCAGGGTGCTTACTGTAAGCAGGCAGTACATGGGTGAAGCTGCTTACTTCTCTTAAAATCTCTGCTTATCATTCTTATGATCTGGGTTGTTGAAGTGATGTTTGGTTCTGATATTATGTTCAGATAACAGCAGTAATTGAGTGAATGATTATGATTAACTTCAGTTTTGTTGGATGAATGGATCGGTTTAAAATGACTTATCTTCATGTGATCTGATGTACTAGATCTGGTTGATAACTCTCATAATATCATTGTATATGTATGGATCTGATGATTGGGTGATTCAGAAGGTTGTTTGATTATGAGCTTCAAGGTTGTTGTTGGGTCCAGTATGAAAATTGGATGAAATGTGGCCTTTCAGATTATGTGTTGTGCTTCAGTGTATCCAGTCTGAAAATTGATGAAACGTGGTACCTGAAGGAGAGAAGATTGTAGGTCAGCACCTACGTACTAGTATCTAAGCTAGTACAAGAGCTAAAGGAAATCTTTGGAGCATTATAGCAGGTTGTAGCCTGCGTACTAGTAAATGGATCGACTAGTACAAGAGCAAAGGGGGTTGTAGCTCCCGTACTGGTATAAGACTGCACCAGTACAAATATTGTAAAAGGATTTTCTTATTAAGAAGAAGATTGAGATGACTTGCAGCAGGTGGTTTTCTCCCGCATTGGGTTTCCACCTTATATCATGGTGTTCATGTGTGTGCCTTATGTGTGATGATCTATTCTATGTTACTGCATCTGTTAACTGATAATATGGTTGATAATGTTCTAATGCACTCATTAAAGATCAATTAACTTAATCATAAGGAGTTGTGGAAGTAGCATATATGAATCTGATTATGGAAATGAAAAAGTTTTATTAATGTGATAATACTCATTCACCCCCCCCTCTCAGTATTATTTCCAACATGTCTATGATCCATCACAAGTTTCATCATATTTTCGAGATTAGTAATAATGCACTTTTGAGTCATAACACACTTTCTAGTCATAAAACAACATTTATATGTCACAACTACGCATGGTTTGTTTGTTGCACTTGGATATTATTTGTTGAATAGAACTTTGATGTATATTTCTTAGTCTTGGGTCTTGTTTGAGTTATATTGATGAGTCGAGATGTGAAATGCTTGATTTTACCCCTAACTCATTGTGTTTTTCCAAGTTTTACCTTTCCACACTTAGCCATGTTTCTAGCCTTGCAACCTTCTCTCTTGGATAAGAAGAGTGCACTTTGTACTTATAAGGCCTAGTAGTGATCCCCTTGTTAGTTACAATTGTACCCTGTTCCAACCTAATCCTTCCCTCTCACACTTGCGCACTGCAAAATTCTAGTCATCAACGACCCTCTCTTTGCTTCTTACTCTCCCTCACTACGCCATCTCTTCCCCTTTTCACTCATTCCTACACAATACACACTTCTAGTGGGAACTGATTCCCCTCCTTGTGCCTTTAAATTGCAACATGTTCCATCCTTGTGGCCCTGACCTTCCTCCCTAGTGCATGGCGTAGTCCTAGTGGACAAGTCTTGCAGCCCTAGCTCTTGTAATTGTGCCCTGCATCCACCTTGCCTCCTCCCCTTCCAGAGTTGTGCACAAAAGAGTATTAGTGAGTAGTGATGCCCTCCCTAATCTCCTGTTGCGTGTGGAGCATGATTGTTCAGAGGTCTTTGTTTCAGCCAGATGCATACCCTAGGAAGTTTGTACACCCCTCCACGCAGGGGGGTGCGGGGGGGACTTGTCCCCCGTGCGGGGATCTGGGGGGGGGAAATCCCCCTCAGCTGGGGGGTCAAGGGGCCAGCGGTCCCCCGTTGGGGGCTCGGGGGTAGCGCCCCCGAAGCTAAAACAGATGTAAAATTGCCTTGTAAAAATATAGTAATTTCTAGTCAATCTGGGCCGTTCATTAGGCGGATGATCTGACGGTAGAACTTATGTTTAGTTTAGGGTTTTTTGCCCTAGAAGGCAACCCCTCTCTTCATATGAGGGCATTGTATTGAGGCTGTGTAATAGATGTGTATTCTCTGAGCGAGAAGCAGAGAGGTGAGACTGTGAGAGAAAACAGAGGATATTACAACGGATTTGTTGTAGGTTGTGTCTCTTCATTTTGCTGGATAATAGAAAGGAAGGACTGGCTGTTCGGGGTGGACATAGCCCAAACTAGGTGAACCACGTATATTTGTGTCTCTCTTGTTTTATGCGTTTTTTGTGTTTATATTTCTGCAATATTTTATGTGCTCCATTGCTCCGTAATATATAATTTTCTAACATCTCCTGCAAGTGCGCTATGTTCCTAGAAGGTCCCTTTTTCTCTCACTTGTACAATTTTGATCCATAGTTCGAACATTTCATGAATCATAGTAGAGTGGGAGATTTACAGGTTAATGTTTTCTTGCCATGAGTTATCCATACATGCAGATGTTTTTAGTAAGCATGGAAAAATATGTCTGAGAAGATCTATCAAGAGAGTCTACCCAAGGAAGCATTTTGAAGACAAAGGAACAAAGGCACCATGTTGCGACAATTGAAGGAATGATGGATCATGACAAGCAAAGAGACCTATGAAGACTCCATAATTTCTCAAGACCCTTTGGAGGGTAGAAAGAAACCACAATGCAAGATCTGTTATAAGAATCAAAGACATAGTGGCAGTGTCATCATGTTACAAATCACCAGTTTGAAGTCATCAATGTCAATGACTTGTCTTGTTGTTTTCACATGATGTTGTGGAAAATTATGATGTAGTTTTGGGAAATATTGTAAATGTAAATATGTGGAAGTCCAAGAGTCACATATGGATAAAAGTATCACATGGAAAGGTCCAAAAATTCATTTAGAATTTCAAAGGTCACATTATAAGTCCATGAGTCATGGGGGCTAGTTCAAGAGTCATGGGGATGTGAAAGGTCATTCCTCTTGTTACAAAAGAAGCCTCATTAATAAAGCAAACGACTTCAAACCTTGGATTTTTCAAATAGGTATTAGAAAGAGAAGATTGTTCTTTTAGGGAGCAAGTAGTGGCTTAACGCTCCACTTTTTGAGCTAGTGGTGTCCCATTGTAACTAATGTATCTTGGAACTTTTTATTAATAACTAAAGTTCATTGAGCCAACACACTTTCATGCATATATCGTGAATGTTGTAAGACTATTATTTATAATTTTTGAGGTATGTGTTTATGATTCTTATGTACTAAAGAAATTGAACTATTTCATTGGTTTTAGTACTTATCTCATTGACTGTGTGTTATATTTGTTTTAACAATCCTTACATATATGTGAACTAATTCTCTACATAGTTAACGATTCTTCATATGTATGTGCATGTGTCTTTAGTAGAATATTACTATTAATTTTCTTCTGAAGACCCATTTTCCTTTCCTTCCAGTGAAAGAACCTTGATACATATTGCAATTGAACACTTCACAAGACTTGCTTACTTGCTCATTTGAAACACATACGTGTTGCTCTCTTATGCTAATTATTGAAGCCAAGGAAAATATTTAAGATAATTGCAGCCAAGCCATATTCTGGATGGGGATCCTACTCCAAATGATGTGAGGTCTAATTAGGACTTTATATTGGCGAGACCCGACCACCTGTGTGTTGGCATTTTCCAGCATCGTCAACACAAGCATAAAACTAGGCTTTTGGCAAAAGGTTTTGCATAGAAGGAAGGGATCGATTATGAGGAGACTTTTTCCCCCATAGAAAAATGGACTACCATCCAGACTCTCTCTGCGTTGGCAACTCAAACAGTTAGAAATCCCATCAAATGGATGTAAAAGTTCCTTTCTTGAAAGGAGATATGAAAGAGAATGCTTTTATTTCTCAACCAGAAGTATTTTTCATGAAGGGACATGAGCACAGAGTATGTAATCTTTTCAAATAATGGTAGGGCATCAAACAAGCATTGTGAGCCTTGGACGAGAAATTGAATGAGAATTTTTTTGAAACTAAATTTAAAACACTATGATCTTGGGGATGCAACTTCATTTGTTAAGAATGTTGGAAAAACATATGTATATGTTGTGGTGTATGTAGATGATCTTCTGATGATAGGGAACAATAAGTATCACATTACATCCATAAATAAATAATTGAGGAATGGTTTTGAAATGACATATTTAGGATATGTTCACTACTATCTTGGTATCAACATCTGAAGTTTATATTTTTTTCTCAAAATAAGTACATTGGATATCCGTTGAATAAATTTGGCATGGTTGAGTGCGATCCTTTGAATACTCCAACGGAACATAATTTAAATCTTACATCCAATGAAGGAAACGAATTTGAGGATGCAACAAAATGCAGACAACTCATAGGAAGTCTCAACTACTTGTTTACTACCAAACCGAACATTTCATTTGTTGTTGGAATCCTCTCCAGGTGTATGCAAAAGCCTTGTGAAGGTCACTATTAGGCTGCCAAAATTAACATTCACTTTCACTATTTTTCACCTTTATCCTCATTTTGTCGCCTCATTCCATTACATTATCATTACATAAACCTACATTATCATTACTACATGAGTTCACATTTACATTTTCCAAAGTTATTAATTTCATGTATTTAGAGTGAATTTATGATTAAAAGTTAGAGAAATAACATGTATTTGCTTATACCTAAAAGTGGCTTGAGTTTGATGACATGTGCAGATCATTTAGAAGCTTCCAAGGCACCATTATGTGGCCTCCCAAGATCAAATTCGAATTTCAACTCAAAAGGTGGACCATATTCCAAGTAGAAAGATCATGGAGATCTTGATGTGTCATGGGATTTGTATCTAGTATTTAAGGATAAGTTGAGACAAGTATAGATCTAGTAGATATTTAAGGGATCTACATTTATTGAGTAGATATCCCTAATTTATGTATAAATAAGATGAGCATCCTTGAAAGGAAAAGAGAACAATTATCAATTATTCATTAGCATCAGATTTATGGTTGTTCATTCAGCAAAAATAATATCATTTTCTGCAAATCATGAGTTATGAGTGTTGTTTGATTCTTAAGGTGTGCTAGTTGTTCATGTGTGCTCATTGAGGAATGGAAGGATCCCCATACCAAGATAAGTACACTTTGTTGTAGATTAATGTTCATAGTTGTGAATATACTAGTTTTAATTCTGATGTTCATCTTATTTATTTGTTGTAAATACTTGTAGATAATTTCAGTATGAATTCATGTTATGGCCATGTTTTGTTGTGTGAAGATTGATCTCCTTTCAGTAGCTAGTTTTATACTAAGTTAGGAGCCTCTTCTCCATGAGATAGACTAAACTGAAACAAGATTTACTTTCTCATATGATTTCCTAGATTACATTTATGTGAAGATTGATTTCCTTTCAGTAATTAGTTTTTATGTGAGAAGGACAATCAGGTCCTCCCAAGTTAGGAGACTCTTCTCCATGACCTAAGAACTGAACTGAAAACAATATTTACTTGCTTTCATTTATATGCTTTCTTTCCTGCTTTCTTAAATGTTTGGCAATGTTATTATAGAAAGATTGTAGAAGGACAATCAGGACTCTTGAACAAGAGACTCTTCTCTATCTTCTAAAGTAAACTAATTCCATTGATCAAACATTTGTAATATGTATTTCCATTCTAAACAAACTTCCTACACCTATTTCATCTGAGGTCCCATATATTTTGGTTTGCTTCTAAGTTTATGAAACCCCCGGGTTGACAAATTAAATGACAGGGATTTAGCATACAATTAAATCTCCCAACATTTTGGCGTCGTTGTCAGGGAAGCAAAACTAGATGTAAGCTAGTTAAGAGGATTGTTTAGAAAGAATTTTCATTTAAGATCATTTTTATTTAGGGTTAATTGCATTTAGGCATTTTCATTTAAATTTATTCTCATATAGAAAACATAGAAATAGAACACAAATAAAAAACCCCCATTCACTAAAAAAAACACAATAAAAATCCATATGTATATATGGAAGAACGATGAGTATAAGTTTGGAACAACTAACTCATATCCTAATGTCAGGAACTCCTCTTCTTGCGAAGAAGAGATCTTGACAGCAGCCAAAAGCTTAACTACTCCTCTAGAAGAAAACAATGAATTAACATTCAAAGAATCCTATATATCTGATGATGAACAATTATTTGAGCATGAGATTGAGGACGACAAAGAGAAGTTGTAGCATGATCTGAATCAAAGTGGAAATCATGCCTATGAAAGCCTTATCGAGAGGTGGTTTCGATGGTTTCAAGCTGAATACCAGGTTAGATCAATTTCGTTTTTATTTCATTAAATCACACTCACAAGAACTAGATTCAATCATCCTTGTATATTTTCATTTTAAAATTGCAAAATTGAAAATGAACATATTTTTACTACTATTGCGTGAATGGTTACATTGGAAATTTAATTACACGTAATGGTTTGTAATTTTCAATTAGCATAGAGTAGGTAGGATGATATTTTCAGTCTCGAATAAGTATGCTCTCCTCCTGCATTTTTGCACGATCTTGAGGATCAAAAAGTAGAATGTTTTAAAATGTTTTGAGGGCTGTAATATACTTGTCTCCATTTGCTAAAAAAAAAAACCATCCTAAACCAATAAAAAAATCCTAAGTTGTTTTAGGGTTAGAATAAGATTTAAATTCTTTTTAAAAGATTTTGATTTTAAAACAATATAAAAAAATAGAATAAAATTCAATTTCTTTTTTAAAAAAGATTTTGATTTTAATAAAAAAATAAATCAAATTCTTAAAAACAAAAATTTAAAAAGAAATTTAGGAATGAAATTCAATTTGTTTTTAAAGATTTTTAAAAATAACATAAAAATTAAAAAAACATTAGAAATAAATCTAATTTCTTTTTAATTCGTTGCAACATAAAAAAAATAGGAATAGAATTTATTTTTAATTTTTAATTTAAAATAAATAAATAAATCAATTTTATTTTAGTTAAAAAAAACAATAGAAAATAGATCAATTTTTTTTTTTAAATTAGATAAAAACAAAAAAGGACATAAAATTAAAAAAAAAAAAAGAGTATAGGATTTAATTTTTGTAGTTTTTAACACAATAACAAAATAAACCATTAAAAAAATTTAATTGCCAAAAAAAATAAAAAAATAATAGAGGATGGGAAAGAACTTCTGAGGCCCTGAAACAAGAGCAAGATGTTATTGAAGATGTTGCCAAAAGGGTGATCTTGTTGTATGTCAAAAACCCATGAATACACATGAATGTAGTTTATCAGAAGAAGGACTCGAGACCATTTGACATTCTTCCGATGCACATTAAATTGGATGAGATGAGGACGATGCGTAGGCATGGAGAGATCGAGATCGGGGATGAGAGCATTTAGTTGTTTGTGAGGACAAGGAGAATTCTTTTGACGAAGGAAATGAGGCAGAGTTTGTCATGGCGGGGAAGCGACGTCATAGTTTCAAGTCTAATTGTCGACAAATTCCTAAAAGATGAGCCATGGATGTTTTTGTGCATAAGATTGAGACGCATTATTTGTCCAGCATCACTCGCTTGTGCTTGTAACATCTTGAGAATGCACATTGTATAGAGGCACACAGATTCCCATTTAAGGAATAATCCCAATGGTCACTGATCTCGAGTCAGAGCTCTATCATATGCCCATTATTTAGCACAACTTCGAAGGGGAAGGGCATCATCCTATGTTTTTCTGCCGCATAAAAAGATCTGGGGTCCCAGCTGGTGTGCCATTTCTGGTGCTGATGGGACTGCTCCTGGTGGCACAACTACGAAGCTTTTGGGAGCTCCTGTGCCGCAGGCATGGTGGAGACTTGAACCAACCAAACGAAGGTGGGATGTAGGAATCGACTCTTACTAGCTAACAATAGAGAATGGAGTGAGGCAACTAAACAATGTGAACCAATGGAATAGGCTTACAAGCCTAGAAATAGGAAGGAAACCAAGATCTCGATTTCCTAGTCCAGTATTCATACAAAGATGTGATTAGATTGAGCGATATATTTAGAAGTCGAACTGGCCAGTGAGGAAAATCAGGTTTCTGTTAGCAAAATATGGAAGGTATTGCACCAGGAAAATCAGGTTTCTATTAGCAAAATATGGAAAATATCGTGCCAATTCCTCATGCTAAAATAGGGCTTTTTCTCTCATCACTTGGAAAACTGCGGATCGTGGGTCAAATATCCTTGCTAGTATGTTTCCTCTTATAGTGTGAGATTATCCATTCTGGACTATTTGTACTTGTTCCAATTAAGGTGTTGAATCAAGAGCGTCGTTGTTTGACCCCCAGAAAAGCTAAACACAAAAACCTCGAAAAAATGGCCAAAATCGACGCAGGCAAGCAAGCCGCTATGTTACCATATAGATGGTGTAGGTGCTAAGAAAATACATTACTACCGTCCATACAATTCTAGATTGTCATCCATACAATTCTTCGACTGTTGATATGGGTAGGGAACAATATTGTGACACTTGAATGCATGTGTATTCGTGAGTTTTATGGTCTTCTAGTGATATTGTCAAATTTGCGCTCTTTGTTCTGGAATTTCCTCAACCAACACCTTTTCCTCACATGGGTTTCTACTTATTCCTTTGCTCAAAACTCTAATTGTTGCCCTCCATATTCCATACCCCTTTCTCATGCATAGTCTAAAGCTATATGGAGCTCACTGGAATCGTCCTTGGAATTAGCACTTGCACCATTATCAGGTCAAAATCACTCCAATTCTTCGCCCATCCGTCCTTTTGATCAATTTTCTGAGTGCGCTTGGTTCATTTTCATCGTCCAAATTGCTTTTCTCCTCCACATCCATGTTCAGGTGCTATATCCCTGCGGTGGTAAATAAACTTTTTCTCATCGTTCTTTTTATGTATTTAATTATCTTATATTGTGTCATCGGGTTCTACCTCTGATAAAGCGACAGTAACCCTTTTATTCTTTTTGCTTTAATCTTTAAAGAAATTGTGATCGTGCCTTAATGGATTTATATTTATTCATGATCTCCAATCATTTTTTTAATCACCGCGAGTATTCTTCTGTAGTTGCTGCCCCACGAGGTTTTTGGAGCTGATGTTTTCAGGATCCGAGCGGAATAGTGGTTAAGGTTTTATTTTTATTTTTATTTTTATTGATATTAGTTTAATTTAGTTTGATCATTTTAGATTTTTTTTTATTTTTTTTTATTTTCAGTTTGTAATTTTAATTTATATTTGATAGAGTGAATTTTATTAATAAATGATTATTTTAGTTTTAAAAAAATTCAAAACAATTAAAAAAAATCAGAACAGTTAAAAAATAAAAATAAAAAGTCAAAACAATACAAAACAAATATTTGTGATTTTATTATTTTATTTATTTTTAATAATAATACAAAATAAATTTTAGTTTAAAAAACAACAACAACAACAAAAAAAACAAAATCAAAACAATTAAAAAATAAAAGCAATTAAAAAAAAAAAAACTTAAAAATTAAAAAAAAAAAAAAAATGGACATTTCATAACTCTTGAAAAAAAATTATGCTACTTGATTTCTTGGAGGAACTTGTGTGCAAAGGGTACAGGTAAAAAAAAAAAATTCATTTTATTTTGGTTGCATTTATGTCTTCCAAAAAGCTCTCACAGTTTTAATGCAGGATTTGTATTGAGCTTTTACAGGCGCACGACGATCCGAGTTCATGCAGATGTGATCTCCATAAATCACATTCATCATTGAAAGCTTGAAGGAGAAAATTACATATGTCGTGACATTTGTCGCTACATAGAAATCTTTTCTGTCATGATATGTTTACCGACACTTCTCCTTCAAAGCCCCATTAGTCATCCATGTTAAAGACCACTAATTCAATGCCTACCTTATCCGTCATGACTTCATACATGTCTACTTTTCTGAGTCGCATACATTTTTTCCTTCTTTTCAGTTCATCTTTTTGCCTCATGAATAAACCATCCATCTCTCTAAGTTGCCTTGTTTTCTTTATCATAAAAATTGTTTGACCATAACATCTTGTATCTATAGTCCTACCAATCATTTTTTACGAACTCGCGTTGACTGATGTGGGATTCCTTAAGACCCACCTTTCAACAAGTCTTGACCCATCAACCTCAACACCTTATCTGGGACAAAGACTAGAGTCATTATTAGTACCTTGAGGCTTGCATGCCTTAATGGCAAGTCTTCTCGCCAATGAAAAATGGGAATACATTAATGTCCCTTGTTTGTTAGATCTTGCAAGTGGCTCGACATCAGCTCATCTATTTGCACTTCGCAAGATGTACTTCGGTACCTTGGCACTCATTGACATTAATGGTGATTTTGCCTTGCATTGGTTAACGACATTCATCAATGGCCGGTAATCCAATCACTTCTTTCCATGTTCGACATCGACACATTTATTCACATGGAAATAATTGTGCCATGATATGGAACAACATGAAGACTATATGATTCAGTAGTAGATTCAACAATATTTTATACTTTGGAACAGATTCAGTAGTAGTAATAAAGGATCCACATTCACAACTTCATCCATCATGTATGCAACCAAGACACATATCACATTCTTGTATTCTTCATTCCATGATTCAGCAACAGGAGCTACACTTTTCTACATATACACAGTTTGTCCACTTAGGTAAGTAAAGGTATGTTCTTTTCTAGCTTTTTATCATATAATTCCTTTAATACTGAAATTATAATTTTTGGAAAATGCTTCACCATGTTCATGTTCATACCTCATATTCACATTTCGTTATATATATCGCATTCATATTCCATTACCACCTTTCATATTTCATATATGTCCTTTACACACATGTCATCCTAACCAACATACTTTTCCAAACAACTACTATTGCAATATGATTCAAACGTTACATGTTTTGAAAATAATGATCGAAGAATCAATGGTTGATTAAATGTTTTCAAATTCTTTTGATGCAACACAAAACAACAAAAGTATTGTTACACAAGAACCAATACTAATCAAATTTTGGTTGTCACACAAGAACCAACCAAAATAATATGTTGCAGTCAAATGTTTTTTAGAAATAATACTTTGCAAAAAGGAACAAAGTTGTCAAAAATAAAATTATGCAAAGTTAAAAAAATCGATATCATCCAAAGTCGATGTAAAAGCAAGACAATGCAAAAAGATTAAATCATGATAAATTGAATCAATGCAATAGATCGCATAAGGACATACAATAACTTAAGTTGGGGGGTATGTTGGTCCGCCAAAATTAACATTCACTTTCACTATTTTTCATCTTTATCCTCATTTTGTCACCTCATTCCATTACATTATCATTACATAAACCTATATTATCATTACTACATGAGTTCACATTTACATTTTCCAAAGTTATTAATTTCATGTATTTATAGTGAATTTATGATTAAAAGTTAGAGAAATAGCATGTATTTGGTTATACCTAAAAGTGGCTTGAGTTTGATGACATGTGTCAATCATTTGGAAGCTTCTAAGGCACCCTTATGTGGCCTCCCAAGATCAAATTCGAATTTCAACTCAAAAGGTGGACCATATTCCAAGGAGAAAGATCATGGAGATCTTGATTTGTCATGGGATTTGTATCTAGTATTTAGGGATAAGTTGAGACAAGTATGGATCTAGTAGATATTTAAGGGATCTACATTTATTGAGTAGATATCCCTAATTCATGTATAAATAAGAGGAGCATCCGACAAAGGAAAAGAGAAAAGTTATCAATTATTCATTAGCATCAGATTTATGGTTGTTCATTCAGCATAAATAATATCATTTTCTCCAAATCATGAGTTATGAGTGTTGTTTGATTCTTAAGGTGTGCTAGTTGTTCATGTGTTCTCATTGAGGAATGGAAGGATCCCCATACCAAGATAACTACACTTTGTTGTAGATTAATGTTCATGGTTGTGAATATACTAGTTTTAATTATGATGTTCATCTTATTTATTTGTTGTAAATACTTGTAGATAATTTCAGTATGAATTCATGTTATGGCCATGTTTTGTTGTGTAAATATTGATCTCCTTTCAATAGCTAGTTTTTATGTGAGAAGGACAACTAGGAACTCCTAAGTTAGGAGCCTCTTCTCCATGAGCTAGACTGAACTGAAACAAGATCTACTTTCTCATATAATTTCCTAGATTACATTTATGTGAAGATTGATTTCTTTTCAGTAGCTAGTTTTTATGTGAGAAGGACAATCAGGTCCTCCCAAGTTATGAGACTCTTATCCATGAGCTAAGAACTAAACTAAAAACAATATTTACTTTCTTTCATTTATATCCTTTCTTTCCTACTTTCTTAGATGTTTGGAAATGTTATTATAGAAAGATTGTAGAAGGACAATCAGGACTCTTGAACAAGAGACTCTTCTCTATCTTCTAAAGTAAAATAATTCCATTGATCAAACATTTGTAATATGCATTTCCATTCTAAACAAACCTCCTATACCTATTTCATCTGAGGTCCCATATATTTTGGTTTGCTTCTAAGTTTACGAAACCGCCGGGTTGACAAATTAAATGACAGGGATTCAGCATACAATTAAATCGCCCAATAGTCACTGGTCTACAACCAAAAGAGTTCTAAAGTACTTGAAGGGAACTCAAGCCTTTGGACAACTACAACAAATTCTTGTGGTTAGATTTCTCTTTAGTTAATTTTTTTGCTTCCACTAATTGTTTTAGTGTATTTTTCTCCACCTTTTTGAAAAAAATAGCACTATTTGTCGGGACGGCACTAATTTTGGCCTTTTTTTTGTCAATTACAGATATTTGGTGCTAATTTCGATGCAATTTTTGCCGACTATTATGCCTAGTTTAACCTCTTCCTTAACTCCCAATGTAGCTTCATGTATAACTTCTTATGTAATATCCTATTTTTCTCCTAGTTATGGTATTGTTTTTAGTGTCCATTTTAGCTTCGTTTTTAGCTTCCTCTGTAACGCCCTATTGTGCTCCTCATTATGACATTGGATATGAATTTTTCCATTACACATGTTGAGGATAGCTTTTGTAATTAATTGGATATGGCTTGATAATCAATCTTTTCACTTTACCATAATAATGTATGATTATATCTTGCAAACATCATTACTTTTACCATTATGGTAATCATCATCGTTTTTAGTGTCATTACCCTTACCATCATTAATTTTACATTATTACCTTTACTGTCATTTTTGGAAATCAGTGCCACTGTGCGAAGTCTTTTCTCATGAGGACTAAAATACATAATTTGGTAAAAAATGAGTAATTGTTGTGTCTCGACATTCTCTCCTTAGCAAACATTTGTGTATGCCAAGGAAAATCTATAACAAGCCTTTAGCAGCACTGAGCAGTAATAGCAGTAATAGCGCTTGGGGCTATGTGTCTTTAATTTCAAAGTAATCATCAAAAACGACTTCACGACATTCATTAGAATTTTCTTCATTCCCATACGATGCATCAAAACAAGAAGGAGTATTGAGCACAATTTCATCAATCTTGGAAAAATGATCAATAGTTGTCTCTCTACCTTGATAAAAACTAATAGGAAATTCATTTATATCAACCTTTCTATTTTCTAGAATAACATTAATGCAAATAGAATATGAATTGATATCGGCAAAAATATTAGGATAAAGAGAGAAATGAGAGTTATAGGCAATGAACCTGAAAATATGTCTATTTGCAAACTCTTATGTCTTTTGTCCATCGCAAATTTCAGATTCTTGATCATTCACTTGGCTGCTTATGCTATCTTGAAGATTGTTGTTTGGATGCCCTAGATTTTGAATTTGATCAACATGATAAAATTCAGAAATTTCTATAGTGAATTGTACATTATTGTAATCTTCAATTTATGCTTGTATTTGTTGATTTTCTGATTCCATTTCATGTTGATTTTCATATTTTAAGTTATTTCTTCAAGTTTGTTGTTGTTGGTATCTTCTTGCAGTTGATTACCAAAGTCTTCCAAGCTTTGTGATTGTGATTCATTAAAATGTAGGAAAGTATCATGATCATCGTTAATGTTGTAAGAAGTGTGCACTAAATGAAGTAATTTATCATACATTGTCAAGGGAACTTCTTCATGATTAGCATGCACCTCCATATCAGAATTTTTTATCATGTTAATAAAAGCTAAAGAAGATTCATCAAAACTTGAAATTTTCTCAAATGGATTTGAATTACAATGAAGGGAAACTATTTTTTTAAACCATCATGTTAATTGAAACTTTGGAGGAAAATCCTCAGATTGAAATTAAAAATAAATTAATTTGAATCTAATGAGAAATCCATCTAAAGACTCGCCTTCAAACCAACGGAGAACTTCGATTTGATCACATACCTTTTCGTAGGCATAATCCTAGAAAACATGTAGGAAAGTTATTATGAATTCGTCCCAAGTGCGAATGGAGGAAAATGGTAGAGATTTACAACTAGTTTTTTTCCATTCCTATCAAAGTGAGAGTAAACATCCTGCACATGACACCTTCATCAATATTAAAAGTTTTACAATTTAAAATAAACTGAAGATTGTGTTCATAAGAAGAGGCATGTTTCTTACCACTGAACTTCGTCTTTGACAAGAGTTTTACTACCTAAATTACAGTTGAAGTAGGTGGAAGTCCAGTAAAGCAACTCCAAAGTGGTCACTTAAAAGGAGCCATTGAAATAAGATAAAACTTTATAAAAAAATATCTAAAGAAACAATATAATGCAGGCCCTCCTTCTAGCGCCAAAAATGTTGATGGTCAAAAATGACCTCATCAACATCAGGGAAGGTCACCAGGTCAGAGTCCCAAATCAGACTCTTATCCATTTGTGTAATGGCTCCAACTGGTTCAATTGGGTCCAGTTACCCACTCTCTCTCCCTATTGGCTTATAGTTTGTCTATTACTTATCAATGAAAAGAGAGAAATAAGATATTCCCTCTTGTTGTGCACATGCAAGCAAACAAATCTTTAATCTTACTTGAGGGCTCAGCTAAGCCACACCTAAATTCTGCCCCTGTGTAAGGGGACTTCTCAAATCTAAATGCAGATATATTCTAATACTCAAAAAAAAAAAAAAGTAATCCTATCTCGAATTGGAAAAGGATAACCCTCTCTCAATTCGAGAACAGATGAACTAAATAACTAGGGGAAGTGGACTATTTGTATGATTGAATTCATTATATAATTATCATCAATTAAAAGAAATAGTTCATTTAATTAATGAAAGAGAAAACAAAACATGAATGTATTTAAACAATAAATAGTTACTGGTCATTACATTCTTATTTCAATGAATTCATATTAATTCTAATTATGTTTTGCTCCTCAGAGATATCTCTTACAGAACTTCAATAGCATAAAACAATTGATATAATAATAATGCTCAATCCGAATATAATACACTATTTATAACATAAACTAAAATCAATTAGAGAAATTCAGGCAACAACGGATTAATTTTCAATCCAAACAAGAGTGTAATGGAATGAAAATTTATTAAATTCATACAAGAATTTCATTAGAAATTTTGCAGTCCATGAGCAACTTCAACTCCTTAGTGAAATTGGGAACAATAGTGCAAAACAACCTTCTTTTTTAGGGCTCAAAATGCTTTGTTCCTCCATAATTCAACTCATAGTACATTATAAAAGTGCAAATGCACAACAAGAAAAATCATAGAATTTTCCCTAAATACCTCGTATCTGAAGTTTTCCTCTCACCTACAACTATAATCTCCTATACAATAGTGCTTTCAAAGCCTCTAGTTGCAGAGAAGGGGAACTCCATCCTCATTCACAAAACTGAAATTTAATAATTACAAGAATCTCCAACAATGGAGAATTATTGAGAATAGTTTTCTAGATCCTGAATTAGAGCTGCAAATTCCCCATTTTTCTCTTTGCTAGTATTTTTCCATTGCTCCCAAATTCCTGAGATTAAACTTCTCCAACTGATCTCCTGCTACAAACTAATCAAAACCAAAACCAAAATAAATTAAATTGCATATTAAAAATCAGAAAAATAAACTCTCATGAAATTGCTAAATTAAAATTAGTTGTAGTAGTTTTCCGAGGCCAATGAAATTTGCCCAAATCAAATTAGGAAAAACCAATTATTGTTGCAAATTCGTCATTTTGTCTTCTGCTAAATTTTTGGGTCATTAAATGTGCTAAACTTATAATTCCCATATTATTCTCCGTATTCTTAGCTTTCCAATGAGCTATTGTGACCTTCATTTGGCCAAATAAACTTGAGATATGTCTCTCCAAAGCCAAGATGTCAAAATTGTTACAATTATACAAAAATACATGTCTTAGTTAGAATTAAGTATTTTTAAGTAAAAGTCTTAATTTTAAATTAAATTAATAATTTTAATTAAATATATAAAAATAATTAAAAATATATATATTTTATAATTACAATTATTAGTTGAATTGAGGCTTCTGTGATCCATATCAAGTTTAAGAGAAGATCTTCGGCGAAAATCACAAGATAAATCATTTGTCGACGCGTTTCGAACCAACCAGTGTGGTTCATCGTCAGGACAAGTTGAAGAAACAGATCCAGCTTAGCATGTTAAATAGTCTGAGCAGAGACTCCAACGGCTAATTTTGACCTACGGACCCAGGTCAAATTACTATTCATTAATTCAATAATATTATTATTTTAATATTAATACAAAAAATATTTTTTTTTTTTAAAGATTAATTAATTTATTAACTAATATATCTATATATATATATATATATATATCTATATATATATATATATATATATATATATATATATATATATATATATATATAAGTTATAATATTAGATTATTAATAAAAGTTAGGATTCAAAACAGGTTAGTTTAAGAAGATAATTCAATTATTTATTTAAATTATTCACTAATTAAGCTTGACCCTGAGGACATCCTGGTCAGCTTTGATGTGGTCTCCCTTTATACCTGCATCCCTATAAAGGAGGCCTTGGAAGTGATCTATCGCCTAACGGATCCCGATACCGCGCATCTGGTGGAGATCTGTCTCACTTCCACTTTCTTCTGTTTCGAGGGTGAGTTCTTTGAACAGACTTGTGGTGTTGCCATGGGCTCCCCCCTTTCCCCTATTGTCGCCAATCTCTTTATGGAAGATTTCGAAGCCAAAGCTCTAGCCTCGGCTCGGCTCCTTCCTAAGCTTTGGAGGAGGTATGTAGATGACACTAATGTCATCTGGTCCCATGGCCACGAGGAGCTGGATCGCTTCTTCAATCACCTCAACTGTCAGTCCTCTGCCATTAAGTTCACCATGGAAAAGGAGGTCAATGGTTGCCTCCCTTTCCTGGATATTCTTATTTCTAAGAATATGGATGGCTCTCTCTCCCACTCAGTATTCCGTAAGAAAACGCATACTGAGCAGTATCTTCATGCCGATTCCCATCATTTCCCTGCTCAAAAGTTGGGTGTTCTTAACACCCTTGCTACTCGTGCCCTAAGGATTTCTGATAATAAGAGCTTTGATAAGGAGAGATCCCATCTCCTTAATGTCTTTGTGGAGAATGGCTACAGTAGGCGCCTAGGTCAAAAGGCTTTCCTTAAAGCCTCTAAAAATGCGATGATTAGTAAAGAACTGAAGGAGCGCCGACTAGGAGTCCATCTTCCCTATGTTCAAGGAACCACAGACAAAATTGCTTGGATCCTTAAGAGGTATGATATCCCCTCTACCTTTAGGCCCCTCAACACCATTCGTAAGTCCCTCCAATCGGTGAAAGATCCTGTTGACCCTATGGACATGAAGGGTGTCTACTTGATCCCTTGTTCCTATGGAACCCCCTATATCGGGGAAACAGGACGCTCCATCCATCAAAGGATAAGCGAACATGCAACTGACCTAAGACATGGGAGAACCAAGTCTTCAGCGTTAGCAGAGCATGTGGAAAAGACCAAGCATCAGGTTTGTATTGAGGAGGCCAAGGTTGTTGCTAAGATTGCGCATTTCCATCATCGTAAATTCAGGGAAGCTATTGAGATTGAAAGAAGGCCTAACAATCTCAATAGAGATGACGGCTGGAAAATCAGTAGCTGTTGGATCCCTGCCCTGTCGTCTTAGTTTTCCGTGTTCCCCCTGGAGCCTTCTTTCCTCCTGGGATTGATCCGTTTTGCTCTATGGTTGCTTTTGGTCTTTTTCCTGTCCCTCCCCTTTTTTGGTCGTTCTCTCTATTTTATTTATTTATTGATTTATATACCCTATATTTACATGTATTTATTATTATTATTATTATTATTTATTTATTTATTTATTTTTATTATTTTATTATTATTTTATTTATTTATTTTTATTTATTTATTTTATTTTATTTTATTTTATTTTATTTTATTTTTATTTATTTTTTATTTTTTATTTATTATTATTATTATTATTATTTTTAAGTTAATTAATTAATTTATTTATTTATTTATTTATTTATTTATTTATTTGTTAATTTATTTGTTAATTAATTAATTAATTAATTTTTTATTTTTTTCAACTGTCTTTTACCTAACTTTTATCTAAATAACCGAAGATTATTACTTTAATATATATATATCTATATATATATATATATATATATATCTATATATATATATATATATAATTATTAATAAATAATTTAAATAAATATTTTTTTTTTCTAACCCTTAAAAGTATTTTATTTATCTATATATCTTACCTAATTTAACTTATTTCCATAAATAATAATAATAATATTAAATTAATAATAATATTTTGACTACTAATATTAATAATATATTAATATCAAGACTATTTTACTAATAAACTCGCAGTGGAAGATAGTCTCGCATATAGTTTCGGTGAAGCTGTTGATGATCTCGCATATAAACACAGTTTCGGTGATCTCTCGCATGAGATAAACAGTCTCTCGCATGATTCGGTGATCTCGCATATAAACACAGTTTCGGTGATCTCTCGCATGATTCGGTGATCTCGCATTCGGTGATCTTGGTATCAGCTTCTCTCGCATGATATAAACGCAGCAGCTCTTAACTCATATAAACTCGCAGCGGAAGATAGTCTCGCATATAGTTTCGGTGAAGCTGTTGATGATCTTGCATATAAACACAGTTTCGGTGATCTCTCGCATGATTCGGTGATCTCGCATATAAACACAGTTTCGGTGATCTCTCGCATGATTCGGTGATCTCGCATTCGGTGATCTTGGTATCAGCTTCTCTCGCATGATATAAACGCAGCAGCTCTTAACTCATATAAACTCGCATATAAACTCGCAGCGGAAGATAGTCTCGCATATAGTTTCGGTGAAGTTGTTGATGATCTCGCATATAAACACAGTTTCGGTGATCTCTCGCATGAGATAAACAGTCTCTCGCATGATTCGGTGATCTCGCATATAAACACAGTTTCGGTGATCTCTCGCATGATTCGGTGATCTCGCATATAAACTCGCAGCGGAAGATATAGTCTCGCATATAAACACAGTTTCGGTGATCTCTCGCATGAGATAAACAGTCTCTCGCATGATTCGGTGATCTCGCATATAAACACAGTTTCGGTGATCTCTCGCATGAGATAAACAGTCTCTCGCAGTGATCTTGGTATCAGCTTCTCTCGCATGATATAAACGCATTCAGTGATCTTGGTTTTAAAGCTCGCATACATAAATCCAAAGCTTGGAGATCTCGGCTCGCACATCAGGTTCGGATATCAGGTGCACACATTCCTTATCTTTTTCTTTTCTAATACATATTTGCTCATATAATTTCAAGTATGAATATTTCACCACAGTTACCAAAGATTACCAAGCGCAGACCTAGCACAGTTACTCTACAAGGCCTCTATGAGTATATAGAGTCTTTAGAGAAACGTAGAGAAGAAAGAGAAGCCAAGTTACAAAAAGAGTTAGAAGCCGTGCTGGAAAACAAATTTGCATCTCTTGAAAACACTATCCAAAAACAAATAGAAAATAAAATAGAACTACTGGAGAATAAAATGGAGGCAATGGAGACTAGATTGCATGTTATAGAAAAACAAAACCAAGATACTAACCAACCATCCCAGCAAGGAGACGTTGATACCTTAGAGGGTCTTAAAATGAATGACATGATTAAAGAATTAGAAGAAAAAGTTAATAGCCGCCTCACCCTAAATAGTGTGGTAGATAAGTTAGATATTAAACCAATTAAAGACGAAATGAAAAAATTAATAGAATTAGACCACGAACGTAACAAAAAGACCTTAAACCTTATAATCTTCGGTTTAAAAGAGGAAGAAGATGAGGATACTTTAGCCTTAGTCCAGACATAATTACATAATAGATTACAAATTGAAACAGTGTGTCTCACAGAAGCAACAAGGTTGGGGAAATTAACCGAGAATAAAGGAAGATTAATCCGCATAAAGGTGAGCTCTACTGATCATAAGCACAACATACTTAGTAAAACCTCAAGTCTAAAAGGAACGGGAATATTCATAAATGAAGATCTCATTCCAGAAGATCAAGCAGAATTAAGAAAAGAGGTTCAAAAGGTAAAAGAAGCTAGAAAGGAAGGAAAATGGGCAATAATCAGAAATAGAAAAGCCTTTATTCGAGACAAAAACCAAAAAGATAGTAATCAATAGCAATTAAACACGCTCCGGATCCTTTCTTGGAACTGTCGGGGCTTCCCATGGAACAAAGGCCCCAAGCTAAGTTGGATTTCAAATGATGTTGATATTATTTTGCTTGTTGAAACTTGGGAGCACGAAGAATCTAAGGTCCCTAACATAGATGGCTTTACGCTATGGTCTACGTGGAACAAGCGATCCTCCCGTAGAGGCATTGGGGGAATAGCTTGTTACATTAAGAAGAATATCTCCCCCTATGTTAGGCTTTATAAAAACGACCCTTACAACCAATTTAGTTGGATAGAGATCAGAGACATTAATAATAAAAAGTCCTACATAGCAATATGTTATTTCCCCCCCATTAATTCTAACTTCTATAAGAAGAAGAATCTAGATAAAACTAACCCTTACAATAGTTTAGAGAACGATATTTCTAGCCTAAGGAATGATGGTAATATCCTTTTAATAGGTGACTTCAATGCCCGAACTTCAAACAACCAAGCTATTATTTTAAGCAATCGTTCCAACCCTAATCCTCTTTGGTTAGACGAAGACCCTACCCTGGCTAGTAGGTACAAAAGGAGCTCTGAAGACCTCGGGGAAAACTTGTTTGGGTCAGAGCTTGTCAAGCTCTGTAGTGCTCAGGATCTCATAATTTGCAACGGTCTAAAAAAGTGGCCCAATTCCAGCAAGATGACCTGCATCCATGGACTTGGTAGTAGCGTGGTAGATTACGTTATTTCCGATCTTCCATTATACAACGAAATGATAAACTTTGACATCTTAAACGACCACGAGCCTGACTCCGATCATAGGCCTTTACTTATAACCCTCAATTTTATCATGCATAGAGTTCCCATAGAAAATAATACTTACAACCAAAAGAGCTTAATATTTGATAAAAATAAAAAGGACCTCTTTCTAAATGAATTAAAAACTAATTTGCCTCCTTTATCTAGTATAGACAACATAGAAGACCTATATCATAATTTTACTACAACCCTCTCATATTCTATTAAAAAGTTCTCAATTGAAGTCTCAAATAATAAAAGAAATAGCAAAATCAATCCTTGGTATGACAAAGATTGTAAAAATGCGAGGAGAGCAATTAAGGAAGCTGTTGATGATTCTCTTAAAATGGACAAGATAAGAATATACAAAGCCCTAATTAAAAGGAAAAAGAGACAGTACATTCGTCAAAGACAGGAGAATCTCTTACACCTCTCTAAGGTAGCTCCTAAGAAATTTTGGAGGCAGATTCTGACTAGGAAGACTAAGGATAATAATAAAATTGCTCTTAACGATTGGAATTCTTATCTTAAAAAGCTTTATGAATCTCCTAATGTCATGGATAATTTGGAAACCCTGCTCACAACGAAAGAAGTCTTCTCTTTAGAAGACATCAAGTTTGGGGTTAATCGCCTCGCGAATGGGAAAGCTAAGGACATTGAAGGTTACCAGGCAGAAATCTTAAAAATTGGAGGCCCTGTCCTCATCCCCCACATCCACAAGCTTTTCAATCAAGCTGTTAAGCAAGGGTTCCCTAAACCTTGGACTGAGAGCCTCATTATCCCTATTTTTAAAAGTGGAGATACAAATAACCCCTCTAATTATCGGACAATTATGATCAGCCCTCTCTTAGCCAAATTATATGGTAGTATTCTGGAAAAAAAGTTAAGCATATGGCTTGAAAGTGAAGGTAAGCGGGCTAAAGGCCAAGCAGGTTTCAGAAGGCATCACTCAACAACGGACCACCTTGTTACGCTAAGGATCATTGCGGAGGAATGTTGTAATGATAAATCCAATTTATTTTGCTGCTTTGTAGACTTTAGAAAGGCTTTCGATACGGTTCCTAGATACAACCTTTGGAATAGGTTAGAAGAGCTAAAGGTTCCTCTTGAGTTAAGAGCTGCTGCTATAAGGCTATACGAGAATGTAATTGCCAAGCTAAAGAACAATGAGGGGTGGTCAAAAGATATTAAGTGTAACATCGGAGTTAAACAAGGTTGCCCCCTCTCCCCTACTCTATTTGGCATTTACATCGATAAGCTCGAAGGTTATTTAGAAGAAGCAGGATGTGGTGGCACAATCTTAGCTGGGATAGTCATTATCCTTCTTCTCTATGCTGACGATATTGTTCTTTTGGCAAGGTGCCCTTCTGATCTTGATAAGCAACTCAAGCTTCTTAAGGATTTCTGCTCTACCATGGGTATGACTGTTAACACAGACAAAACAAAAGTTATGATTATCAAATCCAAGAAGGACACTTGCGCTAATTTTATGTATGACAATAATAGCTTGGAGGAAGTGTATTCTTACAAGTACCTAGGAATTGATATCCATCACAAGCTCAACTGGAACCATAGCATTGAGAAAAGGATCAATGGGGGATGGAAAGCTTATTTTGGTCTTGAAAATAATTGTAAAACTGCAAACCTCGTAATGTGGGATAAAAAGAAGTTCCTCTTTGAAACTTTAGTCACTCCTGTTATCTTATATGGCTGTGAAGTTTGGGGCTGCAGCATCTCCAAAGAATCATGGAGGAAGATTGAGCAAATCCAGAAGCGTTTTATAACTTATAACCTGAAAATTAAAAGTAATACACCCTATCCTATTCTCCTTATAGAAGCAGGTCTTTCTCCTATTAAGAGCCTAGCTATGCTCAGGTTTCTGTTGTACAAGCACAAGCTCAGTAACATAGACAATCATAGACTTCCTAAGCTAGCTTTAAATTCCAGCCAAAACCACCTAAGGCTTAACCGAGGATGGCATAAGGACACAAGGGCCTGGCTAAACTATTGGGAGATCAATGAGAATGATGCTTTGCAAAACATAAATAACATTAAAGATATTGTTACTTCTAAGTTCAAAGAAAAATTGTGGTGTGAGAAAGATTTAGCGTCTAAAAGAAAATTAAGTTATTATAAGAAGGTCATCAACCCCACCCTTGAAGATCAAAAGTATCTCTCTATTCTAACTAGCTCAAAGAAGAAAATTAATATAGCAAAGATTAGAACGAATTCTCATGAGCTCCATAGTGAAACTGGCCGCTGGGCAGTTCCTAAAACGCCATGGATGGAAAGGATCTGCCATATTTGTGAGAATAGGAGCATCGAGGATGAAAACCACTTCCTCTTAGAGTGCCCTGCATACAACCACATTAGATCTCAATTTCACAACCTTTGTTACAATACTGACCTTCCTAGCCTTTTACAATGCCATAATTATAGTGAACTCGGGAGGCTTCTCTCCAAGCTTTTTGAGCATAGGAATAAAATCTTAAATCAAAATAAATAATTTGTCTTTTTAGGTCCGATAGATCATTATTTGGTCTCAGTGGACGTTAACCATCATCATCATCATCATCATAATATTAATAAAAAACTTAAAAAAATAAATAAATAAATAAATAATACTTATATTATTAATATATAATAACAAATAATTTAATTAAATTACTTTTTCTAACTAACCATTTAAATTATTTTATTGATATTTTTAACCTTAATTGTATGATTTTAATTGAAATATATATATATATATTTTTTTTATATTAGCATTAATTAGTGAATAATTTAAATAAATAATTGAATTATCTTCTTAAACTAACCTGTTTTGAATCCTAATTTTTATTAATAATCTAATATTATAACTTATATATATATATTAGTTAATAAATTAATTAATCTTAAAAAAAAAAAAAAAATGTATTAATATTAAAATAATAATATTATTGAATTAATGAATAGTAATTTGACCTGGGTCCGTAGGTCAAAATTAGCCGTTGGTCGATTTAGCCATTGGAGTCTCTGCGCAGACTATTTAACATGCTAAGCTGGATCTGTTTCTTCAACTTGTCTTGACGATGAACCACACTGGTTGGTTCGAAACGCGTCGACAAATGATTTATCTTGTAATTTTCGCCGAAAATCTTCTCTTAAAATACATTTATTAGATTATTTAATTATATACAAATTAAATTAATTAAATTACAAATTAATTATAAAATATATTATAAAAAAAATTATCAATAAATTATTAAGAAAATGGTGAGTGGATTTTTTAAAACTATTTTTAAGAGTCCCGAAATTAATGAGGAGAAGGGAATTTATTATATGTATGAAGTGGGAGGCATAATGGATGAAGGGATCGGAAGATGAGGGATTGCGGAGGTTTGAAAATTTCGGGGGCTATAAGAAAATAAAGTTACGAGAAGTGAAGGGTATGACTCATGAGGTGAGGTGAGGTGAGGTCAGGTGAGATGAGGCTCATGTGGAGTGGGTCTTTCTTTTTAAATAAAAACTACAATCACTATATAGTAAGTCTTAATCATATGAAAAACTATAGTCACTTTTGTTAATGAGTTTTGGGATTTAAGAAGTTTTTTAAAATTAAAATTTGAAATAGAATTTCGAGATTCAAATTTAAATATGATTTTGAAAAAAAAAAATATAAAGTGAAGATATTCAAATTATAATACATCAAACTAATTGATAAGTTACTTCAGTTTATAATTATAAACAAATTTTCTGTTTTCTCAGACTGTTGGTCAATACTATGGTTTTGTCTTATATCTTATACGTAACATAATTATTAAACCAACAACATAACCCTGTGTGAGAAAATTTTTACATTTTTGCAATATGGACCAACAGTATGGTATGAATAAAGGTACTAGGGATTAGCCAAAGTGATGTTAAAATATATGATGATGATGATGATGATGGTGGTGGTTAACGTCCACTGAGACCAAATTGGTCTATCAAACCTATAATTCTCTTAGTTTTTAATTGGCTGGCTCCTCGTCTTTCTTGGCGAGATTGGTGTTGTAGCTTTTTTTTTTTTTCTCTACGGTCTTCCAACTTCCTTTATCTTGCATCTCCTTCATCTCTTCTAGTTCTTCGGACATTGGTGTCCTTTTGAAGATATTCAGAGAAGAAGTTTGGTCTAGGAGATCTGCTTCGCTGTTAAATGAAGATTTATTTTGTGCGGTATTCGAATCCTCATAACTGTTGATGCTTGAGGGGTTGTCGAGTTGGGCGGAGTTGTTTCTTTCTTGCCTGATTTCTTGTGATTAAGAGTTTTCTCTAGAGTATTCTTCTTTGATGACAGTGTAGTGTTCTTTTTGTGCTCCTTCCCACCATGTATATCTATGGTGATTTTTTCTAGCATTTTTCTAGGAGGCTTTTGGGCAATTTTTGGCAATATGGATTTAATCTTATTAGGTACTAGGGATTACCCTAATAAGATTACTCTAATATGGATGCAATCACCACTTTACATATATGGTGTAATAATAGTGTAATCAAAATTATTACACCATTCAACCTCTTGAAATTAGGTATTCCAATTTCCTATGCTTTCATTGAGATACCCAATGATCTGATACTTCATTGTGTGCCACAACAAGCCCATCTTGCTTTCTTGACCACAATTGAGCTGAACAACTTTGAAGAAGCTAGTCATGATGAAAATTAGGTAGTTGTTATGAACGAAGAATTGGATCAAAAAATTATCTGAGATGTTAATAATACATAGCTTATTAATTGTTACCTTATCTGAATTTTTTATGAATCTCAGATCCAAAAAATATTATTTTAATTGTTCTACAATTTCTACTACGGTGTTTCTTTAGGGTCGTTAGCAATAAAAAAATTAATTAAAAATTAATAAAAATCAATATAATTAAAAATTAAAATCAATATCAAAAGAGAAATCCAAAGAAAACAAAAATCTCTCAAAATTGTCGCATATTTAACCAAATATATATATATACAATGTTTTAGCCAAAATTTATGTAGAGGGTCCCCATTATTATTTAAGATAATAAGTTAAAAATGGGGGGTTGTGATTTT
Organism: Pinus tabuliformis; assembly: GCA_031772625.1. Taxonomy (NCBI): domain Eukaryota; kingdom Viridiplantae; phylum Streptophyta; class Pinopsida; order Pinales; family Pinaceae; genus Pinus; species Pinus tabuliformis. The sequence goes on from CM062813.1 coordinate 1,183,796,487, forward strand.
ACCACAACGAGGATTATTTTCATTTGCATGATACATAATGTATGATAACAACTTAGGTCTAAAGACCCTTACTACATCTCCCCCACCCTCAATGCCTTGCCCGTCCCGAGCAAGGATGCATCAACGTCTTTGACCACTACTTGATGTAGAAGTATCCTTACCGTACATTAACCATTCATATCAGTCTGCTCAGCCGCAACAACCACTAGCTGGATAGGAAGATGCACATGTACAAGGTTTACTATGACTGCTTCATATCAAATGGCCACTTCTTGCATATTTCCATTGTTCACATTCTTTGCAGTCTTCTCAACCATATGGACTACTTCACTCAACTAGGAACCATCAGGAAGCTCCTCTCCAATCCAAGGGCGTCCTTTTCGCTCTATCTATAGACAAGTCTAACATGTGACTATCATTCATGTGAGTCTTCCATCAAATATAAAATAAGAGAATCATCCACATACTAACCATCCTGCTTTTTACTTCTGTCACATTCTAAGATCAATTATGCAAATTTATACCATGGGGTTTAATCCATTCATTTTTTTGATGTTGTCATCATTTTGAATATTTAGCACTTTGTGTGTTATATTTATATGATTTTTTATGCTTGACTTCTATTACAAATTCTTCTAATGTGTGTTATATTATTTGTTATGGCATGTGTTATATATTCTGGTGCTGCAAAATTTATTCAATATTTTACTACTAATAATATTTATTATGTAGAGCCTATACTTGATAAATTAGAGGGAGGAAAATAAACAAAAATCTTCGCAATTGTAGACTAGATATCGACCAACATCTACTAGACTTAATTGACGAAATTTTACTCATAATTTTCAATTGCGCTAAAAATCTATCCTGAAAACTCCAAAATCCTTCATGTAATTTCATTTTTGTACACTCCACATATAATTCCTGTTATTTTTGGTAATCTGTACTTTTTGGATGCCTTGGCTAAAAACAACGATCAAATCCACCGATATTCCACTAAAATCATATTCGAGACATTCAATAGTCGATGAATGTGATCAATCCCCATGCTCTTTTGTAAGTATAGTAACCGATGATTGCCAATATTGTAACCAATTTTTCTATACAATAAACAACATATGCAGGTTATTTTGGACAACATCTCTTTCTAGATTCATGATTTTCAGTTGCCCAGTGCATAATCATCAGTGCATAATCATCTTTTCTGGGCCGCATAGTCTGGTATGTATTTTGCTTTCCATCCTATTTCGTCTTATTATGTTTTTGCTGCTTCCACCTGCGTTATTTTCGGCTCATGGTGCTGTTAATTTGGATTTGATAAGTAAATATATCTAACATACAATATTTGTATCTGTTTTGAATATTCATAATATAAATATTCCGCAGAGTCATCATAACCATCATCTTCTTGATCTTCTAGTTTCTTGGTTTTCTTGTTTTGTATCTCAAACAAGTACAGGTTACAACTCCTAAAATAAATAATGATGAATCGTTTCTTATTTCCCAACGTAATGTAAAGGTTCTTTCAAGAAAATTGTTCAATAGTTTATGGATCTTTTGGAGGCTTATCTTTAGCATGTCTCGTTAGATAAAGACTTATTTTTCTGATATAATTTCACTCATAACTTTTTGCAGGTTTCATGCCATCTTCATTTTAACAGTCCCAGACTCGATACCATCTTCCATAAGCCTTCCCATTCACGAGCAATATTATCAAACAATTCGTCAGTTCCAACGAGAAGTCTTATCGAGCAAGTCTTCAGTTCCAACGTAGAAGCATCTGCAAACTTCAAACATCTCTTCAACCAGCATCTTTTACGAGCATCTCTTCTCCTGCAAACTAATATTTTTCATTTTATTTTGTGCAGGTTCATTTATTTTTTCTTATTGCATATTCATCTTCTTTAAGCAGGTCTTCAAATTCAACATTGGAAACGTCCACATACATGTACGGACCCCAAATTGCATTCTTCAAAAAATTAACTTGCAGCTTCTTTAATTCATCCTCTTCGCTTGCAGGTTCGAACCACCTCCATTAGCTACGGTTGTCACCCAGCCAAATGGAGAGGCAACGATGCCATATTGTTGTAAGCAAACAATATACATGAATAAGAACAAGTTAAATTGGGAACAAGAAGAAAAGACACACACATATACGGAAAGAACAATAGATTATCGGGAAGCAATTCCAACCAACATTCTATTAGACTTTGGGTATATTTATACATAGTTGATACAGCTGTAGCAGTTGTATCGACTCACAACCAACCTTCATTCACTTCATCTTACACATTTACCAAGGATTAATGTCATTTACATGATACGTAATGTATGATGACAAACTAGTGGATCATCAGAAAATAGATATCATGGGTTTCCTATACAAGAAGAATAACCAGAATAAGAAATTGTTGAGACAATAGTCCCTAAGCCAACAGTTGAAGAAAGAAGGGTTTCTAAGAAAACCAAGGATGCCTCAAGATAGGTGAAGGTAAATAATAAAAGACTAGAGAAGCCAATTGGTGGTAGGAACCCTAAGAAAAGGGTGTGAGTGGTCATTACACAAGAGACTACTCCAACACCCAAAAAATGTATTGTTACATTTGAACGAGGGGAGCTTGAGAAACAATAGGATAAGAGAAAGCATGAAGATCTTTTAGAGGAAAGTGACTCCATACTTGAAGCCTCTACTGCTACACCATAATTTAAGGAAGAATATGATGAACAACATAAGTAAGGAGAACCAATAGAAAAAATATATATATGAAAGAACAAGAGGTTTCCCCTCTATGAGGTAAGACTCAAATCGACCCCCTTATCCATCAAATTGGAAAAATAAAATGAATATTTAAGAAAACAACTTGTCATGGTTAAGGAAAAATTACAATTTAAGAGGAAAAATGGGTTAGACATGTTATGAGAAGCAGTAGGAATAACATCATCCACTGAAACAAAAATGAAAGTATGTGAAGGGTGTCAACAAATTTTTAAGGAAGTTGGAGTTGTAAAATTAATTATTTTTTCAATAGGAGTTCAAGTGGGAGGACAAAATGAAGAACTTCAAACTACTACTCCACAAGGACCTGTTGACAATGTTGTTGTTACACAAGAACCAGTCGTCGAAGCAGAACAGGGGGAAGAAAAAACAATCTGCTACTCCACAAAAACTTGTTTATGATGCTGCTATTACATAAGAACTAGCATCTAAAATAGAGTAGACTGGAATTAATTCGACTACTGCTAAACAAGAACATATCAACAATGTTGTTATTACACAAGAACCAATAGCTGAGATAGCGCATCAAGAGGAGAAAGGGGATAAAGAAGAGATCTTAGGTCCCTATACTACTAGTGTAGCCCCTTATTTTTATCAGTGCAACCCCCTTATTGTATTTTCGTGCCCATGCAGTCCCCATATTGTTATTATTGTGCCCCTGTTACACAACATTTTTTCACTGTCCCTATACTCCCCGTTCCTAAATCCTAGAGGACCTCTACAGTGACCCTCATGTGTTTTCCTATTATGAAGAACATGTCTTTACATCCCTCTTCATCTGTGGATGATCCAAAATGGATATTGGATAGACTTTTAAGTCTAAAGTGTTCCTCACAGAGGAAAATTAAAGTCCAAGGATGCTCTTGGAAATACTCTCATTGCATAGATTTTCTCATTCTGAATCTACTGCAACTTGAATGGGTTAAAATGGACTTCGGATGAAGAAATTATCGCAAAAATAAGTTTGCCTTTGTCCTTTGAAAAGGAGGCAAATTCTTATATAAATGGGACTTAAGGGAAAATGTGTTTTAAACAAACAAAAAAACCCTTAGAAACCCATCGCATCGCAATAAACAAAGGGAAATAACTTAAAACAGGCGCAAAGGCCTTCGACGGACCCGACGGATTTATAAACCAAACAGGTGAACCTTTTGAATTCCAAAAGGAAGGTCGTAAGCGGTATTTCGGGTGGGCCTCAGGCGGTAAGCGATATAGGATGGGCTCCGCCCGAATCCATACATTGGCCGACACGTGGCATGACAAAGGAGAAAGGAAACCGCTTTTTCGAGCGGTTAATCCCAGTGCAAGTTACGCGCCCGAAACGGACTGTCAGCCATCGGATTAGATGGTGTGGATCAACGGTCAGGATCTGATCGGCGAATTGGCGATTGGCATGACCAAAGGAAAGAACCCCCGGGCCGTTACCAATGTGATATGTCGATTGCGATATAGCGATGGGGCTGATAGCGATCGGTGATATCGGCGATCGGCAATTGGCGAACCCCCGATACAAAGGGCCAACGCACTACGATATGCCGATATGCGACTTGCGATAAAGGGCGGACCCGATGGAGTTTATAAGCATGATTCCATAATATTTGAAATCCGGAAATTCGGATTTTCAATGTATTTCCTGTGTAAATGGGTTTTTGGCCATTTGGCCATGCGACGATGAGATTGCTATATTATGATGGATGGCGGACCTGAAAGAGATTATAAACCCGATTTCATATATTTTGAAATCCGGGAATTTGGGATTTCTGTGTATTCCCATGTATTGAGGTTTTTAGACCTCCCGCCTAAGCGATAGCGATAAGCGATATTTGGACGGACCCGATAGGTTTATAGGGCCGATTCCATAATATTTGAAGTTCGGGCTAAAGGCCCATAATGTGTTTTGCATGTGTTTCCTGTGTATTTCCATTATTTGGCTGACACGGCCAGAGGAAGGCAAACGAACGGGTTTTCCTACCTGCTTGTTCTTTTCTACTTGTAAACGGATTCTTATGAGGAAGCAGTTGGGTTCTCCAATGATGGAGGACTGTAACTGATGCATGATAAAAACACAGAGAGCACAAGTGTTGAACGTAGCTTAAGGTTGCCGAAGGAGCTGGAGGACTGAAAAAGGTCATTGGAAGGTTGTTGAAGAATCGCTTGGAGGTCAAACGAATTACAGAGGCACACAGAGGCCAAGAGAGAGCTCAAAGAAGCTAGAGCCGAAGAGCTAGAGCCAGAGCCAGAGCCGAAAACCAAAGCCAAAGCCAAAGCCAGAAAGCTTGAGAGCTTCAGAGCCAAGGATAAGATGGTGTTCTAAACCCATTGTGTTCTGTGTAAACGAGTGGAGTTGAGCGTGGAGCTTGTAAAATGACTTATGCCATAATCCCAGAGAGCCTAGTCGAGTTGACTAGAGTTCAAGGAGATGTAGCCCAAGAGTTTTGGGTGAAATCCATATTATATTGTTGTTCTGTGTGTTTGTTATATTGTTGCTTATTTGTTGTTCTATTTACTGTTATATGTATTTTATATCAGCATAAGCAAGTGAACTTAAAGCACTTAACAGTTGAAAATAAACACAAGCATACACCTATTTCAAGCATTATTAATTCCGCAGTTGGTTAATATCTTGGGAATATTTAAGCTTTGGAAGTGGGAGAGGTTCTTGTAAGATTGACAAGAAGCCTTTAGTGCCCCATTTTTAGATCAGTAGAACATTTCCCTCTTACATCATTTCCAGAGAATATTCCTTCAAACTCAATTTTTAAGGCCAGTGTTATCCCTCAGTTTCTTCCCTGCGCCGATTTGCAGAGTCTAACACTGAGCCTAGCGCCAATCAGCACTAGTAGTCCATCCATGACCCGCGCCGACCCTCTTTTGGAAAGATTTTAAAAATGGAGTCAAAGCTTCCAGGTCTAGAAGCTTCGTCAACGAAATTTTGGTAAATGGTTAGTCAAGATAGAGACGAGACAGACTGTTTTGGCTCTTTCCCCTATTAAAATGGAACAAAACAAAGGGATAAGGCCTATCCCATCATAAGGGAATCCATGTCCCCTCTCTCAAGCTATATAAACTCCACATTTTCCAACCTCAGCTAGCTAATGAAAGGGCTGGAATAAGCTACAAAATCTTGATAGCCTTAGCCTTCTAGTTTGTGCTTGTGAAGGGAGAATAAGTTTGTAGTTTGTTTGGTTTGGAGCAAAGAGGAAGAAGCCTTTAACTTCCATTGTTTGAGGTGAATCATAAGATGCTAACAGTGGTGCTGGAACCCGGACACGTCAAAGGAAACCTGCAACGCTAAGGCGAAGGTTGTACTTTCATTTTTGTCATAATAATACAACTGATATTTTGTTTCCTATATCAATTGCATATGCTATTTGGTAGATTAAGACTCCTTAGCCACTTAAGTAGGTTGAATCTATTGTATGCTATCATGTGTGCTTTGGTTTCTTGTCTATTTTTTTTAGGTGCTTGATTGACATTAAGGAGCTGATCGTTGGAGCAAAGACACAAGGACTTCATCAAACAAGGATAAGAGATACAAGAGGTAGGATCTAATCCATTCTCAATCTAAGGGAACTTATGTTAGATTGTATTATTTGTGGCTAGACCCTCTCCCTTGGGCTAGAGGGATTGTCTCTATCTGCAGAGAGAATCTTCCTACTCCACAAATCGGCGACCAAACTGGGGAACCATCCCTCTCTTTGGATTGTTTTTCGTTTCATGATTTGTGACGACTTTTCTCATATCCTTCTTTCTCTTTTGTAATCTATACTTTACGTCATCTACTACTTTGATTCTTGAATTTATGGTGACAGGTATGCTTTTGGTTTGTAGAAAATTTTCTTTTTTCTTTGAATCCCTCGATCAGCGTTGTTAATTTTCTAACAGTAGTGTTGACCAGCACGAGTTCCTCTTGAACAGTCACGCCACATCGCCTTATGGTGCTTGTTGCTAGTTAGACAGTCGCATTGATTCCTATAGGTTAAAATCAGGGTTTCTCTCAAATCATTGCCGGTGTGCATTGTCCTCATAGATTTTGTTTCTTGGCTTGTTTTTCATTATTCTCCTTGGCTAGAATGCTTTGTTGGCTTGATTGGTTTGAGATTGCAGTACTTGATTTTTTTATGTTTTGGATGGTTTGTGTCCCTAGGACATCTAGGTCATTGTCCATTCATTTTCTTATCTGCTCATCAAGTCAAGTTGGTGATTTGCTGCTTCATGCATTTCATGTTTTAGTCCTTGCATTATTTTGCTTTATTTTCAATTGAACAAGTCAAAAAGTTTCGTTTGCTATTTTCTTGTTGAACGTCTCTTTTCTGAGCATAGATTACATTGCTCGATTTGTTTCGATTGAATCTTTTCATATTTTGTTTGAAAGGAGTTCTTTTATCATGCTTGGTATATGATTGATGTTTGGTTGTTTGAAAATTTTCATTGTAATGTTTATGTGAAAGATTCATTTTAGCATTCCGTTGAAGAAAATACATCAGATTCATTTTAGAATTCCGTTGAAGAAAATACATCATTCTAGTTTGTTGAATCGATATGTTGCATTGAGTAGCATCATTGAAAGCTAGAATTACATCATCATGAGCATTTGAAATAAAATGAATTTCTTTTACTGTTAAAAGGACTAATTGAAGTGCATTTGATAGGAAGAGTAGGAAGTGGAAAGAATTTCCATTATTTTGTTTTGAAAAGCGAAGTAGTGAAGAGTCATCTTACTTTCAGTTGCTTGTTTGTTGCATTGATTGTTTTTAATCTTCTCTCAATTAGTGTAAGCATTCATTGAATTGAAAGGGTTTTGTCTCATATAGATGCACATAAGATTTTTTCAGGTGACATCATTAGGGCCTAAAAACTGAGACTTAATTTTAAGATAAACTTTTAAAATATATTCAATTAACCTAAGGCGCAAATGAAATTAAACACTCGCATTTAGAGGTCTAGGCTAGAGACGTGTTCCGGCATCTTTAAACCTAGCAGCTGTCGTTCGCTTCGGCATTAGACAACGCTAGTACAAACTTGTGCTCTCTGTACCGTCGCATATATAAAGGGATACCCCACTAGGTTTGCAATCCTTTATCCGCAGGAAGCCAAGTCTGCCGCCTTTTAAACGTGATACACTGAACACAACATTCGGGGAGATTGCCTGCTCATACTTTTCGGTTCGCTAGGAGGTATTTTGTTGTTCACAGTTACCTGGCAATCCCTTTTGCCTAGATTATCGTGAGCAGTCATTTTGGTCATTTTTGACTCTTTAAATTTAAAAGATCGTCGAGCACTTGTCCTTTCAAGCTCGTTCAAACCAAAAGTGACTAGTGGCATCTTTTCCTTTTTCTCAACTCTTAAAACATGAAAAGGCATCAGTCTGTTTCAGCGTCTTAAAATTTTTTTTGCCCACGATCACATCACATTCCTAATAGTTTTATTCTGGACCACATCGTGAGTATACCCTTAATAGATTTTGAAGAAGCCTTGAAATTAATATCTCTTCTCTTTGGTTTGAGACAAAGTCATAGTGGCGAAACCATCAGGTTTTCCTCGTTCCTCTTCCTCTCCTCCATTTGGAAGGTCATTTAGAGAAGCTTTCCCTAAACTTCCATAGTCACTTGAGGATCAAGGTGTTAAACTAGGGATTGTTCTGAGTATTCAACCTTTATCGTCTCGTCCGCCTCCATCAGACACTGGGTCACCTTACGAATTTGGCCCAGAATCCCCCTGATAATCTTATCCATACTCCTGAGAGTCTGCAATGTCATGAAACCAGCTCACAAAATGATAGAAAATATAGATGAACGCCTTAGAAATAAGCCTCTTCGAGGGGGCAACCTCCTTTACATTACACAAATGAACAATTCTTGGATGATACAAATGACAAGACCTCCTTTCTATATATAGGAGTCTAAGGGATCATAATATAATCAGAGCGAACATAACAATAATAATGTAAGGGCACAATAATAACAATAGTGGGCTTTTATGGGGCACAATAATAACAATATGGGGACTACATGGGTACAAAAATATAATAAGGGGGTTGTACTAATAACAATAAGGGGTTACACTAGTAGTATAGGGGCCTAACATGCCCCTCTCCTTCAAAAAGTGTTGTCCTCAACGCTTGAGTAGTTCTTGATGCTTTTGTATAAAATTATTGTCCTCCCATGTGGAATCTTCAGTGGGTAAGTTCTTCCACTTGATGAGATACTCTGAAATTGATCGATTTCGTAGCTGTTGGGTTCTTTTTTCTGTGACTGCTCCAAGTTCCAATATGATTTTTCCTTCCTCTTCACGTTTTGGCAATATAGTTTGAATTAGGATATTCTGTAACTTTTGAATGAGTGGCCATAGTTCTTTGTACTTCTTCCATTCATTCCTTGCTTCATTTATCCAATCTGGTTGGATAATAGAAATAACAAAAAACAATGCTTCCACACCCTCATCCTTTCTTGAGAGTGCATCTACAACAAAAAATTTCTTCCCTTTTCTGTAGATGATGTCAAAGTCATAACCCAACATATTTGTGACCCATTTTTTCTGTTCTTTTAAAGATAATATTTGTTCTAAAAAGTATTTAAGACTATAATGATCCCTTTTTACCTTGAAGTGTCTTGCCATTAGGTAAGGTCGCCATTTCTTAAGTGCATGTAGTATTGCCAACATTTCCTTCTCATAAATAGCTTGCTTGAGATGTAGCCGTAAAAATACCCAATCACCTACATCAAAACATTTTTCACTGCAATGTTGATCTACCTGTTGTTTCATTCAATTTTGAACCAAAGTGGCGTTATCCTTTAAAAGTTGGAGAACTTGTTGTTGATGATCGATGTGATCTTTCACTGCTTGAACCTTTTTCTTCTTGATATGTCCTTCTATCTTGAGGGTTTGAGGAGAGGTAATTTCTTCCAATGCTTTACAAGATATGGTCGAATTCATTTCTTGATGCTCGATGTGATCTTTCACTTCTTGAACATTTTTATTCTTGATATGTCCTTCTATCTTAATAGTTTGAGGAGTGGTAATTCTAGACAATGCATTATAAGATATGGTTGGATTCATTTCTTCTTTCTTGATGTGATCTTTCACTTCTTGAGCCTTTTTCTTCTTGACATGTCCTTTTATCTTGAGAGTTTGAGGAGTGGTAATTCTTGCCAATGCTTTACAAGATATGGTCAGATTCATTTCTTCTTTCTTTGGGGTTGGGTCCTGGCGTATATCCTCTTCTTTTGATGTTTCTTGATCATTTTCTTCCTCCTCTTCATATTCTATGTAAAATAATTTCTTCTCAGCACATTTATGACCTTTAGTGCATTTTCTATCACAATTGTAACAAAGCCCTTTTTCTCTTTTTTCTTCCAATTGTTATGGTGTAAACCTTGTAGGTTGTGGAAGGCTAGGAGAAGAAACACTTCGATAATTATAGTTGTGAGTGGTGTGATTCCTTGTTTCCATAATTTCTCTTTCAATTTTTCTTGCCCACCTAAATGCCTTCTCCAATGAATTAGGCTCCCAAAGACGAACCTCATGTTGAATGTTATCCTTTAAAGTACCTATGAAGACATCAATCCTTTGCTTCTCTGGAATATCATTTACCCTTATATTCAATTTTTGAAAGTCCTCAATGTGCTCTGCTATTGACCACTTTTGTTTGAGATTTATCAATTGGCTAAAGAAGGTGTTTCTCTTTGTATCCTCATAATGTGCTATCATTTCCTCCATGAAAATTGACCACGTAACAAGTGGTTTATGAGAACAAAGCCCTTTATACCATAAAAATTGATCCGGTTCTAAATATGAAGATGCAATACATACATTTTGTAACAATTGCACCTCATGTAGATCAAAATATTGCTCCATCTGTAGTATCCAATTTACCGGATCCTTGCCATCAAACTTCCTCATATCGCCTTTTCTTGATTTTAGGAGCTCGATCTTGAAACGACTATAACTCTGTAATTTTGGCTCTTCTAGTATTGAAATTGTGACCTATAGTAGCCCTCTGCGTCCTCTTTCCAATACCACTAGTCTGATCAAAATTGCATTCTCCAAGAAAGAGTTACGCACAATCTCCCAAGATGACTTGATTATATACCTTTTGAGAAGAGCGAACTTGTATGAAGTGCCATGTGTCACTGTTTTGACCTCTGGATCTGAACACTATACACAAGAAACTATAGTCCGTCCTCTTTCTGTAACTTCTTACGAAATTTCAATTTGATGCTCAGAGAGACAGTTATGATGATTTTCCCAAGGTGACCTATTTGGAATGTAATTCGGGGGTTTGCAAAAACCCTAACTTCCTTAGACTATATCTCCAAAACTATAGCAAGACAGGATCTGAAATTCGGAGCCGAGTTTCAAACCGATTGTTTCTCAAATGGGTTTTTGGGCTAGCTTTTGAAACTTCATAGCAAAACCGTTATAGTGAAAATCCCACAATGACCTATTTTAGTTGAAATTCTGGATCTTGCAGAAACCCTAACTTCCACAGATCATATCTCCAAAAATATAGTGATACAAGCTCTGAAATTTGGACTCGAGGTTCAGCGCGAGTTCGTCTCAAATGGGTTTTTTTCGCTTCTGAAACGTCATAGAAAACAAGTTATAGTGAAAATGCCACGATGACCTATTTGGAGCAACGAAACCCTGGAATCCAAAGCTCTGATACCAAATGTTATGAAACCAGCTCACAAAAAGATAGAAAAGATAGATGAACGCCTTAGAAATAAGCTTCTTTGAGGGGAAAACCTCCTTTCCATTACACAAATGAACAATTCTTGGATGACACAAATGACAAGACATCCTTTCTATATATAGGAGTCTAAGGGGTCATAATATAATCAGAGCCGACATAACAATAATAATGCAAGGGCACAATAATAACAATAGTGGGCTTCTATGGGGCACAATAATAACAATATGGGGACTACATGGGAACAAAAATATAATAAGGGGTTTGTACTAATAACAATAAGGGGTTACACTAGTAGTATAGGGGCCTAACACGCAGACTCTTGATAGTCTACAAAGATTGGTTGCTTATCCATCAGACCCTTTTGTGGTATCTCCTCAGCATCCTTACAGTCCATACGATCAGCCTGGTGTTCTGTTGGAGTTGTCTACTTGTTCATCTTCCGCTCGTCGTCGGTTGTTTTCTGTGGAGTCAGAAGGCGAAATCCCAGTCTCCTCTTCGATTCAGTCAGAAGTTTCTTCTACTCACACACCTCACGTGGGTGATGAGCAGGGATACGAGTTCCCTCCGGAAGGTTTCCCGTTTACTGGAAGAGTCTCGTCCCTCTCTTATCTTGAGTTTAGTGAGCCCATATTGTTGCATGGTTATACCTCTCTAGCTCAGTTGGTTTCAGGCACTCCTAGTGCCTCGTCGTTATATCAAAACCTTATCTGTTCTTCCGACCTATGCCTACCTCAGGTCCATTCGTTTAGAACAAGACCTCTCGAGCGATTGTACAAACTGTAGTCTCTTCAGTTCTGGTTCAACCTACCATTCCGTCTCAACCTGTTTCATTGTTTCGAACGACTCTCTCGGTCCAACCGACTATCTCAAGTTAGGTCTCGGTAAGTCCTTCTACCCCTCCAGTGAGTGGACAGGTTGTGCGACCACCTAGGGGCAAGATCCGAATATCTCTCTTTTGTCAGGCCAAACCAATGTGAGTGGATAACAAACTCACATGGTTGGAATGAATCAACCTTTTTACGACGCTATTCCTAACCCTGTTGATCCATCCGGGTCAGGTAACATCCAATACCAGCAGCCATATATGGCTCAGGTTCCATTCCAACCAGATTATGTTCCATATAGTTTGCAAATCTTGGGAAATCCACCTTACATTCCTCAAGCTCAGCCTTATGTTCAACCTGGCTAGTCCACTGTGCCTGGTGGATCTGGCTAGATTCAATTCAGGAACTATCCAGCTACCCTTGCAGCAAAAACGAAAACCTTCATAGCAGCAAGGGCAAGCATACCAGCAGCTAGTGTTCTTTTTGTGCTCCTTCCCACCATGTAGATCTGTGGTGATTTTTTCTAGCATTTTTCTGGGAGGCTTTTGGACAATTTTTGGCAATATGGATTTAATCTTATTAGGTACTAGGGATTACCCTAATAAGATTACTCTAATATGGATGCAATCACCACTTTACATATATGGTGTAATAATAGTGTAATCAAAATTATTACACCATTCAACCTCTTGAAATTAGGTATCCCAATTTCCTATGCTTTCATTGAGATCCCCAATGATCTGATACTTCATTGTGTGCCACAACAAGCCCATCTTTCTTTCTTGACCATAATTGAGCTGAACAACTTTGAAGAAGCTAGTCATGATGAAAATTAGGTAGTTGTTATGAATGAAGAATTGGATCAAAAAATTATCCGAGATGTTAATAATACATAGCTTATTAATTGTTACCTTATCTGAAAGTTAGAAATAATTAATTCCTACATGTCTATGGTTGTAATTCTCCATTTGAGGAGTTTTGTTCCTACATAATAGGAATTAGCTAGAATATAGTTTCTCCTAGTTTAGTGTGTGGTTGAGAGAATCTCTCAACCACACTACTGTACGTCTAAGATAGAATTCCTATCTTGAGACTATTGCTTGTATAAATATGTGTGTAATTTCCTCATTCATAATATAGAATATATTGTTGTGTGCTATTTTATCTTGGTATCAGAGCTGAAGTGAGAGAGTAAAGAGCTGTGAGTCGACCTCTTTGGTGTCATGTAGAGACCGAGCGCCATGGAGTTGACGCAGATTGCAGAGAGTTTGTGTGGCCATTGTCGTTGACCAAATCTTTCCTGGAGAGAAATGTGCAGTCATGGACTTTTATGGTGCGGTCCAACAAAATTAACAGGGCTTTCATCATTATTCAACCATGGTTAAGCGTTGAATTCGTGGAGCTCCAGAGTTGGAGTGAGAGAGTAAAGAGCCATGAGTCGACCTCTTTGGTGTCATGTAGAGACCGAGCGCAGTAGAAGCACAGTCTCTACATGACACCAAAGAGGTCGACTCACGGCTCTTTACTCTCTCACTCCAGCTCTGGAGCTCCACGAATTCAACAACACGTCCGAGTATTCCGCACGGATCTTCTACATTTGCATAGCTTCAAGGGCTCAATCAATGAAACAACACCTGATTTGTTCTGCGGTTTCTTTTGATGGATCTGCGATTTCTTTTAGGTAAGAGTTGTGTGGGAATTTGATCCCCAAATCGCATCTGATCTCGGGTACAGATCTGTGTATCCAGTTGTGGAGACTGTTGTTCTATGTTGTGTGAGTAGCACATGTCCTAACCTATTGATAATCTGAGAGACCATGCATCTGAGCCAGCGAGGTGTGTGCTTAGTGATGAGGCTTCTGTGACTGCGAAGAATCGATGGAGTCTGCCTATGAAACCTGCCACAGTGTTAATGTTGATTAAAGACCCGTGGAAGCATCTTCTTTGCGTCCATTAACGCCATTGAGGATTTTTTTTTTATCTTCTGGTTTAAGTTTTTCTTTTCAGAAAAATGTCGCACGCAGAGTCTTCTCCGGAGGACAGTGTGTATATGGCCAAGATCGTGAACAGGAAGAGCGCTATGAGGCCAATCTCCCTGCCGAATTATGGGGGGAAGCTACCTAGGAGCTTCAAGCCGGAGGCCTGTGATGTTTCTACCTTAAAGGTCACTGATTCTTCACTTTCTGTAACCCCTGGGCTCTTCTGTAGTGATGAGTTTCTCATGGAGTTGATGCAGATTGCAGAGAGTTTGTGTGTCCATTGTCGTTGACCAGATCTTTCCTGGAGAGAAATGTGCAGACATGGACTTTTATGGTGCGGTCCAACATCATTAACAGGGCTTTCATCATTATTCAACCATGGTTAAACATTGAATTCGTGGAGCTCCAGAGCTGGAGTGAGAGAGTAAAGAGCCGTGAGTCGACCTCTTTGGTGTCATGTAGAGACCGAGCGCAGTTAAGCGCGGTCTCTACATGACACCAAAGAGGTCGACTCACGGCTCTTTACTCTCTCACTCCAGCTCTGGAGCTCCATGAATTCAACAACACGTCCAAGTATTCCGCACGGATCTTCTACCTTTGCATAGCTTCAAAGGCTCAATCAATGAAACAACACCTGATTTGTTTGACAAATCAACTCACTCCACCACTGGAGTAGATTAACTCACTCACTCGATAGCAGATTCACACAGTAGTTAAATGCACCTCCTCCTTCACGGCGAAGCACTCCAGCAAAGAGGGTGTCGACCTTGAATCCACCAGAACCCGGCAGATCGACCTTGATGCGACCTCCTCCAGGCATACGAGATACAACGCCTCCACGGTCAACACAACGAGCTCAACTTGACGACCAACACTAAGTTGAATAATTCGATATATATATCGCTCTTGAGATGCTTGGTCAAGCAAAGGCTAGTTTGCAGTTTGTCAGACAGGAGATGAAGCGGTGCCACGGTGGATCGACCCTCCGTCAAGATGCAGCGGATCGGCCCTCCAACAGATCCGCCCTACAACAACCACCTACTGTAACGATCCAATGCAGGTAGCGTTCACCAAAAAACAAGTTGTGTTCACTGAGTGGCGAGAGCAGAAAATGCTCACAAAGACTTAGAAAATTACTAGATGGACAAACTAAAAAAAATAAACAAAATATCCTCTTTTATTTCCCTTGCACAGTTGAGCGTAGAAAAAAGGCGAAATCGGTGTAGATTGATGATCTCTTGCAGCAGATCTGGAGTTTTCTGTAGCTCTCTGGTAGCAGATTTCCGACGGTGTGATCCGTATGTAGAAGTTATTGGGATTTTCTGCGCAGAATTCGAATTCTAATTCTGCTGCCTCCTATGCAGATGACTTGAAAAGCTTCCAAGGATGCCAAGATAGGCAAGAAAATGAGTGAGCTCTATTTACTCATCTCTAGTGAAGATGATGCATAAGCTGCTACCACGGAAGAGGTGGTCACTCCACTCAGATCGGTTCATATTTATGCATTAAAGCATTGACAAATTATGCTCATGTGTGGAGACTGAATCGAGATCCAGATCTGCTACGTTGGTGTTGGAGCAATCTGCGGTTCTTTTGAGGGATCTGCGATTTCTTTTAGGTAAGAGTTGTGTGGGAATTTGATCCCCAAATCGCATCTGATCTCGGGTACAGATTTGTGTATCCAGTTGTGGAGACTGTTGTTCTCTGTTGTGTGAGTAGCACACGTCCTAACCTATTGATAATCTGAGAGACCATGCACCTGAGCCAGCGGGGTGTGTGCTTAGTGATGAGGCTTCTGTGACTACGAAGAATCGATGGAGTCTGCCTATGAAACCTGCCACGGTGTTAATGTTGATTAAAGACCCGTGGAAGCATCTTCTCTGCATCCATTGACGCCATTGAGGATTTTCTTTTTATCTTCTGGTTTAAGTTTTTCTTTTCGGAAAAATGTCACACGTAGAGTCTTCTCCGGAGGACAGTGTGTATGTGGCCAAGATCGTGAACAGGAAGAGCACTATGAGGCCAACTTCCCTGGCGAATTATGGGGGAAAGCTACCTGGGAGCTTCAAGCCGAAGGCCCGTGATGTTTGTACCTTAAAGGTCACCGATTCTTCACTTTCTGTAACCCCTGGGCTCTTCTGTAGTGATGAGTTTCTCATGGAGTTGACGCAGATTGCAGAGAGCTTGTGTGGCCATTGTCGTTGACCAGATCTTTCCTGAAGAGAAATGTGCAGTCATGGACTTTTATGGTGCGGTCCAACATCATTAACAGGGCTTTCATCATTATTCAACCATGGTTAAGCGTTGAATTCATGGAGCTCCAGAGCTGGAGTGAGAGAGTAAAGAGCCATGAGTCGATCTCTTGGGTATCATGTAGAGACCGAGGGCAGTAGAAGCGCGGTGGTGTTGCGTCGTAGAAGAGCCAACCATCCTACTTTGTTGGAGCCAGAGGTTCTTCTGGATGGAGACCATTCCATTGACAGAACCCTTGAAGTGGCAGAGAAAGTCTGGGCGGAGGATTACTTTTACTTGGAAATGTGCTATGGAGGCCATCAGTTTGAAATGAGCGCTGGTTAGCATGGTGATGGAAGAGCCATAACAGTTGGGTTCGAGTTTCTTTGGTAATATTCTGCCACTGCAATAGTAAAATGTGGTATTTATAAATGTTTTGGAATCATAAGCATTGAGCTTAGCTAACTCAATGGAGTGGTTTTGTTAGAATTAGCTACTCTAACAAATCATGCAGGTAAATCCAAGACAATTAAATCAGAAAGATGATGCAAATGTACTATGTGGTGGGTAATAAGGTTGAATTGCACCAAATATTAATTTTGTGCAACAGTGACACTAAAGGAGCAACGACAACGTTTATGGTGGACAACAAAGTAGATGTTTGTTTGAGTTAGTGTGGTTTGTGGAATAGACTCCCTAACATGTTATAAGCAAGTCCAGTTGTTGTAATAGTCATTGTATGTACCCAAAAAATCCAAAATGTGGAATGAAATGTAAGATTTTTAAAGGCATCTGAAAGTTCGTGGTGATCTTAAAACCACTTTGTAATGGTTTATGGTCAGCCTGAAACCACCTCTTGTCACTGTAAAGTGAGGGTTGGTGGTGAGCCAAAAACCATCTATAGAGTCTTTGTGGCTGAAGTGCTTTTGTGACCAGCTTGCCTTTGTGGCAGAATCGCCTCTATGGCTTGAGGTGCCTTTGTGGCCGCGTATACACGAGAGCTTTGTGCTCAATTGAGCAGGTGGACTGCAGAACACCTGGCTTGGACTCAGATGATTTTTTAATTTTTTGAGTAGAAGGGGATTGGCACGCTTTTCTCGCTGACAGTCACGCCAGGATGTGCAACTGGCGCGTCTGTTAGGCCATTAATCGCGCTGGTGCGGACTTTTACGGAAAAATCATGCCAAGAGTTTCCTATTTCATATGGGCGCGGGTTTTTCGCTCGGGATTGCGCCAATTCACCTTCAAGGGGATCCGCGGGAATCCTCATCTTCGTTTGACGATTAGCGAGAGGAGGTAGATCGGAGAAGTTGTGAATCTGTCCGAAGGAGGCAGATTGTGTTTTGGAGGTTCTGTACATGCAATTCGCCTGATGGTAGTGGATTTGACTATCATGACAAGTATTCATTAAGGGGGGGAGTTAGAAATAATTAATTCCTACTTGTCTATGGTTGTAATTCTCCATTTGAGGAGTTTTGTTCCTACATAATAGGAATTAGCTAGAATATAGTTTCTCCTAGTTTAGTGTGTGGTTGAGAGCATCTCTCAACCACACTACTGTACGTCTAAGATAGAATTCCTATCATGAGACTATTGCTTGTATAAATATGTGTGTAATTTCCTCATTCATAATATAGAATATATTGTTGTGTGCTATTTTATCTCTGAATTTTTTATGAATCTCATATCCAAAAAATATTATTTTAATTGTTCTACAATTTCTACTGCGGTGTTTCTTTAGGGTCGTTAGCAATAAAAAAAATTAATAAAAATCAATATAATTAAAAATTAAAATCAATATCAAAAGAGAAATCCAAAGAAAACAAAAATCTCACAAAATTGTCACATACTTAACCAAAAATATATATGTTAACAATGTTTTAGCCAAAATTTATGTAGAGGATCCCCATTATTATTATAAGATAATAAGTTAAAAATAGGGGGTTGTGATTTTACCACAACGAGGATTATTTTCATTTGCATGATACATAATGTATGATAACAACTTAGGTCTAAAGACCCTTACTACATCTCCCCCACCCTCAATGCCTTGCCCGTCCCGAGCAAGGATGCATCAACGTCTTTGACCACTACTTGATGTAGAAGTATCCTTACTGTACATTAACCATTCATATCGGTCTGCTCAGCCGCAACAACCACTAGCTGGATAGGAAGATGCACATGTACAAGGTTTATTGTGACTGCTTCATATCAAATGGCCACTTCTTGCATATTTCCATTGTTCACATTCTTTGCAGTCTTCTCAACCATATGGACTACTTCACTCAACTAGGAACCATCGGGAAGCTCCTCTCCAATCCGAGGGCGTCCTTTTCGCTCTCTCTATAGACAAGTCTAACATGTGACTATCATTCATGTGAGTCTTCCATCAAATATAAAATAAGCGAATCATCCACATACCAACCATCCTGCTTTTTACTTCTGTCACATTCGAAGATCAATTATGCAAATTTATACCATGGGGTTTAATCCATTCATTCTTTTGATGTTGTCATCATTTTGAATGTTTAGCACTTTGTGTGTTATACTTATATGATTTTTTATTCTTGACTTCTATTACAAATTCTTCTAATGCGTGTTATATTATTTGTTATGGCATGTGTTATATATTCTGGTGCTGCAAAATTTATTCAATATTTTGCTACTAATATTTATTATGTAGAGCCTATACTTGATAAATTACATGGAGGAAAATAAATAAAAAATCTTCGCAATTGTCGACTAAATATCGACCAACATCTACTAAACTTAATTGACGAAATTTTACTCATAATTTTCAATTGCGCTAAAAATCTATCCTAAAAACTCCAAAATCCTTCATGTAATTTCATTTTTGTACACTCCATATATAATTCCTGTTATTTTTTGTAATCTGTACTTTTTGGATGCCTTGGCTAAAAACAATGATCAAATCCACCGATATTCCACTAAAATCATATTCGAGACATTCAATAGTCGATGAATGTGATCAATTCCCATGGTCTTTTGTAAGTATAGTAATTGATGATTGTCAATATTGGAACTGATAAAAATAGCTAAAACAACACAATTACTGAAACTCAATCATATATTATGCACAAATGGTGTATGTGCAAAGACACTCACACACAGATTTACATTCAGATTACTCTATTAAATAGAGTTTCTGAGATCCAACTTATTCCCAAATTAGATAGAGAGGTTGAGAGAATTTCTCAACCATCACAAACCAACTTCTTAAATATGGAATGTAAGCATTAACTCCAACATCCCCCCTTAATGATTACATTACATGAAAATAACAAAATAATCAAGCTTATCAGTAGATGCTCCGTCAAGTTGCCTCATAACCCTCGAAAAGGTGTAGTTGGCAAGTTGGATTCCCGAGTTCCCTTCCTCAACTCCCGAATCAAGGACCTCCCGAAGTCAATTACTGGACAGCATCCCAATCTGTCGCATAACCTCATTAGGAAACCACTTCCATGTCTACCACTAATGAGGGATCCTTCCCTAGATCCGCAACTGCCATACTATCTGGACAACCATCCATATTGAGCCTTACTGCTACTTGATCTTTAAGTACTGGCATCAGACACATAGTTGAACTGCTGATTATTTTTAAAAGAGTTTAATAGGTTCACTCTCTTCATTAAATTCATCATCGGAATTCAATTGGTATTCAACTGTGGTTATAGTTGTTGATTCTTTCCCTTTTAACACATCACTAGCACGACTTCTGCAATTCCACACTATATGCCCAGTTTTCTTGCAATAGTAGCATTCAATGTCACCTTTGTTTGCATTTTTCTTTCTCATCCTTGACTTTGTCCACAAGGCATTTTCTACATGAGATTTCTCTTCGGAATCCTCTGGTTTCAGTCGCTTTTCTTCCCCCAGAAGTGCTGCAATTGTCTCTTGCAATGTTTGTGTAGATATTTGACTCAAAGTGAAAACAACATTACTATAACTTGAAGGAAGACTATTTAATAATACAGCATTAGCATCTTCATCCTCCACCTTAGTCCCAGCTTCACTTAATTGTCTTAAAAGAGACATTAAATTATTTATATGACTGGACATACGTGTCTCCTCATTCATTTTCAGACTAAATAATTGCAGCTTTAGGGAAAATTTTGCATTTGTAGATTTTACACCAAACAATTGAGCCAAATGTTCCCATATTTCCTTTGATGTTTTAGTAAGATCTACATGATGTAATTGTGAATCAGAAAGAGCAAGTCCAATAATAGACTTAGCTTTGTCATCTCTATTTTTCCATTCAAATAACTCTTTGGCATCTGTAGGTGCTGCTTCTGAACCATTCACTATTCCCCACAAATTTTTATTCATTAATTGCAGTTGTATTTTTACTTTCCACGAGGGAAAATTCAAACCATTGAATTTGTCTAACACCATAAACTCCATGATAAAAGATAATACCTTTTCTAGTCAAGATGTTGGAGGCCAAAAACAGCACCGCTCAGGAAGAACAGAGAAACGCCCAGTTTCAAACGCTCAGGAGATCGCTCAGGAAATCGCTGCTCAGGCTGATATTGGAATCGGAGGCAGAACAGAGAAACGCCCAGTTTCAAACGCCACAGACGGAATTAAGAATTTGTTTTGGCCGTGTAGCTAAGATAGGAGGAGTGCAGCACAGCCACGCGATTACTGTAGGTCCGCTTTTACACGTTCCTCGCAATTTCTTTGCGCCCAATTGTTTCTCCTTCGATTCCTGAATGTCGTACCTTCATAGCGATTCCCATCTCATCCGATACGAGCTTGCAGTTGGTGTACTGGTCGGCATGAAGCGGAAACCTCAACAGCGGAACGCCATTGCAGAGACCTTGCAAGATCGAATTCCAGTCACAGGGCGTGAAGAACCCACCGACGGAACGATGCGATAGCAATGCCAAATGATGATGGCGGGACCAGTTAGAAGCGACGACACCCTTATCTTCGATCTGATCAAGAAAACCAGCTGGCAAAATCTCGGATAACGACGCATCAGAATTGACAGTCCCAGTGATAAAAATAGCTCTGATTAACATCCAGATGCACCTCCTCACAACACAGGTTCAGATCTAGCTCTGATACCATGATAAAAATAGCTAAAACAACACAATTACTGAAACTCAATCATATATTATGCACAAATGGTGTATGTGCAAAGGCACTCACACACAGATTTACATTCAGATTACTCTATTAAATAGAGTTTCTGAGATCCAACTTATTCCCAAATTAGATAGAGAGGTTCAAAAAATTTCTCAACCATCACAAACCAACTTCTTAAATATGGAATGTAAGCATTAACTCCAACAGGAACCAACTTTTTTATACAATAAACAACATATCCATAATACATTGAGACTTTTATCAAAGAAATTTTCTTGAAAGTCGAAGTAGAATATTGAGTAGTTTAATATTTCAATCCCATGTTTCATTATGATCGAACAATGTTAAATTAGAATAGCCAACATTCCATAGGTCTTCCAATCGACTAAGTCGACCAAGTCAAAGAGTTTGACTATTACAAGTGCCTGCGAAGATTAAACAACATGTCGACTTGATAAAGTAGTCGGATTTGTTCTTTGCAATGTTTACAATCACGATTAAAGTGAGCATATATTGAATATTCAATGATGAGCAGAAAATTATGGTTCACATCCTTGTGAATTCGAGATGCATAATTTTGATTCCGTTATCAAATTGCGGATAATACACCGAAGCATCCTCCGCAGAGTCATCACAACCATCATCTTCTTGATCTTCTACTTTCTTGGTTTTCTTGTTTTGTATCTCAAACAAGTACAGGTTACAACTCCTAAAATAAATAAATAATGTTGAATCATTTCTTATTTCCCAAGGTTCTTTCAAGAAAATTGTTCAATAGTTTATGGATCTTTTGGAGGCTTATCTTTAGCAGTGTCTCGTTAGATAAGACTTATTTTTCTGATATAATTTCACTCATAACTTTTTGCAGGTTTCATGCCATCTTCATTTTAACAGTCCCAGACTCGATACCATCTTCCATAAGCCTTCCCATTCACGAGCAATATTATCAAACAATTCTTCAGTTCCAACGAGAAGTCTTATCGAGCAAGTCTTCAGTTCCAACGTAGAAGCATCTGCAAACTTAAAACATCTCTTCAACCAGCATCTTTTACGAGCATCCCTTCTCCTGCAAACTAATATTTTTCATTTTATTTTGTGCAGGCTCATTTATTTTTTCTTACTGCATATTCATCTTCTTTAAGCAGGTCTTCAAATTCAACATTGGAAACGTCCACGTACATGTACGGACCCCACATTTCATCCTTCAAAAAAAATTAACTTGCAGCTTCTTTAATTCATCCTCTTCGCTTGCAAGTTCGAACCACCTCCATTAGCTACGGTTGTCACCCAGCCAAATGGAGAGGCAACGATGCCATATTGTTGTAAGCAAACAATATACATGAATAAGAACAAGTTAAAATGGGAACAACCAGAAAAGACACACATATACAGAAAGAACAACAGATTATCTCGAAGAAATTCCAACCAACATTCTATTAGACTTTGGGTATATTTATACATAGTTGATATAGCTGTAGCGATTGTATCGACTCACAATCAACCTTCATTCACTTCATCTTACACATTTACCAAGGATTAATGTCATTTACATGATACATAATGTATGATGACAAACTAGTGGATCATCAGAAAATAGATATGATGGGTTTCCTATACAAGAAGAATAACCAGAATAAGAAAATGTTGAGACAATGGTACCTAAGCCAACAGTTGAAGAAAGAAAGGTTTCTAAGAAAACCAAGGATGCCTCAAGATAGGTGAAGGTAAAGAATAAAAGACTAGAGAAGCCAATTGGTGGAAGGAACCCCATGAAAAGGGTGTGAGTGGTCATTACACAAGAGACTACTCCAACACCCAAAAAATGTATTGTTACATTTGAACAAGGGGAGCTTGAGAAACAATAGGATAAGAGAAAGCACGAAGATCTTTTAGAGGAAGGTGACTCCATGCCTGAGCTGCTACACCATAATTTAAGGAAGAATCTGATGAACAAAATAAGTAAGGAGAACCAATAGAAAAAAAATATATGAAAGAACAAGAGGTTTCCCCTCTATGAGGTAAGACTGAGATCGACCCCCTTGTCCATCAAATTGAAAAAATAAAATGAATATTTAAGAAAACAACTTGTCATGGTTAAGGAAAAATTACAATTTAAGAAGAAAAATGGGTTAGACATGTTATTAGAAGCAGTAGGAATAACATCATCCACTGAAACAAACATGAAAGTATGTGAGGGGTGTCAACAAATTTTTAAGGAAGTTGGAGTTGTAAAATTAATTATTTTTTCAATAGGAGTTCAAGTGGGAGGACAAAATGAAGAACTTCAAACTACTACTCTACAAGGACCTGTTGACAATGTTGTTGTTACACAAGAACCAGTCGTCGAAGCAGAACAGGGGGAAGAAAAAACAATCTGTTACTCCACAAAAACTTGTTTATGATGCTGCTATTACATAAGAACTAGCATCTAAAATAGAGTAGACTGGAATTAATTCGACTACTGCTAAACAAGAACATATCAACAATGTTGTTGTTACACAAGAACCAATAGCTGAGATAGCGCATCAAGAGGAGAAAGGGGATAAAGAAGAGATGTTAGGTCCCTATAATACTAATGTAGCCCCTTATTTTTATCAATGCAACCCCCTTATTGTATTTTTGTGCCCATGCAGTCCCCATATTGTTATTATTGTGCCCCTGTTACACAACATTTTTTCACTGTCCCTATACTCCCCGTTTCTAAATCCTAGAGGACCTCTATAGTGACCCTCATGTGTTTTCCTATTATGAAGAACATGTCTTTACATCCCTCTTCATCTGTAGATGATCCAAAATGGATATTGGATAGACTTCTAACTCTAAAGTGTTCCTCACATAGGAAAATGAAAGTCCAAGGATGCTCTTGGAAATACTCTCATTGCATAGATCTTCTCATTTTGAATCTACTGCAACTTGAATGGACTAAAATGGACTTAAGATAAAGAAGTTATCACAAAAAGAAGTTTGCCTTTGTCCTTTGAAAAGGAGGCAAATTCTTATATAAATGGGACTTAAGGGAAAATGTGTTTTAAACAAACAAACAAAAAACCCTTAGAAACACATCGCATCACATTCTTCATCACATCGCAATAAACAAAGGGAAATGACTTAAAACAGGCGCAAAGGCCTTCGGTGGACCCGATGGATTTATAAACCAAACAGGTGAACCTTTTGAATTCCGAAAGGAAGGTCGTAAGCAGTATTTCGGGCGGGCCTCAGGCGGTAAGCGGTATAGGACGGGCTCCGCTTGAATCCATACATTGGCCAACGCGTGGCACAACGAAGGAGAGAGGAAACCGCTTTTTCGAGCAGTTAATCCCAGTGCAAGTTGTGCGCCCGAAACGGACTGTCAGCCATTGGATTAGAGGGTGCAGATCAATGGTCAGGATCTGATCGGCGGATTGGCGATTGGCATGACCAAAGGAAAGAACCCCCGGGTCGTTACCAATGCGATATGTCGATTGTGATATAGCGATGGGGCCGATAGCGATCGGCGATATCGGCGATCGACAATTGGCGAACCCCCGATACAAAGGGCCAACGCACTGCGATATGCCGATATGCGACTTGCGATAAAGGGCGGACCCGATGGAGTTTATAAGCGCGATTCCATAATATTTGAAATCCAGAAATTCGGATTTTCAATGTATTTCCCATGTAAATGGGTTTTTGGCCATTTGGCCATGCGACGATGCGATTGCGATATTATGATGGATGGCGGACCCGAAAGGGATTATAGACCCGATTTCATAGATTTTGAAATCCAGGAATTTGGGATTTCTGTGTATTCCCGTGTATTGAGGTTTTTAGACCTCCCGCCTAAGCGATAGCGATAAGCGATATTTGGACGGACCCGATAGGTTTATAGGGCCGATTCCATAATATTTGAAGTCTAGGCTAAAGGCCCATGATGTGTTTTGCGTGCATTTCCTGTGTATTTCCATTATTTGGCTGACACGGCTAGAGGAAGGCAAACGACCGGGTTTTCCTGCCCGCCTGTTCTTTTCCATTTGTAAACGGATTCTTGTGAGGAAACAGTCAGGTTCTTCAATGATGGAGGACTGTAACCGATGCATGATAAAAACACAGAGAGCACAAGTGCTGAAGGTAGCTGAAGGTTGCCGAAGGAGCTAGAGGACTGAAAAAGGTTGTTGAAGAATCGCTTGGAGGTCAAGCGAATTACAGAGGCACCCAGAGGCCGAGAGAGAGCTCAGAGAAGCCAGAGCCTAAGAGCCAGAGCCAGAGCCGAGAGCCAGAACGAGAGCCAAAGCCAGAAAGCCTGAGAGCTTCAGAGCAAGGGATAAGATGGTGTTATAAACCCATTGTGTCCTGTGTAAACCAATGGAGTTGAGCGTGGAGCTTGTAAAAGGACTTATACCATAATCCTAGAGAGCCTAGTCGAGTTGACTAGACCTCAAGGAGATGTAGCCCAAGAGTTTTGGGTGAAATCCATATTATATTGTTGTTTTGTGTGTTTGTTATATTGTTGCTTATTTGTTGTTCTATTTACTATTATATGTATTTTTATATCAGCTTAAGCAAGTGAACTTAAAGCACTTAACAGTTAAAAATAAACACAAGCATACACCTATTTCAAGCATTATTAATTCCGCAGTTGGTTAATCATAATATCTTGGGAATATTTAAGCTTTGGAAGTGGGAGAGGTTCTTGTAAGATTGACAACAAAGTCTTTAGTGCCCCATTTTTAGATCAGTAGAACATTTCCCTCTTACATCATTTCCAGAGAATATTCCTTCAAACTCAGTTTTCAAGGCCAGTGTTATCCCTCAATTTCTTCCCTGCGCCGATTTGCAGAGTCTAACACTGAGCCTAGCGCCGATCAGCACTGGTAGTCCATCCATGACCCATGCCGACCCTCTTTTGGAAAGCTTTTAAAAATGGAGTCAAAGCTTCCAGGTCTAGAAGCTTCGTCAATGAAATTTTGGTAAATGGTTAGACGCAATAGAGACGAGACAGACTTTTTGGGCTCTTTTCCCCTATTAAAATGGAACAAAACAAAGGGATAAGGCCTATCCCATCAAAAGGGGATCCATGTCCCCTCTCTCAAGCTATATAAACTCCTCCTTTTCCAACCTCAGCTAGCTAATGAAAGGGCTAGAATAAGCTACAAAATCTTGATAGCCTTAGCCTTCTAGTTTGTGCTTGTGAAGGGAGAATAAGTTTGTAGTTTGTTTGGTTTGGAACAAAGAGGAAGAAGCCTTTAACTTCCATTGTTTGAGGTGAATGATAAGATGCTAACAGTGGTGCTGGAACCCGGGCACGTCAAAGGAAACCTGCAACGCTAAGGCGAAGGTTGTACTTTCATTTTTGTCATAATAATACAACTGATATTTTGTTTCCTATATCAATTGCATATGCTATTTGGTAGATTAAGACTCCTTAGCCTCTTAAGTAGGTTGAATCTATTGTATGCTATCATGTGTGCTTTGGTTTCTTGTCTATTTTTTTCAAGTGCTTGATTGACATTAAGGAGCTAATTGCTGGAGCAAAGACACAAGGACTTCATCAAACAAGGATAAGAGATACAAGAGGTAGGATCTAATCCATTCTCAATCTAAGGAAACTTATGTTAGATTGTCTTATTTGTGGCTAGACCCTCTCCCTTGGGCTAGAGGGATTGTCTCTGTCCACAGAGAGAATCTTCCTACTCCACAAATCGATGACCATACTGGGGAACCATCCCTCTCTTTGGATTGTTTTTCATTTCATGATTTGTGACGACTTTTCTCATATCCTTCTTTCTCTTTTGTAATCTATACTTTACGTCATCTACTACTTTGATTCTTGAATTTATAGTGACAGGTTTGGTTTTAGTTTGTAGAAAAAAATCTTTTTTCTTTGAATCCCTCGATCAGCGTTGTTAATTTTCTAACAGTAGCGTCGACCAGCACGAGTTCCTCTTGAACAATCACGCCACAACCCCTTATGGTGCTTGTTGCTAGTTAGACAGTCGCATTGATTCCTATAAGTTAAAATCAAGGTTTCTCTCAAATCATTGCCGGTGTGTCTTGTCCTCATAAATTCTGTTTCTTCGCTTGTTTTTCATTATTCTCCTTGGCTAGAATGCTTTGTTGGCTTGATTGGTTTGAGATTGCATTACTTGATTTTTTTTATGTTTTGGATGGTTTGTGTCCCTAGGACATCTAGGTCATTGTCCATTCATTTTCTTATCTACTCATCAAGTCAAGTTGGTGATTTACTGCTTCATGCATTTCATGTTTTAGTCCTTGCATCTATTTTGCTTTATTTTCAATTGAACAAGTCAAAAAGTTTCGTTTGCTATTCTCTTGTTGAACGTCTATTTTCTGAGCATAGATTACATTGCTCTGTTTGTTTCGATTGAATCTTTTCATATTTGGTGGAGTTCTTTTATCGTGCTTGTTATATGATTGATGTTTGGTTGTTTGAAAATTTTCATTGTAATGTTTATGTGAAAGATTCATTTTAGCATTCCGTTGAAGAAAATACATCATTCTAGTTTGTTGAATCGATATGTTGCATTGAGTAGCATCATTAAAAGCTAGAATTACATCATCATGAGCATTTGAAATAAAATGAATTTCTTTTATTGTTAAAAGGACTAGTTGAAGTGCATCTGATAGGAAGAGTAGGAAGTGGAAAGAATTTCCATTATTTTTTTTTGAAAAGCGAAGTAGTGAAGAGTCATCTTACTTTCAGTTGCTTGATTATTGCATTGATTGTTTTTTATCTTCTCTCAATTAGTGTAAGCATTCATCGAATTGAAAGGGTTTTGTCTCATATAGATGCACATAAGATTTTTTCAGGTGACATCGTTAGGGCCTAAAAACTGAGACTTAATTTTAAGATAAACTTTTAAAATATATTCAATTAACCTAAGGTGCAAATGAAATTAAACGCTCGCATTTAGAGGTCTAGGCTAGAGACGTGTTCTGGCGTCTTTAAACCTAGTAGTTGTCGTTCACTTCAGCATTAGACAACGCTAGTACAGACTTGTGCTCCTCGTATCATCGCGTATATAAAGGGATACCCTATTAGGTTTGCAATCCTTTATCCATAGGAAGCCAAGTCTGCCACCTTTTAAACGTGATACACCAAACACAACATTCGGGGAGATTGCCTGCTCATACTATTCGGTTCGCTAGGAGGTATTCTGCAGTTCACGGTTACCTGGTAATCCCTTTTGCCTAGATTATCCTAAGTAGTCATTTTGATCATTTTTGACTCTTTAAATTTAAAAGATCGTTGATCACTTGTCCTTTCAAGCTCGTTGAAACCGAAAGTGACTAGGGTCATCTTTTCCTTTTTCTCAACTCTTAAAACATAAAAAGGCATCAGTCTGTTTCAGCGTCTTAAATTTTTTTTTGCCCACGATCACATCACATTCCTGATAGATTTATTCTGGACCACATCGTGAGTATACCCTTAATATATTTTGAAGAAGCCTTGAAATTAATATCTCTTCTCTCTTGTTTGAGACAAAGTCATCGTGGCGAAACCATCAGGTTTTCCTTGTTCCTCTTCCTCTCCTCCATCTGGAAGGTCATCTAGAGAAGCTTTCCCTGAACTTCCGCAGTCGCTTGAGGTTCAAGGTGTTGAACTAGGGATTGTTCTAAGTATTCAACCTTTATCGTCTCGTTCGCCTCCATCAGATACTGGGTCACCTTATGAATTTGGCCCGGAATCCCCTGATAATCCTATCCATACTCCTGAGAGTCCGCAGTGTTATGAAACCAGCTCACAAAAAGATAGAAAAGATAGATGAATGCCTTAGAAATAAGCCTCTTCGAGGGGGAAACCTCCTTTACATTACACAAATGAACAATCCTTGGATGATACAAATGACAAGACCTATATATAGGAGTCTAAGGGGTCATAATATAATCAGAGCCGACATAACAATAACAATGTAAGGGCACAATAATAACAATAGTGGGCTTCTATGGGGCACAATAATAACAATATGGGGACTACATGGGTACAAAAATATAATAAGGGGGTTGTACTAATAACAATAAGGGGTTACACTAGTAGTATAGGGACCTAACATGCCCCTCTCCTTCAAAACGTGTTGTCCTCAACACTTGAGTAGTTCTTGATGCTTTTGTATAAAATTATTGTCCTCCAATGTGAAATCTTCAGCGGGTAAGTTCTTCCACTTGATGAGATACTATGAAATTGATCGATTTCGTAGCTGTTGGGTTCTTTTTTCTATGACTGCTCCAGGTTCCAATATGATTTTTCCTTCCTCTTCACATTTTGGCAATATTGTTTGAATTAGGATATTTTGTAACTTTTGAATGAGTGGCCAAAGTTCTTTGTCCTTCTTCCATTCATCCCTTGCTTTATTTATCCAATCTGGTTGGATAATAGAAATAACACAAAACAATGCTTCCACATCCTCATCCTTTCTTGAGAGTGCATCTACAACAAAAATTTTCTTCCCTTTTCTATAGATGATGTCAAAGTCATAACCCAACATATTTGTGACCCATTTTTTCTGTTCTTCTAAAGATAATATTTGTTCTAAAAAGTATTTAAGACTATCATGATCCATTTTTACCTTGAAGTGTCTTCTCATTGGGTAAGGTCGCCATTTCTTAAGTGCATGTAGTATTGCCAACATTTCCTTCTCATAAATAGCTTGCTTGAGATGTAGCCGTAAAAATACCCAATCACCTACATCAAAACATTTTTCATTGCAATGTTGATCTACCTGTTGTTTCATTCGATTCTGCACCAAAGTGGCGTTATCCTTTAAAAGTTGGAGAACTTGTTGTTGATGCTCGATGTGATCTTTCACTGCTTGAACCTTTTTCTTCTTGATATGTACTTCTATCTTGAGAGTTTAAGGAGTGGTAATTTATTCCAATGCTTTACAAGATATGGTCGAATTCAGTTCTTGATGCTCGATGTGATCTTTCACTTCTTGAACATTTTTATTCTTGATATATCTTTCTATCTTAATAGTTTGAGGAGTGGTAATTCTAGACAATGCATTATAAGATATGGTTGGATTCATTTCTTCTTTCTTGATGTGATCTTTCACTTCTTGAGCCTTTTTCTTCTTGATATGTCCTTCTATCTTGAGAGTTTGAGGAGTGGTAATTCTTGCCAATGCTTTACAAGATATGGTCGGATTCATTTCTTCTTTCTCTGGGGTTGGGTCCTGGTGTATATCCTCTTCTTTTGATATTTCTTGATCATTTTCTTCCTCCTCTTCATACTCTATGTAAAATAATTTCTTCTCAGCACACTTATGACCTTTAGTGCATTTGCTATCACAATTGTAACAAAGCCCTTTTTCTCTTTTTTCTTCCAATTGTTATGGTGTAAACCTTGTAGGTTGTGGAAGGCTAGGAGAAGAAACACTTCCATAATTATAGTCGTGAGTGGTGGGATTCCTTGTTTCCATAATTTTGCTTTCAATTTTTCTTGCCCACTTGAATGCCTTCTCCAATGAATCAGGCTCCCAAAGACGAACCTCATGTTGAATGTTATCCTTTAAAGTACCTATGAAGACATCAATCCTTTACTTCTTTGGAATATCATTTACCCTTATATTCAATTTTTGAAAGTCCTCAATGTGCTCTGCCATTGAACACTTTTGTTTGAGATTTATCAATTGGCTAAAGAAGGTGTTTCTCTTTGTATCATCATAATGTGCTATCATTTCCTCCATGAAATTTGACCACGTAACAAGCGGTTTACGAGAACAAAGCCCTTTATACCATAAAAATTGATCCGGTTCTCAATATGAAGATGCAATACGTTCCTTTTGTAACAGTTGCACCTCATGTAGATCAAAATATTGCTCCATCTGTAGTATCCAGTTTATCGGATCCTTGCCATCAAACTTCCTTATATCGCCTTTTCTTGATTTTAGGAGCTTGATCTTGAAACGACTATAACTTTGTAATTTCGGCTCTTCCAATACTGAAATTGTGACTTGCAGTAGGCCTCTGTGCCCTCTTTCCAATGCCACCAGTCTGATCAAAATTGGATTCTCCAAGAAAGAGTTACGCACAATCTCCCAATATGACCTGATTATATACCTTTTCAGAAGAGCGAACTTGTATGAAGTGCCATGTGTCACTGCTTTGACCTTTGGATCTAAACACTATATACAAGAAACTATAGTCCATCCTCTTTCTGTAACTTCTTACGAAATTTCAATCTGATGCTCAGAGAGACAGGTATGATGATTTTCCCAAGGTGACCTATGTGGAATGTAATTCGGGGGTTTGCAAAAACCCTAACTTCCTTAGACTATATCTCTGAAACTATAGCGAGACAGGATCTGAAATTTGGAGCCGAGTTTCAAACCGATTGTTTCTCAAATGGTTTTTTGGGCTAGCTTTTGAAACTTCATAGCAAAACCATTATAGAGAAAATCCCACGATGACCTATTTTAGTTGAAATTCTAGATCTTGCCGAAACCCTAACTTCCACAGATCATATCTCCGAAAATATAGTGATACAAGCTCTGAAATTTGGACCTGAGGTTCAGCTCCAGTTCGTCTCAAATGGGTTTTTTTTCACTTCTGAAACGTCACAGAAAACAAGTTATAGCGAAAATGCCACGATGACCTATTTGGAGCAACGAAACCCTGGAATCCAAAGCTCTGATACCAAATGTTATGAAACCAGCTCACAAAAAGATAGAAAAGATAGATGAACGCCTTAGAAATAAGCCTCTTCAAGGGGGCAACCTCCTTTACATTACACAAATGAACAATTATTGGATGATACAAATGACAAGACCTCCTTTCTATATATAGGAGTCTAAGGGGTTATAATGTAATCAGAGCCGACATAACAATAATATTGCAAGGGCACAATAATAACAATAGTGGGCTTCTATGGGGCACAATAATAACAATATGGGGACTACATGGGTACAAAAATATAATAAGGGGGTCGTACTAATAACAATAAGGGGTTACACTAGTAGTATAGGGGCCTAACACGCAGACTCTTGATAGTCCGCAAAGACTGGTTGCTTATCCATCAGACCCTTTTGTGGTATCTCCTTAGCATCCTTACAATCCATACGATCAGCCTGGTGTTCTGTTGGAGTTGTCTGCTTGTTCATCTTCCGCTCATCTTCGGTTGTTTTCTGTGGAGTCAGAAGGCGAAATCCCAGTATCCTCTTCGAGTCAACTGGAAGTTTCTTCTACTCACACACCTCACGTGGATGATGAGCAAGGATACGAGTTCCCTACGAAAGGTTTCCCTTTTACGAGAAGAGTCTCATCCCTCTCTTATCTTGAGTTTAGTGAGCCCATATTACTGCATGGTTATACCTCTCTAGCTCAGTTGGTTTCGAGCACTCCTAGTGCCTCGTCGTTATATCAGAACCTCATCTGGTCTTCTGACGCTATGCCTACCTCAGGTCCATTCATTTAGAACATGACCTCTCGACCGATTGTACAAACTGTAGTCACTTCAGTTCTGGTTCAACCTACCATTCTGTCTCAACCTGTTTCATCGTTTCAACCGACTCTCTCAGTCCAACCGATTGTCTCAAGTCAGGTCTCGGTAAGTTCTTCTACCCCTCCAGTGAGTGGACAGACTGTGCCACCACCTAGGGGCAAGATCTGAATATCTCTCTTTTTTCAGGCCAAACCAATGTGAGTGGATCACAAACTCACATGGTTGGAATGAATCAACCTTTTTACAACGCTACTCCTAACCCTGTTGATCCATCCGGGTCAGGCAAAGTCCAATACCAGCAGCCATATATGGCACAGGTTCCATTCCAACCAGATTATGTTCCATATGGTTTGCAAGCCTTGGGAAATCCACCTTACATTCCTCAAGCTCGGCCTTATGTTCAGCCTGGCCAGTCCACTGTGCCTGGTGGATATGGCTAGATTCAATTCAGGAACTATCCAGCTACCCTTGTAGCAACAACGAAAACCTTCACAGCAGCAAGGGCAAGCATTGCAGTAGTAAGGACAAATGGTACAATAGGCAAGGGAAACCTTTGCAACAGTCGCAGCAACCTTTGTAGCCGCAGACACATTTTGTTCCGCAGTCCTCCCAACCATTGTCCTCGCAAGGCTAGCCTTCACAGCAGCAGGGGAAACCTTTGTAGCCACAAGGTCAACCTTTGCAGCAACAAAGCCAACCTTTGCAACATCGACAAGGTCAGCCTTTGCAGTAGCAAAGCCAACCTTTGCAACAACAGGCTGTATATGCATATCAGTAAGGTCAGCCCATTCAAGGCCAAGGTCAACCTTTGCAAGGTCAAGGTCAACCCCTGCAGTAGCAGGTTCAAAATCCTTATGTCTAGGGTCAACAGTTTCAAAATCCTTACGTCCAAGGTCAACAGGCTCAACAGCCTTTTAACCCATATTCCTATCAACGACCTATGGCAGGACAGTATCAAATCTACCCAGGACCGAATCCTCCCTACGGGCAAGGTAACCTTCAGTG
The DNA here is from genome assembly GCA_031772625.1 of Pinus tabuliformis. NCBI lineage: Eukaryota > Viridiplantae > Streptophyta > Pinopsida > Pinales > Pinaceae > Pinus > Pinus tabuliformis. The sequence continues at coordinate 1,183,830,549 of CM062813.1, forward strand.
GGGGAAAAATTAGATTCCATATGGACAAAATCCTCCACTGTGGGGGCAACATCCTTACCAATAAGGATGGGTTCCACAGTTTGGGCCTACTCAAAGGCCCCACATTCCTTTTAATATGCAATTGTCGTTCTTGGCCACGTTGGAACTGTCGGATGTTTCTAGGCTCACCAATGATCCTATCCTTCATTCGCCTTATTTGCCTCCAATTAGAATGAAAGTTCTGAGTGATTGCCCCAAATTTGAGGGAAAAGGGATCCACAAGCCCACACAATGACATATCACCTCTGGTTCTCCTCCAATTCATACGTCGATGATTCTATCCATCTCCGTCCTTTTCAAAGAACTCCCACAAGGGCTGCAGTAAAATGGTACATCGAACTGCCTCGAGGTACCTACAATGACTTCAACACTCTCATTATGGCTTTCCTCACTCATTTCTAGCTTCCAGTTCGCTATGAAACTGGCACTTATCTGCTTACGTCACTTAAGTAAGACATCGCGACCCATATCTCCGATCACATCCATGAATGGAGACGTCAGTGTCGCCTGATCAAGTTTGAAATTTCTGATTAGTTGCTGATAAAATGGTTCACAAAATCATTCATCGGCCCAATTTCTAGGGACATAGCTATGGGTGGGTGTGTAACTGAGGAGAAGTCATCGCTCATGCCCAATATTTAGACCTAGTCTACTCGCAATCTGGCACATTATATGATATGTTACCTAATGGTCCAAGACCATCATCCGATCTGACAGCATAGAAGTCCCCGGCTACACCACCTATTGATGGAGTGATTGGTTCTGTGTCTCAGATTCTCGCAAAATATTCGTCAAAGTAGAAATCGGTCTCAAACACTAGTTCCAATGATCCCTCTAGAAATTCATCTGGTCCTGGTAAGACCTCTGAGGTTCATTCTGTCCAGTCTACCGTAGCATAGAAAACCTCTAAGGGTAAAAAGAAGGGCAAAGGCAAGGCCAAATCCGATGCTCTGAAACAGGGCCCTCCTAAGTCTTCTGTCGGCGATGCTTCTCAAAGAAAGTCGAAGTATCCATGCCTCATCTATGAGGAGGATCATTACACTAAAGATTGTCCCCAATGATCAGAAGTTAGTCGCTTGTTGAAAGGGACCCCGATTGTCTTAAAAGAACCCTTTCCATCCCAGCAGACCCAAATGGTAGACCAGTCTCAGTCTTCCGCTTCTACAGGTTCCCAAGTGTTTATGATGAATACGCCTATAAATGTGGCTACCAGATCTAAATATTATCAAACCTCGACGACAGGGAAAGAGAATGAAAGTACCCATTCCTCCTCTATCTCGTCTACCTCCGGTCCTCTCCATATAGAGCGACCTAATCTTGATTCCGCTATTCGACCACCCTCTCAAGGTGTGCTGTGAAAGTCCTCATATAATCCAAACGCTCGAGCCACTCAGCATTACAACATTGTTGAGGATTTAGCTCAAGCGCCATCGGCTATGTCTGCCCTCGAGGTCCTTCAAAGTTGTCCCTCTCAGCGGAAAGCATTACTATCAGCCATTGGAGGTGTTGATCCATCTGATTCCAATCTCATTTTCTTTGATTTGGAAAACCATGTTCCGCGCTTACCCCATCAGATTTCCTTTCTCATTCAGGTGATAATTAATGAGAAGACGATTCACAGGACCGTCATTGATGAAGGTGCTTCTGCCTGCATCAGATAGCACCTGTATCATCTCTGTGTCTTGTTGGAAGGAAATCGATTCTCCTACCCTGAACCAATCACCTAACATGTTGGAAGCCTCTGATGGATGTGACTCTCGATCATTCGGTGTCCTTCCTAATCTTTTCATTTCCTTGGAAGGTAAGACAGTTAATGTCTAAGTAGAAATTGTTGATGCAAATCTTAACTATAATCTTCTACTCGGTAGAATTGGACCCATGCTATGCATTGTGTAGCCTCCTCTCTTTTCCGCATGCTTTGTTTTCCTCATCAAGGGAAAATCGTCATGGTCGACCGATTGTATTTCTTTGCCTCTTACTCCTCAAATGGCAATGTTCCTTATGTGAAGCATACCGGTGCTCCATATGTGTTAAAATTGGCAACCAGGTAAAAACTTCATGTGGGTCATCTTATTCATGGATGATAATATTTTTATTAGATTCCTCTCGTCGAGAGGTGTAGGATTGATATAAATATCATCCGATTCCGATAAGTATTCATGGAGATATGAATTTATTTTGATTATGGAAATATTATCAAGCCGACCTACAACTCATGTAGGCTCAGAAGCCCAACAGTCGCATCTATTCACCCACCAACGTTGTGTATAAATATAAGAGGAATTTTCCTCATTTGGACTCACTCATCTCATCACATCTCTCTCTCTCTCTACTACGCAGAAATGAGTCTCTTCTCTAATGCGCTGAAATGGGTCTCTCTCTCACACATGTGAAGCCGGAAGCTGTTGAATTTGAAGCTGCAACTGCAGAACTAAAGATTGACTTGCGTGGCCTAGAAGATCTCCTCTTTGGAACTGCGTTGTAGGTTCATCTGAACCTCCTCTAAAAGCCGCAACTTTTGGTGGTGGGATGAAGTCAATCCGACGAACGGTTTGCAAGATATCGACTGCCCTAGTTTGAAGCCGGAAACTGCTGAAACTGAAGCTGCAACTGCAGAAGTAAAGATTGACTTGCGTGGCCTAGAAGATCTCCTCATCTGAACTGCGTTGTAGGTTCATCTGAACCTCCTCTGGAAGCCGAAACAGTTGGTGGTGGAATGAAGTCAATCCGACGGTCGGTTTGTGAGATATGGTCTTCCCTAGTTTGATAATGAAGCCGCTAATGCTGATGCTACTGATCTAAGGTTTGCTACTGCTGATATGAATCAGATTTATTGTACTATTTCTCTCTGCTGAATTATTGAAGATAAAAGAAGATTTGATCAAAGGGTTTCCCCACACATTGTGGGGTTTGTCCCTGGCTAGCCGCCACATCTTGTGTCTCTTGTCTTGGCTTGTTTTCTGTCGATCGTTTAATGTTCTATCTGCACTTTACTTTATGTACATGTGATTGCTAATCGGTGGAATATAATAAGAAAAAGAAGTAAATTGTTATAAGCATAGAACATACCATAACTTAACAATATGAAAGTGTGGGGGTTGTACTTTTCAAATATCCCGCCTTAATGGGTATTTTTTCCCTCCCACCTCCGCATGTTGCCTCAGTCAACATGATCTCGGTTAAGTCCGATCCTTGGTTCATTCCCCCTCCTGATCAAGTTGCTTCATGGGGTGATGTCATGTTGTTAAGCCCCGCCGAGATTAATTATGTGGAGATTGTTTCGGCTTCGACCTCGGTATCTACTGATCACACTGATTTGGGTACATCTCTTGATGTGTATTCTCAATCTCCTTGGCTTGGTTCTTCGGATTCTTCCGATCCCTTAATCGAGACATTTCCTACTGACGAAAGTATCATGGAAATTATGTCTCTTGAGGAAGCACCTTGGAATGATACTCATCATCGTTCCTCATTCTTACCTGGCCCGAAAGTCATGTCTACCTGTCTTGAGGAGTTCTCTTCTCATTTCCTGACCCAACCACTTCAGACGCCTATCATGACCCATGAAGTCTGGTTGGAAGGGAACATGGGTAATATTACCCAAACGATGCCTATTGACATTTCTGTTAAACCTGGTATCGTTGAAAACGTTCATATTGGGGTAACTTGTTCTCCTGATGAGATCAATCTTTATACTCACCTTTTTCAAGAGTTTCGAGATTTTTTTGCATGGTCGTATGAAGAAATTCCCGGAATTGACCCAAGTATAGTGGTGCACAAAATTCCGACTTATCCTAATGTGAAGCCTGTTCGTCAATGGCTTCATCCTGTGCACCCTAGAAAAATGGCCACCATCAAAGGAGAGGTTGAAAAACTTCTTAAAGATGGATTTCTTTATCCTATACCTCTGACAGATTGGGTATCCAACATCGAACCGGTGACTAAGAAACAAGGCACCATTCACAGTTGTGTTGATTACTGTTATATTAATCGTGCCTATCCGAAGGACAATTATCCCACTCCTTTTATAAACCAGATTATAAATGAATGTGCTGGGAGCGAGATTTTCTCCTTTATGGACGTTTTTTCTGGTTATAACCTAAAAAACATTTCACCGGCTGATCAACATTAGACCGCCTTTATCTGTCTGTGGGGGACTTTTGCATATAAAATCTCCCTTTTGGCCTTAAGAATGTTGGGGCTACCTTCCAACAAGCAATGTCTTATGCTTTTCATGACATTAAAAACATCGTTCAGCCTTATCTGGATGATCTTCCCGCTCATTCACATAAGTGCCATGACCATCCCGATCACCTTCGGCAAATATCTCTTCGTTGTAGACACTATAACATTTGGCTTAACCCACATAAGTGTGTCTTCTGCGTTGAGTCTGGATGCCTTCTCGATTTTATTTTTTTGAAGGATGGTATTCATCTTGATCCTCTCACAGTCGAGGCTATTGTTAATCTACCCCCTCCCTCTTCATTGCATCAATTATAGATTCTACAAGGGAAAGCGAATTTCCTTCGTTGCTTTGTGCTTAACTATGCTGAGCTAGCTTCAGGGTTCACCTGATTACTTAAGCAAGGAACTCCATTTCATTGGGATGAGACTGCCCAAAAGTCTTTTGATGACTCGAAAGTTGTCTTCATTAATGCTCCTTTATTGCACCCTCTGAACTATCATCGTGATTATTTCCTCTATCTAGATGCAACTTCTAGCACTATTGCTATGGTACTGGTGCAAGATGACGACAAAGGTCACGAACATGTCATTTATTACCTTAGCTGCAATCTCCTCGATACTAAGACATGTTATGCTCATGTCGAGAAATTGTCTTTCGATGTTGTTCAGGTTTTTCAACGCTTTCGGCATTATATTCTCCTCCGCACTACAACCGTAATTTCCGATTGCAAGCCCATGACTTATATTCTGACTCGTCAGTTACTTAGGGGAAATATTCCAAGTGGATTGTCTTCCTCCAGGAATTCGATTTGGTTTTCACTACTGCCAAATCAAAGAAATCACTTGTATTTGTTGAGTTGATTTTCTCTTTTCCCTCTGCTTCTCTACCTACTAGTGTTGATGAATAGCTCCTAGATGAGACTCTCTTTCTGATTATCACTCTCGATCCTTGGTATGGTGATATCATCGTGTATCTCAAAAATTTTACCTTCCGTCTGTGTTGTCCAAGGATGATCACTGAAGCATACGGAATCAATCCCAACCTTACTGCATCATTGGGGATACTTTATATCACGTTGGTGTTGATTCGATTATTCTTCGATGTTTAACTCTTGATGAGGCTGAATGTTGGCATTTTGGCACAGGTGTGGCGCTATGGTACAGATGTTGTCCTTGATGGCAACTCACTTTGGTGGCAGATCTCAGTTCAGGTACTCAGAATGAAGGAAATCTTGTATACGCAGGTACACCTTACCGAAGACGCGTATACATGCGGTTTATACGTGTCGAAGTCGCGTATGCGTATACACGCACTTTTATGCACATAAAAGCGCGTACATGATGGGAAACTTATTTTTGGTCCATGGTTGTTAGTCTTTGGAATTTGAACCTTTGGTTGTGGACCATGGTATCTTGGCAGAAGAGTTGAACCTAGGTTTTTGGCCCTTGGTATTGGTTTATTATGGTTTTGGACCGTGGTATTGAGGAAGGCCTAAAAATATAAAAGAGGAAGTAGATCATGTGGCAAGACATCATCTGAATTATTGAATATCTGATATCGTGATAGATCTGGAATACGGGTGATTGGGTTATGGTGCAGATCTAGATCTGAATGAAGGTGGAACCTGAGCGCAAGAAGGATAAGGACTATTGATGGATCTAAATCTCAAGGCTTGAACATTGGTATCTCTGTATGATTTTGATCTGTTATATGTGGCGCACTCTTGATCTATAAATCTGGGCTAACTAATGTCTGAATGTTTAAAAGAATAAAATATCCTTTATAGATCTGTACGCAGGTTCAGTGAATTGAAGGTGCGTATATACACGTTTTCTGTGAATGAAAGACGGGTATACGCAGGTTGGTTGTGGTACAGAGGCGTATACTCGCAGGTTGATGAACAGTGAAGTAGCGTATATGTCTTGATTTATGTTCTAGCTGCTTCTGTTTTATTGCTGCAGTGTTCTGGGTTCAGAACTGGTGTTTGATTACAGTTACTGTGTTCTGGGTTCAGTGGTCTGAGAAGTGCTTAGTTATTTCAGCTTTTGATTGGTGAAAAGGAGTTTGGGTTATGCAGAAATTCTTGATGTTTGATTGATGTTACTTGTGGATCCAGTCTAAAAATTAATGAAACGAGGTCCCTGAAAGCAAAGAGAAGGTTGCAGCCTTCTACAAGTAGGAGCCTGCATACTAGTATCTCAAGCTAGTACAAGATCTAAGGGGGTTGGAGCTCCCTTCCAGGAAAGCTGGAAAACGAGAGAGAGTTGTAGCTCTCTGCAGGTTGTAGCCTGCGTACTGGTAAAGTCTGCTCCAGTACAAGACATTGTAAAGAGAAGTTTCTAGTTAAAAAGAAGATAGAGACGAATTGCAGCAGGGGATTTTCACCCACATTGGGTTTCCTCCTTATATCTTGTGTTCTTGTGTGTGATTGTCTTCTACTCTGTTTCACTGTTTCTGGTACTGTTTATGTGCATCTGAATCACAGATTAATAACTGACATCTGAAAGATAATTCAAATTATAAGTCTGATTTATATACACGGGTTTCTTTATCTGTAGTTGCGTATATACGCGGGTTGTATTAACTGAAGTAGCGTATATCATCTGGATTTTAAAAAGGAAATATTTGGCTTGAGAATACTGATTCACCCCCCCCCCCTCAGTATTATTTCCAACAATTGGTATCAGAGCAGGTCCTTCAGAGAAGCTTGATCGCTTGAAGGAAGATCATTCATCATGAGCAACTACGAGAGGGAAGCATCAATCAGGCCTCCAATTTTTGATGGGACAAACTTCAATTATTGGAAGGTAAGAGTTACTGCCTATCTTCAATCTCTTGGTACAGAAGTTTTGGATATCATAGATACAGGCTACACTTTTCCTTCAGCTACTCCTACAGATGCGGTCGAGAAGAAGAAATATGAAACAAATGCTAAAGCAGTCAATACTCTGCTAGGATGCTTATCTCAAATAGAATTCGTGAAGGTTATGCAATATAAATCTGCAAAAGAAATATGGGACAAGATTGTCTTGAACTACGAAGGAGATGAACAGGTAAAGCGTGCTAAACTTCAAACCCTCAGGATTCAGTATGAGAATCTCAGAATGTATAATGATGAAAGTGTGGCTAACTATTTCCTTCGGGTAGATGAGATTGTTAATTGCATGAAAAACTTGGGTGAAGAAATAAAAGAGGCTATTGTGGTTGAAAAAGTTCTAAGATCATTATCCCCCAAGTTTGAATCTAAAGTGTCTACAATAGAAGAAAAAGAAAATCTACGAACTCTTACTATGTCTCAGCTACACGGAATTCTAACTGCTTATGAAATGAGGAAAGGAGGTCCATCTGACAGGAGAGACAAGGCTTCAGGCAAAGGAGAGTACTATGAATCAGGACATGGGTCAGAAGAAGAAGAAGAATCAAATTTTGTCAGAAATCTTCAACGGGGTGCTGGACGGTTCAGAGGTAAGTTGCCCTTCAAATGCTTTGCTTGTGGAAGAGTAGGTCACTATGCTGCCAAATGTCCTCATAAGGATAAGATCGACAAGGGAAAGGAACCTATTAGATGGAACAAGAAACAGAACGCAAATAAGAAGAGCTACTACACTCATGAAGACAGCGATGGTCTATCAAATAGTGATGAAGATGAACGAGGTAATGACTATAAACTTTTAATGGCCTTTGAAGATGATGACTACATGGATGCTATAGATGTGGATAGCTTTTATGATGAAATTTCTAGACTCAAGACATGTATAGAAGAAAAGAATATGATCATTGATACTCTACAATTTCAAATAGATGAAAAGGAAAAATATCTTGAAAAGTTAGAAGGTGAAATTGTTGGCCTTAGAAAAGAGATTGAGAAAACAAAGGCTATTAATCTTAAATTTGTCAAAGGATCTGAAACTCTGGATGAGATCATCAATGTACAGCGTTCTCCACTAAACAAGACAGGTTTGGGGTATAATGGAGAAACTTCTCAAGCATCCACCTCAAAGAGTTATCTTGATGCAGCAAGAAGAAATGAGCAAAAGCACAATGGAGATCACCAGGTAAAGCAGGGACGAATTACATCAAGAACAAACAAAGACTATCAGGTAAACCAGGGGCAATCCTTCTTAAGGGTAAACAAAAGCTACAACCAGCCACAGGTAAAATCTTCTCAATTTGCTTCAAGAATGGATGACAATAGAAATTACAATCATTTGGCTGGTAGATTTGATAACCGCAGAAGTTTCTTCAATGGACAATGCTTCTCTTGCCATAACTTTGGTCACAAAGCAGCTCAATGTGTTGCATATAAAACAATCATGACTAGAGAAGCTCAAAAACATAGAAGTATGACTGGGATTACAAAAAGGACCTATAACAACTTTTCGGCTCTTGAAAATGAAGTTGAATGTTCTATTTGCAATAACTTTGGTCATGAAGATTCTGAATGCAGGAGCAGGTTTCTGCAGACAAGGGAACAAGCCTCAAGCACAAGAACATGGAGAATAAAGGAACCACAAACAGAAAGATGTGGGATAGCCTTTTATGCAAAGGGACAGGAAAATCTATGGTACATTGACAGTGGATGTTCGAAGCATATGACAGGTGATAAAGAAAAACTTGAATCATATTTTGCTTTAGAAAAGGGAAAGAAAGTTTCTTTTGGAAATGATACTCCTGCAGCTATAAAAGGAAAAGGCACTGCTCAGTTGAAAGAAAAAGTCAAAGCTGGAAATGTTTTGTATGTTGATGGCTTGAAGCATAATCTTCTAAGTGTCAATCAGATGTGCGACCAAGGAACCGAAGTAATATTTCGATCAAATGGGTGTTGTGTTCGTGATCTTGATACAGGGAAAACAGTGATCAAAGGCAGAAGAACTCCCAATAATCTATACATATTTGAAGAAGGACAACAACAATGCTATTTGAGCAAGGATGATGAACATTGGTTATGGCACCGAAGGCTGGGGCATCTAAGCTTTTCACAAATAAGGAAGGCATGCAAATATCAGGCAGTTCGTGGTCTTCCAGATATCAAAATTCCAGACAACACCATATGCAAATCATGTCAGTTTGGAAAACAAACCATAACTAACTTTCCGGAGAAGGAAGGATCAGCTAGCATGCCTCTTGAGCTAGTCCATACAGATGTATGTGGACCTTTTAGGAAAAGGACACCACGAGGAGAAGAATACTTGATATTATTCATTGACGATTTCTCCAGGTTTGTTGGTTAGGACTTATGAAGCACAAAGATGAAGCATTCGAAAAATTCAAATCCTTCAAAGCCTTGGTTGAAAATGAATCAGGTTACAAAATTAAGTGCCTCAGGTCCAACAGAGGTGGGGAGTTTACCTAAAATGAATTTTTTGATTTTTGTGAAGAACATGGGATAAGAAGGGAATTCTCCATAGCTAGAACTCCTCAGCAAAATGGAGTGGTAGAAAGGATGAACAGAACAATCCAACAAATGGCTCGTGCTACGCTTGATGAATCCGGAACTCCCGCAACTTTCTGGGGTGAAGCTACATATGTTGCGGTTGTTATTCTCAACAAAACAAATGTCCAAGTGAACATCACTCAAACTCCTCATGAGCTCTGGTATGGTGAGACTCCTTCGGTAAAGCATTTCAAAAATTTTGGGAGCAAATGCTATATTAAGAATACTGATGAGCAGCTTGGCAAACTTGAACCTAGAGCAGATGAAGGCATTCTTCTTGGTTATTCTCCCTACAGCAAAGCATATAAGTGTTACAATAAAAGACTTGGAAGAATTGTTGACAGTATTGATGTAGTGGTTGATGAAAAAGGATACATCCCCAGGCAAGTAAATCATGAAAATATCGATGAGGATAAAGACTACTCTCCAAATCAAGCAGATGATGAAGAAGAACCCCAAGAGGCACCAGAGGAACAGATAAGGATAGAAGAGAAGACTCCATCCAGATATGTTCAGAAGAATCATCCAGAATCTCAAATTTTGGGGCAGAAAGAGGCAGGTATACAAACCAGAAGAAAAATAGCAGAAGCTTCAAGCTATTTGGCATTGCTCTCTTCCACTGAACTGCAAAATGTAAAAGAAGCATGCAAATATGAGTGTTGGGTTAAGGCAATGGATGAAAAGCTTGAGCAGATCGAAAAGAACAACACTTGGGAGTTGGTTCCTAGACCAAAAGACAAGAATGTCATAGGAACAAAATGGATCTTCAAGAACAAGTTGAATGAAAATGGGGAAGTTATTAGAAACAAGGCCAGGCTTGTTTGCAAAGGGTATGCTCAACAGGAAGGAATAGACTTTGAAGAAACTTTTGCTCCGGTTGCTAGACTTGAGGCCATCAGAATGTTTCTTGCCCTCTCTAGCTTTCAAAAATTCAAAGTTTTTCAAATGGACGTAAAGTCAGCCTTTTTGAATGGAGACTTAGAAGAAGTGTACATTGAGAAACCAGATGGCTTTATCCTTGGAAATGATCCAAATCTTGTATGCAAACTTAAAAAAGCTCTCTATGGGCTTAAACAAGCTCCAAGGGCTTTGTACTATCGGTTGGACAAATACCTTCATCAACAAGGATTTTCAAAAGGATCAGCAGATAGCAATCTATATATAAAAATTGAAAATAACAAATTGATAATACTTGTTGTGTATGTAGATGATATTATCTTTGGGAGCAATGAAGAAGCTATGAGTCAAAGCTTTGCCTTGGCGATGCAGAAAGAATTCGAAATGTCATTACTTGGAGAATTGACATATTTTCTTGGATTGCAAATCCAACAAAATGAAGGTGGTATTTTCTTGTCTCAAACCAAGTACCTCAAGCAGATCTTGAAGAAGTATGGCATGGAAGATTCGAAACCAGTATGTACCCCCATGGTTACAAGATGCAGCCTTAGTGCAAATGATGAATCAGCAGCAGTACATCAACCAACCTATAGATCCATGATTGGGAGTTTTCTTTCTTTGACAAGTACCCGACCAGATGTTATGCATGCAGTGGGAATAGTTGGAAGGTTTCAGGCAAATCCAAAAGAAACTCATCTTCAGGCAGTGAAGAGAATATTCAAGTACCTTCAAGGAACTCAAAACTATGGCTTATGGTATCCTAGAGATACAGATCTCACACTTCATGCTTATACAGATGCAGATTGGGCCGGAAGCGTGGATGATAGGAAGAGCACAAGTGGTGGTGCATTCTTTATGGGTTCCAGATTAGTATCTTGGTTCAGCAAGAAACAGAGTTCGATTGCTTTATTTACAGCAGAAGCGGAATATGTGGCTGCTGCATCTTGTTGCACACAACTCCTTTGGATGATGCAAACTTTGCAGGATTTTCAAATCACTTGTACTCCACCTATCTCTATCTTATGTGATAATACAAGTGCAATAAGCATTTCAAAGAACCCAGTCATGCATTCAAAAACCAAGCACATACCGATCAAGTATCACTTTCTTCGGGAACAAGTGTTGGAACAAAAGGTCAAATTGGAGTATGTTCCTTCTAAGGAACAAGTTGCTGATATACTCACCAAACCACTGCCCAGGGAAACTTTTGAATATCTCAGACAAAAGCTGGGAGTCGTTGATGCTTCATCCTGCTGTTGAAGTTTGTCTGTGCAAAGAAAAGTTTATGTACGTGAGTTGGATGAGGGTAATCCGCATACATACGCTGATTTGTGAAGATGTAGTCGCGTATATGGAGTTCTGAAGAAAATCAGCAAGGGCAGACTCTGGTTGAAGAGCATCTGATATGGGTCTGTCAAAGATCATCAGGCACAGGTTCAGGGGGAGCAATTAATCTTCTAATAATGCATTGTTGGCATTACCTTAGAAGTTCTTGGTTCTAGTACTCAAGCTATTTTGGTTCAGGTGGATCAGCTGCAGAAAGGAGATCAGAAGGAGAACATGATTGCTGATATCAACAATGATTGTCAGGATTGTCATTGGTGTTTTGCTTAGTATTGATATTTCGTCTCTATGTCATGTATATTTTTATCAAGGTCATGTAACGGCCTATTTTGGTTTCCCCACTATGTCTGGGATGATTGATGCAATTGATTGTCATATGTGAATTTTTGTTGTATCTCCACTTGGTTGGATGGATGATCCCCACTTGGTTGGGTGATGGGTGTATGTATTAAGTCTTTTGGTGATAGGCAGGTCCTTTATGATGTTTAAGTCATGGTTCTTCTTGAAGAACATCTTTTTGCAGATATTGCCTACAGTCAGGGGGAGCATGTTCAGCATAGCAGAGCAGAGATACCAGCATGTACTCAGGGGGAGCACACCCATTTGCCCTTGATGACAAAGGGGGAGAATGACTTTGAGGATCTTGGGGTTGCCATCAAGTCCAAAGGGGGAGATTGTTAGCATTTTGGCACAGGTGTGGCGCTATGGTACAGATGTTGTCCTTGATGGCAACTCACTTTGGTGGCAAATCTCAGTTCAGGTACTCAGAATGAAGGAAATCGTGTATACGCAGGTACACCTTGCCGAAGACGCGTATACACGCGGTTTATACGTGCCGAAGTCGCGTATGCGTATACACGCACTTTTATGCACATAAAAGCGCGTACATGATGGGAAACTTATTTTTGGTCCATGGTTGTTAGTCTTTGGAATTTGAACCTTTGGTTGTGGACCATGGTATCTCGGCAGAAGAGTTGAACCCAATTTTTTGGCCCTTGGTATTGGTTTATTATGGTTTTGGACCGTGGTATTGAGGAAGGCCTAAAACTATAAAAGAGGAAGTAGATCATGTGGCAAGACATCATCTGAATTATTGAATATCTGATATCGTGATAGATCTGGAATACGGGTGATTGGGTTATGGTGCAGATCTAGATCTGAATGAAGGTGGAACCTGAGCGCAAGAAGGATAAGGACTATTGATGGATCTAAATCTCAAGGCTTGAACATTGGTATCTCTGTATGATTTTGATCTGTTATATGTGGCGCACTCTTGATCTATAAATCTGGGCTAACTAATGTCTGAATGCTTAAAAGAATAAATTATCCTTTATAGATCTGTACGCAGGTTCAGTGAATTGAAGGTGCGTATATACGCGTTTTCTGTGAATGAAAGACGCGTATACGCAGGTTGGTTGTGGTACAGAGGCGTATACTCGCAGGTTGATGAACAGTGAAGTAGCGTATATGTCTTGATTATGTTCTAGCTTCTTTTGTTTTATTGCTGCAGTGTTCTGGGTTCAGAATTGGTGTTTGATTACAGTTACTGTGTTCTGGGTTCAGTGGTCTGAGAAGTGCTTAGTTATTTCAGCTTTTGATTGGTGAAAAGGAGTTTGGGTTATGCAGAAATTCTTGATGTTTGATTGATGTTACTTGTGGATCCAGTCTGAAAATTAATGAAACGAGGTCCCTGAAAGCAAAGAGAAGGTTGCAGCCTTCTGCAGGTAGGAGCCTGCGTACTAGTATCTCAAGCTAGTACAAGATCTAAGGGGGTTGGAGCTCCCTTCCAGGAAAGCTGGAAAACGAGAGAGAGTTGTAGCTCTCTGCAGGTTGTAGCCTGCGTACTGGTAAAGTCTGCTCCAGTACAAGACATTGTAAAGAGAAGTTTCTAGTTAAAAAGAAGATAGAGACGAATTGCAGCAGGGGGTTTTCACCCACATTGGGTTTCCTCCTTATATCTTGTGTTCTTGTGTGTGATTGTCTTATGCTCTGTTTCACTGTTTCTGGTACTGTTTATGTGCATCTGAATCACAGATTAATAACTGACATCTGAAAGATAATTCAAATTATAAGTCTGATTTATATACACGGGTTTCTTTATCTGTAGTTGCGTATATACGCGAGTTGTATTAACTGAAGTAGCGTATATCATCTGGATTTTAAAAAGGAAATATTTGGCTTGATAATACTGATTCACCCCCCCCCCCCTCTCAGTATTATTTCCAACACTGAAAGTCTTAAATGATTTCCATTCTGGCACATGTGGTGATCATTTATCTGGCTATGCCATTGCTCAAAAGATCCTCTGTGTAGAAATTCCCACTGTAGATCAACAGATTATGCAATATACTAAAACACAATACAAGATCTACCGTAATAAATTTGAGCACGATCAATGAGAACACATATAACTGAGAATGAGAAGCAATCACACATAACATAGAAGAAATAACCCAGGGAAAGCCTCAGCCTAAAACCCCAACTCTGTATTATCATACAAGTGGAAAATAATCATAGAATTACACAAAGCCTTAGCTTGGAAGCCAACCAGCTCTTAGTATAATCCCTCTGCTGCTCATAGACAGTCAAAGGCTTCTCACAAACCTTCTCCTCTGCCCTCCAAGCCTCCTATTTCCTTGCGCAGTTTTCCTTGGGGTCCAATGCTGCCACCTGTGTGAATTGGCCTCTTCACACACTCACTAACCTCTGATCTAACTGCGCAATCCTGAAGGAGATAAATCCTTCTCCATGGATGAGTTTCCTTTATAGGAAAAATCCATCCAACTGATAGTACACTGTCCCTCCTCTGATCTCAACTGGCACTACAAGAAAAAAGGTCATTGGCGAGGGTCATGCCTGTGACGGACCTTTAAGGTCTGTCACCAATGACGCGTATGGTGATGGTATTTAAAAAAACATTATTGTAAGCGTATATAGTGATGGTCCTTTAAGGTTTGTCACTAAAGCCATTTTCAATGACACATTTGGTGAGGGTCGTTAAAGGCCCGTCACTAATTCTCTCTTTGGTGACACTTTTGGTGAGGGTCATTAAAGGCCCATCACTAATTATCTCTTTGGTGACACTTCTAGTGACGATCTTTTATTGACCCTCACCAATGCTCTTTTTGGTTACTTTTGGTGATGGTCAAAAAATGTTCGTCATCATTGATCATTCCAATGATTTTTTGATGATGCTTCATGCCTGTGACAGACCTTTAAGGTCCCTCACCAATGTCGCATATGGTGACGGCCTTTAAAAAAACATTGTTGTAAGTGTATATAGTGATGGTCCTGTTATCACCCCAAGAAACTCTCCTAGGTTGTAGCTCGAAGATGCTCGAGAACATTACAAACTCAACTTAATGTTGGAAATGGATGAATGGAAGGAATGATGCTTGTTCAAGCCAGATAACCACTTCTACTATGCTTAACTCTAGACATGTGTGAACACCCCCAGACTACAAGGCTTTAGACCACCAATCACTCACAGTTTAAAGATTGGGTGAATATGGAGAATACTGACCACACCAGCAGATGCATAAGACCATGTGATGGCCGGCTGCAACCAGTAAAGAGGTCTGCAAATCTATTTCCTAATGCACAGACAGGATGACAACTCTCTGGCACTAAGTTAACAGAAACCTGAACAACACATTAACTGATATCTACAAGTTTTTAACACAGATGTAGGATGACAGCTCCTCTAATGCTAAACATCAAGAGTTCATGAAACTGCATAACAGGCACAGCCTAGAACAGAATAGAAGTGAAAAGTGAGCAATTAACAACAAAAGAAGCTTGTATTAGCTGAAAATGAAGACGAGAGGCTGCAAGTATCAAGGTAGTTACAGTCTCCAGAAGTTGAACCTTACATCAAAACAACAACCATCAACCTTGATTACATCTTGCTTCTGGGTATATATAGAGTTTGAATACAAAGGCACTCGGCCATTCTAAGTATGGAGGGATCATAATTGACCACCAACCGCTTTAACTGCCTGGCAGAACTTCTAAGTGCAATTTGCCTGCTTTAATGAATAAATCCAATCTCCTTAGGTGCTCTGTTGTCCTTTGAGGTGGCTGGAGTGTCGTAAAGGATAAAATTCCATAATCAAGGTTCATCCTTTTCCTCCTCGGGTACACAGTGAGTTGAATGTGGTGGTTGAAGAGGAACTGCACTAGGCACTGATAGACGGTCGTCTTCGTCCTTCGGGCGCACGGGATGATCAAGGCGAGAGGACTACATGGAGTACGTGTGAGCAGGACGAAGGATGGATATCAGCCATTGGATCAAACGAACAGACGACAGAGATCTCTCGGCGGGAGGTATCGGGAGCAAAACAATCGTGAGCCGTTGGATCTCGGGTGGACAGATCCAACGGTCATCGGGCGGAGGAGATGTGCGAATTCTAACGAGCAAGGACGGAGGATGGGCGGTAAGCAGTATTGTCTGCACCGTCGTTGGGGGTTGGGCGGTAATCGTACAAAGGTGCGCGATCCCATTCAACGCATGACGCGTGGCGGTGGGGAGCGGGCGAAACCACTTTTGATCGCAAGTTATCGTCTGAGCGGTTTGATCATGTGGGGAGAGCGAATGTCGTTCGATCGCAACGGAGATGATTAGACAGCGGGGGTTTGATCGCACGGGTTTTAGAAGTAAAACGAAGGTAGCGGAGGTTATGAGAGTGTAAGTGGAGTGAAGGAGAAGGAGAAGGATAACTGATGCGAGTCCTCTTTTGAGCCTAACAACACGGCTGAGCTTGCATTCTGACCTTCAAAACGTCAAAGTATGTAGCGGAGCTAACACTGGCTCCTTCTGGGGATGAGATCCTCCCTGTGAGGTCTCAAGAACTGCAGACCCTTGCCCATCCTGTGAAAACCAAAATAGCAAAATTTCCTAGTGTTCCATTGGGCATGGAGTCTAATTAAGTCTACACTAAAACTTGTAAAAGAACACATTTACAACATTAAGGCTTGAAAACCTTAAACAACCTAAATTTTCAAAAACTGCCCATTTACTGGGCCACCAAAATTGTTTCCCCTTCTCTTGGTCAATATGCATGTCAGCCGATTCATCAAAGACTTGCAAAATCGGGTTGATTTGATCATCTACCTCAAAAATTTTGGGGCATTTGACCTTATCAGGTAGAGATGGTTTATATTTCACCCCCTCTTTGTATGTTCTCATCCTTGGATGTTCTTCGTGGAAGCTTTTGTACACCTGCTGAATAACAATGGCTGCTGCGTACTTGACTATGTCATTTGTGGCCTGCACAATTAATATAAATGGTGGACCAATGTATTCTTGTGTGTGGGACACAAAGACTTCACCTGCTTCCGTAGCTTGCTTAGAACCAGCCCCATCCAAGGAGGTGTCCCAAAATTGTGCACCTTCTTCCTCTGTGATCTGGCAAACTGCCCTTTCAAGCTGTGTGGAGGCCACCTGGGCAGGCTTCGGAATATCAAGACTGAGATTATCAGTATCATCCTTGGGTATTGAGTTATGGTTGGCCTCAATACCTAGGAGGCAACCATGAGGGATTGTCTCTTGAGCAGACAAAGGAACATAAGATGATGGGGAACTGATTTCACCCTTTTTGATCACTAGGCTGGGGATAGCAGCAGATTGGTCAATTTGCAGATTTGCATAGCCCTTGTTAGCACTCTAGGAAACTCTCCTAGGTTGCAACTCGGAGATGCCTAGTAACATATAATCTTCAATATTGTTCTCTGAACTATTGGAATGAAAGATGGTTTGGATCAAGCCAGATAACCATTTCAACTCTGTTTTTACTCAAGACATGCATGAACACCCTCAGCTTTACAAGGCTTTAGACCACTAATGCTCAATAGTTTGTAGATTTAATGAATGGATGGAGAATACCTACCATACCATCAGATGCATATATAAACACATATGAATGGCCAACTACAGGAAGTAAAAGAAGCTTGCAAATCTAATTTATCAACATAGAGATAAGATGACAGTTATCTGGCATTAGATACAGAAGAAACATGAACAACCTGTTCAAGTGCAAGCTTAGAACAGAAGAGAAAATGGACATTGACATATAATAGCAAAAGAAGCTTGTATTACTAATGAATGAAGATGATAAGCTTGAGTAGCAAAGTCTCATTAGTCTCCAGAAGTTGAACCCTTGTTACATCTTGTTTTCGGCTATTTATAGCTTGCTTACAATGGTCCTGAGCCTTTTGAGGCTTCAGGTGTCTTAATCTATCCCACTGTCTTGTTTAACTGATTGATTCCCTCAATAGGCAGGCATGGCTCGACGGTTTTCCTCTTCTGACAGAGGAATAACCACATTAAGATATTTTGGGCAGCCTGCCGTGATGCCTGGGAGTTCTCCCGTGCCAGAGATGCCCCACAATCATTCTGTTTGTTCCAGTTGTGTTGTGTTGTGGTTCTATGATCGTTTCTGGTTGATTTAGCTATGTTGCGTTTTCTATGCTCCTTGATCACTTCTGTTGCGGGCTGCATCGTGTTGTGTTGTCGCCTTTCCACTTCCAACCTTCTGTCTCTGTCTCTCGACCTCTTTTAGGTGATGGAATGGCTATTCGGGCCTTTGTGATCTCTTGAAAATGCTTAATAATGATTGTTTTCTATTGTATACAGAAAATGTTGTAATACTGAGAAATCCCGCCCATTCTGCTTCTTTCGAACTTCAAAAGTCCTCAAGTATGGTTTAATTATCTATCGGGTCCGCCCTTGGGTCGCTGTCGCATGTCGCACTCGGCCTATTCCCTCGCTTCCCTTTGTATTTGGAAATTCGTGAAAAACGCTGAAATTTTATAAGAAATCATTTATAACGCCATCGGGTCCAGCCCATTGTTATAGACAATTTTGTGCCTTGCAGCATCAGGCATGAATTGTCAATAATCCAAGGGATCCAAAGTCCCTAAACATGATGTTCCTACCCCTAGAGGAACAAGGTCAGCAAGCCAACAGCTCTCAGATCAGTTCTCCACCTAAAAACACTCAAAAACAAGCAATCCTGAAATCAAAGCAGGTGCTCCACTAGGCTTCTGCGCTGAAACTCAGTTGCTCCATGGTGTACCTGCGTTGCAAAGCAAGTGGAACAAAGGCCACCTGCGCTGAGCGAGATGGGACAAGTGGCACAATGAGTCATTGCTCTGGAATCTTCCAAAAATGACACTTGGATCAGGGATTTCGCCTTGTGATGAGTCAGAGGCTCTGTTTCTCCAAGTGGAAGCAAGGTTCTCCAAGTGGACTCAAGAATTGAAGATCAACTGAAGAGAGAGAGGACACAAGGCAGCTACACATCAGTTGCAAGCTGACTCATCCTTTCTCAATTCATCTATATATTGAGCTCTCTCCTATGAGCTCAGGAGGCTGGAATTTTGTGTAAAGTAATGATATGATGTTGGTTTCACTATAGAGCTATTGGGTGATTGCTTGAAGGAGGTGAAGAGGAGAATTTCTTTCTGCTGGGAGGTGTTGCTGGATTGGGGCCTTCAATGGTTGTAACACTCTCAGAACTTTACTTCTTCTATTAATAAAAGCTATTGAGGTTCTTCTATATGCACTTGTTTCAATGATATGTTGTGATAATTGTATATTTGATTTATGCTAATCCTTGAATCAGTTATGATTGCATGCTTCTTGTAGTTCCCTTCTTGGTTATTTTGCAGGATCTCATTGTAGCTGGGCCAGCAAAAGAGCAAGGAGCTGGGAGCAAGCAAGCAAAGAGAAGAGTTTGGATTCGACATTAAGCGCAAGGCAACGGTTAGTGCATTTCTTCATTCTCTCTTGCTTTCATAAAGAAGTAAACCTTAAGTAGTTTTTCCTTACAGTTGTTGCTGAGGTACTATCACCCTTAGAGTGGGATAGGGTCATCCGAGTCGGATACTTTTCCCTACAACAAACTGGCGACTCCACTGGGGATTGTATCTGTTTGATTGGTTGTAGTATTTTGCTATTCATTTCCTGAACAAAAGAGTACCAAATCGAAAAGCTTTTGACTATATCAAAAGCGAAGTAGAGGGCAGCTACTCCAGCTCATTTCTGAGCATGTTCATGATTTGAAGAGCTGATCTACAAGGATCCTTGTAAGCTCTTAGTGATAGCTTTTCACCTTCCTTGTCATCCCTTAGCATGTGCTTGACTGATAGCTTCTGATTTGAGCAAAAACTGTGAATTTTTGAGAAAATTGTGACCCGGAAACTGTGAAAACGAAACTTTCGTTTTCCAAAGCAGGTAGTACACAGGCTACCTGCTTTGCAACGCAGGTCTCGAAGGGGCTACCTGCGCTGAGAGCCAGATTGGCTGTGCAGCACCTGCGTTGGCCCAATTTTGCCTAGTGCAGTTGGGGTTTCCTCCCTTTTTCCTGCCTGTTTTCACTATAGTTTTTGCAATCAGTTACCAGTCTTGCACCTATCTGAAACCAACCTTACTTGCCATCATTCCGCCTCTGTTATATAACGAAATTGTACTTGTTCTTTTGTATTTCTTACGTCATTTACAATTTCCCATAACGAAAGTGAACTAGTCTTGCTTTTGGCCTCTTAGATCTGAACCTGTGTTAGGCATTTTGCTGGTCTAAAGAGTTAGCTGTTTTGTTGTCCATAGCTGATTAGTCTTTTCACTTTTGTCATTATGGTTTGATTTCATGTATTTCCGGTGATTAAACAAGTAAATCTTAAGGTGTCTTTTGATTTTGGACTAGCTTGTTTACTTTCGCTTTAAATCGAAATCAAAGTTATATAACAACTTTCTTTTTGTAACCCATCAACATTAAGAAAGGGGAAAGAAAATACATGCATTGTGCATTTTGTATTTGACTGTTTGCATGACAATTTAGGAAATTTTGCATTAGTGTGTGCTCTATGATCTGTGAGAAAAGATTTGCCTTTCTTCTCCCTCAGTAGTTAAGATTTTCAAAGTTGAAAGATTGAAAAGTTTGCTTCTCATCTTAGACTGCATTCAGGAATTTGTTACATACATCTCGTGGTGATCCTTAAAGGCAAACTTCTAAGCAAGATCAACATTAAAATAAATTCAATTTACATAACAACACTTTGTAACATAACGCAAACATATAGAGGTCTAGGTAGAGACGTGTTCCAGCGTCGTTAAACTTAGTGACTATCGATCTCTACGAAGGTGGGTGATTCCTCCTGAGAGTCGGTGGCACTAATACGGACTTGTGCTCCCACGTACCGTCGCGTATATATTGGGAGACCCCTATAGGAATAAAGCCTTTATCCATAGGAAGCCGTGTCGGCCGCCCTACTGATCGCAATGCAGTGAACACAACATTCACGAAGATTGACCACACGTACCGTAAAACGTATTCTGTGGTTTTGCGAAAGGTTTGGCACACCCTCTGCCTAGAACTCCAGAGCAGTTTCTTTTGGCCTTTTTCAAACTCTATAACTGAAAAAGTCCAACCAAGCATTTGTCACTTCGGGCTCGTTAATACATCGAAGGAGACTAGAGTCATCTTTAGCTTTTTCTCGACTCTTAAAACATGAAAAAGCAAAGTTGTGTCTAAAGCGTCGTTAATAAAATTTATTTTAATCGGAACATAATCACCTGTTATTCCCACGTTGATCTTTCAGTTGAAAAGTATGGAGCCCACCAACCAAGGAAGTCACCTTGGCGGAAGTCCCAATCCCTTCTCCTCTTGGGGAGATGTTGGTGCGCCTCATATGGCCACATTGTCACTTCCAGGATTGACAATTGGCCTACCTGTATGGCTCTTTTCAACTAATGTAGTTCAAATCGCCACTAATCCTGAGCAGTCGAATCAACAGTCAGACCAGTCTAGAGCTACCCTCCAGCCTTCCACTTCTTACTCTTCCTCTGATCCTTCATCTTCGCAAGGTAGAGCCGGCAAAAGTCAGCCTCCCAAGGAGAAGAAGGAAAAGAAGAAGAAGGAAAAGAAGCAGAAGGGGCCTATGGCGAAGGCGACTGGGGGCAAGCAAAAGACCTCTGACAAAAATCCACACACGGCACCAACCGGGCCTAAATCGCCATGTGTCATTTGCAAAGGGACCCACTTCCATCGTGATTTTCCTTGTATTCCCCGGATACTAAGGGACTGGTCCCCCAGGTTGCACAATCCGGTAGCATCAACCTCTGGTAGTCATGTTGATTGCAGTCCATCAACTAACGAGAGTGAAGGACGAAAAGGGAGACCAAGATCACCCTGTATGTTGTGTGAAGGCGATCACGCCATTCACCGATGTCCATTCTTAGATGAGGCGAAGAGAGTTTTGGAAGATCGTCCGGTATCACCGTTACGACTTCCTCCTGGATACCAAAAACTCGTGCCTAATCCCTCGATAGTTGAAAATCCAGCTGGCCCGCTCAAATGGTCAGCTGAAGTGTTAGTCATTGAGAATGAACCAACTGAATCCAGACCAGACGAAAGTCTAAAGGTCGATACGGCAATTGACCCAGTTCTTCCTTCAGAGGTTCCGTCCTCAAATGACTCTGTCATTGAAGATCCATCTTCAAATGACACCCTCACTGAAGAGGATAAGGATGACACCGTCCATATTCTTTTCATCAACACAGACTCTGATGAGCATCAGGGCAATGCGCCCATTCCTTTATCGCAGGAAGGAACATCGTCAGGGTCGTATCCGGCCGTGTATTCGGTCCCACCACCAAGCAACCTAGTTGTATCCTTTGATTGGAATCAACTAGGCAGACCCCGGTTACCAGCCAGTATCCCATTCAGAATCATCGTCCAAATCTACAGAATGGTGATGGCTGGAACTATCATTGATGAAGGGGCATCTGTGAGTATCCTTTCCTCTATTGCTTGGAAAGCACTGGGTTGCCCGGCGCTTTTACCTGAGATGAGAAATCTATCAGGTTTTGATAAAGGAACCAGTCGCCCGTTAGGGATTCTCCCCAATGTTCCAGTTACATTGAAAGGGAAGACAGTTCATATGAACATGATGGTCGTCCAAGGACCCTTGGTTTATAACTTACTCCTTGGACGAGACTATATATATTGCATGGAGGCAATAGTGTCCTCACTCTTCAGAGTTATGTGTTTTCCGCACGAAGGAAGAATGGTCAAGCTCGTAGACCAACTTTCATTTCCAGGATCACGCATCGCAAATAGTCAAATACCATCCCTTAACGGTTTATTCACTCAAGGAATGCCTCCACCCCCAGTTCTACTTCCCGATGAATGCGAGTGATTCGGAAGAAAGAACTGGGACCCAGGGGGCATGCACCCTGGCCTGCCTTGGGCAGAGGAAACCTTGGGTATAAAGTTGATTTCCGCAGAAGAATATGACTAGTCCGTACCCCGTCCGAAAGAAGGAAGAGAGGGTTGTTCTAGAATAAGATTCTTTTGTCAAAGTTATGTGAGCGGAAGAATCGCTCCCTTTGTCTAAAAAAGTAGGCTCTCCTAAGGAGGAGATCCATTTGTGGCGGCAAGTAGCCACCATCTTTGAATGTCAAGCCTCACCCATTAAAACATATGTTTTGAAGGATAAGTAGGGGCAGTCTCCAAAGAAAGAGATGAAATTGCTGCAACAAGTAGTCACCATCCTTAGCAACCTAATGATAGACATCGCCGAGAAAAAGAGTTTAGGTTGCGGCAGCAAACAGAACCATTTTTCGGATAATAAGTAAGAGGCAAACCTCCCTCCGTAACACCAATGTTTTATCTCTTGCGATCTTGCGAAAATATAAAAGTGAACTGACGAGAAGACAAGTACCGTCGGCACCGAAAAATAACGAGAAGACAAGTATCGTTAAAAATATAGCAAGACGACAAGTAGAAAAACAGAGGTGGGACAGAGGAGGGGTAGCCTTGAAATTATACTTTATACCTGGGGGCATGCGAACCTTTTGGAGTGCAAGCACGTGACGACTATTTATTTTTTAAATTTTTAGGTCCTCCCTTTAAACCTGTAGGTCTAACCCGTTAAACTCGTAGGATTAGCCGTTTCCAGCTTGCATAAAGAAAGGATGAGGGGAAAAAGTTAAAACTTGCCAAATAGGAGCATAGCTTCGTGAGATAAAGCTCATTAAAAAATAGCTATCTCACCTGAGGCGTTTCTTGTATTATGACTGGTATAATCGAGCAGTTTTAGCAATGTTCATGCTCGTTAAAAAATAAACGCAAGATCCGAGCAGTTTTAGCGCATAGTTCATGCTCGTTAAAAAATAAACATAAGTTGTGAGCAATCTTCCCCTAGAGTTCAAGCTCACCCAGAAAAAATGAACCGGTAAATAACCTTGGTAAATGTAACCTTTGACTGCCATATTAAAAAGCCCTTGGTCGTGTTTAAATGCCATCACCTCCATCCGTTCATTTGGCCAATCGTTCATCTCCATATGATTGTTTACCTTCTTTTGAGGAACAGCTACGAAGAGTGATTTCACTAAGCCATCCTTGTGACACTGCCGTGATTGGAATATTCCAACATGTACCTGGAATCTGCTGCTACCCTGTTCATCACTCGTTCCTCGAAAGACGAGTCGTCTTTGAGCTCTTTTCACTGACTCATAAAATATGAAAAGTTTGCCGAGTTTTGGCCTTCCAGCTCGTTAAAGCGACCGTAAAGCTATCCCTCTTCTAGATTTTAATCTTTTTTGGACCTGAGGGATTATTGCACAAAAAGACCGAGCGCTTGTTTGTTCGGCTCGTTAAAAGTACCGAAAAATCATCCCTTCTGTATTGTTTTATACTTTTTCGGACTTAAGGGATTAGATGACGAAAAAGGAATTCTGGAGTTGACTTTACGTACCTTTTCAGACTCTCTAAAAATGAAAAGGACCGAGTTATCCTTGTCGTTAGACTCGTTAAATTCATTAAATAGCGACAAACTTGTCTTTAGACGAGAACGAGTTTCCCTATCGCTAGGCTCGTTAAAACATAGCGATGGGCTTGCCCGAAGGGCAGGTTATAGAACAAGCATATGTTATCCTCCTCAAGCTTGACAAAAATAAAGAGGTACTGGTCAACAATGACTGGGGAAAAATTGGGAGAACCTCACAGCTTTAATGGTAGCAAGTCGCTCTTGAACATGACACTTTGTCCTCCGTATCACATCGGGTTGGGTTGTTTCATTCACCGGTCTCATCACCATGGTCCTCGCCACACCATCCATAGTTGGGGTAATGCTACCGATCCATCACATCAGTGTCGTTATATGTTCAAGAGATGTTGTTCTGCAAAGAGTCAACCGTGTCCCATCCACTGCCATACATTATCCTTCATCCATTTCATGACCGCCACCCTGAATCATACATCATAGTTTGTTTTCACCTCATCACAATCACTAGCTCCGTTCCGTGTCAATGATGTGGGATTCATTAAGGCCCTCCTTTGACGGATCGCTCCTTGTCGACATCAGCTCATTATCCAAGGAGTTGATCTAGGAACAACCCCTTCAGTACTTTGAAGCTTGCATGCCTCAATGGCAAGTTTCTCACTTCCGGCGACAGGTATACATCAATGACCTTCGACCAGAAGATTTTGCATGGTGGTTGACGCCAAGTCCTTTATTCCCACCATGTGAATTGTACTGCTGTACCTTGAGGGTCATCATCCTTATCGATGATTCCTCTCGCGCTTGTTAACAGTTTACATCATTGACCGGTAATCAAGCGATGTCTTTCCATGTTCGACTTCAAGAAATTCTCGCATGGATCGACTTGTACATCGAGTGAAGATCGGAAGAGATTGAAGACCCCGGATCTAGTTTCATCCATCCGGGCTGCGATATATATTCAGGATATAAAGACATTTGATATGTACATCATTGCAGCAGATGATTATCCTTCTCAAAGGATGATAATTTCAGCAGAGAATTATCAGTCTACCATCAGACGATCGTCTGTTCTATATACCAAAATGAATTTATAAAGCTGAGCATGGGAATGCCCGCCTCAGCTAGATCATGAAAAAATATGAAAAATAATGTATTGTATTGTATCTTATTACAGGACACTTCTCAGCAGATTGAATGAACTTCGGATCCTCCTAATAAAGCATTTCACCCGATAAACGACCTCATACTTTAGGGGGCATCTGTTATAGACAATTTTGTGCCTTGCAGCATCAGGCATGAATTGTCAATAATCCAAGGGATCCAAAGTCCCTAAACATGATGTTCCTACCCCTAGAGGAACAAGGTCAGCAAGCCAACAGCTCTCAGATCAGTTCTCCACCTAAAAACACTCAAAAACAAGCAATCCTGAAATCAAAGCAGGTGCTCCACTAGGCTTCTGCGCTGAAACTCAGTTGCTCCATGGTGTACCTGCGTTGCAAAGCAAGTGGAACAAAGGCCACCTGCGCTGAGCGAGATGGGACAAGTGGCACAATGAGTCATTGCTCTGGAATCTTCCAAAAATGACACTTGGATCAGGGATTTCGCCTTGTGATGAGTCAGAGGCTCTGTTTCTCAAAGTGGAAGCAAGGTTCTCCAAGTGGACTCAAGAACTGAAGATCAACTTAAGAGAGAGAGGACACAAGGCAGCTACACATCAGTTGCAAGCTGACTCATCCTTTCTCAATTCATCTATATATTGAGCTCTCTCCTATGAGCTCAGGAGGCTGGAATTTTGTGTAAAGTAATGATATGCTGTTGGTTTCACTATAGAGCTATTGGGTGATTGCTTGAAGGAGGTGAAGAGGAGAATTTCTTTCTGCTGGGAGGTGTTGCTAGATTGGGGCCTTCAATGGTTGTAACACTCTCAGAACTTTACTTCTTCTATTAATAAAAGCTATTGAGGTTCTTCTATATGCACTTGTTTCAATGATATGTTGTGATAATTGTATATTTGATTTATACTAATCCTTGAATCAGTTATGATTGCATGCTTCTTGTAGTTCCCTTCTTGGTTATTTTGCAGGATCTCATTGTAGCTGGGCCAGCAAAAGAGTAAGGAGCTTGGAGCAAGCAAGCAAAGAGAAGAGTTTGGATTCGACATTAAGCGCAAGGCAACAGTTAGTGCATTTCTTCATTCTCTCTTGCTTTCATAAAGAAGTAAACCTTAAGTAGTTTTTCCTTACAGTTGTTGCTGAGGTACTATCACCCTTAGAGTGGGATAGGGTCATCCGAGTCGGATACTTTTCCCTACAACACCCATCGAGTCGCATTTATGTATATGTAAAGGCCCTGCCCCTTTGGTTTCCGCCGATAGCGATCCGGCGATGAGATGTGGGCCGTTGATCCACGTGCGTGATCGACGGTCCTCATTTAATCATCGATCACCATTGCCATCGCCCCATGTTTTGCACCGATTTGCCTTTGCCATTGCGACCCGCCGATCCGATCATCGGCGATCGCTGATCGGCGGTGTTTGCACCGATTACCACTGCCTACCTGTGCCGATCAGATTTGCCGATGCGATCCGCCGATTAGATCTAGACCATTGATTGGCTAGATCGAATAGCTGTCGTGCATTTGGACTGTTAAGCCTGCGATTTTGGTTTTTTCATGGTTTTGGAGTGTTTTTACCTCCCAATAGTGTATTTTCACTCTCCTGAGGGCTTTTGGCATATGATTGTTTCGACCTTGGGAAGATATTAATCAACTTATGAAGAGTTCAAGAGTGTTTTGAATCCATTTTTTGGGCCGTTTTCCCACAAGGCTAACACAGGCTCCTTCTGGGGATGAAAGCCTCCCTGTGAGGTTTCAAGAACTACAAAGCAATGCCTTTCCTGTAAAACAAAATTAAATTCTTCCCCTAGTGTTCCATTGGGCATGGAGTCTTTTTAGCATAACATAAAAACTGAAAGAAAAACATATGTACAATAATAAGGTTTTAGAGCCTTAAATGAAATAGAGTTTCAGGAACTGCCCGTTTACCGGGCTACCAAAAGGGTCTCCTCCTTCCAGATTGTGCAGGATGAATGTATTGTTGCGCTGAACTTGAGCGATGACAAAAGGACCAGTCCATAAGGAGTCAAACTTTCCATGATTACCTCTCTTTTCCTTCAATGCATCCCATTTGAGCACCCAATCACCAACTTGGAAATTGTCCACTTTTGCCTTCCTGTCAAAGGTTCCTTTGATTTTCTTCTGATGGACCTATGATTTCTCAACCAGCTGCTCTTTGATCTGCTGTAATTCGACTAGGTTATTCATTCTTCTTACTAAGTCATTCTCTTCATCTTGTTCTTCTTGCAAGAACTTAGCCACAGGGAGGATCAGCTGGATAGGGAAAACAGCATCAGTGCCATAAACCAGTTTAAATGGAGAGTTCGCTATGGACTTTTTGATGGAAACTCTGTCAGCCCATAGTGCAAACTTCAACTTGGAATCCCAGCTCTTTTTGTTGTCTTCTAACAGTTTTTTGATTATCCTTACCAAACTCTTGTTAGATGATTCTGCCAAGCCATTGCCTTGAGGATAATATGAGGTAGAATGCACCACTTTAATGCCCATGGATTCAGCCATGTCCATCAATTCTTTTGCCTTAAAAGCTGCTGCATTATCAGTGACTAGTTTGGTTGGGCAACCAAATCTAGTGAAAATATTCTCATTCAAGAACTTTATGACAACTTGATGATTGGCATTCTTAGTGGGTATAGCCTCAATCCACTTGGTGAAATAATCAGTGGCTACTAAGATCCATTTGTGTTGGCCACTGGAATGTGGGTTAATCTCACGTATAAAGTCCAAGCCCCACTGCTAGAAGGGACCATTGACATGTATTGGCTTTAAGGGCAGAGATTTTAGTTGTTGTCTTCCTGCAAATCTCTGACATTTGTCACAAGCTTTTACAAAAGAAAACACATCAGAGAACAGTGTAGGCCAATAATACCCAGCCCTCAAGATCTTGTGAGCCGTGGTTTTCCAATAATGATGCCCACCACAGATGCTAGAATGAAACTGGTGTATGACCTCTACAGATTGTTCTTTATCTAGACACCTCAAGAGGATTCCTGATGGGTCTTTCCAGTAAAGCAGATTTTTGTCAATGTAGAATTTGGCTGATCTGAGTCTAGTGGTACGAGCTTGACTTGAACTAAGCCTTGGAGGAACTTCCAACTTCTGCAAGAAATGAACTATGCTGGCATACCATTCGCATGTGGCTAGATTTTCAGCCACGGACTGATTCTGCTTTTGCTCTTCTGATGCTCCCCTTGTTTGCTCATCATCTGAAGTTAAACCCATGAAATTTATGTCTAACAAGCTACAATTTTCTTCGGCCATGAGCTTAGCCAAGCCCTGGCCTTTGACAAGCTTAGTGGGCTTCACCTCTATGTCAAATTCTATGAATTTTGCAATCCATTTTGCCCTCTTTCCATCAATATTTGGTTGAGTCAAGACATCTCTCACTAAGGCTGAGGGCACATATGCAATTACTTTGGAATGCAGGATATAAATCCTGAATGCTTTCAAGGATTTTATGAGAGCATAAGCTTGCTTCTCAATAAGGTCATACCTTAGTTCAACATCCCTTAGAGTTTTGCTGAAAAAGGCCACGGGGTGCTCTATGCCTTCATCATTTTTCTGCAACAAGACTGCTGCTAGTGTATCATAAGAGGCAAAAGAGAAGATACAAAACCCCTTAGTGTAATCTGGGCTAATTAGAGTGGGAGCCTCCATGATAGCTTGCTTGATGGCTTCAAAAGAGCTTCTTGAAGCGGCTGTCCATTTTATCTCCGATCCTTTCTTTAGCATGGAAGTGATGTGCTTTACTAACTCTGCAAAGTTTGGAATGAACCTCCTTACAAAGTTGATCTTACCCAGGAAGGATTGAATGTCCCTTTTCGACCTTGGGATGGACAATGTTTGAATGGCTTGAACCCTGGCTGGATCAATCTTCACACCTTCAGCAGAAACAATATGTCCCAGAAGTTTGCCTTCTTCTAGAGCAAACTGTGACTTCTTTGGGTTGACTGAAATTCCAAACTGTCTGCACTTCAGAAAGACTTTCTTCAAATGTTGTAAATGATCTTTGTGGCTGCTGGAGAAGACTGTTATGTCATCAAGATAAATAAGGAAAAACTTGTCCTTCTCTCCCACAAAGGCTATGTCCATGGCCCTCTGAAAGGTAGCCCCAACATTCATCAGTCCGAAAGGCATCTTGGAGTACATGAAAGTGCCCCAAGGAGTAGTGAAGGCGGTCTTTTCCTGATCTTCAGGATGTACAGCAATCTGATTGTAGCCTGAAAATCCATCTAGGAAAGACATGACTCTAGCCCCTGAAACTCTTTGTAGCAAGTGTTCCATCTTGGGCAGGGGATAATTATCTTTTTTAGAGCACTTGTTCAGATTTATGAAGTCGACGCAAAGCTTGATTTCTCCATTTTTCTTCCTTACCACCACCAGGTTGGCTATCCACTTTGAATATCTTAGGGGAATTATGATTTTGGCATCCAACAGCTTCTTGATTTCTTTCTCAATCAAAGGCAGTAAGAGAGGGTTGACAAGTCTTAATTTCTGCTTAAAAGGGGTGGTGTTCTTTTCCAGTGGGATCCTATGCTGAATAATGTCTGGGTCATAGGTTTTAAGATCGTTGTATTCCCAGGCAAAAATATCAGTGAATTGCTTCATGAGGGAGCAATACTCAGAATTCTGGGCAGGAGACAAATGAGTAGACAGATTGATGAATTTCGGATGGGCTGGGCTCCCTATATTATGTTTACAAACGGCAGACTCATTCTCTATTTTGGTCGGCTTGTAGGGCACGTCATTATGATCGAAAAGCTTCTCTAGAGGCACCAATCCCTTTGGTATGTGATTACTGGGCAACTGGACGATGCTTTCTCGGCCGATTTCACTTTTTAGCTTGGACTGGCCGAATTCTTCCATGTTTTGATTTTCTTGGTCGATGTGCATTTCAGCAAATTCCTCAACGACTTGTAAAAACCTGTTAATTTCCTCATCGTCTTCAAAAACTCTCCAATACTTGACATTGTCTAGCAGGGACAGTCTGTATTTTACCTGAACTTCATATGTCAATTTAGGAGGCAAAGGGGAACAAACGTGCTAGCAGAGATAGCAAGGGAGTCGGCAAGCTGGTTCTTCATTCTTGGAATATAAGAAATGCTGAAAACTTTGAAAGAATCTTTGAGCCTCCATACCTCATCCCTGTATTCTTTCAGCCTTGGATGCTTTGCTTGGAATGTTTTATTTACCTGCTGAATGATGAGGTCTGCATCCCCAAACACTTGCAGGCCTTTGATACCCATTTCCTTAGCAGCGCTTAAGCCCAAAATCAAAGCTTCATACTCTGCTATGTTGTTTGTGACCTGAAAGGCTAATTTGAACGACAAATGAATGTATTCCTGTGTTGGGGACACAAGGACTACACCTGCCCCTGCAGCTTCTTTGGAGCAAGCCCCATCAAAGAACATACCCCAAATCTGTGGGTTTCCATCCTGTGTGATCTGGAAAACTGGCTTTTTAAGTTGCATGGAGGCCAACTGAGACTCTTCAATATGAAGAATACATGCTCCAAAATCAGTATCAATAGCGTAGATGGGATGATTAGTGGGATTCTTCTCATTGCTGATGATGTAAGCCAACTGTGCCTCTCTATATAATCTCTTGCTCTCACCTCCGAAAACTGGGACAGTAGCATAGGTTAGATCATTTTGTAATGATCCACCTAGTCTCTTGATCCAACCTCTAGAAAGTAACATGCCAAATTTGGGAGGTACATCTGCTACCACAATATCCATCATCATGCTTTTCATAGGCAGCTGAGACAAAGTGATGGCTAGGTCCTTGATTAATCCTAGACATTTCACTTTTCTAGAGTCGAAAGAAAACAAATCATGATAAGGCTTAGTGATGTCGAGACCCAACTCGTCCATGACAGCCTTTGGCATTAAGTTATGGCTAGCTCCAGTGTCCAAAAGGCAGTTGTGGAGGATTTTATCATGAATGTTCAGAGAGACATAGAATGATGGGGAGTTGTCCTCACCATTTTCAATCATTGGGCTGAGGATGACAGTTGGCTTGTCATCTTGTAGATTTACACAGTCAGTGGAGGCTTGGATGGCTTTAGGCTCAAGGGCTTCGAGGATGGATCTTTTGAAGGACTCACTTTTCACTAGTTCAATCAGAGGCATAGGTATTCTTAGCTTTTGAATTTCTGATTGAAAACTGAAAGGAGAAGGGGACTTGTCAAGGCCTCTTACCTCATGAGCTGGAGCTTTGAGGATGATAGGATCAACTACCAGTTGTTTTTGCTTATTATCTTGTTGTACTGTAGGGTCAGCAGCTCTTTGAACTGGAGTTTCCTTAGCATTATTTATCTTCGACCACAAATTATATCTGCGCTGATCTCCAGCTTGTAGAACAGCTTCACCACCCCATTCTTGGTTAGTCTGGTCATTGCATAATGACTTTTCATAGGCAGTTGCGGTCAAAAAGGAAGCATTGCCTTTGTCTTCAAGGCAATGGATCTCATCATCTTCTTCAAACTGCTCTTCCTCCATGACTACATTCTGGAAAGGGGTCTTGACCCTTTGGTCTTCATTGGCATCTTTACTTCTTTGCAATATTTGCAACTGTTCATTAGCTCTTCTATATGGATTTGGATTTCTAGGAGCAAAGGTATTGGGAACTCTCCCTTTCCTAGGGTGTTGCTCAACCTTTAATTTGGAAATTTCAGAGGCTAATGACTCGATCATTTTGGTCATTTTATCTATCTTAGGATCAGAGGAGGATGAAGACTCGCCCCTCTGTCTTCTTCTATTAACATTTCCCTTGAGTTTTTCTGCAGCCATGATGTTTGATTCTACTTCCAAGGCTGCATCCTGCATGTCAGCCAAAGTAGCACACCGCCTCTCTCTCAACAGTAGGCAGAAGTCAGAATCAAAAGCATTAGCATAGGTGAGTTTAGCAGAGGTAGTAGTGGGCTTCACTTCAGCTGGTATCTTGCTGTACATGCGGTTAAATCTCTTATTAAAATCGGATAGCAGTTCACCATTTTCTCTCTTTAAGTTCCCAAACTCAGTGTGGTAATAGAGGAGATCCTTCTTATCCCCCAAATGTTTTAGGAATGTATCATCTAAAGCTTCAATATCTGTTATAGATCTTGGGGCTTGTTCTCTGAACCATTTTCTAGCCTCCCCATCTAGGCTTTGGACAAAGACTCTCATCCACACATCATCTTCACTAATATCTAGATTATCAGCATAGCTATAAAATGACTCAAGGTGTTCTTCAGCAGTGACACCTTCAGTCCCAGTGAACTTAGGCATATACTTCTGATATTCTCCAGTGGGCATAGCATTCAAAGGAGTGGGCAGTATTAGAGGTCCATACCTAGCGGCTATGATTCTTTCCATTTTGGTGGGTGCTTGCGGACCTGCCATAACTGTGGTGACTAAAAGAGTACTAGAAGTCTGAATGACAGAAGGTGGAGGAGTGATTGACGAGACCAAAGGAGTATGGTGAATAGGAGGTGAGGTTCCCTTTGGGCTAACAACAAAAGGAGAAACTAAAGAATAAGGAGCTTTATGAATTTCTGAGAGCTTTTCTTCACTGCTAGTATTAGAATCTGTACTCTCAACATGTATTTGTTCTATTGCAGGATCTTCTTGAAGAGATATAGAATATTGTTTAGGTTTACCTGAACCCGATGCTCCTTTCTGCAATACTTTCTTCTCCTTGATGGTCTTTTCCGGGTCAGGTACTGGGTCAGCTTGCGATTTCTGAGGATTTCTCCGAGTATGCCTCACAAACTGAGCCAGAATTATGAAGTGGAGTCGCCAAGAGGTTCGGCCTCCAGTAGAGTCGCCAGATAGATGATTACAACCAAAAATGTGCCCAGACTTTGTCTATCATCAAAGTTGGGTCTGTGTCGTTTCCCAGGGAAGCTGAGCTTCAGTTTCCTCTCCCCGGCAACGACGCCAATTTATGTTAGCACTCCAGGAAACTCTCCTAGGTTGCAGCTCGGAGATGCCTGGTAACATATAATCTTCAATATTGTTCTCTGAACTATTGGAATGAAAGATGGTTTGGATCAAGCCAGATAACCATTTCAACTCTGTTTTTACTCAAGACATGCATGAACACCCTCAAATTTACAAGGCTTTAGACCACTAATGCTCAATAGTTTGTAGATTTAATGAATGGATGGAGAGTACCTACTATACCAGCAGATGCATATATAAACACATATGAATGGCCAACTACATGAAGTAAAAGAAGCCTGCAAATCTAATTTATCAACGCAGAGATAAGATGACAGTTATTTGGCATTAGATACAGAAGAAACATGAACAACCTGTTCAAGTGCAAGCTTAGAACAGAAGAGAAAATGGACTTTGAACATATAACAACAAAAGAAGCTTGTATTACTAATGAATGAAGATGAGAAGCTTGAGTAGCAAAGTCTCATTAGTCTCCAGAAGTTGAACCCTTCTTACATCTTGTTTGCAGCTATTTATAGCTTGTTTACAATGGTCCTGAGCCTTTTGAGGCTTCAGGTGCCTTAATCTATCCCTCTGTCTTGTTTAACTGATTGATTCCCTCAATAAGCAGGCATGGCTCGGCGGTTTTCCTCTTCTGACAAGGAATAACCACATTAAGATATTTTGGGCAGTCTATCGTGATGTCTGGGAGTTCTCCCATGCCAGAGATGCCCCACAATCATTCTGTTTGTTCCGGCTATGTTGTGTTGTGGTTCCATGATCGTTTCTGGTTGATTTGGCTATTTTGCATTGTCTATGCTCCTCGATCACTTCTGTTGCGGGCTGCATTGTGTTGTGTTGTCGCCTTTCCACTTCCAACCTTCTGTCTCTGTCTCTCGACCTCTTTTAGGTGATGGAATGGCTATTCAGGCCTTTGTGATCTCTTGAAAATGCTTAATAATGATTGTTTTCTATTGTATACAGAAAAAGTTGTAATACTGAGAAATCCCGCCCATTCTGCTTCTTTTGGACTTCAAAAGTCCTCAAGTATGGTTTTATTATCTATCGGGTCCGCCCTTAGGTCGCTGTCGCATGTCGCACTCGGCCTATTCCCTCGCTACCCTTTGTATTTGGAAATTCATGAAAAACGCTAAAATTTTATAAGAAATCATTTATAACGCCATTGGGTCCGGCCCATCGGGTCGCATGCATGTATACGTAAAGGCCCTGCCCCTTTGGTTTCCGCCGATAGCGATCCGGCGATGCAATGTGGGCCATTAATCTGCGTGCGCAATCGACGGTCCTCGTTTAATCGCCAATCACCATTGCCATCACCCCATGTTTTGCGTCGATTTGCCTTTGCCATTGCGACCCGTCGATCCGATCATCGGCGATCGCTGATCAGCGGTGTCTTGTGTCGATTGCCACTGCATACCTGTGCCGATCAGATCTGCCGAAGTGATCCGTTGATTAGATTTGGACCATTGATCGGCTAGATCGAACGACTGTCGTGCATTTGGATTGTTAAGCCTGCGATTTTGGTTTTTTCATGGTTTTGGAGTGTTTTTGCCTCCCGATAGTGTATTTTCGCTCTCTTGAGGGCTTTTGGAATATGAATGTTTCGACCTTGGGAAGATCTTAATCAAATCTTGAAGAGTTCAAGAGTGTTTTGAATCCATTTTTTGGGCAGTTTTCCCACAAGGCTAACAGTCATTAGAAGTTGGGCTGGCTTTAAGCTCAGGGTCTTCAAGGATAGATTCCTTGAAGGACTCTTTCTTCACTGGTTCAATCAGAGGCATGGGTATTCTTAGCTTCTAAGTTTCTGATTGAAAACCTAAAAAGAGAGAACCTTCAACGCCTCTTACCTCTATGACTGGAACTTTGGGAATGATGGGGTCTACTGCTAGTTGCTCCTACTTATCAGCTTGTTGTTCTGCAGGGACAACAAAATAATGAGCAGGGCCTTTGGATAATGACTTCTCATAAGCAGCTTTGGTTAAGAAAGGGGCACTGCCCTTGTCTTCCATACCATGGGCCTTATCCTCTTCTTCAAATTTCTCTTCTTCCATGACTATACTCTGAAAAAGGGGCTTCACCCTTTGATCTTCGTTTGCATTTTTGTTTTCTTACAAAATCTGCAACCGCTCCTTTTCTCCTCTATATGGATTTGGATTCGGAAGAGCAAAGGTACTAGGGGCTCCTGCTTTCCCAGAATGCTGCTCAACCCCTAATTTGGAAACTTCAGAGGCTAACGACTCTATCATCCTGGCCATGTTATCGATCCTAGGATCTGAGGATGATGAGAGCTCACCC
Source organism: Pinus tabuliformis (assembly GCA_031772625.1). NCBI lineage: Eukaryota > Viridiplantae > Streptophyta > Pinopsida > Pinales > Pinaceae > Pinus > Pinus tabuliformis. Next base: position 1,183,866,601 of record CM062813.1, read on the forward strand.
CTCTATCTTCTCCTATCAGTATTACCTTCGAGCCTTTCTACAGCCATGATGTTTGATTCTACTTCCAGGGCTGCATCTTGCATATCAGCCAAAGAAGCACATCTTCTTTCCCTCAGTAGTAAACAAAAACGAGAATCGAAGGCATTGGCATAAGTATGCTTAGCAGAAGTAGGGGTGGGTTTAACTTCAGCTGGTATCCTGCTGTGCATACGATTGAATCTTTTATTAAACTCAAGCAATGATTCCCCATCTTCCCTCTTGAGGTTACCAAACTCAGTATGGTAATATAGCAAGTCTTTTTTATCTCCCCAATGCTTCAAAAATGCATCATCTAAGGCTTCAATGTCAGCAATAGACCTAGGGGCCAATTCTCTGAACCATTTTCTAGCCTCTCCATCAAGGCTCTGGACAAACACTCTCATCCACACATCATCTTCACTGATGTCTAAGTTATCAGCATAACTATAAAAAGACTCAAGGTGCTCTTCAGCTGTTACTCCCTCTTTACCAGTAAAATTAGGCATGTATTTTTTATATTCTCCTGCAGGCATGGCATTCAAAGGAATAGGCAAGACCAAGGGCCCATACCTAGCAGCTATGATTCTTTCCATCTTTGTGGGAGCTTGCTGGCCTGCCATGGCTGGGGTAGGTGGAAGGATACTAGTAGATTGAGTGGTATGGAACAATGAAATAGATGACAGAGACAAAGGGATGTGATGGACTGTATGGGAGACTTTCTTTGCACTGAGATCCAAAGGGGAACTAAACGAACAAGGAGCTTTATGAATCTCTGAGGGTATTTCTTCACTAACAATACTAGGCTCTATATCTTCAAAATGTACATTATCGGCTATAGCCCACTCTTACAGTGATTCATAAGATTTCTTGGGCTTACCTGATCCTGATGCTCCTTTCTGTGATGTTTTCCGCTGCTTGGAAATCTTCTCAGGGTCAGGCACTGGGTCAGCTGGTGATTTCTGAGGATTTCTCCGAGTATGTCTCACGAACTGAGCCAGAACTGTAAGGTGGAGTCGCCACTAGGTTGCTTCTCCAATAGAGTCACCAGATAGATGATTACAACCAGAAATATGTCCAAACCTTATCTATCATCAAAGCTAGAACTGTGTCGTTCTCCCAGGGAAGCTGAGCTTCAATCTCCTCTCCCCGGCAACGGCGCCAATTAATGTTATCACCCCAAGAAACTCTCCTAGGTTGTAGCTCAGAGATGCTCGGGAACATTACAAACTCAACTTAATGTTGGAAATGGATGAATGGAAGGAATGATGCTTGTTCAAGCCAGATAACCACTTCTACTATGCTTAACTCCAGACATGCGTGAACACCCCCAGACTACAAGGCTTTAGACCACCAATCACTCACAGTTTAAAGATTGGGTGAATATGGAGAATACTGACCACACCAGCAAATGCACAAGACCATGTGATGGCCAGCTGCAACCAGTAAAGAGGTCTGCAAATCTATTTCCTAATGCACAGATAGGATGACAGCTCCCTGGCACTAAGTTAACAGAAACCTGAACAACACATTCACTGATATCTACAAGATTTTAACACAGAGGTAGGATGACAGCTCCTCTAATGCTAAACATCAAGAGTTCATGAAACTGCATAACAGGCACAGCCTAGAACAGAATAGAAGTGAAAAGTGAGCAATTAACAACAAAAGAAGCTTGTATTAGCTGAAAATGAAGACGAGACACTGCAAGTATCAAAGTAGTTACAGTCTCCAGAAGTTGAACCTTACATCAAAACAACAACCATCAACCTTGATTACATCTTGCTTTTGGGTATATATAGAGTTTGAATACAAAGGCACTCGGCCATTCTAAGTATGGAGGGATCATAATTGACCACTAACCGCTTTAACTGCCTGGCAGAACTTCTAAGTGCAATTTGCCTGCTTTAATGAATAAATCCGATCTCCTTAGGTGCTCTGTTGTCCTTTGAGGTGGTTGGAGTGTCGTAAAGGATAAAATTCCATAATCGAGGTTCATCCTTTTCCTCCTCGGGTACATAGTCAGTTGAATGCGATGGTTGAAGAGGAACTGCACCAGGCACTGATAGATGGTCATCTTCGTCCTTCGGGCGCACAGGATGATCAGGGCGAGAGGACTGCATGGTGGACGTATGAGCAGGACGAAGGATGGATATCATCCGTTGGATCAAACGAATAGACGGTAGAGATCTCTCGGCGAGAGGTATCGGGAGCAAAACAATTGTGAGCCGTTGGATCTTGGGTGGACAGATCCAACGATCATCGGGCGGAGGAGATGTGCGGATTTTAATGAGCAGGGACGGAGGACAGGCGGTAAGTGGTATTGCCCGCACCGCCATTGGGGGTTGGGCGGTAATCGTACAAAGGTGCGCGATCCCATTCAACGCATGACGTGTGGCGGCGGGGAGCATGCGAAACCACTTTTGATTGCAAGTTATCGTCCGGGCGGTTTGATTGCGCGGGGAGAGCGAACGTCGTCTGATCGCGGTGGAGATGATCGGACGGTAGGGATTTGATCGCATGAGTTTTAGAAGTAAAATGGAGGTAGCGGAGGTTATGAGAGTGTAAGTGGAGTAAAGGAGAAGGAGAAGGATAACTGATGTGAGTCCTCTTTTGAGCCTAACAACATGGTTGAGCTTGCATTCTGACCTTCAGAACGTCAAAGTATGTAGTGGAGCTAACAGGTCCTTCAATGTTTGTCACCAAAGCCATTTTCGATGACACTTTTGGTGAGGGTCATTAAAGGCCCGTCACTAATTCTCTCTTTGGTGACACTTTTGGTGAGGGTCGTTAAAGGCCCATCACTAATTTTGTCTTTGGTGACACTTCTAGTGACGATCTTTTATTGACCCTCACCAATGATCTTTTTGGTTATTTTGGTGACGGTCAAAAAATGTTCATCATCATTGATCATTCCAATGAGTTTTTGATGACGCTATGTACCTGTTACTATATTTTTTGTCAAAGGATAACGATTTAAGACCATTGTTGTGGAGTCTTTTTCATTATGTGTCTGTTGATAGTGTTGGACCCGCCAACATGTCAAGGGGATCTCCCCGGTAACAAGTCCCAATTAGACCTCAGACCGTTTGGTGTAGGAGTCCCAGCAGTGGGTCGTAAGGTAATGCCTTGACCGCGATGTCACACAGAGGCAAGTAAGATAACTCTATCAGTAGAAAGGGTGTGACTGATGCAGTGAGTCAAGGAATGAGTATGAGAGGTTCCAACACTTCAAAGGGAGAGGAAGGTGAAGGTGAGTTCTAGGTTTAAAGGGATCAGTCCCAACTCGGCTAGGAACACACAACACAAAGGACATGCACAACTTCCGGCAGAGCAGTCGACATGGATGCGAAAGTCCCAACATAGAAGGTAAGATAACACGAACAACACTCGCGGATCAATCCAAGACGAGTGTAACGTTTGATATAACAAGTTTCAAAGAAAGGTCTGTCTAGTGTCCGGAGAAGTAGTCGACACAGACAATGATAACATTAACAACATATGCAACACATTAACAACAAGATTCATATAATTTCATGTGAATCAGTTCATGCAAAAGTACATAAGTTAAACAACATATATCATTAAGGCAACCAGAGCAGTCCAACTACAATAACAACATATGCATGAAAATGTGTTGGCTTTTATTATATAAAGAAGTGTAAGTCACAATCATACAATACACCATGTAAACCTACTAGCCTTATAAGTAGAACATTATAGCCACATCCGCTTGCTCCTCTAAAGAGATGTACTAGCTCCGTGCAGTGGAGAAGCCAAGGCGCATTACAATATTGTCCAGGCCTTCTTCAAGATAGTCTTAGTAGAAGCTTGGCTGACCAAAAGCCCATACAATGAGTTATCAGGGACTATTTATACCAAAGGGTGGGGTGACCCTTGACATTCCCCTTTGTGACAATTCAACTACCCTCGTGACTCTTCACCTACTCTATGACTATTACATCCAACTGTTGACACTCGAATTACACTTGACATGACTCAACATTACAATGCACATGTACTCATGTGAGACAATCATGGCTTGAGAAAGACTTGCAAGACATCACTGACACTCGGTCCACTGAGATGAGACCAACTCTTTGACATGCTTGTGATGGTGAAGGTGGTGAGCTGATGCCAAGCTTGGTCATCCATGATGGTGTGTATGCACCTCATGGTGACATCTTGCTGAAGCAAACTCTTGCCTTCGTTGCAACCGGTGCATTGGTTCATCCCCTTCATCCAACTCGTATGCTAACATGTGCATGGTCTTCTTGAGTATGGTTGGACCGAAAACACACTAATGCATAGTGTCTGTGCTGATCTTCAAGTGTGTGCTAGTGGTCATGCGCATCAACTTGCCGAAGTGCATGTTCAACCCCAGTTGGACTTGCTTCTTGTCTTTGCCTTGGTGAGTGTGTTGAATGGGTTGGATTGCATGCATGCGCTCAACGACATGCATGCTACTGGATCCTTTGCATGCGATCAACAACACTTCTCACCATGTTTGCTCTGTGTCAGCTGCTGGGATAGATCCTTAACTCGTATTGGCGCAGTTTCATCCGCGAGTGCATGTTGCGCCCACTGTTGTTCCTCTTCCTGTTGCAACTCATTGGATTGTCTGTGCAACTTCATGTTCTTCCTGAATTGCTGCTTCAACACATGCAACTCCTTCTTTGTTCCATCTTCTACCTTCACGTGATCTTCATGTCACGCCCTCACTTCATATCCTGAGTCCCCAAAGTTGCTTTCGTTATCAGTGGATCTGCTTGATCTTGCAACTTTTCTTTGCCTCTATGTTGTCAACAACCTTCCTCTTGCGTTCGCTGCATTCAGTATGCTGCCTTCAGCTACTGCTCACCGTGATGCAGCTGCTTGATGTCCTTGTCTATGAACAACTTGATGTCTTCGTGAGTAGGTAAGCCCATGGACACTTGATCGACTGCATCCCCAAGCGTGCTCTAAATGGTGTCTTCATCTCTGCTTTCTTGGAAACCATTGTACCTGTACTGCTGAGAGGCATATGAACACCTGTGATACCTGCAGACATGGCAACACTCATAGAAAGCAATCTGTCAGTCGAAAACCAAAATGAACATGAGAAGTGACTTCCAACATACTTGGGTGAATGATCATGAAGGTTGCGCAATTTCGGCCGGGAGGTCGGGAGACTGACTGTCAAGACTGCATAAGGCACATTCTGGGCTATTGAGAGACTGAATCATTGTTGGAACTGTGCAATGCATAGTCCAATTGGGTAGTTGGCTGCTGGGATTGTGCAATGAGAAATCCCAACTGGAAGGACTGCTGGCCTAGGTGCAGATTTGCGCAAATTTTTGGACCAAGCAGCCACTGACCTCCAAAAATGTGTAATTCAGTCCAAGAGGCCAGTGCTAGGCTAGAATGCACAAATATGGAGAGGAAGGTGAGCCTTCCTTCTCCAGATTGCACAATGCAGCCTTGGTGAAGGCAAAGACCGGGCCAAGGTTGGCCCGACACTCCAACGGGCAACTAAAAGTAAGTAAGTCGATGAAATGCATGATGACACTAAGTGATAGTAGAAGTGATAAACAGTGCATGAAAAACATGAATGGAAGATTGATCAAATAGATCAACATGCATGTGGGTGAGGCATTTCGTCGGTTGGGCGAATGTCTGTGCAAAATAGTTTCATGCATGCGAAAATAGTGAGATAGCAACGAAAATTGAAATAGAGCTAGGACAAGCTAGAATATATGTAAACGATAGCAGGTGTTCAAAGAAATCAAGCAAACAACACTCACACAAGCGAATACACAAAAAGTGACAGAAATGTAGCACAAGGCATGGGAAGCGAGCTTGCCCCAAAACAGTTGAGCTGAATGTGCCGACTGCTCCTAGATGTGATGTGGGATGCCAGAGATACAATGTTGATGTGAAGAATGAGCTATGCAGCATCTAGTTGATGAGTTTTGATAACATCGAGGTTGTGACGCACATGCCACAAATCTAGGAGAAGCAACACTTGGAGGAAGGTTCTGAATTGTTCCTTGCATGTAACCTCCAACTGCTAAACATAGATCCCTGAAACAAGGGATACCTTTGCATGCTGCCTTGGGAGAAGTATCCCATGCATGCAAGTCTATTTTGCTCAGTCCTGGAGGGAACCTGTCAACTCAACTGCTCATGCAAGAGATTGCTTGACTGTTGGAGAAAAATGCGCATTCTTGACTATAAACTGGGCTGACTGCCCAAGGGGATTGTGCAATTTTTGGGCCCAACAGCTGACTGTTTCCTAGATTTGCGCAAATCTTGGGCTGAACTGCCTGTTGATGGGGAAAATTGCGCAAATCCTGTTGGGAGGGTTGGCTGGCAGGATTGCGCAATCCTGGAGCCCAACAGGCTGTCAAAGGGAATTGCGCAATTCCTAGAGGGAAAGGTTGGTTTCCCTCCAGAAATGCACAAATTTCACTGGGAAGGTGCTTAGCCTGTAGCTGGACCAAGTCCGGATGAGCAGCTTGTGAAGGGAAAAGATCAAACTATGATCAACAGGCTGCCTTTGAGCAAGAAAGACACTAAAACTTGAGGACTTGATGAAGCAAGGAAAGCTGCTTTGAAGGTTGGTAGGGAGGCTCCAAAACAGGCTAAGGCAAAATTTTGGAGGGTGGTTGTAGCCACTACAACACTTGGCGACACACTGGTAGAACTCCAGCTCTCTGAATGGACCTTGTTCGTGAAAACGAGTCTAACACCTCTGGAAGTATTGTTCAGTTCTTAGCTCATCTTGGCTTCACACTAGCTTGATGTAAGATGTATCAACTGCCAAACTCTTGGTCGATTGACACACATTCTAAGTCAAGGCAATAGAGTTGTTTCAATTGGGGTTGAGGGGTATATAAGTGCACAAGCAGTATAGTCGCCAGAGTCTAAGTTTCATCTCTAGTGTTGGTCCACTGCCAGTAGGCCTAGACAGTACCCCGGTGGAGTCACATAGGAACACAATCATGGCTCCGCTGCCAGTGAGCCTGGTTAGTACCCGACGGAGTTACTTGCATCACCTCCCTACGCAGGAATCCTTTCTCTTCTTTTGCTTTATTCATTTTTCGTTTTGAATTTTTTTTTACTTTTCATTTTTTCCATTTTTTTCACTGTGCATAACACTTATTCATTTCAGAGGCGGAAGAGGGATCCCGAATTATTGAGAGCATAAGAGGTTGTTCCAGCAGAGAATTAGTTTATTATATCTCTGACGTGCCTGTTAAGGTTTTCCCCCTCACCTTACTCTACTTGACTGAGATGACAAGGGTTAACCCAAAAATAATCGACTAGAGAAGGTGACACTAGTTAGCACGCAAGCATTATGTTTACACCAAGGTTCACTACGAACAGTACATATTTTCCTTCGACGTATCATGGACTAAGAGTAACAAGTTCATCATACAAAGGCAAGATGACAGATAACCAAGTAGCGATAGTTGTACAAACCCTCTTGTACTTTACCCAGCTCGTTTCATGAGTCACACATGGTTTCATGCAAAACTAACCTATGAACGAAACAAGTGAATGAACTAACAATCAACAAAGCAAAGCAAGAGCAGAAGAAAAAATGAAAGCGAAGCAAGTAAACAAACAAGCAATCAAAACATGAAATCAAACAAGCATGCAAGCAAATGAATGAAAGAAAACACTACTCCTACTCCTACACTAATGGTGCATGGCCCTGATCACGTGAAGTGATACTTCCAATGCAACCATCGGCACATTGGTAGCCCCATGTGGGTGGAGGCTTGGTCCGAGAGTAACCCAATTGTGCGGACCAGCATACAAGAAATATATGACAGTGAAGACAGCCACACTTCATATTCACGTGGAGCCCTTCGTTGTTGTAACAGTTCCCGGTCAAGATGGTCTGGATAAAAATGATGGAACATGTCTTCAATAAGATCACAGAAATCCTCACATGAGTGCACGGTGTCAGCAGGTAGGCTGAGCACCCAACGAAATGGGGATTCGTGAAGTGTGAATGAAAGCAACAAACCAGCCTGTTCATCAATAAAATCATCTTCCTCATAAATCATGGAAAGGATGTTATGTAAGTGCTCAGGCCAGGCCACTTCGCCTTCACCATCGTACATGTGAGTGGACAAGAGATTGAAAAGCTTCCCTGAGATGGAGACATCTTGACGATTCGAAAAACACCGCGGGGGAAGAAGAATGCAATATTCCATGAAAGATATGCAAAGGTTCAAAACTCGATGAGAGGACACTACTTGTCATCAGGCCCTGCTTATAGCACCAGAAATGTTGACGGTGTTGGACCCACCAACATGTCAAGGGGATCTCCCCGGTAACAAGTCCCAATTAGACCTCAGAACGTTTGGTGTAGGAGTCCCAGCAGTGGCTCGTAAGGTAATGCCTTGATCGCGATGCCGCACAGAGGCAAGTAAGATAAATCTGTCAGTAGCAAGGGTGTGACTGATGCAGTGAGTCAAGGAATGGGTATGAGAGGTTCCAACACTTCAAAGGGAGAGGAAGGTGAAGGTGAGTTCCAGGTTGAAAGGGATCAGTCCCAACTCGGCTAGGAACACACAGCACAAAGGACATGCACAACTTCCGGCAGACCAGTCGAAATGGATGCGACAGTCCCAACATACAAGATAAGATAACACGAACAACACTCATGGATTAGTCCAAGACAAGTGTGATGGTTGATATAACAAGGTTCAAAGAAAGGTTTGTCTGGTGTTAGGCATAGCAGTCGACACGGACGGTGACAGCGTTAACAACATATGCAACACATTAACAACAATATTCATATAATTGCATGTGAATCAATTCATACACAAGTACGTAAGTTAAACAACATATATCATTAAGGAAACTGGAGTAGTCCAACTACAATAACAACATATGCATGAAAATGTGTTGGCTTTTATTATATAAAGAAGTGTAAGTCACAATCATACAATACACCATGTAAACCTGCTAGCCCTATCAGTAGAACGTTACAGTCACATCCACCTACTCCTCCAAAGAGATGTATTAGCTCTGTGCAGTTGAGAAGCCAAGGTGCGTTACAATACTGTCCAAGCCTTCTTCAAGATAGTCTTAGTAGAAGCTTGGTTGATGAAAAGCTCATACAATGAGTTATGAGGGACTATTTATAACAAAGGGTGGGGTGACCCTTGACATTCCCCTTTGTGACAATTCAACTACCCTCATGACTCTTCACCTACTCTATGACTATTAGATCCAACTATTGACACTCGACTTACACTTGAAATGACTCAACATTACAATGCACATGTACTCATGTGACACAATCATGGCTTGAGCAAGCCTTGCAAGACATCACTGGCACTCGGTCCGCTGAGATGAGACCAACTCTTTGACATGCTTGTGATGGTGAAGGTGGTGAGATGATGCCAAGCTTGGTCATCCGTGATGGTGGGTATGCACCTCATGGTGACATCTTGTTGAAGTGAACTCTTGCCTCCGTTGCAACCGGTGCATTAGTTCAGCCCCTTCATCCAACTCGTCTGCTAACATGCGCATGGTCTTCTTGGGTACGGTTGAACCAACAACACACTGATGCATAGTGTTCGTGCTAATATTCAAGTGTGTGTTGGTAGTCATGCACATCAACTTGTCGAAGTGCATCTTCAACCCTAATTGGACTTTCTTCTTGTCTTCGCCTTGGTCAGTGTGTTGAATGGGTTGGATTGCACACGTGTGCTCAACGACATGCATGTTGTTGGATCCTTTGCATGCGATCAACAACACTTCTCACCATGTTTGCTCTGTGTCAGCTACTGGGATAGATCCTTAACTTTTATTGGCGTAGTTTCATCCACGAGTGCATGTTGCGCCCACTGTTGTTCCTGTTCTTGCTGCAACTCATTGGACTGTCTGTGTAGCTTCATGTTCTTCCTGAGTTGCTGCTTCAACGCATGCAACTCCTTCCTTGTTCCATCTTCTACCTTCATGTGATATTCATGTCGCGCCGTCACTTCATAGCCTAAGCCCCCAAATTTCCTTTCGTTATCAGTGGATCTGCTTGATCTTGCAACTTTGCTCTACCTCTATGTTGTCAACAACCTTCCTCTTGCATTCGCTCCATTTGCTACATTCGGTATGCTGCCTTCAGTTATTTTTCATGATGCTGCTCGTTGTGATGCTGCTGCTTGATGTCTTTGTCCATGAACAACATGATGTCTTGTGAGTTGGTAAGCCCATGGACACTTGATCGACTGCATCCCCAAGCATTCTCTGAACGGTGTCTTCGTCTCTGCTTTCTTGGAAACCATTGTACTTGTACTGCTGAGAGGCATATGAACACCTGTGATACCTTGAGACATGGAAACACTCATAGCAAGCAATCTGTCAGTCGAAAACCAAAATGAACATGAGAACTGACTTCCAACATACCTGGGTGAATGATCATGAAGGTTGCGCAATTTCGGTCGGGAGGTTAGGAGACCGACTGTCAAGACTACAAAAGGCACAGTTTGGGCTGTTGAGAGACTAACTGACTGCTGGAACTGCGCAATGCACATTCCAGTCGGGCAGTTGGCTGCTGGGATTGCGCAATGAGAAATTCCAGCTGGAAGGACTACTGGCCCAGGGGCAGATTTGCGCAAATTTTTGGGCCAAGCAACCACTAACCTCCAAAAATGCGCAATTCAGTCCAAGAGGCCAATGTTGGGCTAGAATGCACAAATCTGGAGAGGAAGGTGAGCCTTCCTTCTCCAGATTGCGCAATGCAGCCTTGGTGAAGGCAGAGACCAAGCCAAGGTTGGCCTGACTTGCCGATGGGCAATTAAAAGGAAGTAAGTGATGAAATGCATGACGACACTAAGTGATAGCAGAAGTGATAAACAGTGCATGCAAAACATGAATGGAAGATTGAGCAAATAGATCAACATGCATGTGGGTGAGGCAGTTCACCGGTTGGGCGAACGTCCGTGCAAAATAGTTTCATGGATGCGACAATAGTGATATAACAACGAAAATTGAAACAGAACTAGGACAAGGTAGAATATATGTAAATGACAACATGTGTTCAAAGAAATCAAGCAAACAACACTCACATAAGTGAATACACAAAAAGTGACAGAAATGCAGCACAAGGCATGGGAAGTGAGCTTGCCCCAAAACAGCTGAGTTGAATGTGTTGACTGCTCCTAGATGTGATGTGGGATGCCAGAGCTACAAGGTTGATGTGAAGAATGAGCTCTGCAATGTCCGGTTGATGAGTTTTGATAACATCGAGGTTGTGACGCGCATGCGACAAATCTAGGAGAAGCGACACTTGAAGGAAGGTTTTTGAATTGTTCCTTGCATGTAACCTCCAACTGCTAAACATAGATCCCTGAAACAAGGGATGCCTTTGCATGCTACCTTGGGAGAAGTAGCCCATGCATGCAAGTCTGTTTTGCTCAGTTCCGGAGGGAACCAGTCAACTCAGCTACTCATGCAAGAGACTGCTTGACTACTGGAGAAACAATGTGCATTCCTAACTGTAAATTGGGCTGACTTCCCAAGGGGATTGCACAATTTCTGGGCCCAACATCTGACTGCTACCCAGATTTGCACAAATCCTGGGTTGAACTGCCTTTTGATGGGAAAATTTGCGCAATTCTTGCTAGGAGGGTTGGCTGGCAAGATTGCGCAATCCTAGAGCCCAGCAGGTTGTCAGAGGGAATTGCCCAATTCCTGGAGGGAAAGGTTGGTTGCCCTCCAGAAATGCGCAAATTTCATTGGGAAGCTGCTCAGCCTGCAGTTGGACCAAGTCTGGATGAGCAACCTATGAAGGGAAAAGATAAAACTCTGATCGACAGGCTGCCTTTGAGCAAGAAAGACACTGAAGCTTGAGGACTTGATGAAGCAAGGCAAGCTGCTGTGAAGGTTGGTAGGGAGGCTCCAAAACAGGCTAAGGCAAAATTTTGGAGGGTGGTTGTAGCCGCTACAATAGTGTCCAAGGTCATAGTGGTTATAGTCAGTCAATTTGTTAAGAAGTAATTAGTGTGTATCATTTCCCTCAAGTCATAAGAATATAGTTTTCCTATGAGTCAACACATGAACTAGGAAAAATAGTGCTATGCAAAGTGGACAATAAAAATAACACCATAAAATTAAGTCAAACCATCAGACCACAAAACTATCTGGCATGTGTTAGCACGCCTTTTCATTCCTTAGCACACCCTGACACTCCTTAGCTATCATGCCCTCACAACTACCCTTACATATTTTGCAACATGGGAACCCAAAAAAATCTTGCCTCAACTATAACAACAGCTTGACCAAGTTACAATTACTACAACTAGACTATGACTTTTTCACCTAATAACTTCCTATAACTCATCTTAGGCTACTCATGTATAATTTCAACTTATCCAACTTAACAAGTTACCAAGTCAAGGCTCACATCCAACGTGGTCGTAAAATTAAACAACTAAGCAACAAATTTTACATCTTAACATGCCATAACATCTGCCACGCCTAATAATCCCTTGGCACTATGTAGCACGTGTTAGCATCCCTTACATTTCTTGGCATGCTTTGGCACTCCCTAGCACTCCCTAACACTTAGCACACCTTGTACTCACTAGCTAACAATCTCTGTCACACTCTTATTCATTCATTTCCATGCATTTGAAACTACTGCTCCCTTGTGTTTCCTTGGAACTTGGCCCTAACACTCCCTAGCATATGTTGGCGCCACAACTTAGCGCCTGGAACTTCTTGGCATGCCTTAGCACTTGGCATGTCTTAGCATGCCTAAAATGCCTTGGAACTGTCTAGCATGTGTTATTACTTCCTCGCATTCCCTGGAACACCTTGGCACTCCCTAGATGTCATGCCCTCATAGATAGCCTTACTTTTTTTGCAACTTGGGAACCCAACCAAGTCATTAACAAAACAATGTTGTGCCCAACCCAAATTCTCCCTTTGTCTGAAACTACTTTGTACACACCTTATCACAACCATAGGCTTGCCTCCTTCAAGTACTATTATGAACTTATCCTAACACACTTCATCCTTGGGACACCTGGAATTCACTGACACTCCTTGGCACACTGCACTCTTATTTGTTCATTTCCAAGCATTTTGACCTAGTTCTCCCTTGTGATGCCTTGGCACTGGCTAGTATACCTTTTCACTCCCTCCTTAGCACACCTAGAACTCACTGACAATTAATTTCCATGCATTTGAAATGAGTTCTCCCTTGTGTTTCCCTAACACTTGGCCCTCACACTCCCTAGCATACATGGATAAAATATTTGCAAAATTTTCCCATATCCTACTATCTAGGGTTTGGTTTTTGACTAACTAAAAATGTGATAACTGAAGATATAATCATGGGATATGATATAAAAATCCTCAAAATTCATTATCCAAATAGATTTGAGGTCAACCATGCCAAGTTGGAGGTCCACCAAGTCAAATTTCAAAAATTTCTAGAACCCTGTCAGCAATTGTGGCCTGGCGAAATTGTGAAAAATAGGTCTCAAAGTGCCACCTGTAACTCCAAGACAGTAACTTTTGTGTAAACAATTAGAGAGGATTTTGTTTTTGGGTATGTTATGAACAAAAACCTCCTCCCGTTTTCAAAAATACTTTCCCATTTGTTCAAAATCCAAGCTTGAAGTTGGTCACACAGAAACACAACAAATCCTGGCAGAAGCGCAACAAATAGTTGACTTGAAATTTTGATGACTTGAATGAGGTTTTGAGTGTTGTTGAAGACTTGTGAAGAAACTTGGAGATGTCCACTACACCCTAGAGCCTTTAAACCATGCAAAAACATCATTTTAGCCTCTTCAAACTTGATTCCAAAATTGACCGTCCAGAAGCGCAGTGAAAAGAGAAGCAAGGAAGACAAACTCATATCTCTTTAACCATAACACTTGTGCAAAACCTGAAGGAGGTTATTGTGCTTGGTTCCATGCTTTAATAAAACTCCCTTTTGTTTTCCAAAATTCATCTCCATTTGGTCATAAATATATTTTTAAAATGATGATAAAAACAGAGTCAAAAGCGCAACAACTCTCTCCTGTAGCAATTGTATTTTGGGAATATCTCCCAAATGGTAAATCCAAATGGGCTGAATTTTGGAATATCTCCCAGATTTGTTCTACCCTAATTTGTTTTGAATGAAACACCACCTGATTCTTGGCTTTCAAGATATTCCAAAATATGAAGCCTTGTGAAAGATACCAGGGTCTGTTTGCTATGGGATTCTTGAACACCTTACTTCTCCATAGCTCTAACGACTCCCTTATGTTGTTCAAAGATCTATCTATGGTGCCAAATAGTTGCGTTATTCGGTTCCATAGTATCTCTACCACGACACAATGTTTGAGAAGGTGGTTCACTGTCTCCTTTTGATTTGTGCAAAGTGGGCATCTTGATGGGCCAAAAAAACCATTTTTCATTATCTTATCCCATATGATAAGATTTTCATGCCCAATAATCCATATAAAAAAGAAGACTTTAGGCCAGAGACTTGAATACCATATTTTCTTCCAAAGTGGCTCTTGTGGTGCTTCAGCTGAAGACGATACTATGGAAGTAGGCCTCTTTTACTGAGAATGAACCACGAGGAAGGTGGCCCAATCTAAGTTTGTTTGACCCATGGAAATTAAGGATGAGACGCTCTTGAAGGAGATTAGACAAGAATCCCATGGAAAAGGAGGGTCGTGCTCCAACCAATTCCTTTGGGCCTTCCATTCTCTCCATTTTTTTGTTTGATTAGATTCTTGCCAAAAATATTTAACTTTCACTGCTCCTATTTATGTTGTAAAGGCCCAGATATCTCGAAGGTTCTCATAGGAACTTAATTTTTGGTTCGACATCCATGCATCCTCTTAAAATTTGACAAATTGTCCATTGTTAACCTCCCAAAAGACGTGAGATTGAACAAGACCTTTGTTGTCTCGCGCCATATTCTAGATTGATGAACCGCTTGGGAATTGTTGTTGATTTAATAGTATATCCAAGCTTTCATTCCTACTATATTTGTGAGTCCATAGTGCCTTCCAAATTTTTGAGTTTCCCTGCAACCGCCTCCACCATAATTTGGCTCCAAGGACCTTAATCAGTAATGTCGTATCTTTCAGTCTGAGGCCACCATGGAGTTTGGGATTGCATAATTTATCCCATGCAACTAGGGACCATTTATTTCCGATTTGGACACTTGACCAAAGGATTTTTCTATATTTGGAAATTATTTCCTTGTAGACACTTTTTGGGGTTGGAAGAGCCGAAAGTTGATAGATTGGGAGAGTTTGAAAAATTTATTTCAAAAGAGTTAACCTACTAGCTGAATTCAAAACCTTGAAGGTCCATCTTGAGAGTTTCTTGTCCAAACGGTTTAACAAATCCTTCCAACATGACACCCGAAGAGAATTAGAAACGAGTGGGACCCCTAAATAAGAGCACGGGATAAATCCAATGCGAAACCCAAGGGTCCTTGCCAAATGTCTCTGTACGCTGGGATGCGTATTAAAGAAAAATATATCTGATTTGTCTCCACTGATTACAGTTCCTGAGGCCTTCTGAAACTCTTCCAGGATAGTATTGAGTTGTCTTGCTTCCCTCAAGGATGGCTTCCAAAATAGCATGTTGTCGTTAATGAAATGTTGATGGGTAATAGGTGGAGCCTGAGGGGTTAGACACAATCCCTGAAGGAGACCTGACCCAACTACAACTTTTAGATAACTTTTAAATAACTACGATGATAAAAAGGAAAGGGGAGATAGGATCTCCTTGACTTAAACCTCTAGATCCTCATAAAGGATGAGATGGGGAACCATTGACAATGATAGAGTAAAAGGACATTTCAATCAGGGATTTAATCCATTTTCTCTAGGTTTGAGAGAAACCAAAAGCATCAAGAATAGTTAAGAGATAATTCCAATTAAGGCGAGCATAGGCCTTGGACAAGTCCAGTTTGATGACCAGACCTGGAAATTTAGTCAATTTCATAGAGTGCACTACCTTGTAAGCTGCTATAATTACATCCATGATCTGCCTTCCTTATGCAAAGTCGATTTGCTTAGGTCCTAGGATATTCCGACACATAGGAAATAGTTAAGTACAACTTGGTCTAGTATAGAGTTAGGTAAAGTGTGTTTCTTTACCTTGTACATTTTGTAACTTACAATCCGACGGTCACGATATGTAGTGATCCGACGGTTCATTCTCTCCTCGGTATTACCAACACTTGATCCGTGGCTTGACACCCGATTGGTCCATGATTTCTATTTAAGGCGCATGGAGGGTCATTCGTAGTGTAATCCGTCTATGAGAGAAGCATATGTAAATTTTCATTCTTTTATTAATAAATTGCCTGAAGTGGCCGCGTTGGCTCAGGCCGTGGACTGTTTCCCTCTTTGAGGGTTTTAACCACGTCAAAAATACTGGTGTATTGATCTGCGATCTGGTTGTGAGCAGTGTCCTTTGGTGTTCTATCTGAGGAACTTACCCTGTAAATTCCTACATGGTATCGGAGCTATTTGAGGGCCGCGTCCGTTGGTGATCCAAATCTGAAGCCGGTAGAACTGCATCCGACTGTTGTTTCCTAGATCTACTGTTTCTGACTGCTTTCGGGCCGAGAGGACTGCTCTGTTGTGTTGGGAGCATATGTTCCAGTGAGGAACCCCTTTCGTTTCATGCGAAAAGGTTTCCGGTAGCCCTAGCTGCGTCATTTTTAAGATCTGGAGGTATACAATGTTTATTTGCAGTTTACAGTTATTTTCTCTCTGTTTATTTCGGTTTCGGTTTATTTAGCTTTTTTTATTATCGGATCTATACCTTTCATTTCTGCGTATGCTCTTTGCCCTGCGACTCTGTGCGATCTGGGCAAATCAGAAACAGAAAGGAAGGATTTTTCTCATGCGTATGCTCTTTTCCCTGCGCCTTAGTGTGATCTCGGAAAATCAGAAACATTGAGGAAAATATTTAGTTTCCGGCTAAAGCTAACTTTGAGCCGCAAGGTTCATTTTTGAAAATATTTAGTTTTTCGGCTAAAGCTAACTTCGAGCCGCAAGGTTCGTTTTTTTTGTATGTCCGTGTTGGGTTTTGTGTTTTTTGTTTTGTAGGGAAAAAGAGCCTTCTCAAAGCAAGCACGCAACCCAAAGCATCAACCCCCCCCCCCCCCCCCCTCTCTCTCTCTCTCTCAAATTTTTTGTATAGCTCAATTGGTTCAAAGCTATTTTAAGAGAGTAGAGGTCTTGGGTTCAAATCTCCTTTTTGTGAGGGCGGATTTTTCATTTCCGCACATTCCCGCACTTCGTCAGCATCTTCAACAACTTTTTTCAAAAAGCCATAACTTCTTCATCCGGAAGCCGTTTTCAGAGCTTTTTTTTTAAAACCAGCCTAATTTTTCGAGATCTATCCATTCGAACACTTATTTTCAACATCTTTAGCTTCAGTTTCCGTTGAAATGGAAATTCAATACCAAGTTACCCTTGACAACACCAACTACTTCCAATGGTTGTCCTACATAGAGGATTTACTTAGAAGTAAAGGTCTCTACAGAATAGCCTCAGGCCAAGAAAAGAAACCGAAGGATGAAGATAAGGCTGCTAAATGGGAAAATAGGCAAGATCAAGCACGTGGATTGATAGGGATGTCTATTTCTCCAGATCTTAGATTCCATATTGCAGAACTTGATACTCCTGATGAAGCAATGAAACAAATCAATAAAGTTTTTGGGATTAAAAATGAACTTAGAACCCATCAACTTGAAAATGAGTTGCTTACATTGGACCCTAATAATTTTTTTTGCATTGAAGATTTCTTGTCCAAGTTCAAGACCCTTAGATATCTCTTGGAAGGTGTTAAGGTTAAGAAAGAAGATAGTAACCTTATCTATTCCATTCTTACTAAGTTGGGACCAGCCTACTCTGTGTTTGTTTCCACCTTCCATTCTACAAGAGAAGCCTTCATTTCTCAAGGAACAGACTACAAGTCCCCTTGCTTTGACTCTTTTTGTGATTCTTTAATAAGAGAACAAGAAAAACTCTTACACCTTGGTCTTCTTAATCTTGGAAACTCTTCCAAGAAAGAGTTAGCCGCCCAGCAGCAACCAAAGTCAAAGAATCCTAAGAAGTCATATCCTAAAAAGAATGGTCCTAAACCAAACAAGGGTCCTAAGCAATCTCAGCCTCAAAATGAAAAATCATTTCAACAAAATGATAAGAC
This sequence comes from Pinus tabuliformis, assembly GCA_031772625.1. Taxonomy (NCBI): domain Eukaryota; kingdom Viridiplantae; phylum Streptophyta; class Pinopsida; order Pinales; family Pinaceae; genus Pinus; species Pinus tabuliformis. The sequence continues at coordinate 1,183,884,805 of CM062813.1, forward strand.
AAATAAAAACAAAGGGAAGAAGACTGATAGACATTGCAACTTTTGTAATCGAGATGGCCACTTAGAATCCAAATGCTTTAAGAAGATGGAAGCCTTGGAAGCAGCAATGAAGAAGCATAACATCCATTTGGAGCAATCTTCAACTTCAACTTCATCTTCAGGAATGGCACTTTTTGCATGTGGTTGTCAAGCATCTCGGTCCGGCTATGCACTAAATGTATCTTCTTCTTCTCATTCTCATGAGTGGCTCATTGATTCTGGAGCTTCTTATCACATGGCCAAAAACAAAGCCATGTTTTCTTCTTTAAATGATTGTAACACCAAAAATATATATGTTGGTGATGATAGATCTCTTAGTGTTGTAGGGACTGGAACTGTTCATCTAGACAATGGTCAGTTTAATGATGTATTATGTGTTCCAACCTTATCCTGCAACCTTCTATCTGTATATTAGATAACCCATTCAGGTGAAGGTAAAATCGTTGAATTTTCACCTCACGATGTTGTAATTAAGGACCTAAGAGATCCTAGACAGATTTTAGCTACTGGCATTGCTGATGATTCTACAAGGTTGTATAAGTTTCACAACTTTGGGTCATCAAATCTTCCCTCAGTATTTGTTGCTCATAATGATGAAGTGGGCAAACTTTGGCATGAGCGATTTGGTCACTTAAACTATCGCTCTCTTCAGAATCTATGTAAAGAAAATATGGTGACAGGTCTTCCCATGGTATCTTGCAGAGATGGTGTTTGTTCTGGATGTGTACTCAGAAAACATCATTGGGACAGTTTTGAAAAACGTGCCTCTTGGCACGCCTCAGCCCCTTTACAGCTCGTGCATAGTGATTTATGTGGTCCACTTCCAATTGCTTCATTCTCTGGCTACAAGTATTTCTTAACTTTCATTGATGATTTCTCCAGACGCACTTGGGTATACTTCTTAAAACTCAAGAGTGAAGTATTTAACATGTTCTTGGCCTTTAAGGCCTTTGTTGAAAAACAATATGGACATCAAATTCTTAAGCTAAGATCTGATAATGGCGGAGAATATGTTAAAAACACATTCATCAACTTTTGCACTGAGAATGGAATTCAAATGCAACATACTGTTCCATATACTCCACAACAAAATGGTGTAGCTGAAAGGAAGAATCGCACCTTAAAGGAAATGGCTAATTGTATGCTTCAATCTAAAGGACTTAGTCTTAATTATTGGGTAGAAGCAATTAACTGTGCAAATTACATAATAAATCGCACTCCTACTAAGGTTTTAAAGAATATCACTCCAGAAGAAGCATGGAGCTCAATCAAACCAGATGTAAGTCACTTTCGTGTTTTTGGAAGTGAAGCATGGGCCCATATTCCAGATGAGAAACATAAAGCTTTAGAACCAAAGAGTGAAAAATGTATTTTTGTTGGATATTCTGAAGATGTCAAAGGCTATAGACTTATTCCATTTAAGTCCAAAAATGTTATCATTAGAAGAGATGTAAAATTTGATGAAAATATATCGGCCTGCGAGCCTAGTCTGGCGGATGTGCCACCTCTCCCTATCTCTTCTACTTTTGAAAACATTTCTTCTTCAGATGATGAAAGTGAGGATGACAATCCTCCCCCACCATCTCAGGATCCTCCTTCAGCTCCTCAGCTTCCAAAATGGGTTCGTGCTACTCGAGATGCAGCAGGTGATCTTGCCGGTGATCCTACAGATCAACGACGCACACGTTCTCAGTTTGACAGAACCTCTTCTTTACTGGCTCAAGCTCCAGTAAATTATGATCCTGACACCTTTGCAGAAGCTTCAGGCCATCCAGATTGGGAAGCAGCTATGAATGAAGAATATCATTCATTATTGGCAAATGATACATGGGATCTTGTTCCTCTACCAAAGGGACAAAAACTTGTTAGATGCAAATGGGTTTACAGAACCAAGTATGGACCAGATGGGAAAGTTGATAAACATAAAGCTCGTCTTGTTGCTAAAGGTTTTTCACAAGTTGAAGGCATTGACTACACTGAAACCTTCTCCCCTGTTGCCAAAATGAATTCTATCCGCCTTGTTCTTTCCCTTGCTGCTTCTTTCAAATGGGAAGTCCATCAGATGGATGTTGAATCTGCCTTCTTGCATGGGGACTTGCATGAAGAAATCTATATGGAACAACCTATTGGCTTTATACAAACAGACTCCAGCCTTGTATGTCGGCTTAAGAAATCCCTTTATGGTCTCAAGCAAGCTCCTCGAGCCTGGTATGCCAAAATGGATAACTTTCTTTAAGAATCTGGCTTCTCTAGGTGTCATTCTGACAATACTATCTACACCAAGAAAGTGGGCAAGTCTCTTATCATTCTTGTTCTTTATGTTGATGATCTTATCCTGACTGGTAGCGATCCCAACCTTATAAACCATGTGAAGTCTAGCCTTAAAAGGAAGTTTGAAATGACAGACTTAGGACACTTACATTATTTTCTCGGTCTTCAAGTCTTGCAATCCAAGGAGGGTATTTCCCTTTCTCAGTCCAAGTATGCCTGTGATATTCTACGCCACTTTCACATGGAAGACTGTAAGCCAGCCCCTTCTCCCCTTTAGTTTGGAGTCAAACTTTCAGTCACTTGTACTTCTCCTGAAGTTGATGCTACCTTATACCGTCAACTTGTAGGAAAACTTTTGTATCTAACCCATACTCGTCCTGACCTTTCCTTTGTCGTTGGCCTTGTTGTTCGATTTATGCAAAACCCACGTGAAAGTCATTGGAAAGCAGCTAAAAGAATACTTCGTTATGTTCGAGGTACAGTTAAGTTTGGGATTCATTACAGTGCCGAAGCAGCTCCTCTATTGGTTGGTTTCACTGATTCCGATTGGGCTGGTGACCCTGATGATCGGAAGTCTACTGCAGGTTATGTGTTCACTCTTGGTTCAGGACCTATTACATGGGCTTGCAAGAAACAAGGTGCCATTTCTCTTTCTTCAGCAGAAGCAGAATATCGTGGTGCCGTAGAAGCTAGTAAGGAAGCCTTGTGGCTTCGTCAGATCCTGTCAAAGTTTGGCTTTCAGCAGCAGCATCCGACTACACTTTGGTGTGATAATCAAAGTGCCATTCAGCTATGCAAAGATCCAGTCCAACATCAGCGCAGCAAACACATTGAACTGCACATGCACTTCATCAGAAAGCTCATTCATGACCATGTTCTTGAAGTGCAATATTGTTCAACAGATGATCAAGTTGCAGACATCTTTACAAAGGCTCTCACAGAGGCGAAGTTCACTAAACTTCGATTTATGGTTGGAGTTCAGGAAGTTGTCACTAAGGGGGGATAGGCTCTAGTGCCTCCTTCCTACTCCTATTGTGTCATATTTGTAAATCCTTCAATCCTATCCCAAGTTGTTCTTAAGGGGGGATGTTAGGATATTCCGACACATAGGAAATAGTTAAGTACAACTTGGTCTAGTATAGAGTTAGGTAAAGTGTGTTTCTTTACCTTGTACATTTTGTAACTTACAATCCGACGGTCACGATATGTAGTGATCCGACTGTTCATTCTATCCTCGGTATTACCGACACTTGATCCGTGGCTTGACACCCGATTGGTCCATGATTTCTATTTAAGGCGCATGGAGGGTCATTTTTAGTGTAATCCGTCTATGAGAGAAGCATATGTAAATTTTCATTCTTTTATTAATAAATTGCCTGAAGTGGCCGCGTTGGCTCAGGCCGTGGACTGTTTCCCTCTTTGAGGGTTTTAACCACGTCAAAAATACTGGTGTATTGATCTGTGATCTAGTTGTGAGCGGTGTCCTTTGGTGTTTTGTCTGAGGAACTTACCCTGTAAATTCCTACAATGTTGATGGGTAATAGGTGGAGCCTGAGGGGTTAGACACAATCCCTGAAGGAGACCTGACCCAACTACAACTTTTAGATAACTTTTAAATAACTAGAATGATAAAAAGGAAAGGGGAGATATGATCTCCTTGACTTAAACCTCTAGATCCTCATAAAGGATGAGATGGGGAACCATTGACAATGATAGAGTAAAAGGACATTTCAATCAGGGATTTAATCCATTTTCTCCAGGTTTGAGAGAAACCAAAAGCATCAAGAATAGTTAAGAGATAATTCCAATTAAGGCGAGCATAGGCCTTGGACAAGTCCAGTTTGATGACCAGACCTGGAAATTTAGTCAATTTCATAGAGTGCACTACCTTGTAAGCTGCTATAATTCCATCCATGATCTGCCTTCCTTATGCAAAGTCGATTTGCTTAGGTCCTATGATTGATTTCATAAGAGGCTTCAAACGTCGGACCATTATCCCTGAAATCATATTGTAGATTACATGGCAGAGGGCGATCGACCTAAACCACTCGGATCAACAACAACTCCTTTCTTTGAAGTAAGTGTGAGAAAGGTGGCGTTGAGGCCTGCACAAATCCTTTGAGTTCGACAGGATTCCTCAACCAATTCGTGAATTTTTGGAGCAAGGAAATGGCAATCAAATTTAAAAAAGTTGGAGGTAAAACTGTCTGGGCCCGGAGCTTTGTTCGAGGGGAGATCTCTAACCACTTCCTCTATTTCCATATAGGAGATCTCCCACATAAGGGCATCGTTCTGTTCCTCCATAACCAATCTTGGGATCAATTGTTTGACCTTATGTAAAGCAACACTTTTGTCATCCCCAGGTTACGATAGAAGATTTCGGAAATGGGAGATCAACTCCTCAGTAATTTCCTCATGTTGCATAAGTCATTGCCCTTCCTGGCCATTTAAGGAAAATATTCGATTGGCTTGCCACTGCTTTATCATTTTTCTATGGAAGAACTTGGTATTACGTTCTCCCTCCGAGAGCCATTGTACTCTCGACTTCTGTTTCCACATAATTTCCTCTTGTTTGCATCTGTGCTCTAATTCCATGAGAATTTTCCCTTCCTGGTCCTCTATAATCACTGTCCTACCCTCAAGGATGCTATTTTGTTGGATTTCCTTCATTGCCTCTTCCCAAGCCCTTTTCTCCTTGTGAATGTTACCAAATTCAGAGTGGCTCCATTCCTTGATCCTTTTCTTAAGCTCCTTGAGTTTAATTTGGAATGTTTCCATGTGACAATGCCCTGAAACCCTGATCTCGTTCCACCATTCCTCCAATTTAGAAATAAAGTCAGGCCTCTCCAACCAGAACGCTTCGAAGCAGAAAGGCCAATTCTTAGGGGCATTCTCAAATCAATTTCCAATCTAATGGGCCAGTGATCAGACCCCAAACAAGGGAGGATGAAAGATTGGAAAAATAAATCTTGTTGAAGGATATCATCGAAAATAAGAAATTGATCGAAGCGTGAAGCGATCTGATGCTTACCCCCCTAACCCCATGATTTTTCCAAGTGAAGGTGTCATTGAAAAAATCAATATCCCTTGAGATCTTGAATGGTTTCCTGAAACGATTGCGAAATTGGATTGCCTCCGAACCCCACCTTTCTTTTTGCTCATGCTCCTAATCATATTGAAATCTCCGGAAAGGATCCAACTTGTATCCCCTTGAAGACCTCGCATCTTCACCAAATTGCTTATAAAATTCTGCTTTTCTCCAAGAGTGGACGAACCATAAACTCCTGATAACCATACTTTCATCGAGGAGCCAATACATTCGAATTGGCCTAACAGAATACTGGGACATGCCAAACATGATCTGAAAGAGATAGATCTGGAGTCTCATATGATCCCAAGTCCCCCTGCACTACCCTTAGCATCCAACGCCATACACTCCGCCTGTGGCCAACATCTATCTATTATTTCTATCAATTTTTCTTGAGAAACCTTCGTTTCCTACAAGACGACCATATCCAATTTTTCTTGTTTTACTATATTTCTTAGGTACCTCATATTACCTTTCGAGTTGAGGCCCCTTATGTTCCAGGATACTATTTTCATGAGAGAATGGAGGGGGATCACTAAAAATACTCCGTGAGAATGTTGGCTTGGCAATAATTAAGCAAGACCTCCCCTGCTTCTCAAATCACTTCTCTCATTGGTTTTTTGCCTTTCTTTCACTTATCAGACCCCGTACTATTCTCCGCACGGTAGATTGTGGCCTCATCTTCTTGGATGACGAGGGATGTTTGAGGAGATGTCTCACGTGGATGTTTTTGTTGCTCCCATTGTTTATACATATGGTGGAATTGCTCCAGTTGGTCCTGGAGTATATCCTCAGCTCCTGCTTTCGCCCAACTTCTCAAGAAGGCTACCATGACCCTCTCTTTGGAGTTGAGATGTTCCATTCTATCCTCTTGTTTTAGAGCTTGTTGTGCTTGTGCTAAAACACATTGGATCTCTATTTCCATTGTAATCACTTCCAATAATAGTCAAATATGTAGTATGCATAACACCTCCCATGTGCACACACACGTCTAGTTGAATCCCACCTCCATTTTCTCCTTTAGGCCCGCTAACGAGATGTTTGCTCACCACCTTAAGATAGCCTCATGGTCGCCTAGAATCAATTATTGAATGTGTGATAGATACAACACCCCTTACACATAGATATAGTCCAAAGTTGACTTCCATATGTCTCTCATAGCTTTTGGACTAACATAGATCCATCTCAATTTAGTATTTATCATGCATTGAATGGTTCTATTAAAACATCGATGTGTAAACCTTTTTTATATTACATAAACTTAAAAAAACATTTGCATCTTGAGGGATTCGATTCCTCTTTACACATGATAGATCTAAAGTTAAGATAGATTTACGCATGTTTTAAGACAAAAGGATTCAAAGCTAATAACAAAGTACAATGACTTTTTCACTATTGACTAAGGTTCCATATTGTGGAAGTTTTGTTTGTTATCTTGAGGTAGTCACGGAGACACTTAGAGATAGTGGTCAAAATGTAGTCATGGGGATACTTAGATAATAGTCAAACATGTAGTATGCAGAACACCTCCCATGTGCACACACACGTATAGTTGAATCCCACCTCCATTTTCTCCTTTAGGCCCACTAATGAGATGTTTTCTCACCACCTTAAGATAGCCTCATGGACACCTAGAAGCAGTGATTGAATGTGTGATAGATACAACACCCCTTACACATAGATATAGTCCAAAATTGACTTCCATATGTTTGTCATAGCTTGTTATTTTATATTTTAAAATCTAAAAGATTCTAGAACAAATAATGAAAAATGGCGTTGTCTACCCGGGTGTCAAATTTGCCTGGATGACAAAAAATCATCAGAATCTGACCATTTTTTTCCAAAAAATTTGACAGTAGGAGTGCTTCAATCCTATTTTAGATGGTGGAAATGGATTCGACACCATAAAAAACCCCTAGAGCACCCAAAATCTTGAATCTTGACAGCTATAACCTTTTTTTATTTTCAAAATCATGTCGATATTTCCATTATTTTCGAGACAAATTTGAAAAACAATGATTTTCTCACTATTAACCAAATTTCTATTCTCATAAACTTATTTCAATATTTTAAAATTAAATTAAAAATAAAATAAAAATAAAACTCCATGTTGTTCTACACAAAATTGATCTAATGTTAAAACTACATTATTGTAAAACAAATCCTATTAAAATAATTCTGAAAACATTTCAATAACACTACACAAATAAATAAAATATATATATATATATATATATCAAAATTATCATATTATTTAATATAACATTATTATCTTGAAATTAATAAAATTGAATAATAAAAAACAAAATTTACAATCACTCAAGCAAAACCAACCAACAACAACTGTATCCTTTTTACCGGAAATAAGAAGAATAAACTTACCATATATATTTTATATATAAATTTATCAAAATTATAAAATTATCATATAACATTGCTAATTAATAAAATTGAAATAATAAAAAATTAATAAAATTGAAATAATAAAAAATAAATAGAAAACAAAATTTACAATCACCCAGCAATATCAACCATAGTCACCCTATCCTTTTTACCAGAAATAAGAGGAATAAGTATCCTGAAATAACCGGTACTTTCCCCCTTTTTTCACCTCTCTAAAATTGCTCACGCTTTAACCCACTCTCCCCAACATGACTTTGGGCCACATTTTCTATTCTGTCTCAGCACTGCCCCGGTGTGCTCATTGTTGTGATAACATCACCAATTTCCTAAGACCTGGAAACGCCATCGCCATTGCAGTTACAAGCCTCCTGCAGGGAAGACACGCCGAGAAGAAAAACAAGGCGATGGGTACGGCTATCCCCGAGAAGGATGCGACGGTCAGCTGACTCGAACACGGGGCTTGTCCAGCATGTGAGGCTTCTGAAAGCTATGTGAGCTTAGATATGAGCTCAAAACCCTATAATTATAGTGATAGCAGTAGAAGAATGGGAAGCACAGAGGAACCAGAGCGCAAGAGACGCCATAACAATTCCATTTCGCCTATGCTCAAGAAACAGCCTCTCCTTCCTTCGTCTGAAGAAAAAAAGGTAAATATTACTTTTTCTTTTCTTTCTCTGTGCATTTTTTTGTGGTGGGGGCTTCTTGAGGTTTCGAACCCTGGAATTTTGAGCACTCACAATGGAATAAGCTCTGGCATTAACAATTAGGTTTCCTTAGATAACTGACCATGCTGTTATCCTCAGCGATAAGTTGTATTTTCATTTACCGTTGGAATTTACTAATTAGGTCAATTTTCAGAGAGTTACAATGCACACATTTAACAATACACAGATTTCAGGCCATACACCAAGGTTCAGTTCTACTGAAAGCATGAATAAGCAGGTAGGGCAAGGTGCAAGTCTGAACAGATTTTGATGGAAGAGTACTTCGATGTTTCAACAGCTTTGTGTTCAACGGTTTTCCTCTTGGTGGTTTTACCCACACTGTGGTGTCCAACCACTTTGAGCCAGTTCTAATGCTTCTCTTGAGTTTAAATGAAGCACCTTTAAAAAAAAATAACAACATGAAACAAGACCTTGTTTGAAGTAGCTGCATAGCTGTTTGACCGTTTGCATAATATTTCCTGCTAATCCACAAAATGAATGATAGGCTTTGGATACATAGGAACCTGATCAAAAAGATTGAGAATATATAGGACTCCCGACGCGTTTCGTAGCAGGCCGGAAAGTCTTCCAAACCAATCCATATCAACGGTCAAAGGTTGGCATTTTAATATAATGGATATCACACAGCAGACCTACAAAATCGGTAGAACATACCTTGAGGTTCCATCCCCCATCATTGCCACGAGGAAAGCTCCAATTGTCAAATATGTATGATTACAGGTTCCACTCCCTGAAGGAGTATGCGAAGCTGTTGAAATACAAGCCGTCTGTTACCAGAAAAGCTGTGGAGTACTGTTCAGAGACAATTACTTGCTTTGCGAATGACGAGGAGAAAGAGTACATGCAGAATTCAATGGTCAAAACTGCCATTCAATCGCCGCCGTGTAAAATGGGGACGGTGGAATCGGATGGGAAAGCTGTCGCAGATTCTTGGAAAGGAAGGCAGATGCAATGAAACATGTGAAGGAGGATTAGGCATTTTGTATAATACGAGAAGCCATATTTACTTTAGCTTTGGCTTAATTACGGCGAGAATATTTTATAAATCCAATCTAAACCTTGTTCATTTTTTACAAGGGCCTTGTTGGTAACTGTTCTTGGTAGTTCAATTTTCTAGGATTTGATTCGTGTTCTAAACACATGACCAGTCACCAGGTGTAGACCCAATGGCTCGGAGTATGCATGGTTGTACTTGGAGATTTTGACTTATAATGGTTTTAATTGTCCATTCAATATAGTAGAACTCAGGAAATTCTGCCATGTTGAGTTAACTATACTCTTTTCTGAAACACTACTTTGTCTTTCTCGTCCTGCAGCATCTCATGTTTGGGATTAAATTAAAAATATCCCAGATAATGATACTACTGTTCGGGGCACTTCCTGCATACTGCCTTGTAAAAATAAATTTCAGTAGTTCTTTCTTACGAATTCTAGTTATATACACAAAACCATAGCTATTACTGAATTTAGTGCTGAGTACATAGACTGCATAATGGTTGAATATAGGCGTTAGGAAAGTTGATTCGTTTTTAGCTTGGTCAATCATACCCTTTCTTTCCGTGGATCACCTCTCAAATAATCTAGTTGCCTTCCGGTTTGTAACTGGGCTTCTAAGTAAATTAAGCTTTGTTATTGTCTATGTTTGTCATGTCCTACCTCTCCGTACCAGGAAATATTCTTTTGAAGTCCAGAAATCTAAGCTTTTTGAATTTCTATTGAACAAGGGATTACTAATTCATACTCAAATGTTGACAGGTTGATGCAGCAGTTCTGCAGTATCAGAATCAAAAACTCGCTCAACAGTTAGATGCCCAGAAAAATGAAATCCACGTCCTTGGAGGCAAATTTAATCAACTCAAAAGAAAACAGGCTGCCTACGATGGCATATTGATTACAGTAAACAGTGCTTGGAATCAGGCATGTTTTAAGTTTTATGTATGGATTTTTGTTTTGTTTTGTTTTTGCTTTTAATTCTTCATTATTTGCTAATTATTCTGATGAGTTTTGATACCAGTTGGTAGAGGATTTGGGATTGTTGGCAATACATGCTAGTGGGAAGACAACTCGAGTTCAGGTTTTAGATAATCCTCGCCCTTCAAAAGGTGATATTCAACATGTAACAATAATTAATACTTTGCACTGATTTATATGATAATTATAACTTTTAAGTTGTTTCCAAGGATTTATAACTTTTAAAGTTATATGATTTATCTAATTTATTCTTAATTTTGTTTTCAGTATTGCTTCATGTCATCCAGAAGAAACATTTTTGTATCACCTTTTGGAGACAGGTGCAACTGAAAACAGTGGAGCAAATGATTTTACTAATCATGTTGAACAAGCTCTTGATTTACGGCATGCTTCAACCGTGAATATGATGAAATGTTTAGTAGAAGCAATTGATGATCAAAGAGCGAAAAATGAGGAACTATCCTTGAGTCTCCGGGAGAGGCTATCCACAGACGGTAAATAATGGCAAGACTTTCTTTGCATTTTTACAGAGACAAGAAGTCATGAAAAGTGTATGGAGAATAGTAGGCACTGTATAAACTAGAATCTGTGATTTTAATGTGTTTTATGTGCCCCTGGCAGAGTCCAGCAAACAGCTACTGAAAGTGGATGATGGATTAAGACAAGAAGTCAAAGAATTGCGGCCAGCAATGGATGCACTTCACTTGAAACACAGGCATTTTGCAAATGAGGTTCGGATGTTTCAAGATAGCCATGCAAGGGATCAGTCTACTATAAAACGGTTGAGAGCTATGAGTATTAAAAACAACGCTCATTATAGTTTCCAGTATTTTGAAAACACAAATGAGTATTTTTATTCCTTGTTTTATGTTATATGGGACCCAAGTAGATATGTTTTTTAAATAAACGATGTTGGGAGGATATATAGATGTTTTTATCAAAGTGGCTGAAAAGAGTCAATCTGAGAAAGTACAAGTTTTTAATGTTGGATAGGAACCTGCCCACTAGTTGCAAACTTTTTTGAATATCTATGAATCGCAGGAGACTATAGCAGAGCTTGAAGAAAGAAGGCGCAAGCTGATAAGCTTGAAAACACAGAGAGATGCAACCCCTGGAGCATCTATACCAGTGCTACATCTAGGAAATAAAAATGATACGGGGGACAGGTAAGTGGATAAGAATAGGGAGCTGGAGGATATAGAAGCAACGTTGGAAGCTACCAAGGTAATGGATGTTCACTGCATTTTTTCTTTAATCTAATATTTGGAAAACCATAATAAATTGAGGATATAGAAGTGTCATTGGAAGCTACCTTGGTAATGGATGTTAACTATTTTTTTGTTTTCTATTATTTGGAAACCCATAATAAACTTTCTTTCAATATAAACAACAAAATTGATGCTGTGGCTATATTGTATATGGTTTCTTGTTTCCTGTTTCAATACAGATGTTAGCAGCAAGCAGGCTGTCAGAGCTACAAGAAGCACATGAAGAAAAGCTGAAAATTTTAAAGCAGCTAGAACTTATGCAGGTTAACATATAGCCTTGAAACTTCTTCATATTCTGGTCAATGAACAACTTTTAATTTTTATGATCCATATTGTTTGTCAGACTTCTGCTGATTCTGAGTTTTTTAATTTTTTTCTTAGACTAATTTTATCTTGTGCTCAATGACAGGAAACTGTAAAGGATGAGAAACATGTTTTATCATGAAGACCCTATATTTTGTTGAATGAGCACCTTCAACATTTCAAAGTTGAGGTAGAACGATATCAGAGCAGGATGGAGTCACTGCAGGTAGATTATTAATCATCTTGTTGGCATCAGTTGTTCCATATTCTTAAGCTATTTTTTGAAGTTATGTTACAAATACCATCCCTAAGTATTGGAATTCATACTGCAGGCAGAAAGAGAGAGTCTTCTCAGGTGAGAGAAGGAAATGTGCTTGAAAGTTGAATCAGCTGATGTTGCACGGAGATTGGCCGCCAATGTTGATGCCAGGATAACCGAGCTGGAGACCAAATTACAAGACTGTATGGCAGAAAGAAAGGATCTTGAGATTAGGCTAGAAGTTGTACAAGAGTCAGGTATAATTGTTGTTGAAATGCTCCAGTATTGTATAAGAATTGAAGGATTGGGTTATATTTTAATTCTTTTTTTATCTTGCGCTTATAGATTTCTTTCAGTATGAGAAGAATAGAGTTTGATTGACAACTACATTCCTAACCAGGAAGGAAAGACATTGTCACTGAATTTAAAGTCATGGTTTCGACTTTACACAAAGAGATGGGCATGATGCAAACACAGTTAAGTAGGTTCAAGGAGATAGCTTGTGAAAGAATTGAAGGATTGGGTTATATTTTAATTCTTTTTTTATCTTGCGCTTATAGATTTCTTTCAGTATGAGAAGAATAGAGTTTGATTGACAACTACATTCCTAACCAGGAAGGAAAGACATTGTCACTGAATTTAAAGTCATGGTTTCGACTTTACACAAAGAGATGGGCATGATGCAAACACAGTTAAGTAGGTTCAAGGAGATAGCTTGTGAAGTCCACTCTTTGCGGGCAGAAGTTCATTCACTTACGTCTATACTTAGTAGAAAGGTTACTCTCTCCCTCTCTCTCTCTGGAGTTGCATTTAGCATTTTGTGTGTCTAGCTTAACAGACAATTTTTTAGCATCCTTAGGTGCTTAATTCCTTTTACTGGATGAGGATTTATTCCTGATAGAGTTAGATTTCCTCATTATAGAGGCAGATATTTGTCAATAATCTCTGCTAAGTTCCAAACTTCCATTTATGGTTTGCTATGTTCAAGGACTTATTCTTTTTAGAGTCTAACTGCCTAATTTGTGAGAAAACTATTTTGACTCTCTCATTCCTGAATATCATTTAGCATTTTCTGTATTTAGTTTAGCAGAAAAATAATTTTCTAGCATCTTTAGCTGTTGAATTTCATTTACTAAATGAAAACTTAGCCCCTTTAGAATTAGAATCCCCTATTATGGAGGCAGTTATTTGTAAGTATATCATCTCTGCCAAGTTCCATTAGTGGTTTACAATGTTTGAAGAATTATTCCTGTTAGAGTTAAATCCATAATTTGTGAGAACTATTTCGTAATGTTTCACCCAATATCTTTTCTTTAGTTGTCAGACCCTAAGCTATGCTAATATTGGGAAATTTTAACTTTTGGGGTGTCCATTGGCGAATGCTTTGATCAACACTCTTGTTGTGACTTTGCTTCTGCATTCATGATGTTTTTCTTAATTTTAGCCATGTACTTAGCTCTTTTTCTGTTGCTGATATCGTGGCTATAGGAGTTGCTTAGGCAATTCCATTATGTAGTTACAGTGGATGTATTGTTTTAGTCCCATTGATCTACTTTTGTGGTCTTTTGCTGGACATTAATAAAGTCACCTTATCTTAGATTCGATATTTTAAGTGTGAAATTAGAATATACATCATTCTGCCTTTTCAGGCTTCAAAAACAAGTCTTTAAAAATGTCCTACAGCTAGCGGCTAGCCCTGATTCTGCCTAGTCTACCTGAAGGCAGCCTTCACAAAAAGAGACTTTTTCTTTCTACATTCAGCCAAAAGGCTACAACAAGTACTACATTAGCAACATAAAGACACCTAAAACAAATGCTAGGGGTTTCGAACCCTGCATCAGAACAACAAGCTTTCAGAAGCTGATAATTATATCCCTCCCCCAAACTCTTGTTCAGTAAGGGACCCTTCTTGCAGTAACAGAGCTTTTTTTGATAACTGATCAGCCATAGTATTAAACTCTTTAGAGATATGTGCAAAAGATAGACCATCAAATCTCCTCTTAACCTCCAGGAACTAATTTATGATAGGTCAAGTAACAGATTATCTATTGTGCACTTATTATTAGACCAATCGACCATCAACTTCTAGTCTCAAAGCACTTGTAACTTTTTTATACCCTATATGCTGCTGTTTTCTATAGTAGACACATAGCATAAATTTCTGTTTGGTTGTTTGTGCCAGGTCCTACTGCTAACTTTAGTTTGAAATGGTGATGTCGATCTACAAATAGAATGACACCAACCCACACAAACCTGGAACTCTGTGACAGGCTCCATCAAAAAACACCCAAGCCTGGTCGTGGCTATATTTCTGTTTCATTTAGAATTCTGGTGGTTACTCTTTTGAGGAAGATCGATTTCCGCTGCAAGTATACCTAATTTTATGGGCAACTTGTGTTGGTCTCAACTGTAGATCTTGGAAGATCATTATGTTTCTAGATAACTAAATACCCCAAATCACAAAAGATTGTAACGCCCTGAAAACTTTTACAGATTTATCTACAATCCAAGGGATAAAAAAACAGATTTAACTACAATCCAAGGATAAAAACATTCAGTAAGAGTCCACTTCTCCCATTTATTTCTCCCACAACAGCACCTCCAGAATCATGCTTTGATCAATGAACCAATCCGAAAAGGAAACAATGGTATGGTTTCTCAATGGGAGAATTGAAAGTCAATGGAAGATCCAGCCTAAGACCTCAGATGGCTACTTCATGCATCCTTTAATAATCTAATATATGATTAATTGCTCCTGGAAATACTACTGAATGAAGGTGAAAAAACCCCACCCCCATTATATATTGGCACTGGGCTACCATGCTGATTTGATCTGGGACCAATCAGTCACTTGTCAGCTTTCTTATCATTGCCAACGTCTTTGTGCCCATATGGACTGGCACTATACTCTATTCATGCTTCTCAATAAATAATATATTACAGGCTATCCATAGGTGAGCTTAAAAACAGGAAACAAACAAGTCGTCCATGGATTCCTCACTTGTCTTACACAAAAGACATCTTGCAGGACCCCCTTATCCCAAGTTAAAATTTTGTTTTATCTAAAGCTAACCAGCGAAAGATTTTAGCTTTAAGAGGAATTTCTAACTTTCAAACTAAGTGCTACCATGGGGATCTTTCCCTCATCATTTCTTCTTCCATCTTTACCTTGTATTCCATGTTGGCAATATATTCGTCAGGTCCCTCATTTTTTGACCACTTAAATTAGGTCATCTTGTTTAGAAAGTTTAATCATTAATGGCACTAGAATTTAAGCTATGGTTTCTTGCCTCAGTTTTTACCCCTCACAAATTCAAATCCCATGCTAAATTCAAGCCATGAGATCAAACATTCCTGCCATCATTTGTTGCCGCATTTTCCCTGGAATAAATCCCTAAGAGATGGATATCTCTTATTAACTTACACAGTTTGAAATTACCTTTACAGCCAATCTAGGGGTCTTCCCCTATTCTTACCTTGTTCCTTTGAATCCTCCATGCTGTCCATTTTCCAATTAATGGGAATGCTTTCACCAAATCTTTCAAAACAATAGAATTTCCATTAAAATGTTTCCTTTCTTCTGTAAACTAATCTTCTGTAGAAATCATTCTCAAATGTTTGGTTTTCGTAATTTTCTCCTACAGATCTTCATTGTAGACTAACCTCTGCATACTTTTAGCAGCTAGAGCTAGATTGAAGATATTTATATTTTTTTATGCCCCACCCTCCAGCTTCTTTAAAATTTACCACCTGGCTCCATTTAACTAAATAAATTCCTTTCATTTTCCTTCTGTTTTCAATTTTTTTTGTTAATATATATATTATTGTGTTTATGATGCCTTTAGGGATATGGACAACGGATATCCAATGCATAAGAATACTTTCCAGCACAGCCTTGACCAGCGCTAATCTCCCTCCCGTAGAGAACCATCAATTGCACCATAATGAAATTCGAGCTTCAATTTTTCTCTACAACCAAGTTCAATCATAATAAATATAATCAACAGGCTTTAAGATCCCAAGTATATGTTTCCTTGATCTAATTCCATAAAATTCATAGGAAACAGATTCATGATTTAGGCTTTTTCTTCCTCAGCCAAAGCATTGAACAACATTGTAGAATTCCTCATAGTGATTTCCATACCTGTAGTTTTGCAGTAAATATGCGTTATACCTTTCAACTCCCTTCTTGCCCAGATGTGATGATATCATCAACAAACAATAGATGCGAATATTCAAAGTTAGAAATTTTTACTCCTTTCACTATCCCTCTTCTCCTTGCATCCGTGATTAGCATACACCTTCAACCACTAATAGGAAAAGAAACGGTGATAGAGAGCACCCTTGACACAAACCTCAATATGCATTAAAGAAACTTTTGGGGGACCTGTTGATTAGAACTGTAAAAGGAACTGAAGTAAGGCATCCCATTAACCATTCTATAATCTGCAAGTTTGTTCCCAGTTGAATCAGCAGCAGTCTAAGAAAGAGCCAATTCATTTTGTCTTACGCCTTTACAAGTTCTAGCATCATTGCTACAATAGGAAGCTTGTGAGTTTTAATTGTATGTATTCTTTCATATATTGTTCCCACATTGACATCCATTGGGTATACGATTTTTAGTTTTTTGGAGTTTAAAATTGCTTTTATCTCCACTTTGGACACCTATGCCTCCAAGTCTATGTTCATTTCATCACTGATAATGCTGGGAAATAGCCTGATAATTTTCATGATTTCACAAATATTTGCTGCCATTAGACTTTTAAAATGTTTCTTTCTCACTTCATCTATCTCCTTAAAAGACTTATTAACCCTAGAGCTATCTGGCTTATTGTTTTCCCAAATAATGTTAATGTTTCTTGTATGACTTGCGTACTTGTGAAAAAGTTTAGTATTCCTGTCACTTTCAGAGAACAAGATGGTTCTCCTTTTTAGCTTAGTTTCTTTTTCCTCTTTGGCAAGGTGGTTTGTTTTCCCTTCCAGCTCTTTGAGAGGATTGATTTCATCTTTCAAAAACACCCCTGCTTTATTATTATCAGAGGTTTTTAATTCATTTTTCGACATCCTTTAAATATTTTTGAACAAAGCTTTGAGCTCAATCTGCAGCTTCACCTTTTACCCTTTTCAGATTGTCTATGAAATGCTTCATGTCTCTGTCCTCACTGTTACTATCGTAATGTCTTCAATTCTTGATGACCACAACCTTGGAATCCTTTTTATTTAGCTATTAAGTGATTAAACTTAAAGGGGGCTGGAGGCTTCTTACTCTTCGATTCAATTTGCAGCATTATAGGGCGAGCTTCCCTAAACAATTTATGATCTCGCTCTTTGAATCTAACATCAACTGAGTAGAAACAAAGGATTTATATAGCCTTTTTGAAATTCCACTTCTGCTTTTTTAGTTATTTCTCCAGGTAGGTGCTTATTTAATTGGTTCTACATCAATCAACTTTTGAACTTCAAAGAAATGACTGAAAAATCATTTAGAAATGGGGTTTTTCTTACTGCAAGGGCCCCACTGATTATCAACCGTGCCCTTTCCCTCCTCTTTTTTTGAAACCATGACTTTGCTTTAGAGTTATTAGAGTTTTTTCCAATGGAGACTTGGTGGTGACCCTGATCAAGTGCTAAACCTCCTTCCAGACTCCAAAATCACCCACAACATTCTTTCTTTGATATTGGATGGTAAGGTGACTTGAACATCTCATCACCTTTATTTTGTGAGGCCTCTTTAACTGGATGACCACCCAAATAGGACAAAGAATGAATCCCTACATCATCTGATGAAGCTTATGAACACTGTATTGCATGGTCTAAAGAATGGATAATTAGCATGAAGAGAATGCCACAATTTCTTGAAGCAAAAGATGGACCCAAATTCCAGTGGGGGGCCTTAAAGTCCCCTAAACCTTCCTTAACGTTACAAACAATTTTGGAACACCCAATAATGGAAGGGGATTCTTTTAGTACTGTTTGATATCATGAGGAATTGATAAAAGGGGACCTACCTTGAAAAGTCATTGGAAAATCATGTGTTCTTTCAACCACTTTAGGACCACATACCTCAGACTAGCACTTATCACCTTCCAAAGCTGGAAGTTGGAACAACATCTGAATCAACAACCTTGAGATTTGCCTGCCCTTTTTCTTCTACCTTGTCCAGACTTCAAACTGGCCTCCAAATTAGAATCTGTAGACACCACCATTCATACTTTTTGCTCTCTCTACAATCTTCCCACAGAATTGTATGAGAGCCAACCCAATGAAATGGGACTTTTCACTGTTCAGAAGTCCAACTTCTAGTTTAAAATCCATTTTCCTTGGGAAATCTCAGTATCTGTAGGAAATCTCAGTATTTTCATGAAGATCAATTTCTGCCAGCATTTTAACCACTCTCCTATCTTTGAAACTGAAAATTTTCTCCAAGGAGATAAAATTGACCTATAACATTACTGACCCTTCCAAAATTTCTGAATTCCTCCACAACTCTAAAGGGATCTTGAATCTATTGCAAAGATGTTTGTTCCTCTTTCTAGTGAACAAATTTGGGAATTTTCATGAATTGTGAGACAATTCCAACCCCATAACTATCAGTTTCTTATTTAAAGTTATACCCACTAGATTAGAACCCACACAAGTAGAATTCCATTACCATTTCAAAATAAACAACGATCGACCTATACCATGCTATTTAATATTTTATGTATTTCTTTGCATCCTTGGCCTGTGACATAAAGACGCAACAGGCTACCTTACATTTTCTATACTAACCCTCCTAATCAAATAATAAAGTATGCCCAAATATGTCATTTCAAATGATCTATGCAGCTTACCTTTTGGTTTTCAATTATCAAAGTTGTTACCTATATTGATGAGATCATCTAGAACTAAGGCCACAGTGACAATATCTGTTAGATTTTTATCTGTGTTGCACTAAAGGTGTTTTTTCCTTAGCAGCACTGCAATACATTGCAGTTTCCATTCAGCGGAGAAGTGTACCCAGTAGCAGACTTGGTCTGTGTGAAAATGGGTTGAATTCATAGTAGACTTTATCTGTTGTTTTGAAGGTGTTTCTCCTAAAATAATACTTCATCTCAGTAGATCATTTCAATCTACACCTCCAGCAGAGGCATACAGCCTTGGGTTCCATGTTACAGATTCCAGTTTTGCTGTGAGGGTATAGCAACGATGAAAGAAGTGCATCGATTTTAGGCATCTTATGGTTGTTGTATGCAAGCATGCTTGTCTAGTGTTTCCCAAACTTATATAGAGCCATATTTAGTATACTTTTATAGTTTGACTTAGATGCTCACTTTTCTTAATTTAGGTGTTTTTCTTAGTACTATTTTATGCACAAATTTATCTTTAAGAAAAGTGCACAGTAGAGCAGGGTTCTATATTTTGAGCAGGGGACACTCTTCTAGGTAGGAGGTACTCTATTTTAGGGAGCTTTTGTTATGCATGTTAGGTGCTTTATCCTAGACAGAGTTCCAAGTCCCCAAATTTTCCAAAAACCCACCTCAGCTTAGCTATCTAGCTTAAAATCCTTTACATTCCAGTCATCTCTTCTCTGTGATTTCATAGAGAGAGCCCTCTCTAGTTTGGTAGGGCTAGCTACCAAACTAAAAGCTTGGTATGTAGTTACCTCCGTCGATCTCCTCATCAGCCTGGGACATAATGGAGGATAACATAGGGCATGACAACTAGGGAGTGCCAAGGTGTTTTAGTGAATGTAAGGTTCCCGAAGTCATGGAAAAATGTAATACTAGTTGTGAGGTCATGACTGCCAAGGTGTGTTAGGGAACGCTAGGGCATGCTAACATGTGCCAGATAGTACGAAGACATGTCAAGCAAGCTAAGATGTGCCAAGTGCTAAGGCATGCCAAGATGTATAAGGGTTCCAAGTCCCTACCTCCACTTCTTCCATATGCTATCCACTTATGACATTTCTTTTTCAATATTTGGTGCAGTTGCTAGTTATAGGTTATAAATGTCTTCAGAGTTTCACTTCTAATTGATTATTCAACTGAACATATTGATTCTCTTATACATAACTATTTTTCCCTCCACCCACTTTTCATAACTTCAATAACCATAAAGTAGGGACCTGCAGTTTCAATGCTTTTTTTCTTGCTTAGTAAAATATTGTCGAGACTTTAATTTATTGAAAGTTGTAGAATTTACAATTTATAAATTTTCAAGGTCTAATTTTTAAAAGTATAATTCTTTAAAGGGTGCTAGCTCAATGGAAGAGCACCTGCGTTACAAGCAGGAGGTTGGTGGTTCGATTCCATCGTGCCCTGACATCCATATAGAATTGCGACGATCAATTTTTGGTGAATGAGGCTCTTTTGACCATCACCAATGAGCTTTGGTGACATTTTTTGACCCTCACCAAAAATATGAAATGGTGACGATCAACGAATGCCACCATATATATGCATCAATAGTGACGACCCTCAAAGGTCCGTAACCATAAATCGTTGTTGATATGAAATGGTGACGGTCGTTGTCCGTCATTATAGTCATTATTCGTGACGCACCTTGAATGTCACCACAAAACTTATACTTTTGGCAATGCGGCTTTTGGTGACGGTCAACGAACGTCACCATATATATGCACCAATAGTGATGGCCATTAAAGATCCATCAGAATAAATCATTGTTGTTCATATGAAATGGTGATGGTCATTATTCGTCATTATAATCAATATTTGTGACGGACTTTGAATATCACCATAACACCTATACTTTTGGCGACGCCACCTTTGGTGACATTAAGTTTTTGGTGATCGAGCTATGGTCCGTCACCATTGCTCATATGCAATGGTGACAGTCGCTATCCTTCATTAGATCACCGGTGTACGGCTTCAATCGACTTCCATTCACCTTTCCTGGGAAGGGTTCTCCATTCAACTTTACCAACTGAACTACTCCACCATTGGTAATTTCCTTAATGACATATGGCTCCAGCCAATGCATCCTAAATTTTCCTGGAAAGTTATCAAACTTTCTGTCATACAATAAAACCAAATCATTTACCTTGAAGGTGCGCAGTTTGATGTGCTGATCGTGCCATGCCTTTTCGCGCGCCTTTTGAACTTGTTGATGGAATCTAGCTAGAAATCTATCATCCTCAAGCTCTGTTAGTTGTGCGAGCCTCTCCTCTAGGGCTCTGCGATACTCCGTTCCTGTGAATGCCGCTATGCACAGACTAGGTACAATGTATTCCATGAGAATCACTGCTTCTACGCCATAAACTAGCCTAAACAATGTCTGTCCAATCAACGTCTTTCAAGTCTTTTTATAAGCCCATAGAATTGCGGGGTACGTGTACAGCCCAATTATTTCTTTGAGCATTTTAAACCTTTGTCAGCGCGGTCTCCAGTATTTTATTGAATGCTTCCACTGTCCCATTAGCCTGTGGGTGGTAAGGCATACTTTTCTGATGGTACACCTGAAATTCCTCCATCAACGCGCTGATCATCTCATTAAGAAAATGCGTATTGCGATCGCTCATCAAAATCTTCGGACACCCAAACCTCGTCAACACATACTCAAAAATAAACTTTGCTGTTGTTGCGCCTGTACAGTGCTTCACAGGCTATGCCTCCGCCCATCTGGTTAAATACTTAGTCGCGGTGATAATGTACCGCGCACCCGTCTTTTTTCTTAGGCCGTCTTTTTTCTTAGGAGGCTGAATCAGACCCACAAAGTCAATCGCCCATTTCTCGAATGGTTGTAACATCACCTGCGGATTCAGAGGTAGCTCATCCCCCCGCGATGACCTACCTGTCCTTTGACATGCATTGCATGCCCTACAATACGCTTTCGAATCCTTATGCAGGGTCGACCACCACAACCCATCGTGTAGAATCTTCTGCGCTATTGCTTTCCCTGCATAATGTCCTCCCGCGTCTCCCCCATGAGCCTCAGCAAGGATGCTACTTCGTTCAAACTCTGGCACATAACGTTGCAATATTTCATCTGAAACCATTTTGTACAAGTGCCCTGCAATAACAGAAAAGTCTGCCGCATGCAGCACCAATTCCTTCCTCTGCTTGCTTGTATATCCTTCTGGAGCTGTTCTCATCGTCAGGAAGTGTATTATATCTTCAAAGTGACTGTCTGCAACATGTACTGCAAAAAGTTGCGTGTTAGGCAGTGCTTCCTCCAAATTAGTAGGCTCTTCTCCCGTTTCAATGCGCGACAGATGATCTGGTCCTGCATTCAATCTTCCTGGTTTTATAATGACCTCAAATTCATACTCCCGGAATAACAACAACCACCTACATATCTTCCCCCCAACACAGGCTTGTTGACCAGGTATTTCAACGCAGAATGGTCTGTATACATCTTAAAATGTCCGCCCAACAAATAATGCCTGAACTTCTGGAACGCGTACACCATAGCTAGTCCTTCGCGCTCTGTCGTGGAATAATTTTTTTCAGCTTTGGACAGCTTCCTACTTGCGAACACTATAGGATGATCCAAGTCCCCTTCATTGGCCCGTGTCAGTACTGCTCCCAACGCAATACCTTGTTAGGATATTCCGACACATAGGAAATAGTTAAGTATAACTTGGTCTAGTGTAGAGTTAGGTAAATTGTGTTTTTTTACTTTTGTAACTTACAATCCGACGGTCACGATATGTAGTGATCCGATGGTTCATTCTCTCCTCGGTATTACCGACACTTGATACGTGGCTTAACACCCGATTGGTCCATGATTTCTATTTAAAGAGCATGGAGGGTCATTTGTAGTGTAACTATTCATGAGAGACGCTTATGTAAATTTTTATTCTTTTATTAATAAATTGCCTGAAGTGGTTTTGTTGGCTCAGGTCGTGGATTGTTTCCCTCTTTAAGGGTTTTAACCACGTCAAGAATACTAGTGTATTGATTTGTGATTTGTTTGTGAGTGGTGTCATTTGGTGTTCTGTTTGAGGAACTTACCCTGTAAATTCCTACATGGTATCAGAGCTATTTGAGGGCCGCATCCGTTGGTGATCCAAATCTGAAGCCAGTAGAACTGCATCCGACTGTCGTTTCCTAGATCTACTGTTTCTGACTGCTTTCGGGCCGAGAGCGCTGCTCTATTGTGTTAGGAGCATCTGTTCCAGTGAGGAACCCTTTTCGTTTCATGCGAAAAGGTTTCCGGTAGATTTAGCCACGTCATTTTTAAGATCTGGAGGTATACAATGTTTATTTGCAGTTTTTAGTTATTTTCTCTCTGTTTATTTCGGTTTATTTATCTTTGTTTTTTTATTACTGGATCTATACCTTTCATTTCTGCGTATGCTCTTTGCCTTGCGACTCTGTGCGATCTAGGCTAATCAGAAATATAAATGAATGAATTTTCTCATGCGTATGCTCTTTTCCGTCGCGCCTTAGTGTGATTTCGGAAAATCAGAAACATTGGGGAAAATTTTTAGTTTCCGGGTAGTAAAGCTAACTTCAAACCATAAGGTTTGTTTTTTTGTATGTCCATGTTGGGTTTTGTGGTTTTTGTTTTGTAGGCAAAAAAGAGCTTTCTCAAGTAAGCACGCACCCCAAAGCTTCAGTGACTAAAAAAAAAAATCCTTCATCTTTTTTAAAAATTACTAACCTTTTAAACTAGCTCACTTGGTCCAAAGTTACTTTATGAGAATAAAGGTCTTGGGTTCAAGTCTCTCTTTTTGTTGAGTTACTTTTTCAAAAAAGCACATGTAGTTTATGTTTTAAAGTTACTTTATGTAAAAGTGTTCTCACTCATTATAAAAAGTGAGTCACTTATAATTCTAAAGTTTCTTTATCTTTTATTTAAGTTACAATTTAGTGGGTAACTCATAAAGTACCATTGTAAAAGTGACTTTCACTTATTTATAAAAGTGAGTCACATATTTTTTTTTTTAAAGTGAGCTAATTAGATTTATGTTTGGAAAGGGAGGGGGAGGGATTTTTTTAAATATAACATTATCATTCATTTCCGCACATTCACGCATTTTGTCGACATCTTCAACAACTTTTCTTCAAAAAACCGTAACTTCTTCATCCGAAAGCCGCTTTCAGAGCCTTTTTTTTAATCAACCTACTTTTTCAAGATATTTCCATTGGAACACTTAGTTTCATCATCCACAGCTTTAGTTTCGGTTAAAATGGAAAGTCCATGGCAAGTTATTCTTGACAGTGCCAACTACTTCCAATGGTGGTCCTACATTGTGGATTTACTTAGAAGTAAAGGTCTTTACAGAATAACATTTGTTGGCCTCACTCTCTTAAAAATCAATAATAAATCCAATTATTAAATTAAATAAATAAAATCATGAGAATTCTTCAAACCAAAGATTCTAGTTTGGATGAGAGATTCTCTCCAAATAGCTCTCCTAAATTAGTGTGTAAGTTGAGAAATTGTCTCAACCAAGTGAGTCTAAGATAGACGCACTATCTTAAGACCACTTACTCATATATTTAAATGTATTATTAAATTATTTTAATAAGAGAGAATTACATGAGCATGAGAGACCACATGATGGCTCTCTGCGTTTTCCACCAGTTTAATTTTTGTGTGTTAATTTGTTGTGCATATGGTTATATGGCTTTGTGATTCTTTTTCATGTGGTATCAGAGCATTATAGTTCTTAGGGCCTGAATGATTTTGTGGTAATTTTCCATGGGAGATTATGAGTGATGGCGATATCTTAACTAAATCCAAATGCGCCTGAGACTTGGCCCCTTCCAACTTGAGGAAAAATATGTATTTGTTTTGAGTTATGCGTGACGCACTGTGCATATGTGTTGAGCATCGTGTGTCATGTGATGGAGAGCTAGTGCACTGCTATTCGTGTGAGGCTGCTGAGTCAAGCCGACTAGTGAGAAGCAACTGTGTGATGTTGTGTGAAGCTGCGTTGAAACCTTAACTGTATTGAACGCTGCCAATTGAAGACTGCTCCAAGTGAGTGCTAAGTTGTGAATTGATTTCGATTGTTTGCAGTGTATTGACCGTCGAAGTTGCCATCATTGACCATAGTCTCAGCGTCGAGCGTAAATGACTATTGAGGCTGCCATAGAGAATATAAGAACAGAAGAAACAAGATCAACGGAGGAAATTGATCCATCGGTGCCAAGTAACCAATAAATGGGTTTTTTGTATGGCATTCTACAGCCAAGTTCATATTAGAGCAGATCAAATCTTGAGTTCCACTTGCAGCTGATTCATGTTCTCTTGCAAAAGATGAAATTCAGACACCGTCGTTGCAGCTGGGACCTATAGATCAGAATTTTCGGCTCTCAATCGCATCACGCGTGATCTCCAAGCAGTGTCAAATGGACTCGGGTGGCGTTCTCTGCTGATTTTGAAAGCCATTGCAAATATCTTAGATCGCAGAACCCCACGGCTTCGACCCAGGGTGATACATCATCTATTTGTTGAATGACCGACGGAACTGAAATTCCTGCATTTCGAATTTTTTACTTCGTTGACTGGTAATCTGCCACTCTCGAAACCATTGTCGAGGCAAGACCTTCACTCTGTTGCTCACCGGTTCAGGTTAGTTCTGGTCTTGACCAAAGTCTTCTAAGGTAAGATCAGGTATTCATTGACCAGTAAAGGGTCTTATATTAATAGTTCTTCAGATGCTTTCTCTGCTTCCTTGAACGGTTGTGTGGTGGTCTGCTTCCTTGAACGGTTGTGCGGTGGGCTAACTTTGTGGAGATTTTGGTAGGGTCGATAAAAATACAATTTTTACAAATCACATGATACCACATATCAAAACTGAGTGTTATTTGACTACTGGCTTTAGCTGTAGCTGTCCTTGTTCGGTCCCTGAACATCAACGCTAGTCTTTCCCCCTTTGTACAATAGCCAAAGTGGATTATACGTGAAGCCTACTCCAGAATTTATGGCTGACAATCCCACAAAATACTGAGATACGATGGATTTTGATGAGTACAATTATCTCGAGAAGACCGTCGAAAATCCAGAAGCAATAATTGCATACGAAGATAATGATAAGGTACAAAGATAATGGTAAGGTTGGAAATACGTTGGATGATAAAGATCAGAAAAGCTGGAAAGAGAACGAGATCACAAAATCATGAATCATTTCTGTGAAAGCAATAAGGAGTTTATGTTGGGTCATCAACAAACATCCAATTAACGACTCATTTGTGTTTTGTTTTATGCATTGTCCCGTGCTGTAGACAAGCAATGTGAAATGTCAAACTTGGGTAATTTTGTATACTTGCAGCTGTGAGCTTGATTTCATCGGTGACAAGATGTCAATACTCTATCATGACCCCTTGTGGCTATAGTATTGTAGCATTTCTCCCTGTCAATTCACATTTTTAAAAGGGGTAGCATGTAAAATAATTGTTAAAAGGGTGATTAAGAGTATTTAAAATATCTTTTTTTTTGTGGAGAGATAAGCTGCTTTATTTTTTGTAAATTTGGAGTGATACAAGTCAAGTGAAAGTCGTTATTGTGATCCAAAGAAAGGTTGAGTCAGTTTTTGAAGACAAATTGATGCCAGAGAGTTCTCAGTGTGTGCATGAGAAACCTCACTGAAGACATTATCATGATGATGTATCTTGAAGGTTAATAAAAACATATCTTTTTGTGGTGATTGTGTCCTAGATCCGCTTGAAATTGAATAAGGGGATCATAGGTACACTCTGTGTCGTGAATGTGTTTGCATGGTTTGTGTCGCGTTCATTAAATGCTTTCTTTGTCATCTATTTACACAAACTAAATGGGCATAAGAAACACTTAAGTATAAGCATGCTCGATCAAGCTCCTGAAATCAACACTCTTGTAATCACTTAAGTTCATAAACACAAAGCATCACATCATCGACTTGATAAAATTTTTCGCAACAACATTTCACAACAGCTAATTCATGCCATCAAGTTAAGGACGCTACACACTCAAGCATTTCAAGTCCAAACGACATCAACATTATGAACACTTTCTGTATCACTTGCAATGTTTTAACTGAATTGTCCAGGTGCATTTTCGGTTGTAACCGACACCCTCATTTGATTTGTTAAAGTGCATCATTAAGTCAAGTCAGTTGTTACTTGAACATTGAATTTATCATTTGTCATTTGGGTGCATTTTCGACAGTGTTCGACACCCATCATTTTTCAGCACATTCAGTGCAGTGATCACCCAAGAGTTCAAGACAACAGGTGTTTAAAGCAAGTACAACAATCATCAACAAGCGAGCATGTCATTAAAAACAATCAAACAAACAAGTATTTCAAGTAAAAACAATCAAGCAAGCAAGCATGTTCATAAAATAATCAAGCAAGCAATCATCATCAAACGAGCGTGACTTCTAATCTTCAAGTAAGCATCAAAACAAGCATGTGTCT
Source organism: Pinus tabuliformis (assembly GCA_031772625.1). Classification (NCBI taxonomy): domain Eukaryota; kingdom Viridiplantae; phylum Streptophyta; class Pinopsida; order Pinales; family Pinaceae; genus Pinus; species Pinus tabuliformis. The sequence continues at coordinate 1,183,912,485 of CM062813.1, forward strand.
ACAACAAGCGCACTAAGATCAAGTGAGCATGTCAAGTAACCAAATCAAGTGCGACAGTTCAACGCACAACAAGCGAGCCTATGTAAAGTTCATTGCAACATTCATAAAGTTCCTTTCAAGCTAAGTGGTCGTCATTAAGCGAGCGTCAAGTCAACAATTCAATCAAGTGCTTAAAAGCATCAACAATCAACAACCAGTGCAAGCGAGCGTGTCATTTCAGTGATCGACTCAAGTGAGAAATTTTTTCAAGCACGACTTCTACGCCAAGCAAGCCTGAATTCAAAGTAAGCAAGGCAACATGGCGACACACATTCAGTTGTCCCAAATTATTAACAATTTAATGTTATCATCAGCCAGTGACATGGTGCACATCAACAAAACCACTCTTGCTGACATTCAAGTGCATATTCAACATGCACATGAAATGATTGAGTTCCTTCAACTGGAGTTGCAACTGCAGAGAAATGAGTTGCAAGAGAAGCATGTTTCTTCCAAGTCTTTGACCAATCCAGAGACAGTTGATCATTCGACTTCATTCATCCAACCAGCGTCAAGTGTTGAAGTTGTTCTAGTTCAACTTTCTTCCAAACCTATCATCAAGCCATGGGAAGAAATCAAAAGTAATCAAAATCGACGCGGCTTAGGATATGTCGAAGATGACGATAACTTACATATTCCTGATTATTCAAAGCCCATTCAGTTTGTCAATGCCAGATTACTTGAACAAATCACCTCAGCAAGTTCTCAGCAACTTGCAGACTGTCATCAATGCACACAAACTAAAGTTGCAGACAAACAGAAATGCACACAAACTCAAGTTGCAGACAAATTGAGATGTTCTCATTGTCAAAGAATCGGTCATTTGGAAGATCAGTGTTTTGATTTCCATCTTTGTAGCCATTGTGGCAAGTCAAATCATTCATCAGAGAAATGCAACGAACAACAACAATCAAGAAGATTAAAGATCGATTATTCATAGATTGATCCCTGGAAATGGTCATTCACAGCCAGAAGATTGTATAAGTTTTACAATCGAATCCACTCACACATGTTGCAGCGAACAATCAATTGAAGATGGTACTCTCACGCACCTGAAAGCAGGAGTACACCAGTGAAACTCCCCTACGCCTGAAGGGGGGCAATTCAGAAATCAAGTGAAAATAATTGTCTCTCCTTTCAGCTGACAAAGGGGGGAAAATGTCAATGAAATTGACAAGTGGTTGTTATATTGAAAGTCTGGACAACATCAGCGAAGCAGCCAGTGGGCGACCATCATCAGCAAATACGCCAGTGGGCGTTCATCAAATTGTGTTAGTGGACACCAGATGTTGTTTTCAAGCAAAGGACAATTGGATCCTTTTGCAGCTTGGCACGTGATGGAGTTGTCAAGCGACATTTAGAGATGAATCAGACATGCAGCTGATTCATGTTCTCTTCAGATTTGAGTTTTTTTCAGCATCCAACTTTGGCGGTTTTTCAGGCAAATGTTTTTTGAGGATCAACTTGAGAACTTGGAAGATGGTTCCTTGTTCATTTTGGATTTATCATTGAGGGGGGGAATGTTAGCCTCACTCTCTTAAAAATCAATAATAAATCCAATTATTAAATTAAATAAATAAAATCGTGAGAATTCCTCAAACCAAGGATTCTAGTTTAGATGAGAGATTCTCTCCAACTAGCTCTCCTAAATTACTATGTAAGTTGAGAAATTGTCTCAACCAAGTGAGTCTAAGATAGACACACTATCTTAAGACCACTTACTCATGTATTTAAATGTATTATTAAATTATTTTAATAAGAGAGAATTACATGAGCATGAGAGACCACATGATGACTCTCTACCTTTTCCGCCAGTTTAATTTTTGTGTTAATTTGATGTGCATATGGTTATATGGCTTTGTGATTCCTCTTCAGCCTCAGGCCAAGAAACCAAACCTCAAGATGAAGATAAGGCAGCCAAATGGGAAAATAGGCAAGATCAAGCACGTGGGTTGATAGGAATGTCTATTTCTTCAGACCTTAGATTCCATATTGCAAAACTTGATACTCTTAATGAAGCAATGAAACAGCTCACTAAAGTTGTTGGAATTAAAAATGAAATTATAGCCCATCAACTCGAAAATGAGTTGCTTACATTGGACCCCAATAATTTTTCCTCCATTGAAGATTTTTGTCCAAGTTCAAGACCCTTAGACTTCTCTTGGAAGGTGTTAAGGTTAAGAAAGAAAATGGTAGCTTTATCTATTCCATTCTTACTAAGTTGGGACCAACATACTTTGTGTTTGTTTCCACCTTCCATTCTACTAGAGAAGCCTTTATTTAAGGACAAGACTACAAGTCCCCCTTTTTTGATGCCTTTTTTGATTCTTTAATAAGAGAACAAGAAAAGCTCTTATATCTTGGTCTTCTTAATCTTGGAAACTCTTCTAAGAAAGCCTTAGCCGCCCAGCAGCGACCAAATTCAAAGAATCCTAAGAAGCAGTATCCTAAAAAGAATGGTCCTAAACCAAACAAAGGTCTTAAGCAATTTCAGCCTCAACATGCAAAATCATTTAAACAAAATGATAAGGCAAATAAAAAAAAGGGACGAAGACTGATAGACATTGCCACTTTTGTAACCGAGATGGCCACTTAGAATCCAAATGCTTTAAAAAGATGGAAGCCTTGGAAGCAACAATGAAGAAGCATAACATCCATTTGGAGCACTCTTCAACTTTAAATTCATCTTCAAGAATAACACTTTCTGCATGTGGTTGTCAAGCATCTTGCTCTGGTTATGCACTAAATGTATCTTTTTCTTCTCATTCTCATGAGTGGCTCATTGATTCTAGAGCTTCTTATCACATGGCAAAAAACAAAGCCATGTTTTCTTCTTTAAATGATTGTAACACCAAAAATATATATGTTGGTGATGATAGATCTCTTAGTATTGTAGGGACTGGAACTGTTCATCTAGACAATGGTCAATTTAATGACGTATTATGTGTTCCAAGCTTATCCTGCAACCTTCTAGCTGTATATCATATAACTCATTCAGGTGAAGGTAAAATCATTGAATTTTCACCTCACGATGTTGTAACTAAGGACATAAGAGATCCTAGATAGATTTTAGCTACTGGCATTGCTGATGATTCTACAAGGTTGTATAAGTTTAAAAACGTTGGGTCATCGTATCTTCGCTCGGTATTTGTTGCTCATAGTGATGAAGTGAGCAAACTTTGGCATGAGCAATTTGGTCACTTAAACTATCGCTCCCTTCAGAATCTATGTAAAGAAAATATGGTGACAGGTCTTCCAATGGTATCTTGCAGAGATGGCATTTGTTCCGGATGTGTACTCGGAAAACATCATCGGGATAGTTTTGAAAAACGTGCCTCTTGGCATGCCTCAGTCCCTTTACAACTTGTGCATAGTGATTTATGTGGTCCACTTCCAGTTGTTTCATTTTCTGGCTACAAGTATTTCTTAAATTTCATTGATGATTTCTCTAGACGCACTTGGGTATACTTCTTAAAACTCAAGAGTGAAGTATTTAACGTGTTCTTGGCCTTTAAGGCCTTTGTTGAAAAACAATCTGGACATCAAATTCTTGAGCTAAGATTTGATAATGGCGGAGAATATGTTAACAACAAATTCATCAACTTTTGCACTGAGAATGGAATTCAAATGCAGCATACTGTTCCATATACTTCACAACAAAATGGTGTAGTTGAAAGGAAGATTGACACCTTAAAGGAAATGGCTAATTGCAATTTTCAATCTAAAGGACTTAGTCTTAATTTTTGGGCAGAAGCAATTAACTCTGCAAATTACAAAGTAAATCACACTCCTACTAAGGTTTTAAAAAATATCACTCCAGAAGAAGCATGGAGCTCAATTAAACTAGATGCAAGTCACTTTCGTGTTTTGGAAGTGAAGCATAGGCCCATATTCCAGATGAGAAACATAAAGCTTTAGAACCTGTTAGCACTCAGGATTGTACCTCAAAGGTGAGAAAATGAAATCCCGAGGTAACCACAGACCAAGCTTTTTCGATCTGGCATCTATCCCTGCCAGACCAGAGAGGGCTCTCTCTTTGCCAACAAAATGTGGCTGCAATAAGTGAATCTTAGGCTAGCTATGAAGTATGGGGATTTGATTCAAAGTTTTGGGTCGAAACAACAAGAGAAAGGAACATTGGGTTATGGAGCCGAGGCTGGTTTCTGCCAACAAACTTGGGGAAAAGTAAGAACAATGCTCAGCCAGATAAAAAATGTAAATGAGAGAAGAAAAGAGGAGAAAGCCCGCTGCCCTGCACGCATCAATTAGGGATGAATCTCCAGTGGCAGATTTATAAGAAAGAGAAACACAGGGTTACTCAACAGAGCATCTAACAGAGGATGGATTCTGCAAAGATAACCACTAAATTTAACAACAAAATCATTGTGAAAGGAGCATCGTGCGTGGATGGATTCCTAACACTTCCCTTAGATAATGCTGTAACAAGAATTAGCAGAAAAAACAAAGTATGTAAGTGATCTTACAAGGAACACATGCTGGACATTAAACACCGTGATGGATCCCAAATCTAAAGGGAAGAAATTGCTCCATTAAAAATAATATTCAGAAAAAGCTTTACACAGTCCAAAGCAGCCTCACTCTGCTGCAAAATCGAACCCTTACATCTTCAAAATATTTCCTACATATACCCTATTACATCTTAATTTTGATTTCCTAAACATAGGAATCAAAATAATTAAAATAAAAATCAAAACCAAATATGTGTTGTGGTCAAATAACATAAATTAAAATTATAACTAAATAATCTAATTAAATCTCATCAAAACAAAACAATTGATTTGCTGCCACAAGTCGAATTGCCTGTCGAAGTTTGTTTTGGAACCATTACTGGAAATTTGGGATAATCTGGGATGCTGATCAAATCATCCTCCACCTACGCCCTGTAGATGCCTTGGATGCCCAAAATCTTTGCCATCTGTTTGTTGAATGATTTGAATACTGCCACATGTTGAAGTTTTCTGCTGGGGATTATCCCTAAAAATCAATGATCGATCCTTACTGCTGATATTATGCATTAGAAACTGAGTTTCCCCTTAGTTGCTGCCTCAGAATTCGGAGATGTGTTTTGACTGTCGATTTTGTTTGTCCAGGCATTCTCTGTCGAAAAACCACAACATCAAGTTTCATACTATGCCCTTTCATCTGATTAGCAATTATGTCTACCTGATCCTCTTTTGTTCCTTCATCGGGTTTTTTGATGAAGGACTAAGCACCTGTGATTAAACAAAAGCGTTTATTTCCCTTGCTCCCTGTCTAGCCCATGAAGAGAATACTGTAACACTGCCTGAAAGGATGTCACCTTGACCACCCAAAGAACATACAACTGAGATACCTTCCAGGACTCCATGAGATCCCCCAATGGAAAAGGTTTAGCATAAGAACTAGGTCTAGACATGAAAACATAGTAAATATCATGATCATTGTACGAATCCGCTTTGTATTGAAGTTGCAAGTTCCCACAATTGATCACATCTGACATTCTGATGGCGTTCCCGAACACTTTTCACCGTTTCGAGTACCAATTCCGGCCTTTGCGATGTGTAATTTTCAATTACAGCATACACAACTTCCTGAATTTGTTCATTTGGGTCATCCATATGCAATATGAGATTGTTGAGAAAACCCTTTATATCAGTATTTCTAGACGATGAAGATGCTACACTTAGGAAGTTTGAAATCGCAGGTAATATCCCAAGACGAACAACATCACTGCTATCATCTAACCGCTTTTGTAATGATTTTCTCACTACTGTTATCTGTTCATCATCCAGAACAGAGCCAACAATTCGAACAATATGCTCAATAACATGGCAGCTAACACGACATGTATCAGTGGAATAATCTTCTTCTAAGCACGCTGTCACAACGTGAAGAAATTGTTGCGTGTAATAAAACTACTAAATGCTCCTTACTGCACAGATCTCGTCTTAGAAATGTCCCACATGCACTGATTGCCTAATAACGAATCTCTGCTGCAACCTTTCCAGTATGCCACACTGAACAGGGCAACAATAATCTACCAATGGTCTGTAATGCATGTGGTTTCCACCAAATGCCCAATTCATGCAACCCAAATAATTTATCCAATAAATCCACAAAACATAATCGTAGTGCAGGATCCTTCTCTGGATTCAAGCAATCGGCAAATAATTGCAACAATATCCCCAGATAAGGACCCACACAATTTCCAGCATTTTGAAGAAATGCTTTAAAGAGAAATGTTCCAGATGAACTCCCCAACCATTCAGAATACCCAGCTGTAACAAATCCAAGAAGAGCTTCTGTATGCCTTGCATACAATTCTTTTCCAGAAGACAACCCAACTGTGCAGGCAAGATTATTCATCAACAGAGCAACATGTTGCTGTAATTGTCTATAATCATCAAAACACTGAAGACGAAGCAACAATATTGATAATTCGAACAATATGCTCAATAACATGGCAGCTAACACCACGTGTATCAGTGGAATAATCTTCTTTTAAGCAGGCTGTCACAACGTGAAGAAATTGTTGCGTGTAATAAAACTACTAAATGCTCCTTACTGCACAGATCTCGTCTTAGAAATGTCCCAAGTGCACTCATTGCCTGATAACGAATCTCTGCTGCAACCTTTCCAGTATGCCACACTGAACAGGGCAACAATAATCTACCAATGGTCTATAATGCAGGATGTCAATGTTCTACGAACAACTTCCCTATCTGCAAAGCCTTGCATCAGAATAGCCCCTGTATCGATGTGTTGTGCAATTGTAACTACCAAGCTTTTCTCATCCCACTTTATAGTCTCTAAGAGACTTTCAACCTGAAGTTTGCACGTTTTAAGGCCTTGAGCTTCCCATTGAAAATCATTTCTTGATTGAAAACATTATTGCTACAAAGATTCCAGATTGACCCTTTTGTTTTCGCAAGATCACCAACAAAACTATAATTATGACCGAGGAATTCTTGCAGTTGCTTTTCTTTAATGTTCTTCGACACTTTTGCCCTTGTGAGATTGCCATACTTCTCTTTTTTTTACTATGTGCAAGGGTGCTATGAGTTGAAGCAAAATTTTGATAACAACAATATCTTGATTAAATAGGACCATTTCATATTCCCCTGAATTTCAATTTTGTCAGATGCTGGGAGAGCATCAGTTCTAGTGCCATCATTCAGACCAAAACATTAATGATTTCCTGTTGCAATATTTTCAACATCTGAACATACTGATGCCATAATAGAAGCCTCTGAATTTGCAACTTTATCTTGTTCTAGTATCATGGATTTCATAGAAGAATGATTTTTAGGGTTTCAATAGGCATAGAGCCATCTCGCCAAAGGCTTTTGAAAGTATCCATGTTAGAAGAAAGGGGAAATGACATCATCCCAGACAAGCCTTCCTAAGTAGGCCCAACAACATCCTTATCTAATGCAGGCTCAGAATTATATTTCCTTTTGGCTTCTTTGCCTTTTATCCATTCAATTTTTTTTTCATAAATAGGAGTCAATCATTCATTTGATCATATCTTCTGATTCGGGAGCCGGTTTTGGGAGTATGATATACCATTGGAAATATTTTTCCGAGCTTGTTTTGATGGGCACGCTTATGACATGTTTTTCACTGAAGATCATGTGCAAAGAATCTAACAAAACTAGACGTAGTAAGAGCCCATTTTGATCACCAGTGACAACCTGCGAAGACTGGAACTAACATTGGCCTTATTGGGGATGGCAACACCTTGGAGGTTTCAAGAACACCGTAGAACAAGTGCCTCATCCATTGGGCAATACAGTGAAACCACTGCAAAACCAAAACAACTTATACCAATCCAAAAAAATAGACACACTGCAACCTATACATAAACAAATAACGGAAACAAAATGCTGCCTTGGGCAGCTTATTTATGCACATACCTACCTTACTTTGCAGCAAAATCAATAGATCAAGTGATGTTGTAATGCCAGATCAACCAATCAAGTAATTGTGACAAGGATTCTGCTTGGAAGTGCTTGAAACAAATCATAAATGAAAATGCTGACAACCATACATGCACAAAATGAGTCTGGCTGTGTAAAAGGCATTCTGGTTTGTCATTGAAATTGATTTTTTTTCCATGTACGCTGCAATAGGATCGAAGAAACCAGACTCTGTTTGCTGCCCTAACTCCTCAACATAGGCCTCCAACTACAAATTGTCAATGCAAATATCCACGGGCAACCCTATTGTTTCTTGTTTTGAAGGAGGGAGAGTTTCCAAGAACTTTTTGGGATCTCGAAATTCATATGATTTAATTTGAACATCCAATAGTTCAATTTCATTTTCTAATCTTTCAACAACTAAGCCAAGAAAACAATATTTACTTTCTGGTGTGAGTCGGCTGGATTTCAGACAAAGAAACATTGATGTCGAGAAATCCTGATCAATCTGCAATTTTACTAACTCATCCCTTAAAGTCAATAACATTTCACCAGATAAAGGATTTTCCACATACCCTGTCATCGGTGATTACCATCAACGCTCTGAAATCTGGATTCGTTGGTAGTGAAGTTGCTCTGAAACTCTGAAGCTCAGGGTCTTGAACAATGGAGTCACCAGGTAGATGATTTCAGCCTTCATATGTGTCTGACCGCTGTCCACCATCAACAACCAGATCTGCAACTTGAAAGATCTTTCCCGGAGAAGATCTGTCACCTCGTTCCCCAGCAACGACGTCAATATGTTAGCACTCAGGATTGTACCTCAAGGCTGAGAAAAGGAAATCCCGAGGTAACCACAGACCAAGCTTTCAATCTGGCATCTAGCCCTGCTAGACCAGAGAGGGCTCTCTCTTTGCCAACAAAATGTGGCTGCAATAAGTGAATCTTAGGCTAGCTATGAAGTATGGGGATTTGATTGAAATTTTTGGGTCGAAACAACAAGAGAAAGGACCATTGGGCTATGGAGCCGAGGCTGGTTTCTACCGGAAAACTTGGGGCAAAGTAAGCACAATGCTCAACTAGATAAAAAATGTAAATGAGAGAAGAAAAGAGGAGAAAGCCCACTGCCCTGCAGGCATCAATCAGGGGATGAATCTCTAGTGGCAGCTTTAGAAGAAAGAGAAACACAGGGTTACTCAACAGAGCATCTAACAGAGGATGGATTCTGCAAAGATAACCACTAAATTTAACAACAAAATCATTTTGAAAGGAGCATCGTGCGTGGATGGATTCCTAACACTTCCCTTAGATAATGATGTAACAAGAATTAGCAGAAAAAACAAAGTATGTAAGTGATCTTACAAGGAACACATGCTGGATATTAAACACCGTGATGGATCCCAAATCTAAAGGGCAGAAAATGCTCCTTTAAAAATAATATTCAGAAAAAGCTTTACACAGTCCAAAGTAGGCTCACTCTGCTGCAAAATCAAAGCCTTACATCTTCAAAATTTTTCCTACATAAACCCTATTACATCTTAATTTTGATTTCCTAAACATAGGAATCAAAATAATTAAAATCAAAATCAAAACCAAATATGTGCTGCAGTCAAATAACATAAATTAAAATTATAACTAAATAATCTAATTAAATCTCATCAAAACAGAACAATTGATTTGCTGCCACAAGTCGAATTTCCTGTCGAAGTTTGTTTTGGAACCATCGCTGGAAATCTGGGATGCTGATCAAATCATCCTCCACCTGCGCCCTGTAGATGCCTTGGATGCCCAAAATCTTTGCCATCTGTTTGTTGAACTATTTGAACACTGCCACATGTTGAAATTTTCTATTGGGTATTATCCCTAAAAATCAGTGATCAATCCTTACTGCTGATATTATGCATTAGAAACTGCATTTCTCCTTAGTTGCTGCCTCAGAATTCGGAGATGTGTTTTGACTGTCGATTTTTTTTGTCCAAGCATTCTGTGTCGAAAAACCACAACATCAAGTTTCATACTATTCCCTTTCATCTGATTAGCAATTATGTCTACTTGATCCTCTTTTGTTCCTTCATCGGGTTTTTTGATGAAGGGCTGAGCACTTGTGATTAAACAAAAGCGTTTATTTCCCTTTCTCCCTGTCTATCACATGAAGAGAATACTATAACACTACCTGAAAAGATGTCACCTTAACCACCCAAAGAACATACAATTGAGATACCTTCCAGGATTCCATGAGATCCCCTAATGGAAAAGGTTTAGCATAAGAACTAGGTCTAGGCATGAAAACATAGTAAATATCATGATCGTTGTACGAATCCACTTTGTATTGAAGTTGCAAGTTCCCACAATTGATCACATATGACATTCTGATGGCGTTCCCGAACACTTTCACTATTTCGAGTACCAGTTCCGGCCTTTGCGATGTGTAATTTTCAATTACAGCATGCATGGCTTCCTGAATTTGTTCATTTGGGTCATCCATATGCGATATGAGATTGCTGAGAAAACCCTTTATATCAGTATTTCTAGACGATGAAGATGCTACACTTAAGAAGTTTGAAATCGCAGGTAATATCCCAAGACGAACAACATCACTGTTGTCATCTAACCGCTTTTGTAATGATTTTCTCATTACTGTTATCTATTCATCATCCAGAACAGAGCCAACAATCCGAACAATATGCTCAATAACATGGCAGCTAACACGACGTGTATCACTGGAATAATCTTCTTCTAAGCACGCTGTCAGAATGTGAAGAAATTGTTGCGAGTGTAATAAAACTACTAAATGCTCCTTACTGCACATATCTCATCTTAGAAATGTCCCAAGTGCACTCATTTCCTGATGACGAATCTCTGCTGCAACCTTTCCAATATGCCACACTGAACAGGGCGGCAGTAATCCACCAATGGTCTGTAATGCATGTGGTTGCCACCAAATCCCCAATTCATGCAACTCAAATAATTTATCCAATAACTCCACAAAACATAATTGTAGTGCAAGATCCTTCTCTGGATTCAAGCAATCGGCAAATACTTGCAACAATGTCCCCAAATAAAGGCCCACACAATTTACAGCGTTTTGAAGAAATGCTTTAAAGAGAAATGTTCCAGATGAACTCCCAAACCATTCAGAATACCCGGCTTTAACAACTCCAAGAAGAGATTCTGTATGCCTTGCATACAATTCTTTTCCAGAAGATAACCCAACTGCGCAGGCAATATTATTCATCAATAGAGCAGCATGTTGCTGTAATTGTCTATCATCATCAAAAGACTGAAGCTGAAGCAACAATATTGATAATTCCAAACAAGATGGCATGCATAATGCTCCTCCTTTCTCTATCAGACTTTCCAGAAGTTGTACCACCCATAACACCAATAAAAAATGGTTGTCTGTTTAATTCCTTCACTTTGGAAACTTGAAGTGAAGACTCATCCAGACGCGGTCCAGAAAAATGTGCATTAGAACCAATTTCCATGAAATATTCAACCTTTAATGTTACCATTGTCCTAGCTATGTCTGGCCTTGTTACTCTTCTATAACACTCCCGAAAATTGTGGATCAATCTTTGTCTCTTCCTTTATCTCCTCGTTTGAATTTTGCAACTGGAATTTTCATTTTTTTTGGAAAGAAGGATCGTGAAAAAATTAAGTTTTCTACTAATTGTTCTTCTCATTTTCTCCTGATAGAGATTTTGTGTCTGCGCTAACATTTTGACACATGGATGATAACTTGGATACTTTCGTTTCCCTTTAGCGTGCCTGGAATTTTTTGGGGCATAAAACAAAATTGCGTTGAAACAATCGACAACATTTTTGCACCTGTGATCTCTTTGGACGTGTTAGCCTCCTGTTGCAACAGGTTTCATATTTCATGATTGATATTTTTACATGCCAAATATGTCATCTTTTCATGCTGCAAGTTTCCATATTTCCAGAAGGAGACCAAAGAAGAAACCATGAAAGTGTGCTAGTCCAAATGCCACTGCTGTATTCCACTTTTGATGAGTTATGTCTTTTTGATAAGTTTTTCCAGTTAAGGGAAGGCCAAATAGCTTAATCTTGGCCTCCCCAGGTTTCAATTTCCTGTTTTAGAATATAGAGAATGATATCTGTCCAAACAGCTTAATCTTGGCAGATTTGTAGATAGGTAGAGAATCAAAGGAGCCCAACTGCTTAATCTGGGCCCTGGCAGAAATAAGTGTAGATTTAGATAGGAAGGCATTCAAAAGAAAAATTGTAAAGCTGGGTCTGCAAGTCTAAGTGCACCCAAACCAAAAAGAAGAAAAAATGTTAGGAAAGTAGGCTGGGTAGGTAGTTTTGCGGTTGCAGAATGATGATTTATGATCAATTTTGTGTTTCACAGTGTTATATCTTTTCAGATCACTCTCATGATGCAGTTTTCTTCTGGAGGAGCTCACGCTGGGCATAACTAACTTCCCCTTCTTCCCCTTTCCCCCAAATCACTTGCTAATATTCCTGAAGATGTCAAGATCTGCTTGAGCCTCCTAGTTTCATCATTTCCATAACACTTGCCTTGGTGAAGAGCTGCTTCCCTCAAGGATTTACCTTCTTCTTTTGCAAGTTCTACTCCCCTAAAAGCCTAAGGTCCCCTACCTTAGCGCCTTCTTATCATTTTCACATTAACTACTAACTCTATTATCTAGCTCCCTATCAGTTTTCCCCTTCCCCTACTAAAACTATGTATAAAAATCCCAAAAATATAATAATACCCCCTCCCTGGCACTATAGCCCTATTCTTCTAAGTCAGGGAGAAAACAGTCCATCTGGGGCTGTTTTTAGCCCATCCGCGTCCTAACTGGGGTTAGTATGACACCTGGTCATGCTAACAACCTTTCCTCCTTAGCCCTAACCCTTCAAAAACCCACTTTTCCGCCTTTTCCCTAAAGTCTGGTCCACAAAACATTAAACCCGCTCACAAATAAACCCCCAAAACCCCCATTTCCTAAGTTATAACCCCTGCCGCGCAATATTAAGATTCGGATATTCCGCGCGCCCCGTCCTTATCCCTTCGCCGCCTCACCTTTTCCGCCAGCCGTCAGATCTGGCCCGCCCGAGATCTATGGTGGGCGGGCCTTCCCATATCCCAAGATGCAGAAGGTTAGCGTCCGGGAGATGGGCGGTATTCCCGCCGTACTCCCGCCACGCGTCACCTTCTGAGCTGTGGCGGAGCCCCCCTCCCCAATACCACCTTTGCTCTAAGGCGGTGCGCCCAAAACCGCTTACCGCCTCCGCCCAGTGACATCACCTTGTCGTGTCACCCTCCTGCCCAGTCACCATGCCACGTCACTGCCACCTTGTCCCTACCACCGTACTGCCATGTCACATGTCCGTACATGCTGACGTCATCTGCTGACGTCATCCTGCCACGTCATCCGCCGTACCAGGTCCCACCCGCTGACGTCATCATCATTTTTGGCGCGAATGGCAAAATCGCGACTTCGGAGCCCCGGAATTAGTTTCTGAGGCAGTTTTTGATGCGCACATCGCCAGGAAAAAAGGACCAAAATGGAAAATGCCTTCATCGCTCGGCCTCCAGCAGGCCCGAGATTCGCATTTTGACAGAGTTTTTTCACACAGGTTCAGAAAAATAAAGCAGAAGCAGTTCTAAAGGAGACAGAGGGCCGAGCAACGACCATTAAATTTTTGATTTGACATACAACACACCAGGATGGGTCAGAAAGTATCAGTAAAGTTTTTAGGGGCTTGAAGCAGCTGAACATTGATGAGCCCCCCCCAACAAAGTCAAAGAAAGTGGTGGCAGCCCATCCAAGCTTTCAAATCGCAGTAAAAGCTTTTAATGCCGCCGATCAGCAGAGATAAAAGACCCATACACAGTTATTGCAGGAAGCACTGCACCAAGCCACCGAGGAAAATGCATTTATTCAGTTTTGATACGGCTGCCCTCAGCGCAACTCAAGATATTTTCCTGCATTTATTTCTGGATAGGATTAGGTTAAAGTAATTATTTTCTTTCAGACCTGTTTAGGTCAAGATGTAATAGACAGTTTTCCCTATATATACCGCCCTCAGCATTGTTTCAAGGGTTGGTTGGTTGATATTTTTCACCAGAGACTCGCACTGTAAACCTGTTATTTTCTATAATCAAAGACTGCTCACAAGCTTGGAGAATGGACTGTCTGATGTGTTGTTACTGGTTCTGAAGAAGTGAATGTGGAATTCATGTGCTGTGATATGAATCAATAAGTGTTCCTTACCTCTGTATTTCAATTTCATATATGCTCAGGTCGCAGAACAAAAGATTGGTCTAGAATTTGCTTAGCTGCACTGTATGCTCAGTTTCTGTGGCTTCTTAATGTTTTCCTCCTGATCTAGACATAAATATGAATTCCTTTTATGGCTCATGTTTGATCCTTTCACATATGAATGACTGTTATCTAGGAATTCTTAGTTGCTCCCAGATAGGGTTTATTCATTTTCTTTCTGCTAAACTGTTGGAGAGATTCTTTGTTGCCTCTCTTTCCTTAGCATCCATTCCATCTTTAAGCTTAAATGTTGTTTCATGAGCAGCTACCTTGCTCCTCATTTTTCTTGTGACCAAGTAAACGCACCAGCAGTGTTACTCCATGACTCCATGCCCAATGGTTTGAAACTTACCGGAATATGCTTTGCCTTTCTGCTTGAAAGTATTCTCCTTCCCACCAAAATCAAAACAAAAACCCCTTGAACTTAAATACCTAGCCTAAAATCATTATAAACAAAGCTAAATCAGAAAGAGAGAGCCCTCTCTGACTGCAGGTGGGCTAGAACCTGCAGTCCAAAGTTGGTCTGTGGTTACCTCGGCCGTATCCTTTCCGGAGCTTAAGGACAACCTGAGTGATAACATAATGGCGACTCCACTGGGGAATTTCCTCAGATAAATTCACAAAATCAGGTAAGAAAGCTCCACTGAGACCATAAATCAATTTTTCCCAATTTGCTGTCTATTCCTTAAAACTACAGATGAAGCCTGAATGTCAGCCAGGAAGCCTTTGAAACTGTTCTTGCTTTGCATTTACAAGAGTAAATAAAAGCTGCTTCAGTCAATCTTCATGTTAGTTTTAAGTTGCAGATAGCTGTCCCAAATTTTGATTAGTTCTTTGCTATTTCTAAAAAACATTCCCAGAAAAATACCAAAAACAAATTCGGAAGCTGGCTCCAAAGAGGAAAACTCGTTATACAAGGTCAAACCCAGATCCAGACCCTCCAGCTGTTTTTGAAAACCCGAACTTAATCCCAAAGATCCTTAGGAAGCAAGAAAGACAGGAAGATTTTGCTGATTTGAGTCCTGAAACAGCTTACCCTAGCTGTGTTCCAACTCCTGTCAAGGTTTTATTCCGGTCTACCCCTGCTTCCCCTTGTTCATCATCCACATCTCAAAGCACTCCTTCCACACCTTCATTCGCTGCACATACCACAACTACTACTACTGCTGTTCCAGTTACTCCTGTTATCCCTGTTATCCCTGTTGTCCCAGTTGTTCCATTCATCCCTGTTGTTCCACTTATCCCTGCTAATATGGCTAATAGATATGCACCCCTGCAACTGCCTGCTAATCCTGGGGCTTTACCTCAAGATTACCAGTCCAAAATCACATATTTTGATTCCACTGGCCCTTTTACAGCGCTTCAGCATACCAAAAAGATGCAAGACTACTTTGAAAACTATGAAATAGATGATGATAGTGTGAGAATGAAAATTTTTGTTCAAAGTTTAACAGGTGATGTAAGAACTTGGTTCAGATCACTTGCTGCAAATTCCATAACTACTCCTGATGAGCTTTACCAAGCCTTTACCAACAGATGGGAGAAAAAGAAAGATCCCTTGCACATACTGGCTGAATATGATACAATTAAAAGAGGTCCTCAAGAGATTGTTTTGGAGTACTGTGCAAGATTCAATAATGTATACAATGCAATACCACAGAACCTAAGGCCTCCACCTGACCTTGCCTTGTACAAATTCCCTGATGGTTTTGATCCTGATATGGCATACCAGTTAAAAGAAAGAGCCTCTCAAACTCTGGCAGACGCACAAAATGTTGCTGTCACCGTAGAGGCCAACTTAATTGCCAAAAGAAACCGAGCCAGAATGGAAAGGAGAACCATCTTTAAGGAAGAACCCTCAGCTTTTGACCAGAAACTTGATGCTATTATCAATGGCCTGCAAAGGCTGGGAGAAAGAGTAGAAACTGTTGAAAGAAAAGCATCATGGGAAGGACAACAGTCCAATCCCATAAGGAACCCAAATTTCAGAAAAACACAGAACACAAATGCTGGTAAGTTTAGCCCAGACCATGACATAAGACCCCCTTTTCAAGATAATTATGTTGAGGCATCTACATCTGGTGAGCAAACAGAGGACACTCACATGAATCTGATGGATCTAAAGGGTGAGCATCAAACCTTTCTAACTCAAGAAGACCAAGATGAACATGACTGTAATCAATTTCAGACTAAGTCTGGTGAATCTTTTGATTTCAAACAAGGATATGATACTGCTGTGTATGAGGTACACAAACAGTATAAACTGAGAACTAGAACCATTGATATTTCTGAACCTAGCAAAACAAATGATGGCAAACAGCCCAACAAGATTAAAGGCAAAGCTGTTGTAACAGAACCAGCTGATACAACTGTCCCAAACCCGCATGAAGTCACTGTAGAAGACATAACAGACATGCAGCCTTCTGTTGATCAGCCTCTACCATCGTCTTCTTCAAAAGAAAATTCAAACAGCGTTCCAAAAAGCCCTCCTGAAACTGTAAAACCTCAAGCAATTAATTCCCATAACGCTGATAAACAAAAAGAAATCCCTGACACTCCACTAGAAAAAGGAAAACCTGCCTCTCATAACACCAAAACTCAAGCTGAAAAATCGTTTGATTTGGAGGCCGAAATAGGCAAGCTGAAAGTATCTGTCCCTCTCTCAGAACTTGCCAAACACGATGTGACAGGCCGCAAATTCAGAGATCACTTCAAATCCCAGAAAATAAGGATGATTTAAATGTTTTGGATGATTCCCCTGAACTGTTGTTTGGTCCAGAAGTTAATGGAAAGTCGACATATGGACCTGTTCCACCATTTTATGTTAGTTTGCATATACATGACCAGATTTTGCACAATGCTATGTTTGACTCAGGAGCCTCACACAACCTCATGCCCAAAGCAGTTATGGAAAAGCTGAACCTTGACATTACAAGGCCCTACAAAGATTTATACTCATTTGACTCAAGTCAAGTGAAATTTCTAGGCCTCATCAAAGACTTGTGTGTCTCCTTAGTCCAATATCCCAACAAAACCATCCTCATGGATGTAGTGGTCGCTGACATTCCACCAAAATACGGTATGCTCCTATCAAGATCATGGGGAGCAAAGCTCCAAGGATCCCTTCAATTAGACCTCTCCTATGCCACCATTTCAGTCTTTGGGCAACCAAAGAGACTGTATAGAGAAACGCTGATGAAATATGTGGTAAGTAGTGAGAGCAAGCCTGAAAATTTTCCCATTTACTCAATCCATTCTGATATGGATTCTTTTATTTTATTTAATGATGAAACAATTTTTCCCTCCGATGACAAGCTGTTGGCTTTAGAAACAGACACACATATCAATGAAGAATCGGTTGCCCATGCTTGTGAAACTGTCAAAACAGCTAATGCAACCAGCACGCTAGAAGAACTTCCCCAAACAGAAATTTCAAATCTGCCCAATCCTAAGTTAGCTGACACCCTTAGTATCAACCACAAGCAACAAATCACATGGTATTTAGAGTTTGATGGCTCTGTTAACAAATTAGGAGCAGGAGCAAGTGTTTGGATTTACAATACACATAACAATCATGCAGAAGGACATGCCTACAGACTGAACTTTAAATGCACCAATAACATGGCAGAGTATGAGGCTCTGCTTTTAGGCCTCAAGCTGCTCAAAGCTCTAGGAGCTGTAAAAGTGTCTATCCTAGGTGACTCTGATTTAATCATACAACAGATGAAAGGTAACTTTGTTACCAATGACAATAGAATGAGAGCCTATAGGACTGCTGCTACCAATATACTCAATGCATTCAATGAATTCAAGCTTGCCAAGATTTCAAGAAATCATAACATTCATGCACACAGCCTAGCCACTTTTGCTAGTACATGCAAGCTTCCCTTTGGACCAGATCATCACTTCACCACTGAGATAAAACATAGGCCCGCTGTCCCAAATAACATTAAAGACTGGCAAGTGTTCGAAAATGATGCCCAAATTAACAATTTCCTCACTCTAGAGCATGAGTTTTCAAATATTAACATAGACACGGATGCTATGACAGATTCAAAACAACAATCAAATGAAAATCAGCAGGCTGTAATTGCTGCAACAGCCAAACAAACCCTGAATCCAACTGTTTTTGACAAAACAAACATTGAACAGCTGAAACAAATGCATTTGGAAGAAAGAGACAAAACAGAGGCAGAAATCATTGAGCTGAAAGATAACTTTTTTCCTGCTGGCCTAACCCCATTGGAAGACATGTTTGATGCTAATGATGTTCCTAGAAAACGAAAATTGCAACCACTGAACGCTGACATAGAAGAGCACAATATTGGGACAGTAGAGAACCCCAAAATGATCAAACTGTCCAAAAATTTGCCACCTGATCAAAAGCCCAAATACATTGATCTGTTCAAAGAATTCCAAGATGTGTTTGCTTGGAGTTATGAGGATTTGAAATCCTATGACACCTCAGTGATCCAACACACCATTCCCTTAAAACCAAACCAAAAACCCTTCAAACAAAAACTTAGAAGAATAAATCCTATGCTTCTTCCATTGATTGAAAAGGAAGTGAAGAGGATGTTTGAAGCAGGCATAATAGCACCCATCAGATTTTCTGAATGGGTATCCAATCTGGCTCCTACAAGAAAAAAGACAGGTGAAATTAGACTTTGTGTAGATCTGAGAAATTTAAACCAAGTCTCCCTAAAAGACCACTACCCTTTACCCAAAATGGACCACATCTTGCAAAGAGTAGTGGGGTCATCTAGAATCTCTTTGCTAGATGGCTTTTCAGGTTTTAACCAAATACTTGTTCACTCGGATGACCAAGACAAAACAACTTTTACCACACCCTGGGGAACATTTAAGTATGTAAAGATGCCATTCGGACTTAAAAACGCTGGTGCAACCTTTCAAAGAGCAATGGATATTGCATTTGCTAAGGAGATACATGATTTCCTAGTTGTTTATCTTGATGATCTTACCCCATTTTCCAAATCTGATCAAGAGCACCTCAAACATTTGAGGCAAATATTGATGACATGTAGGAAATATGGCATTTCCTTGAATCCCAAAAAGTCTCTCTTCGGCTTTGAAGAAGGCAAGTTACTTGGCCACATCATATCAAAAGATGGGATAAGAATAGATCCTGAAAGAATCCAAGCCATCCTCCAAATCCCATATCCAAGAAACATAAAAGAGCTGCAAGCATTCCTTGGGAAAATCAATTTTTTAAGGAGATTCATCCCAAATCTAGCTGAGATGATAAGACTCTTAAGCAACATGTTAAAGAAGGATGCCAAGGTAAAATGGTCTCTTGAAACCAAGCAGGCTTTTGAGAGAATAAAATCTGCCTTAACCCAAACCCCTGTCCTCACCAGTCCACAGTTTGACAAATATTTCATTATATTTTCATTTGCATCAGATCACACAATCGCTGCTGTCCTGTTGCAAAAGGATGAGCAGGGAAATGAAAAACCAATCGCATTTTTCAGCCGAGATTTAAGAGATGCCCCTTTGAAATACCCAATAATGGAAAAACAGGCCTACGCCTTGGTCAAAGCAATCAAGGACTTCCGAATTTACATTCTATATTCTCATGTCATTGCCTACGTCCCACATGCTGCTGTGAAAGATATATTGACCCAAGAGGGATTAGAAGGCAAAAGAGGCAAGTGGATTGCAAACATCCTTGAATATGACATAGAAATAAAACCAACCACGCTGATAAAGGGACAAGGTTTAGCTAAACTGATGTCCGAAACAAACTTTCAAGCCTTAGACATTAACCAGCTGGACAATGAACAGGAGTTGGCGACTCCACAGATCAGTGAAACCTTTTTGCAATCGCCATGGTATGCTGATATATGTTTTGTATTGTTAAACCTGTTTGCTCCTCCAGGATTGTCCAGAACCAAGAAAAGATTTTTGAAAATGAAGGTTTTAAAGTTTTGTGTTATAGATGGTGCATTATTTTGGAAAAATCATGAAGGCATATTGCTCAACTGTTTGACCATGAATGAAACTAACAATGTCATGAAATAATTCCATGCAGGTGACTGTGGAGGACATCTATATTGGAAGTCCACTCCTGATAAAATTTTAAGGGCTGGTTTCTATTGGCCCACCCTTTTTGCATATGTGAAAAAGTTTGCCATTTCATGTCACAAGTGCCAAATTTTTGAGGGCAAAAGAAAGCTGTTGCCCCTGCCCCTTAAACCCATCTCAACCGAAAAACCTTTTCAACAATGGGGTCTTGACTTCATTGGAGAAATCCACCCCTTCCTCAGGCCAGCACAAATGGATCCTAACAGCCACCGATTATTTCATTAAGTGGGTTGAAGCCATTCCATGTAGGCAAGCCAATGATACCATCATTATCCAATTCCTTGAGTGCAATATCCTTTCTAGATTTGGCTGCCCTGAGAAAATCATCACTGATAATGCCGCTGCCTTTAAGTCCAAAAAGATGATCAATTTTTGCCACAGATTTCATATTACCTTGGGCCACTCTATAGCCTATTACCCTCAAGGTAATGGCTTGGCCGAGTCATCAAACAAAAGCCTCATCAACATCATTAAGAAAGTGCTAGAAGAAAACAAGAAGAACTGGCACAAGAAACTGGTGAATGCCCTATGGGCAGACAGACTGTCAACAAAGAGATCCATTGGGATGAGCCCTTATGAGCTAGTGTATGGCATGGAGGCCAGATTTCCTTCACCCCTGGGCATCCCTACTATCAGATTGTTACAGGAGATTCAGGCTGAACCAAATGACATCCAAAGAAGAATTAATCAGACCATTCATCTTCAGCAAACCAGAGAACAAGTTTATGACAGAGCTCAAATTTTGCAGGAAAAGCTTAAAAAGATGTTTGATAAGAGAGTTAAAGCTGAGGATTTCTACATTGGTGACAAAGTTCTAAGGTGGGATTCACGAAGAGAAGACAAAGGCAAACATGTTAAGTTTTATTTTTTATGGAAAGGGCCGTTCGTTATTTCTGCTGTTAAGGGAAATAACACATATTTTCTCAAATCTGTGGAGGACAACACTGTTGAAGAAGGCTCTGTTAATGGCCGTATGCTGAAACATTACCATGATCCCTTTTAAGGGATACAATACAGCTCTGTATATATCTTTTGTACAGTAATACTTTGTATATATCAGCACTTTGTTTTTATTCTATAAGCAGACCGATTGTCAAAGAAACAACAGTAAATTTTGTGAAGGCACAACAAATGCAAGTTTGCCAGTTTTATAAGTTCTACCTCTGCAATAACCTCAACAAAACAGCAAGAGTAACACTGTCATATCACAGCAATTCAGGGCAAAAGGAAGTTGTTGCAACTTGCACTCTTCAGGCAAGAAAATGTTAACAAGAAAGGAGAAATTTTTCAGCAACTGTTTCTAGACCAGAGCTAAAGGAATTACATCAGTTTTGATCCATGATTTTCAGAGGTACTTTTGCAGGAAACATTGTACATAAGATCAAGCACGTAGAAGAAAGCAGGCGATGCTATATAATTCATAGTAATTCAGTTGAAGAGAAGGTTGTTCATATTACAAAGTTTCATATTTTTAATAGCCACAACAATGAAGTTTTTTCAGCCTGCAGCAACAACAGAAGATCAAGGCAGTCAGACCTGCTGTTCTTGGCTTTTCACAAGGAAAAGCCATCCCCAAGTGGAGCCACTGTTAGGCTCCCGTTGCAACAGGTTTCATATTTCATGATTGACATTTTTACATGCCAAATATGTCATCTTTTCATGCTGCAAGTTTCCATATTTCCAGAAGGAGACCAAAGAAGAAACCATGAAAGTGTGCTAGTCCAAATTCCACTGCTGTATTCCAATTTTGATGAGTTATGTCTTTTTGATAATTTTTTCCAGTTAAGGGAAGGCCAAACAGCTTAATCTTGGCCTCCCCAGGTTTCAATTTCATGTTTTAGAATATAGAGAATGATATCTGTCCAAACAACTTAATCTTGGCAGATTTGTAGATAGGTAGAGAATCAAAGGAGCCCAACTGCTTAATCTGGGCCCTGGCAGAAATAAGTGTAGATTTATATAGGAAGGCATTCAAAAGAAAAATTGTAAAGCTGGGTCTGCAAGTCTAAGTGCACCCAAACCAAAAAGAAGAAAAAATGTTAGGAAAGTAGGCTGGGTAGGTAGTTTTGCGGTTGCAGAATGATGATTTATGATCAATTTTGTGTTTCACAGTGTTATATCTTTTCAGATCACTCTCATGATGCAGTTTTCATCTGGAGGAGCTCAAGTTGGGCATAACTAACTTCCCCTTCTTCCCCTTTCCCCCAAATCACTTGCTAATATTCCTGAAAAGGTCAAGATCTGCTTGAGCCTCTTAGTTTCATCATTTCCATAACACTTGCCTTGGTGAAGATCTGCTTCCCTCAAGGATTTCCCTTCTTCTTTTACAAGTTCTACTCCCCTAAAAGCCTAAGTTCCCCTACCTTAGCGCCTTCTTATCATTTTCACATTAACTACTAACTCTATTATCTAGCTCCCTATTAGTTTTCCCCTTCCCCTACTAAAACTATGTATAAAAATCCCAAAAATAAAATAATACCCCCTCCCTGGCATTATAGCCCTATTCTCTAAGTCTGGGGAGAAAACAGTCCATCTGGGGCTGTTTTTAGCCCATCCGCGTCTTAACTGGGGTTAGTATGACACCTGGTCATGTTAACAACCTTTCTTCCTTAGCTCTAACCCTTCAAAAACCCATTTTTCCGCCTTTTCCCTAAAGTTTGGTCCACAAAACATTAAACCCGCTCACAAATAAACCCCCAAAACCCCAAAACCCCCATTTCCTAAGTTATAACCCCTGCCGCGCAATATTAAGATTCGGATATTCCGCGCGCCCCGTCCTTATCCCTTTGCCGCCAGCTGTCAGATCTGGCCCGCCTGAGATCTACGGTGGGCGGGCCTTCCCATATCCCAAGATGCAGAAGGTTAGCGTCTGGGAGATGGGCGGTATTCCCGCCGTACTCTCGCCACGCGTCACCTTCTGAGCTGCGGCGGAGCCTCCCTCCCCAATACCACCTTTGCCCTAAGGCGGTGCGCCCAAAACCGCTTACCGCCTCCGCCCAGTGACGTCACCTTGCCGTGTCACCCTCCTGCCCAGTCACCATGCCACGTCACTGCCACCTTGTCCCTGCCACCGTACCGCCACGTCACCCGTCCGTACATGCTGACGTCATCTGCTGACGTCATCCTGCCACGCCATCTGCCGTACCAGGTCCCACCCGCTGACATCATGTTGACGTCATCATAATTTTTGGCGCGAATGGCAAAATCGTGACTTCGGAACCCCAGAATTAGTTTCTGAGGCAGTTTTTGATGCGCGATTAGCGCATCGCCAGGAAAAAAGGACCAAAATGGAAAATGCCTTCATCGCTCGGCCTCCAGCAGGCCCAAGATTCGCATTTTGACAGAGTTTTTTCACACAGGTTCAGAAAAAGAAAGCAGAAGCAGTTCCAAAGGAGACAGAGGGCCGAGCAACGACCATTAAATTTTTGATTTGACATACAGCACACTAGGATGCGTTAGAAAGTATCAGTAAAGTTTTTAGGGGCTTGAAGCAGCTGAACATTGATGAGCCCCCCCCAGCAAAGTCAAAGAAAGTGGTGGCAGCCCATCCAAGCTTTAAAATCGTAGTAAAAGCTTTTAATGCCGCCGATCAGCAGAGATAAAAGACCCATACACAGTTATTGCAGGAAGCACTGCACCAAGCCACCGAGGACAACACATTTATTCAGTTTTGATACGGCTGCCCTCAGCGCAGCTCAAGATATTTTCCTGCATTTATTTTTGGATAGGATTAGGTTAAAGTAATTATTTTCTTTCAGACTTGTTTAGGTCAAGCTGTAATAGACATTGTTCCCTATATATACCACCCTCAGCATTGTTTCAAGGGTTGGTTGGTTGATATTTTTCACCAGAGACTCGCACTGTAAACCTGTTATTTTCTATAATCAGAGACTGCTCACAAGCTTGGAGAATGGACTGTCTGATGTGTTGTTACTGGTCTTGAAGAAGTGAATGTGGAATTCATGTGTTGTGATATGAATCAATGTTATGCTCTTAACCTGCAAAGCGATACCCAAACAGAGAATTTGCGAAGAAAAGATACCGAGAACACAAATTATGCGAAGAAAATATACCCAGAGCACATAATAGCAATGATTTTATTATCCAGAGAGAAATGTTCACAGGCCTCTTCGAGGGGGCAACCTCCAATAGAGCAGAGCTCGATTACAAAACAAGACACAATACTCCTCGTAGGGAGTCTCTATCCTTTATATATGACTCATACATGCAATACCACGAGCCAATATCGTGGATTTTATTAATACCATCTATCTAATACTACCGCCCATTTACCATCTAACTAATACTTCCGCCCATTTGCAACTAACTGTGGTCCCGTCATTAATTGCGGGTTAACCACCTACAATTATTAATATAGGCTTTATTGACTCTTGACTTATGACGTGATCCCATGACATAAATAAGGGGGTTAGGGTGGGACCCTAACATGCCCTCCCCCTTAAGACTAGCCTTGTCCTCAAGGCTGAAGGTGCGGAAACTGCTGCAGAATAGCGGCTGGTTCCCAAGTTGCATCGTCCAGCGAGGTGTCTTTCCATTTGACTAGGACCTCCTTAATCACGCGGCCACGCAGGTGCTTGTCTCGTGTGTCTAGAACCTGTTCAGGTTGAAGCCAGATTGATCCTTCTTCATCCAATTTAGGTAGACTAGTTTGAACGCGGCAATTGTTCCCAATCACTTTCTTGAGGCACGATACATGGAAAACTGGGTGGATTTTTGCTGTAGGTGGCAAAGCCAGCTTGTATGCCACTTCTCCAATGCGCTGAAGTACTTGATATGGTCCGTAGAATTTTGGAGAGAGCTTTTGACAACCCTTGTCTTTGAGTGATGTTTGCTTATATGGTTGCAGCTTCAAAAAGACCTGATCCCCTTCTTGAAATTGGCGCTCTGAGCGATGTTGGTCAGCCTGTTGCTTCATACGGTTCTGAGCTTGATGAAGATTCTCGCGCAAGTGGGCCAGCATGGTTGCACGGTGTTGTAAGAGTTGATCCACTGCTTGTACTTTGGAGCACCCCGTGAGATAAGAAGTAGGGGACGGCGGAAGTTGACCATAGACTGCTTCATAGGGAGTCATTTTGGTGGTGGCATGATAGTTGGTGTTATACCACCATTCCGCCAGAGGTAACCACTGTGCCCAAAGGTGTTGTTTTTCTGAAGTGAAACACCTAAGGTAGGTTTCTAGGCATTTGTTGACGGCTTCGGTTTGACCATCTGTTTGCGGATGATATGAAGTACTGAGTTTGAGTTGAGTGCCTTGTATTCTGAAGAGCTCCTGCCAAAAATTACTGGTGAAGATTGGGTCGCGGTCGGACACAATCGAAGTGGGCATGCCATGCAATTTGAAGATTTGATCCATGAAAGTTTGAGCAACCAAAGTAGGTGTGAATGGTTGGGGTAGAGCGCAGAAATGAGCATACTTCGATAGTCGGTCCACAACCACCATGATGACTGATTTGTTCCCAGACTTTGGAAGACCGGTAATGAAATCCATGGAGACCTCCATCCAAATTGACGCCGGAATGGGCAATGGTTGTAATGTGCCTGGTGTGTTGACGGTTTCCCCCTTGTGGCGTTGACAGACGTCACATTCTGCTACAAAAGTAAGGATGTCCTGTTTCATGCCAGTCCAAAAAAATGATCTTCTGGTGCGAGCGTATGTCTTCTGAAAGCCCGAATGTCCTGCAATGGGAGAGGAGTGCAATTCTGGCAAAATGAGACTTTTGAGGGTGGATGTTGGTGATATGACGACTCTGTCCTTGTAGCGAAGAATATCATTCTGCCACGAGTAGCCCTTGCTGGAATTAGGATCTGCCTGTAATTGAGAAATGAGTTGGGAGAGCTCAGGATGTGAAAACCATTCCCCGCGAGCCTCTTCAATCCAGTCTGGAATGGGGAGGGATATTGCGAGCAGAGTACTTTCCTCCTCAAATTGGCGTGACAATGCATCTGCTACCCTGTTGTCTTTCCCTTTCTTGTAAATGATCTCATAATCATAACCCAACATTTTGGCTAACCATTTATTTTGTTGGGGGGAAGATAGGCGTTGCTCCAAAAAATATTTAAGACTGTGATGATCGGTGCGGATTTGGAAACGTCGCCCCAACAAGTAAGGTCGCCAGGTCTCAACTGCATGTAAGATGGCCATCATTTCCTTCTCATAGGTAGATTGGCCCAAGTTCTTCCCACTTAGTTGTTGGCTGGTGAAGGCCAATGGTCGCCCTTCCTGCATTAAGACTGCTCCAATACCTGTTCCCGAAGCATCAGATTCAATGACAAATGTTTTGGTGAAGTCCGGTAGTGCTAAGACTGGAGTGGAACACATGGCGGTTTTGAGAGCGGTAAATGCCTGTTGTGCTTCTTCGTTCCAGAAGAAGGAATTTTTCTTGAGAAGTTGCGTCAGGGGCTTCGCTATGCGGCCATAGTTGCGGACAAATTTACGATAATAGCCTGTGAGACCCAAAAATCCTCTCAGGCTTTTCAAGGTCTTAGGTTGAGGCCATTCTTGCATTGCCTGGATCTTTTTGGGATCAACCTTGACACCTTCACGGCCCACAATGTGGCCTAAATACTCAACTTCTTCCATGCAAAACGCACACTTAGACATTTTGACAAATAGTTTATGCTTGCTGAGCAGTTGCAAGAGGATATCTACATGCTTAAGATGTGCCGCCCAAGTGCCACTATAGATGAGGATGTCATCGAAGAAGACCAGGACAAATTTTCTGAGATATGGTCTGAGGAGGTGATTCATAAGGCTCTGAAAAGTAGAGGGGGCATTACAGAGGCCAAATGGCATGACCAAGAACTCATAATGGCCTTCATGAGTTCTGAAAGCTGTCTTGGGAATGTCAACTTCCTTCATGCGAATTTGGTGGTAGCCTGAGCGAAGATCCAATTTAGTGAAGAATTGAGCCCCATTGAGTTCGTCCAGCAAATCGTCAACCACTGGGATGGGAAATTTATCTTTGACTGTTAACTTATTGAGGGCCCTGAAGTCTGGACACATCCGCCACTCCCCATCTTTCTTGAGGACCATGACGACTGGAGATGAGTAAGGACTAATACTAGGACGAATGACACCTGCTTCCAACAATTCCTTGATGATTTTTTCTATTTCATTCTTTTGGGTGAACGGATGTCTGTATGGCCGAACATTTGGGGGTTGGGCCCCTGGGACCAATGTGATGCTATGATCATGTTCCCCTCGCGAGGGTGGAAGTTCATGAGGTTTGTCAAAGACCGTTCGATGTTTATTCAAAATCTGTTGCATCTCAGGATGAATTGGCGAAGACATGGTATCTACTACCTGGATGGCATTAAATTGAGCTACTACTCCATGATGGCCCTTTTTTAACAATTTTTCCATACGATGCGAGCTTATGATAGAAGGGGCTCCCGCTTGTAGCCCACGGAGGGTATGTGTGTAGTCGTTCTGCTTAAAACTCATATATAACTCCTGGAAATCCATTGTGATTGGCCCAAGAGTGCGGAGCCATTCCGCACCTAGGACAATGTCGCAACCCCCCATGTGTATTGCAAACATGTGGGTTTTCAATTGATAATCCCCCATTTGAATTTTGACATTTTCACAGCGACCTTCACATTTCATTGTGCCTCCATCTGCAATCTGGACTTGGAAGTTAGAAACTGCTCGGACATAACAATGTGCTGCTTCAGCGATCTTTTGGTGGATGAAATTATGGGTACTTCCACTATCAATCAAAACTATTACTGGCCGATGTTTAAGAAAACCCCTGATTTTGAGAGTTTGAGGTGAAGAAATTCCTGCCAATGCATGTAGCGAAATCATTGGTTCATCAGATACCATCTCCTGTTGGTTATCTTCTTCAGTCTCCTCTGGTTCCTCAAGTGGTGGATCTTCCTCGGTGGGGCTGTAGTCAGTGGCATCTATTTGAAAAAACTTGTGCTCTTTGCATTTATGACCCGGGGAATATTTTTCATCACAGTAGTAACATAGTCCTTGCTTCCTTCTTTCGGCCATTTCTGCAGGTGACACCTTTTGAATCTTAAGTGTTTGGGTCATATTGGGAGCCTGTGAGGGACGACCTTTAGCGGGAAAGTTGGGGCGGCTGGACTGAGCTGCTAATGCCCGTTCCACCTTACGGGCTACCTGGCAAGCCTCGTTCCATGTGGGGGGGTGGTGGAGTAGAACCTGAGCTTTGATGGCTTCTTTAAGACCGCTAATAAAGCATTCCATGTAGAATTCATCTGTGAGACCCTTAGTGCGGAAGGCTAAGGCTTCAAAAGCGGTAATATATTCATCCACTGTACCCGTCTGTCGGAGCTTAGTGAGACGCCCCAAAAAAGAGTCTTCCTGTTCAAAGCGATTTCGAAGAGCTTTGGTAAATTGGCCCCAATTCTTAAATTGTCCATTGCAACGCTGATACCATTCCTTGCATTGCCATCGTTCACTGTCCAAGTACATGGTGCCCACCATAAGCTTAGTCCCCTCATCTATGATATGATTCAATTGAAAATACTGCTCCATTTGTGCTAGCCATGCGGACGTGTGAGAACCGTCAAATTTATGCATATCCAACTTGGGAGGTCTCTGATTGGGTGGTGGATGGGTGTGCCAGACGTGAGGAGAGTGGCTAGACTCCCCCTCATGGTATTCATGACCCTTATACGCCTCCTCGTGGGCTGGCTCCTTGCCCTTGTCTTGTATTAGGCATTCTAATCCTTTAAGATGATTTTCGATCCTTTCCACCGTAGAGTGGAGGGAGTGCACCTCTTCTTCTATTTTTTCTACCCTTTCATTGGCCATTGCTTGAGCGCGAGTTTCTACCATACACCCGTCTGACGAAATTTGGGACCGCCGAATTTTTTTTTACTAAGAATTGAATGGTACCACCTTGCTCAGCTCGTCGTCCTGATTCTGATGGACTAGGTCACCAATAAGCGCCCTGGAAGATCTCAGATTTTTTTTTTTGAAAACTCCTAACGGAGTTTTACTCCTTTCTGATCAATACTGCAGTCGCAAAATCCTCAAAATGTCAATGCCACCAAAAGTCCTGCGAAAATTATATCCAGGTACAGGAACCCTTTCCCACTACTCCGATCTGGCTAATCTGGGAGATATGAATGGTGGAACAACTGCTGCTGCTGATCTGGAATGTCCGATTTGGTGGATCTGAGAGATCTGAATGGTGGAACAACTGTTGCCGCTGATCTAGAATAGATGATGTGTGATCCCTCGAGAGGAAGGGAACTATGGTCTTGGGGAGTGTCAGGTGCTACAGATCGCAATATACATAAGGGTCTGACAGTAGTACTCGGCCCAATGTTTCAGGGCTCTAACTAAGGAGGATCGACCGTACCCTTAGCCGTACAACCCGACTACCCTATCGTACGGGCGATTAATCTCTCCGAGTGCTATTCTCGGTGTACTGTAGCCACAAGACGGCCGAAGTTTTATCTATGGCGAGGTTTCAAGGGAGCTAGGGGGTTTCCTATATACCCAGAGGGTACGTGGAAGACAGTCCGTGCGCGGTTCTGTCTAATGCGCTACTACTCGAAGGGGTACCCACAGGGGTTACAAGGGAGTCCAACAGACGTGACCACCTCTTGTATTTCCTGCGTGCATGCCTCCCCAAATCCGCAGGTTTATGCGCTTAACGACAGATCCCGTGGTTTAAAGACGCCGTAACACGTCTCTAGCCTAAAATTTGTTTTGCTAAAATTTGGAGATCCCACCAAGCCCTGGAAAGTGCTCTGATACCACTTGTTATGCTCTTAACCTGCAAAGCAATACCCAAACAGAGAATTTGCGAAGAAAAGATACCGAGAACACAAATTATGCGAAGAAAATATACCCAGAGCACAGAATAGCAATGATTTTATTATCCAGAGAGAAATGTTCACAGGCCTCTTCGAGGGGGCAACCTCCAATAGAGCAGAGCTCGATTACAAAACAAGACACAATACTCCTCGCAGGGAGTCTCTATCCTTTATATATGACTCATACATGCAATACCACGAGCCAATATCGTGGATTTTATTAATACCATCTATCTAATACTACCGCCCATTTACCATCTAACTAATACTTCCGCCCATTTGCAACTAACTGTGGTCCCATCATTAATTGCGGGTTAACCACTTACAATTATTAATATGGGCTTTATTGACTCTTGACTTATGACGTGATCCCATGACATAAATAAGGGGGTTAGGGTGGGACCCTAACAATCAATAAGTGTTCCTTACCTCTGTATTTCAATTTCATATATGCTCAGGTCGCAGAACAAAAGATTGGTCTAGAATTTGCTTAGCTGCACTCTATGCTCAGTTTCTGTGGCTTCTTAATGTTTTCCTCCTGATCTAGACATAAATATGAATTCCTTTTATGGCTCATGTTTGATCTATTTCACATATGAATGACTGTTATCTAGGAATTCTTAGTTGCTCCCAGATAGGGTTTATTCATTTTCTTTCTGCTAAACTGTTGGAGAGATTCTTTGTTGCCTCTCTTAACTTAGCATCCATTCCATCTTTAAGCTTAAATGTTGTTTCATGAGCAGCTACCTTGCTCCTCATTTTTCTTGTGACCAAGAAAACGCACCAGCAGTCTTACTCCATGACTCCATGCCCAATGGTTTGAAACTTACCAGAATATGCTTTGCCTCTCTGCTTGAAAGTATTCTCCTTCCCACCAAAATCAAAACAAAAACCCCTTGAACTTAAATACCTAGCCTAAAATAATTATAAACAAAGCTAAATCAGAAAGAGAGAGCCCTCTCTGACTGCAGGTGGGCTAGAACCTGCAGTCCAAAGTTGGTCTGTGGTTACCTCGGCCGTATCCTTTCCGGAGCTTAAGGACAACCAAAGTGATAACAGGACGCATTAAACAAGCAACAGTTGTTTCCAATGTACACCATGTTTTTCTTGAGGACTTATCTGACCTGTATTTCCCAAGTAATAGTATTTGGAAGGTATCCCAGTTTGAAGTGCAACTATCAGTGCATGTTCCCTCCATATGCATGGTAAGTAAATTGACTTCTAACAACTACAATTACAAAATCATCAGGTTTGAAGCTTAATTTGGATAGCAAGTCCTCTTATATCATGCCTTGTTAAAATTTCCTGATACTCTCTTGCACTATCTTGGTTTCAATCAACCATGATCTTGTTCTCTGAACAATTATCAACATTAAAATGGCTTCATTTATGAGTAGCAGTTGGTAACAGGCAGGAAGACATGAGGAACAAAATCTCTGCATCTGTGTGACAAGTTGGGCCATCAGGTTTCCCAAGGTATATCAAAGAATCACGATCACAACCCATAAATACATCTGACACATTTATGAAATTCAAGGAAGTTTCTCCATTTTTCCACAGAGATGATCTTGATCAGCTGTAGAATGTAGCTTTGTAGGATGTCAATGTTCTACGAACAACTTCCCTATTTGCAAAGCCTTGCATCAGAATAGCCCCTGTATCGATGTGTTGTGCAATTGTAACTACCAAGCTTTTCTCGTCCCACTTTATAGTCTCTAAGAGACTTTCAACCTGAAGTTTGCACGTTTTAAGGCCTTGAGCTTCCCATTGAAAATCATTTCTTGATTGAAAACATTACTGCTACAAAGATTCTAGATTGACCCTTTTGTTTTCGCAAGATCACCAACAAAACTATAATTCTGACCGAGGAATTCTTGCAGGTGCTTTTCTTTAATGTTCTCTGACACTTTTTCCCTTGTGAGATTGCCATACTTCTCTTTTTTTTACTATGTGCAAGGGTGCTATGAGCTGAAGCGAAATTCTGATAACAACAATATCTTGATTAAATAGGACCATTTCATATTCCCCTGAATTTCAATTTTGTCAGATGCTGGGAGAGCATCAGTTCTAGTGCCATCATTCAGACCAAAACATTAATGGTTTCTTGCTGCAATATTTTCAACATCTGAACATACTGATGCCATAATAGAAGCCTCTGAATTTGCAACTTTATCTTGTTCTAGTATCATGGATTTCATAGAAGAATGATTTTTAGGGTTTCAATAGGCATAGAGCCATCTCGCCAAAGGCTTTTGAAAGTATCCATGTTAGAAGAAAGGGGTAGTGACATCATCCCAGACAAGCCTTCCTAGGTAGGCCCAACAACATCCTTATCTAATGCAGGCTCAAAATTCTGTTTCCTTTTGGCCTTCTTTGCCTTTTATCCATTCAATGAATTTTTCATAAACAAGATTCAATCATTCATTTGATCATATCTTCTGATCCGGGAGCCGGTTTTGGGAGTGTGATATACCATTGGAAAGATTTTTCCAAGATGCTTCTGATGGACACGCTTATGACATGTTTTGCACTGAAGATCATGTGCAAAACATCTAACAAAACCAGACATAGTAAGAGCCCATTTTGATCACCGGTAACAGCATCCGAAGGCTGGAACTAACATTGGCCTTCAACCCATATGCTTTAAGTTTCTTTGAGTAGGAGAACGTACCTGTGAAGGGAATGATCTTTACATGGAAATGAAAGAATCAGGAGTAATTGATGAACAAAAAATATCAGAATCAAAAGTGGCTCTGGTCTATGGTCAGATGAATGAACCACCAGGAGCTCGCATGAGAGTCAGTTTAACTGCTCTAACCATGGCCGAATATTTCCGAGATGTCAATGAGCAAGACATACTATTATTTATTGATAACATCTTCCGTTTTGTCCAAGCGGGATCAGAGGTATCCGCCCTATTAGGCAGAATTCCTTCCGCCGTTGGTTATCAGCCAACTCTTAGCACGGAAATGGGTTCTTTGCAAGAGAGAATTACTTCCACAAAAAAGGGATCCATAACCTCGATTCAAGCAGTTTATGTACCTGCTGACGACTTGACCGACCCTGCTCCTGCTACGACATTTTCACATTCAGATGCTACTACCATATTATCGAGAGGATTAGCTGCGAAGGGTATCTATCCAGCAGTGGATCCTTTAGATTCAACATCGACTATGCTCCAACCTTGGATCGTAGGCGAAGAACATTACGAAACTGCACAAGGGGTTAAGCAAACTTTACAATGTTATAAGGAACTTCAAGACATTATAGCTATTCCTGGACTGGATGAATTATCGGAGGAAGATTGTTTAATCGTGGCAAGAGCAAGAAAAATTGAACGTTTCCTATCACAACCCTTTTTCGTAGTAGAGGTATTCACAGGTTCCCCGGGAAAATATGTGGGTCTCATGGAAACAATTAGAGGTTTTCAAATGATCCTTTCTGGAGAATTAGATGGTCTTATCGAACAATGTTTTTATTTGGTGGGTAATATTGATGAAGCTACCACGAAGGCTATAAACTCCAACATGGAAAGTTAATTCTAAAAATGACCCTAAATCTTCGTGTACTGTCTCCTAATCGAGTCATTTGGGATTCAGAAGTTAAAGAAATAATTCTATCTACTAATAGTGGTCAAATTGGCGTATTACCCAATCATGCTTCACTTGTGGTCGCTGTAGATATAGGAGTTATGAAAATACGTCTCAATGGGCAGTGGTCCACTATGGCTATGATGGGTGGTTTCGCCAAGATAGACAGTGATAGAATCACTATATTGGTAAATAATGCAAAGAGAGATGTTGACATTGATCCCCAAGAAGCCCAGGAAAATTTTTGAATAGCTAAAGCTGACTTAGCTTGAGCCGAAGGCAAAAGACAAGCAATTGAGGCTGATTTAGCTCTGAAAAGGGCTAGAACATGATTAGAGGCTATCAATGCTAGCCTCCCCGTCTCTAATTGACATTTTCTATAATGATATGAAAAATGGATTCAATGTTCCGCCTCGATCCAAACACGTGGAGTAAAACTTATTAGATACCATTGAAAACTCGATGGCATCTAATAAGTTTACCTACTATTGGATTTGAACCAATGACTCTCACCATATGAAAGCGATACTCTAACCACTGAGTTAAGTGGGTCATTTATTCTCATAGGTAGAGTTGGATTTATAAACTATTCTAAATCGAAATCGAATTAAATGTATAGACAATGTATGTGTCCCTAGCACAGATTGAACTTATTGGAACGTATTGGATCATAGTATTGGATCATGAAATATCTACCTTGACATAAAGTGATCCATCTGGTTAGTATAGTAGTTTATCACCAAGACTGGCAAGGAAGGGCTATAGTTCAGCAAGGTAGAGCACCTCGTTTACACGTGCGCCAATGGTTTTCGGGAGAGTTTATCGATTCGTCCGATCCACGAAATAGATTCTATGTGAAATAGTCTTACTCTATAAATTTGTTTCTCTGGGGAACAATAGCATGACAAAGATGAAGTTTGATCTGATTCGAATTACGGATCTAATTGATATGGTCAGTCCTAGCTCCGTTCAATGCCAGGCATAATGAGTATAATACGGGGACCTCAAAATAGATTCTTTTCGCTCTATGAACTTTTAGGTGTATGAAGTGTCATATTTAACTTTTGGAGTGATAGAAGAGACTCTATTTGAGTCAATCTATGCCCGAGCAAGGCAGACCTACGTCAAAGAAACCTTTTGAATAACTTTGGGATTGCTTCCGAAGGGTAAGAATTTGGAGCACACGGAGCCATATTAGTATCTTACCGGAAAGAGGAGAATGGCAGACTAACCGATCTTTCCATCAGTTAATGAAAGAGCCCAATGCGAGAAAATGCATGTTGGGTTCTTGGAACAGTTCAAATTATTTTGATAATAAGAACTTTGATCTGTTCTACCGAGAAGGTCTACGGTTCGAGCCCGTATAGCCCTATACATTCCACTAAGTGATACTATTTATATATATCCCCTCATAGTCCGTCCCTATGACTTGGCCTTGAAAAGTCTTTCAGATCATATCAATCTCATGTCCTTATCGAGATCGATGGATGGGAACGTTGGACTAGAGCAGGCATATTAGTATTTTGGATCGATCGAGATTGATCCAATACCAGATGATCAAACCTATAAACTATTTTTATTTATTTTTATCGCTAGTTCTTCGAAAAATTCGAGAGCTCTCTCGAATATCATATGTTCCAAGCAATCCATAGAGCAGTCAAAGTATTGATCGGACATGTGACTTTTAGCTCCATCCAAACGCAACGCATTCCATTGGGGTTGAACAAAATTTCCGTTCAATCGAAAATCCCGGATGTATCTATCCCTTTGCTAAATATCGGGGCGAAGATCTTGATCAACTAGGATTCTCTACAATAAGTTATGTGTGGTAAATCGAGCCTATTTTTGAACCATAGAAGTGGCAAGTACGACGAATATTCCGAATACCTGGGCAAAGAAATTCTCTGGAGTTGATCCATCCTAGCTAAAGGCGAACCTTTGGTTCGTTCTCTTTCTTCACCTAAGATCATCACATGGTTTTTGAGACCCAAGATTTTCATATTGGGACAAGTACTCTTCCTTGCCTCTAGTTCCGTTTTGGTAGCATATCACAAAAATGCAATCTACCGGCTATGCATATTAGATCTACATCTGGACCAACGTTTGCTTTAATCTACCCCACTATTTTATAGAATACACATATTTCATGGAATGCGTTCTGGAAAAAACAATAGAATAAAGAAGTTTGTTGGGTTGGGATGAAAGAAAGAAACTATTACCCCTTGTCCAGAAATTATGTGGACAGCGACCCAAAAGAAGCTGCTTTTTGCCCCGTTACAAATAGATCTCTACTCGGCAATAGATATGTCCGAAATGATTTTATATCATTGTGAGATGAGTGGGCTCATCTCATAATGAACTTATACGTGAAAGATTTGATACGTTCCACGGATTGATTGACGCCTACCAATTCTGTTCGCTTGACCTAAACTTTCAAACGAATTAACTGAAAGACAACAATCAAATTTATATTTGATTCATCAAATGTTCACTATCTCCGTTGGTAGATGAGCCTTTAAATTTGTATCTTTGTCCCATAACCTGCATAATAATATAACAAAGAACTTGATTGTATCCTAACCGTGCATGTAAGATAACAAAATTTTCCAGATTGGAAAACCCTATACCTTCTAATACGAGAAGGAAGGATACAAGTTCAAATGGTCTAGATTCATTGAATCTGAATATATGATAAGCGAATAGGGTCGAACTTGTCGACATAGCCACAACCTTGATCATTTTAAACAACGAATCTCCGATCAAATACCCTGCCCAGAGTTGTTCAGATGGACAAGATCTTAGTATCAAGATAAAACATACAATAAATCTCGAGATAGATATCGATATATTCCATTTACACTGAACCATTTTAATGGTTATGGCCCGTTCGTTACAACTCGAATAACGTGGGATCTATCGAACCAATCTGCAAAACTGTGTTAGTTGAAAACTAAAATCTAATAGGGAAAAACAATAATTATCGCCCATGAGTGAATAGACAAAGGATCGATACGAAAGAAGAAAGATTCTTCTTTCACGTTCAAAAGAATGGAGGGAAGATGGGATCGGGATATTTCTCCAGGAGAAATACAAAATACTTCATATTTATCACATATTTGATAATAAGCCATACAACTTGTGCGAGAGTTGAGAGTTAGTCATCGATCTTGCTTTGATCCCCTATCAGAGGTCACCGACCCACATAAGAACAAATGTAAGCTCGTTTTTTATTCTTGGAAGAAATGACTGTAGATAGATAAATTGGTTTTTTCTGGGGCGGACGTAACCAAGTGGACAAAGGTAGTGGATTGTGAATCCACCACGCGCGGGTTCAATTCCCGTCGTTCTCCTCATAAAAGAAGATAAAAGACGGACTGGATCCGAATCCGATTTGTTGTCATTTTCATATTTCGGTGAAAATATTTCTATCTATGTAATAGAAATGGACACCCGAGCCCTCTTTCTTCGTGGGAAACATGAGCCCTTTATCGGACTTGAACCGATGACTTATGCCTTACCATGGCGTTACTCTACCGCTGAGTTAAAAGGGCCCCCTCATCATATATGAATGAGTGAGTCTACTATGGTAGATGGACAATAAATTGGATATGGATGATCCATCTATCTTTATAGATATCAAGTTGAGAACATATATTTTAGTAGCTCGTAGGGTAAGGATCGCTATACTGGAAACTCCGGGCTGAGCTGATATGAAGCGGATGGAGACAAGTTATGCCTGAGAGCATTTGCTGAAATATGTTCGTATTGCTAGAAGAGCCAAAGGCTCAACGGGTCAGG
The DNA here is from genome assembly GCA_031772625.1 of Pinus tabuliformis. Lineage (NCBI taxonomy): Eukaryota > Viridiplantae > Streptophyta > Pinopsida > Pinales > Pinaceae > Pinus > Pinus tabuliformis. The sequence continues at coordinate 1,183,950,048 of CM062813.1, forward strand.
TCCTATTGCAATTACTTGAAATACGTTTGGATAATATTCTTTTTCGATTGGGTATGGCTCCCACCATTCCCGGAGCTAGACAATTAGTGAATCATGGACATATCCAGGTCAATGACCATATGGTAGATATACCAAGTTACGCTTGCAAACCTCAAGATGTGATTACTATAAGAGATCAACAAAGATTGAGAGCTAAGAATATGGAGCCATTCCAGTTTATGGCTCTTTTTCTTCCTGGAAGAGGAAGATCTTTCTAAAATGAATTAGAAAGAATTCAATTAGAAGATTAGAGGAGTTGAGCAAAAAAAATTCCTTGATAAAGAGAAAGAACAACTTAGAATTTCTAAAACTAGAATGAATAGAATCCTTTCTTCTCTCTCGGAAATAGAAGATAGAGAATTAAGGAATTCCGGAATTTGGATTCAAATGTGGAAGGAAAGAAGTGACGGAATATCCGTCAATGGGATTGTGGCATGTATAGTTTAGTGATACAGGTGGGTTTTATTCGTTACATTATCAACTTAAATAGTTAAAGGATATTTGGATGGATCTCTGATCCATCCAAAGCTCTATCTATCTATAACTAAAGGGCCCGATACAACCATCAGAGTCAGAACAGTGAGTTGCGCAATAACTTCTGGATCCATTTGGTTTTATTTCACCCTCCATCGACTGAATGTATGAATAAAATGTTGTCGGGATCAATTACTTTTCTTCTATTTTGTTTTCTTCGGACTCCTACCCATTGGTGTAGTTTCGATCAGGAACCTATGGCCTTGAGCAACTGATATCTTTACAATAATACATAAAGTAGATAGAGAACCCTAAATAGATAGAGAACCCTTCAATATCTAGATAATAAAATTTGATACTGGAGAGAAATAAATGGACTAATCCATGTAACGCATTTAATCAAACTGATTGGGGAGGGAATGAAGCTATGGTAAGAGATGTTCAATTTTTGATAGCTTTTTTTCTTGCTTTTACAGCAGGTATTCTAGCTCTGAAATTAGGTCAAGCACTGTATGACTGATTTTTTCTGCTTTTCTTGGCCTGGCCATCGTCCAGGCCAAGAAAAGCAGAAAAAATCAGTCATACAGAACTATTTTTAACGAAATGAACAATACGATTGACTGGATTGTTCTTTATCCAACTGAATAATTGCAATATTCATTATATTGCCGATACAATCTATACATACTATGGTATACACCTTTACTCCACCATTCATTTTGTTACACATGAACTCTTCCATCTTGGAGAGATGGCTGAGCGGACCAAAGCGGCGGATTGCTAATCCGTAGTACGGATCATCCGTACCGAGGGTTCGAATCCCTCTCTCTCCGTTCGTCCACTATTGATCCTGAAAACGAATAACCCCGAATCTTTCTACGGAACGGAAAAGACCCATTAACCTAGAGACTTCCTATTTTGACCTTTTTTTTCATTGCATAGCACAAAATGATAAAGTTATCATTTTGACTGAGCATTTGAACTCAGTATTTTATTTTTTCCCACAGTAAAGTATTACTATTTATGGAATAGTAATAGCTCCACTCTTTAGTAGAAAAATTATATTTTTCATCAAAAATTATATCTGACTTAGTCCATAAATTGCAAAGGTATCGTTCATGAACGAATGGAAGGATTAGAATATCTCGTTTCTTTCCTCTTTTTTTATCAATATAAATGGGACCAATCCCTACATTTTGTATTGGTACATACAAACGATAAAATATCTTTGCCTCTCCTTGCTATTATGTATGAACAAAATTGTTTCAAACCTATTCCATCATTAGCAATGTCCAAGTGAATAGATGTTCACTTTCGAGATGATCCGGTTCTAGCTCCATAAAATGATCTCTTCCAATCCAATGTGAGAAAGTTACATAGTGTCTACTTTTTCCGATAAAGGGAATCTTCTCTTCTAATTCAGATTAATATAGAAAGAATCTCAAAAAGAGATTTCGATAAGGCCTTACCCTTCAAAGAAGGGTAAGGCCTTATCGATTTTTCACTTTCGCATGTATACTATTTCCCACAGTAAGTGCATTTACCCTACTATAGGTATGACCCTAATCCGGAATATGAACCATAGAAAAAGACACCCAGTAGACCAATCACAATAATACCAGTTACAGTACCTATCAACCAAAGAGGGATCCTTCCAGTGGTATCGGCCATTTCTCTTACTCCCTTTCACATTTTCTTAAGTGGTCATACTCGAGACATAAACAGTCATAGCATAGATAATTATGCATATCGAATCTCTTCGAATGGAGTGAGAATATTATCATTGTTCCTAATTGAAAAAATAATTGGAGAATGGAACAACAAGTACAAAAATTAGTAGCAACCCCTAGTAGAGACTGGTACGATTCAATTCAACATTTTGGTCGTTCGGGTTCGGTTGTGTCATATCTACATACTTCCTCTTCCTTTAGTATAGAGTTTATCGTTGGATGAACTGCATTGCTGATATTGATCCCAAGAAAAAAACTGTAGGGATAGCTAGCCCGTTAACGACCAACCATCTAACTGTAAAAATTGGATAAGTTCTATCTATAGTCATTAGTGCCTCCTAAAAAGATCTAGTAAATTCATCAAGTTGCTCTAACGGATCGAAACGACCAGTTACTAATGGAACCTCTTGTCGACTTTCTGTGAAATACTCATTTGGCCGGGGGCTCCTGAACACATCTTAAGCCAAACCCGTGCTTACAAATAACCAACCTGCAATGAATAGAGAAGGTATGGTAATGCTATGGATAACCCAATATCTAATACTAGTAATAATGTCAGCGAAGGAGCGTTCTCCCGTATTCCCAGACATGCTCAGCTCCATATATTATTGTAAAGTCAGTCAAGGGGGAATTGATCCCATGAAATATAGAGATCAGGAAATGGAAAACTACTGATATCTTCTCCAATCCTTGTTCGATTGTCAATGTTATACCAAGGGTATCTTTAAAGTCTACTGGACCAGTATAGCTAGCTTTCTTCTGACATAGCAATACAATTTTGATGAGTATTGAGAAGGAACGGGATAGAATGATTGTGTTCCTGCTAACAGTTATTCTATCTCTGTTTGGTCGACTAAATCCCAACAGAAAGAAGAGAATATTGCATGTTCCGAGGTCCCTCCGGGTTAAGGAACCCCAACTCCCTCAATCCATGTTGTAACAATAGCATAGTGGAAATTTTCGATTAGAATTAGCTTCTGCATACGGGTGGCTTTAGAACCGAAAAAGAGGATGAGTGCCGCTTGCAAAGGATATCAATCACTATCAATAAAACTCATCCAGAATATTATTCTTTTATATTCTTCCTTATTCATTCCGACATGACATTATGCCCGTGTAGATGAACCCAGTAATTCAAATTGCACGGGGATCATTGGTGCTACGCAGATGTATGTTGCTTTTCCAATAGTATCCGACACAGATGGAGTTATGCCACAAACTTATTATATAGTACCTTGTATTAACGAGTAGGTGTTACTTATTAGATAAAACCAAGTGGATAGTGCAATAGAACCTAGTCAATTTTAGGTATGTGAAATTACAAGTTACTCTTTGCAATAGGTGGAATTTCTGTAATATCGGGCTCTACTTGCTCTAATAATGAATATTGAAAAAACCTAATCCGTCTAGAGGGTCGAATGATTGGATCAATAAGATCGAGAAATGAGAGGACAAACTGGATATTCATATTCTTTCTTACACCTAAACGTGAAATTCACAAAACTTTGGCTGTCTGTGGAGAGTTTTCTTCCGGTCCAGTCTCTGGACCGATAGCTACTGGTAAAAAGATAATGCCAGGTGATCCAATCGTATTGATTGAGAATTCATTCACCCTGTAATAAGATTACATTCCACAATTTGTGAAGGGGTTTGCTGGTGCTATTCATTAGTTGCTCGATGAATGATTTCTAGGATAATGAAGAGATTTCTACTATAGATCTCCTCTCATCCATGTTCATTCATACATATCCTATAGTAGATATAGGATCCTGAATTGGTACGAATTGGGACAATTGATCTTTTGTATTCTGATCTCAAGGTTACGAAAAGAAAAATTTAGGTAATTGTCTCATGAATATATGTATAAACCATATTTCATTCAACCCTTCCACGCCTACTATAACTATAATTAGTTATTTCGGTTTCTTATTGGCTTCTATCATTTTCACCCTAGTCCTATTCATTAGTTCGAGCAAGATACAACTTATTCAAAATGAAGGAAGGGGAAACCCTCTCAGTTCACTATTTCAATTTCAATAATTTTGTTTATTCCCTCTATATAAATTTCTGATCATTGAGATTCATAGCAAATTAGGGGTACTATCCAGTATAGTTATTATCCCTACTTATTCCGTTGAATAGAAATGATTGAGGCTTTGCCATCTGGAATTGTGTTAGGTCTATTCCTATAACTTTGGCCGGATTATTCGTAACTGCATATTCACAATACCGACGTGGTGATCAATTGGATATTTGATCCTGGAATATCCTCCAATTTCATTGGCCTCTTACTTTTCCTGGGAGGTCAGATTCCATTGCTCGTTCCAGTTGGAATGAATTATCGATAATTTTGAGGGTTGGATTTGATAGGAACAGAATCACGCTCTGTAGGATTTGAACCTACGGCATCAGGTTTTGGAGACCTACGTTCTACCGAACTGAACTAAGAGCGCTTTCTTTAATATTGGGAGATGAAGGAAAAATACCTTTTGTTGATACTCTTAGAGCAAAACTCTTTCGCATTTGATACGATTCAATTATTTGATGTTCCCGTCGAATCGATATCAAATGATCTTTCATTCCTTTCTTTCTGATAGGACCCTATAATACTAGTGATTACCCCATTACTATTGTAGTTGTATCCCTTATTAATATTGTTGTGCCCCTATTGTCCCCATATTTTTATTACTGTGCCCCATATAACCCCTCTATTGTTATTTTTGTGGCTTTATATTATTATTGTTAGGTCGGCTAGGTTATATTGTGACTCCTTAGACTCCTATATATAGAAAGGAGGTTTTGTAATTTGAATCATCCAAGAATTGTTCATTTATGTAATGTAAAGGAGGTTTCCCCCTCGAAGAGGCTGAATTCTAAGGCGTTGATCTATCTTTTCTATCTTTTTGTGAGTTGGTTTCATAACATTTGGTATCAGAGCTTTGGATTCTAGGGTTTTGCTGCTCCAAATAGGTCATCGTGGAATTTTCGCTATAACTTTTTTTCTACGACGTTTCAAAAGCTAAAAAAAAATCCCATTTGAGAAGAAATCGCGTTGAATCTTGGGTCCGAATTTCAGAGCTTTTTGTACTATATTTGCGGGGATATGATATGAGGAAATTGGTCTTTTTGCAGACTCCTGAATTACATTCCAAACAGGTGACCTAGGGAAAATCGTCATAACTTTCTTTTTGAGCATTGGATTGAAATTTCATAAGAAGGTACAGAAAGAGGACGGACTTTAGTTTCTTGTATATATTTTTCAGAGCCAAAAGTCGAAACAGTGACTCGTGGCACGTCGTACAAGTTCGCTCTACTGAACTAGTCTATAATCAGGTCACTGTGGGAGATTGTGCATAACTCTTTCTTGGAGAATCCAATTTGGATCAGACTGGTGGCATTGGAAAGAGGAAGCAGAGGGCTACTACAGATCACAATTTCATAACTGTATGATCCGAAATTACAAAGATAGATCAGATTCAATATCAGGCTCCTACAAAGTGAAAAAAGGTGTGTAGTTTTTTTTAAATTTTTGCATAAGCTTGGTTTGAAAAATTAGTTTGAAGGAATTGAAAGTGCATAGTAAAGAATTATTATCGATAATTGATGCCCCAAGGAAAGAAAATGCAAACACCTAGTAGGCAACCTGAAAGCTCTAGCATGACTCATGAAGAAGAGAAAGAAATGCAACATGATATATCAAAATTATGAGACCAAGTGCAACAAGTGTCACTTGCACAAAAATGAACAGAATCTAAGATGGATGGTTTAAAGAAAGATGTAGAAGCTAAGATGGATGGTTTAAAGAAAGGCGTAGAAGCTAAGATGGATTGTTTAAAGAAAGGTGTAGAAGCTAAGATGAATGACGTGGAAGCTAAGATGGACGATTTGAAGATAGATTTGAAGACAGACATGGAAGAATTGAAGATAAATATGAATGTTTTTTTTTTTTTTTTTAACATAATCGGTTACTTTTGTATTATAAAACTCAGAAGCATAATTCTAGTACATAGATATCGGAGGTTTGGGCGAAGAGGATCAAAACCGGGTGCGCAGATCCATTTTCCTCGATTCTGCCTCTATGATGACTGATATTGAAGAGAAAACGGCTATATTGCCTAACAAAAGCACCACCTAACCAACAGAATTTACAGACCATAATTTTTAAGGAAGTTTCTGTGTGACCGAATCATCCAGGATGGGATCTTTCCTGGCACTAGCTTTAGTAGAGGCCTCAGCTTGATAGCTCTGGGAAAGGGCTCTGATCTGCTCTATGGCTTCCTCCATGTGGCCGCACCTTCCTTTCAGATTTTCAATCTCTTCCTTCTGCTTCTCCAGTTTCTTCCGCTTCGATCGACTATCAGCTTCATAATCTTCCTTCAGATCATTAAAATGCTTGACAAATCTGTTAATCATGATTGTGTGAGTTTTGCACATGGTGCACTCGTTGTTGAAGAGCCTGTCTATTGGATTGATTGCTGGCTCCTGAGCGTTCGGCTGGTCTTGTTGATCCGCCATGTTGCTGGACTGGTTGAGAGATTCTGAAATATGAGAAGAGAGGTGGAAGTCTGGAAGAAGGGGAGTATCGGGAGGAGATGCGATATTACAGAGGAGGTAGAACAGAGATGAAAGGAGTGGAAAGCGCTGTGGAATGAAGTGGATGGGCTGCGAGGAAATACCAGAGGCTCTGCAACGATCAAGGAACAAAAAGTCAGCTGTAAATAAAACGACAGAGCATAAACCAACAGTTACCAGGAGCGAGGGGCGGAGCTCTGTATCCCGATGAGAGATGGAGACTTCAGAATGATGCCATCGCTTGATGAGATCACAATGGAGATGCCTTGCTATGCCACGAACTGTGAAGTTACAGAGGACCAAACTGCAATATATAGAAACAGAGAGGATCCGCAGATGCTTGAACCGGTTCTGAGAGGATCTGTTCTTGGGAGGGGAGAGAACCTCTGAAATGATTTGGCTGCGTTCGGGGAGCATGCGGAGGGGATGGGCACGATCACGCATCCTGAGAATGACTGCGCTGATCAGGTGATGATTCATGATGAGACAGAACTCCATGATGTGAGCCAGATCCTGAGGGCGGTTTATTCTCCGTTGGTACCAGGTTGGGCAGTCGAGGAGATTTGGGGGTGAGAAGGGAGATTTGGGGAAGGACCAGATACGGTGGGGATGGTGCCTGAGGTGACTGGTGTTCTGGGGTGAGGGGATGGGGAAGGCCTGCTTAGGGAATATCTTTCTCATAAACTGTGTCATTCTCCTTGACCTGACCTGTTTGTCTGCCTGTAGCTTTATTTGCTTGTTCATCTGCCTCCATGTTGTTTCCTCTTAGAATGTGCTTGAAGGTGACTCTGCTGAGACTCCTGATGTTTTCCATTATCCTACCTTTGATGCTGTTTAAGGCCGCTTGCTTGAAATCTTTCCCTGATGTCATGGCCGCTATGATGATAGCAGAATCGCCAATGATAAGAAGGTTTTTTAAGCCGAGTTTTCTGGCAATAGAGGTCCCCAGAAGGAGGCTGTATGCCTCTGCCTTATTATTTGACATGGTGCCTAAACCCCATTCAAATGTAACTATGGTTTTTCCTTGAGAGTCTCTGATGATTCCACCAGCTCCCGCTTGGCCCGGGTTATTTTTTGATGCCCCATCAAAATGGAGGGTGGGTCTCCTTTGTTTTTGTATCCAATTTTTGACTTCTTCCTTAGTCCCTCTCAACTTCCAGTCCAAATTTCCTCTTCCTGTGTTTGCTTTTTTCTGAGTTCTCGTTTCATAATTGAATTTGCTGATCCACTCTTTTACACTTGCATCTGTCAATTCCAAGTCTGCCTGAGTTATACCATTTGCTTCGATGGTCTCTGAAATGAGTGCAATCGTTTTAGCCAGGGCGCTAGAGATACTTGGCTTCTTGTTGTTGAATATGCACTTGTTTCTGGCGATCCATATCTGCCAGCAGAGATTTGAGGGAATACTATTCCATATCCTTTTAGCTAGGTTCTTGCTTTTGTTGGATTGTGGGAAACTATTTCCCCAACTTTTCTGAAGGAGAGTGATCTGGTTGGGGAGATCACCAATGCTTAGGGGGCTGGTGATGAGTTTCCAGCAAGATCTTGCAAAGGGGCATTCTGTAAAAAGATGGTTACTACTTTCCTCCGCCTCCCTGCACATGTAGTAGATTGAGGGGCCATGAATGCCCTTCTTCCTGAGGTTTTCCGCGGTGAGAATTTTGCCATGCAGAAGGGTCCAATTGAAAAGCTTTACCTTTGGCAGACATTCAGTTCTCCAAGCTGCTTTATGAAGTGGCCAGTTGTTTATTGCTGAGGCGTTTTGAAGTGCTTTGTAGCCCTCTTTGACCGTGTAGCTGCCCCCATTAGGGTCCCAAACAAACTTGTCATCCGACATTCTGTTTGTGGGGGCTGAGCCAATGAGCGAAGTCTTAAGATCGAACCAGAGGTTCTTGAGATCATTGGGGAGAGAGAAAGATCTCCAGCCTATCCAACAGTTCTGTTCCCAGAGAGAGATATCATAAAGAGTTTTGAGATTTGCCTCTGCCATCCACCGTTGCAGGGGCCTGAATTTAGGGAGCATTTCCCTAGCCTCCGAGCCCATTATTCTATCCTCCCATATACTGATATCTCTACCATTGCCCGGAGCTCTTGAGATACAGGATTTGAATTGAGGGAGAGTATTTTTGATCAGCTTCCAAACAGGTGTACACTGTCTGTCAATGATGGTTTCTGAGAGGATATTGTTGTTGGCCCCGTTCAGATATTTCCTCTTGATGACCTCTGTCCACCAGGCTCCTCTCTCGTTGAGAATTTTCCATACCAATTTGCAGCCCATAGCCATGTTTGCTAGTCTTGGTATTCTAATTCCGAGCCCTCCTTTTTCTAAGGGAAGAATGACCTTGTCCCACTTTACCAAGCTGAACTTTTTTGTGTCTTGCTTTCCTCCTTGCCACAGAAAGCTTCTAATAATCAGCTCCATGTGCTTATGGATGCTTGCCGAGGCGAGAGTAGTGGCAAATTGATAGATTGGAAGGGCTGAAAGTATGGCCTTAATGAGAATTGTTCTGCCCGCCAAATTAAGCCAATACACTCCCCAGCTCTGAAGCTTCCCTCTCAATTTCTCAATTAGCTTAGCCCAAATCTCAGCTTTGATTGTTTCCTTGGCTAATGGAAGCCCCAAGTACATAAAATGGGACCAGATCCCTTGGGCAGGGATTTCCATGATTATGGAGATTCTCTGGGTTATGTATCTTGGGACATTCCAGGTGTAGATCATGCACTTGTTGTTGTTTAGTTTACCTCCAGAGGCTTGGAGAAAGAGGTCCAATGTTTTCTTGAACCTCCGGGCCATAAGGCTTGAGGCACCACCAATTAACAGAGTATTGTCTGCAAAAAGGGAGTGATTAATCCCCTTGGTTCCTCGGACTATATCTACCCCTGTTATTTCCTTTGAATTGCGCTTGTTCTCCAGATGCAAGCTTAGAGTTTCAGCCATGATAATGTAGAGAAAGGGTGATAGCGGGCACCCTTGCCTCAAGCCTCTTGAACTTTTGAAGGCATTGCAGGGCCTACCATTAATGAGGGGAGCTGTCCAGTTGGAGGAAATGCATTCCATGACCCTGCTGATGAAGAACTCTGAGATGCCAAATTTCTTTAGAACTGCCTGAAGGAGTGAATGGTTAACCCGATCAAAGGCGTTCGCCATGTCAAGCTTGATGATCATGCCCTTTTCCTTTCTAGATATGCTGTTGTGGATTGACTCCTGGATGAGAATGACATTGTCCGTTATATGTCTCCTAGGGACGAAGCCTCCTTGGTTCTCGGAGATGAGGGAAGGGAGGGTTTTTTTAAGCCTGTTCGCCAAGATCTTAGTGATGATTTTGTAGGAGACATTACACAGGGATATAGGGCAGAATCTATCAAATGTTTGAGGATTTGGGTCTTTAGGGATAAGAGATAGATGGGAGGATTTGATGCTGCTGCCCATTTTGCATTTTGTGAAGAAGTTTTTTGTCATTCTGATATAATCCTTCTTGATAATTTCCCAATGGGTTCTGTAAAAGGCCACTGTGAAACCATCAGGGCCTGGAGCCTTGTCCAAAGGCATGCTGTGGATTGACCATTCTATCTCCTCCGCCGTGATCTCCTTGTCTAAATCTGCATTTTGGGCTTCTGAGATCTTGTTCTCAATTATATTGAGGAAATCCAGGTTTTCCAAGTAATGGGGATCAGCTTTTAAAAGAGTTTGAAAATGTCGAGACGCTGCTTCCTTGATTTCCACTTGCTCTGTTAAGACTCTTCCCTCCACTATTATTTTTCCAATGTTGTTCCCTGCTTGCCTTAGTTTGAGGCTGTTATGAAAAAAAGAGGTATTTTTATCTCCTGATTTGAGCCAAAGGCATCGTGATTTCTGCCTTTGCTCTTCCTCTTCCATTCGGTTCTGTTTGTACAACTCCTTATACAGTTCATTTTCTTTCCTTAGGTCTTCTTCTGTGTCTTGGCCTCTTTCCTTTTCTTGGTTCCACTGTGCTAGTTTCATTTGTAGATCGGTTTTTTTTCTCCCTTCCTCTATTGCGTATTTTCTTGCCTATTGCTTGATGGCTGTCCGGAGGAGCTTGATCTTGGTTTTCCAGATGTAGTGAGGGGAGCCTGAAATTTCTATTGCCCAGTTATCCTTTACCAAGTTTCTGAAATCTTCGCTGCTGTCCCATGCTCTGTTATACTTAAAGGGAATTGGTCCCATATTTTCCCCTTTGACCAAATGCAGTGCCACTGGTTTATGGTCTGATATATAGCCTTGTATAATTGTGCTTTGAATCCTTGGGAAGTTAGCCACGATTCTTTCTTGAACCAAGATACGGTCCAGCCTCTCTTTTATGTTATTTTTTCCTGTTCTCTTGTTTGACCAAGTGAACCACCCATTCTGTGGTGGGATGTCAACGAGACTGTGAGCTTGGATGATTTTTTCTAATGCATCTCTTGAGGGGTCTGCAAAAAAATTCCCTCCCATCTTATCTTCCGCATTCCTTATTAAATTCAAATCTCCTCCCAGGAAGATATTCCTTCCCTGGGCAGTCATTAGATCTGAGGTGATTGACTCCCAGCAAGAGGATTTTTCTCTGAAGTGGGGGGGAGCGTAGACATTATATATTGTGTATTCTTCTGTCATGGTTATGTTTTGCATATCTAGTCTTATCCACCATCTATTCTGCCTGCGATCTTTGAGTTTCCATTTGTTTTTGTCCCAAATTGCTCCTATTCCTCCTGAAGCACCCACTGCGCTCAGGGCTATTCCTTCATAACTTCTGCTTCTTTTCATGCTGTTTTGAAATTCCTGTTCAGTGATTTTGGTCTCCTGGAGTAGTAGAAAGTCTGGATGTTCTGATTTAAGAAGGTCACGGACTGCATTAGCTTTTAGGGAGGAGCCCATCCCCCTACAATTCCAAGAGACCAAATTCATCATTTACTTTGTTTATTGTAAGCCCCGCTTTTCTCCTTCATCTTCTCTCCACTTCCTTTGGTCTTATCTAGATATGTATCCATTGGCTGTTGGGTCCCTGTGGCCATTTCTTTTGCAGCATTCTCATCCCTTATCTCTTTGTTCGATTTCCTTCCAACTTTTCTGGGAGGGTCAGTGGATGTGTTGTTTTCCTTCGACTTGTTCCTTGTTAGGATTCTTTCAACTGTTGGGGGAGGAGAGGTCTGGGGGGGAGAGGGAGGAGTTGCCTTGGGGCCTCTCGGGGAAGGGGGAGGGGATGGGGGTTCCTCTGCAGATAGAGTTTCGAAAGGATTGGAGGAAGAGGGGAAGGAAGGGCCAGATCCAGAGGGATGGGAGGGGGGGATGGGGGTTTCATATGGGGGCTTTGAGAATGCTCCTGGAGGGGGGTTTGATTTCTTCTTCTTGACTATTTCCCATGCTTCTTCAGGAGCTTCAACATTGTTATCAGAATCTATTGATTTAGATTTACTACATCTATTAGCAAAATGCCCGTATTCGTGACATACCTTGCACTTGAAAGGCAGCTGCTCATAGTCCACTTGCTGTATGTGCGTCCACTGGTCGACTTTAAGTTTGATTGCTTCCGGTAACCCTTTTCCCAGATCAAATTCTACACATATCCGTGCACATTCGTGCATGTTCTCCTTTGGTTCCGATCTATCGATATATTTCCCAACAGCGTTCCCAATAGCTTTCACCGATTCATCTCCCCAGCAGTGGAGAGGCAGATGGGGAAGACGAACCCAAACAGGGACAGCATTGGGAACATCCATCTCAGGATCAAAGTCAGGGGTCCATCTGTTAAGGTAAAGGCCTTTAGTATCCATAAAGTAGGGGCCGTTTCTGAAGATGATATTACGATCCTCCACTGATTCGAAGAGGAAGGTGAAAAACCCCCTCCCACAGAACCTTATTGCTATCTTTCCTTGGACCATCGAGTTCCAGTTCCTTTCTACCCAACGTTGGACTGTGCGGGGAGAAGGCCATAGCCCCGTGAACTGGCCTACCAAGCCACGATATGCCAAGGCAACTGCGGCTCTCCTCGGGAGGGCGGGAGGGAGCGAGACTTCCGGGATTTCATCAAGTTTCTTGATAAACTTTGAGGCTGTAGGACGTATTTTCTCCGAGGTGTTCTCTTGGATGAGCGAGGCAAAAGTCTTCTCCAGATCTTCCTGATCCTGAATGGGAGGATCCATTGCAGGCTAGGTCAGCAGCGCAGAAGGCGCTCCATCGGAGGTCTAGAGGGAGGGGAGGGCAGAAGGCCCCAGAGGAAGACAGGGCAGGAGGCCCCAGGTTAGAAGAGAGGTCAACAGAGGGAGGATGCAGCCTAGCAGTAGCGCTGCCAGGCACAGGCACGCAGAGGGGTTAGGTCAGAGGCGCAGCAGGGCGCGGGATCGCCAGAGCGCGCAGCGTTTGATAAATATGAATAAGTTTCTACAAGAAATGGTCACTAATGGTGAAAGGGTAGTAAAGGAAACTCATGATGAGAACAAAAGAAATGTTAATCATGATTCCATAGACTCTAATGTTGGATCGAAGACTCACCATATTCCAAAAATTGATATGAGGAAGTTTGATGGCAAGGATCCCGCAACATGGATATTACAGATGGAGCAATTTTTCGATATCAATAATGTGCAAAACACACAAAAGGTACGTATTGCAACTTTATATTTGGAACCAAATCAGTTTGTATGGTATCAATGGCTTTTCTCTCGTAAACAAATTATCACTTGGGCAATTTTTATGGAAGAATTGACAGCACATTATGAGGATACAAAAAGCAACACTTTTTTTAGCCAATTGATAAGTCTCAAACAAAAGGGTTCAATAATGGAGCACATTGAGGAGTTCCAAAAATTGAACATAAGGGTAAAAAATATTCTAGAGGAGCATAGGATTGATGTGTTCATAGGGACTTTAAAGGATAATATCCAACATGATGTTCGCCTTTGGGAACCTGATTCATTAGAGAAGGCATTCAGGTTAGCAAGAAAAATGGAAAGCAAAATTATGGCAACCAGCAAGCATACCAGTCACAACTATAAAGATGGAAGTGTTGTTACCCCTACCCTTCCACAACCTATAAGGTTGACACCACAACAATTGGAAGAAAAACGAGCAAAAGGGCTTTGTTACAGTTGTGATAGCAAATATACTAAAGGTCATAAGTGTGCTGAGAAGAAATTATTCTACATAGATTGTGAAGAGGAAGAATAAAAGGAGCAAGAAATGTCAAAGGAAGAGGATATACTCCAGGAACAAAGCCTAGATAAAGAAGAAATGAATCCAACCATATCTTGTAATGCATTGGCTGGAATTACCACTCCTCAAACCATCAAGATAGAAGGACAAATCAAGAAGAAAAAGGTAATAGTGTTGATTGATTCAGGAAGTACCCACAATTTTATTCATTGTAAGGTAGCAAAGGAATTGAATTGCTTCCTATATCTAGCACCAGAGTGTCAAGTGATGATTGCAAATGGAGGAACGATAAATTGCTCTCGAAAGTGCCATAATATCAAGCTATCCATGGGAGAATATGTATTGACTAGCCCAATGCTTTCCATTCCAATGGGAGGTGCTGATGTTGTACTAGGAGTCCAATGGCTACAATCCTTGGGTACAATAGCTTTTAATTTTCAAGAACTTTTCATGAAATTTTCTGCAGAAGGAAAGGAAGTTGAATTAAGGGGTATTGCAGGGAAACCATGAAAGATAATCAGCTCTAACGGTATGACAAAGCTTCTTAAAAAGGAACAAAGAGGTGTAATTGCACAATTATGTTCACTAGATGTTTCCACATCGGAATCATCTATTTCTCCAGATCTCCAAAAAGTCTTGGACAATCATTCCAAGGTATTTGAGACTCCCAAAGGTCTCCCACCTATTCGTGATCATGATCATGCTATTCATCTGATTCCAGGAAGTGTTCCTCCAAACATCAGGCCATACAGATATCCCTATGCCCAAAAGAGTGAAATTGAACGTATGGTTGCAGAAATGCTAGAGGCTGGTATAATTCAACCTAGTCAAAGTTCTTTCTCTGCTCCAGTAGTATTGGTGCACAAGAAGGATGGATCATGGCGCATGTGTCCGGATTATAGGGAGCTCAACAAGCTCACTATTAAAGATAAGTTTCCCATTCCTGTCATTGATGAATTATTGGATGAATTGCATGGATCAATTTACTTCACCAAGTTGGATCTTCGTTCAGGATATCATCAAATCAGAATGAAGACTGAAGACATTCCAAAAAAAACATTTAGAACTCATGAGGGTCATTATGAATTTTTGGTCATGCCTTTTGGCCTTACCAATGCACCTTCTACATTTCAAGGTTTGATGAATTCCATTTTCAAACCCTTCCTTAGAAAATTTGTGTTAGTATTTTTTGATGATATACTAATCTACAGCAAGTCTTGGAAGGATCATGTTGAACATGTTGACAGGGTGCTACAACTATTGGAGGAGAAACAATTATATGCAAAAAGATCCAAATGTTTCTTTGGAGTACAAGAGGTGGAATATCTGGGTCATATTGTATCTCATGAAGGAGTTAAGGTAGACCCTAGCAAAATTAAAGCCATTAAGGAATGGAAAATCCCCACATCCATAAAGCATCTGCGAGGATTTCTCGGGTTGACAGGGTATTATCGCAAGTTTGTTAAGAATTATGGGAGAATAGCAACACCTCTAACAACATTATTGAAGAAAGATGCATTTTCATGGACTCCAGAAGCAACAAAGGCCTTCGAACATCTTAAAGAGGCAATGTGCCAAGCACCGGTCTTAGCTACATCGGACTTCACAAAAACCTTTATTGTGGAATGTGATGCTTCAGGAAATGGAATTGGTGTTGTTTTAATGCAAGATGAAAGACCCATTGCTTTTGAAATCGTCCAATCAAGGGAAAGTTTTTACACAAAGCTATTTATGAGAAGGAAATGTTGGCAATACTACATGCACTTAAGAAATGGCGACCCTACCTAATGGGAAGACACTTCAAGGTAAAAACAGATCATGATAGCCTTAAATACTTTTTAGAACAAAGATTATCCTCTGAAGAGCAACAAAAGTGGGTCACAAAGATGTTGGGTTATGACTTTGAAATCATCTACAAAAAAGGGAAGCAAAATGTGGTGGCAGATGCACTCTCAAGAAAGGATGAGGATGTGGAAGCATTGTTGTGCGCCATTTCTATTATCCAACCAGATTGGATAAATGAAGCAAGGGAGGAATGGAAGAATGACGAAGAAGTGTGGGCACTTATTCGAAAGTTACAACAAGATTCCAGTACATCTGATACATTTAGCTGGAAAAATGATTCGTTATGGTACAAAGATCGCTTATACCTCTGTAAGAATTCCCAACTCAAACAAAAGATTCTTATGGAATTGCACACTTCTCCCTTAGGAGGGCACTCAGGATTTTTAAAAACTTACCACAGGGTTAAGAAGGATTTTTTTGGGATGGCCTTAAATCAGATATTCAAAAGTTTGTGGCGGAATGTTTGGTTTGCCAACAAAATAAAGTTGAAACAATTAAGACCCCGGGTCTATTACAACCTTTATCCATTCCAAGCCAACGTTGGGAGGAGGTTTCAATGGATTTTATCACAGGTTTACCCAAGTCTGAGGGAAAGAGTGTCATCATGGTGGTAGTTGACAGACTTACCAAGTATGCACACTTTTGTGCATTATCACATCCATTTAAAGCCAATACAGTTTCTACTGCATTTATGGAAACAATTCAAAAGCTACATGGAAACCCAAAGATTATTGTAAGTGACAGAGATCCATTTTCACTGGAAATTTTTGGACAGAATTATTTTCTTGTCTTGGTACTCAGTTAGCTCATAGCTCATCTTATCATCCTCAATCTGATGGGTAAACTGAGATAGTAAACAAATGTTTGGAAGGATATCTTCGTTGCTTTGTATCTGATAAACAGACACAATGGGTCAAATGGTTGCCTCTGGCTGAATGGTGGTATAACACTTCCTTCCATACAACAACAAAAATGACCCCATTTATGGCACTTTATGGATATCAGCCACCATCCATCACATCATATTTAAGAGAAAATTCTAAGGTTCAAGCATTGGAACATCACATTGAACATCAACAACAAGTCCTCCAACTCTTAAAGGATAACCTTGTGTTGGCACAGAATAGAATGAAACAATAGGCAAATCAACATCGCAGTGAAAGAAGTTTTGATGTAGGTGATTGGGTATTCCTACGGCTACAACCATATAAACAAATGTCCCTCAAGCAAGCTAAGAAGGATAATAAATTATCACCAAAGTATTATGGTCCGTACAAGGTGTTGCAAAAGATTGGTACTATGGCATACAAATTGGAGCTTCCTGCAGCTTCTCGAGTGCACCCAGTTTTCCATGTTTCATGTTTAAAGAAGGTTATAGGCGACAAGCTCCCAGTTCAAACAATATTTCTAGAACTTGACGAGGAAGGAAAAACTATATTGGAACCGGAAGCAGTCACAGAAACAAGAACTCGACAGCTACGAAATCGATCAATTTCGGAGTATCTCATCAAGTGGAAGAACTTATCCGCTGAAGATTCCACATGGGAGGATGAGAATTTTATACAGAAGCATCCAGAACTACTCAAGCATTGAGGACAACACTTTTTTGAAGGAGAGGGGCATGATAGGATCCTATAATACTAGTGATTACCCCATTACTATTGTAGTTGTATCCCTTATTAATATTGTTGTGCCGTTATTGTGCCCATATTTTTATTACTGTGCCCCATAGAATCCCTCTATTGTTATTTTTGTGGCTTTATATTATTATTGTTAGGTCGGCTGGGTTATAATGTGACTCCTTAGACTCCTATATATAGAAAGGAGGTTTTTTCATTTGAATCATCCAAGAATTGTTCATTTATGTAATGTAAAGGAGGTTTCCCCCTTGAAGAGGCTGAATTCTAAGGCATTGATCTATCTTTTCTATCTTTTTGTGAGCTGGTTTCATAACACTTTCCATAGAAAAGAAGGGAAAGGTAGGGATGACAGGATTTGAACCTGCGACATTTTGTACCCAAAATAAACACGCTACCAAGCTGCGCTACATCCCTTCTAATCATTAGACAATGTTATTTTCATTTTATTTTATAGAATTCGAAATATGTTTCCCACATTTTTCCACCTTCATTTCTCTTCGGTCTCGTGAGTGAAAATACTTTATACATGTAGGGTATATTATCTAGAATATCACTATTCATTATGGTGATGAAACATCTTTTTCCTTTTCTATAAATAGGACCACAGCCCGGATCACATTATATATATATTCATCAGTTCCGAGTTTTCTCTAGGATTCATAACTATTGATACGGTTGAATCACTTACACATTATGATCAATAAGGAGAATTTACAATGCAAGATCTAAAGACCTATCTTTCCACAGCGCCTGTGTTAGCTATTTTATGCGTCAGTTTTTTAGCCGGCCTATTGATAGAAATCAATCGTTTTTTTCCAGATGCTCTTATTCTTTCCTTTTTTTAATTTTTTTCCTCCCCTTAAAGCCAAGGGAAAAAATATTGTGCTAGATTGACTTCTCCTACCTTTTGGAGAAATTAGTGCATTCAGCCCCAAAAAGGATCTAAGTTTAGGACTGGAAGGGGGTAGAATTCAAGTAGAAATATCGATCTAAATATTCTTTCCACATTCAATTTTGTAAGTAAAACTGAAAACTCACTCCTAATCAATCATTTTTTTACTTTCAAATGTTTCACTGTAGGATCTCCGGCTATCAACTTCTATCCCTTTTTCCCTTTTTCTTTTTGAGGTCGAAAAGCAAAACCCAATATTCAGAGTAAGTTTATGGCCAAGAACGGAGATATAAGAGTAACAATTACTTTGGAGTGCACTAGTTGTACCCAAGATAGTGTTTATAAAATATTCCCGGGGATTTCTAGATATACGACTCGGAAAAATCGACGCAATACACCTATTCGATTGGAATCAAATAAATTTTGTCCCTATTGTTACAAGCATACCATTCATGGAGAGATAAAAAAAAGATATTAAACATACTACTCCTACCCATGGATAGGAATAAATCACAGATATAAAAAGAAATGGTATTTCAACAAGATCTTTAATGGAACAATATTTTAAAAAGATTTGGAATAAATAGTATTCAAAAGGTTCATGAAACAAACTATGGATAAACCCAAGCGATCTTTTCATAGACATTTGAAACCAATTCGCAGACGTTTGAAACCAATTCGTAGATATTTGAAACCAATTCGTAGACATTTGTCACCTATTAGGTCAGGAGATCGGATCGACTATAAAAATATGAGCCTAATTAGTCGATTTATTAGTGAACAAGGAAAAAGATTATCCGGCCGAGTGAATATATTAACTTCAAAACAACAACGTCTAATGACTAACACTATTAAACGAGCTCGTATTTTATCTTTGTTACCTTTTCTTTATAATGAAAACTAATTTGATCCATGGGAAATAAGCCTACTCCTTAATCAAATTGGAGCTGGAATATTTGTTCGATAAAGATGCAGATCTTGAGTCTATTGTTGAAAAAGTCAACAGGATTTCATTTTTGGAAAAGAATTGGATTGAATTCTTTTCGTTCATTTCCAATCCAATATGAAAAAACTTTTCAATATTTCGACCTTCCCGGAGGGAATTCTCCGGGAGAATCTGTTCTATCCATTCCATCTTTACCTATTTATTTCATCTATACCTAACCTATTTCATCATACGATAAGTTGTTAAAGATGCTGGAAAAGCAATTACTATCTAATACAGCGATTTGTGCAAGTGTTTTACGATTTGGAAGCAACTGCCTCTTGTACAAATATTGGATGAATCTATTATAAGAAACCCCATTGGCACGAGCTACTGCATTGATCCGAGTAATCCACAAACGACGAAGATCTCTCTTGCGTTTACCTATATCTCGGTGGGTGGAAACTAAGGCTCTAGCTTTCCGTTGGTTAGCAGTTCGAAAAAGTTTCGAATGGGCCCCTCGAGAGCCTGATACAAATGCAAGAATTTTTTTCCGACATTTTCGAGCTATATATCCACGTTTCACTCTGGTCATTGAAGTTTACTCTCATGAATCGCTAATATTTTTCTCGGTTAGTCATTTGTTTTGTTTGGTCCATTGAGAATAACACTGGTTCTTCTTATTTAGAAAATAAAAGTTCCAATGGCTTTTGCTACTGCAACCTTCCCAACCATAATTCCCTTTGGATAGGCATATTCCTGGTAGGCAAGGACTGAGACCTTGTACTGAGAATGAGAAAAAATCATGGGTTTCATCGTTTCTATGGTTCTTTCTCCAACGGTAAGGTCCTCTCTATATGCCGGAGCCTTTTATTCATTTCCGAAATATGAGATGAGTATGTTATCGGTAACTTGTACGGTTTACCATCCCCAGCTCTACTCTTGAATCATTAAGTAATAAATACTCTCATTACAAGATCTATTAATACAGTAACGACATGTAATTCTGGGGTTGGCCAGGTAGCTGACCCTGTTGTTCCGTTCTTGTGGCAATATGAGCATAAACTTTATGCTTCTTCAATTTGCATGATTTCCCCGCTCAATGGATTGATGACCATTCGCTACCAATGAGGAATTGCTTTTCATCCCACATCAAGGTGATTGGATTTGCACCAATGGAAATCATAAATTTCATCCCCGGTAAGGTTAGATGATGGATCTTTACTTGATTACAGCGGGAAAATTCTTCTGTTATTCCGTTGTAAGAATTTCCCAGTCTGTTTAAGTTTCTAATCCAAACGAGTCACACATACACCCTAGCACATACTCCTCTACGCTGAGGACATCCTCAAAGAGCAGGAGATTTTTTTCTATTCTCTATTGGCTGTCTTGCATTTCTAATAAGTTGTTGAATAGTGGGCATTCTAGCTGTATTGTATGAGGAATCAACTGGTTCGGATTGATCCTAACCATACCATATCAGGTGATTATGAAATGAATCACTTCCCCCCCCCTTTTTTTGAAAAGGAACAAAGAGATCACAGTTTACAGTTCATTATAAAAATAAATTAAAAAGAGGATCTTCCGCTATGAGATCAACCTTCCGCTACGACATCAACAATGCCATAAGCTTGGGCTTCTGTTGCTGATATAAAAACATCTCTGTTTAGGTCCCGTTGAATTACCTCTCCGTGTTGGCCCGTTCTTTCTATATAACATTTGGTTATGTAATCGCGAAGCATCGTTACATGTTTCGATTCGTTATGAAAATCTGCAGCCGATCCATCATAATAGGAACTAGCAGGTTGGTGGATCATAACCCTAGCATGAGGTAATGCTATACGTTTAGGAATTTCTCCCCCGATTAGGATGAAAGATCCCATTGAAGCAACTACCCCCATGCATATTGTATGTACATCTGGTACTATTGCTTGCATCATATCGAAAAGACCTACCCCTGGTATTACTGATCCATCGGGACAGTTGATAAATGAGAAAATATCTTTATTTGCATCTTCTGCACTCAAATATACCATGAGACCCATGAGTTGATTTGCAATCTCATGATTGATATCCTGAGCCAAAAAAAGTAATCTCTCTCGATAAAGTCGGTTGTATAAGTCGACCCAAGTTGCATCTTCATCTCCAGGGGCTCGGAAAGGCACTTTTGGAACACCAACGGGCATTTGTTTTAATGGAAAGAAGTGAAGCACTATACTCTAATATGGGAACGTAAAGTATATGAAGTTGTGTAACATATGAACTCTGGATGGATGGTATAGGGGAGGTTTTGAATCTATTTGGAAATAGAGATTTAGATGGATCAAAGATCCATGTAAAAGATCCTTCCATTATTCGTGTTGATAATGTAACGAATCACACTTTTACCACTAAACTATACCCGCCACGATCCGATTGTAACATACGGATCGATCTTTTGTCCAACCAACCCATTTATCTTTTTTTGAGTCTTTTCCGGATAACTTCGATCAGAGAACGATAAGCCCCATTCACTATTAAAATGATTAAAATTATCAAGCATGAAACATTTTGTATAATTTGAGTCCATAAAGTCTTTTTTATCGGAACTGGGCCGATGGATCACAAATAGAGATTTCGTAAATTGCTTTAGAGTTGTTTTAGTTGCAATAAGTAATTTTTGAAGGGACTCCATTTTATCGATAGGCAAGTTTATTGAAAAAAAACTTGAGGAAACCAAGAATTCTAGTCATACTATTGACAACTTCCCGATCACTTTCATATTATAAAGAATAGATTGGTGGCCCCTATCGTCTAGTGGATTAGGACATCTCTCTTTCAAGGAGGCAACGGGGATTCAACTTCCCCTGGGGGTACCATGATCCATTCGTTAGGTATCCTAAATAATTTTCAATTACTGTCTTGTTCCTGGGTCGATGCCCGAGTGGTTAATGAGGACGGACTGTAAATCCGTTGGCAATATGCCTACGCTGGTTCAAATCCAGCTCGACCCAACCAATATCATCAATACCAATCTATCGGTATGGTTATATTCATGCTATTCATGAATGAAAAGATAATTGGTTATTGAACCCCGACATCGATATCTATTCATATTGTAGATGTCCAATTCCGTATGAATCGATACATTTCAAAAATGAAAGAGAAGGATAAGATATTTAATCAACCTAGCACTCAAATAATTTATATGACCTATCTAGCACCTATCATGGAATAAATATTATCCAATAGTAGGTGAACTGTATTGTATTGGGATTGTAGCTCAATTGGTTAGAGTACCGCCCTATCAAGACAGAAGTTGCGGGTTCGAGTACCGTCAGTCCCGATCCAATAGTAAGTGAACTGTGAATGATCATGTCAGGATCTGGACGGACTAGTCCTTATCGTTCCAAGGTCATGGGTGGGCCTCTGGATAAATTCGATATGGGATACTTCTTTCTATATCATCACCGAAGCGGGATAGATTCACAATTCCATCTAAATCGTGGAGATCCAAGCAAAATATCTCTCATGTCTGACGAACGTCTTCTGGAGGAGAATAAGGTTCTTATTCGTACGAATCCTATTCTTTCGAAATTATACCAGACATGTGTTGATCAGAACGTTTTCTGATGCACGTAAGTTTTTACTACTAGTCTTATCAAAAGTGATCGTATTAGGTTATACTATTTCCATCGAAGAATTCATTCAATCCATTAGTTAGATTCCGTTACTCAAACCAATTCTATCAATGACATACATCTATTTCATGGATCTTGAAAGAAAGATTCATTCATCTCTATGAGATCAAAATGAGATCAAATCTCGAGCTATTTTTGAACAAAGTTAAAATAAGGAGATCATGGAAGTAAATACCCTTGCATTTATTGTTGTTCTACTGTTCCTTGCAGTTCCTACTGCTTTTCTACTTATCCCTTACATCAAAACGGCCAGTGCAAGCAGTGGAAGCAATTGATTTTGATGAAAATCAATTGATTGATGATCGCTAGATAGATCTTTATGATCCAGATCATAAGTATAAAATAGGCTATGAGATCTTTTATATTACAACAATACAGGGTAGGGTGGATCTATTGTATTATAACAATACAGGGTAGGGCTTGCTTTTAATTTTTTTTGAAAAGAAAAAAAAGTAGTACGGAGGAAAAGAATATCTAACCTTTTCTTTTGTACTACTTCTTCTTTTACACCCATATATGGATAAATATATCTTAATGGTACTTATCCATATATGGTAAATGTAGGATGAAGGACCTCGTACCATAAAATAGTGGAGCTGATCACATCACCTTCTTCCTGCTCCTGGAAAAATAGACCCAATGCAGACAGACTTAATTCTGAACGTACTTGCGGATTCTTTAGGATAAAAGTTGAACATCTTTTTTTCGGTACGAACATATATATCTAGCACATGTTAGATATAGCACTTGAAATGGTATGTGAAAAAGCAAAGGAATCTATGACTTATGTCCCATATTTTTCCGAGAACGGAATTCATATCAGATCCGATCAATTCGGAACCATCCGATAAAACAAGGACTCTTTCTATTCCTACTAAGAGAGAGAAGAGAGATCGTTCTTCAGTGGAAGAAATGAGATTATCGACTCATTCTAGAAAAGAACTAATGAATTCAAACCTGTTGAAGAAAATAAGATTTTTCATAGGAAAATGATAATGATAAGGGATTACGTACATCCCTTACGGGGATAAAGAGGAAATAATTCCATGTAGAGTGTTTCAATTTGGAACGAAGATTCAATATTACTGGATCCTTATGGAACAGAATATATTACCATGCATGATATGGAAGGAACGCAATAATTGATTCTTAAGCATTACCATTATAGCCCA
This sequence comes from Pinus tabuliformis, assembly GCA_031772625.1. Classification (NCBI taxonomy): domain Eukaryota; kingdom Viridiplantae; phylum Streptophyta; class Pinopsida; order Pinales; family Pinaceae; genus Pinus; species Pinus tabuliformis. The sequence continues at coordinate 1,183,974,164 of CM062813.1, forward strand.
CTTCTCCCCCATACTACGAGTGAAAGGGAAAATGTAAAAACTACCATTAAAGCAGCCCAAGTTATACCAACTATATCCATACGGATCATGTTCTCTAAAAAATAATGATTTCATCATCGAGATGATAAGGGAAATATTAACCATAGTGCAAAGTTGAAGTTGAAATGAATGGTCCACCTTTGCATTCTGAACATTATTGACGTTCGAGCTGATATGAGAGATCAATAAATCCATTTGTTCATTGACCAATAAGTTACTATAACTAACTCGAGGGTCGTACATTCACGACAGAATCAGGATCAAATGTACGTAACTCACTATCTATATTGGTAATATGTACCAATATGTCTCCAGAGGTTCTGTAATGGAAATACAGACTTTTCCTTCCATTTACTTACCTCAACAAGGCGACACCCGGATTCGAACTGGGGATGGAGGATTTGCAGTCCTCTGCCTTACCGCTTGGCTATGTCACCGAGATATGGGAATCCCATGGATAGATCGAATCTTTTGTCCTTTCAAGTCATTTGTCCGTCCTTTAAGTATAGTATGAGATGTATGCTAAAGTCAACCATAAAGGAAATGGATCTAATTTGTTCTCCGTCTTTCTTTCGATCTGACTATTTTCAGTAGGAAATTTTCTAAGTGAGATTAACATTTAAGAATGGTTTGATTCATTCGTTCATAGCTCCATTTCACGTGGTTGGAAGAAAGTATCAAAGTACCTCTTCCTTATCGTTTTTTTTTTTCAAATTGGAAGTATATCTGGATACGGGTAGAATTTCATGGGATATAGTGAAGACTGAATATACATCCAAATCTTTTTTGTCGGATTGATCCATATAGATCAATCGGGAATAATTGAATAGATTTTTCTACAGATGGGAAACTTCCAATGCGATTAGATGAAAATGAGGGAGCGTTTACAATCCCTGAATTTGGTAAGATACAATTTGAAGGATTTTGTCATTTTATCGATCAGGGCTTGATGGAAGAACTTCATAATTTTCCAAAAATTGAGGATATAGATAAAGAAATTGAATTCAGGCTTTTTGGTAATGAATATGAATTAGCAGAACCTTTCATCAAAGAGAGAGATGATGTATATCAGTCCCTTACATATTACTCTGAATTATATGTACCAACAAGATCGATTCAGAGGAATAGTAGGAAGATACAGAAACAAACTGTGTTTCTCGGAAATACTCCTTTAATGAATTCCCATGGAACATTTGTAGTAAATGGGATTTACAGAGTCGTGGTTAATCAAATATTAATAAGTCCTGGTATTTATTACCGTTCGGAATTAGACCATAATAGAATTAATTATATATATACTGGCACTCTGATTTCAGATTGGGGAAGAAGATTGAAATTAGAGATCGATGTGGGAGAAAGGATATGGGCTTGTGTAACCAGAAAACAAAAAATATCTATTCCAGTTCTATTATCAACTATGGGTTTAAATCTCGAAGAGATTCTGGACAATACTCGCTATCCCGAAAGATTTTTATTTTTATTGAAGAAGAAGGAGAGGTGGGAGCGGGAGGAATATCTATGGTCGAGGGAAAAAGCCATTCTGGAGTTTTATAAAAAACTCTACTGTATAAGTGGCGATTTGGTATTTTCCGAGTCTCTATGTAAAGAATTGCAAGAAAATTTTTTCTGACAAAGATGTGAATTGGGAAAGATTGGTCGACGAAATCTGAACCAAAAACTGAACCTTGATATACCTGAGAACGAGATTTTTTCATTACCACAAGATGTATTGGCTGCTGTGGATTACCTTATCGGGGTGAAATTTGGAATGGGTACACTCGATGATATAGATCACCTCAGAAATCGACGGATTCGTTCTGTAGCAGATTTATTACAGAATCAATTTAGATTAGCTCTAGGTCGTTTAGAAGATGCAGTTAAAAGAACTATACACAGAGCAACCAAGCGCAGATCAACTCCTCAAAACTTGGTCACTTCAACTCTATTAAAAAACACTTTTCAAGATTTTTTTGGTTCACACCCCTTATCCCAATTTTTGGATCAAAATAATCCATTAACGGAAATAGCTCATGGGCGAAAAGTGAGCCACTTAGGCCCTGGGGGCTTAACAAGGCGAACTGCTAGTTTTCGGAACGGGATATTCATCCCAGTTATTATGGGCGTATTTGTCCAATCGATATGTCCGAAGGAATGAATCCTGGACTTGTTGCATCATTATCTATTCATGCAAAGATTGGTGATTGTGGTTCTTTATAAAGTCCATTCTATAAGATCTCCGAGAGATCGAGAGAAGAACATATGGTTTATCTACTACCGGGAGAAGATGAGGATGAATACTATCGGATAGCTACGGGAAATTATTTGGCGTTAAATCAAGGAATTCAATAGGAACAAATTACTCCAGCTCGATACCGACAAGAATTTATAGTTATTGCATGGGAACAAATCCATTACAGAAGTATTTTCCTTTCCAATATTTTTCGTTGGAGTTTCCCTTATTCCTTTTCTCAAACATAATGATGAGAATCACGCTCTAATGGGTTCTAATCTGCAGTGTCAAGCAGTTCCACTTTTTCGACCTGAGAAGTGCATTGCCGGAACTGGGTTGGAAGGTCAAGCAGCTCTAGATTCAGGAAGTGTAGCTATAGCTACACAAGAGGGAAGGATCAAGTATATCGATGCTGTAAATATAACTTCATCGGTTAATGGAGACACTGTACGAATAGAATCGGTTATATATCAACGTTCTAATACCAATACTTGTACGCATCAAAAACCTCAAATTCGTCAAGGGGAATGTGTAAAGAAGGGACAAATTCTGGTGGATGGTGCGACTATTGTAGGCGGAGAACTATCTTTGGGAAAAAACGTTTTAGTAGCTTATATGCCATGGGGAGGATACAATTTCGAAGACGCAATACTCATTAGTGAACGTCTGGTATATGAAGATATTTATAACTCTTTCCATATCGTAAGATACAGGATTGAAATCTGTATGACGAGCCAGGGTCCTGAAAGAATCACTAGAGAAATACCTCATTTAGATGCTCATTCACTTTGTCATTTGGACGAAAATGGTCTTGTAATGCTAGGATCTTGGATAGAAACAGGTGATGTTTTGGTAGGTAAATTAACGCCTCAAACAATAGAAGAATCATTATGTACCCCAGAAGGAAGATTATTACAAACCATATTTGGTATTGAGGTATCCACTGTGAGAGAAAATTGTCTCAGAGCACCTATAGGTGGAAGGGGTCAAGTTATCGATGTGAGATGGATCAATAGAGTAGATGATTCCGGTGATAATGCGGAAACAGTACACGTATATATATCACAAAAACGTAAGATACGAGTGGGTGATAAAGTAGCTGGAAGGCATGGTAATAAAGGTATTATTTCAATAGTTTTGCCCAAACAAGATATGCCCTATTTGAAAAATGGAATACTAGTTGATATGGTATTGAATCCATTAGGGGTACCTTCACGAATGAATGTAGGACAAATCTTTGAATGTTTGCCCAGTTTAGCAGGAAACCCGATGAACAAAAATTATAGAATAACACCTTTTGACGAAAAATACAAGCGAGAAGCTTCGAGAAAACTAGTGTTTCCTGAACTTTACAAAGCTAGTGAGAAAACAGCTAATCCATGGGTATTCGAACCAGATCATCCTGGAAAACATAGATTAAGTGATGGAAGAACAAGAGATGTTTTTGAACAACCTGTTACAATAGGAAAAGCCTATATGTCGAAATTGAGTCATCAAGTTGATGAGAAAATACATGCACGTTCGAGTGGACCTTATGCACGGGTTACACAACAACCTCTTAGAGGAAAATCCAAACGAGGGGGGCAACGAATAGGAGAAATGGAAGTTTGGGCTCTAGAAGGTTTTGGTGTTGCTTATATTTTACAAGAGATGCTTACTCTCAAATCTGACCATATTAGAACTCGTAATGAAGTACTTGGTGCCATTATCACTGGAGGGCCAATACCTAAACCTGACACTGCTCCAGAATCTTTCCGATTGCTCATTTGAGAATTGCGATCTTTAGCTCTAGAATTGAATCATGCTATTATATCTGAGAAAAAATTTCAGATAGATAGAGAGGAAGTTTGATCACAATAAATTGAGATCTTTTATGATTGACCAGAATAAACATCAACAACTTCAAATTGGATTAGCTTCTCCTGAACAGATTTGTGCTTGGTCCGAATTTTTTTTACCTAATGGTGAGATAGTTGGACAGGTGACTAAACCTTATACTCTACATTATGAAACTAATAAACCAGAAAGAGATGGATCGTTTTGTGAAAGAATCTTTGGACCTATCAAAAGTAGAGTTTGTTCTTGTGGAAATTCTCCAGGGATTGGAAATGAGAAGATAGATGCAAAATTTTGCACACAATGTGGAGTTGAATTCGTTGATTCTCGAATTCGAAGATATCAAATGGGATACATTAAACTGGCATGTCCGGTGGTTCACGTATGGTATTTGAAACGCCTTCCCAGTTATATTGCGAATCTATTAGCTAAAAATCAGAAAGAATTAGAAGGTCCAGTATACTGCGATGTGTGACTTGATCACAAGTTCCGATCATATAGATCCGTAATCAGGAACTGTCATCCTATTAAATCTCATTGGGATGCCTTTAGCTCTGACATGACCCTCCAGAGGAGTAGCATGAAGCTCAGAATTATAAGCATCTTTTCAAGATGCTGAGAAAGGGGAATTAGTCGAGGGTTTAGATATTCTGTATCAAATTGCTAATTGAACTTCGTGAAAACACTTCTTTCAGATAATGGAATTTGAAATTCATTCTCTTTTATTTGGGTTAGCCCTGAATAGAGGTATTCCAGACTGAAGATATGGATATAGGAGTCTATTCATCGCACATATGCTTCGATCAATAGTATTGTAACCATCAAAGTAAAGCAAAGCAAGCAGGAACCGAAAGGATCAAATGGAACGAGATAAAGACAAGTAAATCCCTAATTGAAGGTCTTTAAATAAGAAAAGGATTGTTCGAAAGGGAGGAGACTGCTCAATAATTCCATATCTATGTTGTAGAATCATAACATAAAGGAATACTCAATTTCACTTGGAACTTGAGCAGAGAGTAGCGATCTCTCTTCAGAGCGAAAAAAGACTTTTTTTCATCTTTTTTTTAGTTACTTGAGCCGGATGAGAGGAAACTTTCACGTCAGATCTTGAAGGGGGGAAATCTTAGAATAACCTATCCAAATCTTTTTCTTGCTAGGCCCATAGCTAACAAACCAACTTTATTGAGATCACGGGGTACATTCGATTATGAGATTAAATCCTGTAGAGATTATTCCTCATTACCTCTCTGCTCGTCCTTATTATCTCTTTCCTCGGGGTTCTGGAACATTTAAAGAGAGAGAAATAGCTACTGGGGGAGATGCTATCGGGAAACAACTAATGGGTCTGGATCTGCAAATGATTATAGATCGTTCACATATGGAATGGAAGAACTTGGTGGAATTGAAATGGAATAGATTGGAAGAGAACCAAGAACCTACTGTGGATAGATGGGAGGATGAAAAAATTAGAAGAAGAAAGGATTTTCTGGTTGGACGCATGAAATTGGCTAAACATTTTCTCCGAACAAATATAGAACCAAAATGGATGGTCTTATGCCTATTACCAGTTCTTCCTCCCGAACCGAGGCCAATCGTTCAATTAGGTGAAGGTGGACCTATTACCTTGTTAGATCTAAATGAACTTTATCGAAGAGTTATCAATTGGAATAATACTCTTACAAATTTATTAGCAAGAAGTGGATCTCAGTCATTTGTTATTTATCAAACAAAATTGATCCAGGAAGCCGTAGATGCGCTTCTCGATAATGGTATCTGCGGACAACCAATGAGAGACAGTCATAATAGGCCTTATAAATCGTTCTCAGATGTGATCGAAGGCAAAGAGGGAAGATTTCATGAAAATTTACTAGGCAAACGAGTTGATTATTCAGGTCGTTCCGTTATTGTGGTGGGTCCCTTTCTATCATTGTACCAATGTGGATTACCCTTAGAAATAGAAATAGAGCTTTTTCAAGCATTTTTAATTCATAGTCTCATCGGACGACATATTGCTCCCAACCTAAGAACTGCTAAAAGTATGATTCGAGATAAGGGACCCATTGTATGGGAAGTACTTCAAGAGGTTATGCAAGGACATCCCATATTGTTGAATCGAGCACCTACCTTACACAAATTGGGAATACAAGCGTTTCAACCTATTTTAGTAGAAGGACGTGCCATTCGTTTACATCCATCGGTTTGTGGGGGATTTAATGCAGACTTCGACGGAGATCAGATGGCTGTCCATGTACCTTTATCTCTGGAAGCTAGAGCAGAAGCTCGTTTACTCATGTTTTCTGAGACAAATCTTTTGTCTCCAGCTAGCGGGGATCCTATTTCTATACCGGCTCAGGATATGCTTCTTGGACTTTATATATCAACGGTCCAAAATAGTCAAGGTATTTATGGGAATAGGTACCATCCGTATCACTTGGAAAATAAAAGCTTTTCTTGTAAGAAACCTTCCTTTTATAGTTATGATGATGTGCTCAAAGCTTACCGACAGAAATGAATTGACTTATACAGCCCCTTATGGCTCCGGTGGGGGGAAGTGGATTTACGTATCATTACCTCAGTAAACCAAGAAGCCCCTATCGAAGTTCAATACGAATCTTTGGGTACTTTCCACAAAATCCATGAACATTATCGAATAAGAAAAGGTAGAATGGGAGAAATCATTAATATATACATTCGAACAACTGTTGGTCGTACTCGTTTCAATTGAGAAATGGAAGAAGCCATACAAGGGTTTTCTTGTTCTAAACACCCAAATAAATCACTACAGCTCTCAGGATCTAATGTTATTGATCTTATGATTTTTTCATTAGTGCAGATATAAAAATCGAGGAAGCCTTCGAATAACCGGCTTGAACCCATTGCTTAATCCTGGTCATGAAAATATGGAGATTTTTCCTTATGAAGGAACGAACTAGATTGCCCTTTGATAATTTTCCCTTTTATAATAAAGTGATGGATAAAACTGCCATTAAAAAGCTTATTAGCAGATTAATAGATCACTTCGGAATGACATATACATCACATATCTTGGATCAACTCAAGACTTCAGGTTTTCAACAAGCTACTGATACAGCTATTTCATTAGGAATTGATGATCTTTTAACAGCACCTTCCAAAGGATGGCTCGTCCAAGATGCGGAGAAACAAGGTTCTATTTCGGAGAAACAGAATCATTATGGGAATGTACATGCAGTGGAAAAATTATGTCAATCGATTGAGATATGGTATGCTACCAGTGAATATTTGAGAAAAGAAATGAATCCGAATTTTAGCATGACTGATCCCTTAAATTCAGTACATGTGATGTCCTTCTTAGGAGCTAGGGGAAGTACATCTCACGTTCACCAATTAGTCGGTATGAGAGGATTAATGTTAGATCCTCGAGGACAAATCATCGATCTACCCATTCGACAGAATTTACACGAAGGGCTCTCTTTAATGGAATATATTATATCCTGTTATGGGGCTCGTAAAGGAGTTGTGGATACTTCTGTACGAACAGCAGATGCTGGATACCTCACACGTAGACTCGTTGAAGTAGTTCAACACATTGTAGTACGTAGAACAGATTGTGGTACTATCCAAGGTATTTTCGTAAGTCCCATTCGAGGTCGAGAGAGGGACAGAAATGAAATTGTTGTACGAACACAAATACTGATTGGCCGTGTGCTAGCAGACGATGTATATATAAATAGGAGATGCATTGCCACGCGCAATCAGGATATTGGAGTTGGACTTGCCAATCAATTAATAAACCTTCGAACACAACCAATATATATACGAACCCCCTTTACTTGCAAGAGTATATCTCGGATTTGTCAATTATGTTATGGTCGGAGTACTACTCACAGTCACTTGATTGAATTAGGAGAAGCAGTAGGTATTATTGCGGGCCAATCCATTGGAGAACCAGGAACTCAACTAACACTAAGGACTTTTCATACCGGGGGGGTATTTACTGGTGATATTGCAGAACATATACGAGCCCCTTTCAATGGAAAGATTGAATTCAATGAAAATTTGGTTTATCCCACACGTACACGTAATGGACATCCTGCTTATCTATGTCATAATAACTAATCCATTACTATTGATGGTTAGGATCAAGTACAGAACTTAACCATTCTGCCACAAAGTTTGCTTTATCACACAATAGATAAGAGATTGAGTTCACCTTCACATGAGCCACATTGACGAGCCAACACGGTAATGATTGACACTTTGAGTACCTACCCGCTGATCGATCGAACTGCTTGCCGAACTTCTTCTTACTTTCGCGATCTTGATCTACCTAGAGATGCAAAAATTGCCCACAGTTGCTTGCTTTATCATCGGCCCCATAGTTCCCACCAGACCAGAGGGAAGTCTCCTTACCGTAGATAAGTTATTACCGCAAAGAAGTCCTTACCAACAGATGGCAGAAGAGAAAGAACCCTTCACCCCATACCCAAGAGAAAGAAGAAAAGTCCGCACCAACAGAACAGAGAGAGGAGAAATCCCCTTTCAATACACCTTACCCAAGTGAGGAGAAGTACCCATTCACAACATGTCTGAGAGAGGTTATTTATCCCATACCCCGGGAAGAAACTATGTGCAATTAGTAATGGCTATGTGCAGTTAACGACGAATATGTTCAAACCTGGTACGGTACAGGGCCGACACTCTGAGGCACACTGCCTGCTAAGCGATACAACTTTATGCTTGTCGGAGGTCCGTGAAGTCTTGCGCTTCCAAGGGCAAGGCCCGACAGGGTGAGGGTGAGGGATGAACTCTTGACAACAGGTCGCCATCGCTCGATTGTTAAGGCCGCCATCGAAATATGTGAAAACCTCCGCCTCCTGAAAATGCTATAATAGTAGGGTGAGGAAGTGAATTCTCGACCACCGCCCCCACCCAATAAGCATCAAGGAAGAAAAACCTCCACCAAGAGAAAATGCCCCCCTGAGTAGGAAGGGTGAAGGGTTCAGAACTTGAAAAGATGAAGATAGAACTGAATCCCAACTCTCGATTGATCAAGAAGAGGTCATACAGGATGAATTTGCATTAGAAGGAACATGTGAAATGGGAGATCGACAAGATGTTTAATGTCATCTTGACCTTTTTGGTAGAGGAATCTGATTAGATCAGTCCGATAGTCACAGAGGGCAAGAAAATAGGTGGAATCCGCATTTGTGTAGACTTCCATGGAATCAATGAGGCTTGTGTACATGACCCCTTTCCTACACCATTTAGTGATGATATTCTTGATAAAGTATTTCCATTAGTCAGAAGGGATAGGCCAGGCTCCTCACTCACGCTCAACGGCAAGATATAAATACAACTGGCCTTCTCCCTATTCACTTCTTCTCCATGAATCACCCGAACAGCTTACATCAACAATTTAGACTGCTAGAAAGACCACTTCTCCGCCGAGGGCTTTCCCTTGGTAGCTCTGATTCAACAAATGCTGGTCCCATTACTTATGCTTTGGTTGTCTCATCGGAGATTCCTTTACTATATAGTTGATAAAGCTTTTCAACTTGTTGGGTTTGTCAATTCCGGATCCATCAGGTAAAGCAAATCGCATATTTTGGGCGCCTATGATTAGTACAGATTCTATTGAACTAAAAAATATCATTGGCATTTGATTCTATAGCATATAGTAGTTGGTTGTTCCAAACCTATATGCTTAAAATGCATTTATTCCAGTCATTCTTTATATATGTAATTACGCTTTAGCAAAAACAGACACAACTCTGTTTCCCCATTCCACCTAGAACTTTTGGAATTTCTCGATAATTAGAATAAATTCTCAAACCAGGTTTGCTGGTACGCTTTGACATGGTCATATATGTCCTTTTCTTCCTTTTCCGATATTTTGAAGTCGATATCAAAAAATATTTTTGGCCTTCCTGATGTTCCCTAACATCTTCTATAAAACCTTCTCGTAAAAGGATCCTTCCAATGTTCTTGGTAATATTAGTAGCTGTTACTCGAACCGTTCCTTTTTCTACCATGTCAGCGTTTCTTATAGAAGTAATTAGATTGGTAATAGTATCGTTACCCATGACGAACGAATTCTTAGGAATTCCTGGTCTCGATATAAAAGGCATGTTCGATCTTCTTTGAGGAATATGTCTGAGGTGCAATGAATTTAATTGATCCATGTACCATTTGATGAACCTTAAGTCAAAGATTCTTACAAGATCTATCAGTACTTATAATACTTTGGGAGCCAATGAAACTATTTTCGTGAAATTCAATTGTCTCAATTCCTGAGCAATCGGACCAAAAACTCGAGTTCCTTTCAGATTTCCTTCCTGATCAATGACAACGGCTGCATTGTCATCAGATCGTATCATCATTCCATTGTCACGTTCAAATTCTTTATAGGTGCGTATAACTACGGCTCTAACTACGTCCGATTTTTCCAAGGGCATGTTAGGCACTGCTTCTTTAATTATAGCAATGCTAACATCACTTATATGAGTGCATTTACGATTACTTGCTCCTAGAACTCGAATACAAATTATTTTTCGGGCTCCACTGTTATCCGCTATATTCAAATAAGTTTGACACTGAATCATTTTTCCTCCAAAATATTTTTTACCTTGGCAGATAACATGAAAAGGAAGAGTTCTTACGAACTAGTAATCTTCTTCCACCAGAAATAACTCTTTGATTCTGTATGGATGGGTTGGGTTAAGTAGTAACAAATTGAGTACGTATAGGCATTTTGTATGCAGTTATTCTAGCAGCTGCTCTAGCGACGGTTTCGGATACTCCGCCCATTTCATAAAGTATTCGACCTGGTCTGATGACAGATACCCAATATTCGGGAGATCCTTTCTCGGAACCCATACGTGTTTCTGCAGGTCTCATTGTAATAGGTTTGTCGGGAAATATACGTACCCATATTTTACCGCCACGACGGGTATAACGATTAATCGTTCTTCATTCGGCTTCTATCTGCCCAGATGTGATCTAAGCGGGTTCAAGTGCTTGAAGAGCGAATCTACCGAAACAAATGCGGTTGTCGCGGTAAGATACTCCTTTCATTTTCCCCTATGTTGTTTACAGAATTTTGTTCTTTTTGGGTTATAGTCGATGGTTAATAGTATTTTGATCCCATCTCTAATCCAGAACCGGACATGAAAGTTTCTTCTCATCCAGCTCCTCGTGAATAATCAATGTGTAGATAAATGAGTCTATATCTATGCATTACACATATTGTATATAGAATCTAATTTACAGGACGAATAACTCTTACATTTCCATCCAATGTCTTAATAAAGAATTTCACAGGTGAATATTTACTCTTCCAGTATTTGCTCCATGGGGTCGACTTACCTATAGACTCCAATGAGATTAATTGGTTTTTGGTTGATTTCGCCATCCTATCCAATGAATGATTAAGATTCCTATATGATCTTATGCAGTCATAGGTTCCATCGTTCCATAGCTTCTACCTAAATGCCCAGGTCTTCCCTCCGCAATGGAGCTTTCTTTTCATCTGTTATGGAATCAATTTCCTTAGTTTCCATCGACCCGAAGCTCTTTCTCCATAAACTGAATTCCTTCAATCTTGCTTGAATGAATCAGGATGATTCTTATGCTTTATCACACTGCTTTTTGGAGGGTAGTTAATGAACCATACAATATTGGGAGAATATTTCTCCTTTTTCTTCTTTTTCCGCATTACAAAACACCTTTCTCACTTCACCAAACGTGTCAATTCTAAAAATAAGATACTCATCCACATCCCGGAGGCGAGTAGTGTCAGTACACATGGATAAAAAAAAGAGAAAAAAGAGTATGAGTCCTCAGGAATCTAAAGTACCCTCCTCTGCCTGCTTCTAAGGCCCTGCAACACTCCCTGGATCCTGTGTCACTCTCGTGCCCAAGGTAGCCTCCCCCTCAGTCCTAGGCTTGACCTATCTGGCTATGCTGATAGCTAGTGATGCTGGTATGCTAGGTGTGCAGGTGCGGGTGTGACTGCATGATACTGATACAAAGGTTGTTAGCTGCTCTCTCAATGTTGTAGCCTTCGCTCTGAGCAATGTCATCTCTACCAGAGCTCAAGTTAGTCTGGTCTCCTTCACTACTAATATTATGCCTAATACAGCCAAGTCTGTCCCATAGTACCTCAGCATATCCTGTGGCTCCATATCGACTACTTGTAGCCTGCCATCTGGTCCCACCTCTTGTCTGATAGGAGGAGGTTTAAATATCTCAAACAGAGTTATTTATGAATTTTTTTTTGGGTCAAGCATTCGATAACGAATCCTATTCATCCTTTACAATGATCTTATAGATCATTCGATAGGGTTGGTAGCTCAGTGGATATGGATTATGACATCATTTCATATTCGGATCAAATGCCCTTGGCTCAACATTATTCTTATTTTATTATATACTCTCCAAGTAAATCTAGTTTCCACGTGATTCTATACAAAGATGACGAATATTTGAATCGTTCTATTGACCGACTCCGAGGTGCTAACGAGCCGACTCTGAGGTGCTAACGGGACCGTGAGGGATAGGTTGACGCAAGAGGTTCACCCAAGCCGGCAAGCAATAGAGGGGGCTATCCGAATAGTGTGTACTATCCCTTCGGTATCGCTCCAGGGAGAGAAGTGCGGTATCGGTGGAGATATTGTATTGGGGGGGTTATCGGTAGAGAAAGGTAGTCTCTGGGATCACCTAATCTAGAGAAGGCAGTCTCATAAGCTATCTGGGATCACCTAATCTAGGGAAAGATATATAGAATGAGCGAAGGAAATGAGCTAAGGAAAGGGAGGAGCTAAGGTAATTCGTTGGGATAAGTGATTCGATATTCGTTACTTTACTTTAAAGGAGGTAATTCGTTGCCCCAGGAAGTAAGTAGTGATTCGTTATTCGTATAAGTGATTCGTTACTTTAAGGAGCTAAGGTAATGGGATATTCGATTTCTTAATTAGGGGCTTTCTTTGAGGAGCTCTAGTTACCGACATTCTACGAGTCGTTACTGAAAAGCCTTATCTATACTGTCTCTGGGGGGCGTCGTAGAACCAGAGACTTGGGAAAGACCCTAGCCCCTTAGGAACCCCGTTAAGGTAACCCTTTCCCGTAAGGGGGAAAGAAATCGTTACAGACATAATCTCTATCTATCCGGGAATCAATAACTCTCCTCTAGGCTAGGTTACTCTCCCGCCTATCTAACTAATCAAGCGGAATAGTCGCCAACTCTACACTCATTTTCTAACCACCCTGAGCCTTCTAGCTCAGTCAGGTTATCCTTTTCTTTTATTACGTTATAAAAGACCTCCCAAAGACTACTCTTTTTTGGTCATTCTGGGGAATTGGGCATGCATTTTTCAGGGTTGATCAGACAGGACTGGGATGATCCTGACCTGACTTAGAGGGGCTGATCCTGACCTGACCTGACTTAGAGGGGTTGATCCTGAGCTGACGGGTTGATCCTGAGAAGTCAGTGATAAGGGTTGGTCCCGAGCTATCCTAGTTTGGTCCTGAGCTATCCTAGTATGGTCCTGAGTTAGTCAGATTCTTATTACGAACGAAATTACGTATAGTGATTGGTCTTGAAAGGTGAATCAAGTAAGGTCCTGGTCCCGCTTGAAATGCATTCCTGTGCCGGCTTGAATTGGTTTTGTGCCGGCCTTATCAGTGTTTTATTTGAACGCGAAACTCATCATATTAGAACCACCATATCTTCGAAGTCTTAACCTTAAATGAAAGAAAGGACCTTAATCACTGGCTTTATGTTGTACCCCCTTCCTCGGGAGCATAGGAGGAAGAGGTATTGGCATATCACCCCACTGCACTAGTACTCTATCCGCCAGGTGATACAATGCAGGCGTAGGCCTCCAACCATAGATCTCTACTCTACTCGCCTCACCCATGCTGCATCTGCTACATCCTTATATGGCAGATAAGCTCCCCTTCATTGGCTCATCCAGGCTCTCATCCTCTCTATAGCTGGCCACCTCTCACTCATAACCCTGCAGCTGACATACTAGAACAAAATAGGTCTACCCTCCATTAGCATTGCTCTCTATGGCCTCCGCAATGGCACATGCTCCTAGATCCCTACTTGAAGGAATGATGCACCTGCTACAGACCTATTGCTACACTAAACCCATGCATCTAGATCATTATATAGTACTCTGAGCATCATCTGTCCCAATGTCAAACTAGTCCACTTGGTCAACGGGAGAGGAGGTGCAAGCAGGCTCAGTAAATAGTAAGGGAGAGGAGCTAGGTTGAGCCATTCACGCTTGTCAGGGAGTTTCATTCATGCAGGTCCAGTAATGCCAGTAATAGAGGTGCGTTATGTAGTCCCAGTGGTTAGGTGCACCCATTCCCCAAACTACAAAACCCATTGATACATGTCGACACGAGACGGGAGAGATGGATTTAACCAAGTAGACACCCCATACGAAGAGAGGGTGTTACAGTTGTTACCTTACGATAGATAGTGCTTGAGAAATGTTATACCGCCATACAAGATATTGATCTAGCCATGTTACACCGCCATATGGGACACATTGACCCAACACGACATGGATTAACCATCAAAGGGGGAACCAGGCTATTCTGTAATCAGGGCTTTTTCTTCTGTCAACCAAGCCATATGAACCTGTTGATGCCCGAAATTCGTTGCAACAACATCGGGGAAACCACCAGGTCCGGAACTTAGTGCAGCTCCTTTTCCGTTTGGAATAGTGGCTCCGATTGGGGATAATGGGACCAGTTTCCCAAAGATTATAAGTAAACGGGATGGATGAATGATCTACGATATAAGGTGATAACAAATAAATAACTAAACTACAAGAGAAATATAATAACTATAAGCTAATCCCGGGACTTATCGATTCGGAAAATGCAGCGTTTGATAATCTATGCTTAATGACAAGCATATAGATGACACTAACAATAAGCATAAATGTTTAAATCATTTGAGATTGCTCTGCATAAGTAGTTATGCAGAGCGATAATAGCGAATTACTGCACTCAGTCATTTATATCATTGTTACACGCATGAGTAAAAGAGATAACAAATCACAAAACATTCAATAGTGATATGAAATGCAGACTTGCTGTTATATTGCATACATGTAATCAACAATAGCAAAAATAATAACACAGCAATTCATATAATAGAAAAGAGAACAGATACAGATAATAGTACCATGCAAGCTGTTTGATCAATCCACTACATTAATCGCTATGTCGCGGTCCTTCCTTCAAACCAGAAAGCATTCCAAGCAAACGACAGTAGTGCACAATTTACTTAAAACAGCCTTTTGGGCAAAATTAAGGACCAGTGGTCGAGTTTCAAAAAGAATATAGACTGAAGCACAATAGTGCAAACTTCAGCTTTTAAGTCTTTTACAAAATTTTACGACCCTTTCCAAAACAATGAAAGGGTCTATAAATACTATGCTAATCTAAATATCTAAATATCTACAACTGAAAAGCTACTAAATCGGCATTAACAAATATCATCTTGCATTTTGGTGATTCGGCAATCGGCAGTTATGCTTCATTCAGAGGTCTCTTTGCCTTTACTCCTTCGCTGACATATCGCCAGCATTGGCTCTACTTCTGGTGGAGTATTGAGGCGTGAAGTCAGTTGTGCATCATATGTGGCATCTTGAATGTCGGCAATCAGGTATCGGAGAGCATTTGTTAGACAGTTAAGAGCCGACCTTTGAGAATGTAGTTTAATCAGAAAAAGCCAGTATGCATCGGCGGTTAAAGTATTTATTCCGGCGATTAACCGCCCTTGTTTCTCCAGATCAGGGTAATTCCTGTGCTCCAGCATGCTTGTCGTTGTTATGTTTCCAGGTGTGCATTGGGAAATCATGTTTGCCAGATACAATGTATCATTGACTAGATTGATCATGTTGCTGGCAATCATTTTGCATCTTGAGGCTGCCCTTTCTGCTTTCATCACCTGTGTGTTCCATTCCATGAAGAGTATGTCCTTGTATGTTACATGGATTCGGGACAAATTTGCTGCTTTCCCTTCTGGAGTGTCTTTCCATTCAATATATTATGTTATATCATCTCCAGCTTGATCTAGCTTGTTCCTGGCTTTCTCTATTTGTTCACACACTGCTGTAGATGTTTCACACAGTGATTCAGCGTCAACAAGTTGTTTGCACAAGATCCTGATTTGAGATATCAATGCGCCGTTTATTCGAGTTGCTTCTGCTTTGAAATCATCAATACTCTTGGTGCCCTTGATACCTTCGAGCTGAGCTGATAGCTGAATTATTTGCTCGTCTTTAGCTTTTATCATCAGCTCATTCGATGCTTTTAATTGGGATAACGCCTCTGACAATTCTTTTACTTTCTGAATATCACTTTGGTCTATCCTCAGTTTTTCAATTTGCTGGGTCAACAAGTTGTTTTCTTGCTGTTGGGCCAGCAATTGTTCCTCTACCTGCCCTACCTTATTTCTTGCCTCAATCACTTCTGCCTGCAATGCATATATCTCATGCTCTTTAGTTTTCAAAAGAAGACTTACTTCTGAGGCTTTGTCAATAGTTGCCGCTGAATAAGCTCCCGCAAATTGCGATAGCTTTGTCAGATCTTCAGAAGGATCTGATTCTCCCTTCCAGACCACATTGCCCGTGACTGTTTGCTCAGGTGAAATAGAAGGTTGATCAAGCCTTCGTCTTTTCCTAGAGCGCCTTACAACGGCTCTATGCTTTGGGCTGTAGAAAATGTCTAGGGGAGGAATTTCCTCCACCTGAAGATCAATTTGATCGGATGGGTCTTGAGTGATTACCTCAACATTCTGTACCATGGGTGGGCCGCTGGTTCCTTCTAGAACCGGAGAAGAAGTAGTATCGGGAGCTTTATTTGTTTTAGAGGCATCTGAGTCTTTGGAGGCTTCCTTACCACTTATAATGGAATCGAATTGGTTCCATTCTTTAATCAATTCAGGATCAGTAGAGATTTGCTCACTTTGTTCTGTGTGAGCTTTACTCTGTTCTTTCTCTCTTTCAATCCTCTGTTGTTCCTCGAATGCCTTCCGCTGTTCTTCCTCTTGTGCTCTTTGCTGCTGTTCCTCCAATTCCCTTTTCTGCCTATCTTCCAGTTCTTTCTTTGCTTTCTCTTCTTCTTCTCTTTTCCTCTGTTCTTCTAACTCCTTTTGTTTTCTTAGCTCTTGATCCTTTTGTGCCTTTTGCTGCCTTTCTATCTGCTCCCTTCTATGCCTCTCTGCTTGCAGCTTGTTTTGCCTTTCCTCCTGTTGTCTATCATATTCTTTAGTTGTAACAGGAGATAGGTGTATTTGCTGCTGACCAGGCTCGCTTGAGGAGGATGTTGGGGCTGTGGATAATAAATCTAGAGGCAAAGTTTGCAACCTTTGCTTTCTAAGTTTATTAAATTCAGTTAACTCCTCATCTTCATAACTCAATCTAGCAAGTTGTCTGACTTGGCTTATTGAATCGGCACTCATGAACAGGTCGTCAAACTGGTCTTCTTGATGAACAACCTTTGACAGTTTGGCCTGTTCCAAGGCAATGAAAGCAGTCTTTTTTGGATCATAGAGTCTATTTGGAATAGAAGCTAGGGATATCATTTGGAGTTTTGTTGCTTCCTTCTCTGAATGCTTGTAATTCAGCAGCGTATAAACTCCAATTCTTAAAGGAAAAGAGGGCCATCCTTTCCTTTTCTCCTCTTTGAGAGTTTGTGTGACACCCTCAGACATAATCTGGTAGGAGATTTCCCGGGCTAACAATTTATCTGGGACGTACAGGGGAAGGACATGTGGCCTAGCCTTGCTTCCAAAAACTCTAATATAGGTAAAATGTTCTTCGCCGAACCAATGGGCTACGGCTGGTAGGTCAAAAGAAGCTTCATAGGAAATTCTTGGGATAGGTCTGTCAAAAATAGAATAGTGAACGGGCACCATGAAACCATTGCAGATTTGATACAAATGGTCTTTGTGAGAGGGTTTCCACAATTTACGATGGTACAAGTGAATGGGTGTTGGGTCATGGGTTGTCCATCTCCAACCAAGGACAGGAAATTCAGAATTAAAACAAAGGGTATCCATAATGTAGGCAGAGTAATAGAAGGGTGGGATTTTCCTCTCGGTGACTCTGGTTTTGGCCCTAAACTCACGAATAGCTATGACCAATTTATCAGACAGAATAGTGGCCCAATCCATGATTGTACTATTGACGGCCGCTTCCATTAAGGGAACCATATCAATACTGATATTAGCAGAGTCATGTAATCCCCACAATCTACACATCATAATCCCAGCATAGCAATAAGGTGAAGCCAAAGAAGCATTGGAGTACTTACCCGACATATCATGCTTGTGTTTAGCTGGATTCTGCCTCCAATCTCGGAGAGGTTCGGATGGTGATTCATTCTCCTTCGCGAACTTCTCCACAAAGGCTCTGTTATAGACTAGCTCAGGTTCAGGCAAATGATACATTCGTCTCAAGTCATCAGGCTTGAAGGAACCGAAAATCCTTCCATCCTTAGTATGAAAGGTTCTATCAGTGAGGGTAATTTCCTCAATTGCCCAGCGTACCACATCAGTATAGGGCAGGACTTGTTCTCTGGCTGCTATTCTGTGCAGAAAGGAGTCGGCCAAATCTTTGAGAGTTGCCTCGGACCTCCTTAATTCATCCACACTAGCCTCAGTCGCTGTCTTTTCTGGTTGCTCTGCCTCTAGCAAATTGTATGTACCTTGCCATGTAGTGCTAGGAAGACCAGTGCATGTAGTGTCTGAGATTAAGCCTTTCTTTGAAAACATAGTAGCTTGGCCTGAGACAGGTGTCGTAGTAGAACCTGCCACCTTCTTGAACTTCTTTCCCATCATATTCAGACTTCTCTCTGCGGTTGAATTCTACACAAATGCAAGAGAAATCGTAACAAGGAAATAACAATGACGATCCATAACCGGATAGATATATTACTTGAAGTGTGGTGAGATTAATTCTAAAAGTGGCTGCGAATCTAATGATTTGAGAAGGCACCGCAGATGCAATGATGGTGATTTTACAGCCTGCAGCTCCATAAATGACCATTACTTAAGTTATTAAATCGAATGACCCCTTAAAGCGTGCAATAGATTTTTTCAAAGGTCTAATCGTAATTGTTCGTTAATTCGAAGGGGCAAAGCTTTAAATACGCATGCATTACCTTATCCCTTTAATTAACGGCATTTTGAAATCTGTGCTTTTGTCAAATCGGATTTAAATATAACTTTAATGCTTTGAAATAATCACCTTTTAGGAGTCCTGATCATCATTAAGCGTCATTGCATCGCATCGGGAGTGTGAGTGACATTATCATTTGGGAAAGGTCTTGGCGAATGCCGATTGCGACATTGCATCATATTTAGTCGTGCGAACATAATCCCTAAATGTATATCAATTGATTTACAGACTACCGATAGCGATATCTCATCGCATCGGGAAAAGATCTGAACGTCTTATGAAGATGTATGGGATTCTGCCGACTACCGATAGCAATATCGCATCGGGTCGAAGCTTAAAACACTTTTCATAAGAAGTAGCGCCGATAGTTGATCACCGATATCGTGTCGCATCGGGGAAAAGGCATGTGCTTTTTGTGTGTGATGTATTGGCTATCGCCGATGGCCGATAGCGATATCGCATCGGAAAGAACCAAGGTAGTAAATGATCTTGCGATTGCTTTTCGGACTTAACCAAAAATTGCTTATTATTCGTTCAAAAAGGCTTTTATGCACAAATTCATTTGATTATCATACCTCTTCTGAACAAATTCATTAATGCCAATTAAAATTTTAAAAGGGACCCATTTCATATGTTAATTGTTTGTGATAAAAATGTTATGAAATGGGGGGTTGTTGTAGGGCACAACAGAACCATGGCTAATACAACTATTCTATTAGATTCCTTCCTCTATATTTCGACAGGGCTCCTCCTCTGTGAACCAGGGAAATATGAGAGGCTCCTTAGTTGTACTCCTTTCCCGGAATTAGATTGTAAGCAAGGCTCTTTCTTCGGCTTCCAATATTTCTTTAGAGTTCTTCCACTAGAGTGAACAGGCCGAAAAGAAAAGGAGTAGGCTTCTGATCCACACACTAGCTTTATTGACATAGGGATAATTGTACACAAAGTACATATGAACCACCTACCGGGGGGTTTGACTAAGAAAGAAATCCAGTTTAGATGCCACATAAGGGTTGGGATCACACATAGAAGGAAAGTGACGTGATATTGAAGAAGAAAGGTACGAAGTCGCTTGTCCGCATCTGGCAAGGCATTTGATAAAAAGAAAGGCATTTGAAGACATTCACACCAATGGCTAGGGGGGATGGTTGGTTGGATATGTGGCGGTGCCAAGCCAGTAACCCGTACTGTTCATGTTGGTTAAGGAGGTCTTGCCATAAGTAGGGAGGGGAAGGAAAGACCTAACCTTGGCCTTACCCACCAGACCTTGGCCTAACAGGGAAATTTAGAAAGAAAGGATACAACCAGTTTACTCTCATCCCATAATCCCATTAGTCCTGTCCTTTCATCCCATAATCCAACTAGTCCTTCTCTGTCCTGGGATAAATAGTCCCATTAGATTTGTCCTGTCACTGGATCACTATTCCCACTATTGACTGTCACTAGTCCCAATATTGACTGTAAGGAGAAACAGTTACACTATTTACTGTCCTTCTCTGTCCTGTCCTTTCATCCCAATAATCCATCCTTTACTCCCCCATCCATCCTTTCATCCCACTATCCCACTCTCTGTCCTGTCTTTTCACCCCACTAGTCCTTTCCCGATGCGGGAAAGCAGCTAAAGAACCTTCTCTTTCCTGGCCTTTAATCCATTCTAATCCTTTCATCTATCCTTGCATAAAGAAAGGAGAATTCTCCTTTTCCAAACATGTCAATGTTGTTGCAGCAAGTCACGGGCGCGGCTTTCATGTCCATGCTTGATGGGTTGGCTACGACCAGGTGTTCATGGTTGAAGGGCGCTACCATAAAACAGCTTTCATAACCTCCTTGGGGAACCTATGCATATGTTCGGATGTCGTTCGGGTTGATGAATGTTGGCGCCACATTCCAAAGGGCCATGGATCACACCTTCCGCGATTTGATTGGCAAGACAATGGTGTATTACCAAGATGATCTCACTGTCTACTCCAAGGTTAGGGAACAACATTTGTTCCATTGATCGAGTGATTGAGTGAACTCATTTAGTTAGGGATTGATTGAGTGATGTATATGTGGTGTGGGGCTTTCCTTTTATACGATTCGATCCAGGGGGCACTAATGATATTGATTGATTGGGCTTGGAGGAAAGTGCTAGATGACTACGTGATGGAAGCACAATCTTAGTGCTCCAGGCAGCTGAAAGGAGATGCAGGACTATAAACTACACTGCCCGGGTTAGGGAACTGCGCGGTTGGGGAACTGTGTGGAATGAAGGAATATCACAGTGTCAGCAGAAACGCGCAGGGAGCTGCGCTATCCAAGAAGGGACCGTGCAGGGTAGCCGGAAAGTGACTGTTATGGTCAATGTTCATGATTTGATAGTAGGAAAACGGCCAAATGGAGTGGGGGCGCCGCATTTAAGTCGAAATTTAAGGGCAAGATCTGTGAAAATTTGCCGCCAATCCAGCGTTTATGAACGAATTTTGGGGGGAACGGTCGGATTTCAATTCGAAAATGCCTATAAATTATAGGTCACTGCTGCCCAATGAAAAACACTTGGCATTTTGAGAATTGAGGTGTTGAGCTCTCAGGCGTGTATGAACTGTGAGAACTTTGAAGCTCTGATAGCGAGTCCAGCATTTGAGAAGTTGCCAAAAGAGACACAGGAGTTATTGTCTAGTATTATGTCGGCGCCTGCAGAAACCATGAGTGCGGGAGAAGCAATGGCAGCTAAGGGAACTGTCCCGGAAGTAGCAATGGCAGCAGAGGGAGATGCCCCGGAGGTTGAGTGCGTCGAAGCATCAACAAAAGTGCCTAAATCACCGAGGATGCCCAAGCCAAGGCCTACCCTGACCAAAGAGGGTATAAAATCAAAGAAATATAAGCAGAAAGCGCCACAGCCAGTGCGCACATCACCTAGAAAGCACCCGCAGAAGGAAAATCCCACTGCGCAGGAGAAGGGCAAGGTAACTGACCTAGAGCCTGAAGCAGATGTTGAAGAACTCCATATGGGTGCGGAAGACATTGACATGGGGGAGGAAGATGTTGATGTGGAGGGTTCTGACCCTATCTCTAAACTGCCCGAGTACATTCCTCTGCGTAGAGGCGAGACAAAGGTCTCGAAGGATATTGATGAAAGTAAGGTCACGCTGCATACACCCTTACTGCCGGACAAAATTGTCTTTGAAGGACAATGCATGGGGCGCATCCCCCTTTTAAAATTGGAGGATTGGGATTTGGCTGATATGGAACGCTTTCCCCACTTAGCGACGGATCAACTCATGCACCGCGTCTTCTACAAGGACCCTGGTGTGACCACGCTAGAACCAAGAAAGTGGATAAAAGGGGTGGATAAGGCTGGTCTATTAAACCTGTTGTGGGTATCGCATTACAACCGCACACCCATAACCATGATATTGATCAAGCAGCTGTTGTGCTTAGTTCAAGCAGCTGTTGTGCTTAGTGAACGATGGGTGCCTGTGGCTAGAGGAGTCGATACCCATCACTGACATGTTGATCCATAGGATCACTCGGCTATCGCACTCAGGAGAAGACCCGGCCATAGAATTTGGCGGCAATATAGGTGAGCGCTACCTCGCCAAAGCAATGAAGGGAAAATTTAAGCTCGTGAAGAAGTCGCATGGCTATGCCATATCAAACATAACTAACCCCGCAATCAAAGTCGCCACTCAGATCTTGGCAAGAGAGATTATGAGGAAGTGTCGTGCAGATGAAGTGCCGACACTAGTAATATCATTAGCAGCCCCATGCGCAGAGGGCATACAGTTTAACTGAGCGCGCTACCTCCGCGGAGAGTTCCTCGCAAATTGTAAAGAGGCGCGAGACCACAGCAAAAATTTCCACTATGCATGGCTGCTGCTATCCATAGTTTTGGTCGCGTGGGAGTTACCAAAGGATAGTCCGTTTTCTCCGGTCGCGCAGGACCTACCAAAAGCAATGAAGTTTGCTTCACTATGGGCCACGAAGGACCCCCAAAGGGTCAAGGGCAACAAGATCTTTTGGAAATTGATGGAGATGAGTATCCAAATGGCCATCAATCGCAAGTCGCGGTTATCGCCAACAGTTTTTGATCAGTTGACCGAGTATGTGTAGTTCAAGGCGAATTTCCACCATGTCTCCATGCGTGCGTGGAAGGATCCTGAACAAAAATGGTATGACCTTCCATACCTGGCCATAGACGACGCGATCGCAGTGGTCCTCGACCGCTGGCCAGCAGATTGGCGCACTGTTTCGGACTTGACAACTGGGTCTAGCAAGTCTGCAGCACAGTGAAAGAAGGAAGAGGCCAGGTTAAAGATGGAGCAATTGGCCGCGAAGAGGAAGAAGGAGGTTGAAGACAAAGCTAAGGCAAAGTGCACTACCGCAAAGCAGACAGGGGGACAAGAAGAAGAGGAGGAGCTCAGCTCTGACAGGAGTCAGAAGTCACCTTCCCCGGAAACAAAGGAGGAAGAACGATAATCAAAGCAGGGAGGAGCAGACTTGGAAACTACCCCATTCCGGATTAAGCGCAACCGAGAGCAAGAGAAAGTAGGGCTGCGGAAGCAGTCCAAGGCTAGCAAAACCTCCCTCGACCCAATCACCTTGACAGAAGGTGACTTGAACGACATTGGTGACGTGGTGAGGGATGCGACCGCGGAACTATTGCAGTAGTTCGAGCAGCAGCAGAAGTAGGCCTTGGGCGCCATTCAGGCGGGTCTATGCGAGCTGTAGATCCAAGGGTTGCAGGTGTAGACCAGTGTGGGATGGAGCAGCACGATGTCAACAAGTTTGGCGCCTAGCACCTTAGAAGCAGCAGAGATGGTGCGCAAACTAGATCCCCAGGCAATAGTGTTATCGGACGGAGCGCTGATTACAGAAGCCAAAGTTGACAGGGCCACCGTCACCACCCTCAAGGGGGTTGTACTCAATTTGGCTGCAATTCTAAGTGAAGCACTTCACACTTTACACGATGGTGTGATCGCGGAACTTCGGGCTCGCGAACAGTGTGCGCTTCACGTTATCAGTGAGAAGAAGGTGAACAATGCCCAGATGGCTGCACAGAAAAATTCCGCTATTGATCTTGTTAAGGCCATCACAAACAAGAATGAGCGCACGGCCAAGGTAGTGGCTGAGGCCTGCAGGTCTACCCCAGAGATGGACATTCCCGAGGATGAGCCAGTGGATGTGCGGATGCGGAAGCTCGTTGCCGGCATGTGCGAAGCAAGAACATAATTGGTGAAGGTTCAATTTGACCTTAACCTTAAGATTGCAGAACTACAGATGAAGGCTCGACCTTCGACTCCGCCAGAAGTCAGAGAGCAGTACGAGGCAGTTGTTAAGGACGTCGTGGCAGCAATAGATAGCGCAGTAAAGGAGTGCACTGCACTCTTCGAGCAATGGCTTGAAGTAGTCACCAGCCTACAAGAGGATCCCAATGTGCAGAGGTTGGAAATAGAGGCGCGAGAGCTACAACAGTGATACAATGAAGTTAAAGCGGCAGCGCGCACCGTCACCATTACCCAAAGGCTAGCAAAGCTGCAAGAAGAAAAGGCGTTGAAAGAGCAGGTGGACGTAGCACAACACAAGGAAGCATTATTGAAGGCTCGATTGAAGCCTTGGCTAGACGAAGCATATGTGCTCACGGCCACCATTGAAGGAAAACTTGCTAGTCTGCAGGAAACGCAACAGAAGTTACAGGCAGATGGCGCAGGGCCAGCGACAGAGCAGTTGGTCGAGCAGATGAAGCAGACGGCGACACAGTGCACCGCCGAAGTTGCAATGGTACAAGTGGAGCTGGGAGGTCTTCACGATAAGATCTCTGCGCCAGCAGAGTGACTCGAGGGTGAGTCACCATGTTTGTGTTGGGGGCATGTTGGGAACGGGTACCCTGGGGTCAATTTTGGGGTTAAAAGCCCAAGTTTTGTGTAAAGGATGTAAAGTTTCCGCATTTTGTGGTCGCGGAGAGCGAAGATGTAAAGAGTTACTAAAGGTTTTCCACCCTTCTTTTGTCTAAGCCATGTCGGCTTTAGAGATCTACCCATGGTCCACGGACCATGGGATTGTATAAAAAGGGAGTCTTACAAGAGTCTAAGGCAGTTAGAAGAAGTTCAGTCATAGTTAAAGGAAGTAAGAGTCATTGATGGGTCTATGAAGAGCTAAGAGTGAGAGTCTTAGCGTAGGAAAGTGGCTCTACAGCTGAGTGCGCAGAGGCTTAGGGTAGAAGTCCGCAGCTGAGTGTGCAGACCCCTGCAGCTATGTGCGCAGGGTAGTTAAAGTTTGTACTGGAGATTTGGATCATCAATAAAGAGAAGTATTCTGGAATTACCTGTGTATTTTACTTCTGTCAATTACATGCGATTATGTTATGTTGAAAACAGGGTTTAAGTTTTAATGCTAATTTGATGCGTGAATCTATATGTTTCCCTTTGTTATATAACCGCAAGTAAAGATATATGTTTACGCAAAGATAATCGTACCTGTATATTAAAGTTGTCCAATACTTAAGATAATTCAGGTAATTATACATTAAAGCAATTACAGAGGCGCGTAAGTGCCTATACCACCTGTTAGGGTTGCGCGAAGAACAGTCATAGACCTTCGCAGAGGTTCAAAGGACGAATAAGAGAAGTATATCGATAAGTCCTAAGAGGCTTATCGACCGGCGTGAAGACAGAGTTAAGCTATAAAACCGACATCGAAACCATCTCAGGGTGAGGAAAATTGGTTTTTGCATTCCCCCATACTGCTTCAGGTGAGACTTCAGTGTGCGCTCCGCGGATTGATGCTGAAAGGGTCAGTAGTGTAGGGATTTGCTTGGCTGACTAAACGCTGAACCTGGGTCAGGGCCCATCAAGCCAACACCTATCAAATTACTCAACGAATTATAATATATCTTTGTTATCAATTACTTTTCTGCCCTCACTGAGGATTTGGGAAGTGATTTCTCAATATCTAGTAAAATTAGGGATATTATTTAATATCACATAAACAATTGTATTATGTCATAGGTTTACTAAGTGAAGCTCCTAATAATTCCTCACTACTAAGAATGAGAAGAACAATATAAATCAAAGGTCTAATAAAAACTATTTAAGCATAAAAATTTCTCAAACATATAGTAGCAACATGTTATGCACATCTCTTGCTCTATGAAATACTCCTAATATTATTGAATAGTCTTCATCTTATGCTACATGAGTGGAATATCACTTGAAGCGCATACTACCATTTGTTATTTCCCATTAAATATATTTATATCTATTGTCTAATAAATAAATCCAAAGATCTCACTCTAATGGCCTATAAAGAGCCTTTACTCAATATCACATATAAAGACCAACATCTCAATGGACTTTTAATCTCTTCTCATACCAGAAACATAGAAGTCAAACCAAATAAAGATTTATTTTTATATAAATTATAGATAATTGAAATATCAATCTCTCTCTACCAAAAACAAAGTATTTTGATTGCATGGTATCTTGTTGAAGATCTTAATTTGGTATTTTTGTTAAGGAATTATGTTCACATCTAACATTTAAAGTTAAAGTCGGAACATTATTATTATTGATGATTCCATCAATTCATTCAAATTTAAGTATATGTTTTATGTTATCCAATTTCTACTTCTTAGATTATTGCAAAAGAACAAGATTTTGAGATTTCCAAGGTCAACAACTTACGAAGTAACGAAGCAAAGAAGTAAATTAATATTTGGTGTTGTTGATCAACATTTTTTTATCCAATTTCTACTTCTTAGATTATTGCAAAAGAACAAGATTTTGAGATTTCCAAGGTCAACAACTTAAAAAGTGACGAAGCAAAGAAGTGAATTAATATTTGGTGTTGTTGATCAACATTTTTTATCAAATTAAAAGTCAATTTCTTCTCTTTTAAATGTACGTGATGATATTCATGGAGACCCAAAATTTTAAGAGTTTAAAGTTAGTTTCAAGATATAGTGCTTCTTTACAGAGGATATTCATGAAGACTCAAAAAATTTAAGAGTTTAAAGTTAGTTTCAAGATATAGTGCTTCTTTACATAAGGCTAACCAGGATGGTTTCTCCTAAAGAATAAATCATATTTTTTGATTTGATAGCGATATTCATGAAGACCGAAAAAAATTAAGAGTTTAAAGTTAGTTTCAAGATATAGTGCTTCTTTACAAAAGGCTAACCAAGATGGTTTCTCCTAAAGTATAAATCATATTTTTTCATTTGATAATATAAAAATAAGGTCCTTTCCTGAGATATTGCCAATTTGATCCAAAAACCCAAAGAGTTAATCATTTTCATTTTACCTTCTTAGATTTATCATTGTATACTTACTCCATATTTATCCCTTTACAATTTATCTTTTACATTTATCATTTTATGTTCTTCTTCCCTTTACTATTTACCTTTTACATTTATCATTTTATGTTCTTCATTTCCCATCAATCATGACCATTTTCCATTATAATTTTTATCTACCATGTAATATTATGGAATTTTCCATTCTTCCATACTTGGCCTTTCCACTTTCCATTTTCCTTTCTTTTTCCTTTTACCATTTATATTTCCAACGAGATTTTAATAGTTCTACATTTATATTCTACATTATCCACATATATATTATGTATATTCTAAAAATGAATTTCAGCAAAAACACTAAAATATTTTCAAATATAATGACAAAAACTTCTTTTTTAAAATAAATTTGCATTTAACATAAATTATTGAATTTAAAATTCATTGGGAAATGTGTTAGTAGCACAGCAAAACAGAGAATGAATTTCACCAATTGAAACTACTAAAAGCCTTGCAAATGTAATCACAAATATCTTTTAATATTCCTTTTTAAATAAATTTGCATTTAAAATAAACTAAATAAATTTGCATTCAAAATGAACTAGCAATTGCACCAGATGTTGCAAAGGGTGGTAAGTCTTTAGCATATGGAAGAAGAGCATAGATGAAGCGAGATGTGATATGTTATGCAATCTAGATGTTGTCTAGTTTGGCATTGTTTCCTTTGCAATATAAATCACTGTCTCTAACAGGTAATAAATTAATTTAACTTGACAACAGGGTTATCTAGGCCTATATGAATGGAGACCCCAATTTCACGAGGGATGTGCCATGTGAACCTATTATATGATAGGCCTAGTCGTAGTAACTTCACACATTTCCTGAGTTACATGTATACTACTCGATAACTGGTTTAGAGTAAGATTCACACATTTCCGGAGTTACATGTATACTACTTGATAACTGGTTCAGAGTAAGATTTAATTTTTCTAGTTGTCAGAGGTGGCCAATGGATTTGGGGATTCTTCCACAGAGATTATAATTATTCTATTTAAATCTGTATTCTTTTTATGATAGACATTGAGATTAAGGTGGTCATTTATAAACTACATATAATCTAGGGTTTCTCGACACTATGGGCAATGTCTTCCATCAATTCAAACAGGGAAGGGAACTGCTCATAAGCAGAGAATTGTAACAATTTAACTGTGATACGAGGTTTTGATTAGCCAGGCATTGATTGAAGTCTAGAGGATTGTGACCGGTCAGTAGCTCGAGAAAAACTACACCAAATGCATAAACATCACTTTGTAGTGTCAGCTTTCTAGTCTGTCCAGTAAAAAGAAAAATTTATTACTAAATAGAGATTGACTGTTATGGAATGAGTTGCAATAGCAGGCCTTTGTTAAAAATAACAGAAAAGAATAGCATGGAATCTAAACTTAGTGCCACTTTGCAATGACATTTACCAAATGTAAAACAAATATGAAATTTACACATTGACTGGATTAGCAAAGAAGCTTGTTAACATTTTTTTGTTAGGGCTAACTTTAAGTTTCATTGCCAGCATTCCAGGGTTTTTGAATGACTCTTGGAGTAGTTTATCAGGCGCCATAGGATTTTTTAGGGAGATATTAAAATCTAGTTTACAGAAGATAATTTCTCTTAAATAAATCAGAGATATATTGTTCCATGTGAAGCAGCTATTGTGTCTCCATGAAGAGATGTTTTCCCTATTTGCATCAGCCTTTGTCAAATAGAAAAATCCACAACCTTGGTCTTAATTGGTCTTCGTATATCCACATATGGCAAAATGCTCCTCTGCTCATCTAGTAATGTTTAGGAACATTGAAAATGGTGCACTATGGTATCAACAGAGATATAAAACCTAGGATAGAAATAGGAAAACAGAACAGAAACTTCCATCTCAAATAGATGGGTTAATCCCCAACATAAGAAAGTAAAAGCCAAAGTCCATATCATTAATTTTGCAAAATTCAACATCTATGAAAAATGGTTCAAGATCAAATTCTAATAGCAGCATAAGAATTCCAAATTTTACAAGCATTACAATCTAAAACAGACATTCAAAAGCTCAGTGATAGCATCTGAGCTATACGAAACATAGATCACAAAGGCCACCGTCAGTATCATTAGTGCCTAGAGAACTATAAGGATGGACTGAGGCCAGATAGAAATATAAATTAATCACCAAACCCCTGCGTTTATCAAGAAATAATATTTCAATAATTTAAATGTGGCACTTTTTTGTTTTGAAGGGCAAACTTTATGTATCCCCGATGACAAGTAAAATACCCTAAAAAGTGAATATTACAAGTCTAATTGCAAATTTAGCCTCTACTATTAGATAATGAAAAGATCATTAACATAGGCAACAGAGAAAGTAGCTCCCCACGGGTTGATCCTCCAATAAATTTAGATCTTATCATACATCTATGAAAATGGAGCTAATTTCTTTGTGGGTTGTTTCATACCAACAGAGAAAGTAGCTCCCCACGGGTTGATCCTCCAATAAATTTAGATCTTATCATACATCTATGAAAATGGAGCTAATTTCTTTGTGGGTTGTTTCATACCAGCCATCTACCTCGCATAAAAAAATTATTTATCATTATTTTATAGTTACTGTCAACTGCATTGTATTAAAGATTCTGTCAAGAACCATGAGAGGTGAGCTGGGAGACTGAAAGTGGGGCAGTGTTTCAATTCCAACCAGGGTTCGATTCCTCCTACATTATGTGGTTGTTTTCCCTGAGGGTTCAGTTCACCCCCACAAGGAGGCAATTGTTCGTTCAAATGGTTGAGCCTCAAGGTCATTCACTCAAGAGGGGTGGTAATAGGTATATACGAACAATGTAAATGTTGTCGACAGGTTGTGGATGCTCATCGCTAAAAAGTTATAGAGGAACCATTTTCCTTCAAACCAATGTCAATCCTTTTTAAAGGTTCTGTTAAATCTAAATTTGACCATTTTTGTTAAGTTGCACAGTTTCATAAAGTAATCTGAGACTGAGGAAGCATTTGCCTTCAAACCAATGTCAATACTTTTTAAAGGTTTTGTTGAGTCTAAATTTCACCATCTTTGATTAAGTTGTACTGTTTCATGAAATAATTCCCAGAGTTAGTTTAAGAATCTTAACTTTTAATATGTTGTGTCAATATATTTCAATTACGATGCAATAAATAATCTGTGCTAACTTCAAATTGTGCAATATTCAGGGATTCACTAAGGCTCTTAAACATAATCGATTTATTGAACAATGAACAACAGTGATAAAAAGTAAAAATTGACATATGCTCTCTTCTACTTTATTTTAAAAATTTAAAATTATTTGTTATCCAAGACCGTGAAAAATCAGCAAAACCATTTTGATTATAACAATGCCAATACAATCTACAAATGCGTTTCTGATGGTGAGCATTTCCAATTGTACGAAAAGCATTTCCCAGACGTGTTTGTTCAGCTGAAAACACATTTCAGGACTATATGACACGCGTTTAACGAATGGTACAACCCTATACCACACATTTCCTGCAACTTGGAATTGTTTAATTATCTCAAAGAATTTTGATTAACTCCTTGTAGTTATAAAATAGGTTACTGATCAAGAAAGAAGGTTAATTTAACCTAGAAAGAGAATGCAACTGAACATAACCATACAAGTAAAAACTCAAGATTTATTTGGTAAAACCCTGACAGAGTGTCAAGGAAACATCCACGGGGCAAGGGATTGGAATCTCTATTCAATCAATAAATGATTCTCCTTACAATAGTTCGGGCATTCATCAGTTTTATATATGAGTCTCCTCAGTTACATAACTACTGATTCGGTATGAAACTAACTTGTCAATAACTAATACAATTTACCCAAATTTACATTAATTAGTTGTCAATTACCAACAAACTCCACCTTGACAACAATTTTCCTAATCCCTTGCCCATGCCCATTCATCATCTCTTCTGCAAGCCAAGAGAAGCTAAACACCATCGCAACTTCTCTACTGTAACTGGCTTTGTGAATATGTCTACACAATTCTCCCGTGTATGGACCTTTTGAAGAGCTACTTTTCCGCCATCGATCACATGTCTCAGAAAATGATACCTTACATCAATGTGCTTGGTTCTGCTGTGATAAGCAGGATTTGTAGCCAAGTGAATAGCACTCTGACTGTCACAAAGTACATTCACTTTCTCCTGCGTCCTTCCAATCTCATCAAGTAGACCCTTTAACCAGATTGCTTCTTTACTAGCATCTGAAGCAGCTATATATTCTGCTTCGGTAGTGGACAACACAACTGTTTCTTGAAGCTTTGACATCCAACTAATTGCTCCACCTGCAAGAGTAAAGACATAACCTGTAGTAGATCTTCTTTTGTCCAAATCACCTGCATAATCAGCATCTACATATCCGCAGACTGATCCTTCACTACCATTAAAGATGATGCAATGGTCACTTGTGCCTCTTAGATATCGAAGCACCCATTTCACTGCTCGCCAATGTTCTTCACTTGGATTTGCCATGAACCTGCTGACAACTCCAACTGCATGTGAAATGTCAGGTCTTGTAGATACCATCGCATACATTAAGTTGCCTACAGCATTTGCATATGGTACATGAGACATATACTGCTTTTCTTCATCAGTTCTAGGACTCAAAACCGAAGAAAGCTTAAAATGGGAAGCTAATGGAACATTAACAGGTTTCACATTGTTCATATAGAACTTTTCAAGTACTTTCTCCACATACTTCTGCTATGATAACCAAAGCTTACCATTTTTCATGTCTCTGTGTATCTCCATGCCCAAGATATGTTTTGCTGCTCCAAGATCCTTCATATTAAACGTCCTAGAGAGCTGAGCCTTTAACCTGTTGATCTCTTGCATATCATCAACATACAAAGCTAAGATAATGAATATGCCATTGAAACTTTTGAAGTATACACAATGATCATACTCACTTCTAATAAAGTTATGGCTCACCATGAAGGAGTCAAACTTCTTGTACCATTGTCTGGGTCACTGCCTCAGACCATACAATGATTTCCTGAGCTTGCAAACTAATGTTCTGCTACGACCTTGTACAAAACCTTCTGGTTGTTCCATATATAACTCTTCATTCAAATCACCATGTAGGAAAGTTGTTTTAACATCTAACTGTTCTAACTCAAGGTTAAGTAATGCAGTTAGTGCCAACACAGTACGAATAAAAACAAGTTTTACAACTGGTGAAAAAATATCATGAAAGTCGATACCTTCAACCTGAGAATACCCTTTTGCTACCAGTCTCGCCTTATACCTTTCGATACTTCCATCAACTTTCCGTTTCAGTTTGAAGACCCATTTGCATCGAACAACACTTCTCCCTTCAAAAAGTTCTACAAGATCACAGGTATTGTTCTTGGCTAAGGAATCCATTTCTTCTTCCATAGCCGTTTTCCATTTTTCGCTATCTGTATCATCTACTGCTTCCTGATAACAAGAAGGTTCCCCATCTTCAGTAATCAAAGCAAAAGATGAAGCAGAATCTTCATACCTTTTGGGAGTTTTTCTTTCCCTTGTAGACCTTCTTAGAGTGACTGGTTGCTGAACTGGTTCAGAAACTTCAACAGTTTCCTTTGTATCTTCAACACTTTTTTCTCCAGAAGTCTCTTCTTCCTTTTGACTGTCACTGAAAGGTCTAGCCTCCAACTGAATTTGTTGATTTGGCGATACTTGTTCCTGTTCAATTCTTTCAACATTTGATTTTAAAAAAGAAGATTCATCAAATGTTACATCTCTATTAATGAATATCTTCCGCGATGTAGGATCCCACAACCTGTATCCTTTCACCGTATAGTCATACCCACAAAGACATAACATTTCAATTTTGGATCTAATTTTGAACGTTGATTTTTAGGAATAAGAGCATAAGCATCATAGCCAAATATCCTTAAATGTGAATAATCACAACACTGACCTGACCAAACTTCTTCAGGAATTTTACAATCAATTGCTACTGAAGGTGATCTGTTAACTAAATAACAAGCAGTGGACACTACTTCTACCCACAACTCCTTTTGCAAGTTAGCATTGTTGATCATGTTGCTGGCTCTTTCCATAAGAGTCCAATTCATACATTCAGAAACACCATTTTGCTGAGGAGTATAAACCGCAGTTTTGTGTCTAACAATTCCTTCATCCTTACAGTATTGTTCAAATTCTATTGAAGTGAATTCACCACCATTGTCAGTTCTTAAATATTTAATTGATTTGCCTGTTCTTTTATCTACCATTGCTTTAAATTGTTTAAAGATATTGAATACATTAGCTTTCTTTTTCAGCATAAAGACCTAAACTTTACGGGAGAAATCATCAATAAACGTTAAAAAATATAGAGCACCTCCATATGATACAACAGGAGATGGTCCCCACAGATCAGAATGAATATAGTCTAAAATATCTTTACTATTATGATTTCTAGTTTTAAATCTCTGTTTACACTGTTTTCCATACACACAATGTTTACAGAAATCCAACTTCAAAGATTTCAGATCGGGAAGAGATTTACGTTTCATCAGTATCTGAAGACCTTTCTCGCTCATGTGACCCAATCGCTGATGCCATAGGCGAGTACCTTCTTCTTCTTTTTCTGACACAATCGCTGCTTCACTGACCTGAGTACTTCCTTTGAGTCTGTAAAGATTTCCGACCTTTTCTGCTTTCATAACAACTAGGGCGCCTTTAAAGACTTTCAGCACTCCATTCTGACCTGTAAACTTATAACCATCTGAATCCAACACTCCTAAAGAAATCAAATTTTTCTTCAATTCAGGTACATGTCTAACACTAGTTAATGTTCTAACTGTGTTATCATACATTTTAATCCTGATATTTCCCATCCCAACAGTCTGACATGTTACATTATTACCCATAAACACAAAACTACCATTTACATCTTCATATGAAGTAAACCAATTTATGTGTGGACACATGTGATGAGAAGCACCAGAGTCTAACAGCCAGCTTTCAAAACCCTAAGAGACATTACATACAGGTGAAGTTTCATCTATCATACATAATTCTTCAGCAGATAAAACTTCGTCTATCATACTTGAATCAACTTGATTTGCTTCCTTCTTCGGGTTATCAGACTCTTTTCGTTTCCAATAGTGTTTCTTCAAGTGTCCAATTTTATTGCAGTGCCAACATTTTGCCTTACACTTCTTTCCCTTTGATTTAGATCTGGAAGACCCCCTTGTTTTTTCTCCTCTTTCCTTTGACCGTCCTCTAGCTATCATGGCTTTTGATGCAGCTGTTTCAGTACTGGATTTCCTTCGTACTTCTTCAGATAAGAGAGCTCCCACAACTGATTCAAATTTCAAAGAATCAACGGTGCTCAAACTGATTGAAGTTACGAAGTGGTCCCATGACTCGCGCAGAGAACACAACAAGGTTATAGCTTTGTCTTCTTCCTGAATTTTAACTTCCATATCTGATAATTGGCATATAAGTGTATTAAAAACATTTAAATGCTCTGCAATTTTTGAACCCTCCTTCATTTGAAGACTGTACAATTGTCTTTTCAAATAAATTCTATTGGTTAACGACTTTGTCATATATAGTTTTTCCAGTTTTTCCCATAAGCCTGAAGCTGTACTCTCTTCAACAATGTTGAAGAGAACTTCATCCTCCAGGTATAACCTGATGGTACTAAGAGCTCGGGTATCCAAGTCCTCCCAATCTGAATCTTTCATGCTTGCAGGTTTCTTATTTGCCCCATCCAAAGCTTTGTGCAACCCTTGTTGCACCAGCAAATCCCTAACTTTTAGTTTCCATAGAGAAAAGTTGCTCTTGCCGGTGAATTTCTCCACCTCGAACTTTGCATTCAACATCATGGGCATTTTCTTTCCTACAAATCCTTCTTTTAACTAGGTTTTAAAAAAAAAAAACAAGGGTTTAGGGTTTCTTCAATTTCTGGTTTCCTCTTCAGAAGTCTGAGTTTTTTTTTAAATAAAGAAACTCTTTTCTACAATTCTGAGTTTTTTTTTTTTTTTTTAAATAAAGAAACTCTTTTCTACAATTCTGAGTTTTTTTTTTTTTTAAAACAAAAAATCCCTATTCAGATTTTTCCTGTAACTCTTCCAGAAAGAAAATTTGACTTTTGTTTTATAAAACCAAAAAACCCTTCAACAGATTTGCAAAAAAAAAGATACCCGTTGTTCTGGTTTGTTCAATTTTCAAATTGCTTTCAGCTTCAATGGACTTCCCCAACTCAGCACAGGCTCGAACTGCACTTACGTTTCCAGACAAGGCTCCTTGCTCCGATTTTGGACAGGGTCACGCAGAGGCGACCAGCACGCAGAGGGCCAGCAATAGCTCCTCCTCGACGGATTACACAGGGCCAGTGATCCACGCTGGTTACACGCAGCTCCTCGACAGTTTGCAACAGGCAGCGAACAGAAATGGGCCTGGGCTAGCACGCAAAGGCTCCTCACCAGTCCACGCAGAGAATGGGCCTCTGGCTTCACGCATATGCAGAGATCAGAGAGAAATGGGCCTCTGGTACACAGAGCCTTGGGCAGCAAACAGCCTCCTCACCAATCTACGCAGAAAATGGTGGTCCACGCAGTGTCTCAACAATGGTACACACAGTTCTCAGAGGAACCTCTGGCTTCCTCGACCAACACGCAGGTTCTGGACCACTGTTCCCTTGGGTTTCATGCGGAAACTGGACAGGGCCTCTTCGGTCCACGCAATGACGACTCTTCCTCTGGTCCATGACAGGCAGGTTCTTCGAGCTCTGGTCTTTAACACGTAGACCTTCGATGGATGTTGCCACACGCAGGCAGGCTCTTCCAGCAACGACGCAGCAATGGAGCACTGGACCACGCAGAGTGTTGCCTTCACACGCAGGCAGGCTCTTCCAGCGACGGCGCAACCTTAAAAAAAAATTATAAACTGCAAATGCCTCCAAAAAATGATCACGCAGGATTTCACCACCAAAAAATGATCATGCAGGGTTTCACGCGTGTTGCCCTTATTTTTTTCTATCACCAGTCTTTCACCAGCATTCGCCTCCAAACTCAACTCAACCTCGCTCCGACTTCTCCAAGACCTCCAACTCAACTCAACTTGGCTATGATACTGATCAAGAAAGAAGGTTAATTTAACCAAGAAAGGGAATGCAACTGAACATAACCATACAAGTAAAAACTCAAGATTTACGTGGTAAAACCCTGACAGGGTGTCAAGGAAACATCCACAGGACAAGGGATTGGAATCTCTATTCAATCAATAAATGATTCTCCTTACAATAGTTCGGGCATTCATCAGTTTTATATATGAGCCTCCTCAGTTACATAACTATTGATTCGGTATGAAACTAACTTGTCAATAACTAATACAATAGACCCAAATTTACATTAATTAGTTGTCAATTACCAACACTCCTATCGCTCTGTAAATTATATGCTTAAAGCTGAGGCTGTTTTTAAATTATCGATATGAATCTTTGTTTCCGTTAAAAAGAAAAACAATACTTCTGTCCAAATCAAGTTAGCCAAGAGGCTGAGTGACTAGACCATATCCACAACATACATTCAAATCTGAACATAAGCACAGTTTGCCTACCAAAGAACTAAATAGAATCCTGGATAGTCTTTCACAGTAAAACACCATTGATTTCTTCAGTAATTTTCCATCCCTCCTGAAAACCATGTGAGAAGCAGATATCACAGGTTATATAAATGTATGTATAAACAGACTGACCAATTTGCCAGCGCTTGACCACATTTGAACCACATATATTTTAACAACCAAGGAAAATGAATCTCCCTCCATCTATTATCCAAGCTAAATTGTCAAAACTTACATAACAGCGTCATCTCACAAACACATTAATCAGCAATCTGATCAGCAAGCCCTGCTCTTAAAAGTTCCCAATAATAGCTTTACTTGTACCTCCACTTCTGTGGTTCTCAAACTCTCACTAAATTTTGCAATTTGATTTTTAAAATAAGAGAACATTCAGTTCTGTTATTATTGCATATATGCAAGTATTTGAAGTCCAGTTGGTTAGCACAACCAGTTTGAAAATGTTGTTTCAAGGCACGGTTCAGCGTGAGGACTTCAGTAAGTCAGGCAGAGTCCTGCTGACTTACCAGCCTCTGTTGTGGTTGGCAGTTGAGCCGCCCTCATCTCAATATTATGGGGAAGAGAGGGGATCCTATAAGGTTTTTCTTTTATATAAATATAGGGTGGTTGGTGTGTACATACAGCGAGTATTTGTGACTAAACAAACAAATTTTTTTTACATGTTTCTCTTATAAACATTCTAATAATATTCCACTCAAACATTATTATTTTATTTTATCAATTCTGCTATCATTAACAAGTTGATTGTGCACAGAATATTTTTTGACAATTTAAGCAAAAAACACATGTTCTAACACAACATAAATTTTACAACATGCCATAAATTAGTATCAATATCCACCCTCTTAATATTAGTTGTTGCTTCAAGTTGTAACTTACAAATCCACAAAAAAATTTATAGATTAATTGTTGTGTGGTCCTACTTGGCACTCCTTTCGAAAACTGCAATACCGTCTACCAAAACTCACAACAGGCATGTCTAACAAAAATGAATGAGGTGGTCGGAAATATCAAACCAGCTCTTAAAACAGAAAACAATTTGCAACAGTAGTAAGCATAATACTATGACATCTTCCTGGAATGGAAGACGGAATAGGTATTGAAATATAGTACGTATGGTCAAGCACAAATGTTACATTAGTTCACCAGTCATCGTGAACCAAAGAACATATCTTAGGAACATGGCAGTGACCTAACAGTTAACAATGTTTGTGACAAGAAAATGTGCGCAAATGTTCTAAGAAAGAAGTTGTTTGTCATTGTGAAGAAGACATGGGAAAAATAACGGAGCAAAGCGCCTAAAATAAGAATGAAAAGATTGGTATTATTGCCAGTTGCTATGCTGAAAGAGCTCACTTTCTTGGGTGTTGCAACAACCAGTGGAGCCTTTGGGTTATCTGTAATAGCAAACTTGTCATGCATGAATCTGCTATCTACAATGGATTCATCTTTTGGAACAACCTTGTAACAGTAGCAGCTTTTCAGTCCCTCTTGGCTCTTGTAGCGCTCGTGATTACTGTTTTTTTACTTGTTTGAAGTTCCAGATGACAGTAAAATTACCAACACTAGCAACAAGATGCCACTCCTGCTTTCCACTCTCAGTAACCTGGAGAAACATAAATAGTGTCAGAAACATCTATTGAGTTTTCATTTACAGATTGTGACGATGCAACATAAATTCAAAAAAATTGAGAGATGTGGTTCCATGCAAGTAGGAAATAACTAAAAGGCATAAATTATTAAATAGTAGAAATATAAGAATAGTAAACGATATAAGAATAGTAAGCCAAATACCTGATCATTATAAAAGCAGTACTACAGCATATTAGAATGACTAATGTCTGGTTTGAACCAGTTATCTAAGAAAATTAAAGGTTGCTGCCGATTTGGTGACTATCTAGGAAAGAAAAAAGCCAGGCACTTCATATGACATGTGATCATCTAGAGCAGAAAGATTGACAAGAGAAATTATCACATCATACAACAAACAAGATTGAATAGAAAGCTTCACACAAAGCCTCCTGGAAAGTATGCGACTAACTATGGGAAAAATTGTGGAAAAGTAAAGTCATCAGATTCTTTGAAAATAGTTCAAATATACATGCAAGAATGAATGTTTTACAGTCACAGCAACCATGATCAACTGGTCGCAAATCACGTGAGCACATCAGGGATTCTATCAGAAGTAAAAGCTTTGCAAATAACACAAACATCTCAAGTGCATGGACAAAGCATATAATCAAGTGCATGCGATTCCCCAGCATAAGAAAAATGACTTGTTTGTATGGGTTGCCAGTCCCACTTATATCGAAAAGATAAAACACAATGCTCTTTAGCAGGTAATTCTGCCTAAACACTTCCCTTTTGGGGAAAAAGGGAAAACACGTCCCCCATACTAGAAAAACATTTCCCCAAGCACCCCACCGCCAATGCGGGGAAAATATGGGGAATGTATCGCAGTGGAACACTGGTTTTTCAATATGTCAAAATTGATAGGAAAAATGTTGAAAAGGGCCCTTTATAAGAACAGCATAGATCCATCTTGCCCTGGATGCATTTAAGCACTGAGAGGGATAAATAACAGATATAAAGCTCTTATCGTTTAAAATATTCAAGGTTTATATATATATATATATATATATATATATATATATATAACACTTCCTTGAAGCACATTATTCCTCTAGGCTAAAATGTTCCCATGTATACAAAAAACTATATGAATTTCATATCTATAACCATTTGAAAAACATTACCAGAATAAAACCATTTGAAATCATTAAGAGAGGCTTGGTTTGATGGCAAATTACAAAACCATTACCAGAATAAAACCATTTGAAACTATTAATAGAGGTTTGTGACTATATGGCAAAGTAGAGGCGTTTCATAACCCAAACCAAGATTCAAATCCACTAGAGACACATTTCCCCTGCATGAGTCGTCTCAGCCACGCAAAGCGGATATTGCAAGCAGTTGAAACCAGGTGCAAATCACAAGTGACATTGGTATTGCATGAGCCGTCTTAGCTGTTAAAAACCGATAGTGTAAACTATCTTCCTCTCCATTAATCAAATATGATTTACATATATACAGGGGTATTGTCTCAAAATAGGAAAACTATCTTGGACACACGATCTGTTGGTTGAGAGAATATCTCAACCACACACAAACATAGGAACAGACTCCTCTAGATAGAAATAATCACAACTGGGACAAGTAAGAATTACTTATTCCAACACACCCCCTTAATGAGTACTTGTCTCGATATCAATTTACAAAGTCTAGTTGTGGTCAAACATAACAAAAAAATATGTTGATGTCCATATAAAGGAGCAACCATCCACCGGAATGCATGGGTGCTAACTGCTGCAACTGCCAGTCTTGTAGGATGTCCTTCGCATACATGGTTCTTTCAACCATTATAACTGCATACATGTACCTGTACTTGTAAATCCCCCTCCAATATCATCATGGATTTTATCGGATTACCCGTAACCATGCTCTGGGTTTTAACGGATCACCCTCAACCATGCCACACTAAGGGCTCTCAGCCACCAAGGCTCAACTCAGCCATGAAGGCTCAACACAGCCACGAAGGCTCAACTCAGCCATGAAGGCTCTAACACAACCTCGAAGGCTCACCACAGCTGCTCTAGGCCACAAATCTGCCACTAGGGCACTCCAGCCACTCTGGGCTACAAACCTGCCACTAGGGCACTCCAGCCACTAAGGCTCACCAAAGACCCGACTCAACTAGGCCGAGGGTTTTCTCGGCTAACCCTAAACCATGCCAATAGGAATCTCTGTCCCACTTCACTCTTACATGTGGTTTCTGGCTTACCACAAACTAACACTGCAAATACAAAGTGGTTTTTAGATTACCACGAACTATATGGGGTACACATGCCTTACAAGGCTTACAACACAACTCCAACTTTTGGAGTTACTAGGTACATACCTTACAAATACCACTACAAAACATCCTAGACTTGATTACACATGTGGTTCACATTACAACATGATAAAGTCTATTCCACAAACACAAACAAACTCACACTAACTTTCACCTAGTTGTCCATCATTGTTTAATCGTTGTTGCTGCTCGTTTAACATCTTGGGCATCTTTTTCTTTGTCAATTAAATCTTGGAAATCCATGCTTAACCTGTCGTCATTTGTTATAGTTGCGAATTCTAACAAAATAACTTTACCTAAATTGAGTTAGCTAGGCTCAATAAGGCACAATAATTTTATCATGACTCCAAGAAATAAAAAATAAACTTTCAGATTAATAATTGATCAAATTTCTCTATCTCTACCCAACATGACTTTAGATCACTATTTGAAAAGCAGTCACAGCACAGTTAGCTCTCCACTTAGATGAAACTCCATGTTCACTGTACCAAAGTCAGCACTCTGCCATCAGCCGATCCAGGTCGCACAAATCCAACCTTAGGCAAAAAATGCCTGGTTCAAACGTGCAGAAAATGGCGTGCTGCTTGGCACATCATCTGGCTAATTCTCTGATTATCAACGAAAATCTAAAACACCAATTGATTCAAGGATGCCACTCATGGACCAATGAGGGTCGTTCTTGCAAAGTTACCAATAGACCATTCTTCATGGCCAGAATTAGCGACAACTTTGGCGTCACCACCTGATTTTGCACGACCCGAACGTGAAGTCTCATGAGAATCCCTACGGCCGCGACCTTCATCTGCAGGTACGCCATGTCCTTACCCAGGCAAGTCCTCAGCCCTGCATTAAATGCCAAGAACTTGTACATGGACTCGCTCTTTATCCTCAACTACCCGTCGCCGCTCACATCAATCCATCGCTCGGGCTTGAATTCCAGACTGTCGGGTCCCCAGACGCTCTGCATGCAGCAATAACAAATGTGGATTCTATAAGCAAATTCTTCAAAAAAAAAAAAAAATCAGGCATTTTCTAACAACAATCTTAGTGGCCTCTCCTTGGCCTTAATGTGCTCGTTTGTTGTGGCCACCGCTCCACAGACTGCTCCGGAGGGAGAGAAGTTTATATCGCAATCTCTTGCCCATCGTTTGGATGGTTATTGGCCACCCAGTCTCCAGATCCCAGTTCTCGGCACCAATTTTGCCACTGGAGTCAATCCTTCTCCACGTCGAGCCACCGATCGGCCTTCAAAAACGCGCTTTCTGCTGCGCTCAGATCCCAGCAATTTCAACACAAAATTTTCCACCGCCAAGAACTTTCGTAACAACAACCTTCAAAACCTCCTTTTTCGTAACAACAATTTTGATATTAAATTGAAATCATTTTTCTCTGGTTCGCCACACGCAGGTCGATATTAATTTGAAAGCTATCTCACTGCAGCCACGAAAGCACCTGCACGCAAAACTCCCTCTGCCCGACTGATGAACCCGAAGGTTGTGTGCAGAACTCCCTCTGCCATGATCTGATCACTCCTCGGTAGGCTTAAATAAATGGACAAACCAAAACCAAACATTCAACAAACTGTTTATTTCCCTCAGCCCAGGAGGGGCCAAGCCCAGAAGGGGCCCGGCCCTCAGGGCTCTGATACCATGTTAAAAACTGATAGTGTAAACTATCTTCCTCTCCATTAATCAAATATGATTTACATATATACAGGAGTATTGTCTCAAGATAGGAAAACTATCTTGGACACACAATCTGTTGGTTGAGAGAATATCTCAACCACACACAAACATAGGAACATAGTTAGGAACAGACTCCTCTAGATAAAAATAATCACAACTGGGACAATTAGGAATTACTTATTCCAACATCAGCCACACAAAGAGGATATTGCAAGCAGTTGAAACCAGGTGCAAATCACAAGTGACATTGCTATTGAATGCTGGCTCCACTGCATTGTAATGATCTTAGATTGGATAAGAGCAAGGTGCTTTGGATGAATATATATTCCCCCAACCATAATTTCTTAAACAAAGAGATCCTCCTCAAGGTGTTGTCAGCTGGCCACATTACATTTTAATATGCCCAGATTGTGAAAGGGTACACTTGTGGAACAATGGTAATAAGATGTAATAAATTTATCAAATCCAACGAACGATCACAAAAGTGGGTCAATGGGTCGAACATGTAATCCCATGTAAATGGGATATGGGAATGCTACTTCTAGATCAGTACTCAAAGTGAGAAGCAAAAGAAAAAGAAAACAGAGCTTTAGGAACTGTTAACTAACTGTCAAGCAAAAAGACAGTATAGATGCCATGATACAATAAGAGAACCAGAGACTGAGGATCTTGTGGCTGCACAGGAAAGGGTTCTGCACGTCCCGATGACTGAGGGAGAGGGAGGAGACCTAGGTATGGGCTCGTTATTATCAATCACTGTGAAATGGTCGATGTTTTGGCAGAAGATATCCTCAAGGGATCAACTGGGGCTGGGTGGACCCAGCTATATGATCCTGGGGAACGACAGCACAGAACTAGGAAACATTACTCTCCTATCATCCATGGTAAAGGGAAAGAAACCCTGGTAGAGGCCCGGCTGCCCAGCTTAAACTGGAGCGCAGTAGGAAGCATCTAAGAAAAACCAAACAAAGCCAAAAATATAATATAATATAATAAAAATCTGAAACCTAAAATGCTGAGCAGATAGGTCTATGGTACTTACCCAAGAGAACTGGCCACCGTGGAATTTGTTCTTCTTTCCTGCAAGATGCGAAAGGACCGGAGTTAGCTTGAGCAGCCTTGGAGCTGCAATCTAATTCCCCATCCTACCACTGAAACCCGTCTTCACATTCCCATCCTTGTTTTGGCCATTCTCATGGAAGTCTTTCTATAGAGGCGGATCTTCCCATCACCAGAACCGACCACCACACACCCATCACCAATTGAGGCAAAGCACTGGAAATTTGTCCCTTCGGAGAATTGATGCCCACCCTCCCAATTCAACACAGGGCTGGCAATATCCTGAACATTGCCA
Organism: Pinus tabuliformis; assembly: GCA_031772625.1. Classification (NCBI taxonomy): domain Eukaryota; kingdom Viridiplantae; phylum Streptophyta; class Pinopsida; order Pinales; family Pinaceae; genus Pinus; species Pinus tabuliformis. Next base: position 1,184,018,336 of record CM062813.1, read on the forward strand.
TGCCTAACTCTCATGTCCCACCTGCAGAGCCTGTTATCATCGACACCTCAGAAGGTGAACTCAGAGGCATCCAGCTGGGAACTCTTGCTATTGTTGGTGATATTCCTCATTGTAATAGAGGTTCCATCTTTCCGGAATTTTCATTATGTTACGACCGTGCCAGTCTCGATATCAAGCTGGAGAATACCGGTGGAATAAGGCCTTCCCTCTTTTGCGGGGGAAACTGTGGTCTAGGGCCCCCCATGTTTAAACTCTGGATACCACCTGTGGCCGCTTCTTCGAACTCTTCTCTAAAGAGGGGGAAACTGTGGTCTAGGGCACCCATGTTTAAACTCTGGATACCACCTGTGGCCGCTTCTTCGAACTCTTCTCTCTAATTCTTGTGCGAAGGGGTTTGAGGCGACGTATGACGAGTGTCGGCGGCAGACAGGTGCATACATGCGAGGCCGGTGGTTACAGAAACAATCAACAGTTGAACCAACTGTTAGGCGGCGTAAACCAAGGAGTCAGTTGAAAGTTAAAGCGGTCAATGCAAATTGCGCCACAGTGGCAGTTCTTCCCAAAGAACGCCCCCTAATAATTAGTTAATAATATAAAAATCATTGAAAAATACATAGACTTGTGAACTCAGGTGTATAAAAAATTTGCGTTGTACCAGCCTCGCAGTAGAAAATTTGCGTTGTACCAGCTTCGCAGTATGCTTTAAAACTGTTCCCGTTGGGTTAAGAGAATTTTTTTTAATGCAAAAAACAGTTTAACGGCCTAAGATCTATGAGGATTTTTTGCGGGTTCAATATGCAAAGGCATATGGTCTCTGGTAGGAACAGGTTAAAGGCCCAAGACCCAAAAGCATCTGGACTCTGGCAAGAGTGAAAATCAGCTAACAGCACAATACCAGAGGCATCTGGCCTTTGGCAGAGTTAAAGTCTGTCCCCTTACTGACCACGGGTTATTCTAGGTAGTCTGGTTTTCCTTGAATAAAGGTGATGAGTCAGCCAGCAGGTGGACTGATTTTCCTTGAATAAAAATGATGAGTGAACCAGCAGTGACAGCAGTGACCTGATTTTCCTTGAATAAAAATGATGAGTGAATCAGCATTCCCAGTTAACTACCAGCATTCCTAATTAACTACTAAATATGATTATCCTGTTAATTGTGATAAAAATTTTCACATGTGTGAAAAACTCTCCATTTTCTCAACTCAACCAATAAATGTTATAATTTAAATTGAATACATAAATTTATTTGAGGATGACTGAAAATGTGCTTCTCAATATTGTTGGGAATCACTTTTCAAAAGGGAGCTACAAGTATATCCCTGTACCTGCCAATAGAATATGTTATAATTTAAATTGAATACATAAATTTATTTGAGGATGACTGAAAATGTGCTTCTCAATATTGTTGGGAATCACTTTTCAAAAGGGAGCTACAAGTACATCCCTGTACCTGCCAATAGAATGTTTGAAAATATAGATTCCAAACATAAACACGAACTAATTTTGATAAAAATCCACGATAAGGATGTAAAATGCAAAACTTATAAGTAAAATAGTAATTAAATCTATATTTAATTTTCATTTTCCAATCCATCTTCAAATTATAAATGAATTTGCAACTAATTAGTTAGTTAGTTTAATTATTTATTTATGTTTGTTTAATAGTTTTTTCTGGATTTTTTTAAATATATTTGAAATTTAATGAAAAAACTTGTTTTTTTTTTTTCCATTGGAAAAAGCTGTAACTTTTTATTAAAAATAAAAAGTTACAATTGCAGATGTATTAAGCATTCCCATAAGCTGCCACATGGGCTCGAGTGCTTTCGCACCCCAAGCAACGTTAGAGGACTAACGTGCACAAAGAATAAGAACAGAGAAAGAGAGGAGAGAGAGAGAAAGGGCAAAAACTAATACCGGCGCTTCAAGTTTTTCTCCCCTTCTTCTTTTCAACCTTGCGCCACTCTCCTTGAATGGGCTCGATCGAAGCAATGACTAACTCGGATTCTACATTCTGTGGGCCTGTTTCTTTATCTGAGTCTGAAGTATCTGGGTGGTGATGCCGTTTGATGCCTCCCATGCTTGGATCCACGCTTGTCATCTCTACCTGATTTTGGTGAATCTTTGTGTTCTTGTTTGCTGATGTAGTAAATTTCCCTGAATCTGTGGACAAATGTTCCTGATTGTTTGCCGTAGGGGTGGCCGCCGTGGCATTCTCCCCAATAGGATCATCATGTTGTTCAGGTGGGAAGTTAGGCTCCCCCTCATCCTCTGTTTCTTCTTCTGGATTCACTGTACGTTGCCAGCCTCTTGGTTTGTGAACTTGTTTCTTGTTCCTTCTGTTTTCTCTTTTGTTTTGCGGACAGTTATTATTTAGATGTCCTGTTTGATGACAGCCTCGACATCTTGTTTTAATGACTCCTGAACTGAAGTTTTCCTTCATTTCTATGTAATTCACAATCTCTATAAACAAGCAAGTTGCAACAAAATGCAGTTTTGCCGTTGCGTGAATTGTGAACTGCCCTCGTTCCATATAAACATGAGAGAGAGTTTTTTTTCAGAAGAAAAAGCGATATAGATTATATTAAGACAATATAAGAAGCCTGATAAGGTATAAAAGGGAGCAGCTTGTGAGGCTTCAAAAAAACCAACAGACATAATTTTACAGATATGTAGGGGATCACCAAACACATGAGACATATAACAAAATGACCGAGAGGAGCCAAGCACAGATTCAAGGCAAAATATACAAAATAGCAAAAACTAGAAGAGACCTGTTGCAAGCTGAAAATGAGCCTGATAAAGCCCAGGGGACAGATAAACCGAGAGCAGAAAAAACACAACTTCCATAAAACATTCCAAATACTTATTTGGGCATCTTTCTTGGGATCGAATCATAGAACGCAGAAATATTATGCAAGATAGACTTGTAAGGGATCTTTGAGTCTTTGAAAATCTTGAAATTCCTCCCTTTCCATGCACTCCATAACATAATGACCAAAAAAATACGCGTAGACTCCTCTTGCCTGCCCCACCACGCGAACGCTCAAGCGTGAGCGGTCAGTGCATACACCAAGCATCCAGCCAACAGCAAGCAAAAGATATTTACAGAGACTTGAAGATTGCGAAGAACAAAGTGCACTTCTAAACGCCGTAGTCTTTAACGCGACTTTTTGAAAGCTTTTCCGGCGATTTTTTCTGGTGAAAATCCGGCAGTAATTTATTGGAATCCAAGTTTGATAACTAGTTTCTGCACAATGAAAGCGTCTCAGGGGTTTTTCAGGGTGCTGAATCCGAATATGCAGTGAAAAAACCATTTTAACTGCAACAAATCATGATTTCATCTCAATTTCTTCTGCCGGATTCCGTCACCGGAATCTCAAAAAGTCGCATTATAGACAACTCCCTTCTAAACAAGCCCGAATCAACTTGCTCAAGCTCAGAGAATAGAGCTGATAATTCAATTTTAATAATCCAATTTCCTCAATGAGAATAGAGCACAGAGCGTAATACTTTAAAAACTTTCTTCTGGGTATTTAAGGAAGAAAAAAAGCCTGAAAAAACATTGAAGGGTTGAATGACAAATAGTGTACATGCCCATAAAACCTCAGTCTTCAGGCAATCAAAGTATGCACAACAAATGAGCAAAGAGTCAAATGACCAGCTGAAAGTTAAGGTTGAAGGGAGGAATTTGAAATTCGGATAAGTTGAATGATTAATCTATTGCTGTAAAAGGAATAATAAGAGAAATAAGAAGTCAGATTTTTTCATCTTAGAGATTAGTTTTGAGGGTGTGGTCTAATTAAGTGAAAAAGTTTATTAATCATTTAATATGTATAACTGAGAACTACTCCCAATAAAATTTTTGTTTTGCGAAAAAAATAACTACTCCCAATATAATTTCATAGGTGGAAAAAGTTTTTTCATCCTATAGTCTAAGGACGAAACGAAGAACAGAAGAAAATGTTGCTACAATCTGCAGAGTAAGAAAAGGATGCCTGGGATCCATCACACAATAACATGAATGCTTACAAGATGTTAAATAAATTGACAGGGAAGAGGAAATCAAGTGATTTATTGTTTGATTTGATTTTATCGAAGACTTTGGTGGCCTTAGTATTTATTTGAAAATGGGTTAATAATAATTTATAATAATTTAATGTTATTTAAATTATAAAAATTAGTGAAATTATAATTTTATTTTAAATTTATTATTATTATATAACAATAAAAAAATTAATTGAGTTTAGTTTAGGTGGTTGGATGGAATAGTTATTATCCTCCCCACCCAATTTAAGTCTTGCAAGTTAACATGTTGATGCTCTCAAATAGAGTAACTAGTACCAGCAACTTCTCTCTTGCCTTGGAGCTAAAAAAGAAACTAATTTTCTTCTTTGAGGTTACCTAATGCCCAAAATTTTTAAAAGCCCCAAGGGTTAGCTCAAGTGGTCTAGAGCCAAATTTGAGGTCTTATGATATTGTTGCTAGTTGTTATTGATAGCCAAATTTGAGGTCTGATATTGTTGCTAGTTGTTATTGATTCCCTTGGGGCCAGGTCCCATAATCAAGGCTGAAGGTTTACTCAGTTTACCATCCACTAAATGTGAAGAAGTACTCCAAACTTTCCGGTGCTTTCATTCCAAGTAAAAATAAATAAATAAATACGTAATAAAAATAATATAGATATAGATATAAAACAATATTCTTAACCCTGGAGATTTAATTTCAAGTACTCCAAACTTTCTCGTGCTTTCATTCCAAGTAAAAATAAATAAATAAATACATAATAAAAATAATATAGATGTAGATATAAAACAATATTCTCAACCATGGAGATTTAATTCCACTTTATTGGAGATTCTTAACCTGTAAATAGGCTTTGTTACAATAGCATGGCTTATCAATAGCACATGCCCAAAAAAGTCATTACTTCATATGACATTGTTTATATGACATGTTTTCTAATTAATCAATTTAATTATGAACACTAAAAGAGCCTAATTTCTTTGTTGGTAAATCTCAACTTTTTATTTGTACGCTATTATGAATATTCTAATTGCTTTGAGATAAATCTCAATTTTTTATCTGTATACTACTATAAATATTCTAAATTATTCCATGCAGATTAAATCTTTATCATCCACCTAATACTAATATGTTCACTTGGTGTAGTTCAATTAATAATGGTTGTGAAAATAAAGTCTCACCCAACAGAAAATCTTGAGTTTAAATTTTTTACTATCCGTCAATCAAAATGAAAAATTTAACATGATGAAAATACAATCCTACCAAATTTATAAAAAATATATACTTAAACAATTAATTAAAATTATGAAAATCTTATTAAACACTTTTAAATTAATTAAAGGACAGCTACGTACGTACCCACGAGATCCAGATTTGTAGGCCTTGGAAAACATCATTATCCTTATTGTACAGGATTTTAACGCATTCAAAAACAACAACTATATTGCTTATCATTTCCCCGATTTTAATTAACCGTCCTTTAAAATCAAGGTAAAGGGTAGCATTAACAGGCGACTAAGGTTAAGATGGATGTGTACTAATTATATCAAAGGTTAAGCATAGGGTTTTTCACCTTTGCCTTGTGGAATGTTTATTAAAAATATTCATTAATATATTTATGTGAGAAAATTTTAAAATAATTATATCATATTTTTTGTATTTAAGTTTGATTTATAATGAATTAAACAAAGTTTTTATGATGAACCACAGTTATTGGTTCGAAAGGCGTTGGCCAAAAAAATCTTCCATGTGATTTCTACCAAAAGACTTTGTTTAATATATTATATTTATTGACATATTTCTTTCAATATTATTTTGAAAAAAAAAATTCCCCAAAATTTGAAACTAAAAATTATTCAAGTGGTTCATTCATTTAACATAAATATAAAGCTCTTGTTGTATTTACCTGACCACAACAACTTAAATAAAACAAGAGCATAACACATTTTATTGTAATCTGGAAACTACATTAAATGTAAAAATGTCTTTTGAATATAAAAGGTTATAATCATAGAAACATTTTAAAAATATCTTTTAGGGTAGGTGCGACTTTATTGTTCACATTTATATACATTTAAATGAAGAATAAAAGAGGAATAAAATTCAAATTCAATTTAAATGATGGTATTGGCCAAATTATATGAAAAAAATTCCGTCTCAAATAAGGTATTTCTTATAAAGTATTTATTTAATATGAAGATGTCATAAGGTGGACTTGTGGTTGATCACTTAAATGAATTTAATATGGTTATTAGTCAGTTAAGTTATCTAGGGGTAAATTTTGATGATGAAATTAGGGTTTTGTTATTTATGTGCTTATTGCCATAAAGTTTGAATGAATTAATTCTCGCTATTAGTAACTTTGTCTCTGGATCTAGATGATGTTGTTAGTGTCATCCTTAGCGAGGAAATGCGACAGAAAAGCTCTAGTGAGACATCGGGTGATGCTTTAATTGCAGAGATTAGGGAAAGAAAAATGGAAAGAGAAAGGAGCCCAGGAAATCGTAGTGTGTCAAGAAAAGGTAGATCCAAATCCAGATCGGAGATAGTGTGCTGGAAATGTAGGAAGAAAGGACACCTGAAGAAAGACTACAAATCTCAGAAGGGAAAAGAAGGAGATGGACAGCAAGAGAACAATCATGAAGTGAATGTGACAGGGGATGTGTTGCAAGATGTTTTAATTCTTTCATTAGAGAATATTATTGATGTTGGGTGGTAGATTTGGGGGTCTCATTCCATGCCACACTTGAACGGAAAAATTTTCATGACTATGTTCAAGGAGATTTTGGACAAGTTCGTTTGGGTGATGATAAACCCTATAAAATCGTTGGAATGGGTAAGGTTTTTATAAAGCAACAAAATGGAAACCAATGACTATTGAAGGAGGTAAGGCATATTTCAAAAAGAATATATCTAACTTCAACAAGGCAGTTAGGTGGTGAAGGTTGTGTAACTACTTTTACAAACAAAACCTGGAAGGTCACGAAAGGAGCCCTGTTAATAGAAAAAGGAGAAAATTTTGGTACATTGTATTTATGTAATGGTATTTCTAATTATATTAATGCATTAAACTCCACAGGAGCAAATACGACATTGTGGCATTATAGGCTTGGGCACATGAATGAGAAAGGGATGCAAATTCTTCACTCAAGAAATTTGTTGCTAAGATTGAAGCATGTTGATTTGGATTTCTGTGAGAATTGTGTTTATGGAAAGCAGGACAGAGTAAGATTTATCAGGGTTGGGAAAGAAAATAAGAGTGAAAAATTAGAGCTTGTGCATATGTATGTATGGGGACTAGCTCAGGTATCATCTCTCAGTGGCTCTCGCTATTGTGTTACTTTTATTGATGATGCAACTAGGAAAACCTGGATTTATTGTATTCGAAATAAATCTGATGTATTTGGTACTTTCAAGAAATGCAAAGATTTGATTGAGAATGAGACAGGAAAAAAGTTGAAGTGTCTGAGATCAAACAATGGAGGTGAATACTACAACAAAGAATTTGATAACTAGAACATGGAATTCACAAAGAGAATATGGTTCCAGGAACACCACAAGAAAATGGTATGTCAAAAAGGATGAACAAGACAATCATTGAGTGTGCAAGGTGCATGAGATTACATGCAGGATTTCCCTTACAATTTTGGGCAGATGTTGTAGATATTGTTGTTTATCTAATAAATAGAAGGCCTTCAAGTTCCTTGGATGGTGGTATTCAAGAGGAGGTATAGACACGTTAAATGTAAGCTACTCATTTTTAAAGACTTTCAGTTGTGAAGCCCTTGTCCACATTAATAAAGAAAATAAAATAAAACTCAAGGCAAAATCAAAGAAATGTACCTTTATTAGATATGGCGTTAATGATTTTGGTTATCGCTTATATGATTATGAAAATCAAAAAATCATTAGGAGAAGAGATGTCATATTCAATGAAAAATTATTGTATAAGGATCAAATGTAGGAAAAGAAACGGGAAAAGGATAACAAAGAATACACAGTGCTTGATGAGATCACATAAAAAGTAAAGGTGCCTGAAAATTATAATTATCGGCAATTATAACAACAACAAGAACCAAAGCAACAACAAAAACCTTAAACACCTGAAAGTGGTGTTAGAAGATTTACTAAGATAAGTAGACCACCTGAACGATACTCTCCTTCATTATATTATGTATTTTTTATTGATTCTAGTGAAATAGAAAGATATGAAGAAGCAATGCAGGTAGAAATGAGGAAGTGGTGGGAGCAAGCCATGGAAGAAGAGATGGACTCCTTGATGCATAACTTGACTTGGGACTTAGTCAAGTTTCCTATAAGTGAAACAACATTGCAGAATAAATGAGTTTACAGGTTGAAGGAAGAAGATGGAGGAAAACACAGGTATAAGGCTAGACTTGTGGTGAAGGGGTTTGCAAAAAAGAAAGGCATAGACTTTGACGAAATTTTTTCTCCTGTTGTTAAAATGACTTCAATTAGAACTATTTTAAATCTATTGGCAGTAGAAGATTTGCATCTTGAGAAGTTAGATGTAAAGAAAACCTTTCTCCATGGGGATTTGGAGGAAGAAATATATGTACAACAACCACAAGGGTATGAGGTTAAAGAGAAAGAGAAATTAGTGTGCAAGTTGAAGAAGAGCTTGTATGAATTTAAACAAACTCCAAGGCAGTGGTATCTAAAATTTGTAGGCGTTTATCTGAATAAGGTTATACGAGATGTCACTTTGACCATTTTGTTTATCTTAAACGGAAAATTGACGACAACTATATTATATTTCTATTGTATGTAGATGACATGCTTATTGCAGGGTATAACATGCGGGAAATAAATGTGCTCAAAAGAAAATTGAAAAATTCATTTGCAATGAAAGATTTGGGTGTTGCAAAGAAAATCCTTGGTATGAGAAAAACTAGAGACAGGAAAAATCACAAATTAACATTGTCTCAGAGTGAGTACATATAAAAGGTGCTGAAAATATTTAATATGCAGAATGAAAAACCAGTTAGTCCACCTTTGGCTAGCCATTTCAAACTAAGTAAGGAGATGTGTCCCAAGACCGAGGAAGAGACAGATTATATGTGTAAAGTTCCATATGCATCAGCAATTGGAAGATTAATGTATGTAATGGTCTATGCAAGGCTTGATATTTAACATGCAATGGGAGTTGTAAGAAAGTATAATAACAATACAGGAAAAGAGCATTGGATGGCAGTAAAGTGGATTCTCGAGTATTTGAGAGGTACCACAAATAAAGCATTATGATTTGATGGTTCAAACATTGCTCTACAAGGATATATTGATGCAGATATGGCAGGTGATAGAGATAACATGAGGAGCACCACAAAGTATGTGTTTACTATAGGTGGAACAACTGTCAATTGGGTTTCGTAATTGCAAAGCAATGTTGCACTTTCAAAAATGAAAGAAAAGTATGTTGCTGCTACATTGGCTAGTAAAGAAATGATTTGGTTAAAAATGTTTATGGATGAATTGGGAAAGAAGTAGGAGACGGGCAGGCTATATAATGATAGCCAGAGTGCCATTCATCTTACAAAGAACTCAACATTTCATTCCAAGACTAAACATATACATATCAAGTACCATTTCTTACGATCAGTGTTGGAAGATGGACAGTTGAAGCTGGAAAAGATACACACTAGTTGTTAGTTCCCTATAATACTAGTGATTCCCCCATTATTATTGTCATTGTATCCCTTATTGTTATTGTTTTGCCCTTATTGTCCCCATATTGTTATTATTATGCCCTATAGAAGCCCACTATTGTTATTGTTGTGCTCTTATATTATTATTGTTATGTCAGCTTTGATTATATTGTCACCCCTTAGACTCCTATATATAGAAAGGAGGCTTTGTCATTTGTATCATCCAATAATTGTTCATTTGTTAATGTAAAGGAGGTTGCCCCCTCGAAGAGGTTGATTTTGAAGTCGTTGATCTATTTTTTCTATCTTTTTGTGAGTTGGTTCATAACAGTAGCCATAATCTTGCAGATATGTTAACAAAAGTTGTAACCAAGGATAAACTGATATTTTTCTTAGTTTCAATTGGTCTTCAAATATGATGGTAAAGATGGGTAATAGCTAGGTCCAAGTGGAGTCATTGTCCAACAAGTAAAGCAATGATGTAGTTTATATAATTAGTCTCCAAGTGGGAGATTGTTAGGTGTAGAGCATGATTATCTTCTTGATTCAGAGGTCTCAACCGCGTTGGACCCTAATTCCTAAATGGGGCGACAAAGCCACCAATATGATAGTTGTTAGGGGGGTCTGGGTGGCGGGGGGAGTGGGGCATGGGACGACAAAATAGATGAAAATTTTCCTTGTAAAATATTGTAATTTCGTAGTCAATCTGGATCGTTCATTAGGCAGATGATATGACGATAAAAGTTATGTTAATTTATGGTTTTTTTCCCTAAATGATGACCCTCAATTTATATGAGGGAATTATATTGTCGTTGTGTATTATTATTCTAAGCGATAGAGAGAGAGAGGAGGATGTGTGTGAGAACAAAGAGGAAATTACAACGGATCTGTTGTAGGTTGTAACTCTTCATTTTGATGGATAATATAAAAGGAAGCACTGACTATTTCTTTATAGACGTAGCCCAAATTGGGTGAACCACGTATATCTATGTCTCTTGTTTTATGTGTTTTCATAGTTTTGTTTCCGCTATATTTTATGTGTTTCATTTCTTCGTGAATTAATTTCTAACAACATATAGAAGGAAAAGGTTTTGCAACCGAATGGATATGTGAAATACTTAATGTTAACATATCCATCTGGAATGTAGAAACACGAGATATTTCTTTGAGATTATATTCATCAAACACTTCATCCAAAATCATGTACCTTTTGCATCTACCAATGTCAACATCACATGCACACTACCATGCACTTTTGCAAATTAGTAGTTTCGATAATATCATCCATAATGACAACACACAAGGAATACTCCAAGTAATGTCGGAAATAAAAACTGACATTTCAATGTCAAATGTGCCTTATAGACATCCTTTTAACAATGAATTTGTTTCTACTACATCATGTACCCAACTAAACTATCAGTCAATTGACACTGTAGCATCAAGAAAAAAAAAATTGTTGAAGTGGTTAAACACTGCACATTATCAAACACAAGATGATCATTCTTTGTCAATGCATACGCAAAACAACAAAATAGTCTCTATGCCTTTTTCCAATGGAACCAATAAGGAACACGCTTGCACCAATAAAATTTGCAATGAAGACACAAGGTTCCTTGGTTTACGAAGAACGGAAAAAGCATGTGAAATCAAACAAAGCAACTGAGAAATATTTGCAATCAATGGAAGACACACCTATAAATGCATGTTGTATTTGTGATAGATTGTACTTTGGAAAAGACATGCGACTCATTGACAAAGTTGCATTGTCCACTTCTCTCTATCTCATGCCTGCAATAAAAGTCAAACGAATCAAAATAATCATCTCAAGTGCATGGACAAAGCATATAATCAAGTGCATGTGATTCCCTAACATAAGAAAAATGACTTGTTTATATGGGTTGCCAGTCCCACTTATATCGAAAAGATAAAACACAATGCTCTTTAGCTGGTAATTCTGCCTAGACACCTCCCTATTGGGGAAAAAGGGAAAACACATCCCCCATACTAGAAATGCATTTCCCCAAGCACCCCACTGCCAATATAGTAAAAATATGGGCAATGTATCCCAGTGGAACACTAGTTTTTCAATATGTCTAAATTGAAAATGAAAAATGTTGAAAAGGGTCCTTTATAAGAACATAGATCCATCTTGCCCTAGATGCATTTAAGCACTTAGAGGGATAAATAACAGATATAAATCTCTTATTGTTTACAATATTCAAGGTTAAAAGGGATATATATATATATATATATATATATATATATATATAACACTTCCTTAAAGCATATTATTCCTCTAGGCTAAAATGTTCCCAGGTATACAAAAAACTATATGAATTTCATACCTATAACCATTTGAAAAACATTACCAAGATAAAACCATTTGAAATTATTAATAAAGGTTTGTGGTTAGATGGAAAAGTAGAGGTGTTTCATAACCCAAACTAAGATTCAAATCCCATAGAGACACATTGTTTGGTCAATTTAGTGTTGTCTAAATTGCTACTTTTAATTGTCAACCCAGGGCTCGTAAGCTGATGAAGTGAGGTGTACTATATGTACTTAGATAACCTTTTCTAAGTCTTTTGTCGTTTTTATCTTTTTAGTTTGTTTTTGATTGTATCTTTCCTAATGTGATGTGATTGAGATGTAATAAAGCGAGTGAATGTGGGTGATTGTGATGATTTCTAAGTGATTTCTTGAAACTTAAAGAGTATTCTAAAAGAAAACTTGAACAATAACTGAAATAAAATCAAAGCTCAAAATCAAATAAAGGACTAATGGCATCGGCCTAGTATCTCTGCTGCTGATGAAAATGAAAATGAAATCTATATTAACTCAATTAAAAGCAAGAACAACTACTTTACACTATTTTAACTCTTCATTTTAATCTAATCAATGTGAAATTTAAGTGAGACAAATCACACTATTTTAACCTTTTCTTAATCATGTGAGAACAATTATGAACAGGTCAGTAATGTGAGTCTTAAAGCAAAATAAAACAAGCTGCACTAAGTGATATTTTGGCTCCAATAAAGTTAGTTGATTATAGAAAAAGAACCATCAATAAATGAACAACTTGATCACTACTGAGCAGAAAGTAAAGTGCAAGTTAAAGAAATGATACTAATGAAAATCAAACTGCAGAAAAATAAAGGTCAGCAGCCTAGACAAGATGATCACACATGCCACTAGTTGTAACAAGAAAAGAAAGAAAACTGTCCCGGGCTCACCTAAGAAACCTGCATAACGCACTGATCAGTCATGAACAAAAGTGCAGAAATGTAAATCAGCAGAATTCAAAGTTTATGTACACTAATATACATGTTGAAAAAAAATAAAATGCAGCAATTCATAAAGATAACTGTACATTAATATACATGAAATCAGAAAAATAAATGCAAGAAATTAAAAGTAAAACTACTGTACAGTGGCTGCAGCAAACAGGGGCCCTCTGCCTACTTCAGCCAATCCAAAGAGCAGTTACACGCTTAGAAATAGAACAATCTTCTCATAGATTAACAGCAAATGTAAAATACAGTGGGGAGCTTATAAAAGGCTTACAAAAGAGGTTTCAACAGTGTTTACAAAATGGATTAACGACTAACTATCCAGCGTTCAAAGACGCTTTATTTATAACAGAGGAAAGCAAACTAACTTAACGAAAACTAAGCTATTCAAGCAGCTGTGTAAAAAACATGTAATCTTGCTGCGGCCTCGGATTTAGGCAACGGTCGTTGTGGGCATTCAATCTGCTGTTGGATTCATGTTTCCCACTGTCTTTGTGGCTGAGGAAGATGCCACCTGTTCTTCACGTGCTCCAAAACAGAACAGGCAGAGCCGTGCCACCGCCAATGACTTCTGTTGACCGTATTTACCTCCTCGTTGACCACGGGTTTTTATGACCGGTTTGGGTGAGCTGGAAGGACACACACCATGTCCTTGGTTCCACGAACTTGCCCATGTGGCTCTTCTTCCCGGAGGACACCTGGAACATATCATTTAATAAAACGGTTGCGGAATCCGGGGTTGGCTGCGGAAACCGGGATCAGCTGCGGAAACCCTGTGTGAGCTGCGGAAACACAGCACTTTGAACCAAAATTCTAAACCAACAACAGTCATTAGCATAATTAGCAAACCATGTAAAAAGTCCTAAAATACAATGATTTGAGCAATTTGATGGAGGGAATGAGTGGCAAAAGAAGGAAATGAATAGGAAAAGGAGGCTGAGAGGATGTGTAAAGAAGTGTAGGTTTGAGGCTCAACACACATTTCCCCGCATGAGTCGTCTTAGCCACGTAAGGAAGATATTGCAAGCAGTTGAAACCAGGTGCATATCACAAGTGACATTCGTATTGCATGAGCCATCTCAGGCATACAAAGAGGATATTGCAAACAGTTGAAACCAGGTGCAAATCATAAGTGACATTGGTATTGCATGAGCCGTCTCAGCCACTTAAAGAGGATATTGCAAGTAGCTGAAACCAGGTGCAAATCACAAGTGACATTGGTATTGAATGCTATCTACACTACATTGTAATGATCTTAGATTGGATAAGAGCAAGGTGCTTTGGATGAATATATATTCCCCCAACCATAGTTTCTTAAACAAAGAGATCCTCCTCAATGTGTTATCAGTTGGCCACATTACAACTTAATATGCCCAGATTGTGAAATGGTACACTTGTGGCACAATGGTAATAAGATAAAATAATTTTATCAAATCCAACGAACAATCACCAAAGTAGGTCAATGGTTCCAACATGTATAATCCCATGTAAATGGGATATGGGAATGCTACTTTTAGATCAATACACAAAGTGAGAAGCAAAAGGAAAAGAAAACTGAGTTTTAGGAACTATTAACTAACTGTCAAGAAAAAAGATAGTATAGATGCCACAATACAATAAGAGAACCAGAGACTGAGGATATTGTGGCTGCATAGGAGAGGGTCCCACAGATCTGATGACTGAGGGAGAGGGAGGAGACATAGATATGGGCTCGTTATTATCAACCACTGTGAAATGGTCGATGTTTTGACAGAAGATATCCTCAAGGGATGAACTGGGGTTGGGTGGACCCAGCTATATGATCTTGGGGAATGACAACACAGAACTAGGAAACATTGCTCTCCTATCATCCATGGTAAAGGGAAAGAAGCACTGTTAGAGGTCTGACTGCCTGGCTTAAACTGGAGCGTAGTAGGAAGCATATAAGAAAAACCAAACAAAGCCAAAAATAAAATATAATATAATAAATAGTTGAAACCTAAAATGCTAAGCAGATAGGACTATGGTACTTACCCAAGAGAACTGGCCACCATGGAATTTGTTCTTCTTTCCTGCAAGATGTGAATGGACTGGAGTTAGCTTGAGTATCCTTGGAGCTACAATCTTATTCTCCATCCTACCACTAAAATTCATCTTCACATTCCCATCCTTGTTTTGGCCATTCTCATGGAAGTCTTTCAATAGAGGTGGATCTTCCCATCACCAAAAATGACCACCACACACCCATCACCGGTTGAGACAAAGCACTGGAAATTTCTCCCTCTGGAGAACTTATGTTCACCCTCCTAATTCAACACAGGGCTAGCAGTATCCTAAACATTTCCATGCCTAACTCTCATGTTCCCTTGCAGAGCCTGTTGTCATCGAGACCTAAAAAGGTGGACTCAAAGGCATCCAGCTGGGAACTCTTGCTATTGTTGGTGACATCCCTCATTGTAATAGGGGTTCCATATTTCTAGAATTTCCATTATGTTACGACCCTGCAAGTCTCGATAGCACGCTGGTGAATACAGGTGGAATAACGCATTCCCTCTTTTATGGGGGAAACTGTGGTCTAGGGTACCCATGGTTAAACTCTGGATACCACCTATGGCCTCTTCTTCGAACTCTTCTCTCAAATTTTTGTGCGAAGGGGTTTGAGGCGACGTATGACGAGTGTTGGCGGTAGATAAGTACAAACATGAGGCCGGTGGTTACAATACGGTTGGCACTACTGCAAATCGATTCCAAACACCAAAATTCCAAAGGCCAGAGTTAGTGATGGGACTTGCTTTCATATTGCACAGAAACATTCAATAGTTGAACAAACTACTATTAGGAAACTTAAACCAAAGAATCCTTGAAATTTTAAGCGGTCAATCCATATTGAGCTACAGTGGAGTGGGCGTTAGTGTTTTCCAAAAAACGTCCCCTAATAATTGGTTAATAATATAAAAATCATTGAAAAATACATAGACTGTAAACTCATGTGTATAAAAAAAATTGCTTGCACTAGGTTTGCAGTATGCTCTAAAATTGTGTTTGCCTGGCTAAGAGCCCATTTTACTTGGATGTAAGGAAACAAGTTAACAACTGTTGAGCTAATTTATAGACCTAAATTAACACAATTATTTCTTATCAATCCGGGTTGTTTATGCTTTGAGGCAAGTTCACTATATGTGAAGACCAGATATAATCAAACCTTGAAAGAGAAGTTATTCAAAAGCTAAAAGTAATACATCCTTTAACTCTAATTCAATCAGCTTAAAAAGAGAAAAATATTGAAAGGGTTCTTGACCTCAAGAAGTCCACCTTCACCTCAATTATCACTTAATGAATCAAAGATTGAAACCAAAATCTTAAGATAGACAAATTATTAATGAAAGAAGCTCTTAAATTAAGAGACATATAAGATATTCCATCATAATTCATTCATCTCAATATCCAAATCTCAATGAAAATAAAACTACTTGCATGCAAACAAAAGAAACTAGTTTTGATTCATCATTTTAGCAGAAGGGATGCCCAACTTGAACACCTGTTTTTCCAACTCAATAAAGTGATGAATAAGCTATTAATTAATGAAATCAATCACTATGCATAAACCATAAAGCAAACTGAAATAAAGCTTTGAAAAACTAGTGCTACAATCAACCAGATTACAAGGAAATGAAACTAGTTAACAAGGAAGTGTACTTAGCTTGGAATGGGGGCCCTCCACCCTTGCCTTGCACACTTTGAGAGGTGATATCAGAAGCTTAAATCAGTCACACATCCATAGCATTGTACAACAAAATAATAATAACACAAGTCTTCAAATTAACTCCTCAATCCAAAGATGTCACAACATAAAAGTATATCACAAAATCAATACATAAGCCATCAAAGTTTTGGCTTTAAATAAGAAGTCTCATGAAAAAACTGATCTATATTCACTCAAACAAACCCATCTACTCTCATCCACCTATCTAAGTCGAATTCATTATCCCCATCCCAAGAAAGATGACCATTCCTATGAAATCTCAAAACTGCCCTATTTCTATGGGATTCCTGCATGACTAGTCATGGTTGACTAGCACCAAATGGGCCTAATAAAGCTTGTTCTGTTCGAACTAAGCATTGCTGGCTTAGTCCTAGTTCCCAAGCTGTCAATCCATGCATTCCATTCGTGCCCAAGTGTCCTACAACCATACCAACCATAGAGCTATTACGGGAATTTCTGAATCTGCCAAATTTGCACTAAAAACCAAATTTTCATAAAAACTTTAGAAATTGAAAAATTAAAATTAAATACCTGAATGGATATCAAATATACATCAAAATGGGATAAATGAAGGGAAAATGGATGGAAAATAGATGGATAAGTAAGTTTCTTTGAGCAAAAATAATACCAAAACTAAGGCCCAACATCTCTCCCTTGCTTATCATCAAGCATGTCCCCATGCTTGCTTGCTCCTCTTTGACCTCCGTCTTTCTGTAGTAGATGCTGTACCTGTAGATGCTTCCTGTTGTGCTGCCCTGGCCAAACAATCCAGACCTGTATCATGTCTCTCCCTAAACAAAGCTGCCTTGACCTTTTGTTTTTCATATTTTGCCTGCCACATGTTCTTTTCCTTCAGCCATTTAAATGCTTGCTTAGAAAGTAGATCATTTTTCCTTTTTAGCCTCCCCAATTCTTCATTCAGTTTTTCATTTGCCTTAACCAATTTAGCATTATCTTTCTTATTTGCCTTGTTTTCTTCTTTTAATTGCTTCTCTAAGATTTTGCTAATTTCCAATTGGTCAGTTAAATCCCTGATTCTTCCCAAATTAAGTTCTCTCTCAAAATCTTGTGTTGTTTTCATTAGTGATGCTGTTGCTGCATCATCATATGAAGAATCCTTCTCAAATACCTCTTGTGCAATATCATTCTCTACTAGCTGTCTTGGGGAATATGTTTCTACTTCCTTCTCTAAATCAATGGGACTCTTATTCCTAAATCGTCTAGGAATTGACATAACAGATGTTTCATTTTCTTGCATGGCCATGCTGTTCTGTTGTTTGGATCTTGTTCTAGGATACAAGGGTGAGTTCATCAATCCTCTGTTTTCCTGCTCTGTTTTATCCTGTACCTCATTAACCTGTTCAATGAATTGATTTTTAGACATGAATTCTCGCCACACTATGCCCTGTGATCTCACCTAGTACTCAACTAGGATTTTGATTAATCCTTGGTGGTATATCTGTCCTGCTTTAGGCTTGTGTTCATGTTTGACTGTTTCAATCATTCTCAAAAGGCTCCTATATAGGAAATAAGGCAAGTTAATCCTATCCTCCCCTTTTATATGCTGCAGAAGTCTGACATGATACAAGTGAGCCACGCTATACCCTCTATCACAGGTCAAAAAATTTTGGATAACCAAAACCAACTCACCCCATGGTTCATTAAACCATTCCCTGGGTATCCCTTTTGTTCTATCAAATGTCCCTTTCCGGTTCTTCTCAAGAAAGAAAGTCCAGGCTTTCTCCTTGAAGTGCAGGCCTTTGTAATACTTCTCACCTA
This sequence comes from Pinus tabuliformis, assembly GCA_031772625.1. NCBI lineage: Eukaryota > Viridiplantae > Streptophyta > Pinopsida > Pinales > Pinaceae > Pinus > Pinus tabuliformis. Next base: position 1,184,036,838 of record CM062813.1, read on the forward strand.
TCATGGGCAGATCTAAAGCTTGGGAAAGATATTCCTGGGTTACAGGAATAATGACATCTCCCACCCGTGTCTGGTCTTGACTGAAATTGTTTATAAAATTCCTGGTTATTTGTTCAGAGTGGCCATCAAATTTTTGTAGGAAACTTATCATCCCTGCTTGGTAAAGTTTTTCTATAGTTTCCTTCCCCCAGCTCTCTATCTGGAATTTTGGCTCTACTCTGACTGACATTGCTTCTGTAAACCAATGAATGAATTCCTCTGCTGTTACTAATTTCATTTTGAAAGAAAGATATAATTATTTGTTTGATTTCAAAATGAAATTTTTGAAGGCAAAGAACCTTACCTTCCTCCTTTCAATCAACTCAATTCTAACTTTGTTAACCTCTGTTTGACTCTGCTCTCAGCAACAACACTGTTTTAATCCCCTGTTCAATGCAAACAAATGCCTGTATACCCTGTCAATATGCCGCTCTCTGCTTTTGAAAACAAAAATACATATATACACAATATTCATACATGCTCCTGGCCTTATTTTGTTGCCAAAATTCAAACCATTGTTTACTGTGTATATTCAACCAGGAAAACTGTGTAGTGCGCATGCATATGGCTCTCGGCCTAACCAGAAATATTTAAAAAACGCTTTTGACTGATCACAAAAATTTGGAAATTATGCACACGGTCTTAATTACCAAATCAATTACCAAAAATACGCTCGGTTGCAACAAAACTATGGGCAAGAAGGCACTTAGCCTTAGCATGGCAAATTGAGGGCTATACACATACGCTCGGCCTCACAAACACAAATGAACACGGCGCATTTGGCTCAGCAATCAAATCCCTGTTTTTTTTGTTTTGGCAATCAGACATTTCGCATGGCATTACTCGTTTCAATCTTTAAGCATTTCAGTCCTCTGTTTAGGTGCAAATGAAAACTACAAATGGAAACAACAGCGTGTAGCAGGGGCATGAATGCATGTCGTTTCATGTTTAAAATGGCGCACAATCAAACAAAGTGTGACAACAACAAAACACGGTGCGCATTCTACAGCACTTCATATTACCATTCACCGCCATAACAATTCAAGTTTTATGCCTCCTCTGTTCATAACAAGTTAACACGGCATATACTGCATTCGCATTTAACACGGCATACAATGCATACAATCCTAACGTGTTCATCATGCACTGCATTCACATTTAAGTGAAGCGTGATCCACTAAGGGTTCATACCAAAATTCACGCAGCAAATCAACAAGTTGGAGGCTATAGTTTCGGCTTACCTTAGATCACCGAGCACTTGGAGGGATATCTGGCGCTCCAAATCTTTGTTTAACTGCTCAATTGACTGGTGGCAAGGCAAAGCAATCGTTACCATTAATAACTGATAGTTTATAACCGTGATTCACTGTATGCCGAGCTTCAAACAACGCCTTACCTGATCGAATCCCCAAAACTTTGCTATCCTGAACATCAAACATGGGACGATTTTTTTAAATCCACCCAACTCAGTTCACTCTTCTTTTCACCAGGCTGCGGCTTCAATCACCATTTCTCTGAGCTATTCGGCGATGAGGATTATGGTTTGAACAACGCGGATTATTGTTTTAACAGCGATGAGGATTATGGTTTTGAACAGCGATGAGCTAGTCGGTTCATGACCGTTTCAGGGGCTGTACTGCTCTTTGTATCTATTGGTGTTTGCGATGCGTGGTTTACATGGCCGTCCTGTTTGACCAGTCGCCCGACTGTGTCATGAGGATGGCCGAGTCATGTTCACATACGCATGACCCCCTGCACCGTATACTGTTCAATGACCATAAGTCATCGTGCCACCGTGTTCATGTTCGTACCTGTGTGCTGGCCGGTGGTGGTTTGTTTTATTTATTACAGTCGTTTTACCATTATGCCCACCGTCATGCGCTTATGATATATGACCATTGGTTGTGTTGCAATGAGTCGCATGCAATGATATTGCAACCACCCGCCGTAATGCTTCAATGCTGATTGGATGATCGAACACGGCTTCCTCATTGTTTGCATGCGGTCGTTTACCATATCATACCATTGCATTGTTATATAACCCGTCTCATATCATACCATTGTTATATATCATATTATGCGGTCGTTCTCATAACTATATTATATACCATATAGTGTGCATACCTTAAACCTTATATCATATGCGCGTTGGGTGATATGATTTGCGCATTCACATTTTTTGAATTTTGAACTATGGTATATATTAATATGATATATAATAACGTTTGGTTTCCATATAGCGCATGGTTTGTTTGACTTGTTTAACATAGCTTTTATAATTTTAAAATGACCATTGGGGTCATATTTAAAATTATCACCACCACTAATGCTTTAAGTTGTATGTGCAGGTTGAAAGTTGTCCCAGTTTGGCCTTTTTAAGCTCGCAAAGAAAAATACTTAGGGGTAGTAGGGTTAATGAAAAGAGGGAATATGCATGGGAATGAAAGGGAATAGGGTTATAATGTATAAGGGTTATAGGAATATAGGATATAAATGATAATGAATATCCCCAGGTACTGATTTCAACTTAACAAAAACTAAAAATGTCTAAGAAAAATTTGAATTTTTAAAGCACAAAATGACCACATATACTCCCTTGGATGATGGCTGTACAAGTAGGATGAAATCAATTGATCAGATGTTGTAGATGGATCCAAATGTAGACTTTATTGGTGCTCCTTGTTCTTCATGTTCTAATTCTTGAATTGATAATCAGGTCCCTCTGTAATGATTCGTTGTTTCAGGTCCCTTTTACTGCTTACAAAATATGCACATGTTGTGTTGACATTGGCAGGTCTTTCAGGTCCCTTGGCAATGATTTGTTATATCAGGTCCCTCTATTGACAATGCAAGTTCTGTTTATACTCCATCGTTCCAGCTCGTTTCAGCTAAAGAGCTAATGTTTGCAACTTCAGCTGTCCACTTAAAGAGCAAATGCAAGTCTCCCCCCTTGTTGAAGATATGACTTGTCCTCAAGTCATTGGTTGGTGGAGTGTACCTGCAGTAAATGTATCTGAGAACAATAGAACAAGTAGAAAGAATTCATAGAGTCCAAGTTGCCCTGGTTTTCCCCTATGAATTCGTGCTTGCAATGTGCCAGCTGCCTGGTTTTCACTTGCAAACAATTTATTTGTTTTTTTTTATGTTTTTTTCTTTATATTTTGTTTTTTTTATTATATTTTTGTTTTTTCTCTTCTTCTTTTTTTTTTTTTTTTTTCTTAGATATGTTTTATTCAACTAGTAGACTGGAAGATGGCTGATCCTGTGCCATGAGTTCCAGTTCTGTGTCTTCGATCAGTTGTTTCATGAATGCTTCTTTACTGATAGGCCTATTGTAAAATTTGAGCCTATGTCCATTCACTATAAATGAGGTGGAATCCTGGTCGATTGTCTTGATCCTTACTGCTCCATTATCAAAGATTTCGTCAATTTCATATGGGCCTAGCCAGTGTGTTGTGAAATTTGCTTTGAAGTCTTTGAATTTGGAGTCGAAAAGCAATGCCCAGTCTCCCTTGTGAAATGTCTTTGTTTTGATATATCTGTCGTGCCACTTCATTCTTTGTTGTTGCACTAATGTAGTATGTTCCATAGCTTGCTGACGATGCTCATCTAATTGATTCAGTTCCATGATCCGCTGTTGTTGTGCTTCTGTCAAGTCGAGTCCTAGTTCAGCTGCTAGTCTGTATGTATGTATCTGAAACTCTATAGGCAGTAGAGCCTCCTTCCCATATACTAACTGGTATGGACTGAAACCAGTTGTAGTTTTCCAAGTGATCCTATAGGCCCAGAGTGCATCTTTTAATTTTTCAGACCAGTCTTTTCTGTTCATCTGTACTGTTTTTGTCATAATATTTTCTAGGACTTTATTTGTTGATTCGACTTGCCCATTTGCTTGTGGATGATATGGTGTAGATTTCCTATGTTTGATCTTGTATTTCTCCGTTAGATCTCGTACCAGCTTTGATGTAAACTGTGTGCCTTGATCTGTTACAATTTGTCTAGGTACTCCATATCTGACAAAGATTTCTTCAAAAAGAAAGGTGACCACTGTATCTTCTGTTGCTCTGTTTACTGCTTTTGCTTCTGCCCATTTGGTTACATAGTCTGTACATACTAAGATGTACCTCTTCCCATTTGATGGTGGATTGATAGGTCCAACAAAGTCAAGTGCCCACTGCTCAAATGGTTCTATGAGAACCTGTGGCTTCAGTGGCATTTCATCTGATGTTATTGGTCGTCCTGTTCTCTGGCAGCTGTCACATTGCTTGACATATTTCTTAGAGTCCCTGAAGATGGATGGCCAGTAATAGCCTAGTTGCAGCACCTTATACGTTGTTCGTTTATCTGCAAAATGGCCACCACATGGTTCATCGTGACAGGCTCTTAAAATGTCTAATATTTCATCTTCTCGTACACATTTTCTAATTATCAGGTCTGAACCAGTATAAAATAAATCACCATTGACCCATGTATATCTAGAGCTTGCTCTAACAATTTTGTATTTTTGCTTTTTAGTGAATTGAGCTGGAAACCTTCCAGATGATAAATAGTTTGCAATATCTGCAAACCATGGTGTTTTGACTATGATGGCAAACAGATGTTCATTTGGAAAGTTATCTACAACTGGATTTGGATCGTGGGGTGAGTGTATGCGGGACAGAAAGTCAGCCACTTGATTTTCTTTGCCTGGCCGATCTTGTATTGTGATATTAAATTCTTGCAGTAACAGTAACCATCTTGTTATTCGTCCATTGGTGATGGGTTTATTCATCAAGTATTTGATTGCTGAATGATCAGTATGAATGAAAACTTGATATCCTATTATATAGTGCCGGAATTTATTTATTGCATGTATAACGGCTAACATTTCTCTTTCTATGACTGTATAGTTCATTTCTGCAGGTGTTAGATTTTTGCTTATAAAGTATATTGCATAAGTGAACAAGTTCTCTTTCTGTCCAAGAGAGGCACCTATCGTGGTATCAGATGCATCAGTTGAGATATGAAATGGTAAAGACCAGTTGGGCCCACGAAGAATGGGGGCAACTGACAATTTCTCTTTCAGAATTTGAAATGCATTTTGGCAATCATTTGTCCAATGAAATTCAATATCTTTTGCTAATAGTTTGAACAGAGGTTGGGCTATTTTACTAAAGTTTTCAATGAATCGTCTATAATAGCCTGCATAGCCTAAGAAACTTCTTACCTCTTTCTGTGTTGTAGGAGGCATTAAGTTCACTAGGACTTGGATTTTTGCTGGATCCACTTTAATTCCTGAAGCAGAAATGTGGTGTCCCAGAACTATTCCTTCTGTCAACATCATATAGCATTTCTCATTTCTTAATGACAAATTTGTTTGAATGCATCGTTTCAAAACTTTCTCAAGGTTGTTTAAACAATCATTGTATGTGTTCCTGTAAACTGTGAAGTCATCCATATAGACCTCTACACATTCATGAATTAGATCAGCAAATATTGCAAGTACTGCTCATTGGAAAGTTGCAGGTGCATTGCATAGACCAAATGGCAAAACATTATATGCATAGGTTCCCCATGGGCAAGTAAATGTTGTCTTGTCTTGGTCTTCTTCTGCTATTCTTATCTGGTTGTATCCGCTAAACCCATCTAAGAAGGAGAAAAATTTCTTTCCAGCTAATGAGTCTAACACTTGGTCAATGAAAGGTAGAGGAAAATGATCTTTGAGTGTAGCTTTGTTTAATTCCCGGTAGTCCACACATACCCTCCACTTTCCATTTTTCTTTGGTACAATAACCAGTGGAGAAACCCATTAACTATCTGAAATAGCATAGATGAATCCAACTTTTAACAATTTTTGCAGTTCTTCTTTCACTATTTCCTTCATCATGGGATTCATTCGTCTTTGAGGTTGTCTTACAGGTTTAAGTTGATCATCTGTATAGATGTGGTGGATACATGTGCTAGGATGGATTCCTTGCATATCAGTATAATCCAAGGCAAAAGCTTTTGAATATTTCTGTAATAGTGCAATTACCTCTTGCTCTTGTGCTGATTGCAATTCATTTCCAATGTTTAGATGTTTTCCAGGATGAACCTCAATTGTTTTGATTGTTGGCTTGGAGACTGTGTTTACAGGAAAGATGTCTATAAAAGATTTCTGCAAGGTTTGAATTGTACATGTTTCCTGAAAACATTGATTCAAAAGGTCACTTGCAGCTTCATATTGAGCTTTCCTAAGCTGCTTTGAAGTACTTGGTTCTGAAATGAAAAGATCCATTAAGTCCTCATTCCCTTCTTCTTCTCTAAAATCAAAGAATTGATTTATACTTAAAACTGATTTTGTTTGCTGTTTTTCTTGAGTTTCAAGTATTGATTCTAAAGAAGTGGATTGTGTAGGTGAATAAAGAGTGATATGTTTCCTTTCATCTCCATGTGAAATAATCATGCTTCCAGATCTGCATCCTATGAAGGCATCAGCGGTAGCTAACCATCGTCTGCCTAAGATTAGAGGATGTCCTCCCAAGTTTGTCTTTGGTTGCAAGATCAGGAAGTCAACAGGATACTCCCATGAATCCAAGGAGACTATGATATCTTCTAATATTCCTTCAGGAACAACTTTAGATCTATCTGCTAGTTCCAAGATTGTAGAAGTTGATCTAATGTTGTTTAATTGCAAAGTTTTCATTGTCTCCATTGTCATTACGTTTATAGCTTCTCCCAAGTCTATTAATGTATTTGGTACTGAGAAATTATTTATTGATATGGTAACCATTGGGATACCAGGATCAATATATTTTTCTACTATGGTTTGTGTAGACATGAGGCTTGCTAATTTACCAATGACTTGGATTGTAGTAGGATCCTTTTTCTTTTTCTCTGATTTCCGAATGCACAATTCCTTTATTGTTTTAGCATATATTGGTATTTCTTTAATTGCCTTCAACAAAGGAATTTTTACATAAGCATTTTTTAACTCGTCTAAGATATCAAATTCAGGAAGGATTATTTTGTTTTGTTGTTCCACTAACCTTTCAGGATAAGGTGGTGTTTGTGTTGTAACATTTGTTCCTTTCTGATTTTGTATCTCAGTTTGTGATGTTTCAGGTGATTTTCCTTGTTCAGTTGGTTCTTCTATAATTGGAGGAGAATCCTTTTTAAGCACTTTTCCAGATCTTAGATGGACATCATTAAGAGGAAGGATCAAATATGTAGGAAAACATGCTGTTTCCTCCACAGTGTATGCAGATTTTTCCACCTTATTATTTGGATTGGCCATTGGTTGGGCTGGTAGTTGAGTTGGTCTGGGTTGATTTGTAGGTAGCTGTAACTGTTGTGGTTGGGTCAACAACAATGGTGGATTCTGTTGTGGAAATGGGATGGACTGCGGATATACAGAATTTTGTTGTTGAAAGGGTATGGATTGTGGATATTGTGGATATGCAAATGGTTGTTGATATTGTTGCTGGTATTGTTGTTGATACTGTTGAGGTTGCTGGTTTCCATAACCATATCCTCTCCAACCTTGTGCAGGTTGTTGTGAATATTGTTGTGGAGGCCAAGCTTGCCATGGCATTGGAGGGGTCCAAGGATTATGAGGTGGATAGGAATAATTTTGTTGAGGGAATTGTTGCTGATTTGGTTGAGGCATCCTAGGTTGCCATGGTCTTCGTGGTGCTACATAATAGAAACCTTCTGTCCCTGGCACTTCTTCCATTGAGTTTATTTGTAATTCTTTCAATTTTACACAATTCTCTGTGGAATGATTTCCTGTACAAAGACCACAAACCTGAATACTATCCAAAGGACATTCTCTCAAAGGATGTTTCTTTTTACATTTGGAACAAAAGATTGCTAGAGCTTGTTCTTGTTCTTCTTTCTTCTTGTTTGCATTTAGCACATCTACTTGTGTCCCTAATGTACTCAAGAGATCTGTTTTGAAATTTTCCAATAAACTTCCTATTTCAGCTCTTGTTATCCCTCCTGCAGCTGACTTTGCTGCTTTTGAACTTACTTCCCTTCTTTCGGTTTTTGATCTTCCTCTAGAATATTTTTGACATAACTCAACAATTTCATCGAATGAAAGGTTTGAAATATCTCCTTTACCCATCACATCCAAAATGTCAAGGTATTCATCCCTTACACCTTTGAGAAAGATCGTGCAAACAGTTTCTTGATTTAGAGAATGTTGTTTAGATTTCTGTAGATTATATGCGAATCTTTCCGAATATTCTTCTAAACTTTCATCTTCTTGTTGTGTCATTCTAAAAACATCTTCCTTTGAATCTCTAGATCTACAATAAGCTTGATATTTCTTAAGGAAGACAGATCGCATATCATCCCAAGAGGCTATTGTTTGTTCTCCTAAACCCATAAACCATTTCAAAGCTGCTGTTTTTAATGTTGTAGGGAAAAGACGAAGTTTATGAACGTCATCAGTATATCTGTATGTTCTACATAGAATATCAAATTCAAACATAAATGCATCAGGATATTCTGTAGACATTCCATAAAAGTTTGGCAATACAGAAGGTGGAATATTTTTCATTTTTACTTCTTCTCCCAATATTGCACTTGTATCTACTATTGGAAAACCAAAAGTAGTTTCTTGATCAATTCCATCTTCTTGTCTTTTCCGGTCGTTTTCTAGCTTCCTATCATTTTCTTGTTTGGCCTCTTCTTCTCTCTTTCTTCTCCATTCTCTTTGTTGTCTTTCATATTCAGCCCTTTGTTGTTCAGGAGTGAGAATAACGGATCCATGTCCCTCTTCTGCCATTGTTTGATTTATTTCAATTTCAAGTGGAATTTCAAGTTGTTGGAAGATAGGAGGATTTGTGGATGGAAAAACAAGTTGTTTTCCTTTTTCTTTTTGTCTTCCGGAAGTGGAGAATTGTTTTTGTTTTGCTTCCCAAGCTAACAAAGTTTGCCTTTCAATCAAGGTTAATCTTTGGCCAGTTCTTTGTTTTTCTACCAACTCCTCAATTGTGGGATTACCAGTAACTGGGGTGTGTGATGATCCTATTTCTACTTGTGGGGGGTTTTTGATAAATCTACCTTGAGGATCTCTATATCTAGGCATAAAGAAACATAACTTAAATGGAATGTAACTAATGTTTTTGTGGTTTTGAAATTTATCTTTCTATTGACTATGCCGATATTTGCCTCCCCGGTAACGGCGCCAAAATGTTGAGCTAATTTATGGACCTAAATTAACACAATTATTTCTTATCAATCTGGGTTGTTTATGCTTTGAGGCAAGTTCACTATATGTGAAGACCAGATATAATCAAAACTTGAAAGATAAGTTATTCAAAAGCTAAAAATAATACATCCTTTAACTCTAATTCAATCAGCTTAAAAAGAGAAAAATATTGAAAGGGTTCTTGACCTCAAGAAGTCCACCTTCACCTCAATTATCACTTAATGAATCAGAGATTGAAACCAAAAGCTTAAGATGGATAAATTATTAATGAAAGAAGCTCTTAACTTAAGAGACACATAAGATATTCCATCATAATTCATTCATCTCAATACCCAAATCTCAATGAAAATAAAACTACTTGCATGCAAACAAAAGAAACTAGTTTTGATTCATCATTTTAGCAGAAGGGATGCCCAACTTGAACACCTATTTTTCCAACTCAATAAAGTGATGAATAAGCTATTAATTAATGAAATCAATCACTATGCATAAACCATAAAGCAAACTGAAATAAAGCTGTGAAAAACTAGTGCTACAATCAACCAGATTACAAGGAAATGAAACTAGTTAACAAGGAAGTGTACTTAGCTTGGAATGGGGGCCCTCCACCCTTGCCTTGCACACTTTGAGAGGTGATATCAGAATCTTAAATTAGTCACAAATCGATAGCATTGTACAACAAAATAATAATAACACAAGTCTTCAAATTAACTCCTCAATCCAAAGATGTCACAACATAAAAGTATATCACAAAATCAATACATAAGCCATCAAAGTTTTGGCTTTAAATAAGAAGTCTCATGAACAAAATGATCTATATTCACTCAAACAAACCCATCTACTCTCATCCACCTATCTAAGTCGAATTCATTATCCCCATCCCAAGAAAGATGACCATTCCTATGAAATCTCAAAATTGCCCTATTTCTATGGGATTCCTGCATGACTAGTCATGGTTGACTAGCACCAAATGGGCCTAATAAAGCTTGTTCTGTTCGAACTAAGCATTGTTGGCTTAGTCCTAGTTCCCAAGCTGTCCATCCATGCATTCCATTCATGCCCAAGTGTCCTGTAACCATACCAACCATAGAGCTATTACGGGAATTTTTGAATCTGCCAATTTTGCACTAAAAACCAAATTTTCATAAAAACTTTAGAAATTGAAAAATTAAAATTAAATACCTGAATGGATATCAAATATACATCAAAATGGGATAAATGAAGGGAAAATGGATGGAAAATAGATGGATAAGTAAGTTTCTTTGAGCAAAAATAAGACCAAAACTAAGGCCTAACAACAACCCAAGACCTAGAGGCATCTGGCCTCTGGAAACAAGTTAACCGCCCAAAACCCAAAGGCATCTGGCCTCTGGAAATAGGTTAACGACCCAAGACCCAGAGTTATTTGGCCTCTGGCAAGGGTGAAAGTCTGCCCCTTACGGACCACATGTTATTCTAGGTGGTGTGGTTTTCCATGAATAATGGTGATGAGTCCGCCAACATTCCTGGTTAACATCCAGATATGATTGTCCTTAGTGTTAGTTTCACCACTAAATTGTGATATATTTTCTCACCTTCAAAAAAAATAAAAATTTACTTGTACTCTAATTACAATTCAATTTTCTCAACTCAATTAATAAATGTTATAATTTAAATTGAATCCATAAATTTATCATAGGATGACTAAAAATGTGCTTCTCAATATTGTTGGAAATCACTCTTCAAAAGGGAGCTACAAGTACATCCTTGTACTTGCAAATAGAATGTTTGAAAATATAAATTCCAAACATAAACAAGAACTAATTTTGATCAAAATCCTTAAACAATCAGGGTGTAAATTGCAAAACTTATAAGTAAAATAATAATTAAATCTTTATTTAAATTTCATTTTCCAATCCTTCTTCAAATTATAGATGAATTTGCAAAACTAGATAGTTAGTTTATATATTTAATCATTTTTTATTTTATTTTTGAGATATATTTGAAATTTAATGAAAAAGCGTGTTTTAATGACTTCTGAACTGAATTTTTCCTTCATTTCTATGTAATTCACAATCTAAATATACAAGCATGTTGCAACAAAATGTAGTTTTGCGTGAGCTGTGAACTGCCCTATTAATCTTCAGGGAATCATAGTATGCACAACAAATGAGCAAAGAGTCAAATGCCCAGCTCAAAGTTAAGGTAAAGAAGGAATTTGAAATTCTGATATTTTGGATGATCAATCCATTGTTTTAAAGAGACATAATAAAATGTTAGATTTTTTCATTCCATGATTAGTTTTGAAATATGGTCTAACAGTTAGGTGGACAGGTTTAGTCCCATGGATTTAGTGGTCCAATATGTATATCTGAGAACTGCTCTGAATGGAATTTTTGTTTTGCGAAAAAAAACTACTCCTGGTACAATTTCATCAGGTGAAAAAAGTTTTTTTTTTTTAGTCACCCATGAGTTTGGGACCTCCAGCAGAAAACAAAGAACGAAAGAAAATGTTGCCAGAATCTGTATTGGAAGAAAACGATGCATGGGATCCATCACACAATAACATGAATGTTTACAAGATGTTAAATAAATTGAAAAGGGAGAGGAAATCAACTGATTTATTGCTTGATTTGATTTTACCGGAGAGTTTGGTGGGCTTAGTATTTGTTGACCACTACGTGTCAACAACCCATAGCAGTACACCCCCTTTTTTCGCAAAAGGATAATGCTTGATTGATGTGTCAATGTTGTCCAACTAACATCATCAGTCTTATTTCCAAGATGTTATGTAAACCCTTTCTGCATGTGTATAATGTAAATAATCTCAGCAAATCCGTGTCATGTATGTATTGACCTAGGTAAACCTACTTTTCTAGCGACGTGCCATTCTGGGAGGTTTTTTGTCTCATCAATCCATTTTCGGATGGTCGACGGAGTTTTCCTCCAATCTTACCGCAAAGTTGGAATGGATTTTGTCGTTAGGATCTTAGGCAAATCCTAGTGTTCTAGATTGAGTCTATGTAAAAGTAATTTGGGAATAATCCTAAGTATTTGGTTATGTTATTTTATTACAAATTGATTGGTCTGTTGGATTATATTTGTGTCACAGAACTGGGTAGCTTGTGAGGGTCTATTACAAATGGGTTTTCCCCTTATGATGTAAAAAATATAAAAATCATGATGTAAAGAGTCTTGAGGGTTGGAAAATTAATTTATTCCTTCATAGGTTAATTAAGTAAAATTTTTGGCCAAAAATTAATTAAAATCCTAAGCCCGAAATTTAATTAATTCTAAGTCCTAGGTAAAATTAAATTCTCCAAAGGCAAAATTCATTGGTCTTTAAAAATCAAATTTTGAAAGGTCACCGGACTAAAGTAAATTAATTATTTTGCTAAATTTTAAACCTTTGATCCCTCGGGGTTAAGTCAAAATCAAATTTTTGGGGAAATTAACTCAAAGATTTGATTTTTGAGTTAATTAAAATTCATTTAATTAAAAATTTTGAATTTCCTCAAGAATTAAATATTTCGACGGATGAGATTAAACGAATTTTCAATATTCATCAACGGTTGAGATTTCTTTGACGAGGATCACTCGAGCTAGCCGTTGGAGGATTTATCTTTAAATAGGAGGTCCTTTGTCAGTCGATAGATTTGACCTTTGAGTTGTGTGCTTAGCAAGAAGCTCTTGTGTAATCTTTTTCTGGATAATAAAGAAAGACTTTGAGGTTAAGTTCTGGTAATGTTACTCTTCATGGGAACACTGTAAGATGTGTTGTTTGCATGCATATTTTTTTCTAAATCCATTGATGATAGTTTCTGAAGAGTGATTTGAGTACGGGTATCTTGCTCAGTCGTCGGGGTTTCAATAATAATCTAAATTTTGGACGTAATAGTAGGTATCTCTATTTGTCTGAGTTTTATTATTATTTTTTCGCTCTATTTTAATGGCTGGATCGAGTTTTGCAAGGAAATCTTGATTTTAAATCCTTGGGCATTATGGGAAGTTTTCAATTGGACCAGCCAACTCCTAATTTGTGTTCCCAAAAGAGCCTAGCCAAATTAGCTCCCGAATTATCATAAGATTTTATTGGTGATACACAAAGGGTTTTGAGTTGACACCTCCTTTAATTGTTTTTTTTTTTTTGCGCGCGACATAATGATAGATCTGGCTGATTAGAGCATGCAGTTTGTAAATTTTGTAATGATTTTTCTAACGCGGGTTTTTCTGGGTTTTAGTTTTTATCATTGTATATATCGTTTGGGTGTTTTTTTGTTGTCGTGCAACTACAGATCTAACGAAGAAATTTTCATAGAGTCCAGATCTAGGCCCTGGAGGGTAGATCTGGATCTCTGGGGTTTATCAACATAATTTTCCAAGGATATTATTCAAATTTTTTTTGTAGTCCAAGGGTTCAAAAATTTTAAATCTGGACATTTTTATAGGGGTTTCAAGGAAATTTAAAGCAGAAGTATACTGGAAATGTTTTAAAGGGTTTTCTGGCTACCATTTTTTGCTGAGTTTTTTCCTCTTAGGAAAAAATCATTTTTATTTTAGAAACCCTATCCTCTTTATGCTTGTGTTTTTTTGCATCTCAGATCTTCATCCTCTCTTTGCTATAGATTTCAGAATCTCTCCCTCTGCTGCCCAAACTCTCCCTCACATAACCCACGTCCATACCCCTGCTGCAAGCTCGACTACCTCAAACTCTTGATCTACTGCTCCTCCGCGTGCCCTCGTCTTCTGCATTGCGGATCCCCTTCTTCTCGCCTATTCGCTGCTTTACATCCTCTCGATTTTTTTATTTGTATTATTTTTGTTTTGATTTTATTTTGTTTTATATTGTTTTTATGACTTTGACTTTTAATTTTCAAATTCGATTTCATTTTACTTTTTATTTTGATTTAATTTTGATTTTGTTTTGAATCCTAGGTTTGTTTTATTTTGATTTTAATTTTTTTTCTCTTTTTGGTTTTGTTTTACATTTTTTTTTTGAAAAATATTTAAAAAACATTTACAAATGTAAAAAAAATTAAAAATTTTCATTTTTGTGACTTTAGCTACAGATTTGAGGAAATTTTTTTCATAGAGTCCAGATCTCGGCCTTGGAGGGTAAGATCTGGATCTCTGGGGTTTATCAACATAATTTTCCAGGGATATTATTCAATTTTTTTTTGCAGTCCAAGGGTTCCAAAATTTTAAATCTGGACATTTTTATAAGGGTTTCAAGGAAATTTGAAGCAGAAGTATACTAAAATGTTTTAAAGGGTTTTCTAGCTAACATTTTTTGCTGAGTTTTTTCCTCTTTGGAAAAAATCGTTTTTATTTTAGAAACTCTATCCTCTTTCTGCCTACGTTTTTTTGTATCTCAGATCTGCATCCTCTCTTTGCTGCAGATTTCTTTGTTGCCCAGACTCTCCCTCACATAAACCGCGTCCATACCCCTACTGCAAGCTCGACTACCTCAAACTCTTGATCTGTTGCTCCTCAGCGTGCCCTCGTCTTCTGCATTGCGGCTCCCCCTCTTCTCACATGTTCGTTGCTTTACATCCTCTTCTCCATCTCCCTACATTGTCCATCTCCTCTCCTTCTCCGCAGATCCCAACTTCCGATTTCTCTTCCCTTGCTCATTGCAAACCCTCGCTTCCCTTCTCATTTGTTGATTGATTCCATCCCTGCGTCCAAGTTACTCCACTCCCTAACGTTGTCGTCGTTCCTCCCTGTCCTTCCTCGACTGCTCCTCAACCTCCGCGTCCCTCTTCCTTGCAGCATTACTGCAGTCCATCCCCTTCGCTGTCATCTTCTGCATTCCATTGAGCTACTCGCTACCTTTGCTGCCAGACCTTCATATCGCAGTCCCTCCCTCCTCACCGTCGTCGGACCTACACAACTCAACAAAACATTCGACCCTTTTTGTTTATTTTATTTCATTTGTATGCATTAGGTTAGGTTTAGATTTTACCTTTTTTATTATTATTTATGTTAGGTTTAGATTTTATCTTTTTAATTTTTATGTTAGGTTAGTTTAGTTGGATTTTTCGATTTTTTTGTTTACATTTCATTTATTTTTATTTGTATTTTTATTTATTTATTTATTTATTTCGTTTTCTTTTTCTTTAATGAAATCTTAAAAAAATGTAATCTTTTCTTCTTCTTCTTTCTTTCTTTCTTTATATATATATATATATATATATATATTTTTTTTTTCTTTTAACTTTGATTTGTATTTCATTTTCACTTTAATTTTTGTGGTATTGATTTCTCTATTGGCAAGTGCGATTAATGTTTTAAAAATCATATTGCCTATAGGAGAAAGATAAATTCTTCTATGATCTAGGATTTAATTGCTAGAAACTCTTGCATGATAAATTTTTGAGCATTCACATTTAATCATTCATGATCGTCACTATTCGTCACATTTATAAATTGCTCTGGATAACTTGTTTTTTATTTAGTCTATGGTTAATTGAATATAAAGGCACTGGTATATAATCATTTCTATCTTGTGGTTGTGTCTTTGTCATATTAGTGCTTGATCTATTCATCTTAGTTAACTAGGACTCATTTACATTCGTTAAGTTGTCTATCTTTAAGTCTCATAGAGCATGTGTTTCACAGGATATCCTCATTCATTCACCCTAGGGACTACCCACTTTGAATTGTCTAGGAGAGAATCTAAACGGAGTGAGTAAGGATTAAAGTGACAATTGTTACTCTGAGCGTTGTTACAGTGCCTAGAAACTTTGTGCGACAATTTTTTTTTGCTCTGTTACCAGGGATAGAGTTTTCCTATCCTTGGTCCTCACAACATTTTTCTAATCATCTCATATTTTCTGTCGTTCATTAGGCCGTCAAGCAGCACAACATTTTTTGGCGTCGTTGTTGGGGATATTTTATTCTCAACTTTTCAATGACATTTCCTCATCATTCTTCTCATTTCTCATCTCTCATTCGAACCGGCAAAGCCAACACTTCTTGGCATTTCCACCAAGGACCAATTTATTGGACCTTGGCTTTATGACATTTCATCTCATTTTTCTGGCATCATTTCGTCTCTTCATTTCTCACCAATTCTAACTCTTGTCATCTCTCATTTAATCATCTCATCTTCACTTTCTGCACCTAGACATTCCGATTGGTTTCCTGTTTGGGTGGTGACTCCACTTATTCATTCATTTAATCCCAGACAAGGAGCTCTCCCTGAATATCCATCTGCCTCCATCCACTAACTTTTTGGTTTTGCCTTTGGAAACTTTGTGAGAGATTCATGCTCAAGTGGCGACTCCACTTCTTCCATTTCTTACAAAAATTTCTGCTAGAATCTCGCTTCTTGTAGATGTTTTGGTTTTCTTGAGCAGGGATATCTTTCTCTGATATCCATTTGGCCTCTCTTTTTCCTGTTAGGCAGGTCATCATGGATTTTGACTTGTTTTCTCCTTGTGATTTTACTAACATTTAGGGAGCTCCACATGGTTATCCTTATTTTTTTGGTGAAGCCATCGATGAATTTCCTCCTTTTCAAGGTAACAATGCTTTTACTTCCGAGACTCACCTTTAGAATGTCAACCTCTATATAAGCAAGTGTCACCCATATTCTAACTATGAATATGTGAAGATGAAGATTTTCGTTCTCACTTTATCTGGAGATGTTTTAGATTGGTTTATTAAATTCCTTGATAACACTTTTGATTATCTACAATCAATCATTGATGCCTTTGAAGATAGATATGGAGATAAAGAAAAGGTCAAAGCAAAAGTTGAAGTAAATGAAACTATAGAAGTTGAAAATAATTTCAAGGAGTTAATTCAAATGGTTAAAGACATACAATTAAATCAGGCTCAAGTAATCAAGAATGTAGAAGTTAATCATGCTCAACTTATTAAAGATATAGAACTTAATCAAGCAAGATTAACAACTAATAATGCCAGGGAAATTAATTTTACAAAGCAAGTTATTAGCCCTAGAGGAAAAGATGACGATCATGGAATTCAATCATTCAAATCAAGTGACTACCATGGAAGCAAGTTATCAAGAAGAATAAGTTTGATTCAGAACATATTGTCAACTATGGATGAAGAAATGACCGTCATGAGATTCGATTATATTAATCAGTTAGCTACCATGCAAGAAAATCATAAGAAAGAGATAAACTATATGCAAAACTGCTTCATGGGCATGAAAGCAAAGGACGATAAAATTATAAAGGACATGGAAGTTGGTCAGATATGTCTTCAAAATAGGTTATTGACCTTGGATGAAAACCATGCCAAGGAGGTCAGTGCTATGAAGGTTGAACACTCTAACTAGATGGAT
The DNA here is from genome assembly GCA_031772625.1 of Pinus tabuliformis. Classification (NCBI taxonomy): domain Eukaryota; kingdom Viridiplantae; phylum Streptophyta; class Pinopsida; order Pinales; family Pinaceae; genus Pinus; species Pinus tabuliformis. Next base: position 1,184,054,351 of record CM062813.1, read on the forward strand.
GTCATAACAATGGAAAAGATACAGGTAAAAAAATTTCAGCATCGGTCAGAGGATGAAAGAAACAAGGAAACGTCAACAGATCATAAGCCTCCTTGTCTGTTGCAACAATCTCCATCTTCTTATGAGGAGGTAATTTGTTCCATTTAAAAGTGGCTAATTGAAGGTGACCCGAATCAAATGGAAAATTATAAGAATCAGGTCGATGCTTACATGGTTGATCCACTAGTCATAACAGATCACGTTCATAAAGAAGTGCAGGTCACATAAGTCTTGAACATTCAAAATTTTCCATATGAGCGTTTTTCGAATCAAAAAGGAAGTTATGCGTCGACCACATCATCATCAACATCACAACCTGCCACAAAGAAAAAGCGCAAGAGAAAGAGAATGGGAAACAACCAACAGATTTGCCTGAAAGAAGGCAAATTCTCAATATGCACTATATTGAACACATTTGATGCCATGGGGCATCTTTGTATTGTATTTCTAACCTTATACCCTGTTATTTCAGTATTTAATTTTGTAGTTAGATTTGTGTTTTTCATGTTATTAGGATAGTTAATAAATGAAGAGCTTATATCTTTCCTGTGCATAATGTTATATGATGATTTTTGGATGGATGTTGCTTATGTTATATTGTGTGTTGCGTGAATACAGATTCTGGATTCTCACATTCCTTCGGTGCAGCAACGTGTCCCCAAGTAGAGCCAGATGTTGACCACTACATGTCAACGACCCATAGCAGTACACCCCCTTTTTTCGCAAAAGGATAGCACTTGATCGATGTGTCTGTACCATCCAACTATCATCATTAGCCTGATTTCCAAGATGTTATGTAAACCCTTTTTGCATGTGTATAATGTAAATAATCTCAGCAAATCCGTGTCATGTATGTAATGACCTAGGTAAACCTACTTTTCTAGTGATGATCTCCATTCTGGGAGGTTTTTTGTCTCACCGATCCATTCTCGGATGGTCGACAGAGTTTTCCTCCAGTCTTTCCCCAAATCTAGAATGGACTTTTTCGTTAGGATCTTAGGCGAATCCTAGTGTTCTAGATCGAGTCTATGTAAAAGTAATTTGGGAATAATCCTAACTATTTGGTTATGTTATTTTATTACAAATTGCTTGGTCTATTGGATTATATTTGTGTCACATAAATGGGTAGTCTGTGAGGGTTTATTACAAATGGGATTTCCCCCTTATGATGTAAAAAATATGAAAACCATGATGTAAAGTGTCATGAGGGTTGGAAAAATAATTTATCCCCTCATAGGTTAATTAATAAAATTTTCTGGCCAAAAATTAATTAAAATCCTAAGCTAGAAATTTAATTAATTCTAGGTCCTAAGTAAATTTAAATTCTCCAAAGGAGAGATTCGTTGGTCCTTAAAAATTAAATTTTAAAAGGTCTCAGGACTAAAGTAAATTAATTATTTTGCTAGATTTTAAACCTTTGATCCCTCGGGGTTAAGTCAAAGTCAAATTTTTGGGGAAATTAACTCAAAGATTTAATTTTTTATTTAATTAAAATGCATTTAATTAAAAAATTGAATTTCCTCAAGAATTAAATATTTTGACGGATGAGATTAAAAGAAATTTTAGTCTTCATCAATGGTCGAGATTTCTTTGACAATGATCACTCGAACTAGCCGTTGGAGGATTTATCTTTAAATAGGAGGTCATTTGTCAGTCGATAGATCTGACCTTTGAGTCGTGTGCTTAGTAAGAAGCTCTTGTGTAATCTTTTTCTGGATAATAAAGAAAGACTTTGGGGTTAAGTTCTGCTAGTGTTACTCTTCATGGGAATACTGCAAGATGTTTTGTTTCCATGCATAATTTTTTCTAAAGCCATTGATGCTAGTTTCTGAAGAGCGATTTGAGTACAGGTATCTTGCTGAGTCGTTGGGGTTTGAATAATAATCTAAATTTTGAACATAATAGTAGGTATCTCTATTTGTCTAAGTTTTATTATTATTTTCTCGCTCTATTTTTAATGGTTGGATTGAGTTTTCATGGAAGTCTTGATTTTAGATCCTTGAGCATTAGGGGGAGTTTTTAGTTGGACCAGCCAACTCCCGATCTGTGTTCCTGGAAGAGCCTAACTAAATTAGCTCCTGGCTTATGATAAGATTTTATTGGTGATACACGAAGGGTTTCGAGTTAGCACCTCCTTTAAAATTTAATTTAATTTTTTTTATGCGGCAAAATGATAGATCTGGCTGATTAGAGCTTGTAGTTTGTAAATTTTGTAATGATGTTTCTAATATGGGTTTTTTTGGGTTTCAATTTTATCATTGTATATATCATTCGGGTGTTTTCTTATTGTCGTGCAACTACAGATCCGAGGAAGAAATTTTCATAGAGTCCAGATATAGGCTTTGGAGGGTAAGATTTGGATCTCTGGGGTTTACCAACATAATTTTCCAGGGATATTATTAAAAAAAATTGCAGTCCAAGGGTTCCAAAATTTTAAATCTAGACATTTTTATAAGGGTTTCAAGGAAATTTGAAGCAGACATATACTGGAAATGTTTTAAAGGGTTTTATGGCTGCCATTTTTTGTTGAGTTTTTTCCTCTCTGGAAAACATCTTTTTTTTTTTTAGAAACTCTATCCTCTTTCTGCCTACATTTTTTTTGTATCTCAGATCTGCATCCTCTCTTTGCTGAAGATTTCGAAATCTCTCCCTTTGTTACCCAAACTCTCCCTCACATAAACCACGTCCATACCCCTGTTGCAAGCCTGGTTACCTCAAACTCTTGATCTGCTGCTCCTCCACGTGCCCTCATCTTTTGCATTGTGGCTCCCCCTCTTCTCACCTATTCGCTGCTTTATATCCTCTTCTCCATCTCCCTACGCTGCCTGTCTCCTCTCCTTCTCCGCGGATCCCATCTTCTGATTTCTCTTCCCTTTCTCATTGCAAACCCTCACCTCCCTTCTCATCTATTCACTGCTGCCATCCCTGCGTCCAAGATGCTCCACTCCCTAACGATGTCGTTGTTCCTCCATGTCCTTCTGCGACTTCTCCTCAACCTCTGCATCCCTCTTCCTTGCAGCATTTCCACAGTCCATTCCCTTCGCTGTCATCTTCTGCATTCTGTCGAGTTGCTCGTTGCCTCTGCCCCAGACCTAATTTTATTTGAATAATTAAATTTATCTAAAAAAGCATTTGAAAATGATATATTTTTAACTTAAATAATTAAATTTATTAAAAAATAATGTTCTATATGTATCTTGAATTCATATGACAAATAATTAAATTTATTTAAAAATAAAAATTGTAAAAATAAATATTTGTTATATATAATTTTGATAATAAATACATAATATTTTAACACCATTATAAATTAAAATTTATATATAGTATAATTATAAATCATCAAATCCAAAATATCCACCATAGCCTCTTGATTATCTAGTCAAAATGCTTCTAAATTGGAACCCAAATAACATAAATAGTAATATATAATAATAAATATAAGAGTTATATACCCAATAAATCTATTTATATTAATTTCCTCAAATGAGCCATGATGTAAATTGATATTTGTTTTGTTCGGTGTTTTTTTTGTCGATTGCGTGGAGCTTGTCCTTTGAATCTTCATTATTACTGTTACACAATTTTCAGGGAATTTAGGGGAGAGTCTCTCAAGGCTTACCTCAAATACATGGCCTCTTCCTTTTGAAAGAAGCATGGCCCCAATCTTTAATGATACGTGACGTGTAATTATACATGAAACTATATTTTTGATGCAATGTTTTTATCAGGAAGTAGCTTTTTAAGCACAGTGTTTATTGAATACATTATATTTGTTAAAATGTCATTAGGAATTTATAAAATTTTATTCATTAAAATGTTTGGTTATTTGTCACCATAAAAAGATTGGGGTTTAAGAATTACATAAATATCAATAGAAAAGATTAAGATAAGCCATATCTCTCGTGTGCTCTTAATCGCTTTAATTATTGCATACAGTCTGTGTTCAGCTCGTTGTACTATTTTTAAATGATTTTTTAATTATTGATTCTTTCACACTGTATACTTTCATGACGCATTATATTTTATTTCACTGAAATGCATTGCAACTTATTGGTATACCTAATGTTGTAGAAACGATGAATCCTCCTCCTTCAATGTCCTTAAATGCAATTCATGATTGTCATGATTGCATAGCATAGATGTATAGAAATGTCATTAGATTATTAAATGGTTAGCGTATATTCCCATGACTGCATAGAATAGTTGTATAGAAATAATCAGTGATAGGATAGTATAGCATGTACAACTGAAGATTTGATGGTACAACTAATAATACACATGTAATCATCGCAGAATAAAGGGTGAACCAATCAAATTTCGAATAAATATATTAAAATATTACAAAAAAATAAAAAAATAAACCAATTTCTATGGTTAAACTATGGAGAAAAGTGTAAATTTTCTAGATCAAAGCAAAAACTAATAGCTAGTCAAAGTAAAAACTGAATACAATATATCCTACCTTCGACAGATATAATAAAGGGTAGCATCAACAAGCCACTAAGGTTAAGATGGATATGTACTAATTATATCAAAAGTTAAGAATATGCTTTTCCATCCTTTACAAGTGGAATGTTTATTAAAAATATTCATTCATATATATATATATATATTTGATATCTAGCGGAATCGGCAACGACGGTGGTATTGTACTCGCGTTACACGGGGTCGAATCCCACCAGCTGCCACTATAACCGCTAGGAGAAACCGCCTAGCTCGCAAGGAATGGCCCCTCAGGATAAGATGAGAATTAAACGCGTGACCTGCACAGCAGCACGAACGACTTAGCAAACCGTTTGCTGACCACGAGACCAAACCCCTGCGAGCAAAAATATTCATATTATTAAAAATATGTATTTGAGAAAATTCTAAAACAACTATATTATATTTATTAAGATATTTCTTTCAATACTATTTTGAAACTAAATTTTTTTCCCCTGAAATTTGAAACTAAAAATTATTGAGGTGGTCAATTCATTTAACATAAATACAAAGCTCTTGTTGTATTTACATTACCACAACAACATAAATAAAACAAGAGCATGACACATTTTATTGTAGATTTGGAAAGGAAATTAAATGTAAAAGTTTCTTATGAATATAAAAGTTTATAATTATATAAACATTTTTAAAATATTATTCAAGGTAGATGTGATTTAATTGTTCATATTCATATATACTTAATGATAAAGATGTTACACAAAGAACAAAAGAGGAATAAGGCTCAAATTAAATGGAAATGATGGTATTGGCCAAACTATATGAAAAACTCTCGGCTTCAAATAAGGTATTTCTTATGAAGTGTTTATTTAATATGAAGATTTCATAAGGTGGATTTGTTGCTGATCATTTAAATGAATTTAACATGGTTACTAGTCAGTTATGTTCTGTAGGGGTAAATTTTCATGATGAAGTTAGGGCTTTGTTATTTTTATGCTCATTGCTATAAAATTTGAATGAATTAGTTATGGCTATTAGTAACTTTGTCCCTGGATCTAGTACTTTAAAGTTTGATGATGTTGTTAGTGTCATCCTTAGCGAGGAAATGCGACAAAAATGCTCTGATGAGACATCGGGTGATGCTTTGACTACAGAGACTAGGGGAAGAAAAATGGAAAGAGGAAGGTTTCCAGGACATCATACTTTGTCAAGAAAAGGTAGATCCAAATCTAGATCAGGGATAGTGTTCTGGAAATGTGGGAAGAAAGGACACCTGAAGAAAGACTACAAATCTCGGAAGGGAAAAGAAGGATATGGACATCAAGAGGACAATCATGAAGTGAATGTGACACGTGATGTGTTGCAAGATGCTTTGAGTCTTTCATTAGAGAATATTATTGATGTCTGGGTGGTAGATGCAGGGACCTCATTCCATGCAACACCTGATAGGAAACATTTACATGACTATGTTCAAGGAGATTTTGGACAAGTTCGTCTGGGTGATGATAAACCCTGTAAAATCGTTGGAATGGGTAAGGTTTTTACAAAGAAACAAAATGGAAACCAATGGTTATTAAAGGAGGTAAGGCATGATCCAGATATGAAGAAAAATCTAATTTCAATAAGATAGTTAGGAGGTGAAGGTTGTGTAACTACTTTTCTAGACAAAACCTGGAAGGTCACTAAATGAGGCTTGATAATAGAAAAAAAGAGAAATGTTGGTATGTTGTATTTATGTAATGGTGTTTCTAATTCTAGTAATGCATTAACCTCCACGGGAGCAGATACGACATTGTGGCATTATAGGCTCGGGCACATGAGTGAGAAGGGGATGCAGATTCTTCACTCAATAAATTTGTTGCCAAGTTTGAAGCAAATTGATTTGGATTTCTGTGAGAATTGTGTTTATGGAAAGAAAAAGAGAGTAAGATTTATCAGAGTTGGGAAAACAAAGAAGAGTGAAAAATTAGAGCTTGTGCATCCAGATGTATGGGGACCAGCTCAAGTTTCATCTCTCAGTGGCTCTCACTATGTGTTACTTTTATTCATGATGCAACTAGGAAAACCTGAATTTATTGTATTCAAAATAAACAGGAAAACGGTTGAAGTGTCTCATATCAGACAATGGAGGTGAATAATGCAACAAATATTTTGATAAATGTTGTTCAGAGCATGGAATTCACAGAGAGAGTTTGGTTCTAGGAACATGTTGTAGGCTCAAAATTTTTTGCCTTAACATTATAAGGGAGACCACTCGGTTGGGAACTTAATGCAACTCATTTTCCGTTGCAATGGTGGTTTTGACTAGTTAGGCTAGGTCCAATTAGATTCTCTCTACCTCTACTGGATTAAAGTATGACTTTTGCCTACTAATAGAGGAGACGTCAAATCGGGTCTTCTTGCTGATTAGGCAAAAAAGTGATCCTTAAGTTGATCTAGGGCTCAACCAAAACACAACTAAGCTATGTCTTAAAGTTAATCTAACCTACTCTAATCTAACTAACCTCTATAATATTAAGTTAATATTAATCGTTAATCCTATGATACTATGATAATGTTATCCTAATACTAAAGTTATACTAGTCATTAACCTAATTTAATATAACTTATGTCTATGTTAAGATTACCTAGATAAGATTAGGTTAATTGATAATTCTAATGTAATCTATAATATCATATTCGCTATATTAAATCTACATTATTATGCTAATATAAACCTTATATTAAATCTAAGAAATAATATTAAACAATTATAATGCTAAACTATTCTATCACTAAATACTAAGATATAATTTTAATGACACTAAATATCTACTTTAATTATATAAAATAAATACAATTATTCACCTATTCTAAATGCTTTACCATAAATATATTTAATAATATAACTAATTTTTATTTGTAATACTACTATATACTAATACTATTTTAACTATATATATTTATATTATACTATGATAAATAACTTTATATTATACCTTATATTCTCACTTATACTATCTTATCTCCATAATATTATTAATGCTTATCATAACATATTATAGTATTGTTATTATCACCATAAAAAATGTAATACCGCTAAATATATTATAGTATGATATCTAAAAAAATATTAAATACTACAAAATTATAATATTATTCTAAGATATATGTTATTACTTCTAACTATATCTTTCGGATTTTGTATAACGACATTTATGGAATGCCTTTCAACTATTTTGTTTGATTGGTATTGCTTGATGTGTTCGATTGTTGTGGTCAAATCCATGGTAGCCACCATGTGATCTTCGTCCTTTTCTAACGAAATTAAAACAAGTAAAAAATCTTTAAATGTATACTGGGTTATATTATACAAATAAAAATAAAAAAATAACTGGAAGGTTTAGAGTGTTAGGGACTCGTGCCTTGTGATTGTGTGATGTGATATGCAGAAAAGGTATTTTTTACAATGTTTTGTTGTAGTTATATACAATGTGCAATACACAAAATAACCTATACAATACATTATATTACCAATTTTCATTTCTTTGTTATATATATTACAAAATGGAGTTTGCACAATAAATACAAAGGTGGTATATTGATTCAATATAAGCATTTATTTATTATGTGACAATATCAATGTATTATTAAAATGTTATTTAAAATATTTACAATATTTTATTATGCAATGAGATTAATTTAAATTTAAAAAATAAATAGTTAAAATAATTAAGATTTATAAAATATTTATATAATTTTTTTTTTGAATTTTAATGGTAAAAATATTAATTTCTTTAATGCAAGTATGCTCCAAATGAAGGGTTAGATGACAAACAGTCCAATATGTAATTCACAGTGATGTAGCAACCAAAATGTGCCGCATCATTTCATCACAACCCCTATTGCGATGTAGGTATCAAGAAGAAGAGACATACAATCAATGAGATACAATGTGAAATATGAGATGATGTGGCAATTGAAGGCGCCACATCATCCTCTTGTGATAGTTAGAAGTGTCGCAAAGGTAACCATCAAGTGAGCATGACAATAATGACGATCACCAAAACCCTTGAAAAAGTCCCAAAGTCAAGCAATAAAGACTAGAGAAATCGAGAGTCACCCAAATGCCAATAAAAAGAGAGTTTTCTAAAATGTAGGGTAAAAGGAAAGCAATCAATCAAAAACCTAATGCAAGTAACATCGCCCAAAATCAATAAAGGGTCCCCATATATTTTCAAAAATCTAATAGGGGGTGGGGGGGTTGTGGGCACAACATAACACCACAGGAAAATGGTGTGTCATAAAGGATGAACAAGACAATCATGGAATGTGCAAGGTGCATGAGATTACATGCAAGATTTCCCTTACAATTTTGGGTAGATGTTGTGGATATTGTTTTTTATCTAATAAACGGAGGGCCTTCAATTTCCTTGGATGGTGGTATTCCAGAGGAGGTATGGATAGGTAAAAAGGTAAAGTACTCATTTTTAAAGACTTTCAATTGTGAAGCCTTTGTCGACATTAATAAACAAAATAAAATAAAGCTTGAGGCAAAATCAAAGAAATGTACCTTTATTGGATATGGTGTTAATGATTTTGGTTATTTCTTATATGATTATGAAAACCAAAAAATCATTAGGAGAAGAGATGTCATATTCAATGAAAAAGTCTTTTATAATGATCAAATGTAGGAAAAGAAACATCAAAAGGAAAACAAAGAATACACAGTGCTTGATGAGATCACAGAAAAAGTAAAGGTGCCTGAAAATTATAATTATCAACAACCACAACAGCAATAGGAACCTCAAACACCTGAAAGTGGTGTTAGAATATCTACTAGGATAAGTAGACCCTGGATGATACTCTCCTTCATTATATTATGTATTGTTGAATGATTCTGGTGAACTAGAAAGATATGAAGAAGGAATGCAGGTAGAAACCAAGAAGAAGTGGAGAAAGCAATGGAAGAAGAGATGGACTCCTTGATGCATAACCAAACTTGGGACTTATTCAAGTTTTGGTAGGTAAAAAAACATTTCAGAATAAATGGGTTTACAGGTTGAAGGAAGAAGATGGAAGAAAACACAGGTATAAGGCTAGACTTGTGGTGAAGGGTTTTGCACAAAAGAAAGGCATAGAATTTGATGAAATTGTTTCTCCTGTTGTTAAAATGACTTCAATCAGAATTATTTTAACTCTAGTCGTAGCAGAAGATTTGCATCTTGAGTAGTTAGACGTAAAGACAACCTTTCTCCATGGGGATTTGGAGGAAGAAATATATATGCAACAACCACAAGGGTATGAGGTCAAAGGGAAAGAGAAATTAGTGTGCAAGTTAAAGAAGAGCTTGTATGGCTTCAAACAGGCTCCAAGATAGTGGTGATCTGGATTTAAACAGGAACGCTACAAATTACAGATATAACCATAAATACAAAGATGCAGTAGAAATAACACTTCCTTTCATTAATATCAAATATTGAAATATGTTTACAAATAGAATGGAAATAAGACTAGCTCGGGCGATGGTAGCTTATCTCTAAGAAGATATGTGGCGGCTACATGCCTCTGAACTGTGTTACAATGAGGCTCAAGGGCCTTTTTATTATAGAACAATAAGATAAAACCCTAAACAACCAAAACCCTAACCTGAGGAGATGTAACACCAAGAGTTTATGGGCCCCGTTGGGGTTAGTTGGACAACCAACTTCCCGGAGTCACGAGTTGGTCATATTATCTCCATTTGACGTGCATGATACCCCGTTGGAAATATATCTCCGAGGACTACGACATAAAAGACAATTTTAGGAAAAAAATTGTTGGTACAATATTGCCAAAAAAACGTCATTTACGGCCTCAAAACAGCTTCGAGAAGTTTAGGACCCGAAAAACTGCTAAAAATAGTAAATTGTGCTACAATTAAGAAAACTAAAAAATTGAAAGAAACAATGGTAGGGGTCCAAGTGGAATTGGCGGGTGGCCACCAATATCCACCTAGATTATTCCTCCCCCCTTAGGAAGGAATGGTCCCCATTGCGTTGAGTTCCTCCATGAGATGGGGAAACTTTTGCTGAACTTGGTCCCTAGTGAGCCACTTGCCCTAGTGAAGGAGTTGGCTTGCTTTAACAACTCGATATAGTTGGATCTTCTGCTGGCGAGTGTGCTTGATCTGTGTGTCCATGATCCGATCAGTTGTGGCTTGTTCCATGTAATCTGGATTTAACTCTGCATGTGTGAGTTGTTCTGCAATGTCTGATGTGTCTAGCAATGGTGGGAAGCATGGTCAAAGGTGGTCCACATTGAACACTAGGTGCAGGCCAAGGAATGGGGGAATGTTGAGCTCAAATGCATTGTCTCCCACAACCTTGGTAATGGTGTAAGGACCATATCGGAGTGGTCTGAGTTTCCGGTAGGCTCTGGTAAGGTGTTCCTTTTGAAAATGAAACCATACTTTCACGCCCACCTAAAACTTATGTGGCACCCGATGTTGATCATGTCGCTACTTGTACATGGCATTTGATTTCTCCATAATTTCGTGGACCTACTGGCAAATATGTTGGATGTGCTCAATGAAGTTGTTTGCCTTATCGGTTTCGGACTGGACATGAGCCGAATCTGCTTGAGTAACTACAAATGGCATGGCCACATCAATGGGACATAGTGGTTGGAATCCCAAGCCCACCTGAAAAGGGTTGTGGCCAGTCGAGTTATGGAGAGCCTAGTTATAGCCGTGCTAGACATAGGGGAGGCTCTCATCCCATGTGCTTAGATTCTTTGAGTTGTACATGGGCAGAATGTGTATGATCATCCTGTTGATGACCTCTGTCTAGCCATCAGTTTGGGGATGGAAGGTTATGGACTTAGTGAGCTTGGTGTCTAAAATCGACTAGAGACTGGACCAAAATGTAATGAGGAACCTATTGTCCTGATCTAAGATGATAGACTGTGGGATCCGAAAGTCTGTAATACCTTCATCTAATAAATCTTTAACTGAGATCACTCATAGGGTGATTATCATATCACCTGTTGAGTAAGGACTGCCCCAATAGCATAGTCAGAGGCATCAGTCTCGATCTCATGGTTGTTGCAAGTTTGGTAATGTGAGCACTGGTGTAGAGCAAAGGCGACGTTTCAACTCTATGAATGCCTTCTGTTGAGATTTAGACCAAAAGAATTTTGCTTTCGCTCCTCCCTTAGTGACTTGACTCAAGGGCTAAGTGATATGAGAGAATCCCAACACAAACCTATGGTAGAAATTAGAAAGACCCGGAAAGGTGCGGAGCTCTGTCAGAGTGGTTGGAGTTGGCTAATCTCGAATGACTTGGATCTTGGCTAGATACACATGCACCCCCATTCATCAATAATGTATCCTAGATACTGAACCTGGGTCTTGCCAAAAGTGCATTTCTCCAAATTGGCACATAGCTTGTGTTGCCGCAGTGTTTGGAGAACCTATCGGATGTGGTGGAGGTTCTCTTCTCAACTCTGGCTGAAGATCAGGATTTCATACAAGTATACCACTACAAATGAGTTAGTGAATGGCCACAAGATGTCATCCATCAGCCTCAGAAGGTTGCAGGAGCATTCGTCAACCTGAAAGGCATAACCAACCATTCGAAAAGGCCATCCTTGGCTTTGAAGGAAGGACAATGATCTTGTTCAGCGCCTGGTAGTCAATATAGAGTCTCCAAGTCCCATCCTTCTTTTGTACCAACACAATCGGGCTACCACAGGGCGATGAAATCAAACAAATGTGACCTTTCTACAACAACTACTGAATCTGCCTCTTGATATTGTCGTTCTCCAGAACTGAGCGCCAATAGATTGGTCCATTGGGCAACGACGCACTTGGGGTCAGATCGATGGAGTGATTTACTTGACAGTGCAGAGGCACCCCTGCGGGGGAGGTGAAGATGTCCTCATACTCCTCCATGACCTTGTCCATCTATTATTGTCATGCGGAAGGGCCCTGTCTGGAGGTCGTGGCCACCATCTTCTTCTTTCCCTGAGGGCGTATCATCAGGAAAACAAATTTCTCGATTTTGGAAATGAGCTTACTGCATTGTTTTACAGTAACCAAAGAGATGGTGGTAGGCGGTGCTACCTCTGATATCCTGTACAACCTATTTGCCAAAGTAACAATAACAACACGAGGCCTTAACTCATACACAACACGTCGCTTCCATAAGTATGGTTGGCCTAATAATACGTCACAAACATCAAGGGGAGCAACGTCACATAATACCTCATCTATGAAGGGCTTGATGTTGTATGGAAGGCGGCACTACTGGCTCACGCGAAGATCCTGTCCTTGGTGAAGCCACCCGATGGTGTATGGTTGTGGATGTGATGTGGTTGGTAAGCCCAGTCGCTTCACGACCTATATCGAAATGAGGTTCTTTTGGCTCCCGCTGTCGACAATGTATTGTAGTGAGGAACCCTTTACCCACATCTGGGAGTGGAAGAGGTGCTCCTCCTCCTCTGGATCTTCGGGTTCCTCCTTCTGGATATTTGTGGTGGAAACGGTGGTGTTGGGCTCTACATCAATAATTTTCTTCCCTTTGTCATTCCCCTTGTCAGGTTCTGACTCAGAGTTGGAACATACATCTGATTCTGAAGCCTTTAGCTCGACCACCAGTGACTGCTTGGCCTGACACTCACTTGTGTTGTGAGTGGAGCTCTTATGGAACTCACACCACTTTCTCGTGTCCTTCTTCAGTTTTACGGTGTTGTTCTTTGCTTGCGGCTTTGGCAGGTTTTCCTGGGCTGCCCCGCCTTGGATTTGTCCTTTGTTCTATGGTTTGGGGGCACCTTTCCCTTGCTTCAGATTCACAGATCCAAAGTCTCGTTTCTTCTATTTAAACTTTTGCTCGATCTTGACGGCATATTGGTATGTCATGCCGAGCAAGGAGATGTCCAAGAATTCCATCTCGTCCTGGATGTACTTGTGCAGGCAGCCATGGTACTTGAGAACCAAATTCTTCTCAAAATCCTTGATACCCAACTTCGTGCGTAGGGTATGAAAAACATTGGTAAAATCTAGAACATCTTGGTCCCTTCCCTATCGTAGCATTGTCCACTTTATGTATTTATCCTCATAGCTCCCGACAGGGTAGTACTGCTCCTTGTTGGCATTCTGGGACGAGTTCCAAGTGGGTGCAACTGAAAACAGTGAGTTCGTACTTTCATCCTTCTACTCACAGTATGTTTCCCACCATTCCTTGACTTGGGGGGCTGCTTTGAGAAGTGAAAAAGTGATCTTTTCCCGGCTGGAAAAATCATGAAAAGAAAAATACCCTTCTAGCATATTTAACCATTTATCTACAACGTCTACATCTATCTGACCCTCAAATATGGGAATGTCAAAGTTAACTAGTGTCTTAAAGGGTGTGGCACTTCTAGAGTAGTTGCCGGAAGTAGATGCTTCGCCCTTAGGTAGCCACTGAAGGATTTGGGCAAAGTTATCCATCATTGCATTCCTTTGTCGCTTGAGGGCTTCTTCGAGAAAGATTTTTATAGGATCTTCTCCCCCCTCGTCTTTCTTTTCATCCACCATGGGAGGCCATCGGGATTTGCGAGTTTGGTCTTGCAAATGTTCGACTAGTTCAAGCCCTAACTCCTTATATCCCGACCTCATTGGGGACATGCAAAGAAAAACATAGAAAGAGAAGACCGCTCTGAAACCACTGATCCATATTTAAACAGGAATGCAAAAAATTACAAATATTACCATAAATACAAATATGCAATAGAAATAACACTTCCTTTCATTAATATCAAATACTGAAATATGCTTACAAACAGAATGGAAATAAGACTAGCGCGGGCGATGGTAGCTTATCTCTGAGAAGAGATGTGGCGGCTACATGCCTTTGAACTGTGTTACAATGAGGCTCAAGGGCCTTTTTATTATTGAACAATAAGAACAAACCCTAAACAACCAAAACCCTAACCCGAGGAGATGTAACACCAAGAGTTTATGGGCCCCGTTGGGTTAGTTGGATAGCCAACTCCCCGGGGTCGCGACTTGGTCATATTATCTCTGTTTGATGCGCATGATACCTCATTGGAAAGATCTCTCTGATGACTACGACAGAAAAAATAACTTTCGACAAAAAATAGTTGGTACAATATTGCCAAAAAAATGTTGTTTCGGGCCTCAAAACGGCTTCGGAAGTTTAGGACCCAAAAAACTGCTAAAAATAGTAAACTGTGCTACAATTAAGGAAACTGAAAAACTAAAAGAAACAATGGCGGGGGTCCAAGTGGAATTGGCGGGTGGCCACCAATATCCACCTGGATCAAGTGGTATCTAAAATTCGATAGGTTTATGTCTGAACAAGGTTATACTAGATGTCACTCTGACCATTGTGTTTATCTTAAAAGGAAAAATGATGACAATTATATTATATTTCTATTGTATGTAGATGACATGCTTGTTTAAGGGTATAACATGTAGGAAATAAATGTGCTCAAAATAAAATTGGCAAATTCATTTGCAATGACGGATTTGGGTGCTGCAAAGCAAATCCTTGGTATGAGAATAACTAGAGACAGGAAAAACTGCAAACTAAAATTGTCTCAAAGTGAGTACATATAAAAGGTGTTGGAAAAATTTAGTATGCAGAATGAAAAACCAGTTAGTACACCTTTGGCTAGCCATTTCAAATTAAGTAAGGATATGTGTCCCAAGATTGAGGAAGAGATGGATTATATGTGTAAAGTTCCATATGTATCAGAAGTTGGAAGCTTAATGTATGCAATGGTCTTCATAAGGCCTGATATTGCACATGTAGTGGGAGTTGTGAGAAGGTATATGAAAAATCCAAGAAAATAACACTAGATGGCAATGAAGTGGATTCTCGAGTATTTGAGAGGTACCACAATTCAAGCATTATGCTTTGGTGGTTCCAACATTTCTCTATAGGGATATGTTGATGCATATATGGCAGGTGATAGAGATAACGGGAGAAGCACCATAGAGTATTTGTTTACTATAGGTGGAACAATTGTTAGTTGGGTTTCAAAATTGGAAAATATTGTTGTACTTTCAACAATGGAAGCAGAGTATGTTGCTACTACAGAGGCTAGTGCTGGGCATGGAATCCCCCCAAGGCACGTTTTGGGGCTTAAAGCCAAAGTTTTGACCAAATCTTGTTGTAAAAACTTTGTGAGTTACGGGCGCGGGGCACGAAAGTATGATACAGTCATAGGGTTGTCTGCCCTAGTTTGGTAATGCAATGTCAGCTGGATAGACCTACCCATGGTCCGCAGACCATGGGATTGTATAAATAGAGTGAGGCTCTAAGTGTAAAAGAGAATTAATAATGAAGAGAATAGAAGAATGAGAAGTCTAAGTGAGTAAGTTGAGGGGTAAAGTATGTTTGTGGGTCGTAGAGTAGGAGAAGGCTCTGCAGCTGAGTGCGCAGAGGCATAATAGTCTGCAACTGAGTGCGCAGACTCCTGTAGCTGAGTGTGCAGGGCGGGTCGAGTCTGTAATCGTTGGAAGAATCAATAAAGAGAAGTTTTGCTATAATTCTGTGTATCTTTCTTTGGTTTAATGCATGATTGAATATAATTTACGAGTATATTATTTATTTACTGCCCAGACCTATATGAATGTTTTATATTGTCAAGTATAACTTAAGACAGTTAAGTAGGCGAAGGTGCTTACTTGATACTAGAAGATAAATAAGATCTCGAGTAATAGTGTAAAACGTGGCACAACCCCCTGGTTAGGGCTACGCGAAGGTAGGGTATCAAGCCGCGAGGAACGGAAGGTGCACGAAGCCACCTGCGTGCAGGGAAAAACAGGGGACCAGTCGAACTCATTAGAGATCTCCAGGGTGTAGAAACCTAGTTCTAGCACCCTCCCATACTACTTCGAGTGAACCTCAGTCCGCGCTCCGTGGACTGTCGCCGAAAGGGCCAGTAGTACAGGGATTTGTCTGGCTAATTAACTCTGAACCTGGGTCCAGCCCCAACAAGCCAATAAATGGTTCTGTTGCCGAGACCAGGATCTGCATAGAGATGTCTGATGTCGTATCACTGGAATCCGACAAAGAAAGGAATTGAAGAGTGGTTGGACAGAAATATTCACGAGTTCACGGCGTAGGAAAACAGGAATCCATGATTATCAAAGGAAGAGTGGTTAGATTGCTACTTGTATACAAAGATCCATGAAATTTTCTTTGCATCCTTGCCTAGTGAATTGTACGAGTGGATTGTGAAGCTAACAGATAGCCAAGGAAGGTGTAAACTCGAAAAACCTATTGTGTGGACTCCAGAATTGGTGCGCAGACTGGAAGCATTGGAAGATAAGATCGCGTGTGTTGTCGATCACTGGCTCGATCGAATCATAGGAGGATTCATCACCGAATTCACGGTAGATACTTCAGTCAGCTATAGCGAGGCAAAACGACACTTCCTCAAGGGACCACGAGGTAAGTACGTTAAATCTTTGAACACTTGGATTAAAATGCTATTGTGTGAAAAGCGGGTTATGCGAATAAATTGATGTTTGGGGCTATGCAAAGTGGGAGAATCTACAGAAACGAAGGTAGCATAGAACTAGAGACTAGCCCCTTGATTTCACCTCCATGAGGAGGCGAAGAAGAGCTCGTGAAGGTCTTGCCAAGAAGTGCGATCAATCTGATAAGGCAAAGAATTCTGCACATACCACCCCCACCCACACCACCACCAGTTTCACCGTCTTCACCCCCAACTTCGCCCATCCCACCTCTGCCACCACCGCAAAGCAGTATGGCCAGTGCAATAAAGCTACCAGTGTTCAAGGGAGTAGGGAATGAAGATCCAGACTAGTTTTGGTTCATGATAAAAGCTGTATGGGAAGCACAGGGTGTCACGGACGACAATATAAAGAAGGAAATGTTGGTCAGTGCTCTGCAGGATCACGCACTGACCTGGTACATTAAGCATTCCAATGACAATCTAAATGCAGGGATAGTGGATATCCAAGCTGCGCTAAACAAGGAATTTAGCAGGCCAAAATCGGAGGCATAGTTGATCATTGGATTCAAGGAAATCACAATGCTACCAGGCGAAACCCCGTGGGAGTTGGATCAAAGACTGAAGTGCACAATTCGCGAAGCGAACATGACATTAACAGATGGGCAACACCGTGAATGGTTTGTAGCATCATTAACACCACATCTACAGAACACGTTGTTGCAACAAAGGCTAACCACTCAGGCTGAGGCTTTGGAGGTCACGATGAGATTGCACGAGACTTCGATATAAGATCCTAACCTGGGAGTCCAACAGATTCACGTGCAGTTGAAAAACTTGTGCCTTGAGATGTAGAGTTTGAAACAAGACAGGACGGCTCGTCCAGAAGTGTGTGACGAGGTATGGTGCATAAAATGCAAGGGCAAGGGGCACAACAAGGGCCACTGCCCGGTGTTCGCAAATTACCTCGCAGGAGGAGGAGAAATTCCATTGAGACCGGAGGCACAAGTAGGACCAAGTGCAGTGCCTGCATTATGGTGCGTGTTTTGTCAGATAGGAGGAAAGCACACTACAGATAATTGCCATCTACTACAGAAGTATATGCAGAATTCCCAGTAGTTGTTGTGTAATTTTTGCAGGTCAGTAGGCCATGATGAGCGCACTTGTAGAAGTTATGAACTGATGATGGATCAAACTCCTACCTACATATTTCAGGCCGAAACACGACCCCTCGATAAAAATGCAGGAATAGCGGACACTAGATTTCACGGGCGCGGACGAGGCTCAGGTGGAATGAGACCAAGAAGAGGTCGTGAAAATTGACATGTTACAATTGCGGAGGGATGGGGAATTATGCCCACGATTGTATAAATCCAATGAGACCATCATGCTTATATTATATACAGTTTGATCATGACACGGAGGACTGTCCCACACTGATAGCAAGGTTGCACGATAAAGGAGCACTCTAGCCTCCCCTGACTTAGAACCTACAAATGATGAGGTTTGAGCAGCACGAGGAAGACCCTAATGTAAATATCGTGCTCAGGAGTGGTATTACAACAAGGGATGACAAAATCAAGTAGCCTGAAGAAAGTACCTGGGTTCGCAAGGCTCCAACGAAAGAACCAGAATTTGATTTGGAGTGCACTAAGGAGACCTTCATGGAAGCTAAGAGGAGCTACGTGGACGCCTCCACTTCAGGAAGTAAAGACAGACTAGAGCCGGAAATGGACCCATTGATGCTCACTACATTCTTAGAGACATGCATGAAGCTGTTGTGCGACAGCAAGGCTATAAAGGGGCTGTAAGAACTCATAATTAGATGTGCTGGGACCGCGCCAGGATAACCGTGTGTGGTCTGGAAGGTCACGAAGCACACGACATGAACAGGAAGGGAGATGAGTTTGAGCGTGCAGATCGGGGAATATGAGATGGATCAAGTGATTCTGGACCTAGGATCGGACGCGAACGTTCTGCCAAAACAGACATGGGAGCACATGGGCAGGCCTGCATTGCAATGGTCTCCTATCCAACTACGAATGGTGAACCAGCAAAAGATCCTACCTATGGGGAGACTGCAGGGAATCCCAGCAGATATCGAATGAGCAAGCACGCTAGCAGATTTTGAAGTAATAGAGATTATCGATGACAGCAATCCCTACCCTGCGCTATTAGGAATAGATTGGGCCATTGACATGAATGGAGTGATCAATCTAAAGAAGCGCAAGATGATTTTTGAGAAAAAGTCACTACGTGTAGTGGTACCTTTAGACCCTACAGAAGGATTGCGCTACACAGAGCCAGTGCACGACTACGATAGCGATGACAATGTGGACACAAGATAACCGCGCGGGAGCAAGATTGGGTGAATCCAATCGTGGATGCCCGAATCTCGTGGGAGTACGAAAGCTCCTGCACATCAGATGATGACGAGGAGATAGAACGATGATAGAACTGGTTACACGAGGTTACCACGCTCAACTGTAACATGATGACAAGGTCGTTGTGCTGCATAGCAACATAGGTGATAGATCTACCTACGTATGACAAGTTGAGCAAGGTGGATGATTTCCTAAACAAATTTGAAAGAGAAGTACCGAAACAGCAGCGATTCGATGCTCTAAAATGGGTACTGCGAGCTATGCCCACAAGATGGTGGGGTACGCACCAAAGGACTTTTGAGGACTGGCACAAATGAAAAAGGATGATGCGCATGCAGTTTGGGAAGCCTCAAATGCGGTTAAAAGACAAGTATGATGGACTGGATGATCCATGTGCACACCTCGTGAAATGGACAAAGGTCTATGGGGAAGAGCCCCAACCTGAGTGGGTGCACCTGTTATGTCACACCCTGGATATGTTAGGTCCCTATACTACTAGTGTAACCCCTTATTCTTATTAGTACAACCCCCTTATTATATTGTTGTGCCCATGTAGTCCCCATATTGTTATTATTGTGCCCCCTAGAAGCCCACTATTGTTATTATTGTGCCCTTACATTATTATTGTTATGTCGGCTCTGATTATATTATGACCCTTTAGACTCCTATATATAGAAAGGAGGTCTTTTCATTTGTATAATCCAAGAATTGCCCCCTCGAAGAGGCTGATTTCTAAGGTGTTCATATATCTTTTCTATTTTTGTGAGCTGGTTTCATAAAATTTGGTATCAGAGCTGTGGATTCTAGGGTTTCGTTGCTCCAAACAGGTCATTGTGGCATTTTAACTATAACATTTTTGCCACAAAGTTTCAGAAGCTAAAAAAAAACCCATTTGAGAAGACATCAGTCTGAACCGTGCTCCAAATTTGAGATCTTGTCTCGCTATATTTTCAGAGCTATAATCTGAGGAAGTTAGGGTTGTTGCAAGCTCCATAATTTCATCTCAAATAGGTCATTGTGGAAGTTTTGCTATAATATTTGTTCTACAAAGGCTCAGACTCTAAAATTAAAACCCATTTGAACTGAAATTTAGTGAAGCTTGGTTCCGAATTTCAAATCTTGTCTCACTATATTTTCGGAGATATAATCTGAGACATTTAGGGTTTTTGCAGGTTCCAGAATTACATCCTAAACAGGTGAACTTGGGAAAATTGTCATAACTTTCTCTCTGAGAATAAAATTGAAATTTCGTAAGAAGTTATAGAAAGAGGACAGACTGTAGTTTTCTGTGTACCGGATTTAGGTCCTAAGGTTGAAACAGTGACACATGACACTTCGTACAAGTTTGCTCTACTGAACTAGTCTATAATCGGGCCATCGTGGGAGATTTGACATAAGGCTTCCTTACGAAATCCAATATTGATCATACTTTCAGGGTTAGAAAGAGGACTCAGAGGGCTACTATAGGACAAAATTTCAGAACTTGGAGATCTGAAATTACAGAGTTACAATCGTTTCAATATCGAGCTCCTAAAATCAAGAAAAAGTGAGATGATGAAGTTTGATGGCAAGGATCCGGTAAATTGGATAATACAGATGGAGAAATATTTTGATCTACATGGTGTACCACTGTTACAAAAGGTACATATTGCATCTAATTATTTAGAACCGGATAAAGTTTTATGGTATAAAGGGCTTTGTTCTCGTAAACCACTTGTTACATGGTCAATTTTCACAGAGGAAATGATAGCACACTATTAGGATACAAAGAGAAACACCTTCTTTAGCCTATTGATAAATCTGAAACAAAAGTGTTCAATGGCAGAGAACATTGAGGACTTTCAAAAATTGAATATAGGGGAAAATGATATTCTAGAGAAGCAGAGGATTGATGTCTCCATAAGGACTTTAAAGGATAACATTCAACATGAGGTTCGTCATTGGGAACGTGATTCATTGGAGAGGGAAAGAAAAGTGCAAAGCAAAATTATGGAAAAAAGGAAGTCTACCCCTCACAACTATAAATATGGAAGTATTGTTTCTCCTATCCTTCCACAACCTACAAGGTTGACACCACAACAATTGGAAGAAAAAAGAGCAAAAGGGCTTTGTTACAATTGTGATAAAAAATACACTAAAGGTCATAAGTGTGCTAAGAAGAAATTATTTTACATAGATTATGAAGAGGAGGAAGAAAATGATCAAGAAACATCAAAAGAAGAGGATATAAACCAGGAACCAACCCTAGAGAAAGAAGAAATGAATCCGACCATATCTTGTAAAGCATTGGCGAGAATTACCACTCCTCAAACTCTCAAGATAGAAGGACACATCAAGAAGAAAAAGGTTCAAGAAGTGAAAGATCACATCGAGAAAGAAGAAATAAATCCGATTATATCTTGTAATGCATTGGCTGGAATTACCACTCCTCAAACTATCAAGATAGAAGGGCATATCAAGAAGAAAAAGGTAATAGTGTTGATTGATTCGGGCAGTACGCACAATTTTATTCATTGTAAGATAGCCAAGGAATTGAAATGCTTCCTATATCCAGCACCAGAGTGTCAAGTGATGGTTGCAAGTGGAGGAACCATAAATTTCTTTGGAAAGTGCCATAATATTAAGTTATCCATGGGATAATATGTATTGAATATCCCAATGCTTTCCCTTCCAATGGGTGGTGCTGATGTTGTGCTAGGAGTCCAATGGCTACAATCCATGGGTATAATAGCTTTTAATTTTCAAGAACTTTTCATGAAATTTTCTTCGGAAGGAAAGGAATTTGAATTAAGGGGTATCACAGGGAAACCGGGAAAGATAATAAGCTCTAACGGACTGACAAAGCTTCTAAAGAAAGAAAAACGAGGCGTAATTGCACAATTATGTTCGCTAGAGGTTCCCACATCGAAATCATCTATTTCTCCAGATCTCAAAAAAGTATTGGACAATCATTCCAAGGTATTGGAGACTCCCAAAGGCCTCCCACCTATTCGTGATCATGATCATTCTATTCATTTCATTCCAGGAAGTGTTCCTCCAAACATCAGGCCTTACAGATATCCCTATGCCCAAAAGAGTGAAATTGAACATATGGTTGTAGAAATGCTAGAGGCTGGTATAATTCAACCTAATCAAAGTTCTTTCTCTGCTCCAATAGTATTGATGCACAAGAAGGATGGGTCATGGCGTATGTGTCAGGATTATAGGGAGCTCAACAAGCTCACTATTAAAGATAAATTTCCCATTCCTATCATTTATGAATTATTGGATGAATTGCATGGATCAATTTACTTCACCAAGTTGGATCTTCATTTAGGATATCATTAAATTAGAATGAAGACTAAAGACATTCTGAAAACAACATTTAGAACTCATGAGGGTCATTATGAATTTTTGGTCATGCCTTTTGGCCTTATCGATGCACCTTCTACATTTCAAGGTTTGATGAATTCCCTTTTCAAAACCTTCCTTAGAAAATTTGTGCTAGTATTTTTTGATGATATACTAATCTACAACAAGTCTTTGAAGGATCATGTTCAACATGTTGACAGGGTGCTCAAACTATTGGAGGAGAAACAATTATATGCAAAAAGCTCCAAATGTTTCTTTGGAGTACAAGAGGTGGAATATCTAGGTCATAGGTCATATTGTATCTCATGAAGGTCTTAAGGTAGACCCTAGAAAAATTAAATCCATTAAGGAATGGAAAATCCCCACATCAATAAAGCATCTGTGAGGATTTCTCGGGTTGACAGGGTATTATCGCAAGTTTGTTAAGAATTATGGGAGAATAGTAGCACCTCTAACAACATTATTGAAGACAGATGCATTTTCATGGACTCCAGAAGCAACAAAGGCCTTCGAACATCTTCAAGAGGCAATGTGCCAAGCACCGTCTTAGCTACGCCGGACTTCACAAAAACCTTTATTGTGGAATGTGATGCTTTAGGAAATGTAATTGGTGTTGTTTTAATGCAAGATGAAAGGCCCATTACTTTCGAAAATCGTCAAATCAAAGGAAAGTATTTACACAAAGCTATTTATGAGAAGGAAATGTTGGCAATACTACATGCACTTAAGAAATGACGACCCTACCTAATGGGAAGACACTTCAAGGTAAAAACGGATCATGATAGTCTTAAATACTTTTTAGAACAAAGATTATCCTCTGAAGAGCAACAAAAATGAGTCACAAAGATGTTGGGTTATGACTTTGAAATCATCTACAAAAAAGGGAAGCAAAATGTTGTGGCAGATGCACTCTCAAGAAAGGATGAGGATGTGGAAGCATTGTTTTGTGCTATTTCTATTATCCAACCAGATTGGATAAACAAAGCAAGGGATGAATGGAAGAAGGATGAAGAAGTGTGGCCACTCATTCAAAAGTTGCAGAAGATCCCAGTTCAAACAATATTTCCAGAACTTAATGAGGAAGGAAAAATCATATTGGAGCCTGGAGCAGTCACAGAAACAAGAACCCGACAACTACGAAATCGATCAATTTCAGAGTATCTCATCAAGTGGAAGAACTTACCCGCTGAAGATTCCACATGGGAGGACAAGAATTTTATATAGAAGCATCAAGAACTACTCAAGCGTTGAGGACAACACTTTTTGAAGGAGAGGGGCATGTTAAGTCCCTATACTACTAGTGTAACCCCTTATTCTTATTAGTACAACCCCCTTATTATATTGTTGTGCCCATGTAGTCCCCATATTGTTATTATTTTTCCCCATAGAAGCCCACTATTGTTATTATTGTGCCCTTACATTATTATTGTTATGTCAGCTTTGATTATATTATGACCCCTTAGACTCCTATATATAGAAAGGGGGTCTTGTCATTTGTATCATCCAAGAATTGTTCATTTGTGTAATGTAAAGGAGGTTTCCCCCTCGAAGAGGTTGATTTCTAAGGCATTCATCTATCTTTTCTATCTTTTTGTGGGCTGGTTTCATAATAGGATATTATACCCATGAATTGGTATATAGAAACGGAGCTCCACCATGGCATGAACAAATGGGATATCTTGTGTGAAGGATTCCTGTTAACCTTCACGTTTGAGGATCGTCAGTGGGATACTGTTGATGATGTGCTACAAGTAGTAAAATCAGCTATCTTTAAAATGCCCCACGAGCCAATGGAAGTGCTTCAGCCTGAATACCTAGCTGAGCTGCGCGCTGGAGTGTTACTACGTAAACATTGAAGAAGACGATGAAGATCCTTTCAAAGTTAACATTCCAGAAACTGAAGGCTATCGTGAGGTTCAATGGTCATTGATTGAAGACTCTGAAATTATCGCACCAGTAAAAACAAAGCAGGTAAACATTGGTACGGAGGCTGAACCGAAGTATGCAATGCTTGACGACTACTGGGATGATGCCACAATGAGTACCAATACCTATTCCCGACCAAGATCATAAACTTAAAGGGGATCATTGGCGATTTAGGGATGATTAAGATCACCCTAAAACCTGACGTGAATTCGGTTAAGCAGAGGCATTACTGCTTGAATCTGAAGTACAAGGAAAAGGTTCGCGTAGAATTAGACAAAATGCTCGCAGCTGGAATTATTGAGTCGGTGGAAGAATCCGACTGGTTAAGACCTATGGTAGTGCAGGAGAAGAAGAGGAAGGGTGAGATAATAATATGCATGGACCTCAAGAAATTAAATGACGCCTATGTGCATGACCCATTCCCGACTCCGTTCACAGACGAAGTATTGGAAAATGTCGGCGGGCAAGAAGCATATTCGTTTAATGATGGGTTCTCAGGGTACCACCAAATCAAAATCGTGCTGGAAGATAGGAGAAAGACCACCTTCGAGACTGAGTGGGGCTACTTTCAATACACTGTTATGTCGTTTGGGTTAAAGAATGTGCCGACCATCTTTTCGCGGATAGTTGTTGCAACATTCAAAGAGTATATCCACAAATTCCTTTAGGTCTATCTGGATGATTGGACTATATTTGGATTGGTTAAGCACCATGTAGTGAGTTTACACTTGATGCTTGATACTTGCCGATGACACCAAATTACGCTGAACATCAAAAAGTTTACGTTCCTCATTCCCTTTGGGAACCTGTTGGGACATGTGGTCTGCAAATAGGGACTAATGGTAGACCCCGCGAAGATTGCAGTAATTCTGAATTTGGAAGCACCGCGAAGTGTTAAACAATTGTGCGCTACCTTGGGACATATGGGGTACTATAGGAAGTTCATCAAAATCTATGCCCAGATCACCGCCCCAATGGAGAAACTGTTAAAAAAGGATGTCACGTTCTACCAGAATGATGATTGCATGAAGAATATGGATGTACTAAAATAGAAACTGGCCTCCACCCTAATCCTTGTCTTCCTGAAATGGGATGTGGAGTTTCATGTCCATGTGGATGTGTCATGTATAACGCTGGGAGCGGTGCTTACACAAGAAGGCAGAGAGGGCTTGGATCACCCTATCGTGTTTGCAAGTCACAGGTTGTCCAAAGCAGAAAAAACTATTACACAACCGAGCGCGAGGGGTTGGCTATGGTGTATGCCCTCCAAAAATACCGACATTATTTGCTAGGAGGACATGTCAAGATGTATACAGACCATTCCATGCTAAAATACTTTGTCAATAAGCTTGTGTTGGGGGGGCGCATTTGCAAGTGGCTCTTATTGTTCCAAGAGTATGACTTTGAGGTCGTGGTAAAGCCTAGATGCCTGAACGCAGGACTGGATCACTTGTCGCGTATTGAGACGGGCGAGGAACCTACTAGTTTGGAGGAAGGATTACCTGACGCACAGCTCTTTGCTGTGCACGTCGCGGACGGACACTTTGAAGATATAATCCACTTTCTGACAACCGCGACTACATCGAAGGAATACTCCGTCCAACAGAAGAAGGAACTGGTGGTGCGTGCGGATGATTTTCCTGTCATCGTGGGGCACCTATACAAAATTGGAAATGATGAGATACTGTGAAGGGACGTACTTGAATTTGAACGAAGTCAGATCCTCGTGGAAGCACATGGGGGCGCTATAGGAGGACACTATGCAGGACGAGTGACCACGCAAAAGATTCTCTGCGCAGGGTTGTGGTGGCCAACCATTCACAAGGATTCAAAAGCACACTGCAAGGCCTGTGATATATGTCAAAGGACAGGTAAACCATCGCGAAGGGATGAGATGCCTTTGAATCCAAAAATGACACTGTAGCCCTTCAAAAAGTGGGCAATCAACTTTCTAGGACCTATCAAACCTCAGGGAAAAATGTGCGCGCTATACATCATCACCACGACGGAGTACCTGACTTGTTGGGCATAAGCGCAGTTAGTCAAAGACTACATGGCCGCCACGGCTACGAAGTTTTTGTTTGAACATGTGCTGACTGAATTTGGCTATCCGAAAATCTTAATGAGTGATCGCGGTACACATTTCTTGAACGAAACCATCAGCGCACTAACAGAAGAGTTCCAGGTGTATCATCAGAAAAGCACACCATATCACCCACAAGCCAATGGGACAGTAGAAGCATTCAAAAAAATACTAGAGACTATGCTAACCAAAGTATGCAACGCATAGCGGAGTGATTGGGACCTGCACGTACCTACAATACTATGGGCTTATAGGACAACATGCAAGAAAATGACGGGACAAACACCTTTCCGGTTAATTTATGGCATGGAAGATGTCATGCCAATGGAGTATATTGTACCTAGTTTGCGCATAGCAGTGCTCATAGGTATGATGGACCGCGAAGCCCTAGAAGAAAGGCTTGCGCAGTTGGAAGAACTTGAGGAGGAACAATTCTTGGCTGTCTTTCATTAGCAGGTGCAAAAGCAGTGTGAGAAGGGCTGGCATGATTTCCATATTAAGTTGCGCACCTTCAAGGTGAATGATTTAGTGTTGCTGTATGATAGTTTGATAAATTCCCAGGAAAGTTCAGGATGCATTGGATGGGACCTTACATTGTTAAGGAGGTCACAGATGGAGGCGTAGTACAACTAGTCAAACTAAATGGAGAGCCTTTTTTAGGAAAAGTGAATCATAGCCGCTTGAAGCCCTACACGGGTGGCCCGACGATCTGACTAACCAGCAGAAGCATAGTCTACGTGCTCCAAGGATCCGAACAAAGGCGTGGAACTATAAACAAATATAGGGGATATCGACATAGATGCAGAGGCGCACTCCTGACACAGAGGTCTCGACACAACGTATGTAGCAGATTCAGTAAGAAGTAGCTCAGTTTATTGTTGACTTTGCCGTAGTTTGAGAACAATTGGAGGGGCTCCGTGCAAATATCTCCATGCCGATAGAGTGACTCGAGGGTGAGTCACAATGTTTGTGTTGGGGGCCCGTTGGGCATGGAATCCCCCCAAGGCACGTTTTGGGGCTTAAAGCCCAAGGTTTGACCAAATATTGTTGTAAAATCTCCGAGAGTTGTGGGCATGGGGCACAAAAGTATGATAGAGTCACAGGGTTGTCCGCCCTAGTTTGGTAATGTAATGTCGGCTAGATAGACTTACCCATGGTCTGAGGACCATGGGATTGTATAAATAGAGCGAGGCTCTAAGTGTAAAAGAGAACTAATAATGAAGAGAATAGAAGAATGAGAAGTCTAAGCGAGTAAGTTGAAGAGTAAAGTGTGCTTGTGGGTCGTAGAGTAGGAGAAGGCTCTGCAGCTAAGTGCGCAGACGCCCAGTAGACCGCAGTTGAGTACGCGGACCCCTGCAGCTGAGTGCACAGGGTAGGTCAAGTCTGTAATCATTGGAAGAATCAATAAAGAGAAGTTTTCCTATAATTATGTGTATCTTTCTCTGGTTTAATGCATGATTGAATATAATTTACGAGTATACTGTTTATTTACTATGTGAACCTGTATGAATGTTTTATATTGTTAAGTATAACTTAAGACAGTTAAGTAGGCGAAGGTGTTTAATTGATACTTGAAGATAAATAATATCTCAAGTAATAGTGTAAAACGCGACACAACCCCCTGGTTAGGGTTGTGTGAAGGCAGGGTATTAGGCCGTGAGGAATGGAAGGTGCACGAAGCCACCTGCGCGCAGGGACAAACAGTGTACCAGTCGAATTCAGCAGACATCTCCAGGGTGTGGAAAACTAGTCTTAGCACCCTCCCATACTACTTCGGGTGAGACCTCAGTCTGCGATCTACGGACTGTTGCCAAAAGGGCCAGTAGTACAAGGATTTGTTTGGCTAATTAACTCTGAACTTGGGTCCAGCCCCAATAAGCCAACAACTAGTTAAAAATGATTTGATTAAAAAGGTTTAAGGATGAACTGGGAAAGAAGCAGAAAATGGGTAGGTTATACAATGACATATAGAGTGTAATTCATCTTGAAAAGAACTCATCATTTCATTCCAAGGCTAAACATATACAAATCAAGTACCATTTCATACGGTTAGTGTTGGAAGATGGAAAATTGAAGCTGGAAAAGATACACACAAACCAGAATCCTGCAAATATGTTAACAAAAGTTGTAACCAAAGAGAAACTGAGATTCTGGTCAGTTTCAATTGGCCTTCAAGTATGATGGTAAAGATGAGAAACATCTAGGTCCAAGTGGAGTCATTGTCCATCAAGTGAAGCAATGATGGAGTTTATATAATCAGTCTCCAAGTGGGTGATTGTTGGGTGTAGAGCCTGATTATGTTCTTGATTTGGAGGTCTCAACCGCGTTGGACCCTGTTCCTAAATGGGACGATAACACCACTCATATGATAGCTGTCAAGGGGGTTTGGGGGGAGTCACAACTACTTTTAATGAGGCCCCCCCCCTTGCACACCCACTGAAGCTAAAAATAGATGAAAATTTTCCTTTTAAAATATTGTAATTTCGTAGTCAGTCTAGGTTGTTCATTAGGCGGATGATCTGAATATAGAAGTTATTTTAATTTATGGATTTTTTCCCCTAGAAGACGACCCTCATTTTATATGAGGAAATTGTATTGTGGTTGTGTATTATTATTTTGAGCAAGAGAGAGAGAGAGGAGGTTGTGTGAGAACAAAGAGGAAATTACATCGTATCTGTTGTAGGTCGTATCTCTTCATTTTGATGGATAATATAAAAGGAAGGACTAGCTATTTCTCTATGGATGTAGCCTAAATTGGGTGAACCACGTATATCCATATCTCTCTTGTTTTATGTGTTTAGGTATTTTTGTTTCCACAATAATTTATGTGTTTCATTGCCTTGTGAATTAATTTCAAACAACATATAGAAGGAAAAGGTTTTGCAACCCAATGGATATGTCAAATACTTAATGTTAATATATCCATATGGAATGCAGAAACAAGGGATATTTTTTTGAGATTCTATTCATCAAACACTTAATCCAAAGTCATGTATCTTTCTCATTTACCAATGTCAACATCACATGCACATTACCATGAACTTTTGCAAATTAGTAGTTTCGATAATATTATCCATAATGACAACATACAAGGAATACTCCAAGCAATGTCAGAAAGAAAAACTGACATTTCGATGTCAGGGATGCCTTCTAGAAATCCTTTTAACAATGAATTTTTTTCTACTACATCCTATACCCAACTAAACTATCTGTCAATTGACACTATAACATCAAGAAAAATATTTTTTTTTTGAAGTGGATAAACACTGCATATTATCAACACAAGATGATCATTTTTTTTCAATGCACACATAAAACAACAAAATAGTCTCTATCCCTTCTTCCAATGGATCCAATAAGGAGCACACTCGCTTACATCAATCAAATTTCCAATGTAGACATAAGGTTCCTTACTATACGAAGAACGGAAAAATCACGTGCAATCAAACAAAGCAACTGAGAAATATGTGAAATCAATGGAAGACACACCTATAAATGCATGTTTCATTTATGATAGATTGTACTTTGGAAAAGACATGTGACTCATTGACAAAGTTGCATTGTCCACTTCTCGCTATCTCATGCCCACAACAAAAGTCAAACGAATCAAAATGGATGAACAACTTTGCAAATATTTTAATAATGTAATACTCAGTGAGAAGATACTTCCGTTTTCATCACCTATGCATATTCATCGAAACCATAAATTGATCTTTGTTGCACAGTTGACACACCTAGAGGAAATATTAGTAGCACCAAGAATGGATTTTGCATAGATAAGACAACTTGGTTACAAAATATCACAAATTGGATTAACATGAACAATTATAAATGTTCCTACCAATTTGGATAGAGTTCAAACAACTCTACCTAGAGATATTGATGAATGCATGAAAGTTGTAGTTATGCTAAAGAGAAAAATAGAGTACAAGAATGCTTATTTGTTTAGAAACATTTGACCCAAAAATGTGATGATTGCTTTACATGACTTGTGTAACACCTCTTTGTACAAAAATGAACAAATAGTAATCAACAATGAATGGAAAAAACACTTTGATCAAAATAAACAAAACCATGAAAACAATAATCCAACATTAGATCAACTAGATTCACCAAATTTTGATGATGATCTAGAGCCGATAACTAAAACACTTGTACATGGCTACTCAAACGCCCACCTTATCCATGATCTTGATACAAGAATAATAAAAATTGCACCTTCCAAAGGATTCCAACCCTTGGGAATTTTTCAAGGAAAATTTCTCTCAAGAACTTAGCTTCCCAACATTATTTTACATATCACATCAACCT
This sequence comes from Pinus tabuliformis, assembly GCA_031772625.1. Lineage (NCBI taxonomy): Eukaryota > Viridiplantae > Streptophyta > Pinopsida > Pinales > Pinaceae > Pinus > Pinus tabuliformis. Next base: position 1,184,085,335 of record CM062813.1, read on the forward strand.
ATTGATGTTTTCAATTGCTTATCTTATCAACAAATTGTATATTGAGAGTTGTTGCACATGTCGGGTGACTGCTCAACACATATTATGAACATATTTAAAAAAAAAATTGTATATTGATAAACTAGGTCTCTAGCTCAGCCTAGATTTATATTGACAAGGGAGGACTAAAAGGACAAAAACTACTTGTCAATGATGTCAAGAATAAAATAATTCTTCAAATGCTATTGCAATCGTCAATTTCATGTCAATGTTTCAAAAGCATTTTCACATCCTTTGATTACTTTGAACATATATGAAAAGACATATTTGCAATGATATGACTACTTGCCCCAATAACCTTCTTTGACACGCTCACTAATGTTGAACATCTTTGGGATCCATTGAAAAATGCATTAAAAAATAAAGTCTTGGTTTTGTAGCAAATCACTGTAACATCCCTAGTTAAAAATCCATGTAAATATATATAAGACCACGGTCATGGGACATGTATTCCAAGCTTAATGGTGGGAAAAAACATCCTAGTGGGTGTTCATTTCGGTTATTATGGCTAAAGGAAATTGGCAAAGGCAATGGCTAAGGCTTTGGAAAGGCATGAGGCATTTATTGACATTTTATTTATAAAGGAAATTAGGAGAAAAGGAAGGTGAAAGGTCATAGGTTGCATGTGAAGAGGAAATTGAAGGAAAGTATTGGAAAATGAAGAAAAAGAGGCCTCATTAATAAAAAGGCTTTTGAGGATCAGTGGGTTATATTTTGACAGGTTTTGGTGGAGCTCTCTTCTGTTCTCTCCCTCTCTCATACTCATGGATACTTAGAGTTTTCTTGGAGCACTCTTGGAGAGTGTTGCATACTTGGTGTTTTGGAGCAAGAAGGAAAAGGAAGAGTAGGAAAGTGCAATATGACATCGGGGTCAACATCTACAACGAGTTTTTCTTGTAGGCACCGAGTTGCATGTATCTTTTCCTCACTAGTTTTGGCATGTGTGGCGCATGCATGTGGTTTCTTGGTTATGATCTGTCAATGACCCGAAGGATGGTTGGGATTGACAATGGATTTGCCTAGCCTTGCCATTTCTTGGATAGCCATGGTGATTTTGGTTTTATTTTCCTTGCATTTTTTGGTTGGTTCTCATGTTTCCTTAGCTTGGATTGAGTTATTAGTCTTGGAATCCTTGGTTGGACAAACACTCTAGAAGCCCTGTAACAACTTGGGTTGAGTTAGTAGTCCTAGAAGCCTTGGTTTGAAAAATCCTCTGGAAGCTCTTGGTGGGTTGAATTACTAGTCCTGGAAGCCCTGGGTTGACAAATGCTTTGGAAGCCTAGTAAAAGTTGTGGGTTGAGTTACTAGTCCTGGAAGCCTTGGTTAGACAAATTCTTTGGAAGCTCTAGAAGGCTTGGATAAAGACCAATATGATGATGGTTTTGTGATTTCTGACTGTGAGTTAGAATCATTGTTTGATGGGTTGAGGGGATGGCCTTTGGAATCCCTGGATGGATTTGGATTGATGTGTTCTATGAGATCCCACATTCATGCTTGGAATATGGCACGAGGGTGAATGGTTGAAGAGAGATTTGGCTCAACCATTCTATGGTCAGGTGGAACGTGGTAGTACCATATTGGGTTGGCCTTTGCATCATTAATATGAGGTTATTTCTCCTTGTACTTCTATGAGCAATATACTGGTTATATGTGGATTCTATGGTTATTGTATCCTTGGTATTTTCGTTTTTATTATGCTGGTTATGAATATGTATTATGACATTGGTTATGTATGGCTCCCATCATGTTTTTACTTGTATATGAATGGACAATGTATCTATGGCCTAATGGATGAAACTACAGCTAAAGTGACAAGGAAACAATGCCTCATAGCGAATCTCAGATAAGTATGAGACCCCTATGCTCAGATCTGTTATTTACACCTATAGATTACATATTCGTCATATGTTTGACGAAATTCCTATCATGGCTAGTAGGGGTCCAGTTAAGGTCTCATTCAAGTGATTGCATGTATACTGTCATTTCCTTGTTATTTTACTGTTCTAAAGATGTTATTCAATTATGGGCAGTGACCTGGGCTATGGGCCTAAAAAAGTAGCTCAAGTCTCGGGGACGCTGACATAGCACTATGTAAAAGAGTCCTTGGATGCTGGATTACAGGCCTGTGAGAGCATCCAGAGGTCCCTGGATGTTGGCATACCCATGGTATGAGAGTGTCTAGAGGTCAAGTAGTCTAAAAAATCATTAGGACTAAGGGGTTGGTTACCAAAAAGTTTGGGATGGTTCCTAAGAGTCTTGTTGCTAATGTTGAAGGTCTGCATGGTGTGTTTCCATCAGTTCCACTTCCTTAATGTGACTTACAAGGTTGAATCATATCATAGTAACTTCTCGTCACATGTTTACCTTGGTTTTCCAGTTACTTTGGTAGATGTGGGAGGAGGGTGTTACAGAGTGGTATCAGAGCATGGTTCACCCCTCGGACTGGATGGGCGGTGTGTTGGTCATGCATTCATGTTGATTCCATAGGTCTTCCTTATGCTTGTAGTCAATGTGCTTGTGCATATGCATGGTGTTGGTCATGGTTGTAGTGATGTCTCCACGTGAAGGTTGATGGTGTTTTTGTGGAATGTCTCATCATGGGGATATGGTTGTATATGCTTTTGTTATGCATGTTGGTGTCTATATGTTGTTATGCATGCATTGTCATGGTGAATGTTGTTTTTCATGAGGTCATTGTATGCAATTAGGTCATCATGATGATATTGGCATGATAAAATGCTAATGTGTTGTTTGAGATAGAGTAGGAGACACATACCATTAAAGTGAAGTTACAACATTGGACCTTGAGGCAAGAGCATGTCGTCATATAGGTTTGTATGTTGGGCATGCATGTAGGTTAAGGATTGTTATATGCATTATGGTTATGTGTATTCCTTAATTCTATTGATGTTATGGTTACATACATGATAGATGCTAATTGATTAGTGTAGTCATATGCACATGTTTCAGATAGTCATGAATGATAGTATCCTATGGTTGTATGCATTGCAATTTTTGTTTTATGTTAGATAACTTGATGATTATGTACATGTTGTTGATGAGAATGATATATAACTTGTTGTTGTAATATGCTAGTAACTTGATGATTAGGGTTATTACATTAATATATTGATGTTATATGTATCATACTAATTTGGATTGGTATATGCAGATGGTTAGGGTTATGACATTTAGGTATGAGTCATATTAATTGTGACATTGTGTTTTACTAATCTAGGCTGATCGTACATATGTGATTGTTATGCATGAATGACAAATGTTTATGAGCCTATGATGTGAACATGTTAGTTAGTTATTGTCATGGATATCATGATCGTATTTATGTTTGAGTTGATATGTTGTGAAGTTAAATAGTGCTAATCTAGATTGAATGTGTAGACAAGATAGCCTCCTCTGAGATAAATTAAGGTATGAGTTTGCTTATGTTGTCTAATTTGTGCTTGAATGTTTGATTATGTCATTTATTTGGTGTTTGAGTGTTTGGTGTCTATTATGTCATCTATCTGTTGTCTAAATATTTGATTACTTGAATGATATGGGTATGTGTCTATAGGATTTCTTACTGAAACGATCTTGTTTTAAGATGAGTGTACTAATACATATGTGTTGAGATAGTTGATATGTACTTGAATGTAGTAGGTAATAGTTGACTATGAGTTGACTACAAATTATGACATGATTATTAGTCTTGGAAAAGGGTGATTTCAAATTGATAGATATGATTGTCTTGATATTTGGAATGTGTGGTTGACATCTGTGAAGAGTTGAAAGAAACATGCTTAGTATTAGCATGATAAGGTAACTGTTGATGTGTTTATATAACTAATAGTTGGGTTATATGACAACACATAGTAAGCCTCGATTCCAACAAGGTAAAAAGGTAAAAGAAAGAAATTGGGCAAGAACTCCTGTGGCTATGTTTGGAAACCCTAATTCCAAACGAATGAGTGCTTTGCATACAATAATTATTCTTAACCTTAATATTGTCTTACATTATGTGGATATGTGTTGAATTCATGCACATGTACTTGAAAGATATATTAGCTAGTCTCTAGTTACAGGTGGATCTGTCAAGGGAATTCGAGTCCCTTGAGAGATGGCATGGATGTGTTAAGTTGCAAGCAACGTGCTTGGCACAACAAGGTAAGATAACTGGTGTATTGCGATGTTTATTTATGCACTTATGTTGGGGAAATTAATATCTTAATAAAAAACAATTAATTACCTGAACATTAATTATCAACCCAAGGAGCATATTTTTAACAATAATTATTCTTAACCTTAATATTGTCTTACATTATGTGGATATGTGTTGAATTCATGCACATGTACTTGAAAGATATATTAGCTAGTCTCTAGTTACAGGTGGATATGTCAAGGGAATTCGAGTCCCTTGAGAGATGGCATGGATGTGTTAAGTTACAAGCAACGTGCTTGGCACAACAAGGTAAGATAACTGGTGTATTGCGATGTTTATTTATGCACTTATGTTGGGGAAATTAATATCTTAATAAAAAACAACTAATTACCTGAACATTAATTATCAACCCAAGGAGCATATTTTTATTTCAAGGAAATCAGAAAAATATATGCAAGAAACTACCAACAACTAATATTGGTTCTATATGATTGTGTTCTAAACTATCAAGCTCATTCTTCATTTTACAACAATAAGAAATGAAATGACATGGCTAAATTCAGAAAATAAAGTGCAAAAACTAAATGGAAGAATTCAAATCTATACTCACAACTACATCACACAACTAAATTGAAATATTACACTACCTCACCCAACAAAAAATGAAATACTAATCTAGAACTTGTGAATAGAAACTTATACTATGAATCTAAAATATGAAGTGAGAATGAAATTTTAAATTGATTTATAAATCTAGAATGAAAAGCAATAGAACAGATCTATAATTACATTCTCATAATATAAGAAAAAAAAATCATAATACTAAATGCTAAATAACAAGAAACAACAATCCAATTACCAAATATATATTAACTATTTTGAAGGAAACAACAATTATGTTCTAAGGGAACAAGAATGCAAATAATGACAAAGCAGAAAAAACCATTTAACAAAGGGATCAACAAATGGAATGCTTCAAGAATAGTAAATGAGGAAACAAAAAAGAAATTTTGTAAGAAGTATCGAGTAACCACACTGAAACAACAAAAATATAACTAATCTACTAATAATTACATGACAATACCTCAACCGAGAGGCGAGCCCAACCACTAGGAATCAGTCTGTCAAATAAAAAAACTCACATAATAAATTGAACAATCCAAATCATGCTACTCAACTTTGTATTAATGAAACTCAAGAATGATTACAATGTATGGATTTGATCCTCCAATATCTGATCTGCTCTATATGTGTTATCTCCATTTTCTCTTTACTTTATGTCTTTTAAATACACAAACAACAAAGGGAAATTTACAACAAACTGATTACAAAATGATTTCCCTTACAATTTAGATTGATTACAAAATCTCAATAATCAAGATGAGATTTGAAATATATTTCCATCAACATTCAACTGGAAGTAAATCGAATCTGGAATTGTAATTGAAGCAATTTGGAAAATGGCCACAACAGAAAATTTGCAAAAATTGCCTTCGAAGAACCTTGCATTTCTCTCAATCCAGGATGAATTTTAGAAAATGGCTCATAGGAAAACGAATTTGGTCCATTCTGGATAAAACCCGTGTCTCGAATTTTCAAGATTCATATTCATTTGCCTAAAATGTCCAATGAAAAACTCTCACTTTTTATCCCATCGAAATTTTGAGTTGGAATATTTGATTATGCGTGGAGATCAAATTTTCAATCTGGAAGAGATATTGGAGGATAAAATGGTGAGTAATGTTATAAAAATTAATAAACCATCATTGGAAAAATCATGCATAATAATCATCAATTTATTAAAAATAAAGGAGAACAAGTATTACTTATCCACAAGAGCATAAACATTTATGAAATGGAATTATATGATAAATTATGATAAATAATGTGATAAAAGAACAGTAGAAATGGATGTTAAGAAGTGATAATAATAATGACAAATTAGTGACCCGAGAATTGATAGTTATGTGTTTATGGCAGTATGATGAAAGGGATTGCATGGAAAAGATACTGCTGTGAAATTTTGAAGAAGGCTTAGGTTGAGCGTTTCTTTGGAAGCACTTGGAACCATGGCGATTGAGTCATGGTGTACGTTGAGAGTCTTGTGATTTTGGACATTCGGTGATTTGTTGTGCTTGAATACGGTTTTATTTGCGTCTTGTGTATGGCCATGCCACTTTGTTCATGGTGTCGTATTGTTATTGATTTTCATGGTTTTATTCTTACTTTTTTATTATTCTTTCCTTTTATGCTTTGAGAGACTTGGGAATTAGTTCGGAAAGAGGAAAGTTAGTGGAGCTCGAGGAGAGCTGAATGAAACCCAACAGGTGATGTAAGGCCCAGATGAATCTCGGTGCATGTGTAAGGGCAGTTAAAGGCAAGAGTATGATAGTCAGTTGGACTGGTTGGGTCTATTGGTGTCAATGGACAATGACAGGATAGTCATGGGAAAGGTAACAGGAAAGGTGAAGTAAATGGATTTGAGGTCTCATATTCCTTGGCTATGTTGGGAACTAGTTTTCTCGATGTTGCGCATGTGTTGCATGCATAAAGGGAGTTCTATTAACCTTGACCTTATGATATCTAATAATTATGTTGTGATCATGATTATGTTGATGTCTATATGTGTATACATGTATGTATGTATATATGTATGTCATGTTTGACAGGGTCATCATGGATCATGATTGTTTTTATGCTAATGTTTATATGTATATATGTATGTATGTATGCCATTGTCTAACGAGATCATGATTATTTAATGCTAATATGTATATGTATATATATGTATGTATGTATGTTGTTGTCTGACAGGGTTGTTAGAGATAATTATTGTGGAGGAATGATTGTTTATGTAGGTGAATGGCATGAAGAGGTTCCTAGTCTTACGAGGAATCAATTGGGAGGAGTAGGCCTGCAAAATCTATAAAGTCAGTATCATGTGGTTATGAGTTGATATTATGTGATTATATTACGTCTATGTTATGGGCAAGCTATACCAAGGGATACATCAACGAATGAAAGCAATGTGGTCTACGGCATGCTGGGATAAGCATGGATAAGACTGGTGGGCTGGTTGCAGGTGTTAAGGATAATCGTTCAAAACGAGAAACTATTCCTTCAAGTTGGGGTTGAAATTCTTCTCGGGTTTTCTTTGGAGTATTAGTCATCAACCTCCAAATTTAGCTATTATGCTAAAATATCAGACTTATTTAATTTACCTGGTATATGGCAAAACTTAAAATTTTCCACGGAACCAAAAGGAATTAAAAACCCCAGTCCATAACCTTATCACGTCCAAAATTTAAATTAAATCACGTGCATCTTCCGACGCGGTCACCATCAGATCAGACCCCTTCAAGTAGACGATCATGATTAACTGAGCTATTAACTCAGTTTTATAAATTATCGCGTCTGATTTTAAATTAATGTCTGTGCTTGTTGGCACATGATGGCCATTAGATCTGTTGGATCTGTCTGATCGGACGATTCTGATCTTCCTCTGGGTTTCTCACGAATTTGTCAGGTTTTCTCGTTCCGCCAGACTTAGCACTTCTGCCAATTTTATCTCTCATATGTTAGATTTAGGATATCACTAACTAACTCTGTGATTTCGAAATAAATCCAATTTATTTCAATGCACAGTGGGTGAAGATTTATATGCGACAACACAAGATTATACAAAATCTAATTCTAAAGGGCTCAAACTAGAATTCAACAAAACTCAGAAATATTTCGAAGGAAATTTAAGAGACCTCCGGGATTTGACCATCCATGCTTAGTATTCATAGAGATACATAGAGATTCAAAATTTTACATTCCAATCCTCCCCGGCCAAAAAAATCCCATTCTACTAATTCAAAACTTACATAAATACCTGTACATACAACAATCAAATCCTAAATCAATGGATCGAATCTACCTAATCCTAGATAATATCTAATCTGCATGATATTCTCCTCAATAATCTCAACTAAGCCTAGATACTTTAATTAATTACAAGATAATTCAAATCCTTGAATTCTAGGTCAAATCCTATCTATAAAGCTTTGTAAAGTGATAGCTAAAGGATCCCACTCCTTTGCTTGTAAATTTTTTTTGTATTTTTGGAATAAAATTCGAAGTCTTTTGTCTTCAAGTCTCATGCTCCTGCATTAGACTCCTGAGGACAAAATTATTCATGGGCTCCTGTCCATGAGCTCTTCTATAGAACTACCCAACTTCTGTAGCATGGCATCTGTCATCTAGGTAGCATCAGCAATTGGTTGATCCTTCCACTTGATCAAATATTGAAAATACTCTTGTCCTCTTGTCTTTTTAAACAATCTCTTATCTAAAATCTTTTCTAGCTGCAATGCCTTTGTTGTAGGTAATTGTTTTACCCAATCAACCTCTTGTTCTTGTTTATCTTCTATTGTATCATCTGCATTTCTATTTCCATACCTGTACAAATCAACAACATTGAAAATTGGAGATATTCCAATGTAAGTGGGTAATTCAATTTCATATGAATTTGTAGAAAGTTCCTCAAGACTCTGCATGGTCCAATTTTCTTAAATTTTAACTTGTTATATTCCCTTTTTGGAAATCTTTCCTTCTTGAGGTGTGCTAAAACCAAATCTCCAACCTCAAAATTAAATTCTCTCTTCTTCAAATCTGCTCTGCTCTTATAATTTATGTTGTTATTCTGTAACTGTTGTTTTACCTGTTCATGTATTGTTTGAATCTCTGAAGCAAAATCTTCTCCTTTAGCACTTCTCATTTCAGCTTTTCCCAAGTCTCTTAATTCAGACACTCCTCTTGGGTGCATTCCATAAACTATATGGAATGGACTCTGCCTTGTACTCCTGTTAGGAGAATCATTATAAGCATATTCAGCCTGTGCCAAAATTTGATCCCACTATTTTGGATGTTCACCTGCAAGACTTCTCAGAAGATTACCCAAGCTTCTGTTTACAACTTCAGTCTGTCCATCAGTCTGAGGATGATAAGATGAACTAAAACTCAGTTTAGTACCAAGTTTCTTCCACAATGTCCTCCAGAAATGACCAAAAAATATGGCGTCTCTGTCTGAAACAATGGCCTTAGGTAACCCATGCAACCTTACAATCTCCTTAAAAAACAGATTAACAATGTGAGTAGCATCACTGGTTCTATAACATGGAATAAAATGTGCCATTTTAGAAAATCTGTCAACCACAACATAAATTGTCATTTCCTCTTTGAGTTTTTGGTAAACCCAAAACAAATCCATACTTACCATATCCCAAGGTCTATCTGGAATAGGTAATGGAACATACAAACCTGTGTTTTGGCTCCTTCCCTTTGCATACTAATAGATTTTACAAATTTTTACATACTTTTCCACTTCAGATCTCATCTTTGGCCAGAAATAAAACCGATTCAACTACTCATAAGTCTTGTCTACATCAAAATGTCCTCAACGTCCATCACTATGTTTCTCCTTGATTAAATTTTCTCTCATAGAGAAATTTGTTATGCACAACTGATTTCTTTTAAACAACAATCCTTCTTGCAAGAAAAAAATCTAGCCACTTACTTCTGTCTAACAAAACATGATTTCTACAAGCTTCAAATGCTTCTTTAAAATATAAATCTTTCTCATATAATTCTTTAAGAAAATCAAAACCCAACACTTAAATTTGACTTTCCTGAACTAGGATACTTTTTTTGCTTAAGGCATCTGCTACTTTGTTTGTTTGGCCATTTATACGTTTTAATACAAAATTAAAACCTTGAAGATATTCTACCCATTTTTCATGTTTCTGACTAAGCTTTGGCTATTGCATAATGTACTGCAATGCATGATTGTCTGAATAAAGTATAAACTCTTTAGACATCAAGTAATGTCTCCACTTTTCAATGATTGTACAATTGCATAAAATTATTTATCATAAGAAGAATATTTCTTCTTTGATTCATTTAGTTTTTCATTGAAATAAGCTACAGGTCTGTCCTCCTAACTTAAAACAACGCCAATAGCTTCTCCACTAGCATCACATTTCACTTGAAAAGGTTTATTAAAATTAGGCAGAATTAAAATAGGCTTTTCAGTGATCTTTCTTTTCAACAACTGGAAGTTTGTTTTTGCGTCAATAGTCCATTTAAATGGTTGTTTATCCTTCTTTATTGTGTCAATAATAGAAGTATTGATCTTACTAAAATTCCTTATGAATTTTCTATAAAAACTAGCAAGACCATGAAAACTTCTTATCTCATAAACACTTTTCGGTGAAGGCCACTCTATGATTGCCTTTATCTTCTATGGATCCATCTTTAATCCATCAGCAGAAACAACAAAGCCCAAATATACCAACTCTTCCTTCATGAATGAACATTTCTTTAAATTTAGCAGTAACTTTTCTTGTTGCAGCTTTTGTAAGACATAAATCAGAGGTCTCATATGTTCCTCTTTAGATCTGCTGTAAACTAATATATCATCCAGATATACTAGTACAAATTTACCAATAAATTCTTTCATCACTTCATTCATAAGCCTCATAAATGTACTAGGAGCATTTTATAACCCAAAAGGCATTACCATCCATTCATACAGTCCTTCATTTGTTTTAAAAGCTGTTTTCTATTCATCTCCTTCTCTAATCCTTATTTGATGATACCCACTTTTTAAATCCAGCTTTGTAAAATATCTTGCCCCACTTAAAAAATCCATCAAACCTTCAATTCTAGTTAAAGGAAATATGTACCTAATTGTTATTTTGTTGATTGCCCTTGAATCATTGCACATTCTCCAGTCTTCATCTTTCTTTGGACTCAACACTGTTGGCACTGCACAAGGACTCAAACTCTCTCTAATCAGTCCTTTAACTAACAATTCCTGAACCTGTTTTCTGATTTCTTCATTTTCTATGGGAGTCATCCTGTAAACTTCTTTATTTGGTAGATCTACCCCTGGAATCAAATTTATATGATGACTATTTTTCTAATGGGTGGCAACTCATTAGGAAAATCATCTACAATGATATCACAATAATTTCCCAACATCTCTTGAATTTCAATTGGCAAATCAGAAATTTTAGTGGAAGTAGTTATTACCTTGGGTTTGCAAATCAATGTAAAATTTACCTCATTCTCTTCAATCCACTGCAAGCATTCTTTTCCACTAAGAAATAGAGTCTTTGGATCAGATTTTCTTGATGCATCCTCTTCTTCCATATGCAGCAATGCATGATTAATACCATATTTACCAAATTTGTATGTGTTCTTTTACCCATCATGCATAGCTCCTCTGTCATACTGCCAAGTTCTATCCAACAATATGTGACACACATCCATAGACATCACATCACACAAAATTTTGTCTTTGTAGCTGCCCAAATGTAACTCCACTTCACACTGTTCATTCACTAACAACTGATGCCCTTTTTGAAGCCATGACACCTTGTAAGGTGTTGGATGTTTCTTTGTATTTAATTTCAACTTTTCACCACTTCTATAGAGACCAAATAATCGGTGTTGCCACTATCAATTACCATTTGACAACATTTTCCTTGAACCTTGCACCCAGTCTTGAACAAAGTCTTTCTCTGCGCTGGTTCAACAACTTCCTTTGCTGGCTTTAACAAAACTTTGTTAACTACCAAAGATTCCCCTTTCTTTGGTACATTTTCTTCTTCTGGCACCTTTGCTGCTTCCTCTTCAGTCTAAGAAACAATTACATTTCTCTGATTTGTCCCTGCGTTTTCTAGGCACTCATAGGATCTGTGTCCCAGCTTGTTACATTTGTAACATCTGATTTCTCTTCCTCTGCCTCTACCTCCTCTTCCTCTAGAAAAACTCCTTTTTCCACTTGCACCACCTTCTGTGGGTGTATGCTGATTTGAGCTGCTGCTAGCTCCATCTCTAGGTGTTGTAGATCTTCCTCTACCACCTTGACTTCCTCTTCCTTAGAAAGTACCTCTACTTCTAGCAGATTGCTTCCTCATGAGTTTTTCTTCAGCCTTTAATACCATCTGATAAGTCTCTTCTACTATTTTAGGAGACATCACACTTATCTCATCTTGGATCTCCATTCTAAGACCATTTATATATCTTGCAACCTTGTTGTCTGTATCTTGAATTTGTCCAACTCTTATGCTTACTTTGTAAAATTCCTCTATGTATTCTTTCACTGTCAAAGATCTCTATCTAAGATTCTGCATCTGTCTAAATAATGACTGTTGATAATCGCTTGGCAAAAACTTACCTCTCAACTTTGCCACCATTTTGTTCCAATTTTTAATTGGTTGTTTACCAAGTCTCCTCCTTTCTACCTGCACTCCATCCCACCAAAGTGCTGCATGTCCTTTCAATTTTGTGACATCAAATTTCACTCTCTTTCCTTCTTCCATTTCTTCATAATCAAAGAATTTATCCATGTCATTAATCCAGTATATCAACTCCTCAGGGTTTAAACCTCCTGTATAAACTGAAACCTCAAGTCTAGGTTTAGATGTGGATCCCAACATTGATTTAAAGAATCTCATTTCAGGAGTAACTTCTACAGGTTCCTCTTCTTCTGCAACTTCAACTTCAGGCTCACTGACATCTCCAACACCTGCATCCCTTTAATTTCCCATTTCCACTGCTTCTAATCTAGCTTGTATATGTTGCATAGCTTCCAAAAATTCAGCATTTGCAACTAGTCTTCCTCTTCTTTGACCACCACCATGTCTTCCTCCAACTCTGAAAGCCATGTTGGATTTATTTTTATGATCTTTGAGATCATGTTTAGTGTCAACAGGCTGCTCTAATACCACTAACGGTGGGCTGGTTGTAGGTGTTAAGGATAATCGTTCAAAACAAGAAACTATTCCTTCAAGTTTGGGTGGAACTTCTTCTCCGGTTTTCTTTGGAGTATCAGTCATCAACCTCCAAATTTAGCTATTCTTCTAAAATAACAGACTTATTTAATTTACCTGGTATATGGAAAAACTTCAAATTTTCCACAAAACCAAAAGGAATTAAAAATCCTAGTCCATAACCTTATTGCATCCAAAATTTAAATTAAATCACATGCATCTTCTGACACAATCACCGTCAGATCAGATCCCTTCAAGTAGACGGTCATGATTAACTGAGTTATTAACTCAGTGTTATAAATTGTCACATCCGATTTTTAAGTTAACATCTGCTCTTGTTGGCATGCGATGACCATTAGATCTGTTGGATTTATCCGATCGGATGATTCTGATCTTCCTCTGGGTTTCTCGCGAATTTGTCAGGTTTTCTCGTTCTACCAGACTTAGCACTTCCACCAAGTTTATCTCTCACCTGTCACATTCAAGATATCGCTAACTAACTTTGTGATTTTGAAATACATCCAAGTTATTTCAATGCACAATGGTTGGCGATTTAGATGCGGCAACACAAGATTATACAAAATCTAATTCTAAAGGGCTCAAACTGGAATTCAACAAAACTCAGAATATTTCGAAGGAAATTTAAGAGACCTCCGGGATTTGACCATCCATGCTTAGTATTCATAGAGATACAAAGAGATTCCAATTTTTACATTCCAATCCTCCTCGGCCAAAAAAATCCCATTCTACTAATTTATAACTTACATAAATACCTGTACATACAACAATCAGATCCTAAATCAATGGATCGAATCTGCCTAATCCTAGATAATATCTAATCTACATGATATTCTCCTAAAGAATCTCAACTAAGTCTAAATACCTGAATTAATTACAAGATAATTCAAATCCCTGAATTCTATGTCAAATCCTATCTAGAAATATTTGTAAAGTGATAGCTAAAGGATCCCACTCCTTTGCTTGTAATTTTTTTTTGTATTTTTGGAATAAAATTCGAAATCTTTTGTCTTCAAGTCTCATGCTCCTCCATCAAAGACACTGGAAGCAAGATTTCTTGGTAGAGACTGATCCGGATTTAAACAGGAACGCAATAAAATACAGAGATAACCATAAACACAAAGATGCAGTGGAAATAACACTTCATTTCATTACTGTAAAATACTGAAATATGCTTACAACCAGAAATGGAAATAAACCAGCTAGGGCGATGGTAGCTTATCTATGAGAAGAGATGTGAGGCTACATGCCTCTGAACTGTTCTCGAACTGTGTTACAATGAGGCTCGAGGGCCTATTTATTGTTGAGAAACAATGGAAAACCCTTCACATTCCAAAACCTAACCCTAGAAGATGAAACGCCAAATTGTGGGCCCCGTTTTGGGTAAATTGGTACATCAATTTCCCGGGGTCGTAACTTTGGGATACGATCTCCGTTTGACGCGTACGATAGCTCGTTAGAAAGATCTATCCGAATACTACCACTTTGGGAGGCAACATGGGTCCATGGACCCATGTTGCCCCAGATTCCCAAAAAAACGTCGTTTAGGGCCTCAAAACGGCTTTGGAAGTTCAGGACCCAAAAAACTGCTAAAAATAGTAAACTGTGCTACGATTTAGGAAACTGAAAAAGTTGAAAGAGACAGTTGTGGGGGTCCAAATGGGATAGGTGGGTGGCCACCAACATCCACCTGGATCATTCCTCCCCCCTTAGGAAGCAATGGTCCCCATTGCGTTGAGTTCCTCCATCTGCTGAACTTGTCCTGCAATCTCTGATGTGTCCAGTGACGGTGGGAAGCATGGTCGACGATGGTCCACATTGAACATTTGGTGCAAGCGAAGGAATGGAGGAATGATGTGCTCCAAAGCATTGTTCCCCATAGCCTTGGTACTGCTGTAAGGACCATGTCGGAGTGGTCTGAGCTTCTGATGGGTTCTGGTAAGGCGTTCTTTCTGTCGATGCAACCAGACTTTGTTGCCCACCTGAAACTTGTGTGGTACCCATGTGGGTGAGGAGAAGTTGTTCCTGTGTTTTGTCATGACCGTATCCCTTTGCTGCTGCTGCTGCATGGAGGAACCCTTTGCAGGGGTCATGGATGTAGCAACGATCTTCCCCTTATTTTGGGAGTGAACCAGACAGATAAATTTCCTGGTATGTGAGATGAGCTTGCTGCCTTTCTTAGCAGTGATCAAGGATGTGGCAGTAGGTGGGGCTACCTCTGGTATCCTGTATAATGAATTACTCGAAGAAATAATGACAGCACGAGGCCTTGACTCATACACAGCATGTCGCCTCCACAAGTTTGGTTGTCCTAGTAATACATCACAAACATCTAGAGGTGTAACATCACACAATACCTCGTCTGTGAAGGGCTTGATGCTGTAGGGAAGGCGGCACTGTTGGCGAACTTTAAGATCTCGTCCTTCATGAAGCCACCCCATACTGTACGACTGTGGGTGTGGTGTAGTCGGTAGGCCCAACCGCTTCACGACCTCTGCTGAAATGAGGTTCTTTTGGCTGCCACTGTCGACAATGAATTGTAGCGGCGAACCCTTCACCCACATCTGTGAGTGGAAAAGACGCTCCCCTTCCTCTGGATTTTCGGGCTCATCTTTCTGGATCTTGGCGGTGGCAACAGTGGCGCTGGGATCCGCATCAATGATCTGATTCCCTTTGCCATTACCTTTGTCGGGTTCTGGCTCAGGGTCAAAACATGCATCTGATTCGGAAGCCTTCAACTCGGCCACCACCGACTGCTTGGTCCGACACTCACTTGTGTTATGAGTGGGACTCTTGTGAAACTCACACCACTTTCCTGTGTCCTTCTTCGGCTTCGTGGTATTGTTCTTTTCTTGCAACTTCGGCGAGTTGTCTTGGGCTGCCCCACCTTGGCTTTGTCCTTTGGGCTTCGGATTTGTAGATCCAAAGTCTCGCTTCTTCTGTTTGAACTTTTGCTCGATTTTGACAGCGTATCGGTATGCTGTGCCGAGTGAGGAGATGTTCAAGAACACCATCTCTTCCTGGATGTATTTATGCAGGCAGCCACGATATTTGAGTACCAGATGTAGCATAGAATCTTTGATACCCAACTGTGTGCAAAGGGTATGAAAAATGTTTGTGAACTCCGGCACATCTTGGTCTCATCCCTGCCGCAGTGTGGTCCATTTGATGTATTTGTCCTCATAGCTTCCGACAGGGTAGTACTGCTCCTTGATGGCATCCCGGAAGTCATTCCAAGTGGGTGCGGCTGAAAATAGTGAGCCTGTACTTTCATCCTTCTGCTCGCAGTAGGTTTCCCACCAGTCCTTGACATGGGGGGCTGCTTTGAGAAGATTGAAAACAATCTTCTCCCGACTTGAAAATTCATGAACAGAAAAATACCCATCTAGCAGATTTAACCATTTATCTACGGTATCTGCGTCTATTTGACCCTCGAAGATGGGGATTTCAAAATTAACTTGTACCTTGAAGGGTGTGGCATTTCCAGAGTCGCTGTTGGAATCCGATGCGTCGCCTCTGGGTAGCCGCTGAAGGATCTGCGCAAAGCTATCCATCATCGCGTACCTTTGCCGCTCGAGCGCTTCTTCGAGCAAGATTTTGATAGGATCTCCTGCCCCCTCGTCTTTCTTCTCATCCGCCATGGGAGGCCGTCGGGATTTGCGAGGCTAGTCTTGCAAAGGTTCGACCAGTTCAAGCCCTAACTCCTTATATCCCGACCTCGTTGGGGACATGCAAAGAAAAACAGAGAAAAAGCAGACCGCTCTGATACCACTGATCCAGATTTAAACAGGAATGCAATAAAATACAGAGATAACCATAAACACAAAGATGCAGTGGAAATAACACTTCATTTCATTACTGTAAAATACTGAAATATGCTTACAACCAGAAATGGAAATAAACCAGCTAGGGCGATGGTAGCTTATCTCTGAGAAGAGATGTGCGGCTACATGCCTCTGCACTGTTCTCGAACTGTGTTACAATGAGGCTCGAGGGCCTATTTATTGTTGAGAAACAATGGAAAACCCTTCACATTCCAAAACCTAACCCTAGAAGATGAAACGCCAAATTGCGGGCCCCGTTTTGGGTAAATTAGTACATCAATTTCCCGGGGTCGTAACTTTGGGATACGATCTCCGTTTGACGCGTACGATAGCTCGTTAGAAAGATCTATCCGAGTACTACCACTTTGGGAGGAAACATGGGTCCATGGACCCATGTTGCCCCAGATTCCCAAAAAAACGTCGTTTAGGGCCTCAAAACGGCTTCGGAAGTTTAGGACCCAAAAAACTGCTAAAAATAGTAAACTGTGCTACAATTTAGGAAACTGAAAAAGCTGAAAGAGACAGTTGTGGGGGTCCAAATGGGATAGGTGGGTGGCCACCAACATCCACTTGGATCAGAGACAGTGTGGTTTTGGATGTGTGGTACTACTGTTGCACATTGTTGTACATGTTGCATGCATGCGGTGTTTTTTGTATAGTGTGTGTACATTTTTTTACACAATGTTATGTGTAGGGTGGTACATATAGTGTTGTTCGAATATTGCATATGCAGTGTTGGGTATAGATGGTGCTATGTACATGTTGGATATGCGAGGTTATGTACTTATTGTACTGTGCACATGATGGATATGCGGTGTTGTGTGCATATGGTGCTATGTACATGTTGGATATGAAATGTTGTTTACATAGGGTGCTATGTAGATGTTGTATATGCAGTGCTATGTACATATGGTGTTGTGTGCATGATTGTGCAAGTGGTGTAGTGTACATATTGTACATGTGGTGTTCTGTGCATCATGTGGTGCTATGTACATGTCGCGCATGTGATGTTGTGTACATGTGGTGTCGTGTACATGTCATGTATGTGGTACTGTGTACATGTAGTATTGTGTACATGTGGTATTGTGTACACATTGTACAGGTTGTGCAGTTTTCATGTGGCATTGTGTACATGTTTTGCAGGTGGTGTCATGTACATGTGATATTGTGCACACATTGTATAGGTGATGCGGTGTACATGTGGTATTGTGTATATGTTGTACATATGGTACTGGTGTACGTGTGGTATTGTGTGCATGCCATACATGTTGTGCTAAGGGAATACAATACTATGTATGTGCATTGTGTAGTTAGGGTATCGTGACATGTGTATTCATTATGTTGTACTCTGTGTATGTATATTTATTGTGTTGTACATCAGGTGTAGGTGTATGTATTGCATTGTGGTGTACACCGGATGTAGGCGTGTGTATTGTGTTGTGTTGTACACTGGGTATAGGTGTATGTGTTTTATGTTAGGTGTAGGTGCATGTATTTCATGGTGTTGTATGTCGTGTGTGGTTGTATGTGTGTTAATGAGCACTATGTGTATGTGCACATGGTTGAGGAGAAGACACTGGGTGTTTTCCAGGTGTGGCAACCAATCTAGAGTACGTACACAATAAGGAAAAAGGTAGAAGCTAAGGATTGATTAAAGGATAAGTATCAACATTTTATTTCAGTTTTATTATGCATGAGATTTATGATTTTGATCTATGATGGTTGTGTTTTGAGCTAACCTGATGTGATATGTTTATTCATGATGATTTGATCAAAAAATTAGTTTGACTTGTTGTGATAGGAAGTAAACAGGATTGCAAGTGTACCTTATTGACGATATACCAATGAGGTATGATTTGAATTTATTTCAATTTATTTTGAATCTAATGGAAGTTATGTGCTTGGTACAGGACGCACGGAAATGCGTGGTTGGATGGTTGAAATCGACTGCAAGAATTAGCAGCATTAATGAAAGGAATTGAAATAGGCAACAATATGCTAGTAAAGCACTTTAGGAGTAGGGCCATTGTGAGGAAGCCTTGCCAAGGGATGGACTAACCGGGATGGGCGTGCAAACGAAACTTGGAAGGTGTGCGACTACATGGAAGGAGTGACCAAATTTCTCGAGGGACTGTGTAGCAGAGAAGGGAAGGTCATGGATATATTTGTTTGAGTCATTAGCATTTCTAGATGGAATCAAATGCACATTGGGAGTGTGCTCTGGAACAATGAAGTGGAAAATGTTCACTGAGAGGACAAGTGGCACGATATTATAATGCTTAACATTAGATGTAGATTTGACCTTACAGTGGATTCTGGACTTCCTAGATAAGGATGTGAATCTTGATATTACTTTGAGAGCGGAGGTGTGAGCCTTTGGATACCCTTGTTGCAGATGTATGCATCATATCCTTTTATTTGTTGGTTGAGAAAATGTGCATATGTGTATATGTATATATTATTGTAAATATTGTATCGAGCTGGATTTATAAAGCTCCATAGATAGTATAATTATTTGTTGGGTGAAGAAAATGTGTATGTGGGTATATGTGGTTATTATTGTAAATACCACAATGAGCTATGTTATAAAGCTCCAGTAAACAGTATGTTTGCCATGTTTTAGCAGATGGTCTTTGTAAATACTACAACGACATGTGTTATAAAGCTCCTTGGGCAGTATGTTTTGTTTTTCAGTAGTCTTGTTGGTTATAGGTGTCATTGAACACTGAGGACGGTGTTCCCCCAAGGGGGAGGGTTATATAATAGCCCTGGCTACAAATCCATGTATGTATATATATATATATATATATATATATATATATATATATATATATATATATATATATATATATCTATATATATATATATATATATATATATATATATATATATATATATATATATATATATATATATATATATATATATATATCTATATATATATATAGAAGACCATAATCATGGGACACGTATTCCAAGATGAATGGTGGGAAAAAACATCCTAGTGGGTGTTCATTTTGGTTATTATGGCTAAAGGAAATTGAGAAAGGAAATGGCTAAGGCTTTGGAAAGGCATGAAGCATTTATTAGCATTTTATTTATGAAAATAAAGGAAATTAGGAGAAAAGGAAGGTGAAAGGTCACAGGTTTCATGTGAGGAGGAAACTAATGGAAAATAATGGAAAATGAAGAAAATAGAGGCCTTATTAATAAAAAGGCTTTTGAGGATCAGTGGGTAAGCTTTTGACAGGTTTTGGTGGAGATCTCTTCTATTCTCCCTCTCTCTCATACTCTTGGATACTTAGATTTTTCTTGGAGCACTCTTGAAGATTGTGGCATGCTTGGACTTTTGGAGAAAGAAGGAAAAGAAAAGATCAAGAAAGTGCAAGAGGACATCGAGATCAACAACTACAACGGGTTTTGTTTGCAGGTACTGAGTTGCATGTATGTTTTCCTCACTAGTTTTGGCATGTGTGGCACATGCATGTGGTTTCTTGGCTATGAGCTATCAGTGGCATGGAGGATGGTCAAGATTGACAATGGATTTGTCCAGCCTTGCCATTTCCTGGATAGCCATGGTGATTGTGGTTTTTTTTCCTTTTTTTTTGGTTGGTTCTCATGTTTCCTTAGCTTGGATTAAGCTATTAGTCCTAGAAGACCTGGTTAGACAAAATCTCTGGAAGCCCTATAACAACTTGGGTTGAGTTACTAGTCTTGGAAGCCTTGGTTGTGTTAGCACCTAAATCTGCCCTAGGTTGAAGGAAGGAAAAATTTAGGGTAACCACAAACCACGCTCAGTCTGGTAGCTAGCCCTACTAGAACAGGAGAGGGCTCTCTCCGAGTCACGCTCAGTGAATAGATAAGCAAAAAACGGTCTGAGATGACTTACAGTGAAATATTGATCTTAGGCTAGTAAGTGAATATGGATATAAGAAACAATTTTTATGAATGACCGAGCTTCTGGGGTGGTATGGGACCAACGGTCAGTGAAGAACAAAGAATTTAATACAAAGGCACAGATTACTTCGTGCGGCAAGGCAGGCGGAAAGTGTAGCAATTTAGTTTGGAATAATGCAGAATGGAGAGATTGCTGAGGAGTGTGAAAAGGGCATAGGAACATGAATCCTTTTCAATAGAAGAAGAACACTGAACATGAAATTTTCCCACAGGCAGAGCAATAAAATTGAATTCTACCTAATCTCACTCAGAAAATTTCACTGGAAATGAACATGAATAAAATTATGAAACATAACGAAATACATATGAAAACATAAGAGACACATTTGCTACACTCACAACCACAAGAATCTAAAATTGAATTCTACCTAATCTCACTCAGCCGAGGTCAAAAAATTAAATAAGGAATTAATGCCATGCAAACATTCGTTGAATATGGATTTAGAAAATAGGGTTTTCAGAAAGCTGTTCTCACAAATCTCAAAAAGAAGTGGCAGTTCTATTACCTGGAAACATGAACCATATCCTATTGCTACACCAGAGACAGAGCGTAGTCATCCAAGTGCATCAGCTTCACCTACTCATCCTTTGATTTCACAGGGTCTTCCTCACTGTTCCTTCAAGGATGGATTTCCATATTATAGCTTTTCTTTGAAGGAGTCTAAATTCTCTGTCAAAAATACACAGTGAAGAAATAGAGTTTCTTTCCCACAGTCTCCTAGAAGTTACAAGCCAACCAACCTTTTGCAAATAGCTTACATACAATATATAGAATGTGCCATGAAGAGATAGAACGCCCAAGGGTTGGGGAGTTACTCGAATCATTACAAAATGGAGATGAAGAGCCAACCATCAGCTACAGGTGCAACGTCACAAACATGACAAATGGCTTGGGTGACCGTTTTCCTTCCTTCGCCACTTGGATAGAATCCAATCTGGAGAGAAAATACTTTAAATGCCACCTTTGGTGCCAAAAAACTGAAGTGTAGATGAGCGGGCCCACTTGGAGAAGTCGCGAATCGAAAATTCGCGAAACGGAAGCAAATTTGGCAATTTTTCCTCTGTGCGCCGCGCCATTTTCTCTGTGCGCCACACTACTTTGGGGCTTGTTTTGGGGAACTTTTAGGTGTCCAAAATGTGCCCAAGTGGGCTTGTTGGAAAGCCTATCCTATCTACTTTATAACCCCACTGGAATTTTTGAATTTGGTGCTCATTTTCCCCTCCAAATCGTCATTCTCCCAAGACTGCTTCCTGTGTGTCAAAAAAGGGGCAGAGAGGCCATTGTTTGGGTGTTTTTGACCTTTTGAAGACTCATATCTTGCGCAAATTTCTTGTTCGAGCACCAGTAGTCGTGATTTTTCATGCTGAATCCAAAAATGCAAACCATTCCTCATTTGGAGCTCCCAATTTTTAGCGCCGCGCCGCACAGGGAGAAAAACCCTGTGTTTTGCCCAAAAATTTGTCATGTGACCAAAAATTCCCCAAATTTCTTGAAATTTGGGCTGGAGGTTCTCTATGGGGTGTTATGATGGGCCAAGG
Organism: Pinus tabuliformis; assembly: GCA_031772625.1. Taxonomy (NCBI): domain Eukaryota; kingdom Viridiplantae; phylum Streptophyta; class Pinopsida; order Pinales; family Pinaceae; genus Pinus; species Pinus tabuliformis. The sequence continues at coordinate 1,184,107,693 of CM062813.1, forward strand.
AAGCCTTAGCCAAGATTCGAAGCTGATATTGCTCTTTTGCCTCTTTTTCCTTTCTTGTTGCTTTCCTCAATTTCGCCTTCAAACTCTTTATTCGGGCCTTGGTGCTCATGTTTCGTGCCCTGTAATGAAAATCCATGTGTCTCGGTAGAGCAAGGTCCTTTTCGGCCTTGTCTAGTAGCCTCTCCAAGTGCATGTTGAACCTCTCAAGGTTGGCCTCCCGATCCTCATTGATTTCTTGCTCTAATGATGTGAGCTCAACTCTTCTCCTTTGAGTAGCTTGGCGATGCTCACGAATGTTTTGCAGCTCCATAATCGCCCGCTGGTCCTCAAGCTGCTTTTTTCTCTACTCCAGGTACTTCATGTTCAATTTGGCCCTCTCCAAGTCAAGGGATAAGGCCTCAATCATTGATTGCTGCTCCCGGATGATCTCTCCAACCTCTGCATTTGTTGGTTCTGTATCTGTCTCATCATCATGGAGGAGAACGAATTCGGTCTCTCGTTCACCTGATGGCCCTTCCTCCTGCACTAGCTCCTTACCTCTGCCGTGCTCCTGTGATGCTGATGTCGGAAGTGAGGCCCCTTCCACCCCGGGTGGAGATAACACTCGCTTTTCCGCTGCAAACAAATGTCTACTACCTCTCTGATAGATGATGAATACTGGCATAGTAGCAGTCTCATGGCGCTCATACTGATGAGATGGACCACCTATCTCATGCTCTGCCTCTGATACTACCTATGGAGCGTTGAAGAAGTAACGGGAGATGAAGTCCTCCCAAGCAATACCCTGCAATCCTAACTGATGATCCACCAAAATCCGGATAAGAGCAAAGTGATAAACACTGTTGAGCTGCTGACGAGGGGTCTTATGCTGCATGAAATTTTTTATCCTCTCTATGTTCCCGCAAATGAAAAATGGGAGGTTCATCATCCGCACCCTGGTAAAGTGCATGAGCAACCTGATGTGATAGGTATAAAGGCGAGAAAACCTCCCCTCACAACTGAAGTATTTCATGATCAATTTCATGAGCGGAGCATACTCATCTCTCAAAAATCTGAATGGGAAAACTCTCATGAGCTGCCTCAAACAACTGGCCTTAATGTAAGGCTCATAATGATGCCTCTCCACCTTCTTCTTCTTATTCCACTGTTCTCCAACATTTGGTATCCCTATTTCCACTGATATGGCTTCGGGTGTCAATGTGAAAGTGACCCCAGCCAAGATAGACTGACCTCCATGTAGGTGAAGCGCAAAAAGACGGGCCAACTCATGATGAACTCTGACATTTGCCACCCTTTGACAAAATTCAAAACATGCTAGGTGCTGGAAACATGACATAGCAAGAGGGCATGCCTGCAACTCAGTGAGGGTGTTTGGCTCATCTCTAACATGTTTGCCACTCCGGTGATGTCTCCTGGGGGCCTGTTCTCCTGAAGTTGTATCACTGTGGGTCTCCACCTCATACTCTGATGAAACCTCGGATGCCATGACTGCTGTTTATAAACTGTATTTAGGCTGCCCCTTTGATGATGGTGAAGTTGGGTGTTGTTTTGATATCTGCCACCAAGGGGGACAATGAAACAAGGGAGTATTAGGAGGGGAGTAATGAAATGGGAATAGGGGTTATAGGAGAATTTTGTTTGGGGATATGTAGGGGGTTTTGGGTATTTTGATAGGGTAGGGTTTGGGTTTTTTGGTAAGGTAGGGTTTTAGGGTTTGTATTGAGTAATAGGAGGAGGGGTAAGGGAATATGAGTTTGGTAGTGTTAGGGTAGTGATAGTAGGAAAAATGGCATAGGGGAATAAGGAACAGGGGTAGGGTAGGAAAAATAAGCCTTGGCAGCAATAACATTGTTACACAACCCTAGCAAGATGGTTTCTTGGTGTCTTTTTATGGTTGCTTTAAGAGTTTTGTTTCATTTCAATCATGGGCATAAAAACCACCATATATTTATCCAATTTGATGAACAAGTGAGTTAATAGAGCCTACCTTGCAAATTTATGTGCTTCACAAAAAAATTTGAGTGAGTTTGGCAAATTCTGGGCGCTTTGTCTCTGTGTGCCGCGCGCAAAGCCCAGTGCGCCGTGCTCCGGGTGTGCGCCGCGCTGGTTATAAGTTTGAACTGTGGGCAGGTTCTGTGTGCGTCGTGCCCTGTGTGTGCGCCACGCCCCTGCCTGTGTGCGCCGCGCCCCTGTAATCACCTCCAAACTGCTCCAAACCACGCAATTGCTCGCTCCTCGACCTTGCAACGTTTTTCCTATGCCTTGATTGCACAATGAGTTTGATTTGTGATGGAAACTTGTGTATAAGACTTGGAGGTCATGATTAAATTTACTTTTTCAAAAAACCCACCTTTCTAATGTCATGTTTGGCACTTTTTTCACTGACTTTAAAACAACCCTGATTTTCACTTTTCCTCTGAAATTTTGGCTCAAACGATGAAATTTTCGACACTTTTTGCAGGAATTGCATGACAGAGCATCTAGTCACGGAAACCATGATTGCACTTGAAGAAATCAACTGTCGACCCTTTTTGAAAATTTTGTCACAAATGATACTGTTTGACTTTTCTTCAAAATAGAGTTTTGAAGAACAGTCGAAGTCTATCAATATGATGATGAAACTCTGCGGATCATTACTTTGCAAGAGCATCACTCTGGGCTTCATGGCTTTACTGGACATATTTAAAGACCAAATTGATCAATCCCTAGACCTAATGACCAAAAATGACTTTTGTCTGTTAAAGGACCAGACCTTGACTGTTATGGAATTTTTGATTATTTGACACAAAGACATAAGCCAGCAAGAGCCAGACATGAGGGGAAATGACTAGCATGACTTTCTCCGTCAGATCATGGCATGCCCCTAGCAGAATGCAGCTGAATGAATGGAGCGGGACACCTAAAAATGAAATGCATAAAGAGTTTTGATCTCTGACGGAGGACTGACCAGACCGACTCTAACATTGGCTCCAATGGGGGATGGTAGCTCCTTGGAGGTGCCAAGAACAACAGATCTCTGGAGGAGCTAGATAGTGCCTTTTGTCTATTGGGCTATGGAGTCATCATTTTGAATACAACACAGGAATCTGACTTATTTATGAAACTGAAATGACCAAGAAATTGACTCAAACTTGACATTGAAATGACTCAAAAACTAACTTGACAGACTGAAACCAAACTGAAATAAAAATGGTATTTACAATGATAGTGGAAGCAGCGTTAATAACTCAGTAGTGGTACCACTTGAGTAGCCGACCATTGATCGGCCCTCCTAGACAATCTTCCCCGTTCATTTCCTTCAGAAGAAAGGCATTCTGACCCCTACATGCTGCAATCTTGAAAGGGCCTTTCCAAAGATTCTCGAACTTTCCGTGCTTACCTTTCTCTTCATTCCTTGCATCCCACTTCAGCACCACATCATCCAATTGAAATTTATCTGCCTTTGCTTTTCTGTCATAAATTTTCTTTATTTTCTCCTGCAATTTGGATGTGTTCTTGAAAACTTCTTCTCTTGTTTGCTGCAAGTGGACCATTTGATTCAACCTTCTCTGCATGGGATCTTCTTCACTACCAGCCTCCTGAAGAAGTCTGACTACCGGGGCAGCGAGAGAGGTGGGAAATACTGTGTCAACTCCATAAACAAGCTCAAATGGTGACATACCAATGGATTTTTTCTGACTGATCCAATCTGCCCAAAGTGCATGGACCAACCTCTTATTCCAGCTCTTTTTATTTATTTCCAGTAGCTTTTTAATGATGTTGACCAATGATTTGTTCGAAGACTCCACCAATCCATTGCCTTGCGGATGATAGGCAGTTGAGTGACCCAAAATGATATGATATTTATGACAAAATTCTACCATCCTTTTTTATTTGAAAGCTGCTGCATTATCGGTGATTAACTTATTTGGACAACCAAAGCGAGACAAGATGTTATTTTCAAGAAATGAAATCATTATCGCATCTGTAGCTTGTTTGGTGGGAGTTGCTTCAATCCATTTTGTGAAATAATATGTCATTGTGGGATCCATCTATTCTGACCGAAAGAATCGAGATGAATTTCACCAATGAAATCCAATCCCCACTGCTAGAAAGGAGCGCTCACCTCAATATGCTTAAGTGGCAAAGGCTGTAATTTCTGTCTTCCTTAAAAAATCTGACATTTATGACATCGCTTGACCATCTTGTACACATGAGCAAACAATGTAGGCCAATAGTACCCTGCTCTAAAAATTTTATTTGCTATTGACTTCCAAAAAAGGTGACCACCACACTCTCCTCCGTGGAAATCCTCCATGACTTTATTTTCCTCCTCTTCCACCAAAAAATTTAACAAAATTCCACCGGGATCTTTCCAATACAGCGCAGAATTTAGAATGCAAAACTTGGCAGCCTTCAACTTGAGCATTCTCGCTTTATTTCTAGTCATGCCGGGCAGTGGTGATAGATTTTTTAGTACATATATTATATCTGAATACCATGGGGATGGAGCAAACATTTCAGATACCTGAATGGATGATATTTCCTCGTTCTCATCGGACATAGCAGCGATCAGATTTATGTCCAAGGCATGCAAGTTTGATTCGGCCATTAACTTCGCCAACCCCTGTCCTTTGACCAGCTTTGTGGGCTTTATTTCCACATCATATTCCAGTAGGGCTGCAATCCATTTGCCTCTTCTTGCTTCCGGATTGGTCTGCACTAGAACATCTTTTACAACAGCATTAGGAACATAGGCCAAAATATGAGAATGTAGAATATATACCCAGAAATCCTTCAATGCCTTCACCAGTGCCAGGGCTTGCTTCTCAATGATGTTGTACTTTAAAGCTGCATCTCTTATGGCCCTGCTGAACAATGCTATGGGTCTTTCATGATCATCTCTTTTATGCAATAATACTGCTGCGATAGTGTGCACCAAAGCAAATGAAAACAATGTGAAATCCTGAGTGTAGTCCTGGTTGACTAGAACTGGAGCTGAAGAAAGGGCCAATTTAACCAAATTGAAAGATTTTACAGCCTCCTCTGTCCATTTCACTTGGCTGTCCTTCTTGAGCATGTTGGTCATCTCTCTTAAGTGTTCAGCAAGATTAGGCACAAAGCGACGCAAAAAATTCATCTTACCATTGAACGATTTTATCTCTTTTTTATTCCGGGACAGATCGATTTGCTGAATTTCTTGCACATGTGCTGGGTTAATACGAATTCCATCTTTTGAGATAATATGCCCAAGTAATTTGCTTTCCTCCATGGCAAATAAGCTCTTCTTTGGATTCAGCGACAAGCCATATTTTCTGCACTTTTGAAAGACAGTTTTTAGATGGTGCATGTGTTCTTCATCAGATTTGGAAAACACTGTCAAATCATCCAGGTACACAACCAAAAAGACATCCTTCTCATTTGCAAAAGCCAAGTCTATTGCACGCTGAAATGTGGCACCTACGTTCTTTAAACCGAAAGGCATTTTGGCGTAATGAAAGGTTCCCCATGGACTGGTGAATGCTGTCTTGTCTCGGTCATCCTCATGGAAAGAAATTTGGTTATATCCGGAATAACCATCAAGTAGTGACATACGAGATGCCCCCACTACTCGCTGAAGTATATGGTCCATCTTGGGTAGTAGATAGTTGTCCTTCAATGAAAATTTATTGAGATTTCTGAAATCAATGCATAAGCAGATCTCACCTGCCTTCTTTCATACGGGCACCAAGTTAGAGATCCAATCTGAAAATTTGATGGGAACAATGATACCTGACTTGTACAACCTGTTTATCTCCTTTTCAATAGATGGCAGCAACTTTGGATTTATCCTTCTCAGCTTCTGTCTGAATGGTTTTTGATTGGGCTTGATGGGTATAGTGTGCTGAATTATATTGGTATCATAGGTCTTTAAGTCAGAATAATCCCAAGCAAACACATCTGCAAATGAAGCCATCAAACTGATATATTTGTCCTTGATCTTTGGCGGCAATGCTTTGGACAATTTTACCAACTTAGGATTGGCAACTGTTCCGATGTTGACCTCTTCTACACCCTTCTCTGTTGGCTGCAATGTTGGCTTGCGGGCTACATCATCTTGATCAAAAAGTTCTTCTAGAGGTATCAAGCCTTTAGGAATAATGTTATTCTTCAACTGCAACACGTCCATTTCATTGATCTGCACTTCATCTGTACCATTCCCTTTGCCATCGTCATTTTCTACATCGATTGAGGTTTCTTTGAACTTGCCTTTGTTTTGCAGAAAATCATTATTTTCCTCATCATCTTGAAACACTTGCCAATATCTCTGATTGTTTGGAATGGTTGGACGATGCTTGACATGGATTTCAAATTTATTGCTGGAGTTCATTGGGATTTTCAAACTACTTGTTGCCTTGGCAAGAGCGTCAGCAATACTATTTTGTATACGAGGTACACATGTCAAGGTGTATTCTGAAAATAATTTTAAGATGTCTAAAACTGCATTACGATAGGCCCGCATCCTAGGATGCTTTGCTTGATACTTGCCTCTCACCTTCTTTATTACCAATTCGGAGTCGCCATATACCGAAATCCTTTTAGCATTCAACTTTCTAAGAATCTTTAGGCCAGCAATCAGAGCTTCATACTCAGCTTCATTGTTTGAACACTCAAAAGCCAACTTGTAAGAGCAAACCCTCACGTTACTAGGCACTTTGTTTGGGGCGGAGAAAGGACTGCGTACCCAAATTCCAATTCCAGCGCCATCATTTCCCACTGCTCCATCAAAATCCATGGTCCACAAGCCTTCTTCCTCCTCTAGCAAGTGCTGGAAACCTGTTTGTTGTGCCTTGTCTGCTTGCTGTCCATTACTTTCGGCTGATTGCCCAACATTTTTCTGTTGTTCTTGTCCTTCTTTCTTTAAAATTTCTCTGAAATTTTCTGTTATTTCCGGAATATCATCTGCTTCTACTAACTGACTATCTATATCATTTAAACTATCTAAAAACAAAACAAAAGACTCTAAATCTATATATACATAGTCAATTGGATGATTTATGGGTTTCTCCTTGCTTGTGATCATATATTTCATTTTTTGTTCTTGATATAATTTCCTCATTTGTCCAAACACCAGAATAGTTGCATAGGAGAAATCTAGCTGTAGTGTCCCTTTCAATTTCACTACCCAAGACCTGGAAAGAAGCATGCCAAACCTTGGAGGAATATCTGCTACAACCACATCCATCAAAACATTTTTCATGGGAAGCTGATCCAAACTCACAACCAAGTCTTTGATGAGTCCTATACATCTTACTCTGCTGGAATCAAATGAATAGAGATCGTGGTATTTCTGGGTGATGTCCAGACCAAGTTTATCCATGATAGCCTTGGGCATGAGATTGTGAGAAGCTCCAGAATCGAACATGGCATTATGTAACACAAAATCATGCAATCGTAAACTGATATACAAGGGTGGCACATCGCTATCAGGAGACTCACCATTCGATGCTGGCCCAAAAATCATTTCAGGCTGATCGTCTTCAACATTCACCATGTCGGACATTGGGTCCAAATTCAACATCTTAGATATTTGTCCTCTATAACTGTTGTTCTTCATTATTTCAGTCAAGGGGATGGATACCTTTAACTTAGAAATCTCATTCTCTAAGTTAAAAGCGGGACTCTTTTCTACCTCTTTGACTGGGATTTCTTTCCTTTCCTTTTCTTTTGATGTGGCTTGCTGATGTTGTTTTTCTGCTGATGTTGATTTTTTGCTGATGTCTTTTTATGAATTGGTTTTGCCGGCACATCTTTGTTTCTAAGTGAATATCACTGCTACTGTGCGGACAGAGCATTCATATACCCCCTTTGATATTCCTCTGATTCTTCTTGTAAAACAGTGTCACTAGCTAGAATGAAATCCGTGTCTTTGTGTGCAGCTGAACTCACCGCACACTCTTCTTCTTCGGTAATGTAAGTAGGCAGCTCATCTGGAGTAAAGAGGTGGTTTTCTTCACCTATTACATTCCTGTCCTCATCTGACTCCAGTCCATGCACAAAATTCTGCTGCAAAGGTGTCTGTACTGGCTGTTGTGCTGCCTGCTCTTGGGTTCGCTGATCTCTCTGTCTTATTCTATATTGTGGCTGCTGCTGGCCACGGAAGTTAGGATTCCTAACTTGTGGCTCAGGCTTGTCGAGCTTCACCCTTTCAAGCATCTGCTCTACCTTTTTGAGTAATTGATCCATTGAAGAAGACTCTTCCTTAACAGTGACTTTCTTTTCTGCTTTCACTCTAGCTCTTTTGGACAACAGATTTGCTTCAACGCTGACCGCAATTTTCTGCATGTCTTCCATTGTGGCCGGTTCTCTCTCTCTTAATTGGTAGGCCATGTCAGCATCAAAACCATCCGGAAATTTCATCATAGCTAGTCCCACGGGTGGCTTTAGATGATCTAGAATTTCGTTGTAAACTGCATTGAATCTAACACAATAATCTTGGACCGACTCACCAGCGTTTCGTTTGATTTGCTCATATTCAGCCAGAATTTGAAGGGGATTCTTTTTCACTTCCCATCGGTTTAAAAATTGTCTTTGTAGTTCATCCAAGGTAGCGATACGTGCTGCCGGCAAACCTCTGAACCATTTCCTCACTTCACCTGCAAATGTCTGTACAAAGAGTCTCATTGCCACATTCTCCACATCTATCTCATGAAGTTCATAGAAGTCTGCCATTTTGTCTACATGCTGCTGAGCAGTAATGCTGTTAGGAGTGCCATCAAAAAACGGGATTTTGCTTTGATAATCTGAGGGCATATCATCTAGAACTTGGGGCAGAACAAGGGGTGTGAAATGGGCAGCCATCACTCTCGGTGGATTTGGCCTTGGAGGTGTTGGAGGAGTGTGCACAGTTTGTAAGGGGCTGGCAATTGGAGTTTGAGGCTGTGCCGCAATATAATTATCAATTAATCGATTAGCTCTTTCTGTTTCTAGATCTACAAGAAATTGAGGATTGGGGACAGTATAATCAACAGCCCTTTCAGACTTAGACTCAAACAATGATATTTCAAACCGTTCGTCAAACTCAAGCTCTTCAAGATACTCAAAAATATCAGGACATGAATGAGACTTGAACACGGGAGTTATGGTGCTTTCTTGACGAAGGAGTCTTGGAATCAAATTGGGATTTTCGTAGATATGAGGAGGATCTGGGTCTGGATTGGCTCTGGTATATCGTCTCGAAGCCAGCGTGCTATTGAGAAAAATCACAGGACACAACCAACTTACTCAGCCTTTCCAATCCTAAACTTATCATCCGGAAGTTTAGAATTATTAAGGAATATGGGGATTTGATTTCAGTCTTGCGTCCCCAGTGGAGTCGCCACTATGTTAGCAACTAAATTTTCCCTAGGCTAAAGGAAGGCAAAATTCAGGGTAACCACAAACCACGCTCAGTCCGGTAGCTAGCCCTACCAGAACAGGGGAGGGCTCTCTCCGAGTCATGCTCAATGAATAGATAAGCAAAAAACGGTCTGAGATGACTTACAGTGAAATATTGATCTTAGGCTAGTAAGTGAATATGGATACAAGAAACAATTTTTATGAATGACCGAGCTTCTTGGGTGGTATGGGACCAACGGTCAGCAAAGAACAGAGAATTTAATACAAAGGCACAGATTACTTCGTGAGGTAAGGCAGGCGGAAAGTGTAGCAATTTAGTTTGGAATAACGCGGAATGGAGAGATTGCTAAGGAGTGTGAAAAGGGCATAGGAACATGAATCCTTTTCAACATAAGAAGAACACTGAACATGAAATTTTCCCATTGGCAGAGCAATAAAATTGAATTCTACCTAATCTCCTTCAGAAAATTTCACTGGAAATGAACTTGAATTGAATTATGAAACATAGCGAAATACATATGAAAACATAAGAGACACATTTGCTACACTCACAACCACAAGAATCTCATGAAACAGAGCTGCTGCCTTTCATTAATTCTCTGTCAAAAATACACAGTGAAGAAACAAAGTTTCTTTCCCACAGTCTCCCAGAAGTTACAAGCCAACCAACCCTTTGCAAATAGCTTACGTGCAATATATAGAATGTGCCATGAAGAGATAGAACGCCCAAGGGTTGGGGAGTTACTCAAATCATTACAAAATGGAGATGAAGAGCCAACCATCAGCTACAGGTGCAGCGTCACAAACATGAAAAATGGCTTGGGTGACCGTTTGCCTTCCTTCGCCACTTGGATAGAAGCCAATCTGGAGAGAAAATACTTTAAATTCCACCTTTGGTGCCAAAAAACCGAAGTGTAGATGAGCGGGCCCACTTGGAGAAGTCGCGAATCGAAAATTCGTGAAACGGAAGCAAATTTGGCAATTTTTCCTCTGTGCGCCACGCTACTTTGGGGTCTATTTTGGGGCACTTGCAAGTGTCCAAAATGTGCCCAAGTGGGCTTGTTGGAAAGCCTGTCCTGTCTACTTTCTAACCCATTGGAATTTTTGAATTTGGTGCTCATTTTCCCCTCCAAATCTCCATTCTCCCAAGACTGCTTCCTGTGTGTCAAAAAAGGGGCAGAGAGGCCATTTTTTGGGTGTTTTTGACCTTTTGGAGACTCATATCTTGCCCAAATTTCTTGTTCGAGCACCAGTAGTCATGATTTTCCATGCTGAATCCAAAAATGCAAACCATTCCTCATTTGGAGCTCCCAATTTTTAGCGCCGCGCCACTGGGAGAAAAACCCTGTGTTTTGCCCAAAAATTTGTCATGTGACCAAAAATTCCCCAAATTTCTTGAAATTTGGGCTAGAAGTTCTCTATGGGGTGTTATGATGTGCCAAGGAAGCCTCAACCAAGATTCGAAGCCGATCTTGCTCTTTTGCCTCTTTTGCCTTTCTTGTTGCTTTCCTCAATTTCGCCTTCAAACTCTTTATTCGGGCCTTGGCGCTCATGTTTCGTGCTCTGTAATGGAAAGCCATATGTCTTAGTAGAGCAAGGTCCTTTTCGGCCTTGTCCAAAAGCCTCTCCAAGTGCATGTTGACCCTCTCAAGGTTGGCCTCCCGATCCTCATTGATTTCTTGCTCCAATGATGTGAGCTCAACTCTTCTCCTTTGAGCAACTTGGCGATGCTCACGAATGTTTTGCAGCTCCATAATCGCCCGCTGGTCCTCAAGCTGCTTGTTTCTCTATTCCAGGTACTTCATGTTCCACTTGGCCCTCTCCAAGTCAAGGGATAAGGCCTCAATCACTGATTGCTGCCCCTGGATGATCTCTCCAAGCTCTGCATTTATCGGTTCCGTATCTGTCTCATCATCATGGAGGAGAACGAATTCGGTCTCTCGTTCACCTGATGGCCCTTCCTCCTGCACTGGATCCTTACCTCTGCCCTGCTCCTGTGATGCTGATGTCGGAAGTGAGGCCCCTTCCATCCCGGGTGGAGATAACACTCGCTTTGCCGCTACAAACAAATGTCTACTGCCTCTTTGATAAGTGATGAATACTGGCATAGTAGCAGTCTCATGGTGCTCATACTGATGAGATGGACCACCTATCTCATTCTCTGCCTCTGATACTACCTGTGGAGTGCTGAAGAAGTCACGGGAGATGAAGTCCTCCCAAGCAATACAATGCAATCCTAACTGATGATCCATCAAAATCCGGATAAGAGCAAAGTGATAAACACTGTTGAGCTGCTGCCGAGGGGTCTTATGCTGCATGAAATTTTTCATCCTCTCTATGTTCCTGCAAATGAGAAATGGGAGGTTCATCATCTACACCCTGGTAAAGTGCATGAGCAACCTGATGTGATAGGTATAAAGGCGAGAAAACCTCCCCTCACAACTGAAGTATTTCATGATCAATTTCATGAGTGGAGCATACTCCTCTCTCAAAAATATGAATGGGAAAACTCTCGTGAGCTGCGTCAAAAAACTGGCCTTAATGTAAGGCTCATAATGATGCCTCTCCACCTTCTTCTTCTTATGCCACTGTTCTCCAACATTTGGTATGCCTGTTGCCACTGATATGGCTTCGGGTGTCAATGTGAAAGTGACCCCAGCCAAGATAGACTAACCTCCATGTAGGTGAAGCACAAAAAGACGGGCCAACTCATGATGAACTCTGACATTTGCCACCCTTTGACAAAATTCAAAACATGCTAGGTGCTGGAAACATGACATAGCAAGAGGGCATGCCTGCAACTCAGTGAGGGTGTTTGGCTCATCTCTAACATGTTTGCCACTCCGGTGATGTCTCCTGGGGGCCTGTTCTCTTGAAGTTGTATCACTGTGGGTCTCCACCTCATACTCTGATGAAACCTCGGATGCCATGACTGCTGTTTATAAACTGTATTTAGGCTGCCCCTTTGATGATGGTGAAGTTGGGTGTTGTTTTGATATCTGCCACCAAGGGGGACAATGAAACAAGGGAGTACTAGGAGGGGAGTAATGAAATGGGAATAGGGGTTATAGGAGAATTTTGTTTGGGGATATGCAGGGGGTTTTGGCTATTTTGATAGGGTAAGGTTTGGGTTTTTTGGTAAGGTAGGGTTTTAGGGTTTGTATTGAGTAATAGGAGGAGGGGTAAGGGAATACGAGTTTGGTAGTGTTAGGGTAGTGATAGTAGGAAAAATGGCATAGGGGAATAAGGAATAGGGGTAGGGTAGGAAAAATAAGCCTTGGCAGCAATAACACTGTTACATAACCCTAGCAAGATGGTTTCTTGGTGTCTTTTTATGGTTGGTTTAAGAGTTTTGTTTCATTTCAATCATGGGCATAAAAACCACCATATCTTTATCCAATTTGATGAACAAGTGAGTTAATAGAGCCTACCTTGCAAATTTATGTGCTTCACAAAAAAATTTGAGTGAGTTTGGAAAATTTTGGGCGCTTTGTCTTTGTGCGCCGCGCACAAAGACCAGTGCGCCGCGTTCTGGGTGTGCGCCGCGATCATTACAAGTTTGAACTGTGGGCGGGTTCTGTGTGCGCCGCGCCCTGTGTGTGCGTCGTGCCCCTGTAATCCCCTCCAAACTACTCCAATCCACGCAATTGCTCGCTCCTTGACCTTGCAACGTTTTTCCTATGCCTTGATTGCACAATGAGTTTGATTTGTGATGGAAACTTGTGCATAAGACTTGGAAGTCATGATTAAATTTACTTTTTCAAAAAACCCACCTTTCTAATGTCATGTTTGGCACTTTTTTCACTGACTTTAAAACAACCCTGATTTTCACTTTTCCTCTGAAATTTTGGCTCAAACGATGAAATTTTCGACACTTTTTGCAGGGATTGCATGACAGAGCATCTGGTCACGGAAACCATGATTTCACCTGAAGAAATAAACTGTCGACCCTTTTTGATTTTTTTTTCACAAATGACACTGTTTGACTTTTCTTCAAAACACAGTTTTGAAGAACAGTCGAAGTCTATCAATATGATGATGAAACTCTACGGATCATTACTTTGCAAGAGCATCACTCTGGCCTGCATGGCTTTACTGGACATATTTAAAGACCAAATTGATCAATCCCTAGACCTAATGACCAAAAATGACTTTTGTCTGTTAAAGGACCAGACCTTGACTGTTATGGACTTTTTGATTATTTGACACAAAGACATAAGCCAGCAGGAGCCAGACATGAGGGGAAATGACTAGCATGACTTTCTCCATCAGATCATGGCATGCCCCTAGCGGAATGCAGCTGAATGAATGGAGTGGGACACCTAAAAATGAAATGCATAAAGAGTTTTGATCTCTGACGGAGGACTGACCAGACCGACTCTAACAGGTTGGACAATGCTCTGGAAGCCCTTGGTGGGTTGAGTTACTAGTCCTAGAATCCCTGATTGGACAAATTCTCTAGAATCTCAGTAAAAGTTGTGGTTTGAGTTATTAGTCTTGGAAGCCTTGGCTATATAAACGCTTTGGAAGCCCTGGAAGGCATGGATAGAGACCAATATGATGATGGTTTTGTGATTTCCGACCATGAGGTGGAATTACTGTTTGATGGCTTAAGGGGGATGGCCTCTGGAAGCCCTGGATGGTTTTGGATTGATGTGTTCTATGAGATCCCACATTCATGCTTGGAATATGGCACGAGGGTTAATGGATGAATAGAGATTTGGCTTAGCCATTCTACGGTCGGGTGGAACATGGTAGTCCCATACAGGGTTGGCCTTTGCATTATTAATATGAGGTTATTTCTCCTTGTCCTTCTATGAGAAATATATTGGTTATATGTGGATTAAATGGCTGTTATATGATTATATCCATGGTATTTCTGTTGTTATTATGTTGTTTATGAATATGTATTATGGCAATGGATATATATGGCTTCCATCATGTTGTTACTTGTATGCGAATGAACAATGTATCTATTGTCTAATGGATGAAACTGAATCTAAAGTGACAAGGAAACAATGCCACATAACGAACCTCAGATAAGTATGTGACCCCTATGCTTAGATCTATTATTTACACCTGTAGATTACATATTTGTGATATGTTTGAGGAAATTCCTGTCATGGCTAGTAGGGGTCCAGTCAAGGTCTCATTCAAGTGGTTGAATTTATACTGTCATTTCCTTGTTAATTTTACTATTTTGAAGATGTGATTCAATTCTAGGTAGTAACCTGGGCTCTAGACCTGAAAAAGTGGTTCAAATCCTGGGGACAGTGGCATAGAACTATGCAAAAGAGTCCCTAGACGTTGGCATGCCCATAGCATGAGATCATCCATAGGTCAAGTAGTCTAAAAAATATAGTAGGACTCAGGGGCTAGTTAGTAGAAAGGTTGGGATGGTTCCTAGGAGTCCCATTGCTAATGTTGAAGGTCTGCATGGTGTGTTTCCATTGGTTCCACTTTCTTAACATGACTTAGGAGTTCAAATCATATCATAGTAAATTCTCATCACATTTTTACCCCGATTGTCGGGTTACTTGGGTAGATGTGGGAGGAGGGTGTTATAATCACAGTCACAACTCTGCTGATCAATGCATTGAGACATTGATCAGAGAAAATTCAGTCATTTGTTTTCAATACTATAGACATAGAATCTTGTTACTATACACCTTGATTGCAAAAAATAATGAACTATTTGGTTAGGTGCAAGATTATTGTTTTATCAGAGAATTCCAAAGTAGAGGAATGAAGCATGAGCATGGATTTCTTTGGATTCAAGATGCACAAATATACAAGTGTTCCCTTGATGTTGATGTTATAACTATCATTGATCATTATTTGACATGTGATTCAATAGTGTTTCCAACTGAAATGACTCAAATTCAAACTCATCACCACACAAAAACTTGAAAAAAGCATAAACATTTTACATGTAGATTTGGTTTCCATTTCCCACCAATTGTTGAAACCTATATGTTACAGCCTTTGTTCAATGAAAACAATGAGAATCAAGTAATGCAAAAAAAAATTTCTTCACTTCTACAAAACAAAGTGTATTAAAAAAACATAACATTTGACATTTTTCTAGTTGATATTGGAATTACAAAAAAGGAGTACATGTTGCTCCTTTTCTATTGTATCACTCGGCATAATGAATTACTCAAAATAAGTCCTTGTAATATGTGTATAAATGCATTTGCAAAAAGCATATCGTCATTGTGACAAGCAAACATAGATGCTCAATTCAAGAGAAAAGGAGCAACCCGACCTATTGTATTACTCAAAATAAATCCCGTGATGTGTGGATAAATGCATTTGAAAAAAACATATCGTCATTGTGGCAAGAAAACATATATGCTCAATTCATTTTAGATGCCTACATCGCAACGATGTAGTATAGCTCATTTATGACAAAGACGGACCACACAATGACATCTGATTTCAAATGAATCCGATAAATTGCATATGTGATGGAGACAAAAAATTCAAATTATTCGTAAACTTGGAAATGCATTTATAAATATGCAAAAAATGTCAAGTCGACAAGTAGTCCACATTTTTCTTTCAATGCGTTTGTACTCATCCTCTATAAATACAATTTTCATTAACATTGCTCCAACAAAAAAAAAGTGTTAAAAATGCTCTTTCTATTGCAACAAGAACCTGATAATTCTGAAGATATTGTTTGCATGACAACCATTGATAATTATGTCACACGTCCTATTGAACTTGAAATTTTTTTCTTGGTAGAATATGTTTCCTCCTATTTAAACATGAAAACAACAACAACAACAAAATGCCCATGTGTGATATGGTTCATTCAATACAATGAACAAAGGGACATAGAAAAACCTTATAGAGAAAAAATGAAGCTCTACATCCCATATAGAAAATTTGAATACACATTAAAAAAGGATAATGAGACATGGACTGAGGCATACTTGTCCCAAAAACACATTTTCTATGCTACTGAAAAATAATTTTCACATTCAATCTCAACATGGGGTGATATTGAAGTTGCTTTGACTACAATTGCATCCAAAGACGAGGAGATATTTATGCTTCACTTGCCATTGGAAAATGGCACTAATACTTGTTCTATTGAAAAATATGATATTCAACATGACCTAATAGAGAAAATGCGATCTAGAAATATCCAAACTGGATATACAAAAAATAATGAATTCATTAAACATCCCTTTGTTTTGGACACACTAGCATATCATGAAATTAGGAGAAAAATAAATCAAGAACAACAGTCAATAATAAAACAAATAGTACTATGAAAAAAAACAATCCAAGAAATTTGTTCTATTTGTTTATCACTGGAGGTGTAGGCACAAGAAAAAAATTCATTGCATAAGCACTTTACCATGCACTAGTGCGACTCTATAACAAAGAGTTACAAAGTGACCCCTTGAAAAAAAAAGTCTCATAGTTGCATTTACTGGCAAGGATGCATATATTGCAAATGGTGTCACAATACATTCAAATTTTCATTTGCCACTTTCACCATGTGACATGATGCCATTGAATTATAACACACTTAATGTATTGACCAAAGAATATGAACAACTTAAATTCTTTCTCATAGATGAAGCTTCATTAATTAGTCATCGAATGCTATATAACATTGACAAGTGACTTCATGAAATCATGCATACTCCATCTACTCTGTTTCGGAATATTGATGTAATATTTTGTGGTGACTTGTGCCAAAAACCACTTGTGCATGATTCTTGGATATTTGAGCATCCAAGTCTTAAGGAACCACTGCTCCTTACAATTTTTGGAAATACAATGTCAAAACTTATGAACTAAAAGAAGTGATGTGACAAGAAAACAAAGTTTGTGTCCATTTTAAGCAGAATTGGGATATGTTCACATACTCAAAGATGACCTTGCATTCTTGAATAACCATTGTTATATATTCCCACCAAATGATCTGATGTTCCCATATCTCTTCTACTTAAACAAAAATGTACAAGAACATAATTAAATGATATTATCTCTCATCAATACATAAACAATCACACTAAATGCATATGATAGAACGAGTCAACAAATACAAATCGTAATAGAAACGTCAAAATGCAATTGCCAGCTACCACTGTCCTCGAAGAAAATATGCTTATTGAATTTATTGGCAAGAATTACGATATTCAAGATGGATTGGTAAATGCCGTTGAAGGTATTTTTAGAGCATCCGCAACATTTGAGAATGGTGTGATTTGGATTGAATTTGTTGATCCAACGGTTGGAACTATTCAATGAAGAAAAATGGTCAACTTGTACAGATGGAATAATGTCTAATTAGACACCTATTACTAAAATTTTTAGGCATAATGAATCAAGCAACAACATTAGTTTCACATAGGAAATTCCTTGTTCAATTGGCATGTGTGCGAACCATACATTGATCACAAGGCTTGACAATGGATAGACTGGACTTTGAACCAAAAGGGGTTAGGCAACATGGAATGGTCTAAAATGCATTGCCATATGTCAAAGATATTATATCCTTGTATTTGTTAAAAAAATTGGAACATATAAACTTCTCTCTTTGTGACAAAGTTGCTACTAAACTACAAAGACTTAGATAAAGTGCTTCTTATCAGCTTGAGCATACCTTATATTCAGCTAAAACAAATGAATGTTTGACAATATGCTCATTGAACACACACAACTTCTCATTACATTTTGAGGATATTGTTGCTGACTATGATCTAATTAATACTAACATCCTTTGTTTCCAAGAAACAAAAACAAAATCACTTCCATCAAATCGAATGTTTGCAAATAAATATCATTGCATATGCACGTTTCACTTACATGGCATTGTCACATACCGCACAAAAAATATTATTGCTTACAATCAACTCACTTATACAACAAGCCATATTGAATCATCAATTACAACTTTCCATCTTGAAGGGAATTAAATTAGACTTGAAAATATATACATTGCACCAAATACAAACATTGAGGATATAATTGATTTCATCAAGTTCATTTTAGAGCACACACTGAACAAATACCCAATTGTGCTTGTTGGTGATTTCAACTTGGACATGTTGCAAAATAATCACCAACAAAGAAAACTAGATTTATTCATGCAAAATAACAACTTCAATCTCCATACAACAAGGCCAACAACTGACTATGGCTCCATGCTTGACCACTTTTGGATAAATCTCCCAGCTAATAGTGTTTCCTTCCATGTCTTCGATGCCTATTGGACAGATCATCATACAATTTGTCTTACCATACCTTTGTTGTTCACTTGAGCAATTTTGGCATTGTTCATGTTCTATAATTCAATCATTCAATTCTCATGAGAATTGTCACATTTGCTAATTTCATTCTAGACATTTTCTATTATTTACAAACATTGAAAAACAAAGGAGCTGCACAAGACAATGAACAAGAAAACAACACGAATGAAAATACAAAATCTTTGTAAGTTTTAAGACCGTCAACATAAATTTCTTTATTTTCTTCTTTGAAGATACTTTTTTTATATCATAGCCACTATGCAATTTATAGATATCTCAAATTTTTGTTTTCATGTTTTTTTCTATAAACTCAACAACATTTGTTTTCCTATTCTCTAGTTCATGTTTCATTGTTTATTGTGCAATTGACTATCTATATATATATATATATATATATATATATATATATATATAATCATCCATATTGGTGTTTGATAGCACATCCCACAAATGAACATTATGTATCATGGTCGATGAAATCTATAAAGCATAGTTTTTATTTCCAATGGTGCAAAGTGATTAGATATGAACCAACTGTGCTTCATATCAATAGAAATACAAAAAAAAAAAAATAAAAATGCACGTTGTTGACACATAACCATTCTCTATACTCGATTGCCAATGCTCTATTTTTTCTTCTTCTTATTTTTCCTTGTTTAGTTGACCATTTTCTCTTCATATCCTTTACTTTTCCATATATTCTAATTTTACCAAACATATATATATATACTAAAAATAACTATATCATGTATTACTATGGAGCATACACAATTTTGAAGTTTCTTTATACATTTGTTTCAAATTTAACCTCTTTCATTTCTCCTCTTATGACAACAACTAGTCCAATCATTTCCAAGAACAACATGGAAACAACTAGTTCTAGCAAGCAAGTGTTCCATAGACAAATGGAAGAAGAAAATCCAAAACAGTTAGAATTGTGTTCCTCTTGATATTTGTGCAATCAATTTACATGTTTGCATTAAATCAATGAGATTATTTTTCCAAGTATATTGTTCTCATTTTGAATATACACATACTAAAAACAACACAACCATCTCCCTCCTCAATCATTGAAATATGCTCAGGAATACATGCAAATATTTTTTAGGGTGATGTCTTGGTTGTATATGACCCAACACAAAGTAAAAACCCCAACTCTCCTGTAAAGGCCCTATTTGTCCATGTTGGTTGCAATTGATTTTCCGGATCTATCTCATTATGTTGATTTGAAGATCGATGTTTCAAACCCACCACTGAGGTTCATCATCGAGATACAAAAGTATATAGAAAACTGATCAACCTTAGTATTTGATAAATATGAAAATGTTTTGAGGGTTTTGAGAAAAATAGCCAACAATAAAATTATAAAAAAATGATTTTATGCGTATTTTATAATTTGAGTCATTATGTTATTGATAAAATTAATAAACTGATATGAATTAAAATGTTTTTACAAAGGCTAATTGATGTATATGTTTATATTATTGAAATTAATAATTTATTTGTTGTTATAATATAAATTGATTAATTTATTCTTTATAGTCAAGAATAATTAATGCATTCATAATATATCAAAATTAATTAATAGCTTAAAAATATTTATATGAGGGGTTAGAGTAAAATAATTTAAGGAATAATATAAGCAAATTAAATAAACTAGTGGGAGAATTAATGATGAATGGAATTTAAGTTAAGAGGTTTCAAAAGTTCTTGATTTGGAGGTTAATGTAGGGATCCAATTTTTTCTTATGATCCATCCTTCATCCTTATTGAGTTTTTAGAATGTTTATTGATTTCAATGGCTTCTCTAATTTTTTGTGTGGAAATAGTGGTCTATTTTAGCAAGGATGCGAGTTTTCTCAATGCATATATGATGTTTGGTATTATTGGAATGTTATGATAGTTTAGATATTTTTGATCGATTATGTTTTATGTCGGCAAAATGTTCAAGGATACGAGTTTTGATGGATCAACCAGTCTCCCCAACATATGGAATTCCACAAGAACAAAGAATCAGATAAACTCCTTTTTGGCATTTAGGATCAATGGGATCTTAAACAGAACTGAGGCGACTACAAATGGAATTTTTAGGTTTGAAGGTGGTCATGATTTTATGTTTTTTTTGGATATGGGAATTTTTTTCCGTAGTCCTAAGAATATACGAAAGGTTCACTTTTCCAATGAAGTCATCCAATTTTTTATTTTTATTTTTAGGAAAGAGGAAAGCCCATTGCTACTCTGCATGTTTGGTCATATACTTCACCCATGAAACTAAAGATGGTGGATTTGAGGCAAATTTCAAAAAGTTTATAAGTGTTAATATCAATGATTTTTCGAACAACCTCCATAGCTCCATAAATAGGAATATTGGTGTATAGAGCAGTGACATCAAAGCTAACTAATATATCATTTTTATCGAGCTTAATATTCTTGATTTCATTGATAAAGTGGGTGGAGTCTTTGACAAATGATTCACTGTTTCCAACCAAGGGTTTTAGTTTCTTGGCAAGGTATTTGGTGAGATGATATGTGGGACCTCCAATAGTGTTTACAATGGGTCTAATTGGAATCCCATATTTATGTATCTTAGGATCACCATAAATTATAGGGGTATAAGGACAACTTTCAATCAGGGTTTTATTATCTTGGATGTTTCTAGTTTTGATTAAGATGGAAACTTCTTTTGTGATACTCTTTAAAGGATTTTTATTTAAATTTTTGTAGCACCCACTGTTGTTAAGATGATCTATCATTTTATCATTGTAGTCTTTTCTATTCATGATGAATGTGGCTCCTCTCTTGTCTACTTTTAATATTACAATGTTAGGGTTAGATTTTAAGGATTTTAGAGCAAGGTATTCATCTTTTGTAATGTTGCTTATGGGGGGTTTGGATTTTCGAAGAATGATGGAGAAATCTTGCTAATTTTCTCTTTGGTATTATCAGGCATGTATTTAATGCCATATTCTATGTGACAAAGTATATATTCTATGGGAATTTTCTTAGGAGTCATGGGAAAAATTAACCCTTTATTTAAAATATTAATAATTGGTTCATTTAAATTGAGATCAGAAAAGTGATAATTAGGATGGATGAATAAATTAAGGGAAGAGGAGCTTTAACATTAGGGAAGCACACAAGTTCAAACTCCAAAGAAGAATTTTGTGTAATATGGGGAGAGAAATTTTGAGTTGCAGAGCAAAGAGTTAAAATCATTAATGGGAGGGAGCATATTCTAGGGATTCAAAGACAAATTGGGAGTGAAAGTTTGATTGTAGATCGAAGTGTTCATATTATTAATGGGAGGGATAGTATTATGGGGATTCAAAGGCCACAAAACATAGGGAGACAACAAATAGGCGTTGGCTGTGTGTGATTTATTCAAATGGGAGACCACATGCATTGTTCGATCACTTGCAATGATGTTTGTAGAATGAACATCGATGGGAGGTTGAGTGTCAAGGCAAAAGGGGTGGTAATGAATGTGAGTGAGGAGTGTCAAACAAATCCGTAATGGCTATTGATTATGTATGCTGTGCTGAGCTTGAAAGGCAGTTTTTAGTTTCACCGACTTTATTGCTTTTGTTGTCACTAACTATAGACGTTGCTTTTGATGTGGTTTGCGCAAAGGAATTAATATAAAAAGTTTTATTATCATTATTAATTATAGTAGCTGCATTATTTATAAGGTTTATATTTAATTTTGGATTGGAATTATTAAAAACCTGAAAGTTTTTTGTATTGTTAGAGAGCCATTGCATGTTAATAATTGAGTTTAAATAAGATTTTGTGCAGGAATGATTCTAGAGTTCGACGGAGAAATACAATTTGACGTAGTGTTATTGACAGGATTATTTGATGTGGTGGTCAAAGGTAGGGGAAACCCTTTGTTCATGTGAAAAAATCTTAGAGACAATTCTTCAATTCTGAGAGATTTTAGCGCTGAGGCGACATTGATATACAGCCATAATTTAGGATCGATTTCGTTGGCTAATAATATGTGAAGATAAAATCCTTTCCGAGACAACAATTCCAGTTTAGATCTAGCCCTTTTAATTTCACTAATCCAGGTGGATACTGGTGGTCACCCACCTATCCCACCTATACCTGCATTCAATTTCATTTGTTTCCTTGTTTATTTCAACATTTATTATTTTTAGCAGTTTTTTGGGTCTTGAACTTTCGGGGCAGTTTTGACCCCCTAAACGACGTTTTTCTGAGGTCCAATGCAAGCCCATAGCCAAAGGTAATCGCTTGGGGCAAATCTTGTAGTACTTAGAGAGACATTTCCAACAAGGTATAATACGCTCCAAACAAAGATAATATGACCAAGTTATGACCTTGGGAAGTTGACTACCCAACCAACCCCAACAAGGCCCACAAACTCTTGGCGTTACATATCCTGGGGTTAGGGTTTTGGTTGTTTAGGGCTTTCTCATGTTTTTCAATAATAAATAGGCCCTTGAGCTTCTTTGTAACATAGTTCAGAGGCATTGTTGGGTTGTGTTATATTCTTTCCATGACTAGCCCATGTAGTTAACCGGAGGGTTAGAAGGGGGGCGAAGCCCCCCCTTCGTTGCGCCGATTGCGTATCAGGGGGAGTCACAGTGGGTTTGAGGGGTGCAGGTAACCCCACATTTGGTATCAGAGTTGTTTTGGCTTCAAGGGGACGCCTTTGTTGCTGAGGGGTTTCGCTCGGGCCTGTGGTAGACTCTGTTCAGTGGGAGATTTGCAAGATCGATTCTGGTGGTGAAAGAAGATGACGAGTAGTGGAAAGATAGAGATCGAGAAATTTAATGGTTAGAGTTTTGAGTTGTGGAAACTCAAGATGGAGGATCTGTTGGTGGATAAAGATCAGTGGATCATGGTAGATTTGGGTACTAAACCAACGGGAGTGTCCAATGAAGAATGGAAGAAGTTGGATCGGAAAGAAAAGAGCACAATACGATTGTGTGTCTAAGATTCAGTATTGTTGAATGTATCAGGGGAAGCTACGACGAAGGCTTTATGGGACAAGTTAGGGACTTTGTACCAATCTAAGTCTCTGGTGAATAATTGTTCCTGAAGAAAAAGTTGTATAACCTGAGGATGAAAGATGGAGACTCGGTGACAGAGCATCTTAACGCATTTAATACTGTCGTAAGTTAGTTATTGTCTGTTGATATTAAAATTTCAGATGAAGATAAGTGCATCAGTTTGTTGTGTTCTCTACCAGATTCATGGGATAGTTTGGTTATTGCAATAGGTAGTAGTGCAACTGCCTTGCAGTTTGATGAAATAGTCTCATCCTTGCTGACGGAGGAGATGAGATGGAAAAATGTGGAGAGCTAGAATGGTGATGCATTTTCTGTACGAGGAAGGTCCCAGAATAGAAACAAAAATAAGTCATCGAGTGGGAGATCTAAATCTCTAGGAAAACCTTTAAAGGTGGTTTGCAGGAAATGCGGAAAGGAAGGGCACTACAAAAGGGATTGTAAATCTAAAGCTCCTGACAAAGGAAAGGGATCTGATGATGCTCCTTCTGCAGAGGAAAAAACCACCTCTGATGAAGGTGGGGATGTGTACTTGGCTTCTTCAAGTACACATGTAGATCATGAGGCATGGTTGATTGACTCAGGTGCATCCTTTCACTTCACTCCCCATAGAGAGTGGTTCTGTGAGTATGAGAAATACAATGGTGGTGATGTCTTCTTAGGGGATGATAGGAAGGACAAAATTGTTGGTCGTGGAAAAGTAAAGTTGAAGTTGCGAGGTGGAAGGGTTAGAACACTTCCGGGTGTTTTGCATATTCTTGCATTAGCCAAAAATCTGATTTCTGTAAGCAAGCTGGATGATGCAGGTGCAAAAACAATGTTCGATAAGGATATCTGCAAGATGATTTAGGGAGCACTAGTTGTAGGTTTTAACCCCGTACATAATTACCTGCATACGAATTCTAAAACACAGAAAATAAACAATGCGAGAGCATAACACATAAAACACATACACACAGAGATTTTCCCCTAGATCCCAAAACAGGGACTACCAGCTTGATTTTTCATTATTTTCCTTTCTATGTTATAATACATATTTATACATGCCGAAGCATACAATACCATGGACCTAAAACCATCGCGTCCAAAAACATGTGTGAAAATCATGCACAAAACCATAGGTGGGTCCGCCCAACCTAACATAGGTTCCAAATCCAAAATTTTCTAGGGCGCTACCCTGGACCCCATTCAGTAGGGTTACCTGCACCCCTCAAACCCCCTGTGACCCCCCCCGCTACGCAATCAGTGCAACGAAGTGGGGGCTTTGCCCCCCTTCTAACCCCCTAGTTAACTATGTGGGCTAGTCATGGAAAGAATATAACACAACCCAACATTCTCCCACTTGTTGTTTTCTTTCCACAGGGAGCCACAAGAGAGCTTAGTCATTTATCCAGTCCTACAATGCCCATTGTTTCTCTACACCAAGAGAACTTCTCAGAGCTCATAGATTTTGTCAATGCATCTGCAGTATTCTTCAAAGTGTCCACCTTTACCAGCAACACTTTTTTGTCTTCTATCATATCCCTCACAAAGTGATACTGAACATTAATTTGCTTTGTATTTGAATGAAATGCAGGGTTCTTTGCCAAGAAACTTGCACTATGGCTATCATAGTATATCCTTATATCTCCCTGTACTAATCCCATATTTGAACACAATCTCTGCAACCAAACTGCTTCCTTACTTGCATGAGTGGCTGCCATGTATTCTGCCTCTATGGTTGATAGTGCCACTATAGATTGTTTCTTACTCATCCAACTGACTCCACCTCCAAATAGGTTAAACACATACCCACTTGTAGATCTTCTTTGATCTAGATCTCCAGCCCAGTCTGCATCAACAAAACCACAAATATCCAACACTCTGTCCAATACTAGTCTTCCTTGGTAGCACAAACCATAATCACTAATGCCACGCAAATACTTGAAAACCTGCTTCACTGCTGTCCAATGCTCCTTTCCTGGTTTTGACATAAACATACTCAATACTCCCACTGCATGTGCAATGTCTGGTCTAGTACAGACCATTGCATACATTAGGCTACCGATTGCACTTGCATATGGAACACGGGACATGTCCTCTTCCTCTTCTTGTGTCTTGGGGCACTATTCAGCAGATAACTTTACACCTACAGGAATAGGAACCTTGATCGATTTACTATCCTGCATATTAAATCTCTACAATATTGTCTCGACATACTTCCTCTGGTTTAACTAGAGCTTCCTCTTTGCCTGATCTCTTTTAATTTCCATGCCCAAAATATAGTTTACAGCACCAAGATCTTTCATGTCGAATTTGGAGGACAATTGGGTCTTCAAATCCTGGATAATTTCTTTGTCATTTCCAACCAACAACATATCATCCACATACAAGATCAAATAAATAACATAGTCACCAATTAATTTAAAATACACACAATGATCTTCTATGGTTCTGGTGAAGCCAAGTCCCCGTATAAATGTATCAAATTTCAGATACCACATCCTTGGTGACTGTTTTAACCCATACAGAGACTTCTTTAACTTGCATACCAATTCTTTCTTACCCTTCACTGCAAAGCCTTCAGGTTGCTTCATGTAGATTTCCTCTTCCAGATCCTCGTGAAGAAATGATGTCTTCAAATCCATCTGTTCTACCTAAAAATAAAAAGCAACATCAATAGATAAAAGTAATCTAATAGAAGTTACCTTGGCAATAGGAGAAAAAATATCACCAAAATCAATTCCCGACACCTGGGAATAACCTTTTGCTACCAACCGATCTTTGTATTTCTCCACCTTTCCTCCCACATTTGTCTTCTTCTTGAACACCCATTTGCTGCCAAAAGGTTTCCTTCCAGCCGGAAACTCCACCAGATCCCAAGCCTCATTTTTGTGCAAAGATGCCATTTCATCAACCATGGCCTCTTTCCAGAGTTTTCCATCCTCTGCATCTATTGCTTCCTTCACAGTTTTGGGATCATCATCAGTATTAGATAAAGAAAAATTTGAACAAAAAGCAGATGGACTATACCTTTCTGGTTGTCTTCTTTCTCGAACTGATCTTCTCACACCTGGAGTTTGTGGCTCTTCATCTTCTGATTCCTCCTCTGCTATAGAGTCTGATTCTTCCTCCTTTAGCTCAAACTCTATCTTCTCAGGTTCCTTTGGTTGGACTTCATGTTTAGTAACATCTTTCACCTCTCTGAACACCACATCTTGACTGTACACAACCTTCCTTGTTATTGGGTTTCAAAGCTTATAACCCTTTAAACCATCCTTATACCCAATAAAGATGCACTTTTCAGATTTACTATCCAACTTGGTTCATTTCTCCTTTGGAACATGTACATATGCATAAGATCCAAATACCCTTAAATGTGAAAGAGAGGGTTTCTTACCAGTCCATACCTCTTGTGGAGTTTTATCCTCCAATGCTGATGAAGGTGATCTGTTGACTAGGTAACATGTTGTCTCCACCGCCTCTGCCCAGAATTCCTATCCTAACCCGGCACCACTGAGCATGCTTCTTGCCCTTTCCATCAACGTCTTGTTCATTCTTTTTGCAACTCCATTTTGCTGAGGTGTATATGGAGTAGTCTTCTATCGTGCTATACCACACTTCTTATAGAATTCTTCAAATTCCTTATTGTAAAACTCTCCACCGTTGTCTGTCCTCAGCACCTTTATCTTCTTCTCTGTTTGGTTTTTTACCAGAGCGTTAAATTCTTTAAACCTATCAAAGACTTCAGATTTCTTCTTAAGGAAATATATCCATGTATTCCTTGAGAAGTCATCTATAAATGATACATAGTACACAGACCTACCCAGTGATGGAACCTTCACAGGTCCAAACACATCACTGTGCACAAGCTCTAATATCTGTTTCGCCCTCTTACCACGAGAGGGGAAACTCACCCAATTCTACTTCCCATATACACAATTTTCACAGAAATCAAAATCCAGAGAGCTATTACTCATACCTTCTACCATACCTTTACCATGAAGTATTTGAAGGCCCTTTTCTCCAATATGTCCAAGCCTTTGATGCCACAACATCGTCTTCTCTCCAGAGACCACTAGATTTTCTGCTCCACTTTCAGTAACCACAGAACTGTTGCACCCATCAATAACTGTGCTAACTTGCAGCTTGTACAGAGTTCCAACCCGAACTCCCTACATCAATACCAGTGCTCCCTGAACCATTTTGTAGGTATCCTTCTTGAACACTGTTTCTACACCTACATCATCCAGCTTGCTTACAGAAATCATATTTCTGGCTAATGCAGGAATATGTAGAACACCCAGAAGTGTTCTAACCCTTTGACCTTGCAACTTCAACTTTACTTTTTCGTGACCAACGATTCTAGCCTTCCTGTCATCCCCCAAGAAGACATCACCACCCTCATATTTCTCATACTCGCAGAACCACTCTCTATGGGGAGTGAAGTGAAAGGATGCACCTGAGTCAATCAACCATGCCTCATGATCTACATGTGTACTTGAAGAAGCCAAGTACACATCCCCACATTCATCTGAGGTGGTTTTTGCCTCTGAAGAAGGAGCATCATCAGATCCCATTCCTTTATCAGGAGATTTAGATTTACAGTCCCTTTTGTAGTGGCCTTCCTTTCCGCATTTCCAACACACCACCTTTACGGGTTTTCCTGGAAATTTTGATCTCCCTCTAGGTTTAGATATCCAACTCGATGACTTATTTTTGTTTCTGTTCTAGGACCATCCTCATATAGACAAGGCATCACCATTTTGGCACTCCATATTTTTCCATATCATCTCCTCCGTCAGCAATGATGAGACTATTTCATCAAACTGCAAGGCAGTTGCATTGCTACCTGTTGCAATAACGAGACTATCCCACAAATCTGGTAGAGAACACAACAAATTGATGCACTTATCTTCATCTAAAATTTTAATATCAACAGATGCTAGCTGACTTACCACAATATTAAATGCATTCAGATGCTCTGTCACCGAGTCTCCATCTTTCATCCTTAGGTTATACAATTTTTTCCGTAGGAACAGTTTATTCACCAGAGACTTAGATTGGTACAAAGTCCCTAACTTGTCCCACAAAGCCTTCGTTGTGGCTTCCCCTGATACATTCAGTAATATTGAATCTGATACACACAATCATATTGTGCTCTTTGCCTTCCGATCCAACTTCTTCCATTCTTCATCAGACACTCCCGTTGGTTTAGTACTTGGATCTACCGCGATCCACTGATCTTTATCCACCAACAGATCCTCCACCAACTGATCTCTATCCACCAACTGATCTCTATCTTTCCACTGTTCACCATCTTCTTTCACCACCAGAATCGATCTCGCAGATCTCCCATTGAACAGGGTCTACCACATGCTCGAGCGAAAACCCTCAGCAACAAAGGCATCCCCTTGAAGCTAAAACAGCTATGATACCAAATGTAGGTTTTAACCCCGTACAGAAATTACCTGCATACGAATTCTAAAACACAGAAAATAAACAATGTGAGAGTGTTGAGAAGGTAAATCCCCTCTACGGATAGAGGCGATCCCTACTAGCCCAACAGGGGTCTAGCAACAATCACACAATGCTGCCACGCATGTTCCTAGTTACAATTAGACAAGAAGTAAAGAGCACCTACTTGGATTCCTGCGCTGTCGTTTGACGAGGGGATGTTTCCCTTGCTCCTTCGCTTCAGCTGGTCATAGTCTTCCGCGATCCCCGCGAACGGACACCTGCACACACGAAGGGAAAGCAAACGCAAGCGTGAAATCTAGTAAAAGTAACTATATGCCAGTCAGAAAAGACATAATTCACATTTATCCATTGCATAAACAAACGAGAATGGAACAATAATAGCAGTCATCTATTATTAATCAGAATAGAGAAGAGTACAACCAAATGTTCTGACATCGATAAACTTCTCAGGAGGGATCAGTCAGCATGTATCTCAAGCATTCACCTTTGAGGATGGTTCTCCCAAGACAAACTAGTCTCTCTCTCTCACACAAATGTCACAAACAAACTTCCCAAAGCAATCAATCACTTCCACTCCTAACACACCACACCTATAGCAGCAATCTGAGCACTACAAGCTCTTGTATAATCCAAGCTAAGTCCAGCTATTTTCTAACTAGTTTCTAACTAGCTGCTCATGGTAATGGTGGAAGTTTATATAGGAGAAGGAGTCTCCTAAAAAGGTGGAAGGATGAGCTTATCTTCAAGGGGAGTAGTTGCAAAAGGTCGAACAGACATGCCATAGAAGGGAGTCGACATTCACAAAGCTAACAACCAAGCCTGGAGAGATCTGGAAGGCTGGTTGTTTGAACAAATTCGCCCAAACTGGATCAGCGCGGATTATATGGAGACTGCCGCGCTGTCAGCACATGACAACAACTGAACAAGTCATGTCAGCGCGGAAGAACACGGGAAAGACGCGCTGTGAGTCATCGCGGAAAAGTGATGTTCTTCCGCGATGGCAGCGCACGAAATACACTGTGAGGCGCTGGTCATCGCGGTTATTTTAGGAACAGACGCGCTGATGCACAAAACTTTGGAAAAATGGGTTTTTAGCCAGTTCAGGGATCAAACACTTAGTGATTGTGACTTCTCGGACACAGCAGGGTGACTGACAGGAAGGCAGTGATAAATTACTGTGTAACAGAGAGCATAACACATAAAACACATATATATAGAGATTTTCCCCTGGATCCCAAAACTGGGACTACCAGCTTGATTTTTCATTATTTTATTTTCTATGTTATAATACATATTTATACATGCCGAAGCATCCAATACCATGGACCGAAAACCATCGTGTCCAAAACCATGGACCGAAAACCATTGCGTCCAAAAACATGTTCGAAAATCATGCACAAAACCTTAGGTGGGTCCGCCCAACCTAACATAGGTTCCAAAAACAAAATTTTCGGGGGCGCTGCCCCGGACACCATATAGTGTGGTTACCTACACCCCTCAAACCCCCTTTGACCCCCCGCAATGCAATCATAGCAACGAAGGGTGGGCTCTACCCCCCTTCTAACCCCTCGGTTAACTACGTGGCCTAGTCATTGAAAGTATATAACACAACCCAACACTGGTATTGATGTGGGGAGTTCGGATTGGAACTTTGTACAAGCTGCAAGGTAGCACTGTTGTTGATGGGTGCAACAACTCTATGGTTCCTGAAAGTGGAGCAGAAAATCTAGTGGTCTCTGGAGAGAAGACCATGTTGTGGCATCAAAGGCTTGGTCATATTGGAGAGAAGGGCCTTCGAATACTTCATGGTAAAGGTATGGTAGAAGGTATGAGTAATAGCTCTCTAGATTTTGATTTCTGTGAAAATTGTGTATATGGGAAGCAGAATCGAGTGAGTTTCCCCTCTAGTCGTTAAGAGGACGAAACAGATATTAGAACTTGTACACAGTGATGTGTTTGGACCTGTGAAGGTTCCATCATTGGGTAATTCTGTGTACTATGTATCATTTATAGATGAATTCTCAAGGAATACATAGATATATTTCCTTAAGAAGAATCTGAAGTATTTGACAGGTTTAAAGAATTTAAGGCTCTTGTGGAAAACCAGACAGAGAAGAAGATAAAGGTGTTGAGGACAGATCATGGTGGAGAGTTCTTCAGTAAGGAATTTGAAGAATTCTATAAGAAGTGCGATATAGCATGCCAGAAGACTACTCCATACACACATGAGAAAAATGGAGTTGTAGAAAGAATGAACAAGATGTTGATGGAAATGGCATGAAGCATGCTCAATGGTGTCGGGTTAGGACAGGAATTCTGGGTAGAGGCGGTGGAGATAACACGTTACCTGGTCAGCAGATCACCTTCATCAGTGTTGGAGGATAAGACTCCACAAGAGGTATGGACTGGTAAGAAACCATCTCTTTCACATCTGAGGGTATTTGCATGTGATGCATATGTACATGTTCCAAAGGAGAAATGGACCAAGTTGGATAGTAAATTTGAAAAGTGCATCTTTATTGGGTATAAGGATGGTTTAAAGGGTTATAAGCTTTGGAACCCAGTAACAAGGAAGGTTGTGTACAACCGAGATGTGGTGTTCAGAGAGGTAAAAGATGTTATTAAACATGAAGTCCAACCAAAGGAACCTGAGAAGATAGAGTTTGAGCTTAAGGAGGAAGAATTAGACTCTACAACAGAGGAGGAATAAGAAGATGAAGAGCCACAAACTCCGAGTGTGAGAAGATCAGTTCGAGAAAGAAGGCAGCCAGAAAGGTATAGTCCATCTTCTTTCTGTTCAAATTTTTATTTATTTATTACTAACGATGATCCCAGAAATGTGAAGGAAGCAGTAGATTCAAAGGATGGAAAACTCTGGAAAGAGGCCATGGTTGATGAAATGGCATATTTGCACAAAAATGAGGCTTGGGATCTGGTGGAGTTGCCAGCTGGAAGGAAACCCATTGGGAGCAAATGGGTGTTCAAGAAGAAGACAAATGCAGAAGGAATGGTAGAGAAATACAAAGCTCGGTTGGTAGCAAAAGGTTATTGCCAGGTGTCGGGAATTGATTTTGGTGATATTTTTTCTCCTGTTGCCAAGGTAACTTCTATTAGATTACTTTTATCTATTGCTGCTACTTTTGATTTTGAGGTAGAAAAAATGGATGTGAAGACAACAATTCTTCACGGGGATCTGGAAGAGGAAATCTACATGAAGCAACCTAAAGGCTTTGCGGTGAAGGGTAAGAAAGAACTGGTATGCAAGTTAAATAAGTCTCTGTATGGGTTAAAACAGTCACCAAGGATGTGGTATCAGAAATTTGATAGATTTATACAGGGACTTGGCTTCACTAGAAGCAAAGTAGATCACTGTGTGTATTTTAAATTAACTGGTGACCGTGTTATTTATCTGGTCTTGTATGTGGATGATATGTTACTGGTTGGAAATGACAGAAATTATCCAGGATTTGAAGACCCATTTGTCCTCCAAATTCGACATGAAAGATCTTGGTGTTGCAAAGTATATTTTGGGCATGGAAATTAAAAGAGATCGGACAAAGAGGAAGCTTTAGTTAAACCAGAGGAAGTATGTCAAGACAATATTGCAGAGGTTTAATATGTAGGATAGTAAATCGGTGAAGGTTCCTTTTCCTGTAGGTGTAAAGTTATCTGCTAAACAGTGTCCCAAGACACAAGAAGAGGAAGAGGACATGTCCCATGTTCCATATGCAAGTGCAGTCGGTAGCCTGATGTATGCGATGGTCTATACTAGACCAGACATTGCACATGCAGTGGGAGTATTGAGCAGGTTTATGTCAAAACCAGGAAAGGAGCACTGGACATCAGTGAAGCGGGTTTTCAAGTATTTGCATGGGACTAGTGATTATGGTTTGTGCTACCAAGGAAGACCAGAATTGGACAGAGTGTTGGATATTCATGGCTTTGTTGATGCAAACTGGGCTGGAGATCTGGATCAAAGAAGATCTACTAGTGGGTATGTGTTTAACCTATTTGGAGGCGCAGTCAGTTGGATGAGTAAGAAACAATCTGTAGTGGCACTATCAACTACAAAGGAAGAATACATGGCAGCCACTCATGCAAGAAAGGAAGCAATTTCGTTGCAGAGATTGTGTTCAAGTATGGGGTTAGTACAAGGAGCTATAAGGATAGACTGTGACAACCAAAATAAATTTTTCTTGGCTAAGAACCCTGCATATCATTCAAAGAAAAAGCACATTGATGTTTAGTATCACTTTGTGAGGGATATGATAAAAGAAAAAAAGGTGTTGCTGGTAAAGGTGGACAGTTTGAAGAATACTGCAGATACATTGACAAAATCTGTGAGCTATGAGAAGTTCTCTTAGTGTAGAGAAACAATGAGAATTGCAGGTCTGGATAAATGACTAAGCTCTCTTGTGGCCCCCTGTGGAAAGAAAACAACAAGTGGGAGAATGTTGGGTTGTGTTATATTCTTTCCATGACTAGCCCACATAGTTAACCGGGGGGTTAGAAGGGGGGCAGAGCCCCCCCTTTGTTGCACCGATTGCGTAGTGGGGGGAGTCACAGGGGGTTTGAGGGGTGCAGGTAACTCCACTCTATGGGGTCTGGGGCAGCGCCCCAGAAAATTTTGGTTTTGGACCCTATATTAGGTTGGGCAAACCTACCTATGGTTTTGTGCATGATTTTCGCACATGGTTTTGGATGCGATGGTTTTCGGTCCATGGTTTTGGACGCGATGGTTTTCGGTCCATGGTATTGGATGCTTAGGCATGTATAAATATGTATTGTAACATTGAAAGGAACATAATGAAAAATCAAGCTGGTAGTCTCGGTTTTGGGATCCAGAGGAAAATCTCTATGTATATGTGTTTTATGTGTTATGCTCTCGCATTGTTTATTTTCTATGTTTTAGAATTCATATGTAGGGAATTTCTGTACGGGGTTAAAACCTACAGGCATGTAGTTGCCACATCTCTTCTCAGAGATAAGCTACCATCGCCCGAGCTAGCCTTATTTCCATTATGTTTGTAAGCATATTTCAGCATTTGATAGTAATGAAACAAAGTGTAATTTCTGCTACATCTTTGTAATTAGTGGTTATATCTATAATTTGTTGCATTCCTATTTAAATTTGGATTAGTGGTATCAAAGTGGTCTTCTCTTTCTTTGTTTTTCTTTGCATGTCCCCAACGAGGTTGGGATATAAGGAGTTAGGGCTTGAACCGGTCGAACCTTTGTAAGATCAATCTCACAAATCCTGATGACCTCCCATGGGGGAAGAAAACAAATATGAGGGGGCAGGAGATCCTTTCAAAATCTTTCTCAAAGAAGCCCTCGAGTGATAGAGGAAGGTGATGATGGACAACTTGGCCCAGATCCTTCAGCGGCTACCCAAGGACAATGCATCTACTTCCAACAGCTACTTTGGAAGCACCACACCCTTTAAGGTACAAGTTAACTTTGACATATAGATGCAGACGTTGTAGATGAATGGTTAAATCTGCCAGAAGGATATTTTTCTATTCATGTTTTTCCCAACCGGGAAAAGATTACTTTTGCTCTTCTCAAAGCCGCCCCCACATCAAGGACTGGTGGGAAACCTACTGTGAGCAAAAGGATGAAAGTATGCCCTCACTATTTTCGGCTGCACCCACTTGGGATTCATTTTGGGACGCCATGAAGGAGTAGTACTACCCTGTCCGGAGCTATGAGTATAAATACAAAAAGTGGACCACACTACGACAGGGAAGGGACCAAGACTTGTCAGAGTTTACCAAAGTTTTTCATACCCTTCACACGAAGTTGTGTATAAGGGATTCTGAGAAACATTTTGTACTCAAGTACTGAGGCTACCTACACAAGTACATCTAGGATGAGATGGAGTTCCTGGACATCTCCTCGCTCAGCACTTTGTATCGATACACTATTAAGATTGAGTAGAATATTAAACATAAAAAGTGATACTTTGGATCTGCAAATCTGAAGCAAGAGAAAGGCGCCCCCAAACTGCAGAGCAAAGAGAAAAGCCAAGGCGAGACGACCTAGGATAATCCATCGAAGCTACAAGCAAATAAAAACAACACGATGACAAAGAAGGACATGAGAAAGTGGAGTGATTTCCATAAGAGCTCCACTCACAACACAATTGAGTGTTGGGTTAAGCAGTCACTAGTGGCCGAGCTAAAAGCTTCTGAGTCCGACGCATGTTCTGACTCTGAGTCAGAGCCTGACAAGGGGAATGAAAAAAGGAAGTAGATCATTGATGCGGAGCCTAGTGCCACTATGTCCACCACCAAGATCCAAAATATTGAGCCTAAAGATCCAGAAGAGGGGGAGCGCCTATTACACTCACAGATGTGGGTGAAGGGTTCTTCGTTGTAGTTTATTATCAACATCGGGAGCCAAAAGAACCTCATTTTAGCAGAGGTTGTGAAGTTTTTGGGCCTACTGACTACAACACATCTGCAGCTATACACCATCGAGTGGCTTCACCAAGGATGAGATCTTCGCATCAGCTAGTAGTGCTGCCTTCCCTACAACATCAAGCCCTTCATGGATGAAGTATCGTGTGATGTTGCTCCTCTTGAATTTTTTGATGTATTATTATGAAAACCATACTTATAGAAGCGATATGCTATATATGAGTCTAGACCTCACTTTATTATTATTTCTTTGGGTACTAAGTTATATAGGATACTGGAGGTAGCCCCACCTACTGCCATCTCTTTTATCTCTGCTAAGAAATACAGTAAGGTCATCTCCTAGACTGGGAATTTTTTTTTTCTTTCTGATTTGCTCTAAAAGTAAGGGGAAGGTCTTAGCTAAATCCATGGAACCTAGGAAGTTTTCCTCCAAGCACCAAAAGCAAGTGGATACAGTCGTGGAAGAATACAGGGACATATTCTCCTCAACCATAGGGGTACCCTTGCATTGTCAGGTCAAGAATTTTGGAAAATTAAGAGATCAAGTGACAAATCCAGGATCTGCTGCAAAAAGGGAACATTCGACCAAGTTCCTGTCCTTGTGGGAGCTTGATTTTACTTGTACAAAAGAAGGATGGAACCTGGAGGCCCTGCATTAATTATCGGGAACTAAACAAAATCACTGTTAGGAATATCTATCTAATCCCGCAGATCGATGACCTGCTAGAGCAACTCAAGGGGGCCAATTATTTTAGTAAGATCGATCTAAAGTCTAGTTATCACCACATTCTAATAGAGCCCACAGATGTATGGAAGACTACCTTTAAATCTAAGGAAGGCCTTTTTGAATGGTTGGTTATGCCCTTTGGGTTGACAAATGCCCCTGCTACTTTTATGAGGATAATGGATGACATCTTGCGACCCTTCACCAAATCATTTGTGGTGGTTTATTTGGACGACATACTCATCTTCAGCAAGAGTTGGGAATAACACTTGTAGCACGTTCGACTTCTCCTTCAGACCTTTCGACAACACAAACTATGTGCCAACTTGGAGAAATGCACCTTTGGCATGAGCCAAGTCCAATACTTGGGTTACATCATAGATAAGCATGGCGTGCATGTGGATCCGACCAAGATCCAAGTCATCCAGGATTGGCTAGCCCCAACCACTCTAATAGAGCTTCGCAACTTTTGGGCCTTGCTCATTTCTATCAGAGGTTCATGTTGGGATTCTCCCATATCACTTGGTCTTTGAGTCAGATTACTAAGGGCGAGGCAAAAGAATTTTTTTCCTGATCTGAGCCCCAACATAAGTCATTCGTTGAGTTGAAGCACCGCCTCTGCTCTGCACTAGTACTCACATTGCCAGACCTGCAACAACCATTTGAAATTGAGATAGATGCCTCAGACTATGCTATTGGTGTAGTCCTCACTCATCATGGGCATCCAATGGCCTATCATAGTGAGACACTTTCTGATACAATTCGGAAGTACCCTGCCTATGATAAAGAGATGTATTCCATCATGTAGGCTTACCGACAATGGAAGCACTACATTCTGGGGAAGGAGACGGTCATCCACACCGATCACCAAGATGTTGTGTTTATATAGACATAGGGGAAGTTGTAGAATGATCGCCATCATAAGTGGCCTACATATATGCAACAATTACACTTGAACATTAAATACAAAAAGGGTAGCACCAATCATGTTGGAGACTGCCTCAATCGATCCCCAGTTGCAACACGGACTATTGTTCTCAACTCTTGTGGTCACGAGACCTTTGGATGGTCGTAACTATACAAAAATGATCCATAGTTCACCTTGACATACCATATGCTGGTAGTTGGCAAGCAAGTTCTTGATTTCCACCTTCATGATCATGCATTATTATGCTACCTGGGCCACCTTTGTGTTCCTTCAAGAGAGCGTGCTAAGCTGATTTGGGAGGCACACTACAGTCAAGTTGCAAGACACTTTGGTGTGGAGAAAACCATGGTTGTACTAAAAAAGTACTTTTATTGCCCCAAACTCTGACTGGATGTTGGGAAATATATTAGATCTTGCACTACCTGCACCATCGCCAAGCTAACCATCAAGAAGCAAGGCCTGTACACTCCTCTTCCTACTCCCAAACAGCTGTGGGAATGCATCTCCATGGACTATGTGTTTGGCCTCCCTTCTCCCAAGCATGGTAATGATTGTGTATTTGTGGTCGTGGACAAATTTTCTAAGATGGCTATATTGGTGGCCCACAAGAAGAGTATCACAATAGAGGACACTGCCAAACTCTTCTTTGAACATGTATGGGTACATTTTGGGATCTTGCAGACCATTATA
This sequence comes from Pinus tabuliformis, assembly GCA_031772625.1. NCBI lineage: Eukaryota > Viridiplantae > Streptophyta > Pinopsida > Pinales > Pinaceae > Pinus > Pinus tabuliformis. The sequence continues at coordinate 1,184,145,582 of CM062813.1, forward strand.
TCAGATCGGGATAACAGGTTCCTTAGCACATTCTGGTCAATCCTCTGGTCCACACTATTACACACCAAGCTCAACAAATCGACTCGCTTCCATCCCTAGACTGATGGGCAGACAAAGGTCGTTAATAGGATGATAGTGCACATACTCCGCATGTACAACTCTAAGCATCCTCGAACCTGGGTAACAATCTTCCATATGTGCAACACAGTTAGAATAGATCTCTCCATAGCTTGACTAGTTGTAGTCCCTTTCAAGTGGGTCTAGTATTTCAACCATTGTGTCTTATTGATGTTGCCATGCCTCATGTGACTACACAAACAAAATCCACACATGTACTATCTGAGGTTGATAAAGAAACCAAATTTATTGAACGCAACCAACACATCCGCCATTAGGTTCACGGCATCCAGGAGAAGTAAAATACCAAGTACAAGCAACGACATGATCAACATCAAGTGCCACACAAGTTTCAAGTGGGCGACAAAGTCTAGTTGCATTTGCAGAAAGATTGCCTTACCAGGGCCCATCGGAAGTTCAGACCACTTCGATATGGTCCTTACACCATTACGAAGGCTATGGGAGATAATTCTTTTGAGCTCAACATTCCCCCATTCCTTGGTCTGCACCCAGTGTTCAATGTGGACCGCCTTCGACCATACTTCCCACCATTGTTGGACACATCAAACATTGCAGAACAACTCACACCACCAGAGTTAAACCCATACTACATGGAATAGGCCACAACTGATCGGATTATGGACATATAGGTCAATAACACTTGCCAGCAATAGATCCAACTATATTGGGCTGTTAAAGCTGGCCAACTCCTGCACCAAGGCAAGTGGCTCACCAGCGACCAGGTTCAATAGAAATTTCCTCACCTCATGGAGGCATTGCATGCAATGGGAACCATTGCTTCCTAAGGGGGGAGGAATGATCCAGGTGGATATTGGTGGCCACCCACCTATCCCACTTAGACCTCTAGTCGGTTTCATTTGTTTCCTTGTTTATTTCAACATTTACTATTTTTAGCTGTTTTTCAGGTCCTGAACTTCCAGAGCAGTTTTGACCCCCTAAATGACATTTTTTAAGGTCCTCTGCAAGCTCGTATTTAAAGGTAAGGGTCTGCAGAAAATATTGTAGTACTTGGAGAGACCTTTCCAATAAGGTATCATTTGTGGCAATCCCGAGGAGGGACACGTAACAACAACCGTTTAACTCTTGTTGATTTTCGAATTAAACAGTGGTAGGGTTTTGGTGTGAGGTATCAATGCGATTTATGTTTTCGGCCTACCCTTTGTACTGGCCTTGGGTTTGCAAACGCGATCTTTTCACACCTACCTAGGGTATTTGGAATTCATTCTTCTATTTTCCGTGGTCTGGTTTGGCTCTATGGGTGCACTGTGCCTTCGCTTGGTTCTTGTGATGGTTGGTTAGCGTTGTGCCTTGCTTGTTCTATATAGTGGTTTGTTAGCATTGTGCCTTGCTTGTTCCGTGTGGTGGTTTGTTAGCGTTGTGCCTTCGCTTTCTCTTGTGGTGGTTTACTTTGCTGGTTCTTGGAGGTTTTAGGTCTACTTTCAACCTGCAAGTTGTTTCATCTTTGTCACCCAGCTCATGATTTGTCTCTACTCTATTTGTGATGATTCTTTTCTTGATGTTGGTACTGGTGATGATTTGGCTCTGTGTAACCACAAGTTCTTTCCTTGCTACTGCGGTGGACGGCTCAATGAACTCAATTTCAGGTAATTTCTTGTTCTGGTTTCATTTCCGCATTTCGTTTTTATGTCTCTAACCCTCTGGCTCCTTGGTGATTAGGTGAATTTATCCTATGGCATTCCTGTTGGGAGAAACCCTCTAGCGAGAGTCTCGGTTCTCATCCTCTGTCGCGGAGTCAGGCCTTCTCCAGGTAAATTCCCGCTCCCTTCTTGGTTTATCTGCTCACTGTACTGTTGGTCTCGTTGGCCCTACTTAACTGCTACCTTGTTTTTGTGGTGGTGTGCAGGTCGTTCCTGGGGAATGCTGCTCCATGACCTTGTCCTTGGGAGTCTTCACAAGCTTAGGGAAAATCTGGGTAGGGTCTTTCCGTGGCTATATCTTTCCTTTACTTGCTCTGTTTTTAGTTGGGTATAACCCTTGGGGTTTCACTTTCTCCGTGTATCTGTATAGTTTCGTGGGTGTTCATACCCTCGCTGCTTGACTAGTCTGGGCCTGTAATTTGTGGTTTTTGGTCTTCGTGGGTTTCGGAACCCTCTACGGTTTTTGGGTTATATAATTTGTACAATGAACTGTTAAATTGGAAATGAAATGAAGGCACAGGTGTGCTTGAATGCTAAATATAAAAATACCTGGATTTTTCCTGAGGAAAAAATGTATTATCTATGCTGGCTTTGCCTTTGTCTGGTTCCTGGTCTGAGATGTCTTCTGTCACAATATTTTTGTCAATGTCATTTGGCTTCTTAATGAGTTATTTCACTATTTTTCTTTCAACACAATGTCTGAAACATTAATGCACAGGAAAAGAGAAACTGTCTTGCTTTCTTAATGATAGGTTCTAGATTCATTTGCTTCCATAGATAATCAAGAAAATTGTAAATTACAAATTATGTGTCCTCTCTTCTCTCTAGATGGCAGCCTCTCCATGAGGCTCTGGTTTTTCCTTTTCAATGCCTTACTAGCATTTTCTTACATTTGAGGAACTATTCCTCAGTTACCTTCAGTTATCTAACAATTTCCTTAAACATGCTATTAACTAATCCTATCTTTACTTGCTTGCTTAATTTTTAAAAGAACAATGGTTGTGTCATCCTTAATTTAAATAAAATAAAAATAAAACAAAATTCAAAATGTTTTTCTTTCTTTCTAGCAAAAATAAAAAAACCATTTCCTAGTTGTCGCCCTTTAGTCGAATGCTCCTACATCAGGCTCCCGGGGTAAATTAAACTCATGGCTCCTGTCCATGAGCTCTTCAATAGAGTATCCGATGCTTTGAATCTGGTCAGCATCTAACCAAGAACTAGCTTCAACAAGATGGCCCTTCCACTTGACTAGGTACAACAAATATTCTTTTCTATGAGTCTGTCTGGCCACCTGGTTGTCTAGGATCTGTTCGATCTCTAAAGGCTTTGTTGGGGGCATCTGTTTAATGCACGAGTCATTCTCATTCTGGGTGTCCTATGTTCATCTTTCCAAACTGTCTTCTTCACTTGCCGCAATGTATGGGTATAGATCTGCCACATTAAAAATGGGTGAGATTCCTATACCTGGGGGTAACTGCAATTCATAAGCGTTCGCAGAAAAATTTCGAAGAATCCTGCAAGGCCCAATTTTATTCTATTTTAACTTGTTGTATTCACCTTTAGGAAACCTCTCCTTGCATAGGTGTGATAATACCAGGTCCCCTACGTTGAATTGTACCTCCCGCCTTTTCAAATCTGCTTTCTGTTTGTATCTTTGGCTGCTGTCTTGTAATTTTAATTTCACCTATTCATGAAGATCACTGATTGCCTTTGCGAAATCTTCACCATCAGCACTCCTGCGCTCCAACTGACCCAAATCCCTCAACTCATGTACTCCACATGGGTGCATTCCATATAGGATCTGGAAAGGACCACTGCCCGTGTTTTTGTTGGGCGAATCGTTATAAGCAAATTCCACTTCTGCAAGCACACAATCCCACTGTTGAGAATTTTCTCCAACCAAAATCCTTAATAGATTTGCCAAACTTTGGTTCACCACTTCGGTTTGGCCGTCAGTCTGCGGATGATAAGCTGAGCTGAAGTTTAGTTTGGTGTCTAATTTTTTCCATAAGGTCCACCAAAAATGACCTGTAAACTTTACGTCTCGGTCTGAAATAATAGACTTCGACAAGCCATGTAATCTGACTATCTCTGTGAAGAACAAATGTGCTACATGTGTGGCATCACTGGGTTTCCTGCACTAAATGAAATGTGCCATTTTGGTGAAACGATCCACCATCACCATGATGGAATCAAATCCCCGTTGAGTCTTCGGTAGACCTAATACAAAGTCTAAATTGACTGAGTCCCATGGTCTATTTGGAATTGGTAAGGGCGTATACAACCCTGTGTTCTGGCTGTGTCCCTTTGCAAGCTAACACACTTTGCATCTAGTCACAAACATCTGTACATCTCTACGCATATTCGGCCAATAGTAAAAGTGGCTCAAGTGATCCAAGGTCTTGTCTATGCCAAAATTCCCAGCTAAACCTCCATTATGATTTTCCTGGATTAAGTTCTCTCTCATAGAACATTCCAGAATACACAATTGCCCTCCTTTGAATAACAACCCTTCCTGCATATTATAGTCCATCCATGAACTGTTATCTCTCAACAATGGATTTTGGCAAGCTTCATAGGCTTCCTTAAAATCTGCATCTGTTTCATACAAGTCCTTAAGATGTTCGAATCCTAATACTTGTATCGTACTTTCCTGTAGGATCAAATTCCTCCTGCTTAATGCATCTGCCACTTTGTTGGCTTGACCGCTAATGTGTTTCAACACAAATGTAAAACTCTGCAGGTACTCCACCCACTTCGCATGTTTATGGTTCAACTTATGTTGTTGCATAATATACTGTAATGCAGAATTGTCTGAAAATAAGACAAATTCATTGGCCAGTAGATAATGTCTCCAATGCTTTAGCGCTTGAACCATTGCATAAAATTCTTTGTCATAAGACGTGTACTTCTGCCTACTTTCATTTAATTTCTCATTGAAATAGGCTACTGGCTTGTCTTCTTGGCTAAGTACTGCACAATTAGCTGTTCCACTGGCATCACAACGAACTTGAAAAAGTTTTTTAAAGTCTGGTAATCTCAAAATTGGTTTTTCAGTAATCTTTCTTTTGAGAAGCTGAAAACTCTTCTTTGCCGATTCTGTCCAATGAAAAGGCTGATTTTCCTTCTTAATGGTGTCCACCATGGGTGCACAAATCCCACTGAAATTTTTAATAAACTTTCGATAAAAACTTGCCAATCCATGAAAACTCCATACCTCAAACAAATTCTTGGGAGACGACCAACTAACTATGGTTGCAACCTTTTCCGGATCCATTTTTAGTTAATTTTCGGAAATCACAAATCCCAAATAAATTAATTCTTTCTTGAAAAATGAACATTTCTTCAAATTTATCAGTAATCTATTTTGCTGCAATTTTTCCAATACATACCTCACACGTTGAAAATGATCTTCCTTCGTTTTGTTGAATATAGGTATATAATCCAGATATACAATCACAAATTTACCAATGAATTCCTTCAGCATCTTATTCATCAAACGCATGAACGTGCTGGGGGCATTGTTCAATCCAGATGGCATAACCAGCCATTTATATAATTCTTCATTAGTCTTGAAAGTTGTTTTCCACTCATCACGTTCTCGAATCCTGATTTGGTGGTAGCCGCTTTTCAGGTCTATCTTTGAAAAGTACACTACTCCACTCAAAAAATACACCATATCATCCATCCAAGGTAAAGGAAACCTATACCTAATAGTGATCTTGTTAATTGCCCAGGAATTAGTGCACATCTGCCACTCACCTCCTCTCTTGGGAGCTAAAACAATCGGAACCGTACAAGGGCTTATACTTTCCTGAATCAGTCCTTTTTCCAACAACTCCTACACCTGCTTCCTAATTTCTTCATTGTCCTTCGGACTCATCCAGTAAGTAGCTTTGTTTGGAAAACTGGCTCTTGGAATAATATCAATATGGTGACTAATGCTCCGCTTTGGTGGTAATTTGTCCGGTAGATTGTCTACCACAATATCACTAAATTCCTACAGCATGTCCTATATCCCTTTAGGTAAGTTAGTGATTTTAGTATGGATCAATACTGGTTTTGGCCTTCGCACGATTGCATATTTTACCTCATCATCCTCCATCTATCGCAGAAACTCTTTTCCACCTAATAGTAATGTTTTTGTTCCACTGGTTTTTGCAGCATCCTCTTCCTTCATGGGCACTAGAATATGCTTTATCCCATCTTTAACAAACTTGTAACAATTTGTTTCCCCGTCATGGATGACCTTCCTATCATACTACCATGGTTTGCCCAACAGAATTTGGCACACGTCCATAGGAATGATATCGCAAGTCACCTTGTCCTTGACTTGCCAATATGAAACTCTACTTCGCACTGCTCATTGACCAGTAGTTGGTGACCTTTCTCCAAACAAGACACCCTATATGGAGTTGGGTGCTTCAATTTCTTCAAACCCAATTTCCCCACCATTTCAGTAGTTACCATATTATCAGTACTTCCACTGTCTATGATTAATTTGCAGCTTGTCCCATGCGACTTGCACGCAATCCGGAACAATGCTTTCCTCTGTGTCTAATCAACTACTTCCTTAGTTGGTTTCAATAATACCTTGTTCAACACCAAGGCTTCCCCAGTTTCAGGCATATTTTCCACCTCCTGTGGCGGTGCCTCTGCTTCATCGGGTTGAGAAACATATGCTCCCCTCTGTCCATTTTTTTCATTTTTAGGACATTCAAAGGACCTGTGTCCCCACTTGTGACACTTGTAACACTGATAGGCATTTCCTCTGCCTCTACCATTACCTCTTCCTCGCTGGTATGACCTTCCTCCTCTAGTGTTACCTTCCCTTTCAGTCTATCCCAAAGTCTTCGAACTACTGCCCTCTTCATTGTTGTTGGTAGTTCTACCTCTGCCAAAGAATTGTCCCCTAGCTCATCCAGAACCACATCCTCTTCTGGCATTCTGTTTCCTGGAAATCTTTTCCTCCGCCTTCAAAGCAATCTGATAGGCTTCCTCTATGGTCTTAGGGGAAAGAACACTAATTTCGTCTAGGATCCCCATCCGTAGACCATTTACAAACCTCATTGCTTTTTTAGGGGTATCTTCAACATAACCAGCTCTCAAGTTTACTTTATAAAATTCTTCAGTATATTCCTTTACAGTCATCATTCTTTGCCTTAGGTTCTGTACTTGTCTATAAAGGGAAATTTAGTAATCTTTAGGCATAAATTTTCTCTTCATTCTAGCAATCATCTTGTCCCATTTTTCAATCAATGGTTTGTTCAATCTTCTCCTTTCTGCCTGCACACTGCCCCACCACAGTGCTACATGTCCCTTCAACTTGGTGACAACAAACTTGATCTTCTTGTCTTCGTTGATTTCTTCATATTCAAAATATTTATCTAGCTCACTTATCTAGTCTAACAATGCCTCTGTGGACAAACTGCCATCATAATTAGAGAGCTTTGGTCTTGGCTTGCTACTAGCCAACAAAACTGACCTCAATAGTTTAATCTCTAGTCCTTCTTCATCTAACCCATCCATCATGGCTGTGTTTTCCTCCTCACTATCATCCCCACCTTCCGGATCTCTACGCCTTCCTGCTTCCACTGCTGCCAAACGTGCAGTTAAAGTCCTAATTTCTTCTCGTAACCCTTCATCTACTACTCTTCTAATGGCTCTACCTCGACCCCTTCTTCCTACCTCCATCTTTACTGAGAGAAAGGAACAAACTGCTCTGATACCAAAAATTGGTGGCAATCCCAAGGAGGGACACGTAGCAATGACCGTTTAACTCTTGTCGATTTTCGAATTAAACAGTGGCAGGGTTTTGGTGTGAGGTTTCAATGCGATTTATGTTTTCGGCCTGCCCTTTGTACTGGCCTTGGGTTTTCAAACGCGGTCTTTTCACACCTGCCGAGGGTATTTGGAATTCATTCTTGTATTTTTCATGGTTTGGTTTGGCTCTATGGGTGCGCTGTGCCTTTGCTTGGTTCTTGTGATGGTTGGTTAGCATTGTGCCTTGCTTGTTCTGTATGGTGGTTTGTTAGCGCTATGCCTTGCTTGTTCCGTGTGGTGGTTTGTTAGCGTTGTGCCTTCGCTTGCTCTTGTGGTGGTTTACTTTGCTGGTTCTTGGAGGTTTCAGGTCGACTTTCAACCTGCAAGTTGTTTCATCTCTGTCACCCGGCTCATGATTTGTCTCTACTCTGTTCGTGATGATATTTTTCTTGATGTTGGTTCTGGTGATGATTTAGCTCTGTGTAACCACAGGTTCTTTCCTGGCTACTGCGGTGGACAACTCAACAAACTCGATTTCAGGTAATTTCTTGTTCCGGTTTCATTTCCACATTTCATTTTTATGTCTCTAACCCTCTGGCTCCTTGGTGAGCAGGTGAATTTCTCCTATGGCGTTCCTGTTGGAAGAAACCCTCTGGTGAGAGTCTTGGTTCTCGTCCTCTGTTGCGGAGTCAGGCCTTCTCCAGGTAAATTCCCACTCCCTTCTTGGTTTATCTACTCACTATACTATTGGTCTCGTTGGCCCTACTTAACTGCTGCCTTGTTTATGTGGTGGTGTGCAGATCATTCAGGGGGAACGCTACTCCACGGCCTTGTCCTTGGGAGTCTTCGCAAGCTTAGGGAAAATCTAGGTAGGGTCTTTCCGTGGCTATATCATTCCTTTACTTGCTTTGTTTTTAGTTGGGTATAACCCTTGGGGTTTCACTTTCTCTGTGTATCTGCATAGTTTCGTGGGTGTTCATACCCTCACTGCTTGACACTAGTCTGGGCCTGTAATTTGTTTCTTTTGGTCTTCGTGGGTTTCAGAACCCTCTACGGTTTATGGGTTATATAATTTGTACAATGAACTGTTAAATTGGAAATGAAATGAAGGCACAGGTGTGCTTGAATGCTGAATATAAAAGTACCTGGTTTTTTGTTGAGGAAAAAATGTATTATCTATGCTAGCTTTGCCTTTGTCTGGTTCCTGGTCTAAGATGCCTTCTGTCACAAGATTTTTGTCAATGTCATTTAGCTTCTTAATGAGTTATTTCACTATTTTTCTTTCAACACAATTTCTGAAACAATAATGCAAAGGAAAAGAGAAACTGTCTTGCTTTCTTAATGACAGGTTCTAGATTCATTTGCTTCCATAGATATTCAAGAAAATTGTAAATTACAAATTCTATGTCCTCCCTTCTCTCTGGATGGCAGCCCCTCCATGAGGCTCTGGTTTTTCCTTTTCAATGCCTTACTAGCAGTTTCTTACAGTTGAGGAACTGTTCCTCAGTTACCTTTCAGTTATCTAACAATTTCCTTAAACATGCTCTTAACTAATCCTATCTTTACTTGCTTGCTTAATTTTTAAAAGAACAATGGCTGTGTCAGCCTTAATTTAAATAAAACAAAAATAAAACAGAATTCAAAATGTTTTTCTTTCTTTCTAGCAAAAAAAAAAAGACATTTCCTAGTTGTCGCCTTTTTAGCCGGATGCTCCTGCATAAATCATACATGCCAAATAGAGATAATATGACCAAGTTATGACCTCGGGAAGTTGACTGCCCAACTAACCCCAACGAGGCCCACAAACTCTTGGCGTTACATCTCCTGGGGTTAGCATTTTGGTTGTTTATGGTTTTCTCATGTTTTTCAATAATAAATAGGCCTTTCAGCCTCATGTAACACAATTCAGAGGCATGTATCCGCCACATCTCTTCTCAAAGATAAGCTACTATCGCCCGAGCTAGTCTTATTTCCATTCTGTTTGTAAGCATATTTCAGCATTTGATAGTAATGAAATGAAGTGTTATTTTTGTTGTATCTTTGTATTTGTGGTTATATATGTAATTTGTTGCGTTCCTGTTTACACTCAAATCAACTTCATAGAAGTTCTAACCTATCTTTTGTGAAAATGTGCTCATTTTTATACTTTTTTAGAGAGATTAATTTTGGCAAATGTAGGAATCTCTACAACATTTGAGGAAGGTGATATCAATTTTGCTTTTCATTATAAGCAATCTAATTTTTTGTAAAGAGCGAATTTATTTCATTTTATCCCTTCCTTGTAGGGTGATAATTTCATATTTAAGATTTTTGGGATTGTTAGTTAGTTGTAATTGATTTTTTGGATCCATCCCATTCATGTTGATTTGAAGATCGATGTTTTGAACTCACCACGATCAACTAATAATCACAGTAAACATGGGAAATAATCTAATAGATTATTTCCAAGACATGTTTAGTGTTCGAAACAATGTTCGCATTACAAAGTTTGCAATGAGAAACTAAGGAATTTATGAACGAGGATATGCAAAATGTTGTATAGTGTTGCAAGAAAGAACCACAATTCAACCAATCGAACAAGTTTGAAAAAAACGTAAATTAGCTCCAGACACAACAATACAAAATCTTCTTGTCTCAAATGATACATATGTAGTTGACTCAATTGCCGCAATAGTGATAGGTTGTTAACAAAAAAAAAAAAAAAACAACTTGAACTGATTATCAAAGATAGTGAAGCAACAGATGAAAATGCAATTGTAAGTTTGCTGCTACAATAACCAAATTTGCATGTTTACCAAAAGCTAAATAGTTCTTTTCCCCTGCATACTTGTGTCTTTGTTTTCCATCATAGTGAGTTTAGCATTTATTTCAACACTTCCTATAAAAAACACATAACAAAAATTGTATTCTCTAATTTACTGCAATTGCAATTGAATGATAGTCACAGGGGTCATTTTTTCAAAATACAACATGAATTGGTATTAAAAAACACTCCATTGTACTTGTTCAAAAACATTGTCAAGAATGATGTGAAAGGAAGTCAACAGTTGCACTTTATATCAACAATGTTTGTTGATCCTTTGAATGATGAGTTCGCAAGAGCACATCTACTATCTATTGTCAAATAAAAACAAAGGTATCTTTCGAAGTTCCTTCTTTGTTCTATTAACAATATTTTTCTTCCAATACACAAAATTTTGTATCTTCCACTAAACATATTCCAAGCTAACAACCAAATCTTTTCACAAAACAGATGCAAGGAGTGCTAAAAGAAAAAGAAAAAATCTCTCCTCCTTTCCAATGAGTTTACAACAAATGCAAACATCTTGTTTATCCAAACACAACTAGATGAACACTTTGTAATGAGAGCACATCATTTAGTTACAATCAAAATGTTGAATGAATGCTGGAAATAAATGGATGCAAAATAGATTACATGTTAAAATATTGCAACTACAATATCATCTACAATTTTCATATAATAAAAGATTGTATTAAAGGCCTTTTCACGTTAATAGTTAACAGCATAATTACTCAAATCAAAGAATTGTGAGCAACAAAAAACTACTTCTTGTGTGCATAAGCTCTATACATTTTGACAGTTAAGATATTTTTCCTCTTTGCATTTTTTCTCTTAGACAATTCCCTGAATCATAATTTACAACTTTCTACAGAGACACTAATGTATGCTTTTGTTTCTATTGTAGACTCCAGAATTACAATATGCAATGACATTATGTTCACTACATCGTTGACTTTTGTTGCTGTGTCTACTATCAATGATTGTGTTTTAGTGACCAGTTCTTCTTCTCTATCTTTTGAGCTTTCGAATTAAACATTTTCTCCTTCTAAAGATGAAAGAAAAGAGCCATATGCACAATATGCAATATGAGAATTCAAGTACATAGAGAATTCTCATTGGCGATCACAATATTTTGTTAATCAAATCAAAGTATCTTAGTTCCACAACAACATAATGTAACTCAAATGAAATTATTATACCATATTATATGTATGCCCATATTCTTTTGTCCTCTGTTGCATTACTGATTTTTTCAATTTTCATTGGTTGCAAATTCTGAAGTTTTGTTAAGTGAATGGAAAAAATGAAAAATAACAGAACTATATGGGTTTGTGTTTCTTTATTTTTGAATATACTGAATGAAGTCCACTTCCGTGTTGAAAAAATGTTCTATAACGTAGTGGAGACACTTGTGTTCTCCTTTTCTTGTTTTATATATATATATATATATATATATATATATATATATATCAACTCTTCCTAAATATTTATTTTCATATTACTCTAACATTGTTCAAGTTGTTTTTCTTTTGTTGATAAACTTTTTTGTGATATTGAATTTTTTCTTTAAAGTTATGCGATGACCCGCTGCTAATATATACAATTGTGAATTGAGTTGTTTCTCATTATAGGCTCCAGTTATTATCATCACTACACTACCATGTGTTCCATCACAATTTTTTCTTTCAGTTTTAAAACTAGTTAATCATGGAATCTATAGTCTTATCTAAACTACATGAAGCTACATATGAGATAGAATGACATATTATTCTCCATTGCATATAAGATTTTTTCCAAGGATTCTATGCTCTATTTTCTTAGTGGGATGATGAGCCATTGATAGTCTGGTCCATTTTTATGTTTCAAATAAGAGCTTCTTGTCAAAGGTCTTGTGTATGGTGGTACTAGCTGTAAATATACAATTGTTTCTATATATAAATGTTACTAAGGTTTTTTATTTTGAGTTTTCGGATTAACCAGAGCATCCATTTTAATTTATCTATGTTTCGAGTCAATACCATGACTCATCTTCAGGAAAAATTTGCTAAGAAGAGATGATCCGAATTGGATCCTAAAGAACTCTCTAAGTTTTCATAACTCTGTAAAATTCATGCCAAAGTTTCAAAGTATTACAAAGGTCGAGCTTATCAGAAATATCCCCAAACAATTGTAATTTGTGAGCAGCTCCAAGCAACAAGGACCCTCGGTCAAGTGCACCGACTGTTGGCCCATGGTAACGCGCGTTGCCACAAAACAGAAAAACGGGAAGCCTTTTTGAGAAACAGGGGAGGTTTCTGATATGCGATTAGCGACAAGTTGCTAATCGTATATTGCTAGGAAAACCCCTCAGAGAAGAAAAAGCCCTGAGCGACCGGAACCTGTTGAGGGCCCTGAAATCGGGTCAACAACAAGGGGGACACCCCCTTAGAATGGGAAGTTGGTCCCGTTATCCCCAAGCTGGTCCCGTTATCCCCAGTCGGACCCGCTACTTGTTGTGGTCACCAACACCCCCCCTCTTTGTTTGATATTAGTAATAACATCAAGCAAAGGGGGACCCTTAACCAAAAATCCAAAAAATATTTTTGTTTGAAAAATCTTTTGTATTAACTCCCTAAGAAGCTATATCGCGTCGCAAAGGAAAAAAGGAGCGCTTTCCCAAAGCGCATAAATACACTGAGGAGGAGCGACGCGAGAACTCATCGCATCGCGTGCATTAAAAGCGCTCAAAAAGGGAAAACCTAAAGAATCGCCGACGGCCGATATGCGACGTCGCACGTCGCAATGTCGCATAAGCAGCACAGAGTGACAAAGCGAAAAACTTGCGACCTTGCGATATTGCGATATGCGATCTGCGACCATGCAAAGCTGCGACCTGCGATCTATGGTGTGCGACAAATGAGACTATCAATTGCTGCGATGCCACCTATTTACATCGCAATCTTCGATGCTGCGATGCAAATCGCAGAAGCCATTCGTCGCAGGCATTCCTCGGCATGATCTGTGAGCCTAAAATTAGGCGTGCACCTTACGGGAAATTAATGATTGTACGCCTGTGTATCCAAAGATGATTATGTTGCGTTTTTCGAAGAGTCAAGTCATAATGGGTGACATGATTATGCATTCATTAGAACTTAATTGCTTTCATGTCAATCTTTTCTTCTGTCTCTTTTCATTTACGTGAACTATAAGTCAGCAACTGATATAAATCTATATGCAGGAAACATCTAAGGAAAAGCGCCAGAGTTAGAAGAACAGAGAGGAGATGACTTCGCATATGGATACCGCATACAGCAGGACCGCGGATCCCAGAGTATCACTCAACAAATGCTGATGGAAATAGGCTATCTAGGACTCAGAGTCAAAGGCGCACAAAAGCAAAGCGTTTATGAAAGATCCTGAGTCCCAAATTGGGTAAAGCAAAAAGAAAAACGCTTAAGGGGAAAGACGTCTCAGAAAAGCCTGGAACAAAGAATGGAAACAAGTTTCAATTGAGAAAATCATTCAGGCAACAAAATCCCCAGCTCATTGAGTCATTCACACGGCCGGAAACCGAAATAGCAACAACACAATCAGTTTGAAAGAAATCTGAGTTGTACTAAGTATACACGCCGTGAAGACACTCCTCCAGAAGAACACTTTCAAAAATATCTTCTAGTTTGTCAGAAAGAGGTGCCAGCTCTTGTTATTTCTAATTTTCAAGCTCAAACTAAAGGAAAGGACAAGCAGCCGACTCTTTCACGGCAAACAGCGCATCGCTTACAGCACTAAGGAGCAGATACAGAAATGGTTAGAAATTAGATTCAGTTTTTAGAAATAAATTTGTTTTAGTAAAAGGGCGGTCATTTGAAGCCGTTCCCTAAATTTGTGTAATTAAAATTAGCCGGTTAGTAGTATTTAACCCTTCTCGTTGCATTGGAGAAGGGTCCGGAAATTTGTCAAAAAACTTGTCCTCAGAACATGCACTTTTGCACCCTCAGAGGGGGTTTTTGATGAATGGACGGATCAAGATTTATTTATGTTTGCATTTTAATACCTGCTACTGATGTTGCACTTCTGTACTCTTAGTAGGCATTAGAAGTAAGTAGAAATAGATCATTATTGCTTAAGGTCTGTGAGTATAAAATCAGTCATAAATGGTACTTTTATCTCTTGACGAGTTTCTGCTTGCATTCTTAGAGTAATATACAGCTGATGTTGTTTATATGTTAATGTATGAATGAGTGGAATACCATTTGGCACTTTTGTACGGTGGAGTCATTGATTTGTGCTTAATACATGAATAACTGATTACGCGATATGCTGTTCACAACCGTTTTTCTTAACTTTTTATGCAGGATGGTTCATCTTAATTGATTTATATTCTCATAATAGCTGAATAATCTTCATTACCAGTTATTGTGTGAAATCTTTCTAGATCGCATAATGGAAAAAGTTCTATCCCGGGTTAGCGTAGATTAGATGTGTTGTTCTTGATAGATTAAAGTAGTATAAAATTCAGTCTCAGAGTTTAGAATTAAATTAGCTTAGAAATAATTCCAGATTTTCATTATCATATTCTACACACACACACATCACCAAACTCTACACACACACACCCCTTAGATCGGGAAGCTAGTCCCGTTATCCCCAGTCGGACCCGCTACACCAAACGGGCACGGAGCCGCCAACCAGGTTCCCGACCGGGTGGGTATCCCCCTTGTTGTTGACCCGATTTCAGGGCCCTCAACATATTTGGTGCTAGAAGGAGGGCCAAACTATGAATGGCACCTAAAGCAACATCTAAATACCATTCTGAGAGTAATACACCCTCATCAACTCCCTCGACTTCTCCAACACGGTTAAACCCGGAATTTGAAGTCGCTCGAGTATCTACCACTGCTACATATTCGAATATATCAGACCAATCTATCATTGAACCCCCTGAAATTCGAACTTTGATTCGTAAACTCTAGAGATTCTCTATTTTTAACCAGAAGTCTGATAAATCTAAAAGTAGCGTGACTTCGCAGTATAACCCTGCTCATCCCCTTACCAGATCAAAGAGTGAAAAATTTGGCATACAACCAAGTGAACTCCCTCTCCCTACCAGGAAAAGAGCAAGGAAAACACCACCAGAGTCTGACAGTCAGACTCCTTCATCCACTTCGTCCATATCAACTCCCTCACCGCGAAGTCAACCACCCACTCTTTCATTCCAACTCACTCACCCATCTTCTACAAACCTTCCTCTTCAAACATCAAAGATCTTAATATCTTCACCTTCTCAGCATCAGGGATCATCTTCTGCACTTCCATTAACTAGCAGCTCAGCGATGGCCCAGTCTCCATGGAACAATCCTGGGGCGGTTTTAATGCCTCCACCCCTGAGCCCTATACCGGCCCATCCTGAGAAATGGCTGCCTAAATTCAATCCGGAAGTAGGCATGCTAGCCGAGGAACATATCAATAATTTCATGCTTTCTATTAATCTCAACGGAGTCACTAACGAAGACGCTGTTGTCCGACTTTTCCCTTATACAATGCAACGAACAGCCGGGTCGTGGTACTTTTTGTTACCTTCCGGATCCATCACAAGCTGGGACATTTTTCAAAGTCAGTTCCTCACCAAGTTTGGTGATGACAGATCCACGACAACATTGATCAATGACCTATCTAATCTTAAAGCTGAGGCTAGAGAACCCATTAAAGATTTTAACTTACGGTTCAATAAGATCCTCAACAAAATCCCCGCTGCCTCACAACCCAGCGAGGAAGTAAGATGTGAATGGTACATCACGGCTTTACCTCCAAACTTGGTTATCTTCGTAGATAGGGCAAACAAGACCACCTTAGTTGACAACTTGACAGAAGCGTTAGCAGTGGAAAAACGCGTGGTAGCCCTAGAAAAGAGATCTGCTATAGAAGAACGCAAATCTAAGAAGATCTCTTTCAAAGAAGACACCAAGAAGAAGCAAACGAAAGACCCTTTCGATTTGGAAGGATTACAAAAAGTGTTGAAAGCCATGTCCAATGAGATGATTGATATTAAGAAACAAGTAGCAGAGACTTCTTCGAAAAAGCCCTTTAGGACTTTTAAAAGAAATCCTTCCATGGAGGTAAGACCACCTAGTGTTGTCTCAAACGTTGAATCTGAAGAAGACGAAGAAGAAGAGAATACCACTGAAAGGCAGACCGACGAGGAAGAGGTCGTAGAACTACAAGGAATGTGGGACTTCATCCTCCCATAAGAAGAGGATCAAGAAGCATTTCCTGTTAGCACGAGAAGCAAAAATCAACTTGATCCTCCCCAAACTACCCCAAAACAAAAGGGAGCAAGCCCTGCAACAAAAGGAAAGGTCGCAACAAAAAAGACAACTGCTAAAGCGACCCAGCTTAGCCCAGTCCAATCTAATCAAACGCCTCCATCAAGAACACTAATAGTGTCGGATGAAATGGAATATAACATCATTGATGACATGAAGAAGACTAGGGCTAATATCACTCTGTACGAATTGAGTAAATTGAAACACCAGCAGAAAATAATGATGAAAGAATTACATGCTGTGCCTACTACATCTTTACCTACAGCTGTAGCTTCCCACAATCTGGGAAGGTCTCCAACCAACACGATCAATAAAATTGATCCAAATGACATCGCCTTGATTGGAGGAAGATCAAGATCTCATACTCCTCCTTTTCTTCTCACATATGAAATCTTCAATAAAAACGTGCACAATTGCTTGGTCGATTCTGGTGCTTCAACGAATATTTTACCCAGGTCAATATGTGCCAAATTGAATGTGCAACCTCAAAAATCCGTGGTACGTATAGTTCAACTTGATCGATCTCAAGTCGAAGTGATTGGTGAACTCAATCAGGTGACCATAAGATTGTCATCTAACCCAAAAGTGTGTCAGGTTATCGACATTCTAGTAGCTGATATCCCTGAGTTCTATGGTTTGATTCTTAGCAGGGATTGGTCAGAAAAACTCCACGGATATTTTTCAACCGATTGGTCGCACATGTGGTTACCATACAATGGTAAACCAAATCAGATAAAGGTTGAACGAGAGTTGCACCAAAAATACATAGTGACAGAACTGGAAGGAGAAAATGAAGCCATAACATACAATAGCAGCATTGTAGGCAATTACGTAATAGATTCTTTCCTAGGTAATTTCAATGCTCATATTTCACCATACTTAGAGAATTCAGTTTTATCCCAAGTTGAAAATTTCTCCCAAACTGATGACTCAAAATGTTTTAGTTTTTTAGATAATTCTGTAAATACATCTTTATTTTGGAAATTATATTTTGATGGATCTAAATCCAATGAGGGAGCAGGAGCAGGATGCGTTCTGATTAACCCAGACGGGAACAAGATTATCCTCACATGCAGACTTGAGTTCGATTGCACGAACAACACAACGGAGTACGAAGCCTTGGTTCAAGGCCTATACAAAGCAATCGGATTAAACGTTAAGTATCTTCAAGTCTTTGGAGATTCGAAGATCGTCGTAAAACAGGTATGTAACACCATACATTGCCTGTCAAGTCATTTAAAGCATTATCAATCATTAGTTCAAGATCTCACTGCACATTTCGTAGCATTCAACATCTCGTCAATTCCAAGAATTCAAAACGCGAGCGCATACCTGTTAGCTAATGTAGCCTCTAGACTTATCCCTTCTGAAGATTTTAGTCCTGATAGGTTTTCAATAGAATTAATCTTTAAACCATCCATCCCTGACAATATCACCAATTGGAGAGTGTTCAACGACGATCCTGACATCGTAAATTTCCTTACTTCTGAAGGATCCTACTCAAATCAGATAATCGACGAAGACCATCATGATCATCAAATACAACAAAATGGCTCTGACAATGCTATACCGAAATCGGTGGTCAAGTTATAAGATTTATATGATTTGAAAAGTCGGTTTAAAAGGTCCGCCAATGCTAAACTTTGCAGTTCTACCCTGAACTATGAATTAGTAAACCTAGGGACCGATCAGAAGCCACAAAACGTTAACCTAGGTCACGGCCTAGCCCCTGAAGAGAAATCAGCATATATCCGTCTTCTGAGACAATACAAAAATGTTTTTTCCTGGAATTACGATGAGCTAAAAACATACAACAATTCTATCATTCAACATGTTCTCCCTATGATTGACAATGAAAAACCTGTCCAGCAGAAGCTCAGAAAAATACACCCTAACCTAGAAAATCAGATAAAAACTAAGCTTAATAAGTTGTTGAGAGCCAGAATAATCTTCCCCGTAAGGCATTCTAAATGGGTATCCAATATGGTGCCCGTTAGGAAGAAAAATAGAGACATTAGAATCTGTATAGATTTCCGAAATCTCAACAAAGCCTGTCAGAAAGATAACTTTCCCCTCCCACCTATGGAGCAAATATTACAGGCAGTAGCAGGCTCAGAATTAATGTCATTCTTGGATGGATTTTCAGGATACAATCAAGTACTGGTGCATCCCGATGATCAGTTAAAGACTACGTTCCGAACCAAATGGGGCACTTATGCATATCGGAAGATGCCATTTGGTTTGATCAATGCCGGAGCTACTTTTCAGAGAGCCATGGACATCGCGTTTAAAGGGTTAGTCAATAAATCAGTAGTGATTTACCTGGATGATATAATAGTGTACTCCAAAAAACGAAACAACCATCTCAAAGATTTGAAGCAAATCTTTCAAAGATGCTTGAGGTATGGGATTTCGCTCAACCCAAAGAAATCTTTCTTTGCATTAAGCGAAGGGAAATTGCTCGGATTCATAGTGTCGAAATCTGGTATTCATATAGAACCCGACAGAATCAAGGAAATTTCCAAAATATCCATACCCCATAACAAGAAAGCCATGCAATCCTTCCTTGGACAGATCAATTTTGTCAAAAGATTTGTCCCGGATTTTTCACGTATTATTTCTCCCTTACAAAATATGATAAAAAAGAATTCAAATTTCAAATGGGGTCTAGATGAGCACGAAGCGTTCAACTTAATCAAACAAGCTATCATCGATGCTCCATCTTTGGCCACCCCAAATTTTTCGGAATCTTTTATCTTGTACACTTTTGCCTCAGAGAAATCCTATGTCGTGATTTTGACCCAAGCAAATCAAGAGAAAGCGGAAGCTCCAATCGCATTCTTTAGCTCGAACTTACAAGGTGCTGAAATTAATTACTCAGACGTAGAGAAACAAGCATATGCTGTTTTCAAAGCGATCAAATATTTCAGACCTTTCTTGCTTAAATCCCACACTAAAGTCGTAGTACCATTTCCGGCGGTAAGAAACCTTTTGGTGCAGAAAGACGTAGGCGAAAAGAGAGCTAATTGGATTACCGCTTTACAAGAATATGATCTCGAGATCAAACCAGCAAACATCGTAAGAGGTCAAGGCTTCTGCAAGATGTTAGCCGGAGCATCGAAAATCCCAGAGAACTCATCTGAAGAGGTACAAGCGTATGAGGTAAGCCTAAACGATGCAGAATCATCATATGCTGACACCATTTATTTTCTTAAGAACGGGTATGCTCCATCACGTCTGGATCATACCAAGAAAAGGGCTCTGAGATTAAAAGCTAAACAATACCAGCTCATAAATGATGTCTTGTTTAAAAGGAATTACGATTCTGTGCTTCTTAGGTGTCTTGAGAAAACTGAAGCCGAAAAGGTTTTGCAGGAACTCCACGATGGACCAGCGGGCGGACACTATGCCGGAGATACGACTGCACATAAAATCTTGCGTGCAGGATATTATTGGCCCACGTTGTTCAAAGACTCATACAATCACGTAAGGAAATGCCAAGTCTGCCAGACTGCTGCAGGAAAACAAAGGAAACCGTCCATGCCACTACAACCAGTCATCATCGACCAACCATTCAGTCAATGGGGCTTGGACATAATAGGTGAGATCGTTCCTCACTCTTCTAAGCAGCATAAGTATATCCTTACGGCAACTGATTATTTTACCAAATGGGTAGAAGCAGTTCCTCTCAAGATAGTTCATTCTGAAAATATTATTGAATTCATAGATCAATTTATCATCACTAGGTTTGGATTGCCAACAGCATTAATGTTTGATAACGCTTCATATTTTTCTGGAAATACTATGACTGAGTTTGCGCTTAAAAGAGGGTTCAAACTGAAATATTCTGCAAACTATTATCTGCAAGGTAATGGATTGGCTGAGTCAACAAACAAGAACCTAATCAGAATTATCAAAAGAACAGTCGGCCAAAACCAAAAGAATTGGCACAAAGCGCTGGTAAATGCTTTATGGGCTGATAGAATCACAAAGAAAGCTTCAATCGGCACTTCTCCCTTTAATTTAGTTTATGGGAGAGAAGTGGTTCTTCCGACTCACCTAGTTATTCCCTCTTTGTCTTTAGTGCAATATATCGATGAAGTATCTACTTCCCCTTTACAATTAAGACAAATGGAAATAATCAAACTAGAAGAACAAAGAGAACAAGCTAGGAAAACCCATGCTCATCACCAAGCGCTAATAAAATCTTCTTTTGACTCAAGCATCATAACCAGAAAAAACTTTTAGATGGGTGATTTAGTTTTGAAATGGGATAAGGCTCATGAAGAAAAGGGCAAACATACAAAATTTCAAAAGCTGTGGCTTGGCCCTTTTCATATTGTAGAAGTCGTAGGCCCGTCTACATTCGTGTTGCAGGATCTGGCAGGAAGGAGAGATTCTTTACCTGTCAGGATTGATTCTTAAATTATATTTTCCATAGAAGAGAATTCTTCTAATTTTTGTAGGATAGATTTAGTTTTTAGTTTTTATTTTGTTTTTTTTTTCTCTTTTTATGAATAAAACCCGTTGTAAATGATCATTTAAAAAGGATTCATGAAAGAGCACGCCAATTTTCTATCAGATTTTGATTTCGCTTGTACAAATAGCAATTTTTTTTGAAAATCTGAATTTTATTATTGACAAATAGAGTTAACTTCACTTTGATTACGATACTCGTTTCAACCTCTAAAAAACTTTGACAAAAGCAACCTCTGGTAAAAGAATTGTTTTGTATCAGCACCACGAAAGGTATCATCAATAATAAAATAAGAATTCTCTGCAAAGCTGTTGTTTTCAAAAACTCTATTATTGTCATCCAGAGCTTTCTTAAGGAAAAACAATGACTTCCTCCCTGCTAAAAAGGAAATTACAGCATTCAGAGAAACAATCCAAGCAAAACACTATATCTCAAAGAATAAGAGGTCTCATCACGAGCTGGCTTATCATGATCACATATATTATAACTTGCTGACTTTGCCAATACTGTCTATCAAAACAGGGCAACGACTTAAGATTGTTGCAATCAAAAGACAAGAGGTCTCATCACGAGCCGGCTTGTTCAGCAAAAGTGTAAATCAAGTGAATGACTGTGTCATAATTTGGCCACCAAACCAAGACATTGTTCTTTAGAGAATTAAAAAAGGAAAAGTGTGTCAAAAAGGATTTTTCTCTGGAATGTTGCGAGTAACCTCAAACAGGAAAAAGGATCATTGCTGGATAACATGGTAACCCTGTCGAGGCTATGGACGTTTGCGGGCAGCAGAGGCTCTACCTACGACAAATGAGCATACTTTTAAGCCAGTACACAGAGAAGACCTTATTTTATCTTTTATCAAGACCAAGTAATGTCTGATGCGAATGCAAGAAAAAACCTGAGGAAGCAAGAAATTGGGATATAAAAAGGGTTGAGACAAAATATCGTCGACAAGGTGAGGGGCAATCTACTCTATCTGTCAATAACAAAATTTAGACATATAAATTTTTTTGCTGTTTCGGAAGTGAACGGTCAATAGAAACGCAGAGATAACTGGTTCTTCACAGTGAATCGCCATTGTTGTGGTCACCAACACCCGCCCTCTTTGTTTGATATTAGTAATAACATCAAGCAAAGGGGGACCCTTAACCAAAAATCCAAAAAATATTTTTGTTTGAAAAATCTTTTGTATTAACTCCCTAAGAAGCTATATCGCGTCGCAAAGGAAAAAAGGAGCGCTTTCCAAAAGCGCATAAATACACTGAGGAGGAGCGACGCGAGAACTCATCGCATCGCGTGCATTAAAAGTGCTCAAAAATGGAAAACCTAAAGAATCGCCGACGGCCGATATGCGACGTCGCACGTCGCAATGTCACATAAGCAGCACAGAGTGACAAAGTGAAAAACTTGCGACCTTGCGATATTGCGATATGCGATCTGCGACCATGCAAAGCTGCGACCTGCGATCTATGGTGTGCGACAAATGAGACTATCAATTGCTGCGATGCCACCTATTTACATCACAATCTTCGATGCTGCGATGCAAATCGCAGAAGCCATTCGTCGCAGGCATTCCTCGGCATGATCTGTGAGCCTAAAATTAGGCGCGCACCTTACGGGAAATTAATGATTGTACGCCTGTGTATCCAAAGATGATTATGTTGCGTTTTTTGAAGAGTCAAGTCATAATGGGTGACATGATTATGCATTCATTAGAACTTAATTGCTTTCATGTCAATCTTTTCTTCTGTCTCTTTTCATTTACGTGAACTATAAGTCAGCAACTGATATAAATCTATATGCAGGAAACATCTAAGGAAAAGCGCAAGAGTTAGAAGAACAGAGAGGAGATGACTTCGCATATGGATACCGCATACAGCAGGACCACGGATCCCAGAGTATCACTCAACAAATGCTGATGGAAATAGGCTATCTAGGATTCAGAGTCAAAGGCGCACAAAAGCAAAGCGTTTATGAAAGATCCTGAGTCCCAAATTGGGTAAAGCAAAAAGAAAAACGCTTAAGGGGAAAGACGTCTCAAAAAAGCCTGGAACAAAGAATGGAAACAAGTTTCAATTGAGAAAATCGTTCAGGCAACAAAATCCCCAGCTCATTGAGTCATTCGCACGGCCGGAAACCGAAATAGCAACAACACAATCAGTTTGAAAGAAATCTGAGTTGTACTAAGTATACACGCCGTGAAGACACTCCTCCAGAAGAACACTTTCAAAAATATCTTCTAGTTTGTCAGAAAGAGGTGCCAGCTCTTGTTATTTCTAATTTTCAAGCTCGAACTAAAGGAAAGGACAAGCAGCCGACTCTTTCACGACAAACAATGCATCGCTTACAGCACTAAGGAGCAGATACAGAAATGGTTAGAAATTAGATTCAGTTTTTAGAAATAAATTTGTTTTAGTAAAAGGGCGGTCATTTGAAGCCGTTCCCTAAATTTGTGTAATTAAAATTAGCCGGTTAGTAGTATTTAACCCTTCTCGTTGCATTGGAGAAGGGTCCGGAAATTTGTCAAAAAACTTGTCCTCAGAACATGTACTTTTGCACCCTCGGAGGGGGTTTTTGATGAATGGACGGATCAAGATTTATTTATGTTTGCATTTTAATACCTGCTACTGATGTTGCACTTCTGTACTCTTAGTAGGCATTAGAAGTAAGTAGAAATAGATCATTATTGCTTAAGGTCTGTGAGTATAAAATCAGTCATAAATGGTACTTTGATCTCTTGACGAGTTTCTGCTTTCATTCTTAGAGTAATATACAGCTGATGTTGTTTATATGTTAATGTATGAATGAGTGGACTACCATTTGGCACTTTTGTACGGTGGAGTCATTGATTTGTGCTTAATACATGAATAACTGATTATGCGATATGATGTTCACAACCATTTTGCTTAACTTTTTATGCAGGATGGTTCATCTTAATTGATTTATATTCTCATAATAGCTGAATAATCTTCATTACCAGTTATTGTGTGAAATCTTTCTAGATCGCATAATGGAAAAAGTTCTATCCCGGGTTAGCGTAGATTAGATGTGTTGTTCTTGATAGATTAAAGTAGTATAAAATTCAGTCTCAGAGTTTAGAATTAAATTAGCTTAGAAATAATTCCAGATTTTCATTATCATATTCTACACACACACACATCACCAAACTCTACACACACACACCCCTTAGATTGGGAAGCTGGTCCCGTTATCCCCAGTCGGACCCGCTACACCAAACTGGCACGGAGCCGCCAACCAGGTTCCCGACCGGGTGGGTATCCCCCTTGTTGTTGACTCGATTTCAGGGCCCTCAACAGAACCAAAAAGTCAAAATCCGTACGGAATTCGCCGATTCCATCAGAGGTGGGTCCCACATGAAAACCGACAGGATATCAAAAGGGCTTCGAGTGGTAAGCGGTTTCGACCGAGTCCTGCCTGATGCCACACACTATCATCTGAAAATTACCCTATGAGTGATCTCAGTTAAGAATTATTAAATGAAGGTATTACAGACTCATGTGCTGGTGTGTGTCTATGTTATTTAGGCAACGGATCGATCATATTGCAAATACACAGACACTTGAAAGGGAAAACAGTAGAGAAACACAGTAAGAAAATATAAGAACACAAGAATTTAATAAGGAGTTCACCCTATCCTCTAGGGCTACATCTCCGGTCCAGCTCTCAGTGGTGGCCTTCTTTTATTGTGTCTTAAAGCAGAGAATTACAATGAAGGAGCTCAATCTGAGTCTCCTAAAACAGAATTTCTTGGCAGGGTGGTTCTTGGATTCCCCAAGCCACTAGAGTGCACAAACTCTTTTCCTTACCAGCTCTTTGACCTCTTTGGTCTTTAATGGAAGGAGCCCAATGTGGTGCTCAGTACTGACAGATTTCCTAAGGGATGGCTTGAATCTCTCAAGCTTTCTAGTGCTCGACATTGCCTTTGGTCAGCTTGGCCCTCTGTCTTCTTTCTGCTTTTTGCTTCATTGTCTTTTCTTCGTTTCTCTGTCTTCTTCCTTTTCTTCTCCATATTCCTCTCAGTGTTCGTTGTCTTCTGCTTTATCTGTTTATGGCTTTAAAGCCATTTTTTCTCATGGATATTCGATTCCCCTTCCACCTCCGTCGAATTTCCTGCTACAGCTTCGCTTAGAGTTCCCTGTCTCGGCATCATCATCAGGCTCACAGGGAGTGGCCACTTGTCCTCCTGCAAACTGCGCCAGCTTGCTTCGTCGGTTTGGTTTTTCAGTTACGTCGTGGAATGAGTCATCTGCCACCTTGGCGGTCAAATTGGACCTCAAATTCTTATAGATTGCGGCTTATTCCCTTGTCAATTCTGGTTTCCCCATCGGGCGCGATCTCAACCGTTAGATCTGGAGCTCCCAGATCCGATGCCATTTTCTCATTTCGCAATTTTGACTTGCTCGATCGTTAGCACGTGATAAGCAGCGGTTTTCTCTCTCCTCCGCTTGCCACGACGCTGAGTGTAATCGCTCTGTTTTCGCCAAATCTGCTTACCGCCCAAGGGTGCCCCCAATAAATACCGCCGGTTTTAGGAGCACAGGTCCCACCTTTACCTTTAGCCTTTTCCCCATGGTTTTCCCAGCTCTCATGCGACTGAGCGCTCAGGGCCTCTCCTTCTCAAGGGGTTTTGCCCAGCGATGCGCGATTAGCACTAATCGCGCATCAAAAACTACCTCATTTTCCCAATCTGGGCTTCCCAGGGGCTAGTCTCACCTCCTGCGTAGTCTCCATGGGCCTCGGTCAGCGCTCTTTGACCGGGGTCCTCGTCGTTCCATGCTGGCTACCAACTGCCACTATTTAGAGGTGTTTCTGATCGTTGCTCTTAAATCTTTGAAGTCTGTCTTGACCTGAGACAGTCATGGTTCTCTGATAACTCTTCATGGATGCAATTCGGATCACACTAGGTGCCACGCGTCCGGCGGAAGAGAGAGAAAACCGCTCACATCGGACAGGTAAACATCATGCAACTTACCCACCCGATATGGATGGAGACCGTAGGATCTAGAGGCTCCAGATCGACGGCGGACATGCAATTCGACGGATGACCAGATTCAATTGGGTAAACACGCTGAGTTGTATAAAGTTTGAAGTCCGGCATGAACGATGAGTTGGCAAAGGAATCATGTTCGCGGGCAATTTGGGAGTTAAATGGAAATAACGACAGTTCAAACATTTCCAAGAGAACTGACACTCAGTTCATTATGAAACAAGTGGCCACCTCCCTGTGAAGCGTTACACAGTGATGATGACGCAGAACAGGGGAATTCAAACGGACAGAGGCACAAGAACCAAAACACAAGGAAGCAGAAATGAACAGTCAGGAAGAAGATTGGCTTTAAAGCCACGAATTGACAGAAACAAAGCAAGCAGCTAGAAAGGAGAAAAGCGAGTAAGAAAGCTAAGAGCAGAGAACAGAGAAAATAAGTTGAGCTGACTTGTAGAGCAAAGGCAACATCGAGACAGAGCCAAAGAGAGTCAGAGAGTCTGTGTACTCT
This sequence comes from Pinus tabuliformis, assembly GCA_031772625.1. NCBI lineage: Eukaryota > Viridiplantae > Streptophyta > Pinopsida > Pinales > Pinaceae > Pinus > Pinus tabuliformis. Next base: position 1,184,172,236 of record CM062813.1, read on the forward strand.
AGAGAAGGCTTGAGAGGTTCAAGTGAACTCCTCTGTATATGCCTATCATGTATGAGTCTTAAATTAGGCTCATACTACTGTGACCAGTAGAGGTCAAGTTTCAGTAAGGAGAGTCTGTGTACTCTATTCCTACTAATTCATATCTGTTGAGTGAGACTCAAATTGAGCTCACTATTGTAAAAATCTGCTTTGAAAACATAATAGAGAGGCCACCACTGAAGGCTAGACTAGGAGACGTAGCCCAGGAGCATTAGGTGAACTCCTTATTAAACTTGTTGTATTTACATGTTTTTCTGTTATGTTTTCTCTAACTGGTTCAGTGTCTATGTATTTCACAATCTTATTGATCCGTTGCATAAAGTAACTCAGGCACATCTATGCACATGAGTCTGTAATACCTTTAATTCTTCGTCCTAGATAAATTCCAAATCAAGTGGTATCAGAGCTCTAGGTTACTAAGGTTAGAAAAGCTTGTGATGGATTTTGTTGTTGAATGCTAACTAGGTCAAAGCTTAAATTAGGAGAAGGAGAGTTGGTTGAAACTAACCCTGAAATTGGAAGAGTCTATCCTGAGAGGAAAATGTCAGAAGAAAGTCCCTTGGAATCAGACCCTCAGTTCATGGATAGTTTCATGACCATGAGAACCATGGTAGAGGAAATGTATAGAGAATTTAAGAAAGGTAGAGAAGAAGATTCCTCAAACTCCAAACGAGATAAAGGCGTAGAAGAATCTCTCCTCCATGACCACTCTAAAGGCAAAGGGAAAGAAGAAAAACTTCCCACTCCTCCTAGTAGCCCTGAAAACATAAAGAAGACATCTTTGATTAAATTAGAGGTTAAATTTGATTTACCAATATATGATGGAGAGTTTAATGTAGAGAAGCTGGATAATTGGATTGGACAGATTGATGTTTATCGCAGAGTGCAGAGCATTGATTTAGACAGTAGTGAGATTCAACTGGCCAGCCTACGCCTTGGAGGCATTGCCTTGGTATGGTGGGAATGGAGGACACAAGTTGACATGAAGAAGCATGGTAAAATTCTTTATGTCTGGAGTGAATTTGTTTCTACAATTAAAAAGCAATTCTGACCACTAGCCTATATGTAGCAAGCCATGATGAGTTGGCAAACTCTTCGCCAATTAAAAGGGCAAAGTGTACAAAGCTACACTCAAGAATTTAGGAAAAGAGCTTTGATTCTAGGAATTTCTTTAGACTCACCTGAAACTCTGCTGAAGTATATAGGTGGTCTACACAACTACTTAAGGCACACTATTCTCATGTTCAATCCCACTAGCATAGATGAGGTATATGTTCAAGCTACACATCTAGAGGCTAGAGGCAAGAATTTGAACCCAGAAGTTGGGGGATCATCAAAACCCACTGCAAGCAAGAATAAGGAGAAAAGAAAACATAAATGGAAAGAGAGGAAGACAAATATTGTACAAAAGACCAAATCTTCATGCACTCACTGTAATTAGGATTCATGATGATGAACACAGTTGGATTCTGCATCCAGGGCTGAAACCCAAGAAGTACGATGGCAAGAAGAAGAAGACTGTTGCAACTATTCAAAAGGATTTGGGTCAGACTCATGAGACGAAACAACAATTGCAACCATAGGTATAAAAGGTAAAAATTCTAAAGCATCTACTAGTAATTCTGCACAATCTACTGACAATGAAGAAAATGAGAGGAAAAGACATGACCTTTTTCATATTTGAGTTGTTTCCAAGCATCAAAAGATTGATACTTTGTTTGATAGTGGCTCACAAGTAAATTTAATTTTTGAAGAAATTGTAAAGAAGTTGGGATTACTAACCACACCTCACAAAAATCCATATCCATTAGGTTGGTTATGTGATAAAGCACAGCTACAAGTGACTAGACAATGTAAACCTAGGTTTTCTTTTGGGTCAACATTTGTAGATGTGGTTGAGTTAGATATTGTTCCCTTAGTTATATGTGGAATTGTTTTAGGAAGTCCTTACTTGTATGATAGAAAAGCCATTTTTATAGAGTTGAAAACAAGTATCAACTCGTTAAAGATGGAATCGAATATATTGTAAGAGCTCATAAACCGAAGAATAATTATACTCTCATAAACTCAGGGCAGATGAAAAGAATTGTAAATTCATGCAAACAATTTTTATTGATGGTTGTAAAGGAAAAGAAACCTGATAAAACCAATTTATTTGAGGGCTGTAATGCTAAACAACAAGCTGATTTAGAAAAAGTTGTTTCAGAATATGATATACTATTTCAAGAACCTAAAGGTCTGTCACCCAAAAATGAAATAGTACATGATATTAATTTGCAGCAAGATGCTCCATTGCCTAACATCAGAATATACAGGTTGTCCGCTTTAGAGAATGCAGAAATAAAGAAGCAGGTACAAGAGCTGCTTGAGAAAGGGTTCATAAGACCTAGCACAACACCTTGTGGGTCTCCAATTGTCTTGGTGAGAAAGAAAGATGGCTCATGGAGAATGTGCATTGATTATGGAGCACTGAATAAGATAACAATAAAAAATTGTTATCCCCTTCTTCGCATAGATGATCTCCTAGATCAGTTGAAAGAAGTTGTTTATTTTTCCAAGTTGGACTTGCATAGTGGTTATCATCAGGTTAGAGTTACAGAACAAGATGCATGGAAGACTGCTTTCAAAACAAAGCAGGGATTGTATGAGTGGTTGGTTATGCCTTTTGGCTTAACTAATGCTCTTGCTACTTTCATGAGAATAATGAATGATGTACTCAGACCTTTTGTTGATGATTTTGTCATTGTATATTTGGATGACATTCTTATATTTAGTAAAACATGGGAAGAACATTTAAAGCATGTCAAGCAGACTCTAGATGTTTTGAAAAAATAGAATCTTCATGTTAAGCTCTCAAATGTGAATTTGGCAAAACATCTTTGAATTATTTTGGTCATATTGTAGGGGGTGGTGAATTGAAGATAGATCCCTCTAAGGTTGCAGTCATTATAAACTGGCCTAAACCCAAATCTGCTAAAGAGGTTAGAAGCTTCTTAGGAGCAACACAGTATTGGAGAAAGTTTATTTCTAACTTTTCTTTGATTGCAACTCCCTTACATGCTTGAACAAGATTGAACAAGGTGTTTTAGTGGGGAGGAAAATAGCAGAAAGCCTTCGACACCTTAAAAGAAAAGATTAGTACAACACCAGTACTAGAACTGCCTGATCTTCAAAGACCATTTGAGATTGAAACGGATTCCAGTGACTATGCCATGGGAGTCGTATTGATGTAGCGCGGTAAACCCATATGTTATCATTCTGAGACATTTAATTCTGTAGTAGTTAATTATCCCACATATGATAAAGAATTGTATGCATTAGTACAGAGTGTGAAAAAGTGGAAACATTATTTAATGGGCAAAGAGGCAGTCATACATACTGATCATCAACCACTTCAATATTTACACTTACAAACTAAGTTGCAGCAATCAAGACAGTATAGGTGGATGGGTTTTCTATAACAGTTTCATCTTGTCATTGGATATAAAAAGGGCACACATAAAAAGTTGTAGATATGTTGTCCAGACCAATCATAAATGCATCCACTATACTTAAGCATAATTCAGTATTGCATGAAAGCTACATTGAATAGTATGCTCAAGATATAGATTTTAAAGATGTATATGCAACTTTAAGTCATGGCAAACAAGTAGAAGAATTGGATTATCATGTTAAGGACCAAATCTTGTATCATTTGGGAAAGTTATGCATTCCTCAAACATAAAGAGTAAAGATAATTCGAGAAGCACACACTTCTCTAATATATGGTCACTTTGGTGTAAGTAAAACAGGTGCACAACTGCAAAGATTTTGTTATTGGCCAAAAATGAATGAGATAGTTTCTAGATATGTAAGAGGGTGTACCATGTGTGCTAAAAGCAAGCCCAGTAATAGAAAACTAGGCTTGTACACTCCACTACCAGTTACCTCTCATCCTTGGGAAAGCGTTTCCATGGACTTCGTTGGGGGACTGCCTAAATCTAGAAAAGGTCATAACTATTTATATGTTGTTGTGGATAGGTTAAGAAAAATGTGTATTTTAATACCTTGTAACAAATAGATTACAGCTGAACAAACTGCAAGGTTGTTCTTTAAACTGTTGGCATTATGGCTAAAGTGTTGTCCTTGATGGAAACCCATTCAGGTGATAGATCACAGTACTTCAAGTCAGCAACAGAGATTGATGATTAGCTATCAAATATTGAAGAAAATAAGGGGTACGCAGGTACACCTTGCATAAGGTGCGTACATGCAGGTCAGTGTTACATAAAGTGCGTACATACCCGCAGTTATCCCGTTCAGGAGGTGCGTACCCCCAGTACACACATTTCAAGGCAAAGAAATTCACATGTGGGGTTTTCTTATGTTTTACTCTTGGTATTTAGCCGACGGTATTGTGTTATTATGGTGTCGGCTCGTGGTATTGATCCATGATTTAAGGAAGAGCTTTCCTATATAAAGCAAAGGAGATCATTTGGCTTTTGTATGTTTTTGGTTGAATATCTTATGAGGGCTAGATCTGGTCTAGATCTAAATAAGGCGAATCTACTGATGGACCGAGATCTCTTCGGCGCATGTTCAGATCTGTAGATCTGACTGTCTGGGTTATTTCTGAAGTCTTGAAATCATCTATGCCCGAAGGTACGCAGGTACAGTGAGAGAAAAGTGCGTACATACGCAGGAACGAAGCGTTTCAGGTGCGCCGGTACACAGGCACAGAAGGGTTTCAGGTGCGCCGGTACGCAGGCACAGAAGGGTTGCAGGTGTGCCGGTACGCAGGCACAGAAGGGTTTTAGGTGCGTCGGTATGCAGGCACAGAAGGGTTAAAGGTGCGCCGGTACGCAGGCACAGAAGGGTTGCAGGTGCGGAGGTCCGCAGGCAGTTCAATGGACTCAGAGCGAGGTACGCATGCTAGTAGTTGAGCAGGATGCGTACGTAAGCAGGCGAGCAGTTGAGCAGGGTGCGTACTGTAAGCAGGCAAGCAGTTGAGCAGGGTGAGTACTGTAAGCAGGCAAGCAGTTGAGCAGGGTGCTTACATAAGCAGGCTAGCAGTTGAGCAGGGTGCTTACTTCTCTTAAAATCTTTGTTTATCATTGTTGTGTTCTGGGTTTGGTCCTATTATTGTTGATCTGGTTACTACAGTTGACTGGGTGATTCTCTTATACTTGATGATCATTTGATGCTTATGGATCCAGTTTGAAAATTTATGAAAAGTGGTCCTTGTAAGAAAAGAAGTAGGGGGTTGTAGCTCCCTTCCAGGAGAGACTGGAAAACGAGAGAGAGAGTTGTAGCTCTCTGCAGGTTGCAGCCTGCGTACTGGTAAAGGATTGCACCAGTACAAAACCATTGTAAAAGGAGTTTCTAATTTGAAAGAAGATAGAGACATATTGCAGCAGGTGGTTTTCACCCACATTGGGTTTCCACCTTACATCTTGTGTTCTTTGGTGTGACTATCTGTTTTCTTTTGTTCATGCTCATTATTTTATGGTACTGACATGCAAAAATAATTCAAAGAAAAAATAAAGAAGATTTATTAAAAGAATTAGATAATACTGATTCACCCCCCCTCTCAGTATTATTTCCAACAATTGGTATCAGAGCAGGTCCTTCAGAGAAGCTTGATCGCTTGAAGGTAGATCGTTCATCATGAGCAACTAGGAGAGAGAAGCATCAATCAGGCCACCGGTTTTTGATGGGACAAACTTCAATTATTGGAAGGTAAAAGTTACTGCCTATCTTCAATCTCTTGGTACAGAAGTTTGGGACATCGTAGAGACAGGTTACGCTTTTCCTTCAGCTACTCCTATAGATGCAGCCGAGAAAAAGAAGTATGAAACAAATGCTAAAGCAGTCAGTACTCTATTAGGATGTATATCTCAATCAGAATTCATGAAGGTAATGCACTATAAATCCGCAAAAGAGATATGGGACAAAATTGTCACGAGCTATGAAGGAGATAAACAGGTAAAGCGTGCTAAACTCCAAACTCTCAGAATTCAGTATGAGACTCTCAAAATGTATAATGATGAAAGTGTGGCTAACTATTTTCTTCGGGTAGATGAGGTTGTTAACTGTATGAAAAATTTGGGTGAAGAAATAAAAGAGGCTATTGTGGTTGAAAAGGTTCTAAGATCATTGTCCCCCAAGTTTGAATCTAAAGTATCTGCAATAGAAGAAAAGGAAAATCTACGAATTCTTACTATGTCTCAGCTACATGGAATTCTAACTGCTTATGAAATGAGAAAGGGAGGTCCATCAGACAGAAGAGAAGCTGCTTTCAAGGCATCAGGAAAAGGAGATTATTATGAAGCGAGCCACGTCCTAGAAGAAGAGGAATAAGAATCAAATTTTGTCAGAAATCTTCAAAGGGGTTCTGGAAGGTTCAGAGGTAAGTTACCTTTTAAATGCTTTGCTTGTGGAAGAGTAGGTCATTATGCTGCAAAATGTCCTTATAAGGATAAAGGAAAGGAACCTGCTAGATGGAACAAGAAACATAATGCAAATAAGAAAAGCTACTACACTCATGAAGATAGTGATGGTCTATCAAACAATGATGAAGATGAACAAGGTAATGAATATAAGTTGTTAATGGCATTTGAAGATGATGATTATATGGATGCTATAGATGTGGATAACCTTTATGATGAAATTACTAGACTCAAGAGATGTATAGAAGAAAAGAACATGATCATTGATACTCTACAATTTCAAATTGATGAAAAGGAAAAACATCTTGAAAAATTAGAAGGTGAAATTGTTGGTCTTAGAAAAGAGATTGAGAAAACAAAATCTATTAATCTCAAGTTTGTCAAAGGATCTGAAACTTTGGATGAGATTATCAATGTGCAGCGGTCTCCACTAAACAAGACAGGTCTGGGCTATAATGGAGAAACTTCTCAAGCATCCACCTCAAAAAGTTATCTTGATGCAGCAAGAAGAAATGAGCAAAAGCACAATGAAGATCATCAGGTAAAGCAGGGACGAATTAAAAAAAGAAACTATCAGGGGCAATCCATCTTAAGGGTGAACAAAAGTTACAACCAGCCACAGGTAAAATCTTCTCAATTTGGGTCAAGAATAGATGACAATAGAAATTACAATCAATTGGCTGGTAGATTTGATAACCGCAGAAGTTTCTTCAATGGACAATGCTTTTCTTGCCATAACTTTGGTCACAAAGCAGCTCAATGTGTTGCATATAAAACGATCATGACTAGGGAAGCTCAAAAACAAAGAAGTATGACGGGGATTACAAAAAGGACCTATAACAACTTTTTTGTTCTTGAAAATGAAGTTGAATGTTCTATTTGCAATAACTTTGGTCATGAAGACTCTGAATGCAGGAGCAGGTTTCAGCAGAAAAAGGAACAAGCCTCAAGCACCAAAACATGGAGAATAAAGGAACCTCAAACAGAAAGATGTGGGATAGCATTTTATGCAGAGGGACAGGAAAATCTATGGCACATTGACAGTGGATGTTCGAAGCATATGACAGGTGATAAAGAAAAACTTGAGTCTTATTCTACTATAGAAAAGGGAAAGAAAGTCTCTTTTGGAAATGATACTCCTGCAACTATAAAAGGAAAGGGCATTGCTCAGTTAAAAGAAAAGGTCAAGGCTGGAAATGTTTTGTATGTTGATGGATTGAAGCATAATCTTCTAAGTGTCAGCCAGATGTGTGATCAAAGAACCGAGGTTATATTCAGATCAAATGGATGTCTTGTTCGTGATCTTGATACAGGTAAAACAGTGATCAAAGGCAAAAGAACTCCAAATAATCTGTACATATTTGAAGAAGGACAACAACAATGCTATCTGAGCAAGGATGATGAGCACTAGTTATGGCATCGGAGGTTGGGACATCTAAGCTTTTCACAAATAAGGAAAGCATGCAAATATCAGGCAGTTCGCGATCTTCCAGATATCAAAATTCCTGACAACACCATATGCAAATCATGTCAGTTTGGAAAACAAACCAGAACTAACTTTCCAGAGAAAGAAGGATCAGCTAGCATGCCTCTTGAGCTAGTTCATACAGATACATGCGGTCCTTTCAGGAAAAGAACACCTCGAGGAGAAGAATACTTGATATTATTCATTGACGATTTCTCCAGGTTTGTCTGGTTAGGACTTATGAAGCACAAAGATGAAGCATTCGAAAAATTCAAATCCTTCAAAGCCTTGGTTGAAAATGAATCAGGTCACAAAATTAAGTGCCTCAGATCCGACAGAGGTGGGGAATTTACTTCAAATGAATTTTTCGATTTCTGTGAAGAACATGGGATAAGAAGAGAATTCTCTACAGCAAGAACTCCTCAGCAAAATGGAGTTGTGGAAAGAATGAATAGAACAATCCAACAAATGGCTCGTGCTATGCTTGATGAGTCAAGAACTCCCGCAACTTTCTGGGGTGAAGCTGCACACGCTGCAGTTGTTATTCTCAACAAAAAAAATGTCCGGGTGAACAACACTCAAACTCCTCATGAGCTCTGGAGTGGTAGGACTCCTTCAGTAAAGCACTTCAAAATCTTTGGGAGAAAATGCTATATCAAGAATATTGATGAGCAACTTGGCAAACTTGAACCTAGAGCAGATGAAGGCATTCTTCTTGGTTACTCTCCACATAGCAAAGCATACAAATGCTACAATAAAAGACTTGGCAGAATTGTTGACAGCATTGATGTAGTGGTTGATGAGAAGGGATACATTCCTAGGCAAGTACATCATGAAGACATCGAAGAAGATGAAGGCTACCCCCAACGACAGAATAATGAAGAAGAAGAACCTCAAGAAGAACCTGAGGAGCAAACAAGAATAGAAGAAAAGACTCCATCCAGATATGTTCAGAAGAACCATCCAGAATCTCAGATTATGGGGCAGAAAGAAGCAGGTGTACAAACAAGAAGAAGAGTTGCAGAAGCTTCAAGCTATTTGGCATTACTCTCCTCTACTGAACCACAAAATGTGAAAGAGGCATGCAAAGATGAATGTTGGGTGAAAGAAATGGATGAAGAACTTGAGCAGATCGAAAAGAACAACACTTGGGAGCTGGTTCCTAGACCAAAAGATAAGAATGTTATCGGGACAAAATGGGTCTTCAAAAACAAATTGAATGAAAATGGAGAAGTAATTAGAAACAAAGCCAGACTTGTTTGTAAAGGGTATGCGCAGCAAGAAGGAATAGACTTTGAAGAAACCTTTGCTCCTATTGCAAGACTTGAGGCCATCCGAATGTTCCTTGCTCTCTCTAGTTTTCAAAACTTCAAAGTATTTCAAATGGACATGAAATCAGCCTTTCTGAATGGAGACTTGGAAGAAGAAGTGTACATTGAACAGCCAGATGGGTTCATTCTTGGAAATGATCCAAATCTTGTATGCAGATTGAAAAAGGCTCTCTATGGTCTCAAACAAGCTCCAAGGGCTTGGTACTACCGTTTGGACAAATATCTTCATCAACAAGGCTTTTCAAAAGGATCGGCAGATAGCAATCTTTATATAAAAATTGAAAATGACAAATTGATAATACTTGTTGTGTATGTAGATGACATTATTTTTGGGAGCAATGAAGAAGCTATGAGTCAAAACTTTTCCTTGGTCATGCAGAAAGAATTTGAAATGTCCTTGCTAGGAGAACTGACATATTTCCTTGGTTTGCAAATCCAACAAAAAGAAGGAGGAATCTTTTTATCTCAAACCAAGTATCTCAAACAGATTTTGAAGAAATATGGTATGGAAGATGCAAAACCAGTATGTACACCCATGGTCACAGGATGTAGCCTCAGTGCAAATGATGAATCTGCAACAGTACATCAACCAACCTACAGATCTATGATTGGAAGTTTACTTTATTTGACAAGTACCCGACCAGACATCATGCATGCAGTTGGAATAGTTGGAAGATTTCAGGCAAATCCGAAGGAGACTCATCTTCAGGCAGTGAAGAGAATTTTCAAATATCTTCAAGGGACTCAAAATTATGGCTTATGGTATCCTAGAGATACAGATCTTACACTTCATGCTTATACAGATGCAGATTGGGCCGGAAGCGTGGATGACAGGAAAAGCACAAGTGGTGGTGCGTTCTTTATGGGTTCCAGACTGGTATCTTGGTTCAGCAAGAAACAGAGTTCGATTGCCTTGTCTACAGCTGAAGCGGAATATGTTGCTGCTGCATCTTGTTGCACCCAACTCCTTTGGATGATGCAGACTTTGCAGGATTTTCAAATCACTTGTACACCACCAATCCCCATCTTATGTGATAACACAAGTGCAATCAGCATCTCAAAGAATCCTGTTATGCATTCAAAAACCAAGCACATACCAATCAAGTATCATTTTCTCCGGGAACAAGTGCTTGAACAGAAGGTCAAGTTGGAGTATGTTCCTTCTAAGGAACAAGTTGCTGATATTCTCACCAAACCATTGCCCAGGGACACTTTTGAATACCTCAGGCAAAAGCTGGGGGTTGTTGATGCATCATCTTATTGCTGAACCTCTTCTGATTGATGGTACAGGTTCAGGGGGAGCATATAATGCATTGTTGGCATTATGGAGGATGTGCAGAAGGAGATCTTGGAAGTAGCTGCAATATGTCTCTATCTCTTTCATGGTGGATTATGGTTCTTCGTTGCAAATTTGGTTCATATTCAGGGGGAGCATGTTCTTAGGGGGAGCATAACCATTTTCCCTTGATGTCAAAGGGGGAGAATGAAGCTGAAGCTTTGAGGTTGCCATCAGGTGATAGATCACAGTACTTCAAGTCAGCAGCAGAGATTGATGATCAGCTATCAAATATTGAAGAAAATAAGGGGTACGCAGGTACACCTTGCATAAGGTGCGTACACGCAGGTCAGTGTTACATAAAGTGCGTACATACCCGCAGTTATCCCGTTCAGGAGGTGCGTACCCCCAGTACACACATTTCAAGGCAAAGAAATTCACATGTGGGGTTTTCTTATGTTTTACTCTTGGTATTTAGCCGACGGTATTGTGTTATTATGGTGTCGGCTCGTGGTATTGATCCATGATTTAAGGAAGAGCTTTCCTATATAAAGCAAAGGAGATCATTTGGCTTGTGTATGTTTTTGGTTGAATATCTTATGAGGGCTAGATTTGGTCTAGATCTAAATAAGGCGAATCTACTGATGGACCGAGATCTCTTCGGCGCATGTTCAGATCTGTAGATCTGACTGTCTGGGTTATTTTTGAAGTCTTGAAATCATCTATGCCCAAAGGTACGCAGGTACAATGAGAGAAAAGTGCGTACATACGCAGGAACGAAGCGTTTCAGGTGCGCCGGTACGCAGGCACAGAAGGGTTTCAGGTGCGCCAGTACGCAGGCACAGAAGGGTTGCAGGTGCGCCGGTACGCAGGCACAGAAGGGTTTCAGGTGCGCCGGTACGCAGGCACAGAAGGGTTGCAGGTGCGCCAGTACGCAGGCACAAAAGGGTTGCAGGTGCGGAGGTCCGCAGGCAGTTCAATGGACTCAGAGCGAGGTACGCAGACTAGCAGTTGAGCAGGATACGTACGTAAGCAGGCGAGCAGTTGAGCAGGGTGCGTACTGTAAGCAGGCAAGCAGTTGAGCAGGGTGAGTACTGTAAGCAGGCAAGCAGTTGAGCAGGGTGCTTACATAAGCAGGCTAGCAGTTGAGCAGGGTGCTTACTTCTCTTAAAATCTTTGTTTATCATTGTTGTGTTCTGGGTTTGGTCCTATTATTGTTGATCTGGTTACTACAGTTGACTGGGTGATTCTCTTATACTTGATGATCATTTGATGCTTATGGATCCAGTTTGAAAATTTATGAAAAGTGGTCCTTGTAAGAAAAGAAGTAGGGGGTTGTAGCTCCCTTCCAAGAGAGACTGGAAAACGAGAGAGAGAGTTGTAGCTCTCTGCAGGTTGCAGCCTACGTACTGGTAAAGGACTGCACCAGTACAAAACCATTGTAAAAGGAGTTTCTAATTTGAAAGAAGATAGAGACATATTGCAGTAGGTGGTTTTCACCCACATTGGGTTTCCACCTTACATCTTGTGTTCTTTGGTGTGACTATCTGTTTTCTTTTGTTCATGCTCATTATTTTATGGTACTGACATGCAAAAATAATTCAAAGAACAAATAAAGAAGATTTATTAAAAGAATTAGATAATACTGATTCACCCCCCCTCTCAGTATTATTTCCAACATAAACATGTATGGGTTCACTTTGGATTACCCACTTCCATTATATCTGATCGAGATCCCTGATTTGTTGGTAAATTTTGGTCAAGTTTGTGGCAATTGATGGACACCAAAATAAAGAAGAGCACAACTTTTCATCTGCAAACAGATGGCCAAATAGAAGTGGTCAACAAGACAGTGATCCAATTGCTCAGAGGTTATTGCAGCAAGCATCCCAAGCATTGGGATGAACATTTATGTTATGTGCAGCATCCTTACAACCGAGCTAAACATTCTTCTACACAAAGATCTCCTTTTGAGACCTATTTTGGTTTCACACCAAGGTCTCCCTTGGATTTTGTCTTTGGTAAAGACATAGCGGTTGAGGGACATAATGATGTGGACAAGGCAACCAAGTTCATCGAACAAATCCAAGAGATTCACCAGGCAATACAGGAACAGCTGGAAAAGAGCCAAGCCAAGAACAAGGCGAGGCATGATAAGCATCAGATTGAGCATAGTTTCCAAGTTGGTGATCAAGTCTGGTTGTATATCAGCAAAGACAGAATGCAAGGTAAAGGTAAGAAGCTGAAGCCAATAAGGTATGGACCTTTCAAGATACTTGAGAAAATTGGTGAGAATGATTTTTGCCTTGATTTACTAGCTTACATGCATATCTACTCAGTTGTTAATGCAGAAATCTTGAGACTATTTGAACCTTCATTGATTGAAGATCCTGAAGAGTAGAGTCAATTTGCCTTCTATTGATGATCTGTTACCTGAATATCTCAATGAGTTGCAGGAAGATATAGTTCTGGACAGGAAGGTGAGAACTACGCGCAGGGGGGATGTTGAGTACCTGAGGATTGGACTCAAAGGTTCAAAACCAAGCAGTGCGAAATGGATAGAAATTGGGCAAGCGAGGAATCTGTACCCTCACTTGATTGATGCTTAAAAACCAACTTTTGGTGGTCCAAAATATTTTTCAGTGGGAAGGCTATGATCCGAATTGGATCCTAAAGAACTCTCTAAGTTTTCATAACTCTGTAAAATTCATGCGAAAGTTTCAAAGTCTTACAAAGGTCGAGCTTATTAGAAATATCCTTGAACAATTGTAATTTGTGAGCAGCGCCAAGCAATGAGGGCCCTCGGTCAAGCACGCTGACCGTTAGCCCATGGTAACGCACGTTGCCAAAAAATAGTAAAACGAGAAGCCTTTTTTAGAAACAGGGGAGGTTTCTGACAAGTTGCTAATCACATATCATCAGACAAACCCCTCAGAGAAGAAAAAGCCCCCAGCGACCAGAACCGGAAATTCAAAAACCATACGGAATTCGCTGATTCCGTCGGAGGCGGGTCCCACATGAAAATCCATAGGATATCGGAAGAGCTTCGAGCAGTAAGCGGTTTCGACCGAGTCCCACACGATGCCACACACTGGGTGCCATGCGTCTAGCGGAGGAGAGAGAAAACCACTCACATCGGATGGGTAACTGTCATGCAACTTACCCACCCGATATGGATGGAGACCATAGGATCTGGAGGCTCCAGATCGACGGCGGACATGCGATCCAATGGATGACCAGATTCAACAGGGTGAACAGGTTGAGTTGTATAAAGTTTGAAGTCCGGCATGAACGATGAGTTGGCAGAGGAATCATGTTCGCAAGCAATCTGGGAGCTAAACGGAAATAATGACAGTTCAAGCATTTCCAAGAGAAATGACACTCAATTCGTTATGAAACAGGTGGCGACCTCCCTGTGAAGTGTTACACAGTGATGATGATGCAGAACAGGGGAATTCAAACGGACAAAGGAAGAAGAACCAGAACACTAGGAAGCGGAAACAAATAGTTAGGAAGCAGATTGGATTTAAAGCCACGAACTGGCAGAAAGAAAGCAAGAAACTAGAAATGAGAAAAGAGAGTAAGAAAGCTAAGAGCAGAGAACAGAGAAAATAAGTCGAGCTGACCTGCAGAGCAAAGGTAGCATCTAGATAGAGGCAAAGAGAGTCAGAGAGTCTGTGTACTCCAAAGAAGGCTTGAGAGGTTCAAGCGAACTCCTTTGTATATGCCTATCATATATGAGTCTCGAATTGGGCTCATACTACTGTGACCAGTAGAGGTCAAGTTTCAGTAAGGAGACTCTGTGTACTCTAGTCCTACTAATTCATATATGTTGAGTGAGACTCAAATTGAGCTCACTATTGTAAAACTCTGCTTTGAAAACATAATAGAGAGGCCACCACTGAAGGCTAGACTAGGAGACGTAGCCCAGGAGCATTGGGTGAACTCCTTATTAAACTTGTTGTATTTACATGTTTTCCTGTTATGTTTTCTCTAACTGCTTCAGTGTCTATGTATTTCGCAATCTTATCAATCTGTTGCATAAAGTAACACAGGCACATCCATGCACATGAGTCTGTAATACCTTTAATTCTTTGTCCTGGATAAATTCCAGATCAAGAGAAGAGAAAGGAGGAGATAAATAGGGAAGGAGAGAAGAATAAAAGGAGACAAGGGAGAGAGCCAACCAACAAACCAAAACCTAATAAATGAGAAAACAATATATTAATTTAATTTTAACTTCCTAATTAATTATCCTATTGAATTTTATAAACATATTAATTATAATATTAAAATAAAGTAGGGTTTTTTATGCATTTTTATTTTAATTTTGTTTAATAGATTTATTAATGATTTTATTTCTACTTATATTAATTAATTTCTATGTAATTTTATAAAAACCAAAGAATATATTATATATTGTTTTATTTATTAAGGGTCTATTTTATATGATTCAATATATATTCTTCTTTATTATATTATGTTTTATTATATTATATTAGGATTAATTAATGACAACCTAAGCTGATAAATAATAATAATAATACACCATTGTTAGCATTAATTTATCTTCCACTTTAATAGTAGTAAGAACTTATTACTATTAATGGGATAAATAATGTCCCTAACAATAGAACCATTATTATTAATTAGTGTTATCAAATAATTACAGTTAATCAAATGTCAAGGGGATATGATAAAGGAAGCCGAGCACATGTCAAGGGGGAAATAATGAAGGGTATCGGGGGGGGGAGAGAAGTAACAAAGGAATGAGGAGGGGGTAATTAATGAGAGGGAATTAATTAAGAGAGGATAATGAAGTCGATAAAATGGAAGAGGAAAAATGAAGAAGAAAAATGGTGATGAATAAGGAGAGTGAGGCCAGGGTAAGAGGGAGGAGAAGGGAGGTCAATGGGACACGGAAAGTGACAATCAATGGTATCGAGAGAGTAATGAAATCTAGTTTATGCTCACCTCCAAACCACCGTCTTTATTGAGATTGTGGGGGTGTTTAATTATTTCAAGGTCTTCCTGTATCTTCCACTTATACTTATGGTTTTCATTGGTGATAAGCGAAAAATATAGGAAGCCCTTCTTCACTCATTCTCGGTTCAAGTCTTTGATTTCTTTATCGATAATTCTGGTGATTTTGGAGACATGGTTATCTTTTAACTTCATGTATCTACCACTGTTATAAAGGTGGTCTTTCATTTTTTTAATGTATTCTTATTTATCCATAACCACTGTTTCCCCTCCTTTATCAGCTCTAAGGATGGCAATGTTCTCATTGTTTCTTAAACTTTTAAAGCCATTAACTGATTGTGGTTTAAATTACTTTTTGGGGGTTTTTCTCTCTTTAAATTGATGGTACAATCCTATCTGACTTGCTCTTTGTCCTCATCCCTAAGAGCTTGAATACCATCTTCAAGATTGCAAATATTTTATTGAAAGGGAATACGTTTGGGGGCGATGGAAAAATTTAGTCCTTTATTAAGGACTTCCACCTCTTCTTTGCTTAAATTATACTAAGAGGTATTCACAAAGTTATTATTATTATTATTATTACAGCTACCCAATATACTTGAATGGTTGTTAGCCAAAATGCGAGGTGAACAAGGATTAAAATTATTATCGGTTTTGCAAACTAAATTAGGTCCTAAGTCTATGGAGTTAGTGCAGGCGCAAGTGTTGTTATCAATACTACCGATTGCTGAAGGACATGAGCCAGTTATGTTGTTGTCATCGACGTTACTAGGGTATTTAATATTACAAATACTTTGTATATATGGCTTATGCTTATAGTTTTCTATTGCATTTCAAATATTTTGATATAATGCTTAACAATAACTAAATATTGTTACACATTTTGCATAGTTGGTTAGTTGCTTGGATATGCTTGATCAATAAAAAACATTTCCCGCTCCATCGGAGAAATTGATGGTTGGTTACTTGAATATGCATCACAGATACAAAACACTACCCATTTTATTGGAGAAAGGAGTGTTATTATTGTTTATTTGCAATAAAAAATATGATTACAAGTCAGAGATGAACATGAAAGTCTCGAGGTCACGAATATGATATATTCATCGAGTATAACATCCTTGTAATGCATGTAGTAAAATAATCATGCACATATATAAATAAGGTTTTCCCTTATCAGTAATTAATAAGAACTCATAAATGTTCTCAATGAAATTTGTATATATTTCGACCATGTTGAAAACATGATCAATTTTTTTTACCGTGACATATGTTCTCATAATTTATTTTGCTTTGCATTTCATGATTAATGGTTATTCATGAAAACATCTTGTGCTTTTAAATTTTTTGTGGAAACTACCTTGAATCTTTCTAATGACATTCAGGCAAGATTTGTATTTTATTTTGGACATGATCTGTTTAGTACAGAAAAATTCCTTTCATAATATTATAAATATAATGTGACTATTTTCTCCATGTGCATCATCATCATTCATCTAAAATGATGGTCTTATATTCAACTTGAGATTAATGTTTTTGTAATTTTAGTTACATGAGCACTCTGAAGGGTAAGAAAGTTAGATGACTATCTATAAGTGTTCTAAAATGTTGATAAAATATATATTACTTGTTAACAGTGAACCAAAAAATAGTATCAATGAATATTGATAAACAGATATTGATGATACATGACAGGGTTTAGCCATATATCAAATATAAAGAAAAAAAATCTTAGAGATATTGGATTGCCCTTTAATATTTTTTATGACGAGTGATAAGCACATTTTGTATCTGCATTGGTTTTTCCCTTATCAAATTGATTTTAATTTTTACTATTCCATCTAAATGAATTTTGAAGACCAGGTCCATTCAAT
This sequence comes from Pinus tabuliformis, assembly GCA_031772625.1. Taxonomy (NCBI): domain Eukaryota; kingdom Viridiplantae; phylum Streptophyta; class Pinopsida; order Pinales; family Pinaceae; genus Pinus; species Pinus tabuliformis. The sequence goes on from CM062813.1 coordinate 1,184,189,632, forward strand.
TGATTCATTGTTTCTTTGTTCTTGTGGGTATTCCAATAGATCATTTTCCTAAGTGGATTGTAAGTACTCAAAAGTACATACTAGTTTTCTACTATTTTCTTTGTTCGCATGCATATTTTGCTCTTTTTTGCAATCGATTATGGAAGTAAATATTATACAATGTTTGATCTCGTAATGGAGAGGTTTTACCTTGCAGTTATTCATTCCATATTTGGATTCCACAATGTAGTGGTTTTGTCATATATTTTTGTCTTTCATATGAAAACAAATGTGCTTGGTATCCTGTATTCTAGAGAGTCGTCTATTTTAGATAGGGCATTGTACGAGTAGATGTTCATTTAGGACCTCATTTTTATTAGATATGATTAAATGCATGACATGGTATAGAATCACCTATTTGCCGAGATGTCCGGAATACCATGCAAGTCTTGTGGAGGCAATCAAGAAAATTGATGTAAATATCTTGACTATAAAGGGACCATAGATGATAGATCAACTAAATATTATCAAGGCCATTAGGGAGGTTGGGGCCATCAAGGTATATAACATTGTAGATGAGCTTTGATACTCTCATATATATGGCTATAAGTACATATAAATTCCAAAAAAAAAATCACAGTTGCTAGTGATGATATTTACAGAGGTTTTTGGCATTTGAGTTCCAAAATGATGTTAATAGTACCATGTAGTGAAGCCTGCAAAGACCACATTTCCTACCAAAGAGAAAATTCACAGGACCATTGAGGCAAAAGGCATCCCTTACACATTTGTCTCTAGAAACTATTCTCCTTGGCTTTTCCTTGTCAATTTTGGAGCAATTGGGCCTTACCGTCCCTCCAAGAGATAAAGTTGGGATATTTGGGGATAGAAATACCAAAGGTGTTTGCAATGTTCTCTCTATTCAAAAGTTTTTGTTGTACAAATAGCATTTAATCATATATTTTTTGAGCAGTTGTTAATTTTTCTTACACTGGTTGTCCAATTGTTTTTCTGAAGTAGTATATTAAAACATTCACCATTAAGGTAATGAATGGCCCTGGAACTCTAGACAAGATATTGTATTTGACACTTCTTGCCAACACATATTCTATCAATGAGCTTGTCACTCTATGAGAGAAGATTGGCAAGACTCCGGAGAAGACCTATATACTAGAGAAAGAGGTCTTGGAAAAAATTGCGGGTTAGAATTTCGAATATTTCTCATGCTTCTCGGAGCATTTATAGAATTAATGACAATTTATTTTTAAAGAGTTTTATGCATATATTCACTTGCATTGTGTATGTTGAGTATAATTATTTTGCTTCATTGAAAAAAAACATCAGAACTTACAGGACAAAGATATGGCCATCTTTTCTTTAGCGATTTACTTATTTTGACGTTATGATAGTACAAATCCATCGAATGAAAGTATTAAGTGAGCTATGCCCACGTGAGACTGAAAGAATATAGTTATCTTGGACCCAAAATTATATACATCATTTGACAATCCTGTTTAAAAGGGCTCGAATGATGATTCTCAATAAAAGTGTGACCCCCTTACCTCTCAAGGTTCCAAAGGCTAATAAATGGTCTGCCCACACTGTATTCACCAGAAAATGTAAATACAACAATTATATCCCCCTCCTTCGTGCTGATGTCACAAGGGGGGGGTAACAGTTTCATCTATGACTGCATATCTCCCTGACACATCTCAAGCTTTGAACTGCCATGGAAAAAATGATAAATCCATGACTTGAACTCCCTTAGAAAAATATTAAAAAACATTTAATTTTATGTATTTTATTTTTATGTACTAACCAATGTAGTCAAGAATTTAACTAAGCTTATATACATGACGAAAGTTCTTGTATATTATTTCACTTCTCCCTTTACAACTATGAAGGGAAGACATTTTATACATTATGTCATAAAGAATATACCACAAGAAAAAAAAAACTCTTAAAGTCAATTAATTATTTCCTTGTTAGGAATTTGTTTCCATACCTAACTGATGCATGAATCCTAGATAAAATGCGTCCTGAAACCCCGAATGCAAGTCTCCATGGAAATTAGGTACAAGTGTCCCTCATGGTTTTCATCCGTGAATATTACCTCTGGGATGAAATTGTTCTTGTTGACTAAACCCGTCCCAAGGTGATATCTATTATAGGTTTTAACCCCGTACAAAAATTACTTGCATACGAATTCTAAAACACAGAAAATAAACAATGCGAGAGCACAGAACATAAAACACATATACACAGAGATTTTCCCCTGGATCCCAAAACCGAGACTACCAGCTTGACTTTTTATTATGTTCCTTTTAATGTTACAATACATATTTATACATGCCGAAGCATCCAATACCATGGACCGAAAACCATAGGTAGGTTTGCCCAACCTAATATAGGGTCCAAAAATTTTTTTCCCGGGGCGCTGCTCCGGACCCCGTAGTGGGGGGCTACTCACCCCTCTCAAACCCCCTAGACAAGGGGGGCTGCCACCCCCCCGTGACCCCCCCACTACGCAATAACACAACCCAACATTCTCCTACTTGTTGTTTTCTTTCCACAGGGGACGACAGGAGAGCTTAGTCATTTTTCCAGCATTGAAAACGCCCATTGTTTCTCTACACTAGGAGAACTTCTCAGAGCTCACAAATTTTTTCAATGCATTTGCAGTTTTCTTCAAAGTGTCCACCTTTACCAGCAACACCTTTTTGTCTTCTATCATATCCCTCACAAAGTGATACTGAACATCAATGTGCTTTGTCTTTGAATGATAAGTAGGGTTCTTTGCCAAGAAAATTGCACTTTGGCTGTCATAGTCATAGTCTATCCTTATAGCTCCCTGTACTAACCCCATACTTGAACACAATTTCTGCAACCAAACTGCTTCCTTGCTTGCATGAGTGGCTGCCATGTATTCTGCCTCTGTAGTTAATAGTGCCACTACAGATTGTTTCTTACTCATCCAATTGACTGTACCTCCAAATAGGTTAAACACATACCCACTTGTAGATCTTCTCTGATCCAGTTCTCCAGCCCAGTCTGCATCAACAAAGCCACAAATATCCAAAACTTTGTCCAACCCTGGTCTTCCTTGGTAGCACAAACCATAATCACTAGTGCCACGAAAATACCTGAAAACCCGCTTCATTGCTGTCCAATGCTCCTTCCCTAGTTTTGACATAAACCTGCTCAATACTCCCACTGCATGTGCAATGTCTGGTCTAGTACAGACCATTGCATAAATCAGGCTACCGACTACACTTGCATATGGAACATGAGACATATCCTCTTCCTCTTCTTGTGTCTTGGGACACTGTTTAGCAGATAGCTTTACACATATAGGAATAGGAACCTTCACTGGTTTACTATCCTACATATTAAACCTTTGCAGTATTGTCTCGACATACTTCCTCTGGTTTAACCAAAGCTTCCTCTTTGCCCGATCTCTTTTAATTTCCATGCCCAAAATATAGTTTGCAGCACCAATATCTTTCATGTCAAATTTGGAGGACAATTGGGTCTTCAAATCCTGGATAGTTTCTTTGTCATTTCCAACCAGCAACATATCATCCACATACAAGACCAGATAAATAACACGGTCACCAATTAATTTAAAATACAATCAGTGATTTGCTTTGCTTCTGGTGAAGCCAAGTCCCCGTATAAATGTATCAAATTTCAGATACCACATCCTTGGTGACTGTTTTAACCCATAAAAAGACTTATTTAACTTGCATACCAGTTCTTTCTTACCCTTCACCGCAAAGCCTTCAGGTTGCTTCATGTAGATCTCCTCTTCCAGATCCCTGTGAAGAAATTTTGTCTTCACATCCATCTGTTCTACCTTAAAATCAAAAGCAGCAACAACATATAAAAGTAATCTAATAGAAGTTACCTTGGCAACAGGAGAAAAAATATCACCAAAATCAATTCCCGGCACCTGGGAATAACCTTTTGCTACCAACCGAGCTTTGTATTTCTCCACCTTTCCTTCTGCATTTGTCTTCTTCTTGAACACCCATTTGCTACCAATGGGCTTCCTTCCAGTCGGCAACTCCACCAGATCCCAAGCCTCATTTTTGTGCAAAGATGCCATTTCATCAACATGGCCTCTTTCCAAAGTTTTCCATCCTCTGAATCTACTGCTTCCTTCACAATTCTGGGATCATCATCAGTAATAGATAAAGCAAAATTTGAACAAAAAGTAGATGGAGTATACCTTTCTAGCTACCTTCTTTCTCAAACTGATCTTCTTACACCTGGAGTTTGTGGCCCTTCATCTTCTGATTCCTCCTCTGCTGTAGAGTTTGATTCTTCCTCCTTTAGCTCAAACTCTATCTTCTTAGGTTCCTTTGGTTGGACTTCATGTTTAATAACATCTTTCACCTCTCTGAACACCACATCTCGGCTGTACACAACCTTCCTTGTTGCTGGGTTCCAAAGCTTATAACCCTTTAAACCATCCTTATACCCAATAAAGATGCACTTTTCAGATTTACTATCCAACTTGGTTCATTTCTCCTTTGGAACATGTACATATGCGTGACATCCAAAAACCCTGATATGTGAAAGAGAGGGTTTCTAACCAGTCCATACCTCTTGTGAAGTCTTATCCTCCAACGATGATGAAGGTGATCTGTTGACCACGTAACATGATGTCTCCACTGCCTCTGCCCAGAATTCCTGTCCTAACCCGGCACCACTAAGCATGCTTCTTGCCCTTTCCATCAACGTCTTGTTCATTCTTTATACAACTCCATTTTGTTGAGGTGTATAGGGAGTAGTCTTTTGTCGTGCTATACCACACTTCTTACAGAATTCTTCAAATTCCTTACTGCAGAACTCTCCACCGGTATCTATCCTCAACATTTTTATCTTTTTCTCTGTCTGGTTTTCCACCAGAGCTTTAAATTCTTTAAACTGTCAAAGACTTCAGATTTCTTCTTAAGGAAATATATCCATGTATTCCTTGAGAAGTCATCTATAAATGACACATATTACAAAGACTTACCTAGTGATGGAACCTTCACAGGTCCAAACACATCATTGTGCACAAGCTCTAATATCTGTTTCGCCCTCTTACCACCAGAGTGGAAACTCACCTGATTCTGCTTCCCATATACACAATTTTCATAGAAATAAAAATCCAGAGAGCTATTACTCATACCTTCTACCATACCTTTACCATGAAATATTCAAAGGCCCTTCTCTCCAATATGTCCTAGCCTTTGATGCCACAACATGGTATTCTCTCCAGAGACCACTAGATTTTCTCCTCTACTTTCAGGAACCACAGAACTATTGCACCCATCAACAACAGTGCTACCTTGCAGCTTGTACAGAGTTCCAATATGAACTCCCCACATCAATACCAGTGCTTCTCGAACCATCTTGCAGGTATCCTTCTCAAACACTATTTTTACACCTGCATCATCTAGCTTGCTTACAGAAATCAGATTTCTAGCCAATGCAGGAATATGTAGAACACCCGGAAGTGTTCTAACCCTTCCACCTTGCAACCTCAACTTTACTTTTCCACGACCAATGATTCTAGTCTTCCTATCATCCCCTAAGAAGACATCACCACCATCATATTTCTCATACTCGCATAACAACTCTCTATGGGGAGTGAAGTGAAAGGATGCATCTGAGTCAATCAACCATGCCTCATGATCTACATGTGTACTTGAAGAAGCCAAGTACACATCCCCACCTTCATCTGAGGTGGTTTTTGCCTCTATAGAAGGAGAATCATCAAATCCCTTTCCTTTGTCAGGAACTTTAGATTTATAGTCCCTTTTGTAGTACCCTTCCTTTCTGCATTTCCAGCACACCACCTTTACAAGTTTTCTTGGAGATTTAGATCTCCCTCTAGATTTAGATCTCCCACTCGATGACTTATTTTTGTTTCTGTTCTGGGACCGTCCTCGTACAGACAAGGCATCACCATTATGGCTTCCATATTTTTCCATCTCATCTGCTCTGTCAGCAAGGATGAGACTATTTCATCAAACTGCAAGGCAGTTGCATTGCTACCTATTGCAATAACCAGACTATCCCACGAATCTGGTAGAGAACACAACAAACTAATTCATTTATATTCATCTAAATTTTTGATATCAACAGATGATAACTGACTTACCACAGTATTAAACACATTCAGATGCTCTGCCACCAAGTCTCCATCTTTCATCCTCAGGTTATATGACTTTTTTCGTAGGAACAGTTTATTCACCAGAGACTTAGATTGGTACAAAGTCCCTAACTTGTCCCATAAAGCCTTCGCCGTAGCTTCCCCTGATACATTCAGCAATACTAAATTTGAGACACATATTCATATTGTGCTCTTTGCCTTTCGATCTAACTTATTCCATTCTTCACGGGACACTCCCGTTGGTTTAGTACTCGGATCTACCGTGTTCCATTGATCTTTATCCACCAACAAAACCTCCATCTTGAGTTTCCACAACTCAAAACTCTGACCATTAAATTTCTTGATCTCTATCTTTCCACTACTCGCCATCTTCTTTCACCACCAAAATCGATCTCATAGATCTCCCACTCAACAGGGTCTACCACAGGCCCGAGTGAAACCCCTTAGCAACAAAGGCATTCCCTTGAAGCCAAAACAACTCTGATAGCAAATGTAGGTTTTAACCCCATACAAAAATTACCTGCATAGAAATTCTAAAACACAGAGAATAAACAATGCGAGAGCATAACAAATAAAATACATATACACAGAGATTTTCCCCTGGATCCCAAAACTGGGACTAGCAGCTTGATTTTTCATTATGTTCCTTTCAATGTTACAATACATATTTATACATGCCGAAGCATCCAATACCATGGGCCGAAAACCATAGGTAGGTTTTCCCAACCTAATATAGGGTCCAAAATTTTTTTTCCCAGGGCGCTGCCCCGGACCCCATAGAGGGGGTTACCCACCCCCCTCTAACCCCCCAGTTCACTACATAGGTTAGTTATGGAAAGAATATAACACAACCCAACACCTATCCCATATATAACCAATCCCAGAATAAATATATCTTTCATTCATGAGATCATCCTGAGGAAGTATTGGTCGACAAAACCTTATAGATATTTCCTTCTCCTAATCATTGGTCCATGACACTTATCTAACCTCATCATCTAAGTCATTTCGGCTAACGTTGCCCAGATATTTTCTTCTTAAATACCTCACAAGTTCCTTCTAGGCTAGTTTTTCCGGATAGCAACATTGCCACATCATCACATGTCACTTCAAACCCACCATTTGGAACATGCCATCTAGCATATTCACATGGCTGACGTCATATTTGGAAATAAGCACACGGTAATGATTGTTATGTCTTTTCTCATTAATTTGCATTTACTATCCTTTTTTTATTTAGTAACAATTGGTTAATTTTTTTCGTGAACTCATAGTAATTCTCACCTTTTTGTGCAGTAGACCAACTCTGCAAGTAGTATCAATCCTATAAAAAGGGATTCTCTTTCGCGTTCTGTGAAATCATCAATAATGGGCAGACCAAGGAAAATGTCGCCTCCTCCAAGAACTGTAGGGCTAGTTATGGAAGAATTCAATGATAAAATTCTTGAAACTAGCTTGTATTAAGATATAGTGATTACTCAAGACATCAGAATATCAACTTGGGATGCAATTTACAAGTTAATGGAAGATGAATTGGAAGATGCTTCAGAGGAAGAAACTAGTGATACAGTTCTTGACGATGCACCTGAGAGAAATAACGAACTAGAGTACAGATTAGTCGACACAACAAGGTCTGGGTTACATAAAGTCTTTGCTAGACCAAGACTCATACTTTATATAGACGTAATTCGATGGGTCGTCGACTTTGTCAATATTTCAAAGTCCCAGATTATCACTCCAAAGGGTACAATGATTAGGTCTTTCACACTAAATGATATTCAAAGTATGTACAAATTTCCAAACCCTAGGTTAACTTTCAATGAGATTATTGTTGGTTTCAAACAAACATAATGCATAGACCTTGATAGAACACTTCCCACTTTAATAAAGGATTGAAGAAGTTCATTTGAGAAAAATAGGCAAGAATATGCTCGTGATTAAACCATTTCTTCCCTTATATATCCTTTTTTTTTTTATCTTGCTATGATGTTATGTCGTTTATTTGGTTGCAAAAACGTTAATCATTTTCTTATTGATTCATTCCCTATTATTCAGAGAGTTGTGGAGGGTAACAATTTTAATTGGGAGGAAATACTATCAAATAACATTTCCCAATGTGTCATGACATTTCAAGAGGAAAAAATATCCATTCCTAAACCTCTATTATATATGTTTGCTTTTATCATGGATGCAATCTGATGGTCCACAACCTTTCCAGCCGTGGGCTGGAAATGGACACCTATCGAATCTACCCCTATCCATACCTATCACAATTAACTTTGGGAGGAAAACTACTTTCAATATTTTTATGCCATTTTTCACAATGTTATGATTCCTATTCATGAAGTCTTGTTTGACAGGAAACCCTCCAAGATTTCCTAACTAGCTATTGATTTTCTTCAAAAAATTGGAAATTAGTATTGTGAGGAGAATTTTACCTATATTATGATTGTGGGCTTCCATGCTGCCCCTAATGATCTTCCTATATATTTTATAGACAGACTCCTATGCAGGGAGGTTTCTTATCAGACGGTTGGCACAATAATTACTCATGAATTAAAAAAGGCGTTCAAAATGTTTTGGCTTGAATTCCCTATTCAAGTGGGCATATACTCTATTATGAACTATCCTCATGATGAAAAATAAATTTTTCCTTTTCAATCTCTAAAGTTAGCTAAAATTCCACTTAAACAACATGACCCTAGGAAATAGGATGAGAATATCACTGCATCCCTTGGTCTTAAAAATTATATTCATGAGAATTATGCATTTGATGATTTATTTAAATATACATCATCTTATCAAGAAGTGATCACAAGAGTGAATTGATTACCACCCAACCTATAACATGATTTGATAATATATAGGGACAATAGGAGAGCCACATTTCCTCATATTTTATAATCACCTACTAGTGAAATAATTGTAATACAGGCTTCTAGTTCATCCATGCAATCATGGGCAACCATGAAGTCCACCAACCCAGAGGATATTAAACAGAAAACCCCTCACCAATAAGTTCTTGTGAAGAAGGCTCGACCTAAAGAAATTTCTAATCAAAAGGTTTCTAGTCAATCAACTACTCTCGAGAAGAAATCATTGATTAAGAAATATAAATATATAACTGTTGATCCTAAGAAAGAAAAGACTCCTAAGAAAATTGTTCTTTCAAAGAATAATATTTCAGAGAAAATCATGCCTCATAGGGAAAATATTCCCCGACTCTTTATTGATCCCAGAATGGATGAAGAATTGAAATTTCATAATCATATAATCTCAACATATGTGACATGTAACAACCCTGGTAAAAATTAGGTGTAATAAAAATTAATAAAAGAAAAATAATAACCACGGTTATGGGACACTTATTCCAAGCTAAATGTTGGGCAAGACATCCTAATGTGGGTGTTCATTTGGTTTATTATGGATAAGGAAATTGGCAAAGGAAATGGCAAAGGCTTTGGAAAGGCAAAATGGCATTAATCGATATTTTGTTTATGAAAATAAAGGAAATCAGGAGAAAAGGAAGGTGAAATATCACAGGTTTCATGTGAGGAGGAAAATGAAGAAAATAGAGGCCTCATTATTAAAAATTATTTTGAGGATCAGTTGGTACCTTTTGTCAGTTCAGTTTTGGAGCTCTCTCTATATTCCTCTCTCACGCACCCTTGAACACTAATTTTCTTGGAGCACTTCAGCATTGGATCAAGAAAAGAAAAGAGGGTAAGAGGAAACAAATATCAAGCAAGGAAGAGTAGGATCTAGAAGTTACATCGAGATTATTTGCAGGTATCGATTTGCATGTGTGATTTCCTTGCTAGAATTAGCATGCATGGTTATGCATGTGTGTTCTTGGTTTTCTTGATGTCATGGGCATGGGTTTTTCTAGGTGTGCCAATGTTTTTAAGCCTAGTGTTTCCATTTCTGAATAGCCATGGTCTAGTGGGTTCTTATGTATATGGTTGAGTTGGATTACCGGATGGACTCGAAGTTGATTGGGTGGTCCTAGGATTATTCACAAGGCCTAACAAGGCCTAGGAATACCAGGATGGGATACACAATAAAGCCTAGATGTGATCACCTTGATTGTGCCTAGGAATCCCTTGATCGGTGAATGGCAGGATAAATGATAAAGCTCAGTGGTGAGTAACCTTGATTGGGCCTAGGAATCCCAAGATGAGATACACGATAAATCCCAAGGGTGGAGTCCTCATAGGCCTAGGAATCCCTTGAATAGTAATGGTGGGATACACGGTAAAGATGAGAGGCTGGGATGGACAAATTCCTCCCAATGTAGGTGTAGATATCAGGTGGAATTCATGCTTGTTTGTGGCCTAGTGATCCGGTGAGGATTGCGGTAAAGCCTGGAATTGTATGTTTATTGTTTATGGCCTAGTGATCTAGTGGGGATTGTAGTAAATATTGGTTCTATTGTTGATGGTGAATTGGTATAGCCTCGGGAATCCTTGGTTGATTTTGGCTTGAGTCCCACATTCATGCTTGGAATATGGCATGGGGGTGATTGGTTAAAAGAAATATTTGGTTCAACCAATCTATGGTCGGGTGGTACATGGAAGTTTCGAACCTGGTTGGCCTAATCATTCATTAATAGGAATTATTTCTCCTTGTTATTTTATGATCAAATGTACTAGTTCATATCAGGCATTTATGGTTGATGTATCCATGTTATTTATGTTGGTTATGAGCATGTTTTATGAAAGTGATGATGTATGGATCTCACCATGTTTTGATCTGTAAATGAATGTACCATGAATATATGACCTAATAGATGATAATGCAACTAATGTGATAAGGTATCAATCCTTCTTAACGATTCTCATATAAGTATGAGGCTCCTATGCTCAGATCTATTGTTATGACCTGTAGGATGCATATTTGTGACATGTTTGATGAAATTCCTTTCATGGCTAGTAGGGGTCCAACCAAGTATTTGTTCAAGTAGTTGCATTTGTATCATTGTTTCGATGTTACTTTCCATTCTTGAAAGTTTCATGGAGTTCTGGGCAGTGCCCTGAGTCCTGGCCCTGAAAACGTGGCACACAATCTAGGATCGCATGTTCATAACTAGCCCAAAAAGACCCCAGTCGCTTACATGCCTATGATGTGAGAGCGACTAGAGGGCCCTAGTTACATGCATTCCCATGTCATGGGAGTGAATGAGGCTATAGGGCAGTGAAGTGTCAAGTTGTCACATGGGTTGATTACCTGGAAGGGTTGGTTGGATCCTGTAGGTTTTGTGGTATGTACATGAGGTCATATTGGTTTTGTTTTGTCAGTTCCGCTGCCTTAATTGTACATGGGGAGTTGAATCAGATTGTAGTAGCCTCTCATCACATGTTTACCCTAGCGTACTGGTTAACTTGGGTAAATGTGGGAGGAGGGTGTTACATGACTCAAGTTGAAACTCAATGTATGCCAGACCCAATTTCTAGTTCTTTGTGCACCCAAGTTGCTGACAAAAAATAGATGGAAATTGATCTAAACCTGGAGTAGCTGTTTTCTTCCTCTTTTCCAAAATCAAATAAAAACAAAAATAGGACCGTGTTGATGCTTTGCAAGATAAAATGGGTCTTGAAACAAACATGTTTTTCCAATGTCTCTTCAAGTCATGAATTAGTCTTCACATGTAACTTAACATAAGCAACATAACATAACATAACTCACGCAGGAAGATAACACAAATTTTTTGACGGAGTTCACTCCTCCTAGGCTACATCTCCGGCCCTGCCAAGATAGTTAGACCACTCATATATTGAGTTGAAAAATGGAGTACGTAAATAGTTAGCTGATGGAAAACATGTGGCTATTACCCCTACAAGGTAATGTTCTCCTGCAAAGAACTCTCACAAACAATAGAAACACAAAGAATCACCTACAAAGATGTCATACTCCAACTAAAATGAGTTAAAATGAGAATGTGAGCACTCCAATTCCACATTGAAGCACATAAACAAAATTTCCCTGAACATAACATAATGATAAAAGTGAACATGAGATGAACCCTGCAAGTTATAGTTGCTGTAGTAGACTTCTAAACGTAAGAATACCACTACAAGGCCTTTTCCATGCCCAAACACCATCTAGAACTGCTTCCAAATCTTGATTGATCCATACACATTTCGTCTCAAACACGTAAAAAGAATCCTTAGATGTGCTAAAATCAGAAATTAGAGGTCACCAATGGATCCAGAACATCCAAAAACCCTTAAGTGGAGTCTTTTTGAGCTCAATTTGACCAAAAAATCCAAAAGATGTGGCTCTCCAAAGCTCCATATGAGTTTCACAGTTAATCATCCTACATATCAGACCCTCTGTCTAACGGCCCTACAATTCTGCCCTGAATTCTACAAACTGAGCGACAAATTTTCCCTCCACCAGTGCATTTTTTAGGTTCATTAATTTTCCTAATGACCCCTTCAAAAATCATGGTCATATGGGCCACATAGGGCTGTGGGTTGGGCCTTAACGCCCACCCTTGTCGACCTAGTGACTTTTTCTCTGGGCCCATAGTCTTATGGGTGCCACGAGTCTAAGGGATGGCCTAACCGCCCGACCTTCTCGTTTGTCTCCTAAACATTAGCGTGTCGTCATATAAAGGTCTAAAGGACCTTGAGCTAGCCCCCTTTCCAGAGAGCCTTCCACCTTAACGTCTTTGACTTGGAGCTATAGTCCTATGGCGAAGTCATGACCAAGGGTCGGGCTTCTTCTTAGCCCCCCTTCCATTGGGTGCTTAAACCTCTTTGTCGAGGTTGCATGAAGGTCGAATGACCAGGGGTTGACCCCCATACACCAATGCCTTCCACAAGTTCTTTTTTCATTCTATTGAGGGTCATATGCAGCAAAACGTGACCGGGGGCCGAGGTTGGCAGCCTGACCCCTTCCTCTAATGGGAGTCGAGTTAAACTTGATATGGTAGTTTGTTCTATAGTTAACAAGAAGCACTCCACGTACTATTGGTAAGACGCTCTGTTGTTGGACGTGAGGTCCTAGTTTGAACCTCCGGAGGTCTGTTCAGCCCATTACCAAAATTTTGGCCTCTGTTGGGGTGCCACATGGTAGCCCATGACTGGGCCACGTGGCATCACTTCATTGGTCCACTTCAACCTATACAAACCAATCAAAATCTCCCAAATAACAATGAACCAAAGGATGACAAGTTTCAGCCTGTCAATGAGTCGTACCCTACATAGTCACCCTGCTGACTCAGCAGTACGGTTAACCATTCAAATTCCCAATTAACAGACCTGCTCAAATTTTACTTGTTTGGGAAAATGATCATAACATGATATTTGGAGCATACGGTTTCAGATTGGGGAGAAAAAAACGTTTTGGATTCAAAACGACGAGAACTTCAACTTGATGCTAGTTTCAAGACTTTCTAGGCACTTTCATTTTTGAGCTAAAAATTGATCAGTTGATCACACCTCACCACTAGGAACTTTTGGACTCCAAACGTTTACTTTGCCTTATCAATATTAAAATGTTGGAACTCAAAAACACCCAAAAACTCAATCCAAAATGCATACTTTTCAATTGGTTCCCTTCAAGCCCCAATTAAGGCACTTCACCTATCTTCTTCATGAAGACCTATTGTCTTGTTAAAAATTGAGCCAACATTCTTATTGTTGATGCAAGAACAAAATACTAATGAGTGGAATCTTAACATTCTCTTTAATCTCATCTTTACATGGCTCAAAAATATTTCATCTTGAAGTTAAACTATTAAAGAGAAACTTGATTCCATCTTGGAATTCATAAACAACATAAAATTGCTTTAACGTCTTTAGGCTGAGCTTGTACATCAAAAGTACACTACTGCAAAATTTTCCATGATATAATTGGCCTTGCCTACAAAACATAGTCATCTTGTACAATATTGAAAACAAATATTCTATTCACACAAGTTTCATATCGAATACTTGTATCAGTGAATACATGACAAACTTGTAGACAACTTTGAACGACAATCTTGTACATTCACAAAAGTCCTTGAACATGTGGACTATAAATAAGCCAATACATACATCAATGAAAAACATATACTTGTTGAACATAGTGACAATGATTGTTCACTTTACAAAAATACCTAAATAGGTAAACAAAAACAAGTAATTACAAAATTTACAAAGCAACTTTACAATAAATCTACCCAAACGTTTCCTCTCCTAGGCTTATGGGTTCTCTTCTTGCATCATATTTTCCTCAAAGGTTGCTTAGGATTGCTGCAAATCCTCTTTGCCACCTATTGTTTCCCTTGCATTATGTTGCACAATATCTTATCCCTTCTTTGAATGAAGATCTTGATGTAACTTCCAACATTGTTCAGTGTCATGCCCATGCATCTTGCAATGAGTACAAAAAAACTTTCTCTTGTTTGCCGACATAGAAGTTCTCTCATGCGAAGGAGAGTCATTATGCTTGATGCCTAGAATTTGATTCATTCTTTTAACCATTATCATATGTTGCTCACATACAACCACACAATGGTCAAATGCATCACAAAAAGTACAAGGGTACTTATTCCACAAGTATTCAAAATTACCATGCATTGGAAAACACCCATGAGAGTTATACATATCTCTAGGGTTGCAGCTTTGATGGAGTGGAGTGGACGATGCCATGCAAGGTCCCTTCAAGCATTCATCTCACTTGGGAGATGAATGAACATTGTCACAAGGTGGTGACATCTCATCCTCAGATGGTTGATGTGCCTCAAGCCATTTGGAGCATTCTCCAAACTCCCTTTGACCATATCCCAATCCATGATACTTCGGTCTCTCCTCAACCATAATTGTATTGGTAATACCTTGGTCATTTATGTCAAGGCCTCCACCTTCATAACCCATCTTGGAAAGAAACTTCATACCTATGCCATTGGCATGTTGCTCAAACACTGCAAAAGAAGTGTTATGCACATAAGCGGAAGGAATGGTACTTGAAATGCTAATTACCTCCTTAAACTTGTCATTCATCTTTTCATCTTTTGATGATGATGACAATGATATTGTAGATGACTCTAGCCACCCACTCTTATCAAGTCGCATATGGTGTGCTTCTTGAAGATGTTTGCAAAATTCACATGCATCATCTTCTACATATGGTCCAAAACCACTATTTGAACCATGACCACATACTGGATTCACTCTGGAGGTTGCTCTTGTTGGTATAGGAGTAGACATTTTAGCAACTTGTTCTTCAAACACATGCTGCAACTGAAGTCGCATATGCTTCTTGCATCCTTCTCAACTCTATGTTCTCCATACGAAGAGCCAAATTCTACTCCTCTATCTCTTGGAGACTCTTTTTGCTGCACATTTTTGCAGGTCAACATGGTGCTATGATACCAAATGATCTGAAATTGGAGTAGGTGTTTTCTTCCTCTTTTCCAAAATCAAATAAAAACAAAAATAGGACTATGTTGACACTTTGCAAGATAAAATGGGTCTTGAAATAAACAAGTTTTTTCAATGTCTCTTCAAGTCATGAATTATTCTTCACATGTAACTTAACATAAGAAACATAACAACACATAACTCATGCAGGCATAATGAAGAGATAACAAAATATTTTTTGACGGAGTTCACCCCTCCTAGGCTACATCTCCGGGCCTGCCAACATAGCTAGACCACTCATATATTGGAGTACATAAATAGTTAGCTGATGGTAAACATGTGGCTATTACCCCTACAAGGTAATTTTCTCCTGCAAATAAATCTCACAAACAGTAACAACAAAAAGCATCTCCTACAAAGATGTCATACTCCAACTAAAATGAGCTAAAATGAGCATGTGAGCACTTCAATTCCACATTGAAGCACATAAACAAAACTTCCTTGAACATAACATAATGAAAAAAGTGAACATGAGCTGAACCCTATAAGTTACAACTGCTTTAGTAGACTTCTAAAGGTGAGAATACCCCAACAAGGTATTCTCCATGTTAAGGGAAAGTTCCCCTAGGATCTTGGGCTGATACCCTAACAGACTGAAAGTTGTCTATATAGAGAAACACCCATTCCACACAGCCATTATGCTAATATAAGCAAACTCTATGATAAGGGGCGTACTTGAGGTCCTACATTTGAGAAGGTCCTTCCAAGGTCCAAACCCTTCTTGGAGTTCCTTTTGCTCCTTTGACCTGCAAAACAACCAATTCAAGAAAGTACAACAGTATATGGACTAAACATTATAAAGAAATCATCTTCATATTATAAATAAAGGTAGTTAGTTATGCAATTAAACAACCATTCACATATGAATTCTAACATGAATATCATAAGCATGAAGAAGATTTATATCAGGAACAAAGACATGTGTTTCTTTTATTATAGACAAATAAAGTATAGAAAGGAATAATTTCACCTGAGTAGTCCTTTTGTAGGCTCCAAGCGGAACCATCCTCCAGATTCGTCCAGTCTCAAGCCTTTAACAAACTCCTTCCATGACTTACTCCATGATATCACAAGTAGCAAATGGACATCATCACACAAGGAAGCAAGGGTTTCCTGTAAAAATAGGGGAAGTGCAGGAGGCACAAGGATCTTCAGACCTAGTCAGGGAAATCTCAGCATAATAACCTTTCTCTCCCTTCTCTCCTCCTTTAGGCCTTCCCATTGAAGCCTTTTTATACTTCTCCGAAAGTAGTTTTTTAGTTGGGAATTCATTGGGAATAGTTGGGCCACGGGCACTAACAGGTGATCAGCAGGTAAAACCTGTGATCTCCGCCCGAAATTAAGGAGTTTTAATTTTTTTAAGTTTTTAAATACATATACGCGGGTTGGGTATACACAGACCTACGTATACACGTGTTTAGCTCAGGGCAATGTCACGTATAGGGAATAAAACACTGTTTTTAAATTTTGGACCAGGTCTGGGAGGAGGGGTTGCCCTAGGCCATGAGTGCAGCATCACAAACCATAAGAGTGAGATTTGGAGCTATAACATATGCCCCCTAATATATGAGGTCAGAAGGGGTACATGATGGCCGAAATGTATTAAGCAAGTACATGGAAAGGAAATCTGTCAAAAACCGAGAAGGACTTCACCAGATTTCAGCCTGCCAAGCCACAAAAGGAGATCAGAAAGAAACACTGTCTGAGGTGGGCATACCCATGCTCAGAAAAAGCATGTCCACATATCAAGTATAAGCGGATCCACTAAGTATACAAGTATAAAGACTGGAAAATACATAATGGATCATCTGATCATGATCGAACAAGTACATGTCTGAATATCACATATAAGAATGTCAATGATGCTGAAGGATGAACCGGATCACTGATATCAAAGACTGATCACAAAAGGTACCAACTGAACATGATGGAATAGGATGGTACTACACTGCAAACTCAGGTGCCAGCATATAGAATGTCGCCATGACTGACTGCAACATATAAGGTGGAATGGTATCAACTAGCAGCAATAGGAGCAACTGTCAAGCGAACCAATGAATGCTGATGCAACCTGAGGTCTTCATCGACGCCGTGGTACATTTCTACACCATGGGAATAAATGATCTGAAGTCGACCATGTGAGAAATCATTTGATTACCGGTCATTGATGTATATCTTTAACAAACGCGAGACTACTCACTGATAATGATAATGAGCGTCAAGGTACCTAGTACAATTTAATAAGTGTGAATAGATGAGCTGGAGTCGAACACCTGTAAGAATCTATCGTTCAGGAGACAATTATGGTTTCCCACTGTCGATAGCGAAGGATCTGCCACTAATGATTGCAAACCCCAAGGTACTGCCAAATGGACTCTAGATCTTTGCCCCAGAGCAATGAGTCGGAGTCGATAGGGAAAGATCCGCTAGAAGGAAGCATTAAGGCATCCTTCATCAATCTAGTGCGAGTGTAACTCGTAGGCCAATAATGTGGAAGGAATCAGATGAAAGAGATGTAGTAACCCAACCGAAGTACGTTTCCAGTGTACACAAGATGTGGCTAGCGCACGACATAAACCCTCTGAACCAACCAATAATGGAAGCTGACACAGAGGTGAGGTATTCACCAATAGGGTCAAATGGAAACCAAGGTACTGCACGAGTCCCAATGTGTGATAATGTAAGCTGATGTCGAACACAAGGGAAACCACTCATTCAAAGACCCATGATGCTGATCGATGCTGAGCACAAGGTGACCTATCAATAATGAAAATAGGGCCAGGGTGCAGCTCTAGGCCTGTCCTCAGAGCAAGATGTCGTCGTCGATAAGGACAAGACCCACCAGCAAGAAGTCAATGGAGACCTTCTCAAACTGGCACAAGTAAAGGACTAATATAAATGATGTGATGATAGACATGATACTGACAACCAGGGATGGCCGATTGAAAAATGAGTCAAGAGACACCGCAGAGAGGCCGACTCAGGCTAACTTCCCTTGAACAAAAGCACGACTCAATGTGACTATGTGGCAGCATATGATGACTCTGTATAAGTTCGTCATGTAGGAGGCACGAATGAACCCTCCATATGATTGGAAGAGATAACCAATCGGGGAGAACTGACTCAATAACAAGGTTAAGGCATACCTAAGTCAAACTAAATCCCGCCCAAATGGAGGAGACTTTGTTTTGAGTGCTTTGTTCAAGGGCGACATGACTGACTCTAGCTACCAACAATAAATAGAAATACTGTCCCATTCCCGCTCTTTTTGGCATATATAATTTTTTTGTCTTTTTCTGTTAAGCTGGAAAAAGAATAAAAGATTGCTATGGTACAGTGGAAAGAACGAGTGTCAGTGAAATAGATGATCTAGTTCCTGGGAATGGAACGTTCCTATGTTCAATGCAGGGAGGTAAAAACTGGTCAATGACACTCAAAGGTGTGTTCCTTCCACGGGTCAAGGTGTGTCAAGCTACAGAAGTCAAAGGTATGCAAGGTTGATTTTGCATTCGTCATGGTCAAAAGTTGGTTTAAACACGAGTCCAAGTGAAGCCGGCTCTAGGCCAAAAGGTGCAAGTAGTCAACATGCAATGCAGTAGTACAACTCAACACAAAGGAGCCTCTAGGGTATAAGGCCAGAACAAAGCGAAGAAGCAAAGAGGAATGAGGCTTCATCGCATAAGTCATGGCGGGACTAAAGAGGACTCCCGAGCCTAGGGACGAAAAATCAGCATGAGTGCCAAGCGACAACAAGGTACTAACTAGGGCACCCATGATAAGGTAGGCTCTACCACACAAGTCATGATACTTCTAAGCAATGAGAAGGTTCTGCACCATAACTTGGTGGGGTCGATCCTAAGGCCAAATGGGAAAGGAAACTGATAAGTGCACAATGCAGGCGGAAAAACCTAACCTATATGCCAGTTTCGAGAACCAATACCTGTCAGAACGGACCAACCATAAACTTCCAAAGGAGAAATTTTCCAAGTTCTGTAAACATAAATAGGAACACTAGACAAGAAGTTAGTACATCCCACATATAAACTTCATATAAAATCTTGTGTTATAGAATACAAAACTTGAAAATGCGTACCTTATATATACAATATGGTACAGGGAACCATGCAACCTTGTGGCTTACGTATAATAGCTCTTCTAGACAAACCCCTTGCAGGGATCGGACCAAGGACTCCTTTGGTAGTCAAGACTCATGGCTTCAAAGAGTTCGTCCTGTGAAGGCAAAACAAGTTCTAAGAAATCATGAGAACTACAAGGATCGAAAGAGGGAATTAAGGGGTCCCATGTCCCTATAGGAAGAATCTCTCGGTCAACTGTCGGGACCAAGTCCCAAGAAGGAGAATAATAGGTCAAAGGATCCTTCTTAGAAGCGATTGAACATTGAGGATTCAATGCCACATAATTGACCCGTGGCGGGGTAGAGTCTATTTGAACACTTGGAGCAAACCAAGGGGTATTCTGCAGTAAAGTCGAATTAGGGTGGTAATTAACAGATGCAAGTTGATCAATAGTGACAATATTCCTGTTATGAGGAAAGCACATTACTCGAAAGAGTGAAGACACCACAACATTCATAGCATAGACATAATCACGCCCAAGTAGCATATTAAATTCTATAGGGCTATCAACCACCATCATATCGATTAAGATAGTCTTCCCACCTAAAGTGATAGGCAATTGAGGAAGAACACCCATAGATTCACCATGTCTTCTATCATAGGCTAACAACTGACTCTAAGTTGTCAACAACTTTGGGGAAACCAAAGCTTTCCAAGTCAAAGAGGATAGAATACTTGCAGAGGATCCTTCATCCACCATACATCGATAGACATTTGTGGAATTAACTCTGACCTTTATTTGGAAAGGTGCAGCGGAAGGAAGACGAGGCTTAACAAGACTATCCCAATCAAAGGAAACACTCTTAGAACTTGGAGGGGGAAAATTCGAAGAAACCGGAATGCCCCCTATACCAGAAGATTCTCTACTAGAGATCAAACAGACTCTTTTGTTAGGCACTTCACCCCCCAAAAGAGGAGTGTAATCGGCCAGCGATTGCACTGGCTCTACCACATTATCAACCAATGGTTGATGGGATTGATGAGAAACCATATCAGATTTAGGAGTAGAAGAACTTTCAGACTTGGACCATATCCTTTGAACCTCTGGAATACCAGGGCATAAATGAGTAAGATGGTCTCCCTTGCATATCTTACAAGGGAACTTAGGTTTAAAACTTCTACGTCCAGGTTTCTTATCAACCTCCATTCCACCAACATGACTAGCAGTGGTTTGCGGAGAGTCCTGACCATGACTTGCAAAGGTCGGTGACTCTTTGCTAGTATGACTCGCAGTGACTAGACTCATGCCCCCAGCATGACTTGCAGCGGCTGAAGACTCATCTCCAACATGACTGGCAGAGGTTGAGGATGAAGTGCTAGTGTGACTTGCAGTGACTAGACTTGTGCCCCTAGCATGACTTGCAGCGGCTGAAGGCTCATCTCCAACATGACTGGCAGAGGTTGAGGATGAAGGGATAGAATTATTCTTCTTCTTTGACTTCCTCTTTCTCCTTTTTTTAGATTTCTTGTTACAAGAAGGAGAAGAAGGAATCCCTGATTTCTCTTTGAAAGAAGATGAACAATTAGAACCCATGTGATTCCCTTGAAATAAAGCATTCAACTGAGAAGCTTCAAGAGCATTTGGAATATTCAGAGTGGACCACAGCCAAACGAGTAGTCCAACATTCAACCCAGGAATATTCAAAGTGGCCATCAAGGGAGTACCAACGTTTCCAAAGAAAGGAAAAGCACAAGGATCTCCTTTTGGAAGGGTACCTTGGTTGGCTTCCACAGGAATATTAGCCATATCAAACTAATTCGCAGAGCCTTCCCTTACAGGAATGTAGAAATAATTTTTCAAGGAATATGGATAAGCAATCAAAACCTTTGCCCTTGAGGAGGCAACTCCACAACTTCTGAAAGAATGACCAAAAGCCTTTCAAGATCGGTAGAGTGGTAAGCCAGTCACTCAGAACACAAAGTCCAAATGTGACTAGACAAAAATACCTAAAGCCAACTATATACAAGGAGCAAAAAGCACTCACTAAAAAGTCTCTAAAAGAAGTCAGCCAGTTAAACAACTTCCAAGTATTTCCGCTCCGGGTGATTAGGATCAGACACCAAAATACAAGAAAGTGAATTAAGGGGCCTTTCGAAGATAGTCTGGGATAATGACGGCCCAGTCCTATCAGCGAAGGTAACAGAGGAAGTTACGCTGACCTCCTAACAACAGCTTGCGGCGGTGCAAGCCCCCAAGCTTTGCAAGGGTGCCCTCCAGTAGTACCGTTGAGAGTGATGCAACGTTGACCTCAGGTGCCACGGGATTCCCCTCCGCAGCCACCTGTGTAGATCCCTAGGAGTAGCAACTATGGATACCAACTCGTTGCAGAGGCTAGGCGGAACAATCATGAGGTAAGATCAGACAAGTAGGAGAGGGGGTATCTCTCTTCCATGTCTTCAAAAACCCTCGTGCTTAACTCCCAGATCCAGAGCTTTCCTGGTCTTCCTAACGCTATTGGATTTTCACTCACTATTCCGACTCCTATGTTTGACAATTTAAATGGCCTTGGAGAGTTATCTCTCCACTCGCTTAATCCAAGGCCCTAAAATCCTAAAACTTGTTGGTGTATCTAACTTGATAATAAAAAAGTTTTAGTGAATTTTAATTAGCGCTTGATTTTAAAATAGGTTGTTCTTTAAGTCATGGGATAAGCAGAAGTGAAACTAGTGGTGTTTTGACGCAAAAGAAATTAATAAAAACCAAACTACATGCAAATGCACTTGTTTTCGTTTTTCGATGAAAAGAAATTTCTACAGGGTTCAGAGGAAATTCAAGAAAAACAAAAAATTTTCTTTTCTTATCTTTTACTCACGCTTCACACTCACAAAAGTTAACAAAGCTATGGATGCCTAAAAAGATGTGCAAATCTATCCTAATGCAATAAGTACATGTTGATGCAAGACTCAAAACTACTCTTAAATCAAGAAATGAAAGTTGCTTGTTTATCAAATTTATTTTGCCACTTAAAATGTTTAGATGGAATATGAATTGCTACCATTCATTTCGTCTAAACACTAAAAACAAGTTTCAAGACAAACAAAAATGCACTTTCATTCACTAAAAGGAAACCAAATCAAAACAAAGTTTAAGAAATCAAAACCAAGTTTTTCAAAAAGTTTGCTTCAAAAGCAAAAACAAAAATGTCTTTTAAAAAATGCTCTCAACAAGACTGAAACTTTATGATTGAAGAATATGCAACAAACACTTTTGCAAGTTGACAACACACAATGGATGAGAACTCAACAAAAAGAAATGTGTTTAAAGATGCTCTTAAAAATCAAAAGCAGCAATGAAAGCTTTGGCGACAAAGACCAAAAGATCAAAAAGACAATTTTCAAGAAAGTGTCAATCAACAACTTTCATGAAACAAAAAGTGGATGGTCACAAAAAGCAGTTTTGTCAAGCAAACAAAAAGTCACCAAAAACAAGATTTAACACAAATATTGAGATCAATCTTCCTGCCCTGATGAATCAGAGCAGCCAAGATTCCCAACAAGAAATCTTGCTTGCTTAAGCAAAAACGATGACACTTGCAAAAACAAAAACAAGACCAACACTTCTCACAATCAGAGAGAATTTGAAATCAGATACTTGCTGTAAAACTAACAACTGACACTAGAAAGTAACTGTTCAGGACTGAATCAAACCAACAGACAGACCTTCAGAGACAAAATATTTAAAAAATCTTGAAAATTGCAAGATATACGTGACTGTACTGATGTACAGATTGCGTGTATACGCGACTGTGCCTAAGGAAACCTGCGTATACGCGGGTTAACTTAAGGAAACATGTGTATATACGCTTCTGTAAGAAAGAAAAATAGCGTATATAAAAGATTTCAAGAAAAAATAAAAAACAGTCTGAAGAGACTGACCAAACTTACAATTCAAGAACAGACTACACAACAACAACAAGCAAACAGGCAGCTAAGCCCTGATTGGCTTGAACACACCCAAACTAGGAACAACAATGATGTTGTCCCCAGTGGAGTCGCCAATTCTGTTAAGGGAAATTTCCCCTAGGGTCTTGGGCTGATACCCTAGCAAATTGAAAGTTGTCTATACAGAGAAACACCCATTCCACACAACCATTATGCTAATATAAGCAAACTCTACGATAAGGGGCATACCTGAGGTCCTATGTTTGAGAAGGTCCTTCCAAGGTCCAAACCCTTCTTGGAGTTCCTTTTGCTCCTTTGACATGCAAAACAACCAATTCAAGAAAGTACAATAGTATATGGACTAAACATTATAAAGAAACCATCTTCATATTATAAAGAAAGGTAGTTAGTTATGCAATTAAACAACCATTCACATATGAATTCTAACATGAATATCATAAACATGAAGAAGATTTATATCAAGAACAAAGACATGTGTTTCTTTTATTATAGACAAATAAAGTACAGAAAGGAATAATTTCACCTGAGTCGTCATTTCGCAGGCTCCAAACGGAACCATCCTCTGGATTCGTCTAGTCTCAAGCCTTTAACAAACTCCTTCCATGACTTACTCCATGATATCACAAGTAGCAAATGGACATCATCACACAAGGAAACAAGGGTTTCCTGTAAAAATGGGGGAAGTGCAGGAGGCACAAGGATCTTCAGACCTGGTCAGGGAAATCTCAGCATAATAACCTTTCTCTCTCTTCTCTCCTCCTTTAGGCCTTCCCATTGAAGCCTTTTTATACTTCTCCCAAAGTATTTTTTTAGTTGGGAATTCATTGGAAACAGTTGGGCCACGAGCACTAACAGGTGATCAACAGGTAAAACCCGTGATCTCTGCCCGAAATTGAGGAGTTTTAATTTGTTTTAAGTGTTTTAATACATATACGCGGGTTGGGTATACACAAACCCGCATATACACGCGTTTAGCTCAGGGCAATGTCGCGTATAGGGAATAAAACACTATTTTTTAAATTTTGGACCAGGTCTGGGAGGAGGGTTTGCCCTAGGCCATGATTGCAGCATCAAAAACCATAAGAGTGAGATTTGGAGCTATAACACTCCATGCTCAAACACCTTCTAGAACTGCTCCCAAATCTTGATTGATTGATACACCTTTTGTATCAAACCTGAGAAAAACAAAAGGCTCCTTATAAGTGCTCAAATCAGAAATTAGAGGTCACCAATGGATTCAGAACATCCAAAAACCCCTAAGTGGACTCTTTATGAGCTCAATTTGGCCAAAAAATCCAAAAGATGTGGCTCTCCAAAGCTCCATATGAGTTTTATAGTTAATCATCCTACAAATTGGACTCTCTATCTATGATTAGATATTGATCAATGACTTAAATGATAGCTCAAATTCCAAAGTGTTTGAAAGAGTTTCGAACCTAAATGACCAGATATATCTCATCTTCCTGATTTTGGCACCGCAAACGGTTCGAAAAACCGATACCGTATGAAGGAGTTATCGCAATTTGAAAATTCCAGTAAATTGCAATTTTTGGACATTTGACCAAGATTAATTTGGTTTTTGAAAATATAAAAAAATATATATTCCAAGGAATATTCCCTAGAATATTTCCTTTTTTGGGTAAGCGCTAAACCTTTCCTTAAACGTCTTTCTTTAAGTTCCGTATTGAGTACATGGGTAGTATTTGGAAAGTGGGAAATGGTATCTCACGCGAACAAAAAGCTGTAAATGGTATTCTACGATTTCACACGATTAACCTTAGTGGTCGACACGTAGCACAGGAAAACTACTTTTCTCACACGCTCTCGACCTGATATTGGTCATGCAAGAATTTGTGCGAGATTGCACGACAACCGTTCGATTGGACGGGTCACATTGACGGTGGAGATTGTCCAGGTTAGTTGGTAAGCGAACGACGTGATATCCATTGGATCGAGCGGGACAGATCGATGGTGGAGATTCCACTATTTGAAATGCTTCTGATGTATACGTGGGCCCATAACCCACAGGTCCACGCGTAAATTGTGTAAAGATGCAACTTTGTTGCATCAAAGTGGTATCAGGTGTTGACACGTGGCAAGCTCGGAGGCCGTCACATGGCCCTGGAATGGTTATGCAAAATTTGTTGGGGTCTGACGGAATCGAACCTGTGACCTCTGGCAAGACAAGACAACACTCTACCAACTCTGCCCGATGTGTTTCTTAACATATAACAGTTGCATGGAATATTTAACTTGTAACAGTCGGAGGATTGGGGGTTAGGACCGCCAGCGGTCCCCGTAAAATAGTTCACATCTCTTGATGCCAACGTAACCACCGATTGCAAATGGTTGACACGTGGTTGCATGATCGCTAGCTCTACGAAGGATTATCCCTAACCATCGAGGTTATACCGCCTCATATGCGCACCCAAACAATTATTGTAACGACTCACCTCTGACGGTTAGCTTGGAGGAGCAGCTAAAAAGGCAGATATGCCAAGTTTAACTGGAGTTAAGTAAAGTTCACCAAATTTGGTGGAGTATCCCTATGGGATATTGACTAAATGCACTCCAGGAGAAGTTTTCAACCATAGAGAGTGAAACAAGAGGCTAGCTAGGCTAATTGGAGCCTTCTGAAGCCAATGGAATAGTCCAGAGAAGTTGAGGAAGTCATCTGCAGGGCCACCAGGGGTTGGAGGCAGTTGCAAGAGCTACCAGTACTCATTCTCAACGAACCAACAGTCATTCCTGACTGTAACGAGCCTTCTGAATCCATTGTAGGAATTTGCAGAAGCATTTGAAGACTTCTAAATGCCGAGATGATACAGGTAAGTTTAAGGTAGTTTAGTGCCAACCGTGGAGGAAGGCCTAGTTTGGGGATGCAGTGCTCATTATGAGCAAATAATCAGTCTATTTTCGGTGTCTGATATGTGCTGAAGACAATAGATGAGGTTTTAGTGAAAAATAGAGAATTATGAAGGAGTTAGTGCCATCAAGAAGCTCAGGGTAGCTCAGAGCACTGATTGAAGGAATCAAGTCTAAGGGAGCTTAGGTCTGTTTGCAGAGTGATGACAACCATGATAGGGATATCAATGGTATTCTAAGCCCATTGATTTAGTTTATTAACCTTTGGAGTTAAGTGTGGAACTTGTAAAAGAAATTTTACCATAATCCCAAAGAGCCAAGTCAAGATGAAAAAAGCTCAAGGAGACGTAGTCCATGATATTCGGGTGAACTCCTACATTAAATTTTTTGTTATGTGTAGTTATTTATTTGCTACATTATATGGCTATTATATGTGTTTAATATCAGTAGAAACAAATGGACTTAAAGCACTTAAACAGTTAAAAGAAAACATACACCTGTTTCAAGTATTTAATTCCACAAATGTCATATATAAGCTAGATCATTTATTTGTTTAACTGAGTGGGAGGTTCTTGTAAGCATAAAAAGTTAACAAACCCCCATTTCAGATTAGGTGGTATCAAAGAAAGTTTCTTGATTGACAGAGCAATAGGTTTCATGTTTGACTTGAAATGTGTTTAAACAGTACAAAGGATTTCACTGTTTGACTATTGTAAATTGACTGTTGTTTGAGTTTGCAAAGGTGAAGGGAAAGCTACTGATAGCTAAGTTCGGGAAAGGACAAGAAGGAAGAAGGGCTGAAGGAATTCTCCTTACCAGAAGGACCTCAAGGAAACCCTTGAAGCATAAGAGGGTTTGTTTGCAAAAGGCTGCTTGAATAAGAGTTTGACTCTACAACCATTAGTTCTTTGAAAGGTTTGTGAATTTTGTTGAAGTTCTTTTGTTCATTTCTATAATGACAACTTCTACAAGTGAGTTTTCAAAATACTCCTCCTTCACAAGATTCTTTGTTGAAGATATGAAGCGATACTTGTTCATCATGATGGATATAATGAAACAAATGTGTGAGGATGAAAGGAAGAGCACCAAACTTTGAGAGCAGTTGAATTCCATGAAGGAAGAGAAGCAGTTGCTTTTTGACAAATTGTAGGAAACAAAGAGCCAACTTCATATTGTAAATATGAACCTAGAAAAGATGCATGAGTTGGAGACACATCTCCTTGTTGCCAAAGAAGCCTTAGTCAAGCATCAGTTTGAAGAAGAGGTAAACAATTCTAGTTTGCATTCAATTTCCTCTAAGAATGTTTATGTTGGTTCTTTTGAAAAACATACAAAAGGCATAGGGTCCAAGTTGATGTCAAAAATGGGCTATGAAGGAAAAGGATTGGGAAAACATGCACAAGGCATAGTTGAGCCAATAACGGTTGAGGAAAGGCCTAAGTATTTGTGTCTTGGCTATGGAAAATCTTATGGAGAAAGTTCCAAAGCAGCCATAAAGGCAATTGAAACAATTCCTAGAAGAAGTTTCATTTTAGGTTCTCTACCTCAAGTTTGTGAAGATTGTATTCATGGGGAATACAATTGTTTGAAACATACTTTGCAAGAAAAAGGTGTTCATAAGCATGCACTCGAACAAGGGAGTTGTGAAAGCTCTAAAATCATTGAAGAGATTGATGGTGTTCCGAAGGGAGCCACTTCTTCATTCGATTCACCTTCTCATGAAGGCAACAAAGGTGAAAGAGAAAGGTATAAATCTAATTTCAATAACATTCCTTTTGATTATGTAAAGCATGGTGAATTTCCATATAAGCATTGGGAAAAAACGACATGTTCCTTTTGTGGTTTGGTTAACCATAGTGTTTCTAGATGTTGGAAGAAAATGGCCACATACAGGAAACTTTTGAAGAAAAGGAGGAAAGAAGCCAAAGGTCCATTGGACAAGGCAAATTATGCTATAAAGAGGATGAACATGTGTTGCACTTATTGCCATAAGCAAGGACATATTTCTTAAAAGTGTTGGATTTTGAATCCAACAATGCTTCCACGAAATTTGAAGAAGGTGGAAAAAGAAAATGGAAAGAATGGAAAGGAAGTTTCCATAATTGATGTGTTTCAGGATGATTCACATGTTGATGTCAATATGTAGTTAAAGGAAGTGCCTTTGATGTGGATTGGTAAGAAATGGTTAGAGTTATTATCCAATTAAAGGTTGCATGTCTTTTGATTGGATACATTTCTTTACCAATGGAATGCAAGTTGCAGGGTTTTACCAAAAAGGTGAATGAAAAAATTGAGTATGAGACTCGCTTTATTGCAGCAAAATTATGTTATTTCAGCTTTGTAAGTACATTTACATATGATTGAGGATCATGTACTTATGATTGTGCTTGAGAGAAAGTTGAAGACTGGAATACATGCATGAGAATGGTATGTATGAACAAGGAATGTTGATGACTTCATTGTATTTGAACATGTATGTGTAATTGACTTGATGGTCGATTTCTTTGTTTAAACATGTATGCAATGTCATATCGACTTGGAAAAGTTGATTTTGTCTCCAATATTGAAAAAGGGAGATAATTATGAAGTGTTTCACAAGAGGTGGAATTATTTCTACTTTGAAAAAGAATCGTCAAGTTCTTTTTGTACATGCTTGACTTAGAGGGTCAGTTGTTTGAAAAAGGTATTTTTTGTTGGCTTGTGATTTAGTCGAACATTTGTACACAAGATGGAAGAGACATGATGATGATTCAGATGATGTGAATTTATGTCATCAAGTTGTTTCTTGCATTATGTTGTTTTTGACAAGACGTCAGTAGAAGATTTGTAGTAGCAAAAGTCGCCATAGAAGTGGTTTGACTTCTTGACACAACAAAACATACTTTCATTGGTACATATGCAAATTTCAGTTAAGTATGCATATATTTATGATGTAATCTCACGTTTTTTTGAGCCACCTTGGGTCAATGATCAAGGAAGCGATGTTCAACTACCTTCTGTAAACTTCTCAACAGAAATTCTGAATGAGTTCAAGGAAGATAGTTCTTAACAGGAGGACAAGCGCATCCAGGAAGGGAAGTGTTGACTACCTTCAAGTTTTGGTTCAAAGGCACTAGCCATGCAAGGCAAGTGTATGGAGGCTGAAAGAAGAGGGTGTTGTACTCTCATCTACTGTACAGATCAGTATATCAGTCTTTTGGGGTCCAAAAGATTCCTAATGGGGAGGAGTGATCAGATATTGATCAATGACTTAAATGATAGCTCAAATTTCAAAGTGTTCGAAAGAGTGTCAAACCTGAATGATTAGATAGATATTGTCTTCCTAAATCCGGCACCATGAATAGTTCAAAAAATCGATACCGTATGAAGGAGTTATCGCAATTGGAAAAGTCCAATAAACCGCAATTTTTGGACATTTGACCAATATTACTTTGGTTTTTGAAAATAATAAAAAATATATATTCCAAGGAATATTCCCTATAATATTCCATTTTGGGGTAAGCGCTAAACCTCTCCTTAAACATATTTCTTTAAGTTCCGTATTGAGAATGTGGGTAGTATTCGGAAAGCGGGAAACAATATCTCGCGCGGACAAAAAGCTGTAAATGGTATTCTATGATTTCAAGTGATTAACCTTAGCGGTCGACATGTAGCATAGGAAAACTACTTTTCTCGCGCGCTCTCGACCTAATATCGGTCATGAAAGAATCTGCATGAGATTGTGTGATAGCCGTTCGATTGGACGGGTCACATTGACGGTGGAGATCGTTTGAGTTAGTTGGTGAGCGAACGACGCAATATTCGTTGGATCGAGCGGGATAGATCGATGGTGGAGATTCCGCTGTTTGAAATGCTTCCAATGTATACGTGGGCCTTTAACCCACAGGTCCACGCGCAAATTGTGTAAATATGCATCTTTTCTACATCAAAGTGGTATCAGGTGCTGACACGTGGCAAGCTCGGAGGCTGCCACGTGGCCCTAGAATGGTTATGCAAAATTTGTTGGGGTCTGATGGAATCGAACCCATGACCTCTTAAAAGACATGACAACGCTCTACCAACTCCGCTCAACGTGTTTCTTAACATATAATGGTTGCATGGCATATTTAACTTGTAACGGTCGGAGGATTGGGGGTTAGGACCGCCAGTGGTCTTACCCGCCAGCGGTCCTCATAAAATAGTTCACATGCCCCGATGGCAATGTAACTGTCGGTTGCAAATGGTTGACACGCGGTTGCATGACCGCCAGCCCTACGGAGGATTATCCCTAACCGCTGGGATTATACCGCCTCATATGCATACCAAACAATTATTGTAATGTCTCATCTCCAACAGTTAGCTTGGCGGAGCGACTAAAAAGGCAGATATGCCAAGTTTAACTAGAGTTAAGTATAGTTCACAAAATTTGGTGGATTATCCCTAGGGGATATTGACTAAATGCACTCCAGGAGTAGTTTTCGACCAGAGAGAGTGAAACAAGAGGCTAGCTAGGCTAATTGGAGCCTTCTGAAGCCAATGGAATAGTCTAGAGAAGCTGAGGAAGTCATCTTCATAGAGATTTTCATCCAGGAATATTTTGGAGCTCAGGGCCACCAGGAGTTGGAGGCAGTTGCAAGAGCTACTAGTACTCGTTCTCAGTGAACCAACAATCATTCCTGACTATAATGAGCCTTTTGAATCCATTGTAGGGATTTGCAGAAGCATTTGAAGACTTCTAAAGGTCTAGATGCTATAGGGAAGTTTAAGGTAGCCTAGTGCCAACCGTGGAGGAAGGCCTTGTTTGGGGATGTAGTGCTCATTATGAGCAAATGATTAGTCTATTTTCAATGTCTGATATGTACTGGAGACAGTAGATGAGGTTTCAGTGACAATTAGAGAATTTTGAAGGATTTAGTGCCATCAAGAAGCTCAGGGTAGCTTAGATCATTGATTGAAGGAATCAAGTCTAAGGGAGCTTAGATCCATTTGCAGAGTGATGACAACCATGAGAGGGATATAGATGGTATTCTAAGCCCATTGGTTCAGTTTAGTAACCTTTGGAGTTAAGTGTGGAACTTGTAAAAGAAAATTTACCATAATCCTAAAGAGCCAAGTCAAGATGACAAAAGCTCAAGGAGATGTAGCCCATGATATTCAGGTGAACTCCTAGATTAAATTTGTTGTTATGTGTGGTTGTTTATTTGCTGCATTATATGGTTGTTATATGTGTTTAATATCAGCAGAAATAAATGGACTTAAAGAACTTAAATAGTTAAAAGAAAACATACACCTGTTTCAAGTATTTAATTCTGCAAATGTCATATATAAGCTAGATCATTTATTTGTTTAACTGAGTGGGAGGTTCTTGTAAGCATAACAAGTTAACAAACCACCATTTCAGATCAATCTAATGGTCCTAAAATTTCATCCCGAATTCGACTAATCAAGTGACAAATTCACCCTCCACTGGTGCATTTTCTAGGTTCATTAATTTTCCCAATGACCTCTTAACGCCGAAAATCATGGCCATAAGGGCCACATAGGTCCGAGGGCTGGGCCTTAACACCTGCCCCTGTCAGCCTAGTGCCTTTTTCTTCGGGCACATAGTCTTATAGGTGTCATGGGTCCAAAGGTTGGGATAATCACCTTGTGCGTGGTCATATAAAGGTCTAAAGGACCTGGGGCTGGCCCTCTTTCTGGAGTGCATTCTGCCTTAGCACCTTTGACTTGGAGCTACGGTCCTGTGGCAAAGTCACGACCAAGGGTTGGGCTTCTGCCTAGCTCCCCTTCCATTGGGTGCTTAAACCTCTCCATCGAGGTTGCATGAAGGTTAAATGACTAGGGTCCAACCCCCATACACTAGAGCCTTTCCACAAGTGCCTTTTGCATTCCACTGAGGGTTATATGCAATGAAACATGACCAGGGGCCGGGCTTCCTCCTATTGGCATTGAGTTAAACTTTATATGGTTTTTTGGTTCTATAGTCAACAAGAACCACCCCATAAAATATTGGTAAGGCGTTCTATTGTTGGACGAGAGGTCCCGTGTTTGAACCTTCGGAGGTCTTTTTGGCCCATTACCAAAATTTTGGCCTTTGTTGGGGTGCCACATGGCAGTCCATGACTGGGCCATGTGGCACCACTACATTGGTCCAATTCAACCTTTACAAACCAATCAAAATATCCTAGCTACTAATGAACCATAGGATGCCAAGTGTCAGCCTATGATTGGGTCATACCCTGCACAGTCACCCTGCTCTCTTAGCCGTACAGTCAAGGCAATAAACATACCTGCTCAAATTTTACCTGTTTGGGAAAATGATCATAACACAATATTTGGAGCATATGGTGTCAGATTGAAGAGAAACAAACGTTTTTGGATTTAGAACAACAAGCACTCTGACTTGACACCAATTTCAAGACTTTCTGAGCACTTTCATTTTTGAGCTAAAAATTGATCACCTAATCAGAAATCGACTCTCCAGTTGTGATAGGCACTACTCTCTCTAATCTTGATGTTATTATCTCCATTCTTATTAATATTTTTCCTATTCCAAAACAAGTATCTCAACAAAGTAATGATTTTGAATTTCATATTCACCAAATGCCTCCAATTGAAGTGTTTTACAGTGCTAAGAAACTATCCATTTTAAGGAAGAGTAGGAAGAAGTGAAATATTTTAGAAACAAAAAATTTGCCTACGACCTCTGTCTTAGCAACAACATTAGAAACTATTTGGGCAACCACTTCTTCCACCCCAAATAAATATTTTGAAGGATAAGCACAACATGTTGTAGCCTATGCCAATGAAAGCACCCATAAGGTGACTAAAGTTAAAGAATTCATCAAGAAAAAAGATTAGAAGATAGTCCTATTGGAACATGATTGTTCAATATTGAGGGCATAGTTAAATGATTAGGTTTTTGAAGTGAAAAATAGGTTAGAAGCAAACATCAAGTAGAAAGAGGCTCGAGTTAATGACTTGTTGTGGAAAATACAAGCCACAGAAGTTGATGTAATTAACCTAGTGAAATTCAAACATGAGGCACTCAGTAATAATCAAACAATTCAACTTGTCTAGGTACATTTCTATGATTATTTTGGAGAATTGCAAGTTATGGAAAAACAAGTTGATGTTTTAATCAATGAGCTCTATGACATGAAAAATTTATTTGAAGATTCAAGGAAGAAACTTAAGGAGTTGTTGGAATGGCAGCGATATCCAAGAGGAATTCTTCTAGATTACCCATTATTACCAATATTTAAAAGTATATTGTAATGCACTCATGGAAAGCTCAATTGCACCCTCTCAAATCAATGGTAGAAGATGCATAAAGTCTCTGAGTTTCACTTATTCAATCGATTGTGCAATCCATAAAAGACACTAAAATGTTGATTCTATATACAAATTATTCTCTCCACAAAGCTAACAAATTAATGATTGGAGTACATGAAAACAGGGATGAGTTCAAGAAAAGAATTGATGAATTGACATCTGTCAACTTCCAGAAAATTTGGTAATTCCTCATTAAACGCTTCAGTGAGTATTGAAGAACCAAGGTCCTGAACGAACAATTATTCACATATTGCTTGTACTAGAAACTCGAGTTGTAACATGTCGAGTCAACATTCGTCCACAATCATCCCCTGAGTTGAATAATATTCACAAAATTTGTTTTCAGTGGTAGTCCTTTAATCAATTTTCGCTACCATTTTCACCTACTCAAGGATGATCTTTTTTTAGTCTTATTGTTGCAATTGTTTACTACTTTCTTTTAGTATGTTTTAGTTTAGTTGAGGGAATATATGACTTATGTTTATTCCTTTCATATTTGGAAAAATTATTCAAGACTCCCTTGAACCCATGTTTAAGGGTTCTGAAATTTTGGAACAAAAGGCTTTGTTGCACTATTGTACATTACTCTTTTTATCTCAAGAACTGAGCCATTTTGATTCGATGTTTAGAAGAAGTAAAATAAAGCTATTACTTTTATTAGTTTTTTTTCAAATTGATATTATGCTCGTTATTTTGATTATCGAAATAATTATTGTGCTTGTTGATGTATTTCTTTCTTTGATTAAACAAGATCTCGAAATTGAATGTGAATGAGTTAACATAAATTCAATTAACTGTTTAATTGAATTAATCATTTCAAGTTGTTATAATAGATGTTATAGGTTCTAAATCTACATTTCCAGTCATATGTTATGTTTTCTAATTTACACCAGTATATGAATGCCCGAGATATACAACATATAATTTCTTTCAAGTTTTGTTTCCAAACTAGTCGAAACCACCAATACAAACATAAAAGAGTTTGATTTGTGGCTTCGACCACGTGGTCTTCCTAATGTTCATGAACTCGTTTTTTCCCATCAACAATGCCTAAGTCCACACTGACACACAAATCCAAGCCCAAACTTGCAATAGAGTAGACACATAGCTAAAATCGACCACTCCTTATTAGTTTTTTTTTTTAATTCAAGGGATTCAAATCAAATACCTAACTTAATTAAATATCCTACTTCATTAGCAGTAGTTTGTTAAGCTAAATCCTCATATTGTTTTGTCATAGCAAGATATGAAGAGTAATTTATTCTGTTTATACAAAATTTCATTAAAGTTTTTAATTTGAATTTTATTTGATTTGTAATTTTCTTTAAATTTATTATTTCAAGTTGAAAATGTCATTTTTAAAATATTATTTTTAGTTATTAATCTAATAAAAAATTTAAAACATTAATGTAATAAATAAGTAAAATATAGTGAATTACTAAATAAGTATATAGTAATAAGAATAAATAATTATAATTTCTAAATATACGTGAATAAGATAAAATAATAATATGCACCATAAAATATATGACCCCAATGATAATTATAAGATATAATAACTTGCTTGTAAATACTATTGGAAACAATGATCACTATTGAGAGGGGGCGGTGAATCTGTAGTGATGGCCTTTATATAAATTTTCTCCAATTTAAACTTTTTCCACAACGTCAATTATCCATGCACATTTACAACATTTTCTCATCAAAACATGTAGGCAGCAACAAACTCAAATCATAACAATCATGAGAAATAACCATGAGAAACATAAGCACGCACACATAAGAACACAAGTATTTTTAATGGAAACCCTTTCGGGAGAAAACCACCCTACTGTTGTTGTGTTTCTCAATTCTTTTATTAATCTGCTGAACAAATTGTACATGGATTAGCTTACACCCTGTTAGAGTCTTATATTCTATAGGATGACTTGATTGTAGCTGTAATTTTTGCATATGATGATATTGTAAATAATATTGCATTCTGCAAATTATTTCCAAGAAAAAATAGAAAAAGTAGAGAAATGGGCTTGCAAGACAAAATGAACCCTTAGGATAAAGTAATTATGTTTTAGAATAAATTAATTTTGTTTTAATAGAGTTAATCATGTAATTTAAACACAATTAATTAATATGTAATAAAACCCTCCGGCGTTAAATTTATGGTTGATAATAAAGTCAAATAAGCAACAAGACTTGTTTTGTCAGCTTGCAGTATTGAGCATGCATAAATCAACGGTGAAGAATTCCCCTGCCCGGATCAATGATGGGGAATGTCTTTGCCCCACTCCCGAACTCCAACATGCATTCTGTCAAGGAGGATCCAAAAAGGTTGGGCCCGCCTGGTTATGTGTTGCTCCTATGGTGATCGCACCCCTTCCCCCCTCCTCCCCCCCACGTAATCCCTCATCACACCCTCCCCTCCGAAAATGGGGCCACCACACTTGTGGACCCCGCCAAAACTCTCGCCAAAATTTGGCCTCGCTGTACTCCCGCACCACTCACTACCTGCCACTTGGACTAATGTCCCCACTCACCTCCACATCGTTTCTCCACATCACCCTTGCAGACCCATATTCATTTCCACCAACCATGTGCCTCCACATCATCCCCCACCTCCATGTCACCTCCCGCCTCCACGCCATATGTATGGTTCATGGTCAGTTAAAACTATGTTTTTTCCAATACACCACAATAATTTAAAACATGGTTTACAAACAACTGAGAACGAATTTTCACAAAATTAAAGAGGTTTTCATTGATAACATCCTCATGTACAAAAAATTCTCTTATGTTTCTAACAGATGTTATTTTTTGGGAGATTCAAATGAAGCTTTGCATGCATATTTTCCTGAATTTTCTTATTTTTTAGTCAGTGTTTTAAAATACGGTTTCTGATCAGGTGGAAATTAATTTAAAAAAATGGAAAGTGGTTTTAGTTTCTAACATATTCATTTACAAAAACCTCTCTCAGTTTTCTAACATCTATTATGGTTTGGGATATACAAAGGGATCACTGGACCCTATTTTTCAGAATTTCGGGAGGAAAAAGCTCATGGACAGTTAGTGACTTGGATGCCACCTCATCAAATAAGAGTTGCAATCAAATTCAAATTTCTCTTCTTTATCACCAACAATCCTCAAGGATAGTGCCAAAACTCTTCAAATAGTTTTAGTTTCCTTTATTTGTGTTCTATTTTTACAATCAGTTTAGGATATTTTGAAATGAATCTTGATATTTTAAATCAAGATATTTTGTAATAAATTTTTATAAATACTTCATCATTTGAAGTAAGAGATGTTGGGACTTGGATTGAGAAAGACTACCATTAGTGTAAATTTGATCACTGAGATTTAGTGGCCATTTGCATTAATACAAGCAAGTTGTTTCAGGATTCCTGTGTCATATCTATGTGGTGAAGTGCTTCTTACTGTAATTCAGTTTTTCTCTTTGTTTTTTCATATGTATTCAGATTTGTTTTGTCTTTAAGAAAATTAGGTTCAGAATTTGTTTCAAAACACTTTGTTCTGGCTTAAATCAAAATCAATGTTTTCTTCTGAAGTTTAAATATAGAATTCTTAATTGCTCTATATTTAAAGTGAATCCTAATATGTTCTTCCTTCTCCATCTCATAAACTACAAGGATCCAGTAGTATGCCTACCTTGCCCTGTTGCACTTAAGCTTGATTATTTTTGCATTTGATCATCTTAAACCCTTCTGACTCCATTGCCCAATGGCCTTCCCTTGCTGTTCCAACCAAACCAATTCGAAAACCAACTTTTGACTTTCATAACTAGCCTAATATCTCAATATAAACAAATCTAAATATGAAAGAGAGATCCCTCTCTGAAGTTGGCAGGGCTAGATCCCAACTTCCAAGCGGTTTTGTGGTTACCTTTGTAACTATTTCATAGCCTTATTAAATTACAGAGTGATAACACACCCATAAGTCGGAAGACTTGGCTTCGTCTACTATATGTTGACATCTATCAATTCGGAATTGTGTTTCTTTCACACATCTACAAAAGTCTATCTATTGGAAGCTCCCACGACCAACTATCCTCACCCAACTACCATTGGATTGTCCAAATCCTATTGGATGGAAAAATATCTTCCTACGACTTAATACACAAAATCATTGTCTATTCTGAAGCCTCCACGCCTTCACTTCCTCTATGTGAATCACATTTCACAATATTTCAGACTAGGTTCTCAATTCACTCAACATTAGCAACCCAACAACTTCCTCATCTTGCACATAAAATCTGAATCAAAACTTTTCCCAAAGAGGATTTTTCTTCTCTTCTATTCGCACCGAAATAATTCTCGCAAAACACACCACAAGTTGCCAATTCTTTTCCACTCTACAATACATAAAATCTGAATTCTGCATACACACTCTCTAAAATACAATGTGAGTAGCTTCAAAGAATTTCACTCACTCACAATGCCCCCACAATAGCATATTCTCACACACTCACAAAATTCAACCCAATAGACTTGATACCTTACTCTATTTATCAATTTTTTGTACTGAGTCACTTAGTAAATGCTATAGGTTATGGACCACTCAACAATCCTTTTCACATGCTTCATATTTGGTTGAGATGGGCTTTTTGACCAATTCAACCACTAACTCCACTAGCCCTTTGATATCTTTGTTGAAGATGCAGCAAGAAATTCCTAATTTAATTTTCCCTTGATTAAATTAGGGGAAATTTCAATTTGAATTTCAGCAAAATACTTGGAGGTAGTTCACTGAAGTGGCATGGCTCTTGTCACTTAGTTTAACTCAGTAAATTTGAGTTGGAGACACTCGAGTTCAGTTCTACATGATTGATTTCTAATTTGTAGCAATATATTTTAGTTAATTTGAGTTATTGTCATTGTAAATAGTTCTCAGTGTTAGAAGAACTAGTGGAGATCAAGTTAAGGGTGTGTAACTTTTTTCACAATGAGTGATCATCTAGTTAACTGATCAATCATCCCAAAATAATGGTTTCATGAAGATAATTCGAGTTACTTAGTTGAGATTTTAGTTCAAGGGCAGTGTACTATCAGTTGTAAACTACTCCAAGTTGTACAGGTCATGCATGCAATCGAGAAGGACCTAGAGGAATTGCACAATCCAGATTGAGGAATTTCCTAAATAATAGGGGGCTAATTCCTTGAGGAACAATGCAAGGAAATAAGATCTTTGAGGCTCGGAATTTTGGCTAAGTATTGGTTGAGGTTAATCTATCAGGCAGAGGATAGAAGATACAGGTGCAGGTTGAGCTCAAGCTTGAGCATAACATATTGTATTCAT
This sequence comes from Pinus tabuliformis, assembly GCA_031772625.1. Lineage (NCBI taxonomy): Eukaryota > Viridiplantae > Streptophyta > Pinopsida > Pinales > Pinaceae > Pinus > Pinus tabuliformis. The sequence continues at coordinate 1,184,228,715 of CM062813.1, forward strand.
TTAGATTCTTTGATTAATGCAATACATATAGTAAGGGGTTTTGAGCAGTTTCTTTCCCCTAGATAAATCTTTGTGTATATGTGTTGAATCCTGATGCATGTTAATGATTTGTGTTCTCGATCATGAATTTGATTCCACAGATTAGTAGAGTAGCTTATAGTCTTGTGTTTTAGAAAATTTCATGAGCAATTTAGAATCTACACATTAATTTCTACGTGGTATCAGAGTTAGATTCATAGTAGAGAAGCGATTTTGAAGTTGTCATTATAGGAGGTTTGAATTTGAAGATTAGTGTTACAGGTTTTCTCTAGGACCGAGAAGATGGCTTTCAATGGACTCAGGTATGATTATGATTTGGAAGGAACCACAAATTTTGTGGCATGGAAGATCTGCATGGAGGTAGTATTGGATGTGTTATCACTCAGATTTTCCTAGAAGTTGTAAGAAGAGGAAAGGGGTCCGAGGTAACCACAAACCGACTTTTAGACACAGAATCTAGCCAATATGTGTCCAGAGAGGGCTCTCTCTTTAGGATTTAGCTTTGTTTTATAAGGTTTTAGGCTAGTTATGAAAACTTTGGGATTTTGGTTGAGTTTGGTGATGAAATTCAATAGAAGAGGGTTGGACTGAATAGTTCAGGCCATTGGGGTAATGGAGTCAAAAGAAATGGCTCAATTGGATTTAGTTTCTTAGCAAAGGATGGTTTCACAAGGCAAGATAGCTAAAACAGGATCAAACAGTAACGTGATAGGATGGGATGGGATTAAAAGGTATGAAGGGCAATTAATAATCCTTCAACATGTTTTAAGAGAAAAGAACTTGAATGATCACCAGTAAAGAGCAACTAAGAATTCTTTAATAAATGATCAAAATGATTAAACTAGGAAACAGGAGCAATTAAGAATTCACTGTTTATGCTATTTTAGAGGAAAACATCAAGAATATAAACGATTGAAAACAGATTGCACTGAAGCACTTTCTGAATTAAGCTTTTTCGTTTAAGTATTCAGATATGAAACATAATTGATATAATAAACAAGAAAACAATAACACATGAGTTATAAATACTTATTTGTCCAATGTATTGCACATGAATCCTGTGAAAAGTCCTTTGTATTAATTCTTCATCCAGCCAACCATGAAAGATTTGTCCAACAACACTTTATTCCAAAATAATTAGTTTTTACAGCAATGTCTAAGAATCCTTCCAATACTCTAAACGAGGGATTACTTATACAAAATTTTACAATAAAATATATCATAACAAAGTGAGATATAATCTGAGATGACTAACTAGAATTTACATGAAGATAGGGCTAGATGGTCTCGTTGATAATAGATAGAGGCAAATGAATGGTTTGTTGTCCCTATTCTTGAGAGTGTGCTGGAGTTAGGCCCTAATATTTGGCATCTTGTTGTCTTTGATGTAATTCTGTGCTGGCTGCTCTATTTTTATCTTCCTACTGATACACTTTACCTGCATCTGATACTCTTTACCTGTTTGATCTTTGTTCATCCTCTTTACCCTCATTGACTGTAGTAAAAATCAAAATTTACCTTTTACCAAGGATAAATTACAAAATTTCAAGCATTTCTTCCCACCATTTTGGTTGTGGTATTCTGGTTTTTTGAAGCTTTTGAGGGTTTCATCTGTTTCTGTGTACCTGAAGAATGTAGGTTGAATTGGGAACAAGTGCTTTAGTTCATGCTCGACATAGAACAGGTTCTCTAGGCTGTCATAGAGAACTCTGCCTGTAGGGAGTGCTTTTATTCCTGATACACTTGTTGATGAACTTGCTTGATTGCCTGCATATTGATTCAATTTATCCACATAATCTATATGCCTCATTAATTTGTCATTAATCACTAAAGGACTAGGTAGCCCTTTACTCTGCAAAATAGCAAATTTCTCCATAAAAGCATTAATCTTTGCCTGCATGTCATGGCATCTTCTTTCTAAATTTTGCATCAAAGTTCTTTTGGTTAATACCCTTTTGATTTCTAAAATGGTCCCTGTTCTGTCTTCAATGCTAAGTTCTTCAAGCTGGTACTTATTCTTAATATTCAAAAAATTTATGAGCCTGTTGGCTTCCTCAAGCATTCTTCCTAATTCTGCTCTTGTCCTTTGGATTTCTTCTTGGGCTGCCTTTACTAGATCAATCTGCTAAAAAATTATTTGGATGGATGGCCAAACATCATTTATTGACTGAGTGATGTTGGCCCAAAGAATTTTCCTAATTTCTGCCAGAGGCTTGTCAAAAGTAAGATCCTTTTCTAATGATTTCACTTTATTTTCTAATCCTTTAATCTCTCTTGACTTTTCTGCAACATTTATCTTTGAGAGATCATACCTTTGCTCTAAGTTGGCATACTGCTCTTTCACCTTATTTAGCTCTGAAACTTGTAGTTTCATGTCCTCCATTGACTTTATTAGTTCCTCTGTGCTCAAATTGGCAGTGCTGCCCTGTGCTAGTCCTGTTGTTCCTGCTGTTGCTGTACCTGTGACCACCTCTGCTGTGGCTACTGGAATTTTTGGTGTGAAAGATGTTCCAAGGGTTGATGGAACTGCAGTCGAGGCTATTGGTATCACATTGGGAGGCTGAGAGGTTGACTCTCCCTGCTTTCCCTTCAATTCCTTTTCTAGTTCTTGCTCAGTCTCATTCAGTCGTTCATTAAGTTTTAAGAGTAAATCCATCAGCTCTTCTTTAGATTTTTTCTTTATGATCTTAGCAGTCTGTGGATGCCTTGAAGGAGGCAGCTTTAATTGCTTCCTCAAGGCAGCAATATCTTCAAATTTCTTTTTTATTAAGGCTTCTGTGGCCTTCACATCTTTGGGATCATGACCCAATCCAATAATTATTTCTTCTAACGATTTTATTCTGTTATCTTTGGCCTGGGAGGAGGCCTTATCCAAATGTAGTTGGGCAGTTGTGTTATTCAAAGCATTTTCCAACCTTTGGGCCATCATAGCATTGCCAGTCAAGGTGGAATAAATCATCTCTCCAGTTTGTTTGTGCAACTCAATTTGATCCAAAGGATGAATATCCTTTGCCATGACCTCAAAATTGGTTCTGAGATAGTCTGCTGCTGATTGAGGCTGTTGCACTTTAGGATTGAAATAACTCATTATCATTTTTCCCTCTTTGATGTCATAGGCTGACATCAATCTGTTTTGATTTGTGGGAGCCATTTTCAAATATTGGTTATAAACCTGGAGCCTTAATGGATCATTTCTGGCTTTTATTTCTATAAATGTTTTCTTGACATCTGGAGTGTCATTTCCTAGTGGTCTAAAAGATGATACCTCTACACTTTGTTGTCTCTCTAGCTCCTGTCTTTGTGAGCTAGTAGATGTCCCACCTACTGGGAATGTTTGATGACTATCTACTCCTTCTTTCCTTTGACTATCAGTAGTCTCTTCAAAAAATTCCTCCTCTGAAAGAGGATTTAACCTTTGCCTTTTTGTACCAGGCTACTCTGAGGGTCCACTGGCAGGGGTAGCTACTTCCCTGTCTCTCTTTTTATTCCTTTCCTCATTCAGAGGAGTCTGCAAGATTGGAGGTTCTCCCACATTGCTTTGAGTTGGAGGAGTTGGAATTTGGGCCTGTTCCTTGGAAGTTTCAAGCTGTTTTGACATTGTAGATTGCCCTGTGGCTTGAATGCTGGTCTCTAGTTCCTTGCCTTTGGATGTTCCTGTGGCTGGTGTGTTGGTTTCCTGTGAATGTTGCTGAGAGGTTCCAGCTGTAGAGGCACCAATTCCTGATCTTTGTACCTGCCCAAAAGAATCCAGGTCAAGTGTTTTCTCAAGATCTCTCATAACATTCTCAATATTGACTTGTTCACTATCATTTTCTACTAGGGTCCCTTCCCTCCATTCATCCATATTTGCAAACTGTTCAATCTCTGGGATCCTATGGTGAATGTATGGTGACAATCTATTCTTCATTCTTCTATCACATATAAAGCTGTTAGGGTCATATGGTATCCACCCAAAACTCTTTTGTAACTTAAGATGATCTTCTAAAATTATTTCTGCTTCTCTCCATGCCTCCCTAGTGTTACAGACAAAAGGGCCTAACTAATTCTTGATTCTAAGCTGAGCTTTCTTCTTGGCATTATAAAAATGAACCAGGTCTGAATTTATCATTTTCCTGAAGTATTCCAATGCAAACAGTCTCATTGGAACATACTTTGGTAGCTTAAAAGGGCAGAGCTCACACCCATATATCCTGATTTCTGTATGGTTCTTGTACAGATACCAATCACCTATTCTGTACTACTTGGAGAGCTGAAGGATCTTCTTCATATCACCACTGATCCTAGGTGGGGACACTCCTGTCAATAAGGTGGTTGCTGGATGCACAAATAGATCAATGAACTCATTGTAGGTGTAAGGGGTCTCAAGGGATTTATGGAAAATGGGACTCCAAAAGATAACAAACCTTAGATTTCCTTTAGTGTCAAGTTTCTTGACAGGGAAAGGGAAGTTCTCTAACTGATAATACAACATAAGATGATAAATGAAGGTGGTATACTTGAAGACTCCCTCATTGTCCAGTCTTAGGAATTGGTCATGAATCTTATTAGCAACGTAGGAGGCATAATCATATTTGACAGCAGGGAGTTGTCCAGGGGTAAAAATTGATAACAACACTAGGGTTACCTCATCAACATATTCACTAGTGTTGAATCCCATTACTAAAGATATCATATCCACTGTAAGCCTTCCAATATATGTGAAGAAAGGCTGACCATAAGGAGGTGGGCCCTTGGGTTGATGGTTCTCTAACATGAAGGTCTGAAAAATGAGAATAAGTTCTGATTGGGATAATTCAGTAGATTTCTCAAGTAAATAACCAACTGAAAGGGGAGTAAGGGCTTGACTAGGGGAAAATTGTCGCATTTCATTGATGGATCCAGCAGTTATGGGGAAGAGGACTGTTTGGCTTGGGGACATAACTGCTCTGCGGCTGGGATCATAGTTTGCCTGGCATTAATGAATTAGATCAGGGAAAACATAGACTAAGGTGAGAAAATACATGGGAAGGTTAGATTTCCAGAGTCCCAGGATATCAGAGCCACTCAGATAGTTGTCTCTGGCTTGGAAAAAGACCTTAAGGTGGTTTTTATCAGTGGATAAGTCTTTTATCTGGAAATCTTTATCTGCAAGAGGCAGATAGTCTAAATCTTTGTGAGAGCATTCATGGGTATGACATTCAAAGCTATAGGGGTTTCCATCTTCGGTTCTTGTGGATTCAGAAAAGGAATTTAGGTTTTCTGTGGAAAATGGGCAAAATAGCAGGTTAGGGGACTTATATGGTAAAACACAAACTAAATTTGTACCGAATTTGGACTTTCTCTATGGATTTTATAATGTAAAACCAAAACTTGCAGGCTTTCGGTGGAAATTACATAAATACCTGTATTTGGGGAGTGAACAGTGCAATAACAGGTGCTAGTAATGGATAATAGGTTCTGGGCTGCATCGGCTGCAAGTTTCTTAGCAAGGTGGCAGTTGGAAACCTCAGACAGTTGACTTGGACGTTCTTTGCATGGGAGCACAAGTTGCAGTACAGAACAATGAAAATGACGTTCGTTTGTTTTATTAACAAAGTCAAGGTTGGCAGGGGATTTTTGTTATTCAGGCGGATGACGTGCGCGGGAAATGATGTTTTGTCGTATATGGAACAGCGGTAAGCAGTTTCGTATCGCACTGCTTTTGGGGATGGGTGGTATTTAGCCGGGAGCCATCGATTCCACAGGTTGCTTAACGAGTGGCGGGGGTATGATGTGAAAACCCCTTGGTGATCGCGCGTTAACGCGCGGTCACCAAGGGGTACACGATATGGATAATAATCGTTGGATGAGGGAGGCGCGATCAGACGGCTGACGGAGGCGCGATGCAGCGAGGTTTAACATCGGCGGGCCCAACACAATTAGGAGTTAATTAATCGTATAGGGGTTGTTGTGAATGGATGGGGAGGTTATTAATTAACCGTAAGGGTTAATTAATCCATTTTTATGCAGCAAGGGGATTAGGCTGTTAACTAGTTACGAGTTAACTAGTTAATCCTATTTAACATGTATTTATGGTTATAATTAACCAAAGGGGCGGGATATATAGTAATTTGGGGATTTTTAATATATTTAAATAATACGGGAAAAGGGTAATATTGTGCGGGAGTTATATATTAAATAGGTTAATAGTTAATATGACTATGAAGTGTAAAAGCGCCAAGTAAAAGACATTAAAGTTGTGCATTTAACTTAGGCTTAAGTGAAAAAAGGGGTTTTTATGTGATATTGTGTATTTTTCCTAAGTAAAATAGGATTTTACTTAGGAAAAGACTTATGAGAGTGAATGAATGATGGTTTTAAGTACTTAGGCTTTTTAAATTATTGGGCCGAGGGTCTGGTCCCTCTAGAAGTCAGAGAAATGCTCTGAGCCCCTCCAATTTAGCAAATGCCTTAGTACTTAGGGGAAATTAGTGAATAATTAGGGACAATGAAAAGGGGAGTTAATTATTATAACTTTTCTTTGCTTGATATGCTTTCAATGTACCGTTTGCCTTGGCCTTGTGATGAAATTGAAATATTAACACATTTAGAGACATTATTCATCACATATAATTCTGCAACATCAACTACCTACCCTACCTACTTTAACCTAGCATTTTTTCTTCTTTATTTGGGTGCACTTAGACTGGCAAACCCTTATCAAATCTTCCTTTTCTTTTACATGGCAAAGCCTATCTAAGTCTGCACTTATTACATCCAAGGGCTCAGATTGAACTGTTGAGCTCCTTTTATTTACTCTACCTATCTACTTATCTGCCAAGATTACACTGTTTGGTTAGATATTTATTCTCTATTTCTACAACATGAAATTGAAAATTGAATTAGCCAAGTTTAAATAGTTTGACTATTCATGAATTGTGGCATAAGTGACAAGCTGCACACAATTGTTTATTACAAAAAATGAGAAAGTAGTGGCATTTAGGCTTGCACACTTTCCTGGTATATTTTTGCTTGGGTTTCATTTTGTTTCATTTTTTTGACCATCTTTATTCTTTTTACCCTTTGATTTTTCTTTTAGGGTATACCCTCTTTACATTTTTAAAATTTTTTGATTTTTTGAAAATATGGAAAACCTTTGCAACAAGAAAAGGTATGAACATATTACATAGCTCATCAAGTCAATCATGACATATGACACCTATTGGTATAGGGGCCTAACAGTGGCTCCACTTGGGGATGGCTTTCCCTGGTGGAAAGTCAAGAATAGTAGATCAGATGGCCTCTGAATGACTTTGACTGTATTCTGCAATCTTCTTTTTCCTGCTGCTTTATTATATGTATGACAATGATACTTCTGAAGCTTAGGGCCTTCTCTTCGGGCTTCAACTCCAAAAGTCACTGTCCAATCAAAACTGTGACATTACAAAGGATATAGTATGTACATGTTAATCATCATGATAAAATCCTAATAAGTAGGATCAAAGTAATGTTTTAACATTCGACCATTGACTGGTCCTTCTTCTGCTTCTGTGCCATCCAAGTTTTTTAGAAAATATGTATTGTTTCCTTGTAAGGCATGGATAATATATGGCCCTTTCCATAGGAAGTCAAACTTCCCATGTTTCCCCTTGTCTTCTCTTCTTGAATCCCATCTTAGCACTTTGTCTCCAAGGTGAAAATCTTCTGCCTTGGTTCTTCTGTCAAATATCTTCTTGAGCTTTTCCTACCATATTTGGGATCTTTGGTACACTTCCTCTCTAGTCTGCTGTAAATTGATGGTCTGATTTATCCTCCTTTGGATATCATTAGGTTCCACTTGAGCTTCTTGAAGTAATTTCATAACAGGAACTCCTAATGATGAAGGAAATACAGCCTCCATACCATACACTAACTCATAGGGACTAGTTCCAATGGATTTCTTTGTTGTCAATCTGTCTGCCCATAGTGCATTTACTAATTTCTTATGCCATGTATTTTTATTTTCTTCCAACAGTTTCTTAATGATATTAATGAGGCTTTTGTTGGAAGACTCAGCTAAACCATTCCCTTGTGGGTAATAGGCTATGGAATGGCCTAGGGTAATGTGGTACTTGTTGCAAAAACTGATCATCTTTCTTGATTTAAAAGCTGCAGCATTATCAGTTATGATTTTAGTAGGGCAGCCAAATCTGGACAATATGTTGGTTTCTAAGAAACTTATGATTACGGTGTCATTGGCCTGTCTGGAGGGGATAGCTTCTATCCATTTGGTAAAATAATCAGTGGCAGTGAGAATCCATTTATGCTGGCCAGAGGAGGGAGGATGGATTTCTCCAATGAAGTCAAGACCCCATTGTTGAAATGGTTTTTCAGTAGAGATTGGTTTCAGGGGTAAAGGTAATAGTTTTCTCTTGCCCTAAAAAATTTGGCATTTATGGCATGAAGTAACAAATTTCTTTACATCAGCAAACAAGGTTGGCCAGTAGAAACCAGCCCTTAAGATCTTATCTGCAGTTGATTTCCAGTAGAGGTGTCCACCACAATCTCCTGCATGAAACTCTTGAAGAGCCTTGTCAGCTTCATTTTTTAACAAACAATTTAATAAGATTCCTTCATGATTCTTCCAAAAAAGAGCATTATCTAAAATACAAAACTTTAAAGCTTTCATCTTCAAAAACCTATTTTTTGTTCTGGATAACCCTGGAGGAGCTTGCAGGTTTTGTAACACATAGATTATATCAGCATACCAAGGTGAATCTAAAAAGGCCTGGCTGATTTGTGGAGTCGCCATCTCCTGTTCGTCATCCAATTCATTTATATCTAGGGCTTGACAATTTGTTTCTGCCATGAGTTTGGCCAATCCCTGTCCTTTTATCAGTTTTGTAGGTTTTATTTCAATATCATATTCTAATATGGTAGCAATCCATTTGCCCCTTTTGCCCTCAATTCCATCCTGGGTCAGGATGTCCTTGACAACAGCATTTGGTACATAGGCTATCACATGAGAATATAATATATAAACTCTAAAGTCTTTAATTGCTTTAACAAGTGCAAATGCCTGTTTTTCCATGATCTTGTATTTCAGTGATGCATCTCTTAGTGCTTTACTAAAAAAGGCTATAGGTTTTTCACATCCTTGGTTGTCCTTTTGTAGTAAAACAACTGCTATAGTGTGCTCTGAGGCAAAGGAAAAAATTATGAAATCTCTATCAAATTGGGGACTTGTAAGGACCGGTGTTCTGGTTAAAGCCATTTTAATTTCTTCAAATGCTTGTTTGGCTTCTACTATCCATTTTATACTTGAATCCTTTCTTAACATGTTATTAAGTAACCTAATTAGTTATGCTAAATTAGATATGAATCTTCTCAAAAAGTTTATCTTTCCTAAGAAAGCTTGAAGTTCCTTGATACTTCTAGGAATACTTGTCTGAGATGATCCAAATGCTGCTGATCTAATTTAGAAAAAACAGTTAGGTCGTCTAGATATATGAAAAGAAAATCATGAATTTCTTTAGCAAATGCAATATCCATTGCTCTCTGGAAAGTGGCTCCTGCATTTTTAAGTCCAAAAGGCATTTTGATATACATGAATGTACCCCATGGTGTGGTAAACAAAGTTTTTCCTTGGTCATCAGGGTGAACTAGAATCTGGTTATACCCTGAAAATCCATCTAACAAAGAAATTCTTGAAGAACCTACTACCCTTTGCAAAATATGGTCCATCTTGGGTAAAGGGTAATTATCCTTTAGAGAAACCTTGTTCACATTTCTCAGATCTACACATAATCTGATTTCACCAGTTTTCTTCCTAGTAGGTACTAAATTTGATACCCACTCTGAAAATCTTATAGGTGCAATTATCCCTGCCTCATACATACATTTAATTTCTTTTTCAATCAAGGGTAGCAGCACAGGGTTGATTCTTCTGAGTTTTTGTTTGAATGGTTTCTGGTCTTCTTTCAAAGGTATTGTATGCTAAATTATTGAGGTATCATATGATTTCAAATCCTCATAACTCCAGGCAAAAACATCCTGGAATTCTCTCATGAGTTCAACATATTTTAACTTTTGGTCAGGAGGCAAAGACTTTGAGAGTTTTATCATTTTTGGATTTTCTTCTGTCCCTAAGTTATATTCTTCAATGTCTGCCTTCAATGGTTCCATCTTTGGTTTCTTAGGAATGTCATTGGAATCAAAGAGGTCTTCTAGAGGGGTTAATCCCTTAGGCAGATGATTATCTTTTAGATCAATTACCTCTGTTTCTTCTTCATTTATCTCATCAAGGTCCATCTGTTTGAGATCTTGCACTTCTTTTTCAGTAAATTTTGTGGGATGTAGCATTTGAATTGCATTTTGTTCTGAAATATCTGTTTCTACCTCATCTATTTGGTTAAAGTTTGTGACTGTATCAACATCTATCTGACTGTGAGAAAATTCTTTGTCTAAAGTTAGAAAGTTATTAATATGTTCATCACTTTCGAAAACTTGCCAGTTTTTCAGATTGTCAGGGATGGCTGGCCTATGCCTAATTTCAGCAGTAAACTAATGATTAGGTTCGAAAGGTAATTTACAGGTGCTGGCAAACATGGCCAGACTGTGAGCATGTAAGTTGTGTTTCCTAGGTACTACAACAAGCTTAGTTTCCAAAAAAGTATTAAGAATCTCTATCATTGTTCCTCTATAGTATCCTAATCTAGGATCCCTCGTTAAGTACTTCCCATTGATCTGTTTTATGATTAACTCTGAATCCCCTATTATAGATACCCTAATTGCTCCTAATCTTTTTACAAGTTTAAGTCCAAGCAAAAGAGCTTCATACTCTGCCATATTATTGGTGCATTTGAAATTTAATTTGTAGGCATGGCCTTCAGCATGGTCATTTTCTAAGTTATGCACCCAAATTCCTGCTCCAACTCCTAATTTGTTGACTGAGCCATCAAATTCTAGGTGCCAAAGTATTTCATGTACATAATCAGTGTCAGGCGTGGTTGGAATTTGTTTAGCAGGGGGATTTAGTTTTTTGTTTTCATCTGATTTTTCTTTGCTGTCTGAATTGTTAGCGCTCAAATCTGCCTCAGGTTGAGGAAGGAAAAAGTTGAGGAAACATCAAACCAAGCTTAGCCTCGTAGCTAGCCCTACGAGGACAGGAGAGGGCTCTCTCCAGTCAATCTCGATAAAATGAGAAATAGGGTGCGAGATGAGTCTAGAATGGGAACTGATTTTAGGCTAGTAAATGATGGGGTTTTCTGGGCAGCTTGGGATCAAGAACAACGTGAGCATGGAAATTAAATGAAAGATGCAGATTATTACATAAGGCATGATAGGCAAAAGCTTAAACATTCAATTTGAATTTATATGGAATGTGAAGAATGTTTGAGAATGCTGAAAGGGCATGGATTCATGAATCCTTTTTAGACGGAGGAAAACATAGAACTTGAATACTTTCCCAAGGCAGAGCAGCAAGCTGAGTTCTGCCCTTCACACTTAAAAGTATTCAACAGGCAATGATTATGAATGAAACAATAAACATCACAAGAAACACACGAAAACAGAGAAAAACATAATGCTAAGTGGTTAACACAGGGATCTTATGAAACAGAGCTGCAAAGTTTCAATTAAATCTCTGTCAACTATACAATAAAACTCTGAATTTCTCCTCACACCTCTACTAGAACTCCCTCCCACTTTTCAAAATGATTTTCAATACATTAAATAAAACTCAGCTAGGAGAAAACAGATCGACCCAAAACAAGGGCATTGTTTCAACTGAAATGATGAAAATAGTAAAGGTCTGCTCTAAAAAGGAGCAACGTTACATTTGTTTGTTGATGGCCAATTAAAAGACAGAATCTGGAGCGTAGACCATCTGAAATGCAACTGAGGTCAAAAATAGGCAAATTGACCCTATTTCTCTGCTTATGGTTGGTATTCTGCGTTTAATTTGGGTTTGACTATTTATTCACTTCCATTACCATTATACCACCCTCCCAAAATATCACAACAGGTGTCTCTGCTGAGGGCACGTTTCCATGCTGCCAGATATGTTCTTTAGATGAATTGAATGACCAAATAGTGCAATGACTGCCACCTAGGAAATGCCACTTTCATTTCGATTTATTTGTTGGAAGAAACAAAACATTAACTCTGACTCCCCTTATTATCAATCCTGTCATAGAAGAAAACAAATTAAAGCCTCCTCCAACGTGTCTACATATATTTTACGCAGACAGAATCGTCATAACATTTTATGTTATAGTGTTGCACCTCAGAGTTTAAAATGGCCTGAGACAAAAACATCTGTGTATTTCAAACATATGCAACAAACTTTTCCAAACAACAATATATGAATATTGTTGCTTGTCTTCCAGCTGTTCAACGACACCGCGAACCATATATAACAATTCAAAACATGTCCAGCAATATAGAACCATAGCGTTCCTCTACACATCTAAAGGGAGTCAACTGGTATCCTTCCTTTTCAACTGCGGCATCTTGTGTTACTCCAATATCGAGCAGATTCATACTGCAAGAAGCTCCACTGTCTCCTTGAAAGTGGTGTCATCCTGTCACCCGCTCAATCCAGAACTTCTTAGTTCTATCGTCGATCAAATTGGAATGACAGAGAATGAAATACAATTCTCTCTTCAACCAGGGCTTGTTTCCCAACATTAATAACACCACAATCATGCTAAAATCTACTGAGCAACCTTTAGAAACCTACTTGCAAGTCGATGGAGCCGATTTGATAAGAAAATGGGTGCAAGACAAAAAAATTTCTGGGCTCTGTCACTGTATGGGTAGCGCGCAGCAAGTGCGTAGCGCACTTGATATTTAACACTGGCTGGTGAGGCCCAGTGCGTAGCGCGCACTATATGGGTAGCGCACACCCTGTATGGGTAGCGCGCCTCCTCTGTGTCGTTTACCTTGCTGGCGTTACTGCGCTGGATTTATAAAACAAGTTCTGTTCGACCTCATGCTTAAATCTTTTTATTCTAGGAGAAGAATCTTCAAAAACAAGATGTGTACACTCCGATATCCATTTCTCTGTTGCGTAGGCTACCATTAATGACACAATGGTACATAAACCATGTTTCTGGTTCAATTTTTCTAGAGCTGGTATACAGAATAAGAATGGAACGAAATTCAACCTGAAAGTTGAATTATTTGTTCCAAACATTATTAAGTCCCCGTTATTTAGGATTGTCTCCTTATTTGCTAAAAAAAATACGGGCTTTGAGCAAATTTCCTTGTTGACAAATGTGCCAAACTTTGAAAGATCCTTCAGGTGAATTTCTGTTGAAGGGATGCTTGAAAAGCACTGCAAGGCCTTCTAAGAAGAGGCTGCCTCAACTATGATCTCCGCATGCACACTTGAGATAATTTTATCAGTTTGAATTGCCACAGTACCCGACCAACTTTGTATGTTCCTTGAGATATCAAATAGTAATTAAAACAGTAGACCCATCAAACACTGTAATGGCCAAAATCAGCTTAGACATATTTTTCTAAACAATACCCCACACAGGCAGAGTTTGCTAGCTTTCGATTTCACATACCATTTCAATAGCTTTTAAAGTAATTGCTATACAAAAGCAATGTCAAAATCTTATATATGTGAATTATAATTTGAATCCAGCATGAATTGCGACTACTCTGCCTGAAAGGTCTCATATTCAACTTTCTCAAAGCCTGCTTCCTTAATCATTTCAGCGAACTTTTCCTGAAATGGAAACTATGTTTCCCTCTAAAAGTGAAGTTTCTTTCTATGGAAATCCTTTAGATATTCCAAGTTTATTTATCTCCAGAGGTATCTGCTCTTCAAGTTTTCTCCAAGCAACATACAGTAGCTATGTCATCCTCCGTTGAATAAGCCACATGGTACATTCTCTGACTTCATATAAAGGAAACACTATATTCTAATCGGTGGAGTTCTTCTTAGTTCTGTCCTTCCAACATCTGACATGGCTGCAGCATTATCCTGTAGATCTCCAGCTTCAGCAGAATCAAGAATATGCCATCTTATTTATGGAACTTTCAATACTTATGATAAGTCCTCCTGTTTACATAGACTGATGGGGCTATTGAACCTAGCAAGATGACCAGGGCCTGTATTTCGAAGTACTCCATGATGGAAGGCTTTAAAATGCAAATTTATTACAAAAACAAATTTGTCGATTTCTTCTCCAAAACAGAGTTTTGGAGAAGGATCATTTTCGAGCATTACTGATGATAAACTCTTGAAGTAAGAGACTTATTCAACCTCCCTCTGGCCTGCAAGCGTTATTTCACATTTCTGGAGACAAAACCCTGGACTCAAGAAGTAAAATGACTCTTTTCTGGACCACAGTAACATCAATGACTGCGAATGACGAGAAATGAACCTTGGTGAATTTGACTGCAGTGAGCTGACAAGACGGAGTCTAACATTGGCTCCAATGGGGATGGCAGCTGCCGCTTCTTGGAGGTGCCAAGAACTGCAGATCTTTGGGAGAGCAGACAGTGCCTCCATCCATTGGGCTATGGAGTCATTATTTCAACAGACAACACGAGACTTCCGACTCATTTATGGACTGAAACTTGACTGAAATGCTTAAAAAACTGACTCAGCAAACTTCACACTAAAACTGTAATGAAACTCAGAACGAAATGTTGCCTTATGGCTGCTTATTTATTTACAAAATCTACCCTACTTTGCTGTAAAAATAGTAGATCAGGTAATACTGAAATGCCAGATCAACCATTCAAGTAAACCTGAGAATGATGCCGCTTGAGAATGTTTCCACCAGGACACAGATGTAATTGCTGGCAGCCCTTCATGCACGTAATGAGCCTGATCATGTAAAAGACAGTTTGATTTGTCAGTCAAACTGAAAAACATTTTCATGTACATCGCAATAGGATCGCGAAAGCCAGACTCCGTTTGCTGCCCCAACTCTGCAATACATACATCCAGCTGCACACGATCAATGCAAACATCTGTAGGCAACTCTATTGTTTCTTGTTTCGAAGGAGGAAGAGTTTCCAAGAACTTTTTAGGGTCTCGGAAATCATATGACTGGATCTGCTCATTCAAATACTGAATCTCCTTCTCAATTCTTTCAACAACTAACTCACAGACACCAGTTTTAGCTTCAAGAGGAAGTTTTGGAGATTTCAAACATTGAAGCAAGGCACTGAAAAAATCTTCATTAATTTCAAAATCTGCTAACTGATTTCTTACTGATTTTACAGCTTCACACAGTGCAGGGTTTGCCACATACCCTACCATTGCATGAATGGATCAGTGAGCACTGGAATGTCTGGATCGAGCTGGAGTCGCCAGGTGAATGTCTCAGCCTTCATATGTGTCTGACTGCTATCCACCATCAGCATCAGATCTGCAACTTGATTTCATGTACTGGAGCAAGACAATCTAATGTCACGTCAACAGCAAACCATCTTCCCCAGTATGGTCGCCATTATGTTAGCGCTCAAATCTGCCTTAGGTTGAGGAAGGAAAAACTTGAGGCAACATCAAACCAAGCTTATCCTCGTAGCTAGCCCTACGAGGACAGAGAGGGCTCTCTCCAGTCAATCTCGATAAAATGAGCAATAGGGTGTGAGATGAATCTAGAATGGGAACTAATTTTAGGCTAGTAAATGATGGGGTTTTTTGGGCAGCTTGGGATCAAGAACAGCGTGAGCAGGGAAATTAAATGAAAGATGCAGATTATTACATAAGGCAAGATAGGCAAAAGCTTAAACATTCAATTTGAATTTATATGGAATGTGAAGAATGTTTGAGAACGCTGAAAGGGCATGGATTCATGAATCCCTTTCAGACGGAGGAAAACATAGAACATGAATACTTTCCCAAGGCAGAGCAGCAAGTTGAGTTCTGCCCTTCACACTTAAAAGTATTCAACAGGCAATGATTATGAATGAAACAATAAACATCACAAGAAACACATAAAAACAGAGAAAAACATAATGTTAAGTGGTTACCACAGGGATCTTATGAAACAGAGTTGCAAACTTTCAATTAAATCTCTGTCAACTGTACAATAAAACTCTGAATTTCTCCTCACACCTCTGCCAGAACTCCCTCCCACTTTTCAAAATGATTTTCAATACATTAAATAAAACTTAGCTAGGAGAAAACAGATCGACCCAAAACAAGGGTGTTGTTTCAACTGAAATGATGAAAATAGGAAAGGTCTGCTCTAAAAAGGAGCAGCGTTACATTTGTTTGTTGATGGCCAATTAAAAGACAGAATCTGGAGCATAGACCATCTGAAATGCAACTGAGGTCAAAAATAGGCAAATCGACCCTATTTCTCTGCTTATGGTTGGTATTCTGCGTTTAATTTGGGTTTGACTATTTATTCACTTCCATTACCATTATACCACCCTCCCAAAATATCACGACAGGTGTCTCTGCTGAGGGCACGTTTCCATGCTGCCACATATGTTCTTTAGATGAATCAAATGCCCAAATAGTGCAATGACTGCCACCTAGGAAATGCCACTTTCATTTCGATTTATTTGTTGGAAGAAACAGAACATTAACTCTGACTCCCCTTATTATCAATCCTATCATACAAGAAAACAAATGAAAGCCTCCTCCAACGTGTCTACATATATTTTACGCAGACAGAATCGTCATAACATTTTATGCTATAGTGTTGCACCTCAGAGTTTAAAATGGCCTGAGACAAAAACATCTGTGTATTTCAAACATATGCAACGAACTTTTCCAAACAACAATATATGAATATCGTTGCTTGTCTTCCCGCTGTTCAACGACACCGCGAAACATATATAACAATTCAAAACATGTCCAGCAATATAGAACCATAGCGTTCCTCTACACATCTAAAGGGAGTCAACTGTTATCCTTCCTTTTCAACTGCGGCATCTTGTGTTACTCCAATATCGAGCAGATTCATACTGCAAGAAGCTTCGCTGTCTCCTTGAAAGTGGTGTCATCCTGTCACCCGCTCAATCCAGAACTTCTTAGTTCTATCGCCGATCAAATTGGAATGGCAGAGAATGAAATACAATTCTCTCTTCAACCAGGGCTTGTTTCCCAACATTAATAACACCACAATCATGCTAAAATCTACTGAGCAACCTTTAGAAACTACTTGCAAGTCGATGGAGCCGATTTGATAAGAAACTGGGCGCAAGACAAAAAAATTTCTGGGCTCTGTCACTGTATGGGTAGCGCGCAGCAAGTGCGTAGCGCACTTGATATTTAACACTGGCTGGTGAGGCCCAGTGCGTAGCGCGCAGTATATGGGTAGCGCACACTGTTAGTTTGACAACGAATTAGGTAAAATTGTAAATAGACAGTTGTATACCGAATAATTAGTTAGGTAACGGTAGTTGGTGATATAAAACTATCGAATGCTCATGAAATGTAGGGTGGAGAATCATTTGTTCAATAAACTTCCATTCAATTCAGTTTTCTGATTCAGTTTCACGTCTTGGTTTCTTTGCTGTTTCTTTTCTTGTTTTTTTCTCCCATTCTACCAACAAGTGGTATCAGAGCCTAACAGGGCTGAGTGATTGGGCGTGATGCTGTTTTTTCTGTCTGCGTGAGAAGCCGTGAGAACCTGCGCTGTAAGAACCGGCGTGACCTGCGCTGAGAAGAAAAACGATCGCTAAAAAAACAAACGATTTGCTGTGTGAAGCGAAGACCCAGCTGCGCTGAGAAGAGAATCCAGAGTCTGCCCTGCATTATCAGCGTGAGCCGCTTGCATTGGTGGATGTATCAGCATCTCGTGAAGACCAGAACTGAGTGCGTGACTGCGTTATCAGTGTGAGCCACTTGCATTGGTGGCTGTATCAGCATCCCGTGAAGACCAGAACTGTGTGCGTGATTCCAGAGAGAGAATCCAGAATCTGCCCTGCGTGCTGGGAACCTGCATGAAGAATTGGTGCTGCCGGCGTGAATTTACCTGCGTTAGAATTCAACCTGCTGCGTGAAGGCTGAAGGGGGCGTGAAGGCTGAAGCTGCCAGCTGCGTGTTCAAACCCTCTGCGTGATTGCTGTGTTAGCTGCCAGAACCTGTTCGGAAGAGGAAAAACCTCTGTTTTCAGCGTTGGCGACCAGGACTTGTTCGGAAAATCCGGTATTTTTTTTTTTTAAAGAAATTTTGTCTCAGAACTTTTTTCCAGAAAACAGTGAGAGTAAAATTCTTTAAAAAAAAAAGGGGGTCGATGTGAGTAAGTTGAAGGAAAGATTTTAATTTTTTGAATTGAAGAAAAACAAAGGGGGAAAGAAAAAAAGGATTTGAAATTAAAAAAAAAACTGTTGAGTTGGGAATTATTTTTTTTAAGTTTAGAAAGACAAACAAAATTCCTAGAAAGACTGAAACCCTAGGAAGGAGGAAAAATGGCCAAGATGTCGAATGCAAAATTCGAGGTGGAGAAATTCACCAGAAAGAGCAATTTTGCTCTTTGGAAACTGAAGGTTAAGGATCTGCTTGTGCAACAAGGGTTGCACAAGGCATTGGATGGGGCAACTAAGAAACCTGCAACCATGACTACTTCAGACTGGGAGGACTTGGATGCCCGAGCTCTCAGTACCATCCGGTTATGTCTAGCGGATGAAGTTCTCTTCAACATTGTTGAAGAGACTACGGCGTCAGGATTGTGGGAAAAACTTGAAAACCTCTATATGACAAAATCATTAACCAACAGAATTTATCTGAAACGACAGTTATACAGTCTTCGAATGAAAGAAGGTTCAAGCATTGCAGAACATTTGAATGTTTTTAATACACTAATTTGTCAATTAACAGATATGGAAGTCAAAATACAGGAAGAAGATAAAGCCATAACCTTGTTGTGTTCTCTGCCTGAATCATGGGATCACTTCGTAACCTCAATCAGCTTCAGCTCTGCTGATTCTTTGAAGTTTGAATCAGTCGTGGGAGCTCTTCTGTCTGAAGAAGTACGAAGGAAATCCAGCACTGATACAGCTGCATCAGAAGCCATGGTCGCTAGAGGATGCTCAAAGGAAAGAGGAGACAAACCAAGGGGGTCTTCCAGGTCGAAATCGAAGGGCAAGAAGTGTAAGGCAAAATGTTGGAACTGCGGTAAAGTTGGACACTTGAAGAAGGACTGTTGGAAACGGAAGGAATTCGAAAACCCGAAGAACGAAGCGAATCAGGCTGATTCAGGTATGGTAGACGAAGTTTTATCTGCTGAAGAATTGTGTATGATAGATGGAACTTCACCTGAATGTAATGTCTCTCAGAGTTTTGATAGCTGGCTGTTAGACTCTGGTGCTTCACATCACATGTGCCCACATAGAAATTGGTTTACTTCGTATGAAAATGTAAACGGTAGTTCTGTGTTTATGGGTAACAATATGTCATGTCAGACTGTTGGGATGGGAGATATCAGGATTAAGATGTATGATAACACAGTTAGGACATTAACTAGTGTTAGACATGTACCTAATTTGAAGAAAAATTTAATCTCTTTGGGAGTGTTGGATTCAGATGGTTATAAGTTTACAGGTCAGGATGGCGTCTTGAAAGTCTTCAAAGGAGCCCTTATGGTTATGAAGGCAGAAAAGGTCGGAAATCTTTACAGGTTAAAAGGAAATACTCAGGTCGGTGAAGCATCGGTTGCGTCAGAAAAGGAAGAAGCAGGTACTTGTCTGTGGCATCAGCGTTTGGGTCATATGAGCGAGAAAGGTCTTCATATACTGATGAAACGTAAATCTCTTCTCGGTTTGAAATCCTTGAATTTAGATTTCTGTAAACATTGTGTGTATGGAAAACAGTGTAAACAAAGATTTAAAGTTGGAAATCATAATAGTAAAGATGTTTTAGACTACATTCATTCTGATCTGTGGGGGCCTTCCTCTGTTGTGTCATATGGAGGTGCATTGTATTTTTTAACGTTCATTGATGATTACTCTCGTAGAGTTTGGGTCTATATGCTAAAAAGGAAAGCTGATGTATTAAATGTCTTTAAACAATTTAAAGTAATGGTAGAGAAAAGAATAGGCAAATCTATTAAATGTATCAGAACTGACAATGGTGGTGAGTTCACTTTTGTTGAATTTGAACAATACTGTAAGGATGAGGGCATTGTTAGACACAAAATTGTTGTTTATACTCCTCAACAAAATGGTGTTGCTGAGCGTATGAATCAGACTCTTATGGAAAGAGCCAGAAGCATGATCGGCAACGCTAACTTGCAAAAGGAGTTGTGGGCAGAAGCAGTATCTACTGCTCGTTATTTAGTTAACAGATCACCTTCAGTAGCAATTGATTGTAAAATTCCTGAAGAAGTTTGGACAGGTCAGTCTTGTGACTATTCTCATTTGAGGATATTTGGCTGTGATGCTTATTCTCGTATTCCGAAAAATCAGCGTTCAAAGTTAGATCCAAAGTCAAAATGTTATGTCTTTGTTGGGTGTGACTATGCAGTGAAAGGATATAGGTTGTGGGATCCTACATTGCGGAAGATAGTCATGAGTAGAGATGTAACATTTGATGAATCCTCTTTGTTAAAATCAATTTTTGAAAGAATTGAACAGGAACATGTATCGCCGAGTCAACGAGTTCAGTTGGAGGCTAGACCTTTTGGTGACAGTCGAAAAGAAGGAGAGACTTCTGGAGACAAAGGTGTTGAAGACACAAAGGAAGCCGTTGAAGCTTCTGAACCAGTGCAAATTTCTGAACCAGTTCAGCAACCAGTCGCTCTGAGAAGGTCTACAAGGGAAAGGAAAACTCCCAAAAGGTATGAAGATTCTGCTTCATATGTTGCTTTGGTTACTGAAGATGGGGAACCTTCTTGTTATCAGGAAGCAGTAGATGATATAGATAGCGAGAAATGGAAAATGGCTATGGAAGAAGAAATGGACTCCTTAGCCAAGAACAATACCTGGGATCTTGTAGAGCTTCCTGAAGGGAGAAGTGTTGTTGGATGTAAATGGGTCTTCAAGCTGAAACGGAAAGTTGATGGTAGTATTGAAAGGTATAAGGCGCGACTGGTAGCAAAAGGGTATTCTCAGGTTGAAGGTATAGACTTTCATGAGATTTTTTCTCCAGTTGTAAAACTTGTTTCTATACGTACTGTGTTGGCACTAACTGCATTGCTTAATCTTGAGTTAGAACAGTTAGATGTTAAAACAACTTTTCTACATGGTGATTTGAACGAAGAGATATATATGGAACAACCAGAAGGTTTTGTACGAGGTCGCAGCAGAAGATTAGTTTGCAAGCTCATGGAAATCATTGTATGGTCTGAGGCAGTCTCCCAGACAATGGTACAAGAAGTTTGATTCCTTCATGGTGAGCCAGAACTTTATAAGAAGTGAGTATGATCATTGTGTGTACTTCAAAAGTTTCAATGGCATATTCATTATCTTAGCTTTGTATGTTGACGATATGCTTATTGCAAGCAAAAGCATGGAAGAGATCAACAGGTTAAAGGCTCAACTCTCTAGGACGTTTGATATGAAGGATCTTGGAGCAGCAAAACATATCTTGGGCATGGAGATACACAGAGACAGGAAAAATGGTAAGCTTTGGTTGTCACAGCAGAAGTATGTGGAGAAGGTACTTGAAAAGTTCTCTATGAATAATGTGAAACCTGTTAATGTTCCTTTAGCTTCCCATTTTAAGCTTTCTTCGGTTTTGAGTCCTAGAGTTGATGAAGAAAAGCAGTATATGTCTCATGTACCATATGCAAACGCTGTAGGCAACTTAATGTATGCGATGGTATCTACAAGACCTGACATTTCACATGCAGTTGGAGTTGTCAGTAGGTTCATGGCAAATCCAGGTAAAGAACATTGGCAAGCAGTGAAATGGGTGCTTCGATATCTAAGAGGCACAAGTGATCATTGCATCGTCTTTAATGGTAGTGAAGGATCAGTCTGCGGATATGTAGATGCTGACTATGCAGGTGATTTGGACAAAAGAAGATCTACTATAGGTTACGTCTTTACTCTTGCAGGTGGAGCAATTAGTTGGATGTCAAAGCTTCAAGACACAGTTGCATTGTCCACTACCGAAGCTGAATATATAGCTGCTTCAGATGCCAGTAAAGAAGCAATCTGGTTAAAGGGTTTTCTTGATGAGATTGGAAGGACGTAAGAGAAAGTGAATGTACTTTGTGACAGTCAAAGCGCTATTCACTTGGCTACAAACCCTGCCTATCACAGCAGAACCAAGCACATTGATGTAAGGTATCATTTTCTGAGACATGTGATCGATGGCGGAAAAGTAGCTCTTAAAAAGGTCCATACACGAGAAAATTGTGCAGACATATTCACAAATCCAGTTATAGTAGAGAAGCTGCAGTGGTGTTTAGCTTCTCTTGGCTTGCAAGAAAGATGATGAATGGGAAAATTGTTGTCAAGGTGGAGTTTGTTAGTTTGACAACGAATTAGGTAAAATTGTAAATAGACAGTTGTATACCGAATAATTAGTTAGGTAACCGTAGTTGGTGATATAAAACTATCGAATGCTCATGAAATGTAGGGTGGAGAATCATTTGTTCAATAAACTTCCATTCAATTCAGTTTTTTGATTCAGTTTCACGTCTTGGTTTCTTTGTTGTCTCTTTTCTTGTTTTTTTTCTCCCATTCTACCAACACACACCCTGTATGGGTAGCGCGCCTCCTCTGTGTCATTTACCTTGCTGGCGTTACTGCGTTGGATTTATAAAACAAGTTCTGTTCGACCTCATGCTTAAATCTTTTTATTCTAGGAGAAGAATCTTCAACAATAAGATGTGTACACTCTGATATCCATTTCTCTGTTGCGTAGGCTCCCATTGATGACACAATGGTACATAAACCATGTTTCCAGTTCAATTTTTCTAGAGCTGGTATACAGAATAAGAATGGAACGAAGTTCAACCTGAAAGTTGAATTATTTGTTCCAAACGTTATCAAGTCCCCGTTACTTAGGATTGTCTCCTTATTTGCTAAAGAAAACATGGGCTTTGAGCAAATTTCCTTGTTGACAAATGTGCCAAACTTTGAAAGATCCTTCAGGTGAATTTCTGGTGAAGGGACGCTTGAAAAGCACTGCAAGGCCTTCTAAGAAGAGGCTGCCTCAACTATGATCTTTGCATGCACACTTGAGATAATTTTATCAGTTTGAATTGCCACTGCACCTGACCAAATTTGTATTTTCCTTGAGATATCAAATAGTAATTAAAACAGTAGACCCATCAAACACTGTAATGGCCAAAATCAACTTAGACAGATTTTTCTAAACAATGCCCCACACAGGCAGAGTTTGCTAGCTTTCGATTTCACATACCATTTCAATAGCTTTTAAAGTAATTTCTCTACAAAAGCAATGTCAAAATCTTATATATGTGAATTATAATTTGAATCCAGCATGAATTGCAACTACTCCGCCTGAAAGGTCTCATATTCAACTTTCTCAAAGCCTGCTTCCTTAATCATTTCAGCGAACTTTTCCTGAAATGGAAACTATGTTTCCCTCTAAAAGTGAAGTTTCTTTCTATGGAAATCCTTTAGATATTCCAAGTTTATTTATCTCCAGAGGTATCTACTCTTCAAGTTTTCTCCAAGCAACATACAATAGCTATGTCATCCTTCGTTGAATAAGCCACATGGTACATTCTCTGACTTCATATAAAGGAAACACTATATTCTAATCGGTGGAGTTCTTCTTAGTTCTGTCCTTCCAACATCTGACATGGCTGCAGCATTATCCTGTAGATCTCCAGCTTCAGCAGAATCAAGAATATGCCATCTTATTTATGGAACTTTCAATACTTATGATAAGTCCTCCTGTTTACTTAGAGTGATGGGGCTATTGAACTAGCAAGATGACCAGGGCCTGTATTTCGAAGTACTCCATGATGGAAGGCTTTAAAATGCAAATTTATTACAAAAACAAATTTGTCGATTTCTTCTCCAAAACAGAGTTTTGGAGAAGGATCATTTTCGAGCATTACTGATGATAAACTCTTGAAGTAAGAGACTTATTCAACCTCCCTCTGGGCCTCGAGCAATGCGACTTATTATTTCATTTCAGATTTCTGGAGACAAAACCCTGGACTCAAGAAGTAAAATGACTATTTTCTGGACCACAGTAACATCAATGACTGTGAATGACGAGAAATGAACCTTGGTGAATTTGACTGCAGCGAGCTGACAAGACGGAGTCTAACATGAATCATCATTGGTATCTGAAATTTCCTGAATTCGAAGCATTGATTTTCCATTTTCAATTTCTTTTGGTTCTGCTGCTAAATCTTGTTCACTGTTGGTAGGATTGGTTTCGGCATTGTACAAAATAAATGAATCTATATCAGAGTGTACTGAGTAGATAGGGAATTTTTGTGGTCTTTCTTGACTACTTACTACATATTTCATTAATGTCTCTCTGTATAGCTTCTTAGGTTGACCAAAAATAGAGATAGTAGCATAAGACATGTCCAATTGAAGCGATCCTTGAAGCTTAGCACCCCAAGACCTGGATAATAACATTCCATATTTTGGAGGTATATCTGCTACTACTATATCCATTAGGATTGTCTTGGCAGGGTATTGAACTAAAGAAACACACAAGTATTTTATTAATCCTAAGCATCTCACTTGACTTGAATCAAAAGAAAAGAGATCTTTGTAAGGCCTAGTAATGTCAAGATCCAATTTCTCCATCACTGACTTGGGCATTAAGTTGTGAGATGCCCCAGAATCAAACATAGCATTGTGAAGGATTTTATCATGAATATTCAAGCTCACATAGAAGGGATGAACACTTCTAAATGTTTACCATTCACTTCAGGTCCAAGTATTAGTTCTGGTTGATCATCAAAAACATTTACAAAATCTTCAGTCCTAGTGATGTTCAGTGATTTGTTGATTTGACTTCGGTAGGCATCATGTTTTGCTAGTTTTGATAATGGTACAACAATCTTTAACTTGCCTACTTCAGTTTCCAGATTGAAAGGTTTTTCTATTTGGGCTTTGGTGTTTCGAACAGTGGGATTCTCTTTGCTTTCTATATTTTTTGTGTTTTTCTCCTTTTCAAGAGTAGGGTTATGATTAGTTGTTTCTCCTAAGTCAACTTTTGGGGGTTCTTCCACAGTTCCTTTGGAAGGAGGAGGAGTGGAAGAAGGTCTATTATTTTGTTGACTATCAGAAACATCTTCAATTATTGGATTAGAGGGATTATTGTTAGATCTAGACAAAATTTGTACATGTGGAGGGATTGTTTTACCTTTGATAGGATGTTTTGGAGCTTTCTGTTTGTTGTTTTCAGGAACATCAATTATTGTACTCCTTAAATTATATTGTTTGTGCACTTCGTATATAGCTATGTCATATCCCTCCCTGAAGTCAAACGATTCTCCTAACTGAATTTGAAATTGTTTCAGAATGTGAGCTTCTTGATCATCTTGAGTTAGGAAGACTTCTCCTTCATTGTTAAGCCCCATTAGATTTATCTGAGTGTCTTCCGATGGATGTTCGAAGCTAGAAGCCTCTACTTAGTTTTCCTGGAAAGGAGGTCTAATGTTTTGATCTGGGCTAGTCTTTCCAGGGTTCGGGTTTTGGTTTTTTCGGAAATTTGGATTTATCCCTGTGTTAAATGGTTGTCCATCCCAAGGAGTTTTTCTTTCTATGGTTTCCGCTCTATCTCCTAGTATTTCCATCCATTTGATTATATCATCCAGTTTCTGTTCAACAGATGAAGCTTCTTCTTTTAGTGGTATTCTTCTTTCACTTCTAACCTTGGCACGTTTGGACATCAAGTTAGCTTCCACACTGACAACTATACTTTGCATTTCTTCTAAAGTTCTAGGAGCTCTTTCCCTTAGCTGAAAATCCATATCCAAATCAAATCCATCTGGGAATTTGATTAGGGCCAAATCAGGTGGGGGTCTGAGGTTTTGAGGAATGGCATTGTAAATAGCATTGAACCTAGTGCAGTAATCTTGCACAGTTTCTTGAGTTCCTCTCTTGAGGTTTTCATACTCAGATAAGATCTGTAGAGGATCTTTCTTTTTCTCCCAACGATTCAAGAATTGTGTATAAAGGGTTTCTAGTCTATCTATGTTGTTTGCTCTTAGAGCCCTAAACCATGTTCAGACTTCACCAGTTAGACTCTGAACAAATATCCTCATTCTAACATCATCAGCATCAATCTCATATATCTCAAAGTAGTCAGTGATTTTTTTGGTATGTTGCTGTGCTGTGTAGGTACCAGAACCATCAAATGGGGTGATTTTACTTTGGTAGTCTTGAGGCATGGCACCTAAATTGGCTGGTAAAACCAGAGGGGTATACCTATTTTCCATGGCTGCAGGTATTGATGTAACAACAGATGGGGTAGGGGTAACAATGGGAATGTGAGTTGTGGATGGAGGGGTAGAAGGAGGTGTTTGTGGTGGAGTGGTTTGGGGTTGAGATGTGTGAGGGAAAGGTGAGGAACTTGCAGAAACAACAATGACAGTAGAGGGATCAGGTGTTCTTTCAGAAGTAAGCTCAGATTGTATTGAATTTTGTAAATGTCTGTCAATTGAAACACTGATAGCTTCAAATTGTAATTGTTCAATAAATACTGGGTCTAGAACCAAGCGGGACAATTCAGTGTCAGAGAATGTTACAAACAAAGAGGTCTCAAATTGCTCATCAAAAGGTTCGTCCTCAAGATAGATCCAAATCACAGGGCAGGATCTTGATCTGTAGATGGGCCGAGAACTAGCAGTACTTTCTTGGCTTTCCTGTCTCCTAAGAATTCTGGGAATCAGATTGGGGTTCTCAAACACAGGTGGTGGATTTGGATCAGGATTTGACCTAGTGTAACGAGTTCTTTCTGAAGCCATATTTCTTGGTTTTGATTTTCTAAATTAATATCAACAACAACTTCTGTGATTTCTTTAAGATGTTTCAGATTTGAATTTAAAACATTCCTAAAGATTTGTTTGACTAAGGAACTGGTTTATGTTTAGTTCATAAACTAGACCAGAGATAGACTGAAGCAGCATTCATCTACTTATGATCTTGCAGAGCAAGAGTAGTTCGAAGGCTACCTGGCTAACTTCAGGCTCCGTCTGTAGTTTATAAAGTAAACAACAATAACAACAAATTTTCGTTCCCCAGTATGGTCGCCACTATGTTATCACTCAGATTTTCCTAGAAGTTGTAAGAAGAGGAAACGGGAACGAGGTAACCACAAACCAACTTTTAGACAAAAAATCTAGCCAATCTGTATCCAGAGAGGGCTCTCTCTTTAGGATTTAGCTTTGTTTTATAAGGTTTTAGGTTACTTATGAAAACTTTGGGATTTTGGTTGAGTTTGGTGGTGAAATTCAATAACAGAGGGATGGAACTGAATAGTTCAGGCCATTGGGCTAATGGAGTCAAAAGAAATGGCTCAACTGGATTTAGTTTCTCAACAAAGGATGGTTTCACAAGGCAAGATAGCTAAAATAGGGATCAAATGGTAATGTGATAGGATGGGATGGGCTTAAAAGGTATGAAGGGCAATTAAGAATCCTTCAATATGTTTTAAGAGAAAAAAACTTGAATGATCGCCAGTAAAGTGCAACTAAGAATTCTTTAATAAATTATCAAAATGATTAAACTAGGAAACAGGAGCAATTAAGAATTCACTGTTTATGCTAGTTTAGAGGAAAACATCAAGAATATAAACGATTGAAAAACAGAATGCACTGAAGCACTTTCTGAATTAAGATTTTTTGTTTAAGTATTCAGATATGAAACATAATTGATATAATAAACAAGAGAACAATAACAAATGAGTTATAAATACTTATTTGTCCAATGTATTGCACATGAATCTTGTGAAAAGTCCTTTGTATTAATTCTTCATCCAGCTAGCCATGAAAGATTTGTCCAACAACACTTTATTCCAAAATAATCAGTTTTTATAGCAATTTCTAAGAATCCCTCCAATACTCTAAACGAGGGAGTACTTATACAAAATTTTACAATAAAATATCTCATAACAAAGTGAGATATAATCTGAGATGACTAACTATAAGTTACATGAAGATAGGGCCAAATGGTCTCGTTGATAATAGATAGAGGCAAATGAATGGTTTGTCGTCCCTATTCTTGAGAGTGTGCTGGAGTTAGGCCCTAATATTTGGCATCTTGCTGTCTTTGATGTAATTCTGTGCTGGCTGCTCTGTTTTTATCTTCCTACTGATACACTTTACCTACATCTGATACTCTTTACCTATTTGATCTCTGTTCATCCTCTTTACCCTCATTGACTGTAGTAAAAATCAAAATTTACCTTTTACCAAGGATAAATTACAAAATTTCAAGCATTTCTTCCCACCATTTTGGCTGTGGTATTCTAGTTTTTTGAAGCTTTCTGAGGGTTTCATCTGTTTCTGTGTACCTGAAGAATGTAGGCTGAATTGGGAACAAGTGCTTTAGTTCATGCTCGACATAGAACAGGTTCTCTAGGCTGTCATAGAGAACTCTGCCTGTAGGGAGTGCTTTTATTCCTGATACACTTGTTGATGAACTTGCTTGATTGCCTGCATATTGATTCAATTTATCCACATAGTCTATATGCCTCATTAATTTGTCATTAATCACTAAAGGACTAGGTAGCCCTTTACTTTGCAAAATGGCAAATTTCTCCATAAAAGCATTAATCTCTGCCTGCATGTCATGGCATCTTCTTTCTAAATTTTTCATCAAAGTTCTTTTGGTTAATACCCTTTTGATTTCTAAAATGGTCCATGTTCTGTCTTCAATGCCAAGTTCTTCAAGCTGGTACTTATTCTTAATGTTCAAAAAGTTTGTGAGCTTGCTGGCTTCCTCAGGCATTCTTCCTAATTCTACTCTTGTCCTTTGGATTTCTTCTTGGGCTGCCTTTACTAGATCAATCTACTCAAAAATTATTTGGATGGATGGCCAAACATCATTTATTGACTGAGTGATGTTGGCCCAAAGAATTTTCCTAATTTCTGCTAGAGGCTTGTCAAAAGTAAAATCCTTTTCTAATGATTTCACTTTATTTTCTAATCCTTTAATCTCTCTTGACTTTCCTGCAACATTTATCTTTGAGAGATCATACCTTTGATCTAAGTTGGCATACTACTCTTTCACCTTATTTAGCTTTGAAACTTGTAGTTTCATGTCCTCCATTGACTTTATTAGTTCCTCTGTGCTCAAATTGGTAGTGCTGCCCTGTGCTAGTCCTGCTATTCCTGCTATTGTTGTACCGGTGACCACCTCTGCTGTGGTTGCTGGAATGTATGGTGCCAGAGTTGTTCCAAGGGTTGATGGGACTGCAGTCGAGGCTACTGGTATCACATTGGGAGGTTGAGAGGTCGACTCTCCCTGCTTGTCCTTCAATGCTTTTTCTAATTCTTGCTCAGTCTCATTCAGTTGTTCATTAAGTTTTAAGAGTAAATCCATCATCTCTTCCTGAGATTTTTTCTTTATGATCTTAGCAGTCTGTGGATGCCTTGAAGGAGGCAGCTTTAGCTGCTTCCTCAAGGCAACAATATCTTCATCTTTCTTTTTGATTAAGGCTTCTGAAGCCTTCACATCTTTGGGATCATGACCCAATCCAATAATTATTTCTTCTAAAGGTTTTATTATGTTATCTTTGGCATGGGAGGAGGCCTTCTCCAAATGTAGTTGGGCAGTTGTGTTATTCAAAGCATTTTCCAACCTTTGGGCCATCATAGCCTTGCTAGTCAAGGTGGAATAAATCATCTCTCTAGTTTGTTTGTGCAACTCAATTTGATCCAAAGGATGAATATCCTTTTCCATGACCTCAAAATTAGTTCTGAGATAGTCTGCTGCTAATTGAGGCTATTGCACTTTAGGCTTGAAATAACTCATTATCATTTTTCCCTCTTCGATGTCATAGGCTAACATCAATATCTTTTGATTTGTGGGAGCCATTTTCAAATATTGGTTATAAACTTGGAGCCTTAATGGATCATTTCTGGCTTCTATTTCTATAAATGTTTTCTTGATATCTGGAGTGTCCTTTCTTGGTGGTCTGAAAGATGATACCTCTGCACTTTGTTGTCTCTCTAGCTCCTGTCTCTATGAGCTAGTAGATGTCCCACCTACTGGGAATGTTTGATGACTATCTACTCTTTCTTTCCTTTAATATCAGTAGTCTCTTCAAAAAATTCCTCCTCTAAAAGAGGATTTAACCTTTGCCTTTTTGTACCAGGCTGCTATGAGGATCCATTGGCAGGGGTAGCTACTTCCCTGTATCTCTTTTTATTCCTTTCCTCATTCAAAGGAGTCTGCAAGATTGGAGGTTCTCCCACATTGCTTTGAGTTGGAGGAGTTGGCATTTGGGCCTGTTCCTTGGAAGTTTCAAGCTGTTTGACAATGTAGATTTCCCTGTGGCTTGAATTCTAGTCTCTAGTTCCTTGCCTTTGGATGTTCGTGTGTCTGGTGTGCTGGTTTCTTGTAAATGTTGCTGAGAAGTTTCCACTGTAGAGGCACCAATTCCTGATCTTTGTACATGCCCAAAAGAATCCAGGTCAAGTGTTTTCTCAAGATCTCTCATAACATTCTCAACATTGACTTGTTCACTATCATTTTCTACTAGGGTCCCTTCCCTCCATTCATCCATATTTGCAAACTGTTCAATCTCTGGGATCCTATGGTGAATGTATGGTGAAAATCTGTTCTTCATTCTTCTATCACATATAAAGCTGTTAGGGTCATATGGTATCCACCCAAAACTCTTTTGTAACTTAAGATGATCTTCTAAAATTATTTCAGTTTCTTTCCATGCCTCCCTAGTGTTACAGACAAAAGGGCCTAACTGATTCTTGATTCTAAGCTGAGCTTTCTTCTTGGAATTATAAAAATGAACTAGGTCTGAATTTATCATTTGCTGAAGTATTCCAATGCAAACAGTCTCATTGGAACATACTTTGGTAGCTTAAAAGGGCAGAGGTGACACCCATATATCTTGATTTCTGTATGGTTCTTGTACAGATACCAATCACCTATTACTGTACTGCTTAGAGAGCTAAAGGATCTTCTTCATATCACCACTGATCCTTGGTGGGGACACTCCTATCAATAAGGTGGTTGCTGGATGCACAAATAGATCAATGAACTCATTGTAGGTGTAAGGGGTCTCAAGGGATTTATGGAAAAATGGGACTCCAAAAGATAACAGACCTTGGATTTCCTTTGGTGTCAAGTTTCTTGACAGGGAAAAGGAAGTTCTCTGACTGATAATACAACATAAGATGATAAATGAAGGTGGTATACTTGAAGACTCCCTCATTGTCTAGTCTTAGTAATTGGTCATGAATCTTATTAGCAATGTAAGAGGCATAATCATATTTGACAGCATGGGGCTGTCCAAGGGTAAAAATTGATAACAACACTAGGGTTACCTCATCAACATATTCACTAGTGTTGAATCCCATTACTAAAGATATCATATCCATTATAAGTCTTCCAATATCTCTGAAGAAATTCTGACCATAAGGAGGTGGGCCCTTGGGTTGATGTTTCTCTAACATGAAGGTCTGACAGATGCGAATAAGTTCTGATTGGGATAATTCAGTAGATTTCTCGAGTAAATAGCCAACTGAAAGGGGAGTAAGGGCTTGACTAGGGGAAAATTGTAGCATTTCATTGATGGATTCAGCAGTTATGGGGAAGAGGACTGTTTGTCTTGGGGACATAACTGCTCTGTGGTTGGGATCATAGTTTGCCTGGCATTGATGAATTATATCAGGGAAAACATGGACTGAGGTGAGAAAATACATGGGAAGGTTAGATTCCCACATCCCAGGATATCATAGATAGTTGTCTCTGGCTTGGCAAAAGACCTTAAGGTGGTTTTTATCAGTGGATAAGTCTTTTATCTGGAAATCTTTATCCGCAAGAGGCAGATAGTCTAAATCTTTGTGAGGAGCCTTCATGGGTGTGACATTCAAAGCTACAGGGGTTTCCATTTCTAGTTCTTGTGGATTCAGAAAAGGAATTTAGGTTTTCTATGGAAAATGGGCAAAATAGCAGGTTAGGGGACTTATATGGTAAAACACAGACTGAATTTGTACTGAATTTGGCCTTTCTCTGTGGATTTTATAATGTAAAACCAAAACTTGTAGGGTTTCAGTGGAAATTGGATAAATACCTGTATTTGGGGAGTGAACAGTGCAATGACAGGTACTGGTAATGGATAACAGGTTTCGGGTTGCATCGGTTGCAAGTTTCTTAGCAAGTTCGCGGTTGGAGACCTCAGACAGTTGACTTGGACGTTCTTTGCATGGGAGCACAAGTTGTAGTATAGAACAATGAAAATGATGTTCATTTGTTTTATTAACAAAGTCAAGGTTGGTGGGGGCTTTTTTTATTCGGGCGGATGACATGCGCAGGAAATGATGTTTTGTTGTATATGGAACATTGGTAAGCGGTTTCGTATCGCACCGCTTGTGGAGACGGGCGGTATTTAGCCGGGAGCCAGCGATTCCACAGGTTGCTTAACGCATGGCGAGGGTACGGTTTGAAAACCTCTTGGTGATCGCACGTTAACGTGTGGTCTCCAAGGGGTGCGCGATATGGATAATAATCGTTGGATGAGGGAGGCGCGATCAGATGGCTAACGGGAGGCGCGATGCGGCAAGGTTTAACATCGGCAGGCCCAACACAATTAGGAGTTAATTAATCATGTCGGGGTTGTTGTGAATGGACGGGGATGTTATTAATTAACCGTAAGGGTTAATTAATCCCTTTTTATGCAGCAAGGGGATTAGGTTGTTAACTAGTTACGGGTTAACTAGTTAATCCTATTTAACATGTATTTATGGTTATAATTAACCAAAGGGGCAGGATATATAATAATTTGTGGATTTTTAATATATTTAAATAATATGGGAAAAGGGTAATATTGTGTGGGAGTTATATATTAAATAGGTTAATAGTTAATATGACTATGAAGTGTAAAACCGCCAAGTAAAAGATGTTAAAGTTGTGCATTTAACTTAGGCTTAAGTGAAAAAAAAGGGGTTTTTTATGTGATATTTTGTATTTTTCGAGTGAATGAATGATGGTTTTAAGTACTTAGGCTTTTTAAATTATTGGGTCGAGAGTGCGGTCCCTCCAAAGTCAGAGAAATGCTCTGAGCCCCTCCAATTTAGCAAATGCCTTAGTACTTAGGGGAAATTAGTGAATAATTAGGGACAATGAGAAGGGGAATTAATTATTATGACTTTGCTTTGCTTGAGATGCTTTCAATGTACCGTTTGCCTTGGCCTTGTGATGAAATTGAAAGATTAACACATTTAGAGACATTATTCATCACATATAATTCTGCAACATCAACTACCTACCCTACCTACTTTAACCTAACATTTTTTCTTCTTTATTTGGGTGCACTTAGACTAGCAAACCTTTATCAAATCTTCCTTTTCTTTTACATGGCAAAGCCTATCTAAGTCTGCACTTATTACATCCAAGGGCTCAGATTGAACTGTTGAGCTCCTTTTATTTACTCTACTTATCTGCCAAGATTACACTGTTTGGTCATATATTTATTCTCTATTTCTACAACATGAAATTGAAAAATGAATTAGCCAAGTTAAAACAGTTTGACTATTCATGAATTGTGGCATAAGTGACAAGCTACACACAATTGTTTATTACAAAAAATGAGAAAGTAGTGGCATTTAAACTTGCACACTTTCCTGGTCTATTTTTGTTTGGGGTTCATTTTCTTTCATTTTTTTGACCATCTTTATTCATTTTACCCTTTGATTTTTCTTTTAGG
Source organism: Pinus tabuliformis (assembly GCA_031772625.1). Lineage (NCBI taxonomy): Eukaryota > Viridiplantae > Streptophyta > Pinopsida > Pinales > Pinaceae > Pinus > Pinus tabuliformis. The sequence goes on from CM062813.1 coordinate 1,184,262,463, forward strand.
GTATACCCTATTTACATTTTTTTTATTTTTTTATTTTTTGAGAATATGGAAAACATTTGCAACAAGAAAAAGTATGAACATATTACAAAGCTCATCAAGTCAATCATGACATATGACACCTATTGGTATAGGGGCCTAACGGGATGATAATGGGCTACTAGAATACATCAAGATAGATGTAGCAAAACCCCCAACATCTTATGCCTAGGATCATGCTCAAAGGAAGAAGGATGTGGCTAAAGCGAGGAGGATCATTTTGGAGGGAGTTTGGGATCATATTGTCTCGAATCTCCATGGGAAATTGACTTTGTTTGTGATGTGGAAAACACTGACAGAGTTGTTTGAGAATAATAGTGACCACGAGAAGCTAGCACTCAAGCATAAGCTTCAAAGTATTAAGATGAAAAAGAATGAAACAATTTTGCAGTACCTGAGTAGGTTTACATAGTGTCGTGATGAACTTGGTGGGGTCAGTATTACTATCCCTGAAAAAATCTAGTAGCTTTAGCCCTCTTGGGCCTTCCCAAGAGCTAGCATAGTTATCAAGATTTGAAATGGTAGAGATAAACTACCAAGTTGGGAGCAATTATGGTCTGATCTAGTGCAGGAAGAAATAAGGTGAAGCAATAGAGGCGTGACTTCATCCAAGGGAGAGGATGAAGAGAATTATGTCTTGTCTGGAAAGGAAAAGAAAGGGAAGGGGAAGAAATCCCAATCCAAATAAGAATCTGGTCAAGGGGCAAGAAGAAAGACTTGTTTAAAATCAAGTGCTTTTACTATTAGGAACTGGGACACTATGCCACGAAATGTCCACACAAGAAGGCAAGCAAGAAGAATGAAGGAGAAGCAGCAAGTGAAGCCTTGGATTCACAGTTTGAACATGATTTTACCCTCATTGCATGCATGACAACCACAATCATGGGTAGTGTGTGGTATCTCGATAGCGGTGCCTCATTCCACATGACGGGTAACAAATAATTTTTCAGTGACTTGGAGGAGAAGGATATCCATATGCACATTGAGATGGTAGATGATGGAAGGTATAGCACAGCCTACATTGGTACAATTACTTTTTAGAGGGAGTCTATCTCCCATTTGAGGCTCAAGGATGTGATGTATGTACCGAGTCTGAAGAAGAATCTAGTTTCCATCATCATGTTGGAAGATCGTGGCTACAATGTGATATTCAATAAAAGGAAGGCTTTACTGAGACACATCGTTGCGGGACAAGTGAAGCAAATTTGGGTTTGAGTGAAGAACCTATACAAATTAGATGTGGAAGACTGTGCAACATTGAGCACAAAATCAGAGAAGGTGCAGAGCTGAGATGTCAACAGATTATGGCATAGAAGACTTAGAAATTTACATCATGGTGGTTTGAAGATCATGCATCAAATTTCTTCAAGCCTTCCCAATGGAGCACTAGAGAAGAGGGATACATGAAAAGGGTGTACCTTCAGTAAGTACACAAAATACACCTTCAATGATCAGGACAGTATTTGCAGAACAGAAATCCTCATAGGATTCTTTGCATGAGAGAACAAGAGGAAGCATTTTCAGGGAAGAAACAAGATGTGTCATACTTCAGGATCTTTGGATCATCAGTTTATTGTCATGTTTCCAAGGAAGCAAGGAAAAAGCTAGAGTTGACAACAAAGTTGGGCATATTTGTGGGGTACATAGATACACCTCACAACTATTAGGTATACTTGTCATCCCTCGGGATGACCGTGGTTAGACGAGATGTGAAGTTTAATGACGAGAAGGGAATGAGGTATTCTCTTGAGAGGGAGCTTCAGTTGCAGCATGATTAGGATATTTTGACTCCAAAGGAAGAACCTCGGGAAGTTGTGGAGTAGCCATAAGCATAGGGGGAGAGAGTGGAGACATCCACTCAAGCAGAGACATCCAAAGAAGGAAGGAAGCAGACCAGGGAAGTTGACATATTATTGTAGGATGCTAGAGAGAATGTGGGAGATTCAACCTTCTACAAATTAATTTCTACAATCTTCAACCTTGATCAACTTCTAGAGGCTCCATAAACTTTTCCAACCATATGCCGAAAATTTCTGATCAAGAATATTGCCATAACATCAAAATTAGCTAGGAATCATGAGGAATGCAGAGAAATTCTCATGAAAAACCTCGGTCACTCCCACAACACAGAATCCATGCAACTGGAACTCCCCAATCTCTCCCATAGGTCTACTTTCCAACGACTGGATCTTTCTAGTCACTCCCATGACTCAGCATCCATGCGACTGAGGCAGAGGATGAGAGAAAACATATTTCCTTAGCTCAGAGACTACTCCACCTTCTTCCAGAGTGTTGACAAGCCTCTGTAGGACCTTTGGAAGTTATTGACACCTCAACAACACTTCACCAAATCACTTCCACATCACTGTCATCATCATAAGTCAAACTAGGTTGACTTGAATGCCAACCAATAAACATACTAGCACCTGGGCCATCAAATTGCTCCACAAACACTCTACCGACAATATGGAACTCCAGAACATGTCAGACATCCTCCAACACATGTACAACCATCCCAAGAATCCACTAACACATGTAGATCCTCCCATGCCCAAAGTATTACATCATTAACATGGGAGACCTAATCTGGGACATGGAGACCAATCAACAAGGCTATCAACTGTAACTCTCATAGCAGCCACCAACATCTGTATGCAACAACATGTTCAAGGATATCACCATCATGGGAGGGCCTCCAAACTAGTGCAACACCTGCAAATGACTGCTTCAACTTCAAGCTCTATGCTAGCAGACATGCCAAAGACAATGCAACACATCATCATCCAACTCAACAACAACATGAACATGAGGACCATGAAATCCTCTGATCACACTTTACAACTATCAATTTTATATTTTTCTTTTCTTTCCATACCATTCCTTCTTTCACCCTCCAACTCATAACAATCTATGTAATGATATGAACCAACTTATCCATTTTTTATTAATTATTAATTAAATTTATAAATGCTTGAGCACAACTTTTATTCCGACTATTTAAATCACATACACCTTTACAATATTTTATCTATTTACTTTATTTTGTTGTCGAAGATCTTGATTTCCACTAGGCTAGTTCCAAAGCTAGAGAATCCCTCTTCTTTGGAAAGAACAAAAACATGGATGAAACAAAACGACACATGGATGCAAAAATGGAATATCTACCTCAATGCTTGTCCCACAAATAGCAAGGAGCTAAAGGATTTTGTTATGGAGAAGTTTCGTAAAAAGTTATGGGGAAAAGAATTGGTTAGAAAGAAGAAATATTACATTGAGGAATTCAACCCTACCTAAACAAAAAGAGTTCATTGGAGCTAGAATTTCATGGAGGGCAAAGGTTCTTATTGCTCAATTAAGGACCAACTCACATCAACTTTGGTGTGAAACAAGACGGTGGAAAAGGCCTAAAGAAGCTTGGGAAGAACGGGTGTGTACATTTACACGTTGGGGCTGTGGAATAAAAAAAAAACATTTCATTTTGGAATGTGATGCATTCAAAGACATCAGAGAAAGTTATGAGAACATGTTAGCATCAGTTTCTTGGCATTGTCTTTTTAGCAAGAGGATTGTTGGAAGGTTGGGTCAGCTCATCATCAATTTGAATCGGAGAAGGACTGAATTGCAAAGAGAGAAAAACAGAGAACTAATGGTCTCATAGACAATTTTTAGTCTCATGGACCTTGAAATATCATTTCATTAAGGATAATTTATTTTCGCCCCTTGATTGACATGGACGATTAAGATGTAATGAATTATAATGTATTAGAATAATCATATACCATGTAAAATATTTATAAAATATAAAACAATTAATATATATAAAATGAAAAAAAATTATAATGTATAAAATATGAAATCAAAATTGTAAACGGTTTGTGAATAATTATAAAAGGTGTAATTTAATTAATATTTGTTTCCATAATATAATAATATAATATCGAGTAAATTTGTTGTTTAAAAAATCTAAGAGATACTTGAAACCTTGTAAATTAAACAATTTCAATTTGTGATTTTTTTTTAGTTTTTAAAATAAAATCGATAAAAAAAAATGGTTGGAATTTATTCATTTTTTATCTATTAACAAGATTACACTTTTTTTTGTAAACTTGGTAGGACTACATCTTCATCATGTCTAACTTCTCACCTCGATTTGGGAATAACACAAGATTTAAACCTAAGACTTCCGGTTTAGTGAGACTTCATTTCTACGACCATTACCAATTGAGCTATCTCAAGCGGACCAGATTACACAATTATAAAATACAATATTTTTCATCTATTAATTAGACTACATAATTGTAAAATGCATTATATTCATAATTAATTATAATATGTAATCTCTATATTTCTTTTTATTATTGATCTTTGCGGTGCATTTGATCTTTGTGGTGGTTCACACATCAGACTTCTTTACGGGCATATCAGACTTGTCTGCGACAACATATCACACTTCTTTGTGGTTTGATTCCCAACTATTGTCTTGAAGTATTATTGATTGGTGTGATTATCTCTGTAGTGCGAGTGGTGTGATTATCTCTGTGATGCGAATCATATAAGTGCAAGTAGTGTGGTTTGGATACATCCTTTGAGGTGCGGTGAGGTGTGATCTTTGTGGTGCATGTGGAAGCCCATTTTTATACATTGGCTCTTTGCACTTGCTCTCTGCTCCATATACACTCACTCACCCATATATTAAACTCTTATACCCACATACACTCTCTCTTTGCATTCACTTTACGCGGTGCATATACTCGACCATATAATCTCTGAGGTGGCCGATCTGAGGCGACATATGTACTCAACCATATATCTCTGCAGTGGGCGAAATTCAATATAGCCATATATATATGGAGGTCTCGAAGTATTAACACAAAATATTTTCTATGGTGGTTTTATTTTCATCTGCAGTCTTGAAGTATTATCATCGGTGCTCATTACAACTCTAACAGGTGCATACGTTTCATCTTGCCCTCTTCTTGTTAAGTTTTGTCTGTTTAAATTATGAGTACTTCCCCTCATATCTCTAAGTCCCCCTCTAGCAAAGGGATACCAATTAAAATTACCCTAGAGAGTCTTTATGAGTACAATGAATCTTTAGAAAGACGAAGAGAAGAAAGAGAAAACCGAGTTAATCTAGAATTATCTACAATGCTTGACAACAATCTCAAATCATTAGAAAATAAAATAATAGCATTCAAGACTGAACTCCAAGGAATGAAAGATAGGTTTCAAGAAATAACATATAAATTATCAATGGTTGAAGAAAATGACACCCTCAGAAACAAGATTAAAAATATAAAAGAATGACTAAATAATAACTCAGCCTTAAATAACACAAAGAACAAATTAAGTATTAAACCCATAAAAGAGGAAATTAACAAGCTAATTGAACTCGACCATGAACACCATAAAAGAGCCTTAAACCATATAATTGCTGGTATAGAAGAGAAAAACAATGAGGATGCATTTGAAATAGTAAAAGAATAATTCAAAACAAAATATCAAATTCAAACAACTTATCTTATAGAATTAATAAGGGTGGGTAAGATACTTGAGCATAAACACATACTAATTTGAGTTAAGGTAAGTTGTAATGACCATAAATTAGATATACTTTGGAAATCCCCAAGCCTAAAAGGAAGAATCTTTATAAATGAAGGTCTTAGTCCAGAAGACCAAGTTGAACTTAGGGAAGAAGTCCAAAAGGTCAAAGAGGCAAAAAAAGAAGGGAATTGTGCTATCATTAGGAATAGGAAAGCTATTATTAGAGATAGTCCAAAATAAGAGTGATAAGTAGGGACTAGAATCACTCTAGATCCTCTTCTGGAACTATCGTGGTTTTCCATGGTGTAAAGATCTTATGCTAAGTTGGATCCCAAGTGATATTGATCTTATTTTTTTAGTTGAAACTTGGGAACTTCATGAATCTAGGGTCCCTCACCTTGATGGATTCATTATTTGGTAAACTTGGAATAGGAAATCCCCTTGTAGGGGTCTTGGTGGTATAACATGTTATATAAAGAACATTATTTCTTCTCACATCCGACTTCATAAAATCGACCCCTTCAATCAGTACATTTGGATCGAGATCTTTGATTCTACCACCAATAGGATTTTTCTTGCAATCTGTTATTTCGCTCCTATCAACTCTACCTCCTATAAGAAAAACAACTTGGATAATAATTTCCCTTTCAATACCTTAGAGAAAGACATCCACAACCTAAGGAATGAAGGTAATATCCTTTTTCTTGGGGACTTCAATGCTAGAACTGCTACTAACCAAGTTATTATGTTAAGTAACAACTCTAACCCTGACCCCTTGTGGCTTGATGAATATGATGACTTAGCTAATAGATTCAAAAGAAACTCTGAAGACATAATCGAGAACTTATTCAACACCGAGCTTCTCAAGCTTTGTAGTTCCCAAGACCTGATTATTTGTAATGGTATTAACAAGTGGCCTACCTCTGGCCAGATGACTTGTATCCATGGGTTAGGTAGTAGTGTCATGGATTATGTGATTTTTGACAACCATGTCCTCAACCGTATTGCAAACTATGAAATACTTAAGGATTACGAGTTTGACTTTGACCACGAGCCTTTATCTTTAACCCTCAATCTTGTGTATGTTGGGAGGTACTCCAAGCGCTAGGTTTAGGGTTTGGAGGATAAAGCACCACACGGGTAGCTTGTGGGCTTGGAACCCAAGTATGGGGTTTTGGAACCCATCGTGTTTTCAGGAAATCCCACGATGGATTCATGACATGTGATGGATGAGGATGATAGTACTCGGAAAGACGATTCTAATGCATCTAAAATCATCTGAATCCAAGTTTTCGCTAGAGAGATATGATTTTTTGAAGTTGACATAGTAAATATTGGATTTTCAAGTAGGTCGACTTGAAGAAAATTCCAAGTAGACGTGTCTCTTTGAGTGAACTCATTGGAGGCATTAAAGCCTATATATTGAGGATGAGTTGATTCATTTTAAGCATCCAACAAAGGAAATACACCTCTGAAATTTTCGGTGGAGAAAGGTGAGCCTTAGCTGCAGCAAAAGGAAGCTAAAGGAGTAGTGTGGAGGCCTGTGGTAGGAACAATTGTTGTAGGTGACAACAGATCTGTTAAGGGAAAGTTTAGGGTTGTTTCTAGGTATGGTTAAGTGTAGGAAAGGAAAGCATCCAGGATGAGGAGAATATGAACAATACACTACTATTGAAAACTGTTTTGGGCACCATTTTGTGGAGGTAGCAGCTACATGATTGATGTTGTGCTTGACCACAGACCTAAGCACAAAGTTGTGACTACCTTAGGCGTGTTAAGGGCTAATACACGTCTTAAGGAGGAAACGTGGCTAGGGAAGAAGCTTGCCAAGGTGGGTCGTAGTCCTTAAGGGACTTGTTTGATGAATGTTAGGGGGAGTTAGGGTTGTGTAACATGCCCTAACAAGGAATATCACAAACTGCAGAGGAAAACATAATAGCAATGTGTTTGGAGTTGTGTTTGGTCATGTATTGACCAGACCTTGGATCAGATTATAGTGCAGCCTGTTGGAGCCAATTGGAGGACATTCTAATGTGGTGTAATGTCTTCCTAGGATTAGATTCAACAGTGAAGTATTGGGTGTCATAGAGTTGGTTAGAGGACAACAAGTTGGCTACCCAAAGTAACTCTATATGAGCTATCTTGAAGGACGAAGAGAAACTGAAGGTTGGGTGAAGAACAGTGCTGAAGTGCAACACTTTGACGAACTAAAGTTGTTGCTAGCATGGCAGATTAGAGCTCGAGAATTAGGCCTACCCAGAGAGAATTTTACGAGTCTGTGTTCATTGTATCAGACATGACTTGCAACAGTGATAGGAGGCAGTCCTCTTGGAGTCTCGATGTCTAGATGCCTTGATGGAATAAAGCACTACTAATGAGCAGTATGGAAGCGAAGGGCCGAGAGGATGAGATACGACATAGAAGCTGTAGCAAATATTTTCATTGTATCTTGTAAACCATAGACTGTTGTATTTATCATTTTTGGATCAATATAGCGAAGGTTGGTGATTGTACAATTTTGTTTAAAACTGTGAATATTGTGCATATATGATTTATTGCTTTATATTTACGTTGTGCAAAGAAGTTTATGGTTGAGATTCTTGGTTGGTAGCATCAGTGATTCTAAGACTCTAACCTAGACCCAAGTTCATGGAAATTCAACATGGTATCATAGTGTGTCTGAGCTGTTAGCACTCAATAATTTTCTAAGGTTGTAGAAGAAAACCACCAAGGTAACCACAAACAAACTTTGGATGTTGGGATCTAGCCCTACCAGCTTTAGAGAGGTCTCTTTATGTAAGATTTAACTTTGTTTGATTGAATATTAGTCTAGTTATGAAGCTTGGGGTTTGATTTGTACTTGAGTGGTTGGTTGATTACTAGATTTCCATGTTGGGTGTGGAGCTTGATTATCTTTTGTATTCAAAGGTATTGCTGCATTGGACCCTAGTTCGTAATGGGGCAGCAACGCCGCCCATAAAATATTCGTTGTAGGGGGGCGGCCCTGAAGCTAAAAGTAGATGTAAAATTTCCTTGTAAAATGTTGTAATTTCATAGTCAATCTAGGCTGTTCATTAGGCGGAGATCTGATGATAAAAGTTATGTTTAATTTAGGGTTTTTTTCCCCTAGAAGGCAACCCCTCACTATATATGAGGGAATTGTATTGCGTCTATGTAGATCTGTATTCTGAATGAGGAAGAGAGAGGAGATTGAGAGCGAAGAGGGAATTGCAGCGGATCTGCTATAGGTTGTATCTCTTCAGTTTGCTGGATAATATAAAAGGAAGGATTGGTTGTTTCTCTGTGGATGTAGCCCAAACTGGGTGAACCACATATATCTGTGTCTCTCTTGTTTTATGCATTTTCTGTGTTTATATTTCTGCAATATTTTATGTGTTCCATTGCTTTGTAGTATATAATTTTCTAACAACTAGTGTCAAAGCCGAACATCTATTTGGTTGATAAACTCACAGGAGTGAAGGGTTCCTGGTTCAAATGGGAGCAATGGTGGAAGATGGTAGGTTTAGGGTCAAAAAATTTAACGGCCAAAACTACCAGCTGTGGAAGATGCAGATGGAAGATTATTTGTATAAGAGAGATCTGTACTAACCATTGAGCAGAAAGGCAAAGAAGCCGACGAGTATGACAGACACAAAATGGGATATTCTTGACAGAAAGGCACTTGGAATAATACGACTATGCCTAGAGTCATCGGTAGCGTTTAATAAGGTATTTCTTATGAAGCGTTTATTTAATATGAAAATGTCAGAAGGTAGATATGTTGCTGATCATTTAAATGAATTTAATACAGTTACCAGCCAGTTAAGTTCTGCAGGGGTAACTTTTTATGATGAAGTTAGGGATTTGTTATTTATGTGCTCATTGCCAGAAAGTTGGAATGGTTTAGTTATGTCCATTAGTAACTTTGTCTTTGGATTTATTACTTTAAATTTTGATGATGTTGTTGGTGCAATCCTTAGCGAGGAAATGCGACAGAAAAGCTCTGGTGAGACATTAGGTAATGCTTTGACTGCAGAGACTAGGGGAAGAAAATGGAAAGAGGAAAGAGCCCTGGATATCGCAGTAAGTCAAGAAAAGGCAGATCCAAGTCCAGATCGGGGATAGTGTACTAGAATGTGGGAAGAAAGGACACCTGAAGAAAGACTACAAGTCTCAGAAGGGAAAAGAAGGAGACGCACAACAAGAAAATAATCATGAAGCGAATGTAACAGGTGATGTGTTGCAAGATTCTTTGATTCTTTCATTAGAAAATATTATTGATGCTTGGATGGTAGATTCAGGGGCCTCATTCCATGCCACACCTGATAGGAAACATTTTCATGATTATGTTCAAGGAGATTTTGGACAGGTTCGATTGGGTGATGATAAAGCCTATAAAATCATTGGAATGGGTACAGTTTTCATAAAACAACAAAATGGAAATCAATGGCTATTGAAGGAGGTAAGGCATGTTCCAGATATGAAGAAAAATTTGATTTCAACAGGGCAGTTGGGAGGTGAGGGTTGTGTAACTACTTTCATAGATAAAACCTGGAAGGTCACTAAAGGATCCTTGGTATTAGAAAAAGGACAAAATGTTGGTACATTGTATTTATGCAATGGTATTTCTAATTTTGTTAATGCTTTAACCTCTACAGGAGTAGATACGGAATTGTTGCATCATAGGCTTGGGCACATGAGTGAGAAGGGGATGTAGATCCTTCACTCAAGAAATTTGTTGCCAGAATTGAAGCATGTTGATTTAAAATTCTGTGAGAATTGTGTTTATGGAAAACATAAGAGATTTAGATTCCTCAGAGTCGGGAAAGAAAAGAAGAGCGAAAAATTAGAGCTTGTGCATACAGATGTATGGGGACCTGCTCAGGTATCATCTCTTGGTGGCTCTCGTTATTATGTTACTTTTATTGACGATGCAACCAAAAAAACCTGGATTTATTGTATTCGAAATAAATCTGATGTATTTGATACGTTCAAGAAATGGAAAGATTTGATTGAAAATGAGACAGGAAAAAGGTTGAAGTGTCTCAGATCAGACAATGGAGGTGAATATTGCAGCAAAGAGTTTGATAGGTACTGTTCAGAGAATGGAATTCACAGAGAGAAGACAGTTCCAGGAACACCACAAGAAAATGGTGTGTCAGAAAGGATGAACAGGACAATCATGGAGCATGCAAGGTGCATGAGATTGCATGCAGGATTGCCTTTACAATTTTGGGCAGATGCTGTAGATACTGTTGTTTATCTAATAAACAAAGGGCCTTCAAGTTCCTTGGATGGTGGTATTCCAGAGGAGGCATGGACAGGTAAAAACGTAAACTACTCATTTTTAAAAACTTTTGGTTGTGAAGCCTTTGTCCACATTAATAAAGAAAATAGAACAAAGCTTGAGGCAAAATCAAAGAAATGTACTTTTATTGGATATGGTGTTAATAATTTTGGTTATCGCTTTTATGATTATGTAAAACACAAAATCATTAGGAGAAGAGATGTCATATTCAATGAAAAGGTTTTGTATAAGGATACTCTGCAGGAAAAGAAACAAGAAAAAGAAAATAGAGAATACACAGTGCTTGATGAGATCACAAAAAAGTGATGGTGCCTGAAAATCATAATGATCAATGGCTAGAACAACAACCACAACAACAACACACACCTCAAACACCTGAAAGTGGTGTTAGAAGATCTACCTGGATAAGTAGACCCCCTGAACGATACTCTCCTTCATTATATTATGTATTGTTGACTGATTCTGGTGAACCAGAATGTTATGAAGAAGCAGTGTAGGTAAAAACCAGGAAGAAGTGGGAGCAAGCCATGAAAGAAGAGATGGACTCCTTAGCACATAACTAGACTTGGGACTTAGTCAGGTTGCCTGTAGGTAAAACAACATTGCAAAATAAATGGGTTTACAAGTTGAAGGAAGAAGATGGAGGTAGAAAAAGGTATAAAGCTAGACTTGTGGTGAAAGGGCTTGCACAAAAAAAGGGTATAGACTTTGATGAGATATTTTCTCATGTTGTTAAAATGACTTCAATCAGAACTATTTTAAGTTTAGTAGCAGATGAAGATTTGCATCTTGAGCAGTTAGATGTAAAGACAATCTTTCTCCATGGGGATTTGGAGGAAGAGATATATATGCAGCAGCCATAAGGATATGAGGTAAAAGGGAAGGAGAAACTAGTGTGCAGGTTGAAGAACAGCTTGTATGGCTTAAAACAGGCTCCAAGGTAGTGGTATCTAAAATTTGACAGGTTTATGTTTGAACAAGGTTATACTAGATGTCACTTTGATCATTGTGTTTATCTCAAATGGCAAGATGATGGTAGCTATATTATATTGTTATTGTATGTAGATGACATGCTTGTTGCAGGTTCTAACATGTAGGAAATAAATGTGCTCAAAAGAAAATTGGCGAACTCATTTGCAATGAAGGATTTGGGTGTTGCAAAACAAATCCTTGGTATGATAATAACTAGAGACAGGAAGAATCGCAAATTAACATTGTTTCAAAGTGAGTACATAGAAAAGGTGTTGAAAAGGTTTAATATGCAGAATGAAAAACCAGTTAGTATACCTTTGGCTAGCCATTTCAAATTAAGTAAGGAGGAGTGTCCCAAGACTCAAGAAGAAATGGCTCATATGTCTAAATTTCCATATGCATCAACAGTTGGAGCTTAATCTATGCAATGGTCTACACAAGGCCTGATATTGCACATGCAGTGGGAGTTGTAAGCAGGTACATGAACAATCCAGGAAAAGAACATTGGATGGCAGTGAAGTGGATTCTCAGGTATTTGAGAGGTACCAAAAATCAAGCATTATGCTTTGGTGGTTCAAACATTGCTCTATAGGGATATGTTGATGCAGATATGGCGGGTGATAGAGATAATAGGAGGAGCACAACAGGGTATGTGTTTACTGTAGGTGGAATAGTTGTCAGTTGAGTCTCAAAACTACAAAGCGTTGTTTCACTCTCAACAACAGAAGTAGTGTATGTTGCTGCGACAGAGGCTAGTAAAGAAATGATTTGGTTATAAAGGTTTCTGGATGAATTGGGTAAGAAGCAGGAGGTGGGCAGGTTATACAGTGACAGTCAGAGTGCCATACATCTTGAAAAGAACTCTGCATTTCATTCCAAGGCTAAACATATACAACTCAAGTACCATTTCATACGGTCAGCATTGGAAGATGGACAGTTGAAGCTGGAAAAGATACACACTAGCCAGAATCCTGCAGATATGTTAACAAAATTTGTAACTAGGGAGAAACTAAGAATCTGCTCAGTTTCAATTGGTCTTCAAGTATGATGAAGAAGATGAGAAACAACTAGGTCCAAAGTGGAGTCACTGTCCAACAAATGAAGCAGCAGTGGAGTTGCTATAATTAGTCTCCAAGTGGGAGATTGTTGGGTGTGGAGCCTGATTATCTTTTGTATTCAAAGGTATCACCGCATTGGACCCCAGTTCGTAATGGGGTGGCAACGCCACGCGTAAAATATTCACTGCGGGGGGGGGGCGGTTGCAACCTTTGGGAGCCCCCCCTAGCGGGGGGGTTAGGGGCCCCCGGAGCTAAAAATAGATGTAAAAGTGCCTGGTAAAATGTTGTAATTTCGTAGTAAATCTGGGTCATTCATTAGGCAGAGATTTGATGATAGAAGTTATGTTTAATTTAGGGTTTTTTCCCTAGAAGGCAACTGCTCGCTATATATGAGGGAATTGTATTGTCTATGTAGATCTGTATTCTGAAGGACGAAGAGAGAGGAGATTGAGAGCGAAGAGGGGATTACAACAGATCTACTGTAGGTTGTATCTCTTTAGTTTGCTGGATAATGTAAAAGGAAGGACTGGTTGTTTCTCCGTGGACGTAGCCCAAACTGGGTTAACTACGTATATCTGTGTCTATCTTGTTTTATGTGTTTTCTATGTTTATATTTCTGCAATATTTTATGTGTTCCACTGCTCTGTAATATATAATTTTCTAACATTCCATTGGGTTATGGAGTCTGTTACATAAAATACATATTAACTATAGTATCTACAGATAGATCTCACAAGGCAAGGTATCCAAACCAACTGGATTCTTTAAAGTCTGTGAAATGGAGGAGGAGAATAGAATAAGGTTCACTTTAAAATATAGAGCATTGTTACCTGAATTCTATATTTAAATATCAGAAGAAAACATAGAAATTATTCGTAGTCGGGTGTAGAGTGTAGATTTAAACAAATTCTACGCTTTATTTATCTATTGAATACTTTAGATTTGAAAACAAATAGGTGTTATAAACATAGAAGTATAAACACATACGACAAATAGATTTACTTCACCAACAAATTGACACATGAATCCTGTGAAAGAGCTTCAGTATTACTTGGAAAATCTGTTGATGTTTCAGAAAATACAATATTGTTTCTTCGTACAAAAACCAACCTCTATTACTTCAACAATTGAAGTATTGTAACTAATTTACAAAAATATCCTGTCAGGATGACGAGGATGTATCTACAAAATAATAGGACCGAATTAAGCTAACTTATTACAATAAAATTAAGGAAATCGAACTGTCTAAAGTGGTGGCACTGAAATGAGGGAATAGCTGGTTGTCTGGCATTGAAATCCTGTATGTGTTGTAACACTGAGTTGCACCACCAAAATTACCTTTTACTCTAATAACTCACAGAGTTTATCCTAGTGATGTTTGCTTTGGATATTCATCTTCATCAACTTCCTGTATACTTGGCAAATGTCGATCAGGTGATGGACAAGTTCAGAATTGCATACTGAATGTCAAGATCATATGACAATGCTTCCAGGAATGCCTTTCCTGTCATGCTGAGTCTTCTGGCTATAAAATCTGAACTATCTCTTGCCTTGATCATAATCTGCTCACTATAATCTGACCACATGCTGAGCTTGTCGTTAATTACTAACAGGTTTGGAAGTCCTTTCTTGTAGAGAGGATCCATCTTCGAAAAGAACCTTTGTATACCTGTGTTCATATTTCGACCTTTATCTTCAAGTTGTCTCATCATATTCCTTTTAGTCAGCACTTTCCTGACTTCCAAAATTGTTTCAATCTTGTCTTCAATTTCTAATTCTTCCAATTCGTGATTGTTCTTGGAATTTAGAAATTTGTAATCTCAGTGGCTTCATTTGGTTTGTCTCCTAGGACTTGCTCAATAACTTCATTTTACCTTTCAATAAGCATCTGTTGTTCAAAAATGATTTTGATTGAAAGCCAAATTTCCCCCATGTCTTCATTAATCTTTTTCCATATATTTTCCTTTACCTGTTCCAATGTATTTCCCATGGCACAATCTTTTTCCATTTTCTGCAATATTTGGGACAATGTCTGAGGCTTCTGTGTTTCTGTCATGTAGGAATTTTCAAATCTTGTGCTTTGTTCTTGTAAAATATTTATCTCCAGCTTCAGCTTCTTTAGCTCTTCTTCCTGTATAGACATGTTTTCCATAGATTGAGATAACTTCACTAAGTCATCAACAACTGATGTGGGAAGCACCGTCGAAGATGATGTTCCTGTTGTCGTGGTTGCTGTAGGGACACTTGCTTGTAGTAGAGATGAAATGGAAACTGCACCAAGAGGAACAACTACAAGTTGTGAACTTTGTTCCTTTTCTTTCATCAGTTTGTCCATTTCTGCTTCCATTACTTTGATCTGCGCACCTTATTCTACTAGAAGCTTCAACATCTCTTCGTTTTGTAGCTTTGTCTCTTCAAGTTCCTTGGCCTGGGGGTCTTCTGTTGTTGGTAGCTTCAATTTTTTCTTTAATGCTTCTATGTTAGTGTTCTTCTTTCTGATTATCTCCTCCGTAGATTTTGAATTGTATGGATCAAGGCCTGCTTTGACCACCATTTCCTCCAAGTATTTGATTATGGTATTTTGGCCAGTGAGGATATTTTCTCCAATTTGAGTTGAGACTACGCATTATTAAAAGTAAGTTGTAGTTTTGAGGTGGTGTTAGCAGTATGTGTGAAAGTAGAATGCACCATCTCTCCTACTTGCCTGTGCATATCTATTTAGTCCAAAGGATGGACATCCCTTGCTTCAAATTAAAAAATGGTTTGTCTAAAATTTGTTGTTGACTTTGGTTGAGGGACCTAGGCCTGCAAGAATTCCATATGCGTCCTTCCCTTCTCAGTATCATATGTTGAGATGAGTCTACGCTGGATGGAGGAAGATTGCTTCCTGAATTGAGCTGATATATTATCATGGATGACCTCATTTCTCTGCTTAATCTCCTTGTATATCTGAAAAATGTCCAATTGCCTTTACTTTATGGATGTTTCTGGTGTCTAAGGTATGGTAGCTGGAATCTCTTTAGTAACTGAGGAAGATGGGGACTCTATGGTACCACTGTCCAACTTGAAAGTCTTCAAACCTGGGACCACAATAGTGCCTTGTGTGTCCTCTAATGATGGGAATTCTACTTTAGAGCTTGAGCTCGCTTTAAGATTCTTAGTGTATATTTTGAATTCTTTAGCTGAGACTTCGGTGACTAATGGAGAATCATCTTCTCTGGGTCTCTTTTCTGTTTTTTCCCTGGGTATGGGGGTTTCTGAAGTTGTCTTGGAAAGTACCTACTCCTCAGTCTCCTACAATGTATTTTCTACCCAAGTGTGTTGGTTCATATACTTTTCTATTTCAGGCCTCTGAGTATGCACATATGATGTAGCTTTTTGTTCCACTCTCAACTTGGAAATTACCCCAAAGGGGTCATAAGACCAAGTGAAACTGAGAGGAAAGTTCATTTGTGTCAGCAAGAGGTATGCTTCCTCTCCTCCTGCTCTACTATTGTAGATGAAGGGTCCTACTTGTGTTTTAATTTGGAACTAGAATTTCTTCTTGGCTGCCATGAAATGGATATTGTTAGAATGAATTATCTGTCTAATGTATTCTAAGGAAAATATTCTCATTGGAAAATATTTAGGCAGTTTGTATGGTGGCAGCTCTGAACCATACACTCTAATCTCTGTGAATGACTAGTAAAGATACCAATCCCCTATTTTGACCTATTAACTGAGATGCAAAACCTTCTGAATGTCTTCACTAATCCTTGTAACTTGCTGGCCACTCAACAAACAAGTGGCTAGATACACAAACTGGTCTATGAACTCTAAGAAGATGAATTCCCGTGATTGTCTTTTGACTAAGGAAGTCCAGAAGAAAATTGAATATGGGTCTCCTTGTTGATCAAGCTTCTGTACTAAGAATGGAAACTTATCCGTTTGAAAAAAGGTAAACATAGACATGAGAATTGATGAATATATGAACATTCATTTAGTTAAAAACTGAAGGAACTTTTCATGAATTACATTGGCTAAGAAGTGACCATAGTCAAAGGTGACTGATGGTCCTTCTTCTGAAGAAAGGGTGGATAGAAAGCCTAGAATAGGCTCATGGACACACTCATCTTAATAGTAACCAAGAATGGATGACAAGACATAGATGATCTATCCTGTCCTTTGAGGGAACATAGAAGAGGGATATGGGGGATTTTTCTTAGGGAGTTGAAAGTCTTCAGGAGGAAGATTTCAAAAATGGAATTTCTTTGGGGGAAATTTAATTTATGGTAAATTCCTCTAAGAGCTTCAAGGGAGAAAGGTGAGAGGGAATCACAGTGGGGAACCTGCAACATTTAATTAATGCTGCCAGCTGTGATGGTGAAGAGGATTTCACAATTTGGGGAAATAATTGCCCTCTTGCCTGCAAGGTAAGCGGCTTGGCATTTTAGAAAGAATTCTGGAAACTGAGAGGATTGAGGGACAACAAACATAGGAAGTCTGGATTTCAAATAATTTGGAAAGCTATATTATTTACAATCATTTTCCTTTTGAATTTTTGTAGTTTGTTCACCGAATGAATGGCTAACTGAGGTATAACCAAACTCTATATTGTATTTCTTATCTTACGGATGCAAAGCTCAAAAGAAGGTTCCACAACCTCGAGACTTTACAACTTAATCTCTAGTCCACTTTCTCACTAGGTAGACCAAAGATTGTCACTCAATGACTATGTAACTCCTTTTTTATAATACAAAGTTCCTCACTTCAAAAAAGAAGAAGCATAGAGTGAACCTCCCCAAAAAATCATATTCTAAATTAATTAACATCCATAATTTTTGCTATAATATCCTCAAATATATTTTAGTTAAGAAAACCATGAATATAAAAATAGAAAAATGTACACATTACATAGTCAACCTCTAAGCCAACATCTCAAACTCCAAGTCCATGCACTGTGGGAGGTGCTCTCCACCCAAGTATGGTAGATATTTTGTAATGTCATGTAAACATTTTGACTGAGTCAAAATAAAATAAAAATAACCCTATGTTAAAATAAAAATAAAATACTAAAAATAACAATGGATAGGTTTATGAGAACCCATGGTATTGACCCATGGTATTCATGTGGAATATTTCTCATTTAAAGGGAGAAATCAAAGTAGCCTAGATCCATTTTAATTATGTAATTACCAAGTGTCGACAGATTAAATCTCTTGAGAGGAAAACCTCTTTTAGAGTGAAAAGAGATTTGATTCCTCTTGGCCCTTAGTGGACCTGGAATAAAATAAATCTAGGATAGTAAATCTAAAACCAAAGCAATATTAAATAAAAGTTAAAATCTTATATATTTTATATAAAGATATAAAATAAATCACATTTTATTTTTTATTTTGAACCTTTTACATTTGTTTAATGTAAATAATAAATTAACCTAAGATAAAATATAAATTTAATGTTCATGAATATAATGTATTTTAATGAATAAAAAAATCAACATCGTATCTAAATTTTAATTTAATGTTCATGAATGTAATGCATTTTAATAAAAAAAAAATCTACATCTTATCTAAATTTTATAGGATAAATAGACTATTTATTTTAGATAGATGTCTTTCGGATTAATCACATCATTAGGATTTGGTCGACCTTTCGAACCAACTAATTTGGTTCATCTTCACTTTGTCCTGAAGATGAACGACATTCACATTAGTTGGTTCAAAAGTCAACCAAATCCTAATGATGTCATTAATCCCAAAGACATCTATCTACAATATGGATCACAAAAGTCTTAGATCTAAGACTATTTATTTGTTATATCTAAACTAAAAATATATTATATTTTATTAAGAAAATAATATTTATTAAAAATTTTTTATAATGTAATTTAATATATATATATATATATATATATATATAATTCAAAATAACAATAAATATAGAGACAATAAGAGATGATAGAAAATTAAATTATATGATTTGAAAAAATAAATAATTTTAAACTACATTATCAACTATAATAATTTATTGAATTGAATAAGTTTTGAGATTCTATCGATTAAATGAAATATATAAGATTTATTTGATCTTATTATACCTACTGAGCTTTTCATTGACTTGCTATTAGTTTTTCTTTGATTAAAAAAAATTAAAATCTATCCAAAGTTTAATATTATGAAATTAAATTTATTATTTTTAAATAAAATTTATTTCTATTTATCTCAAATATGATTGGTTGAAATGTCTCCCCTCTTATTGTGTAATGATTGCAATAATTGACTTTTGTGTACTCTATTATTAATTACTATGTACTATATAACTAATTACTATGTACAATAAATATAAATAATTTGAAAAATGACATTAAATATTAATTACTATGTACCATAAACACACAAATGATTTGTAATTAAATTCAAAAATTCCATTTTCTCATTGGTGTAAAGTATTGAATAGACAATTTTTATGGGTTTTATTTTTTAATTTATAAAAACATATTTTAAAAAATATAAATTTGAAAAAAACATGTAAAAATAACATGTGTACAATTTGCACAACTCTCATTATATCAATCCATACTCTAATGACATGACATGTGTACTATAATATAAGAATTATATAAAAAAGTTGTCATCATTCAATATTAAATAAATAATTATTAACTTATTATCATTCTCTCTTATATATATATATATATATATATATATATATATATATATATATATATAACTAACCTTTATCTACCAAAAAAATGTTTAATTATATTAGAAAAAATAATAATAAAATGTTAAACAAATATTCATATAACTCATTTTATAATTTTATTATTGTTTGGAGCACATATAACACATCATGACATTAAAATATTGTATTAATTGAAATAAATTGATAAATACATTTTTAATAATTATGGTTTATGATAAATAAATTTTAAAATATATTTAATAATTTAATTATTTTAATATTAATTTTTTTATAATAATATTTATATTTAATTAAAACATTATAAATAAATTTAAAAAATATAAAATGATTTTGCAGCTCTTAACATATTAATAAGGTTGTATTTTAAATATATTATATATTACAAAGTAATAAGATTGTGTTCTAAATATATGGTGATGATGATGATTAACGTTCATTAAGACCAATGTGGTCTATTAGACCTTAAGAAAATAAGAATTTAATATTCTTCAAATTCTTATTTCTATTATCAAAAAGAAGGGGAAAGGGTGCTCCAAGATCACTATAGTTGTGTTGGCTTAAGAAGTCAAGAAGATTGGAAGTGTGTGTTAGGGAAATGAGAGCAAATGTGAGTAAAAGTCGGCCAATCTATATTATTTACAATCATTTTGACTTTTGAATTTTTTATTTTGTTCACCAAATGAATGGCCAATTGAGGTATAACCAAACTCTATATTGTCTTTCTTATCTTACAGATGCAAAGCTATATTATTTACAATCATTTGACTTTTGAATTTTTGTATTTTGTTCACTGAATGAATGGCCAACTGAGGTATAACCAAACTTTGTATTGTCTTTTTATCTTATGGATGCAAAGCTCAAAAGAAGGTTCCACAACCTCGAGACTTTACAACTTAATCTCTAGTCTACTTTCTCACTAGGTAGACCAAAGACTGTCACTCAATGACTATGTAACTCCTTTTTTATAATACAAAGTTCCTTACTTCAAAAAAAAAAACATAGAGTGAACCTCCCAAAAAAATTATTTTGGAAATCATTTGCAGAAAGATATATTATTTTCAATATGAAATACTAAAAGAAAATACTTAATGATCAATTGATCCTATAAATTATAGGACCCTAACATGAGCTACTTTGGAAGTAAGTAAATCAGAGTTGTGCGCAACGAAGTATAACATGAGAGGGAGTTGGTCACATTGTGAGTGAAAGTTTCTCTACAATGTCGAAGTTGCAGGTAGGTATCCGATATGAGGATAGGTTGAAGGGGTTGTCCAACTATAGTCCATGGAAGGAAATGATCAAGTTGATCTTGCAGGTCAACAGGATCTGGGATTTTGCCGAAAAGGAAACGAAGAAGCCAACCGACCCTAGGGAGCTGGAAATAAGGGAAGATTTGGATGCGAGGGCAAGACTGATCATCTTAAATGGTGTGAGGGATGCCCTAATACCTCATTTGTCTGGGAAGAACACCGCACATGAGATGTGGGTGTCTCTTCAGAATTTGTTCTAGAATAAGAATGAGAACTGGGTATTGGTATTGGAGGATAAGTTGAAGTCCACCAAGATGTTAAAGGGTGAAAGCGTGACCTTGTATTTGACGAGATTGTCTCAGGTCAAAGATGAGATTGCTGCCATCAGCGTGACTATCTCCGATGGGGATATGGTAAGGATGGCCTTGAAAGGGTTCATCGACGAATGGAAGCCCTTCATCAAAGGAATCGTTGCTAGTGAGAAGCTACTAGACTGGGATAGGTTGTGGGATGACTTCATTCAGGAAGAGTTGCGAGACGAGGATCTTCAGCTGAAGTAGAAAGCTTCAAATGATGACGTGGCACTTGCATCACAAATGAAGGGTAAGAAAAAGAAGGACTTGAGTAAATTCAAGTATTTCAACTATGGATAGATGGGTCTTTTTTCGTCGAGATGTATGAAGAAGAAGAAGGGAGATGATGAGAAAAGAAAAGGGAAGCAGGCTGCCCTTATTGCCAATAAAGCAGAGATGAATGACCTCACTAGAAGATTGGAAGACGAAGAGGAGGATTTTTCTATGATTTCTCATTTCTCGCAGAGTACTATTAAAGAGGATGGATAGTATGTGGACAGTGGTGCGAAAAAGCATATCACAGGGTCACAGGATATTTTTGAGACTCTAGATGGATGGGAATTAAAGTTGCACATGGTGTTGGGAGACAAGAGTCAGTTGGATATCTGAGGATCGAGTGTTGTGCCACTCAGAATGGAGACAGGATGTATGATGCGGGTCAAGAATGTATTGTTTGTACCAGGACTCAAATATAATGTTCTCTCTGTCTCGATGATGGAGAAGAGGGGGTTTGAGGTCTTTCTCTAGGATGGGAAGGAAAGACTTAGGCTCAGAGGCTCTAACTCTGATGGGATTGTACTTGGAGTTAGAGAGCATGGTATTTAAAGGTTGATGGGAAATCCTGTGGATCATGGAAGAAAGTAGGTGGAGCAAGTACAAGTTCCAGAGAAGCAAGAGAAAATGCAGGCTTCAGAGGAGAAGGTACACTTTCTTGAGAAGGTCCAGGTTCCATAGACTTAGATGGAGTCTAGTTCGAGAGGGAGCTTGGAGATTCAAAGGGAGACTCTGTAACCCAAGAAGAGTGTGTGGTCAGTGGTGAGAAAGGGTGCTCCTACAACTACCAAGAAGGAATCATGGAAAGAGCAAAAGATGTTACAAGATAATAAGAAGAAGCAGGTTGCTTCAATCAGTGACAAAAACACTTCCGAGAAGGGTGTAGTTCACCGTACATGGATTGTTGTGATTGTGAGCGCCAAGAGTTGGGAAAGTGTTGCGAACAGCGATGATGATGACGAGATACTTCCTAGTCTTAGAAGTACCTCCCTCACTAAGAGCGAGTGTTGATTTGTGTAGCTTTGGAGGTACTCCAAGCCTTGGGGTTCAGGGTTTGGAGGACAAAGCACCACAAGGGAAACTTTTGGGCTTGGAACCCAAGTATGGGGTTTTAGAACCCATCGTGTTTTGGGAAAAAAACATGATGGATTCACAACATGTGACGGATGAGGATGATATTTCTCGGAAAGGTGATTCCAATGCATAAAAAATCGTCCAAATCTGAGTTGTCGTTAGAGAGATATGAATTTTTGAAGTTGACATAGTAAATATTGGATTTTCTAGTAGGCCAACTTGAAAAAATCCAAGTAGACTTGTCTCTTTGAGTGAACTCATTGGAGGCCTTAATTGCTATATATTGAGGACGAGTTAGTCATTTTAAGCATCCAACAAAGACAATACACCTTTGAAATTTTCAATGGAGAAAGGTGAGCCTTATCCACAACAAAAGGAAGCTAAAGGAGCAGCGTAGAGGCCTGTGGTAGGAACAACTGTTGTAGGTGACAACGGATCTATTAAGGGAAAGTTTAGGGTTTTTTCTAGGTACAATCAAGTGTAGGAAAGGCAATAAACTAGGTCAATAAGAATAGGATCAATACGATGCTATTGAACACTGTTTTGGGCACCATTCTGTGGAGGCAGCAGCTACAACATTGCTGTTGTGCTTGGCCACAGGCCAAAGCACACAAATGTGACTGCGTTAGGAGTGTTAAGGACTGATACACATCCTAAGGAGGCAGCGTAGCTAGGGAAGAATCTTGCCAAGGTGGGTCGTAGTCCTTAAGGGACTTGTTTGATCACTGTTAAGTGGAGTTAGGGATGTGGAATGTGCCCTAACAAGGACTATCACAAATTGTAGAGGCAAACATAACAACAGTGTGTTTGGAGGTGTGTTGAGTCATTTATTGACCAGATCTTGGATAAGATTATAGTGCAGCTTATTGGAGCCAATTGGAGAAAATTCTAAGGTGGTGTAATGTCTTCCTAGGAGTAGATTCAATAGTGAAGTATTGGGTGTCATAGAGCTGGTTTGACGGAAGAAAGTTGGCTACCCAAAGTATCCCTAGATGAGCTATCTTGAAGGACAAAGAGAAGTTGAAGGTTGGGTGAAGGACGGTGCCAAAGTGCAATGCTTTGATGGACTAAAGTTGTTGCTAGCGTGGCAGATTGGAGCTCTGGAATTAGGCCTACCCAGAGAGCAATCGATGATCCCATGTTCATTGTAGCAGACATGACTTGCAATAGTGATAGGAGGCGTCCCTCTTGGAGTATCGATGTGTAGATGCCTTGATGGAATAAGGAAATACTTGTGATTAGTACAAAGCGAAGGATCGACATGACAAGATAAAACATAGAAGCTGCAACGAAGATTGTCATTGTATATTGTAAACCATAGACTGTTGTATTTATCAGATTTGGATTAATATAAGGAAGATTGGTGATTGTATATTATTGTACAATTTTGTTTAAAACTGTGTATATTGTGCATATATGATTTACTGCTTTATATTTCTACTGTGAAAAGTAGTTTATGGTTGAGATTCTTGGTTTGTTAGTGTTAGTGATTCTAAGACTCTAACCTAGACCCAAGGTTGTGGAAATTCAACATTAACAAGTGGCCTACCTCTGGCCAGATGACTTGTATCCATGGGCTAGGCAGTAGTGTCATGGATTATGTGTTTTTTGACACCCATGTCCTCAACTGTATTGCAAACTCTAGGCTACTTAATGATTATGAGTTTGAGTTTGACCACAGGCCTTTGTCTTTAACCCTCAATCTTGTTGTGCATACCAGCCACATGCAGGAGACCAACGAAATTCAAAGGCACACACATTTCGATAGAAGTAATGTAGACTTTTTCTTAAAGGATTTTAAAAGACTGGATTTAGGCTTCCTGACTTATAATAACAACATTAATCAAATTTATTATTATTTTAATACTACCCTTTCCACTACCATTAACAAGTTCTCTACTGAGGTTTCGTCTAAAAAGAATAACAAAACTTCCAACTTTTAGTATGACAATGATTGTAAAATTTCCAGGAAAGCGGTTAGAGACACTCCTAATGAAACTATAAAGCTATGAAATATAAGTATATACAAAGCTCTTATCAAAAGGAAGAATATGTCCTATATTAATAAGAGACAAGAGCATCTTCTTCACCTCTCTAAAGTTGCACCTAGAAAGTTTTGGCGGAATGTGATTATTCATAAAACAAAAGATAATTGTTAAATCCCCTTAGATATTTGGGACATCTATCTTAAGAAGTTGTATGGCTCTTCAGACACCATGGGCACCATCTTAAACACTCATATTAATGAGGATATATTTTCTGTAAAAGACGTTGAGTCTGGGATTAATAAGATCGCTAATGGGAAAGCTAAAGATATTGAAGAATACCAAGTTGAAATATTTAAAATGGGAAGGTTTATCCTCATCCCTTATCTCCAAAAGCTTCTCAATTTGGTGGTAAAGCATGGCTTCCCTAAGCCTTGGATGCAAACTCTTATTGTTCCTATCTTTAAAAATGGGGACAAAAATGTTCCCTCTAACTACAAGACCATTCTAATTAGCCACATCTTATCCAAAATATATGGGCTCATTTTGGAAAACAAGATTAGCCTTTGGCTTGAAATCCATGGCAAAAGAGCTAAAGGGAAAGCCAATATTAGGAGACATCACTCAAATATCGACCATCTTGTCACTCTCAGGATCATTGTCGAGGAGTGTCACAATAACAAAACTGATCTATTTTGTTGTTTTGTGGACTTTAGAAAATCTTTCGACATTGTTCCTCGAGATAAGCTTTGGAAGAGACTTGAAGAGATAATGGCTCCTCCTGAGTTGAGGATTGTCATGATTCGCCTTTACGATACTATTGTTTCCAAGCTTAAGACCAATGAAGGGTGTTCTAAAGATATTAAATGCAATATCAATGTTAATAAAGGGTGTCCCCTATCCTTACCCTTTTTGGCACTTACATCAATAAGCTTGGGGAGGGTTTGGAAACTGTAGGTTGCAAGGGCACCAAGCTTACTGGTATAGTCATTAATATTCTCCTTTATGCCGATGGAATCGTTATTCTTCCCAAAATCCATGATGACCTAGACAAGCAACTTAAGACTCTTCATGATTACTACTCCAAGATGGGTATGCTAGTTAATACCGACAAGACTAAAGTAATGATAATTAAATCCAAAAAGATCACCCATGGTAATTTCATCTATGATAACAATTACTTAGAACATGTTTTTCCTCATAAATATTTAGGTATTGACATTCCTCATCAATTAAAATGGAATTATAACATTAAGAAAAGGATTATTGGAGGCGTGAAAGCTTATTATGAGTTGGAACACAATTGTAAGTCAGCTAATATTTGTATTTGGAGTAAAAAATGTTTCTTTTTTAGACACTCGTCACCCCTGTTATCTTATACGAATGTGAAGTTTGGGGTTGCAGTATATCCAGAGAGTCGTGGAGAAAGATTGAGATGATTCAAAAGCAATTCATAACCTACAACCTCAAGATCAAGGGAAATATTTCCTATCCTATCCTATCCTCCTGATCAAAGTTGGCCTTTCCCCCATTGAAAGCATGTCTATGTTTAGGTATTTGATGTATAAGAAGAAGTTTTAAAACATGGAATCTAAGAGGCTTCCCAAAATTGCTTCTAACTCTAGTCAAAACCTCGACTTCTGCCTCAAGCGTGGGTGGCATAAGGATGCCCAATCTTGGCTCAACCACTGGAGGATAAATGAGGAGATCATCCTGGGAAACAAGGATAAATTGTGGGATGATAAGGAGCTAGAAGGAAAAAGGAAGCTAAGATATTATAAGGAGGTGATCAAACCCACCCTTGATTACTAGAATTATCTCTCTGTTCTAACCAATGCTAAGAAAAAAATGAACATCGCTAAGATAAGAACTAATTCTCATGAGCTTCAAAGTGAAACTGGGTGGTGATCTACTCCCAAAACTCCCTGGGATGATAGAATTTGTCAATCTTGCGATACTAAGAGGGTGGAAGATGAAAAACACTTCCTCTTAGATTGCCCGACTTTTACCCGCATTCGCTCTTATTTCCCTAATATCTGCCACACTTCCAATCTTCTTGACTTGTTAAGCCAACCCAACTTGAGTGATCTTGGAGCACCTTTTTTCCTTCTTTTGATAATATAAATAAGATTTTGAAGAATCAAAATTAAATTCTTATTTTCTTAAGGTGATACACTTCATTGGTCTTAATGAACGTTAATCATCATCATCATCACCATATATTTAGACCACAATCTTATTACTTTATAATATATAATATATTTAAAAGACATCTTTATTAATTTTTTAGATGCCGGAAAAATCATTTTATATTTTTAAAATTTATTTATAATTTTATAATTAAATATAAATATTATTATAAAAAATTAATATTAAAATAATCAGATTATTAAATATATTTTAAAATTTATTTATCATAAACTATAATTATTAAAAGTGTATTTATTAATTCATTTCGATTCTCGATAAAGAGACAAGATCACATAAATCTTATATATTTCATTTAATCGATAGAATCTCAAAACTTATTCAATTCAATAAATTATTATAATTGATAATGAAGTTTAAATATTTATTTTTTCAAATCATATAATTTAATTTTATAGCCTCTCTTATTATCTCTATATTTAGTATTATTTTGAATAATATATATGTATATTTATATTAAATTATATTATAAAAAATTAATAAATATTATTTCCTTAATAAAATATAATATATTTTTAGTTTAAATGTAACAAATAAATAGTCTATTTATCCTATAAAATTTAGATAAGATGTAGATTTTTTTATTCATTAAAATACATTACATTCATGAACATTAAATTAAAATTGAGATACGATGTAGATTGTTTTATTCATTAAAATACATTATATTCACGAACATTAAATTTATATTTCATCTTAGGTCAATTTATTATTTACATTATATATTTTATCTTACATCAATTTATTATTTACATTAAGCAAATATAAAAGTGCAAAATCTAAAAATAGAATGTAATTTATTTTATATTTTTATATTAAATATATAGAATTTTTACTTTTATTTAATATTTTTTTGGTTTTAGATTTATTCTTTTAGATTTATTTTATTCCAGATCTACTAAGGGCCAATATGAATCAAATCTCTTTTCACTTTAAAAGAAGTTTGTCTCTCAAGAGATTTAATCTCTTGACGCTTGGTAAAGAATTAAGATGGATCTAGGTTAGTTTCATTTGTCCTTTTAAATGAGAAATATTCCACATGAATACCATGGGTCAATACCATGGGTTCTCATAAACTCGTCCATTGTTATTTTTATTTTAACATAAGGTTATTTTTATTTTATTTTGGCGGAGTCAAAATGTTTACATGACATTACAAAATATCTACCATACTTGGGTGGAGAGCACCTCCCAGCAGTATACATGCACTTGGAGTTTGAGATGTTTGTATAGAGGTTGAATATGTAATGTGTACTTTTTTCTATTTTTATTTTCATGTTTTTCTTAAATATATTTGAGGATATTATAGAAAAAATTATGGATGTTAATTAATTTAGAATATGATTTTTTTGGGAGGTTCACTCTATGTTTTTTTTTTGAAGTAAGGAACTTTGTATTATAAAAAAGGAGTTATATAGTCATTGAGTGACAATCTTTGGTCTACCTAGTGAGAAAGTAGATTGGAGATTAAGTTGTAAAGTCTCGAGGTTGTGGAACCTTCTTTTGAGCTTTACATCTGTAAGATAAGAAAGACAATATAGAGTTTGGCTATACCTCAGTTGGTCATTCATTCAGTGAATAAAATACAAAAATTCAAAAGTGGAGGGTTGCATTAAAGCAATTAACTATAGATGTTCTACTTGGGAGCTTGTTGGGGTGCATCTTCAGCTCCCGAGGCACGCTATATTTGTTGAGGAGGATGTCGACCTTGAAGTCCAATTGTTTTAGATTTTTTTCCAACTCTGCTTGTCTATGGGCATTGTCTTGTTGGCCTTGGTTGCTTTTATATTGATTTGTCTGATTTTGCTTGAGGATATTACTAGGTTGTTGCTACAATTTGGTGAATTCTCGAGCACAAATTTCTATGATGGTGGAGGTACAAATGTTATTAAAAAGGTGGTTCATACCATGATTCAGAAGCTGTATGCAGGATTTCAAATTTGTTGTTGTTGATGTCCAACAAAGGTCTAGTGTGTGCGACCTAATGTACAAATTGTGCTTGGTATCTTGATTGTGATCTGTTGGGTGATCTTGCCATGGATGTTGGATTATTTGTTTACCAATGCAATTCTTAATAGTTGGCATGCTATCTCTTAAATAATTTCGCACCTTCATGATGTCATTATGTGGGGAGGGGGGCGGGGGGGTGGGGTTGTTCCGCTATTCGACACCCGTTGTGGGGAGAGAAGTCTTATTCGACTTGCTTTTGATATTGGGAACGAAGAGAGTAAGGGAGATTCTAATGCCATCCTGAGCCTGGCGATGAAAATTTTAAGTTGAGACTATGTTGGCCAATTGGTCTGCTAATTTATTTGCTTCTTAATGAAGTTGAGATAGATGAGGAGTTGGGATCTGTGTCAATAGTTTAGTTGTTGCTATGAATCGAGCTTCAGACCTCCATATGTTGGTTGCTTTGGATGGAGTTGTGCCACACTGAATTCTTTGAAATATGCTTATAATTAATTTTGAGTCTCCATATATGATGAGTTTTTCATAACGATTATGGATGGCGATAAGGAGGACTTGCTTGAGAACCCACATTTATGCTATATTGTTGGTATTATAACCTATTGCTCTTGAATAAATATGAATGATTCAACCATTTAAGTTACAGAAGACTCCTCCATAACTTGCAGGTCATGGATTTCCTTTGGATGCTCTATCAAAATTGAGATTGATGAAGTCTATGGGATGGGGAAACTAGGAGAAAGGGGTAGAAGGAAAAGACGGGGGAGTATTGGGGGCTAAAAAGGAAAGATGATAGGAGAGCCCTAGGGAGGAGAGGATGAGATATTCAACGAGGTTGCAATCCTAGGGTGTTTTGAGTCCAAGGGAGTGAGAGTGTTGAATCTCGAAGGTTGTTGAGGATAAATTGCCATAGACTAGAGGAGGGATAGAACTATTTTTGAAGATTTTGTGGTTGCATTATTTCTAGGTGTTCCATAGAAGAAATCCAAGGATCAAGCTCTATATTTTATTAATGGTGGGGCTAGAAAAGTGGGAGGTATTCCATGATAGGAGAGTGGAGGGAATGATAATGGAGTTGTGGTCAGATAGGAAGAATAGGTTGGTTTAGTTGCCCCATTGGGTAAAGGTGTAGATACATTCATTGAAGCTGTGATAGCAAGATTCGACAAGAAAAAGGAAGAGGAAGCAAATTGAAGGTCCAGGAAAGCCTCAACACTAAAGTTTATCCCAAGTGAGAGTTTTGTTCCATAATATAAGCCATATGAAGAGGGTGATTTTGGGCCATGGTTTTAGTTCCCATCATTTCTTTCATTTGATGTAGTTTGCATCCAAGATACGAGTGGAGAGGAGGCTGCATGCTTCTAATATATTGAAGTTGCCTTGTGTTCGGTATCCCTAGTGAAGTGTTGAATTTTCATGATCTTGGGATCTAGGATAGAATCTTAAAATATATGACACTACCAAACCAAGAATCTCAACAAAGCTACTTTGCATAGTGGAATATAAACAACATTAAATCACACATGCACAATTTATCGACAAAATTTTACAATTTTTTTCAACACAAATTCATTATATTAATCAACATATAATGAAACAGTATAAGGCTCTCGTACAAGGGATAATGGACCTCAATTATCCACAAGTACAAGAATAAAATATACAATGAAAATCTCATTGCTCTTATGCACAATCACAACCTCTATGTTGTGTTTGTTGGCAAGAAAAGTTCCCGAAGGTAAGGGTTGACAACCTCAAAAGAGCATAACAATAAAATCAATAAGACGCAGTCAAGATAGCATGCAAAACGTGTGAATTATTGAATGTGGACTTGGAAACTTACACGGAGGTCCTATGCTTGATGATGTTCCCATAGGGTCCAAAGCCTTTGCTTCCTTCACAGTCGAGTAGGTTTGCAAATCATTTGAGAGAAGCATATAAATGATATATAATTCAATGTGCATACATAAAATATATATTATATCATCATATATAAACATAGAAATTTATATTCATGAGACAATAACATATCAGGAAGATGACATGAGCTTCTTTATTGATAATCAACAATAGGTACAGGAAATTTACAACCTGATCCAAGCCAAAGCATCGATGAAGCCTTCCTTCGGATCTGTCCAACCTAAGCCATGAAGACAACCTCTCTAACAAATGAAAGGATATACTATAGAGATGATGAACATCTCTGTAAAGGAAACAAGGGTTTCCATAGAGATTGGGAATGCAGGAGGCACGGGAAAATCATACTTGATATGGGAGAAAAATGGGTATAATGTCAATAACCCTTCTCTTATGTCCTTTAGGCCTACGCGAGGTGTGTATACATACCACCTAAAATTAGTTAATTCAGTTGTGCTACGGGATCCTGTAGGTGGGCTCTTAGTAAAACTCGTGAACCCTGCCCGAAAATAGCATATTTTTTTTTTTTCATATTTAAAAAGGTATACGCGGGTATGCAATTATAGAACAGGGGTATGTATGTGCTTTTGAATGGGCAGAGTCAAGTATGGAATTTGAAATATTATTTTTTGATATAAAATCAAGTATGCATGGGAAAAGGATGCCCAAGACCATACAAGAGCATCAAGTCTACAAGACTGTTAAATGATGTTATAATAGATTCCCCCTAATATATGAGGTCATAAGGGATACATGATGGCCGAAATATATTAAGTATATAGAGAGGAGTCATCCGAACATGTAGAAATTTTGAATAATATAATGCTTATTCACAGAGATTATCCTGATTATACACTATTTGCGGAATGCATGCATAATACATAACCTCCTCTAACATTGATCATCAATTTGCGGAATTAAAAAACAATTGCATGCGCACATTGAAACATCAATCACACATATCAACACAGTATGTAATGGGGAAAGCATACAACTGAAAACCCCCAACTATCTGTATATTATAATGATAGAGAACATGTAACAATACATAGTACAATACTCCTCACAAGTACTCAATACTATCTCCACATGCTACACACAAACTAGCTCAAATCTGAACAAGTCACCGGTTCAAATCTCCTGCACTGTTTGTCTGCCTCTACTGCGCAATCCAAGTTGAGAATAGATCAGATCCAAGTTCGAATTCCCTTGGCTTGTACTACGCAATCCTCATTGGAAATCTCAATCAATGATTGTGCAAATCTCATGCATAGCTATAGTCACAACTGATAGTAGTCTCACCCTTTCACCCACCTCTAACACTTGTCTCCACTGAACTGTCCATGCACTGAGTTAACTGATGTATTCTTTAGTTGATTTATGAGTTAATAATTAATGAATTAATTAATAATTAATTCACATCACTCATCAGTAGTGTATTTGGCAATTAGACTAAATACAACTAGTTCAACTAAGTCAAACTGAGCACAACTCCATCAACTCCTCAATCAACTCCACCAAACTCAATCACTTGAGTTCTAACTGAAGTCCATCATGCAATAGCTCAACTAACCCATAATAAAAGGGTATTTCCTTCTGGCAGTTGCATGTGCCACATCCGTAGCTCGAACTGAAGTGCTGCAAGAGGATACAATAATGTTTATAGTCCAAATATTAAAGAGCTAATAATATTCGACTGTTCTATTTTTAGACTGGCAGTCTAAAAATAGACTCCGCCCATATGTCTAAAAATATAGGTCCATCTATTTTTACCAACATGACCAATCATCCATAAATAGCATCCTGCAACTCATAGACCATGATCCATATGTCAAAAAATAGACATAGTCTAAAAATAGACTTTGCGCCAAAAATAGCCTGCGGGCCCACTTAGTGAAGGCGAATTCTTTTCACTAAGCTCCATCATCTTGTTGCATTTTCAACAGAACACCCGGGAGGAGATCACCAGATTCCAGCTCATTGAATACCTGTGGAAGGAGTAAAAAAGAAAAGTCATGTCTAAGGCAGGCATACCCATGCTCAGAAGTAATGAAGCATGTATGTTGATCAAGTATAGAGTGGATCCAGAATGTATACATAACTAAACAAAGATATGTCTCAATATCACATATAGAAGAATATCTGATCAATGATGCAAGAAGATTAATTGATCAATGATGTTTCACAACTGATCCTCATAAAACTACCAAATCATAAAGATGAAATAGTGGTAGTACATAAACTCGGGTGCCAACATATAGGATTTTGTTGTGAAGGACTACAAGATATAAGGTTGAAAGTGTCATTGGCATAAAACTAAAGGAGTTGTCAAGTGAACTAAGATGTTGACACAGCCTGAGGTCTTCACCGACCGCAGATGGTACATTTCTACACTATGGGAATAAATGCGTTGAAGTCAACCATGTGAGAAATCTTTTTATTACCGATCATTGATGTATACCATTAGCAAACATGAGACAACTCACAAATAATGATAGTGAGTATCAAGGTACCCCCAGTACAATCGAACAAGTGTGAATAAATGTGTTAAGCCGAACACTTGGAAGAATTTATCAATCAAGAGAAATTTATGTATTCTCATTGTCGATAGTGAAGGAGTCTGCCACTAATGATTGCAAACCATGAGGTACCGAAAAAGGGACTCTAGATATTATTCCCAGAGAAATGAGTTAGAGTCGATGGGAAAAGATTTGCTGGAAGGAAGGAATTGAGGCATCCTAAATCAACCAGTGCGTAATCCACATGCCAATAATTTGGAAGAACTCAGATGAAGAGAGATGAAGTAATCGTTCCGAAGTAAATTTATGGCATGCAGAAGATGTGGCTAGCGCACGACATAAATCCTCTGAACCGATCAATAATGAAAGCTGACACAGAGGCGAGGAATCCACTAATAGGGTCAAATGGAAACCAATGTACTACATCAATCCCAATGTGTGATAATGTAAGCTAATGTTGAACACAAGGGAAACCACTCATTCAATGACACCCGATATTGTTCGATGTTGAGCACAAGGTCACCTATCAATGATATAAATAGGGCTAGGGTGTGACTCTAGGTTTACTCTCAGAGAATTTTGTTGAAGTTGGTAAGAGAAAACCCACTAGTAATAAGTCAATGGGGACCTCCTTAACCATGATGAGTGAAGGGCCAAATAGTTGATGTGATACTGAAGATAACTTGACAGACTAGGTATTGCTGACATAAATGAGTCAAGAGACAACGCATAATGGCTGACAATAGGTTTACTTCCATTGAAAAAAATCATAACTCAATGTGACTTTATGGCAGCATAAAATAACTCTGTATAAGTTTGCAATGTAGGAGGAATTTAAAAACTCTCCATATGATTAGAAGAGATAACCAACTAGAGGAGGACTAACTCACAAACAAGGTTATGTCTCCCTTAAAGCCAAACTAAGTCCCATCCCAGTGGAGGAAAGACTCATTTTAAGTGCTTTGTTCAAGGGCAACACAACTGATTCTAGATGCCATCAAATGATTAATAAACTGTCACATTCCCACTCATTCAAGGGTGACATAACTGACTCTTGTTTCCATCAAGTATGGAAGTAAATGTCCTGTTCTTGCTCTTTTTGGAATATATGATTTTTTTTGTCTTTTTCATATTTAAAGCCTGAAAAGGAATAAAAGAACACCTATAATATAGTGGAAAGAACGAGTGTCAAGGGAAAGTGCCCTATTTCCTGGGACTGGAACAATCCCATGCTCAATGCAAGGTGGAGGATGTTGGTCATCGACACTCGAGGGAATTTTCTTTCCACGGAAAAATAGGTGTCAAGTTGCAAAGGCTAATGAATGCATGGTTTGAACTTGCAAAAGGTCATGGTCAAAAGTGGCTTATACATGAGTCCAAATGAAGCCGACTTAAGGCAAAAAGAGGTAAAAGTAGTAAAAATGAAATACAATAGTTCAACTTAACACATGGGGGCCTCTAGGGTATAAGGACAGAAAATAGCGAGGAAGAAGAAGAATGAGGCTTCGACGCAAAGTCATGGTGGGAATAAAGAGGATTCCTGAGCCTACACAATACTTGCAGCATAAGTGACATATGTCAGTGAGGATATAACTAGAAATCCCATGGAAGGAAGGGCTCTACCAATAATTTATGATTTTATAAGACGACGAGTGAAAGTGGTTAAAAATCGCAACATAATGCAGTCGACCCTATGGCTAAATATCGCAGTATGAGGTCAAGATGCATAATACCACGGAAGAGTGATATGTCTTAACATATATGCTAGTTTAGAAAATGATACTTTCCAGGATAGGTCAGCAATCGTGGAGTCGAAGTGATAGAAAAACATCACTAAGTCTTCATTACCCTGAAAAAAAACCTTACCCAACACTTCAAGCAAAAAGTCAAAAGTTCATAAAATTATAAAAATAAAAATTTAGAACTTTAAAAAAGTTGGTTTTCAACATTTAGCTATAAAAGGACTTTTTAAGCTAACCCAAACTAATTTTTACGATTCAAGTGTTGAGAAGAGGACTCTTTAACAAAATTGGGGCAAACATCTACGGTCTCTAGGTAATTTTAACCCTTAAACTCATTCAATTGATCCAAAAATTCAAGATTTTAAACATATTTTATGAAGATATTTTTAATTTAAAATGCTTCTTGGCATGTACGTAGGTCGACATCTTGAAAACCATGTATAAAAATCCCTACACGCGAGTTTTTAGAGAAAAAACGCGTATGTATATGTTATCTCAAAATCAGTCTCTGGAAGGCTGCTAACCAGGAAGACCTTGAGCAACTGTTTCAAACCTACTTTAGGCTGAGGCTTAGCCTCCTCAACCTGAGAGGTCTCTCTCACAAAGTTAAATATTTCTGATAATGAATAAGATGGCTAACTCTACGAAACAAATAAAAATTGTAGAAGGTTGAAACACAATTTAGAAAATATCCATTGGGCTTATGGAGTCAAATATTCTTCAGTACTGTTTGTAATGCTAGCTTTACATAGAAGTCAGGGCATAAGAATTCAACGTATAGAGAATTTATCAGAAAATATAGAGCCAAACAGTTTATAAATGCATGAAGGAAGTTAGAGCACAATCAGTGATTTCTAAGTAATCACACATTCATACCACTGTAGATAATGAGAGGAAGACAACACAAAACATTATGGAACAATGAATTCTTTCTGATTCCTGAGAAGTAAAGCCAAGTACTGTATTACTGAAAACAGGGTATTACACGAAGCTCAATATGAGAGTTTCTCCGAAAAATCTTCAACCCTGTGTCCATCTCCTTTTCTCCTATATATAGAGCTTTTTACATAACTTAGATTCCTCCTCCTGCATGAGGGGAACTCGAATTCTCCCTACTATGACACCTATTGACACTTTAACTAACTGTTAAATACAACTAACTGCTAACTAGCAGTTTGAGAGACATAAAACAACTAGGAGTCTAACTCCTTATCATGTTGGTAGTAGCATTTAATACAATCCAAATTCATTCTCTGACAAATGGCCATCTTCAGTTTAGCTTTGGTGGCTGTTTGAAACTCCTTGCTAGCCCTTGATGCCCCATGCCTTAATTGCTCCTGGAAATTAGGAAACTGCTCCTGCTTTTCTGTCTTTGGTCTCCACAAGGATCTTCGAAATTAATTATCCCTGTTGTTCTTCTTGATTACACAAAAATGTATTGAACCATCCTATTTTTCATGCACTGTAGACCTGGCCCATGTATACGTGTGAAGACAAAACCTCTTTAATGTTTCCTGAAGCATCATGAACAAAACTAGCTATGAATAATGACCATTTTTATTACACATAGCTTTAGAGTTCATATATGTCCTTTCTCTGCTTGTTTTGCCATTGCTGGATGCTCACACTTTGTTAATGATCCTCTTCATAAACTTCCTTTCAAAAAGATTTTCCCTTTGTCACTCGCAATTTGTCAACCGAATTATAATATGCAGCTACAGCAGCTTCGTAGCGCGCTACGAAACTGCTGTGTAATTTCAAAACACAGCTTAGGATCAAAATTTTACTTTCTTGGCTTAAAAACAAATTCAGAGACCTAATCATAAAATTCGAGCTTTTTAGAGGTTTTGGGCCCTTTTAGTTTTGCCTTTACCTATTTCTAATAAGTCTGCTTGAACCAAAGGAGATTCTTCAATGTCAATTGCTTGAAGTAAATCATTCAGACTTCCTTTTGAAACCATGGTTGCCTCAATAACCACTGTCTTGCCCTTCTCTTTAGCTAACTATCTCCTGGTTACTCTTCTTCGGACTTTTTCTCCTGTGGATTGTTCTTGTATTCCTTCTTTGACTTGACCTTTCCCTTTCTTTCAGTAGACCCCTCCATGGAATTCCTGCAACGTGAATATTAAAGAAGTCTGCACCGTCTCAATCTCTATCACTGCCTCGCTTGCAATGGATGAGGAAAGCTGCCTCACTTGATCTTCAAAGAATTTAAATTGAAAGCCTATCAATTTGTTTCCCATGCATGAGCCCCAAACATCATCATGACTGTGAACATTCGGCTCCTTTTTGAAACTTGCAACCTGTGCATACCAAGACACCTAACGACCTAATGATGAGGATAAGCGGTTGAATTGATAGGCAAAGTGTATGGGCTGACAACTGATGATGTAGAAAAATAACGGATTTTGATAGATTTGACAGTCGAATGAGATTTGCTACGGATCAGCATGAATCCTCGATTTCGTAGCGCAACCAGTGCAAATTCTGGGTTTTGCGCTACGAAAACTCCTAGACTGGGATTTGTGCTACTAAATCACCTAGACAGTTTCGTAGCGCATAAGAACTTTGAAATAGGATTGACATATGGAGTTTAGGTGTGATGTGAGACCAATGATGGATGAAACAGAGTGTTGACCTTTATTCAAACATACCAAAAAGACTCCTAGGACTTAGACCCTAAAGTAAACATGGAAAAATTAAACTCGGACTAACACCTAACCTTTACAATAAAACTAATGTGAACAATTTAGAAATTGTTTCTTAAGTGATAACAGTGGCTCCACTTGGGATAGTGTGCTCTTGTAGTGCACTAAGAACTCGCAGGTCTAGTGCTTTATCCTCTTATGACAAACAGAAATTTGCTTGACAAGCATCCCCTTTAAGCTTCTTGGGCCTTCACCTCGGGCTTAAGCTTGATGATCACTGTAGGGGAAAGAAATCTATATCTACTGAAAAATGCTCATCCAACCTTGAGCTTATTTGCATTTTCCTACCTACCTACCTTATCAATTGCGAACTTCTTTCAGCTCAATCAATGTGAAATTTCCAATGTAGCCAATCATTTGTCTTATCTGATATTTGATTTTTTTGACTGCATCGGAGTTCAGAGCAACTATGATATTGTGATGACCACTGCCACTAGAAATGCCTCTGATCTTCATAGAAAAACTGAAACACTAGAGAGTAAAACTCTTCCATGTGTCTAGCTATAGGATCCCAGAATGCATGATTAGCTTGATGATCCTCATAACATCTTGTTACTTCTAACAACTGATCTTTAGTCACACAACATTTATTTGATATGCTATCCAACTTCTTTTCTGAATGATTCCCACAAACAATGTAATTTTCCTCATTATTACGATCATTATTTGACGTAAGCTGCTGCAAGAAATTACAAAAATGAACAACCTTTTCCTCTGCCTGAGGGTTATAAAAAATTTCTTCCAGTATTTCTTCTTGGTGTTTGTAATCATTTTCATACTCTTTATGATCAAAAGACTGGCAAGTTTGCTACATCTTCACATTATTCTCAGAGGATGTAACATGGTTTTCATAAGTAGACCCCTGCTGATTCTCAGGCTGCATTTCATGGGATGTTATCCTTTCTTCTTGGTGTTGAAATGTATTGTTATGAAGAGCCTCTAAAATTTCTTCATCCATAAATTCATCATCACCATAAAAATCCTCCAAATATTGAATAAGACTCAAAGAATGTTTACAACAATCTTGGACTAGCAGCAAGGAGGGATGACACTCTTTATACATCTCA
Organism: Pinus tabuliformis; assembly: GCA_031772625.1. Lineage (NCBI taxonomy): Eukaryota > Viridiplantae > Streptophyta > Pinopsida > Pinales > Pinaceae > Pinus > Pinus tabuliformis. The sequence goes on from CM062813.1 coordinate 1,184,301,132, forward strand.
TAGAATTCATCATGGAAATTAGCAAGCGAATATATTGAACCATTTTCCAAACTTTTATACCAAGACCATGCTTTTCCTTCTAAAGTGGTCATAAACATCCTCATGAGACAATCTTCAGGGAACTGAACCTTAAGACTGCGTACATGCATATGAAACCTAACAAAATGAAGAGCAACATTGTCGTTCTTTTCATCTTTGAATATTGGAAGATCCTCTAACTAATCAACCTTTGGCATAGGATTTGGAAAACCAGGGATATGAGACCGATTCATAGGGGCATACCTGGCATTCATTCTTGCAATGGAACTCATTTTGAAACTTCATCAAGCTACTGATCTTCTAGTAGTGGAGTCACCTTCCAATTTGTTATTCGATGTGTGGAGTTGCCAAGGTAGTTTTGCAACCTCAAAAAGATGTCTGAGCTCCTGCTACCTTCAGAAGTTCAGCCTCTTAATTTTGGGAATGAATAGACTTCAGGCTCCCCACAGACGCACCAAAATGTTATCTCAAAATCAGTCTCTAGAAGGCTGATAACTAGGAAGACCTTGAGCAACTGTTTCAAACCTACTTTAGGCTGAGGCTTAGCATCCTTAACCTGAGAGGGCTCTCTCACAAAGTTAAAGATTTCTGATAATGAATAATATGGCTAACTCTACGAAACAAATAAAAATTGTAGAAGGTTGAAACACAATTTAGAAAATATCCATTGGGCTTATGGAGTCAAACATGCTTCAGTATTGTCTGTAATGCTAGCTTTACATAGAAGTCAGGGCATAAGAATTCAACGTATAGAGAATTTATCAGAAAATATAGAGCCACACAGTTTATAAATGCATGAAGGAAGTTAGAGCACAATCAGTGATTTCTAAGTAATCACACATTCATACCACTGTAGATAATGAGAGGAAGACAACACAAAACATTCTGGAACAATGAATTCTTTCTGATTCCTGAGAAGTAAAGCCAAGTACTGTATTACTGAAAATAGAGTATTACACAAAGCTCAATATGAGAGTTTCTCTGAAAAATCTTCAACCCTGTGTACATCTCCTTTTATCCTATATATAGAGCTTTTTACATAACTGAGATTCCTCCTCCTGCATGAGGGGAACTCGAATTCTCCCTACTATGACACCTATTGACACTTTAACTAACTGTTAAATACAACTAACTGCTAACTAGCAGTTTGAGAGACATAAAACAACTAGGAGTCTAACTCCTTATCATGTTGGTAGTAGCATTTAATACAATCCAAATTCGTTCTATGACAGATGGCCATCTTCAGTTTAGCTTTGGTGGCTGTTTGAAACTCCTTGCTGGCCCTTGATGCCCCATGCCTTAATTGCTCTTGGAAATTAGGAAACTGCTCTTGCTTTTCTGTCTTTGGTCTCTGTTGGAAATAATACTGAGAGGGGGGGTGAATCAGTATTATCAAACTCTTTTATCAAATCTTCCTTATTTACACTTTGAATTATTTTTGCATATTAGTACCATAAAATAATGAGCATGAACAAGAAAAACAGATAGTCACACCAAAGAACACCAGATATAAGGTGGAAACCCAATGTGGGTGAAAACCACCTGCTGCAATATGTCTCTATCTTCTTTCAAATTAGAAACTCCTTTTACAATGGTCTTGTACTGGTGCAGTCCTTTACCAGTACGCAGGCTGCAACCTGCAGAGAGCTACAACTCTCTCTCGTTTTCCAGTCTCTCCTGGAAGGGAGCTACAACCCCCTACTTCTTTTCTTACAAGGACCACTTTTCATAAACATCAAATGATCATCAAGTACATGTAGATTTCACAGTCAACTGCAGTAACCAGATCAACAAAACAGAACTAAACCCAGAACACCTTATCAACAGAAAAATTCAGTCAACAGAAAGTCATAAGACAGATACGCAGTTTTCTTTTCTCTGGCCTGCGTCGCTACGCACTTCACCTTCTGCTTCCCTGCGTATACCCGCAGAGCTCCTTCTGCCGCACTGCGTGTCTACGCACTGTTTCTTCAACCGCACTGCGTACTGTTACTGCAGGTACGCACCCAGATACACTATCGCGCCGCTTACTGTTACCGTAGCCACGCACCCAAAAAGACTATCGCGCCGCGTACTGCTACTGTAGCCACGCACCCAGAAAGACTATCGCGCCACGTACTTTTACTGTGCGTACGCACCTGAACCACTGTCGCGCTGCGTACCCACGCAACCCTTCTGCCGTTGCTGCGTACCCACGCAGTTCTTCTGTTTCTGCTCTGCATACCCATGCAGTTCTTCTGTTTCTGCTCTGCGTACCCACGCAGAAGCATCGTTAAACACCTGCGTACTTCAAATTAGGGCCGAATTGACAGATCACCAGTGTGCTACAGGTAGTCGGATGCCCATATCTGATCATTCGCTCGAGAGATCACCCTTCACAGATTTGCTTTCCACTCCACTTTCATATAGATCAAGCTTTTGAAACAATAACCCAATATTTCAGATCTTAAGATATTCAATTTGCAAAAGATGCTTAGCCAAGTGATCTCCTCCGCTTTATATAGGCAAGCTCCTCCTAAAATCATGGATCAATACCACGAGCCAAAACCATAATAACACAAATACCGTCGGCTAAATACCAAGGATTAAACATAAGAAACCCCACGTGTGCTTTTCTCTGCCTTGAAATGAGTACACTGGGGGTACGCACCTCCTGAACGGCTGACCTGCGTGTCTGGCCGCGGTCCCTTCACGGTTTACTTGCGGGTACGCATCTTCTGAACTAATCTCCTGCGTACTTCATAATTTTCACCATTTTGAGAGCCTTTGCCACTTGAGGGTGTTGCCATCAAGTACAACATCTGTAACATAGAGCCATATCTGAGTCATAATGCCAACAGTCTCCACAAGGATCTTCGAAATTAATTGTCCCTGTTGTTCTTCTTGATTAGACAAAAATGTATTGAACCATCCTATTTTTCATGCAATGTAGACCTGGCCCATGTATATTTGTGAAGACAAAACCTCTTTAATGTTGCCTGAAGCATCATGAACAAAACTAGCTATGAATAATGACCATTTTTATTACACATAGCTTTAGAGTTCATATATGTTCTTTCTATGCTTGTTTTGCCATTGCTGGATGCTCACACTTTGTTAATGATCCTCTTCATAAACTTCCTTTCAAAAATATTTTCCCTTTGTCACTCACAATTTGTCAACCGAATTATAATATGTAGCTACAGCAGTTTCGTAGCGTGCTACGAAACTGCTGTGTAATTTCAAAAACACAGCTTAGGATCAAAATTTTACTTTCTTGGCTTAAAAACAAATTCAGAGACCTGATCATCAAATTCGAGCTTTTTAGAGGTTTTGGCCCTTTTAGTTTTGCCTTTACCTATTTCTAATAAGTCTGCTTGAACCAAAGGAGATTCTTCAATGTCAATTGCTTGAAGTAAATCATTCAGACTTCCTTTTGAAACTGTGGTTGCCTAAGTAACCACTGTCTTGCCCTTCTCTTTAGCTAATTGGCTCCTGGTTACTCTTCTTCAGACTGTTTCTCCTGTGGATTGTTCTTGTATTCCTTCTTTGACCTGACCTTTCCCTTTCTTTCGGTAGACCCCTCCATGGAATTCCTGCAACGTGAATATTAAAGAAGTCTGCACCATCTCAATCTCTATCACTGCCTCGCTTGCAATGGATGAGGAAAGCTGCCTCACTTGATCTTCAAAGAATTTAAATTGAAAGCCTGTCAATTTGTTTCCCATGCATGAACCCAAACATCATCATGACTGTGAACACTCGGCTCCTTTTCGAAACTTGCAACCTGTGCGTACCAAGACACCTAACGACCTAATGATGAGGATAAGCGGTTGAATTGATAGGCAAAGTGTATGGGCTAACAACTGATGATGTAGAAAAATAACGGATTTTGATAGATTTGACAGATGGATGAGATTTTCTATGAATCAGCACGAATCCTCGATTTCGTAGCGCAGCCAGTGCAAATTCTGGGTTTTGCACTACGAAAACTCCTAGACTGGGATTTGTGCTACGAAATCACCTAGACAGTTTCGCAGCGCATAAGAACTTTGAAATAGGATTGAAATATGGAGTTTAGGTGTGATGTGAGACCAATGATGGATGAAACGCAGTGTTGACCTTTATTTAAACATACCAAGAAGACTCCTAGGACTTAGACCCTAAAGCAAACATGGAAAAATTAAACCCGGACTAACACCTAACCTTTACAATAAAACTGATGTGAACAATTTAGAAATTGTTTCTTAAAGTGATAACAGTATACACCGGTTCTTTAGAAAAGTAGCGTACATGTAGAGAAAAACGAAAATCACAATTTCTAATGGATAGAATATTTCAATTTTGCAGGATGTATATCATTTGGAGAGAAAGAACATGCAGATGTTGATAATGCAGTTTTACAGGATCAAGGATCGTTGGATGTGTTGTAACATGATGAGTTTTGATAATTTAAAGCTATTGATATAATAGGTTTTAGTAGTTTAGAAATAATAAATGGGTCTGCAAGAGTGAATGTGCCCTCAAAAGTAAATTTAAGTTTCATTAGCTCGTTGATTTAGTTAATCATGCATTTAAACATGATTAAATGATATAATAAAGTAAATTCAAACATGGTTTACAAACAGATGAGAATGAATTTTTAGAAACTAAAAGAGGTTTTTGTTGCCAACATCCTTATGTACAAGAATGTCTCTCAGTTTTCTTACAGCTATTATGGTTTGGGAGATGCTAATGATTCTTTAAAGGCATATTTTCTAGAAATTTCTTGTTTCAGTCACCTTTTTGCATAGCCTATGGTGGATAATCATAAATGAATTGTGGTAAACTGGAGGAGGTTTTCGTTCCTCAGATTCTAATATACAAAATTGTTTCTTAGTTTTGTAATAGAGGTTATGGTTTGGGATATTCGGATGAATCTTTGCATGCATGTTTTCCTGAATTTTCCTGTTTTTAGCCAGCGTTTTCAAATGCAGTTTCCACGCAAGTGAAAATGAATTTTTAAAAATGGAAAGAGGTTTTTGTTTCTAACATCACCATTTACAGAAACCTCTCTATGTTTTCTAACAGATATTATGGTGTGGGTGAAACGAAGGTATTACAAGACCCTATTTTTCAGAATTTCAGGAGAAAAACGCTCAAAGACAGTTAGTGACTTGGAGGCCACCTCATCAAATATGAGTTTCAATAAAATTTGAATTGCTCTTCTTTAACAACATAAATCCTCAATGATAGTACCAGAACTCTTGAAATAGTTTTAGTTACCTTTATTTGTGTTCTATTTTTGCAATACAGTTTTCAGATATTTGTAATAGCTCTTGGTATTCTTATCAAGATATTTTGTGAGGAAATTGTATAAATACTTTGTCAATTGAAGTTATTGTGTGGGATTTTGATGCCAAGGCTCTTCAATTTGTAATAGCTTCTATTATAGGATTTCTAATGAAAGCCTTCCAACTCCAGTTTGATGGAATTTTTTGTTTTCTAGTATGTCTTTCTAGTGTTTCATATCTTATTTCTACACAAGTTCAAAGCATTTATAGGAAGGTTTGGGTAAGTGTAGATTGAGTATCAATTTATTCTTAAATCCACTGCAAAATCATAACCTTTAGAAATAGATTAGCTTATTGGATTGTTTGTCCAAGATAACTCCTCTTTGACCGGTTTTTTCTTTATGCCTTCTGATAGCCATTAAAAGAGATTAGCTTATTGGAATATCTGTCAGAAATAGCTCCTCTTGGAATTGGTTTCATTTTGGCCTTCTTGAATAATCTGAATATGTTTTGTTGGATTGTAGAAATCTTCTACATGCATCCAAATTTCCCTAGTTGTTAAGTAGTTTGTCTGACTCCTCAATTATTAGGAATTTCGTTATATTCTTCTATCATAATCCTTGAAAGGCTAAGTCATTTTGTCAGGCTGGAGCTGACACTTTCAGAAGGGACCCTATGAGAGAGGCCTTTAATCATGATTAGGGATTATCATTGATCGCCAACCACCCCTAATTAAAACCATAAATTTGGCCATTGTGCTTCAAAGGCTGTTGTACAGTGACAGGTGAACAATGTTAAACAAAGTCTCGTAACCACTGAGGGAGTCCCCTCTGGTTCAAGGGCCAGCTTGAACCTAAAGGCTAGTTGAGTTGGTTTCCTGGTGTAGTTTTTGCAGCCAAGGAATGCCTATGAGAAACAGGTACAACATCTGGCACCATTGTCGGGGAGCGAAGTAACTAAGATATATTTCTCTGGGAATGATAAAGATTAGATCTATTCCTTGTTGGTGAATAAGGAGTAGGTATTTATTGTTGGTTGCATTTCTTTCACCTGACGACTCCACTTTATCATATGGTGATTCCATTGGGTGGCCGATCCCACTGTTTCGAAATTTTAGCTGCTTTTACTGCTATGCAAGGTTCATTGATACTTTCAATCATCAGTATATGTCTCTCCCTCTTAGCCATGGTCAGAAATCTAAAATGTTTACAGAGGATGCAACTTTTAAAGTACACCTGTGAGTATAAGTTTTCCATGGGATTTTATGTTCATATTGTATATATTCTTCAGATTTTCAGTTGTTGGCAACATGGTTTGTCAATAAATCCACTCCGCACTTGGTTACATTGGAAAGCAAATTACACCTAACAGTGTAAAGTTTTTCAGTTCAGTTAGATAGAGGTGTGGGGATTGAATAGATATTTTGAGTTTTAGTATGCAGTAGATCAACGTGTTCATTGTTTATGAGTGGTGTGATTTGAAGAGTATATGATAGATCATCTTATATTTTCAGTCTTTAGAAATTTTCAATTTTCAGATTTCAGTATGAAAGAGTATCCGAATTAGTGCAGGCATATGGTTGCATTTCACAGTTGTAGGTTGTAGTGTGCAGTAGCAGAGTATTCAAATGACAACACTAATCCATGGAGATTTGGTATATTTCTACATAATATGGAAAATCAGTGGTTGATGGTTTTATGGTATGAATCCATGCCCAACACTAAAGGCAACTAGTCTACTAGTTCTCTGCATCCCACAGGGGGAAGCAGTCCCCAATGGAGCCGATGTTGTAACATGATTAGTTTTGATAATTTAAATCTAATGATATAATATGTTTTAGTAGTTCAAAAATAATAAATGGGTCTGCAAGAGTAAATGTGCCCTCAAAATGTAAATTTAAGTTTCATTAGCTCGTTGATTTAGTTAATCATGCATTTAAACATGATTAAATGATGTAATAAAGTAAATTCAAACATGGTTTACAAATGACTAAGAACGAATTTTCAGAAACTGAAAGAGGTTTTTGTTGCCAACATCCTCGTGTACAAAACCATCTCTCAGTTCTCTTAGAGCTATTATGGTTTGGGAGACGCTAATGATTCTTTAAAGGCATATTTTCCAGAAATTTCCTGTTTCAGCCACCTTTTTGCAAAGCCTATTGTGAATAAGCAGAAATGAATTGTGGTAAACTGGAGGAGTTTTTTGTTCCTTAGATTATAATATACAAAACCTCTCTCAGTTTTGTAACATAGGTTATGGTTTGGGATATTCAGATGAATCTTTGTAGGCATGTTTTCCTATGTTTAGCTAGTATTTTCAAATGCAGTTTCTACGCAGGTGGAAATGAATTTTCAAAAACTGAAAGAGGTTTTTGTTGCCAACATCATCATTTACAAAACCTCTCTCCGTTTTGTAAAAGCTATTATGGAGTGGGAGAAACGAAGGTATTACAAGACCCTATTTTTTAGAATTTTGGGAGGAAAAGGCTCAAAGACAGTTAGTGACTTGGAGGCCACCTCATCAAATACGAGTTTCAATCAAATTTGAATTTCTCTTCTTTATCAACATAAATCCTCAAGGATAGTACATTTTGTCTTGAAATAGTTTTAGTTACCTTTATTTGTGTTCTATTTTTGCAATATAATTTTAAGATATTTGTAATAGCTCTTGATATTTTTATCAAGATATTTTGTGAGGAAATTGTATAAATACTTCATCAATTGAAGTAATTTGTGTGGGCTTTTGATGCCAAATCTCTTCAATTTGTAATAGCTTCTATTGTAGGATTTCTAATGAAAGCCTTCTGGCTCCAGTTTGATCAAGTTTTGTGTTTTCTAGTATGTCTTTCTAGTTTTTCATATCTTATTTCTACACATGTTCAAAAGCATTTATAGGAAGGTTTGGGTAAGGGTAGATTGAGTATCAATTTATTCTTAAATCCCCTACGAAATCATAACCTTTAGAAAGCGATTACCTTATTGGAATTTTTGTCCAAGATAACTCCTCTTTGACTGGTTTTTGCTTTATGCCTTCTGATAGCCATTAAAAGAGATTAGCTTATTGGACTATCTATCTGAAATAACTCCTCTTAGAATTGGTTTTAGTTTGGACTTCTTGAATACTCTGAATATGTTTTGTTGGGTTGTAGAAATCTTCTACTTGCATCCAAATTTCCATAGTTTTTAAGTAGTCTATTTGACTCCTCAATTATTAGGAATCTCATTATATTCTTCTATCATAATCCTTGAAAGGATAAGTCATTCTGTCAAGCTGGAAGCTGACACTTTCAAAAGGGACCCTGTGAGAGAGGCCTTTAATCATGATTAGGGATTATCATTGATCGCCAACCCCCCAATTAAAACCATAAATCTAGACATAATGCTTCAAATGTTGTTGTTCAATGAAAGGTGAACATCATTAAACAAAGCCTCGTAACCACTAAGGGAGCCCCCTCTAGTTCAAGGGCCAGCTTGAACCTAAAAGCTGGTTGAGTTGGTTTCGTATCGTAGTCTTTACAGCCAAGGACTGCCTATGGGAAACAGGTAAAACATCTGGCGTCATTGCCAGGGAGCGAAGTAACGAAGATATCTTTCTCTAGGGAATGATAAGTATTAGATCTATTCCTTGCTAGTGAACAAGGAGTAGGCATTTATTATTGGTTTCATTTCTTTCACCTGGCGACTCCACTTTGTCATAAGTTGATTCCACTGGGTGACCAATCCCACTGTTTCGAAATTTCAGCTGCCTTTGCTACTATGCAAATTTCATTGATACTTTCAATCAGTAGTATATGGCTCTCCCTCTCAGCCATGGTCAGAAATCTAAAATGTCTACAGAGGATACAGATTTTAAAGTACACCTGTGAGTATAAGTTTTCCATGGAATTTTATGTTCATATCGTATATATTCTTCATATTTTTAGCTGCTAGCAAGATGGTTTTTCAATAAATTCACTCCCCACTTGGTTACATTGGAAAGCAGATTACACCTAACAGTGTAAAGTTTTTCAGTTCAGTTAGATAGAGGTTTGGCGATTGAATAGATATTTTGAGTTTTGGTATGTAGTAGATCAACGTGTTCGTTGTTTATGAGTGGTGTGATTTGAAGAGTATATGATAGATCATCTTATATTTTCAGTCTTTAGAAATTTTTAGTTTTCAAATTTTAGTATGAAACAATATCCAAATTAGTGCAGGCATATGGTTGCATTGCACAGTTGTAGGTTGCAGTGTGCAGTAGCAAAGTATTCAAATGAAAACAGTGATCCATGGAGATTCGTTATATTTCTACATAAGATGGAAAATCAGTGGTTGATGGTTTTATGGTATGACTCCATGCCCAACATTAAAGGCAATTGGTCTACTAGTTCTTTGCATCCCACAGAGGGAAGCAGTCCCCATTAGAGCTATGTTGTAACATGATTAGTTTTGATAATTTAAATATGTTGATATAATAGGTTTTAGTACTTTAGAAATAATAAATGGGTCTGCAAGAGTAAATGCGCCCTCAAAATGTAAATATAAGTTTCATTAGCTCGTTGATTTAGTTAATCATGCATTTAAACATGATTAAATGATGTAATAAAGTAAATTCAAACATGGTTTACAAATAGCTGAGAATGAATTTTCAGAAACTAAAAGAGTTTTTTGTTGCCAACATCCTCGTGTACAGAAAATTCTCTCAGTTTTCTTGCAACTATTATGGTTTGGGAGATGCTAATGATTCTTTAAAGGCATATTTTCCAGAAATTTTCTGTTTCAGTCACCTTTTTGTAGAGCCTATTGTGAATAATTAGAAATGAATTGTAGTAAACTGAAGGAGGTTTTTGTTCCCCAGATTCTAATGTACAAAAACCTCTCTCAGTTTTGTAACAAAGGTTATGGTTTGGGATATTCGGATGAATCTTTATAGACATGTTTTCCCAAATTTTTTCTTGTTTTTAGCCAATGTTTTCAAATGCGGCTTCCGCGTAGGTGGAATTGAATTTTCAAAAAATAAAAGAGTTTTTTGTTGCCAACATCATCATTTACAGAAATAATTCTCCATTTTCTAATAGCTGTTATGGTGTGGGTGAAATGAAGGTACTATAGGATCAAATTTTTCAGAATTTCGGGAGGAAAAAGCTCAAAGACAGTTAGTGACTTGGAGGCCACCTCATCAAATATGAGTTTCAATCAAATTCGAATTGCTCTTCTTTATCAACATAAATCCTCAAGGATAGTACTAGAACTCTTGAAATAGTTTTACTTACCTTTATTTGTGTTCTCTTTTTGCAATACAATTTTCATATATTTGTAATAGCTCTTGATATTTTTATCAAGATATTTTGTGAGGAAATTGTATAAATACTTCATCAATTGAAGTAATATGTGTGAGCTTTTGATGCCAAGGCTCTTCAATTTGTAATATATTCTATTATAGGATTTCTAATGAAAGCCTTCCGGCTCCAGTTTGACAGAATTTTGTGTTTTCTAGTATGTCTTTCTAGTGTTTCATATCTTATTTCTACACATGTTCAAAGCATTTATAGGAAGGTCTGGATAAGTGTAGATTGAGTATCAATTTATTCTTAAATCCCCTACAAAATCATAACCTTTAGAAAAAGATTAACTTATTGGATTGTTTGTCCAAAATAACTCCTCTTTGACTGGTTTTTGCTTTATGCCTTCTGATAGCCATTAAAAGAGATTAGCTTATTGGACTATCTGTTTGAAATAGCTCCTCTTAGAATTGGTTTTAATTTGGCCTTCTTGAATACTCTGAATATGTTTTTTTGGGTTGTATAAATCTTCTACATGCATCCAAATTTCCCTAGTTGTTAATTAGTTCGTCTGACTCCTCAATTATTAGAAATCTCCTTATATTCTTCTATCATAATCCTTGAAAGGCTAAGTCATTTTGTCAGGCTGGAAGATGACACTTTCAGAAGGGGCCCTATGAGAGAGGCCTTTAATCATGATTGGGGATTATCATTGATCGCCAACCACCCACAATTAAAACCATAAATCTTGCCATTCTGCTTCAAAGGTTGTTGTTCAGTGATAGGTGAACAACGTCAAACGAAGCCTCGTAACCACTGAGGGAGCCCCCTATGGTTCAAGGGATAGCTTGAACCTAAAGGCTGGTTGAGTTGGTTTCCTAGCATAGTTTTTGCAGCCAAGGACTGCCTACAAGAAACAGGTACAACATCTGGCATCATTGCCATGGAGCGAAGTAACAAAGATATCTTTCTCCGGGGAATGATAAAGATTAGATCTATTCCTTGCTGGTGAACAAGGAGTAGGCATTTATTATTGGTTGCATTTCTTTCACCTGGCGACTCCACTTTGTCATATGGTGATTCCACTGGGTAACCGATCCCACTGTTTCGAAATTTCAGCTGCCTTTACTGCTATGCAAGGTTCATTGATACTTTCAATCAGCAGTATATGTCTCTCCCTCTCAGCCATGGTCAGAAATCTAAAATGTCTACAGAGGATGCAACTTTTAAAGTACACATGTGAGTATAAGTTTTCCATGGGATTTTATGTTCATATTGTATATATTCTTCAGATTTTCAGTTGCTGGCAACATGGTTTGTCAATAAATCCACTCCGCACTTGGTTACATTGGAAAGTAGATTACACCTAATAGTGTAAAGTTTTTCAGTTCAATTAGATAAAGGTGTGGGGATTGAATATATATTTTGGGTTTTAGTATGTAGCAGATCAATGTGTTCATTGTTTATGAGTGGTGTGATTTGAAGAGTATATGATATATCAGCTTATATTTTCAGTCTTTAGAAATTTTCAGTTTTCAGATTTCAGTATGAAAGAGTATCTGAATTAGTGCAGGCATATGGTTGCATTTCACAGTTGTAGGTTGCAATGTGCAGTAGCAGAGTATTCAAATGACAACACTGATCCATGGTGATTCGTTATATTTCTACATAGATGGAAAATCAGTGGTTGATGGTTTTATGGTATGACTCCATGCCCAACACTAAAGGCAACCGGTTTACTAGTTCTCTGCATCCCACAGGGGGAAGCAGTCCCCATTGGATCCGATGTTGTAACATGATTAGTTTTGATAATTTAAATATGTTGATATAATAGGTTTTAGTAGTTTAGAAATAATAAATGGGTCTGCAAGAGTAAATGTGCCCTCAAAATGTAAATTTAAGTTTCATTAGCTCGTTGATTTAGTTAATCACGCATTTAAACATGATTAAATGATGTAATAAAGTAAATTCAAACATGGTTTACAAATAGCTGAGAACGAATTTTAAAAAATTGAAACAAGATTTTGTTTCCAACATCCTCTTGTACAAAAAATTCTCTCAGTTTTCTTACAGCTATTATGGTTTGGGAGATGCTATTGATTCTTTAAAGGCATATTTTCCAGAACTTTCTTGTTTCAGTCACCTTTCTGTAGAGCCTATTGTAGATAATCATAAATGAATTGTGGTAAATTGGAGGATTTTTTTGTTCCTCATATGCTAATATACAAAAACCTCTCTCATTTTGGTAACCGAGGTTATGGTTTGGGATATTCGGATGAATCATTGCACCCATGTTTTCCCGAATTTTCCTATTTTTAGCCAGTGTTTTCAAATGTGGTTTCCACACAGGTGGAAATGAATTCTCAAAAACTGAAAGTTTTTATTTGTTTCTAACATCATCATTTACAAAAACCTCTCTCAGTTTTCTAACATCTGTTATGGTTTGGGAGAAACGAAGGTATTACAGGACCCTATTTCTCAGAATTTCGGGAGGAAAAAGCTCAAAGACAATTAGTGACTTGGAGGCCACCTCATCAAATATGAGTTTCAATCAAATTTGAATTGCTCTTCTTTATGAACATAAATCCTCAAGGATAGTACCATAACTCTTGAAATATTTTTAGTTACCTTTATTTGTGTTCTATTTTTGCAATATAGTTTTCAGATATTTGTAATAGCTCTTGATATTTTTATCAAGATATTTTGTGAGGAAATTGTATAAATACTTCATCAATTGAAGTAATATGGGTGGGATTTTGATGCCAAGGCTCTTCAATTTGTAATAACTTCTATTATAGGATTTCTAATGAAATCCTTCCGGCTCTAGTTTGACAGAATTTTGTGTTTTCTAGTATGTATTTCTAGTGTTTCATATCTTATTTCTACACATGTTCAAAGCATTTATAGGAAGGTCTGGGTAAGTGTAGATTGAGTATCAATTTATTCTTAAATCCCCTGCAAAATCATAACCTTTAGAAAGAGATTAGCTTATTGGACTGTTTGTCCAAGATAACTCCTCTTTGACTGGTTTTTGCTTTATGCCTTCTAATAGCCATTAAAAGAGATTAGCTTATTGGACTATCTGTCCGAAATAGCTCCTCTTAGAATTGGTTTTAGTTTGGCCTTCTTGAATACTCTAAATATGTTTTGTTGGGTTGTAGAAATATTCTACATGCATCCAAATTTCCCTAGTTGTTAAGTAGTCTGTCTGACTCTTCAATTATTAGGAATCTCCTTATATTCTTCTATCATAATCCTTGAAAGGATAAGTCATTTTGTCAGGCTGGAAGTTGACACTTTCAGAAGGGACCCTGTGAGAGAGGCCTTTAATCATGATTAGAGATTATCATTGATCTCAAACCACCCCTAATTAAAACCATATATCTGGCCATTGTGCTTCAAAGGTTGATGTTCATTGACAGGTGAACAATGTTAAATAAAGCCTTGTAACCACTGAGGGAGCCCCCTCTGGTTCAAGGGAAAGATTGAACCTAAAGGCTGGTTGAGTTTGTTTCCTGACGTAGGTTTTGCAGCCAAGGACTGCCTGCGAGAAACATGTACAACAATATGTATTAAAAAATTATGTTTTGCTTAAATTTTTCATGATGCCCAACATGAAGACACAAAATTGACTATTATAGATGTTAGTTCATTACTGGATGCAGAGCAGGGAATGTTCATCATAGATGATATGCCTTTATAGATCGAAGTAGAGGACATTTACTTCATAACAAGGATTTCTGGAAGGGATGAAGTAGTTTATCTGAAAGGAAGGGCTCATGGAGGCCTTAACATCGAAGATTACATTTCTGTATACTGTGAACCAGATACATGCAAAGTTGGATCACAAGTTCCAACCAAGGAAATCACTGATTTACTAATCAAAATCAGCCTCTTTACTATCTCCAGATTAGTAGGTTCAACCTCACTACATCAGGCTTCATGGCCTGCTATGTTCTTGGCAGTAGAATTCCTAAGAACGATTGTCTATGATTGGTGCACAACAATCTTGATTAACATGAAGAAACAATTGACTTTAGTTAGACATGGTAAGACGAAGAAATTTGGATATGGAAGCATCCTTTGCATATTCTTCTTTGAGCAGATTCCAGTGCTATGACCTAGAGTAGCCACTACCATCGGCAGTCCTAGAGATCCCAAGATGGCCAGATGGGTGGATCTGATGAAGTGACTTGGCGGAGGTGATGTCACTCGGGCGGCCTTTGATGATGAGTTCTTCCACTGGTGGGAGAAACAAGTCATGGCCATAGATGACTACCACTATGTAGGTGTGGAATTCTAAGAGGACTCGAAGCTAGTACTTCCACCAAAATCTGCATGGGTTTAAATTGGTAAAAATTTTGATTTTACGTTATTCAATTTTTATTGGATTTTTAAAATCAAGAAATTCAAAATATTTTTTCATGAAAAAAAATCTTACAAGAATAAATAATCATGAAAAAAATGTTAGACCAGTGAGACCTGAGGGTCTATGAGGCATAAATGTCATGATAGAGACATGAAGAGAGCAACAACTAATTTTGAGCAATTTCCTCACACTGTTCAAAGGAACATGGAGAGTCTAACTCGCTAGGTCCCCATGGTAGGATTAGAGGATCTCCTTGAGGCTATATAGAGACAAGTGGTTGGAGTACCATGAGAGTGGGTGCGAATCTTCAGACGAGTGGCGAATGCCATCGTCTTCTATTGATATGCTCATCGAGGGCATGGCCCACAACTTTAAATTTTAGATGACTGAACTTTTTTATTATGGACATGATTGGGCTTAAGCCATAATTTTGTAGGATATTTGTCCACATTTTATAATATTTTGAAGTACTCTTATCTATTTATATACAGAGACCTCATGATGATTTGATCATATATACAGATGATTTTATGATATTTTTTATTTTAATGTGATGAATGATTAATATGCCAATCTAATGCTTGGTTAGCTATAAAATTAGAAAAGGAATTATCTGATCGTGGAATATGAATGAAAGTAATAAAATTAAATGATATTTTCAATAATCTCAATCTTAGAAAATTAGCAATGTAATAAAGGATATCTCACACGATACATGTTATTTAATTGAGACACAACTAGTTGTGAATCCAAATAAACCAATAATAATTCAATACCATGAGATATTTCTTCAGATAGTAAATTAATAACACCACTTTATTCAACCATATTATTAGAAGCAAGACCAATACAGATGCCTCTTGAGACTAACAACTGACCAGATAGATAATATATTACCCAAGCCACGGAAGCTAAATTCCATGTATGTCTACTAGCATCATTAGTGAATCCTAAATAATGTTGGGTGTTAGAGGGGGGGAGGCTAGACACTCAAATTCAGGGGGTTAGATGGGGGGGGATTATAGACCCCCTTCATTGTGTCGGGAGCAGCGGGGGGTGGTAGCCCCCCTCTACAGGATCTGAGGCAATGGCCTGGGGATTTTTTTTTTGTACCCTATATTAGGTGGCCGGACCTACCTATGGTTTTTTGCATGGGTTTCGCATATGGTTTTGGGCATGATGGTTTTTTTTCCATGGTATCTTGTAGATGCAGTCAAGGGAACTACAATTGTGTTCTAATCCAGGGTTTATGGATTGGGGTTTATGGATGCTTCAACATGTATATATATTATTGTAACATTGAAAGGAATATAATGAAAAAGCAATCTGGTAGTCCTGACTTTGGGATCCAACATAAATCTTTGTGTATATCTATTTTTATGTTTTATGCTCTTTCCATTGTTTATTTTTTGTTTTTTGAATTCGTATGCAGGTAATTTTTGTACAGGGTTAAAACCTACGTTTGTTATCAGAGTGATTTCGGCTTGAAGGGGTCACCTTTGATATTGAGGGGTTTTGCTCAAGCCTATGGTAGACGTTGTTCAGTGGGAGATCTGTGGGATCGATTCTTGCGGTGAAATAAGATGGTTAGCAGTGGAAAGATAGAGATTGATAAATTTAATGGTAAGATTTTTGAGTTGTGGAAACTCAAGATGGAGGACGTGCTGGTGGATAAATATCAGTGGATGATGGTATATCTGGGTATTAAACCAATGACAATGTCAGATGAAGACTAACGGAAGTTGGAATGGAAAAAAAAGAGCACAATATGGTTGTGTATCTCAGATTTGTTGAATGTATAAGGGGAAGCAATGGAGAAGGATTTGTGGGACAAGTTAGGGACTTTGTACCAATCTAAGTCTTTGATGAACAAATTTTTCCTACAGGAAAAAAAACTATATAGCCTGAAGATGAAGGATGGAGACTCGGTGACAAAGCATCTGAATGCCTTTAATATTGTGGTAATCCAATTGTTATCTATTGATATTAAAATTTCAGATGAAGATAAGTGCATCAGTTTGTTGTGTTCTCTACCAGATTCGTGGGATAGTGTGGTTATTGCAATATGTAGCAATACAACTATCTTGAAGTTTGATGAAATAGTCTTATCCTTTCTATTAGAAGAGATGAGATGGAAAAATATGGAGGGATAGACTGGAGATGCCTTGTATGTATGAGGATAGTCCTAGAACAAAAATAAAAATAAGTCCTTGAGTGGAAGATTTAAATCTAGAGAGAGATCTAAATCTCCAGGAAAACCTATAAAGGTGTGTTGGAAATGTGGAAAGGAAGGGAAATTCAAAAAGGACTATAGACATAAATCTCCTGAGAAAGGAAAGGGATTTGATGATGCTCCTTTTGTATAGGTGAAAACCACCTCAGATGAAGGTTGGGATATGTACTTGGCTTCTTCTTCAAGTATACATGTAGATCATGAGGCATGGTTGATTAACTTAGGTGCATCCTTTCACTTCACTCCCCATATGGAGTGGTTCTGCGAGTATGATAAATATGATGGTGGTGATGTCTTCTTAGGGGATTACAGGAAATATAGAATCATCATACACGGAAAAGTCAAGTTGAAGTTGCAAGGTGAAAGGATTAGAACACTTCCGGGTGTTTTGCATATTCTTGCATTGGCTAGAAATATGATTTTTGTAAGCAAGTTGGATGATGTAGGTGTAAAACCAATGTTCAAGAAATATACCTGCAATATGGTTCGTGTAGCATTGGTATTGATTTGGGAATTTTAGATTGGAACTGTGTACAAGCTTCTGGGTAGTACTATTGTGATGGGTGCAACAATTTTGTGGTTCCTAAAAATGGAGCAGAAAACCTAGTGGTCTCTGGAGAAAAGACCATGCTATGGAATCAAAGGTTTGGACATACTGGAGAGAAGGCCCTTCGAATACTTCATGGTAATGGAATCATAGAAGGAATTTCTAATTTCTCTTTGGATATTTATTTCTGCGAACATTGTGTATATGGGAAGAAAAATCAGAAGAGTTTCCCCTCCGGTGCTAAGAGTGCAAAAGGGATAATAGAGCTTGTGCACAATGATGTGTCTGGACCTGTGTCAGTTCCATCACTGGGTAAGTTTGTGTATTATGTATCATTTATAGATGACTTCTCAAGGAATACATGGATATATTTCCTCAGGAAGAAATCTAAATTATTTGATAGGTTTAAATAATTTAAGGCTATAGCGGAAAACCAGACAAAGAAGAAGATAAAGGTGTCGAGGACAGATAATGGTGGAGAGTTCTGCAAGAAGGAATTTAAAGAGTTATGTAATAAGTGTGGTATAGCATGATAGAAGACTACTCCATACACACCTCAACAAAATGGAGTTGCAGAAAGAATGAACAAGGAGTTGATGGAAAAAGCAAGAAGCATGCTTAGTGGTGTTGGGTTAGGACAAAAATTCTGGGCAGAGGTGGTGGAGACTGCATGTTACCTGGTTAATAGATCACCTTCATTAGCATTGGAGGATAAGTCTCCACATGAGGTATGGACTGGTAAGAAACCCTCTCTTTCATCTGAGGGTATTTGGTTTTGATGCATATTTACATGTTCCAAAGGAGAAAAGAACCAAGTTGGATAGTAAATATGAAAGGTGCATCTTTATTGGGTATAATGATGGTTTAAAAGGTCATAAGCTTTGGAACCTAGGAACAATGAAGGTTGTGTACAACCAAGATGTGGTGTTTAGAGATGTGAATGCTGTTATTAAACATGAACTCCTACCAAAGGAACCTGAGAATATAGAGTTTGAGCTAAAGGAGGAAGATCCAGACTCTACAACAGAAGAGGAATCAGAAGATGAAGAGCCACAAACTCCAGCTGTGAGAAGGTCAGTTAGAGAAAGAAGGCAACCATAAAGGTATAGCCCATCTGCTTTCTATTCAAAATTTTCTTTATCTATTATTAGTGATGATTCCGGAACTGTTAGGGGGGCAATATATTCAGAGGATGGTGAACTCTGGAAAGAGGCCATGGTTGATGAAATGGCATATTTGGACAAACATGAGGCTTGAGATCTAGTGGAGTTGTTGGATAGAAAGAGACTCATTGGAAGAAAATGGGTGTTTAAGAAGAAGATGAATGCAAAAGCGAAGGTGGATAAATATAAATCTCAGTTGGTAGAAAAAGGTTATTCCGAGGTGTCGAGAAGTGATTTTGGTGATATTTTTTCTCCTGTTGCTAAGGTAGCTTCTATTAGATTACTTTTATCTGTTGCTACTACTTTTGATTTTGAGGTAGAATGGATGGATGTGAAGACAACATCTCTTCATGGGGATCTAGAATAAGAGATCTACATGAAGCAACCTGAAGGATTTGCGGTGAAGGGTAAGAAAGAACTGGTGTGTAGGTTAAAAATGTCTTTGTATGGGTTAAAACAGTCACCAAGGATGTGGTATCAGAAGTTTGATACATATAAATGAGGGGTTGGCCTCACCAGAAGCAAAGCAGATCATTGTATGTTTTTTAAATTAATTGGTGATTGTGTTATTTATTTGGTCTTATATGTGGATGATATGTTGCAAATTGGAAATAACAAAGAAATTATCTAGGAATTGAAGATCCAATTGTCGTCCAAATTCGGCATGAAAGATCTTGGTGCTGCAAACTATATTTTGGGCATGGAAATTAAATGAGATCAGGGAAAGAGGAAGCTCTAGTTAAACCAAAGGAAGTATGTCAAAATAATACTACAGAGGTTTAATATGCATGATAGTAAACCAGTGAAGGTTCATATTCCTGTAGTTGTAACGTTATCTGCTGAATAGTAACCCAAGACACAAGAAGAGGAAGAGGACATGTCTCATGTTCCATACATAAGTGCAGTTGGTAGCCTGATGTATGCAATGGTATGTACTAAACAAGACATTGCACATGTAGTGGTAGTATTGAGGAGATTTGTATAAAAACTAGGGAAGGAGCATTCGACACAAGTGAAGCAAGTTTTCATGTATTTATGTGTCACTAGTGATTATGGTCCGTGCTACCAAGGAAGACCAAGATTGGACAGAGTTTTGGACATCCATGGCTTTGTTGATGTAGAATGGGCTGGAGATATAGATCAGAGAAGATCTAAAAGTGGGTATGTGTTTAACCTATTTGGAGGTGCAGTCAGTTGGATGAGTAAGAGATAATATGTAATGGCACTTTCAACTATAGAGGTAGAATACATGGAATCCACTCATGAAAGAAAGGAAGCAGTTTGGCTGCAAAGATTGTGTTCAAGTATGGGGTTAGTACAGTGAGCTATAAGGATAGACTGTGACAGCCAAAGTGAAATTTTCTTGGCAAAGAACCCTGCTTATCATTCAAATACAAAGCACATTGATGTTCATTATCACTTTGTGAGGGATATGATGAGGACAAAAAGGTGTTGATGGTAAAGGTGGAAACTTTGAAGAATATTGTAGATGCATTGACAAAGTCTGTGAGCATTGAGAATTTTTATTAGTGTATAAACAACGGGCATTGCAGGGCTGGACCAATGACTAAGCTCTCCTGTGACCCCCTGTGTGGAAAAGAAAACGATGAGTGGGAAAATGTTAGGTGTGTGTTATATTATTTTCACGGCTAGCCCCACATGTGAAGCCAAGGAGTTAGGGGGGGCGGCCAACCCCCCCTTCATTGCATCGGGGGGGTCACAGGGGGGGAAGCAGCCCCTCGTTTCAGGGGATTTGAGGAGGATAGTAGCCCCCATCTACAGAGTCTGGTGCAGTTCCCCAAGATTTTTTTTGGACCCTATATTAGGTGGTTGGGTCTACTTATGGTTTTTTGCATGGGTTTCGCACACGGTTTTGGGCATGATGGTTTTCTACCCATGGTATCTTGTAGATCCGGTGAAGGAAACTATGGTTATGTTCTAATCTAGGGTTAATGGATTAGGTTTTATGGATGCTTCGGCATGTATATATATGTATTGTAACATTGAAAGGAATATAATGAAAATTCAATCTGGTAGTCCCGGTTTTGGGATCAGGGGAAATATCTATGTATATATATATATTATGTTTTATGCTCTCTTCATTGTATATATATTTTTTAGAATTCATATGCAGGTAATTTCTGTACAGGGTTAAAACCTACAAATACACCAAATCACTCATCAAAACCTACCAAAGAATATCAAAAATATCATCACCATGAGACCCATAGACAAAAATAAAAGACTGTGTACAATATTTACAAAACAAAGAAAATGCTAGGAAAGAGCCTAGGCATAATACTTCTTGAGATAGAGTGCATTTCTGGGCTCCGACAACACAATTCCCTCCAATTCATATGCACCCTTCTTCAAGACCTTTTTAACATAATGACCATACCACATAGGTTTAAAATTTCTTGCCCCCAAGGTGTCTTTGTCTTGGTCATAGAAAAAAACAAGGTCATCTTCAGATAAAATCCTAGGTCGTATAGTCTTGTCATACTAGGATTTTATTCTTTTCTTATGAGCTTCATTCATTTTGGTTGCATCCCGATGCTGATCATTGAGATGTTACAAATGAATGAGGTGTTCTTCAAGACTTGAAGTGTCCAGAAGAAGCGTGACTACTAATTTGAGATATGGAATTTCACATTATACAAGAAAAAATGATTCCAACACATAAACCAACTAAAAAGGAGTAAAACCTGTAGCGGTCTTAACAGACATTTAATATTCCCAAAGTGTAGGATATAGCATGATGTGCCATTTGGGCTTAGCCTGATTGATTATCCTTTGCATGATGGTATTAATGGATTTATTGATGGCTTCTACTTGTCCATTTTCTTGAGGATAATAAGGAGATGAATTCTCTTGCTGAAATCCCAACTTCAAAGCCAACTCAGACATCATATTATTATGGAAGTGATTGCCATGATCAATGAAAATCTCTTTAGGAATACCAAAGCCTGAAATGATTTGATTTAATAGGAAAAGCATTGTTGTCTCACCGTCATTGTTGAGAGTAGGCATAACTTTGACCCACTTGGTGAAGTAGTCTACAGTGACGATGATATACTTGTGGCCCTTATCCGAAGCTAGATTACAAGTAGTAAAATCAATATCACAATTGGTAAATGGAACGATAGTGACAACAGGAAAAAGTGGAGTTGGATGCGCATGCTTTTTCTGAGTATAAACTTGACAATCATGGCATTTCTTGATGACTTCAATGCAATCATTGAAAATAGAGGGCCATAAATAGCTTGCATGCAAGATTTTTTGGGATGTAGCAAGCCCAGATAGATGACCTCCATAAGCTCCACTGTGGCAGTTATTAAAAACCGACTCAACTTCCTCTAAGATTAAACAACATGTAAGGATTTAGTTAATCCCTATACGATATAGAGTATCACCAATGATAAGATATTTTTTAGCTAGGTGATGGAACTTTGATGTTCATCATTAGAAAAAGACTGAAGGAACTTCGAAGTCTGGAGATATATATTGATATCTCCGTGCCAAAGATCTTGTGAAGAGATGACAAAAAGATGCTCATCAGGAAATGATTCCTCATAAACAACATCTCCTTCGCAAGCAAATTACGAGATCAATTCCGCAAAGACAAAATATTTCTTTGACTTAGTTAACATAAACTCAAGATAAAACTCTTGAAAAATGAAAATCCATTTATTATATTTTCCTCCAATCACTCGCCTACTAAGAACAAATTTAAGTGGGTCGACATCAGCCAATACAAAGGTTTTTCTGAGAAGAATATAATGATGTAGTCGCTGGACAACATAAACAACTGCTAAATCCAATTTCTCTACATGAGAATACCTAAGTTTAGGACCAACTAAGACATGGATTAGATAATAAATCACATGCTCCTTAAGGGCATTATCTTCTTGAACCAGAACCATACCAATGGTTGATTCTACTACTGCAAGATACAAGAGGAAATCTCTGCTATAATCAGGTGGACTTAGAAGAGGAGCAGAGGTCAATGCCTTTTTCAAAGCATCAAAGGAGTATTGAGCGAAGTCATCCCAAATGAATGGGACTCCTTTCTTGAGTAAATGCATAAACCCTTTTGTGATCTCAACATAATTTATGATAAATCTCCTTAAAAAATTAGCTTTTCCTTGGAGACTTTGAAGTTGACGAATACTCAACGGGGGAGGCAACTGAAGTATTGCCTCAACCTTGAAGGGGTCTACACGAATCCCTTCATTAGACACGATGAATCCCAATAACCAACCAGATGTAACCGCGAAAATGCACTTATTTGGGTTCAACCGGATTTTGTAGTAACAACATCTTTCAAAGACTAAATGAAGGTGCTTTGGATGTTTCACTCTCTTGCGAGAGCAAGCAACTAGATCATCCAAGTATGCTTCAATTATATGCTTGATGTCATGGAAAGCATAGGACATGGCCTATTGAAAGGTAGCCCCAAATGTTTTTAGGCCAAAAGGCATTTTCTTGTATGCAAACGTACCTCAGGGGAAAATAATGGTTGTCTTATGTTGGTCTTCAGGACGAATTTTTATTTGGTTATATCCAAAGAATCCATCCATGAAGGAAAATATTCATTTTCAATACAATCATCAATAAATTGATCAATAAACAGAGCTGGGAAATTATTTTTAGGACAAGATTTATTGAAATCCATAAAATTGATGCACACACAGATTGTTCCTTTCTTTTTATCAACATGGACTGGATTTGAAACCCATCTAATCAATAGAACAGGGTAGATGAAACCTACCCAAACTTCTCTACCTTAGCCCTAATAGCTGCAACTTTCCTAGGATTAACCAGTCGAAGCTTTTGCCATACATGCTTTGCATTTTTGTATGTCTTGATCTCATGCTGAACTGTTGAAGGATAGATTCTAGACATTTCTTCATAAGACCAAGCTAATAAATCTCAAAACTCTTTAAAGAGGTCAGTATAGATTTTTATTTCTTTAGGGAATTAAGCTCCAATGAATATATTCTCTATAGCATTGGGATTCCTGGAAATGTTCTCTATAATGATTTCTGAAATACTAGACATGTTATCTTTGGCATAAATATGTGATGGATCCAAAGGGTTATGAAAATTTCCACTAAAACAAGGACTAGACAATTTTAATTCAACCTCATGCAAGTTAGGGAGAAAATAGGACCAATGATGCAAGTCATCCCACGGTCTTTCTACACCAGTCATTGCTTCTAGGATTGCCTCATCGGATGGTAAAACAATATCAAGGCAATCCATAGCCGAAGTAGAATCAATTGTCTAGACTAGAGCCACATCCCCATATTCATCCTCTAATGGGAGAGGGATGGGATCAGAATTTGCAGAATTCACAATAGATTGATACACAATTTCCACTGCAAACATTGGATAAGCCATTCCACCTACTTTCCCCTCTTCTAATGTGGTAGTAGGAGGGGGAAAGGGCCAAGGATTAGAAAAATAATGAGTTCTGAAATAACCATGTCGAGGAATGATCCTGGAAGATGAAATGGCATTGACATGAACAACAGGAGATGGAAGATCAAAATTTCCCATCAATGAAGAATACATTCCAACTCCTAGATTCTCAATGGGATGCTTGGTATTCTTTACCAAGGGAACAATAGAGTCAGCAAATGCATTGGGATCATTAGGAGAATAAGCTAACTAATCAAGCGTAACAATTATCCCTTCATGGGGGAAGCATAGGATGTGAAATAAATATGAAACAATGGTACCCATTGCATAAACCTAGTTGCGACCCAACAAAAGATTGTAGTTGAGATTAACATCTACTATCTCTACTTCCACATTAGCAAACTTGCACCTTACACAAATAAGGAAGGAAGGTAGAATTCCGTGATGCCTATGAGAATGGCCATCATTTTTACTGCTCCAATCGTAGTGAGAAAATCACTCCTCTATGCAGGACACGATTGGATTACCTCTGACGCCGACATGGCACAGGGGCTCTGAGCTAGATTTTCGACAATAGAGTATTTCTAAGCAACCCTCGCATTAGGATTATAGCTTGAACATTTTTAGGAGCCTTTCGGCATCCGAGGTATAGGATCTACTGTGGGCCTCTTAATATGTAGAGGTTCTGAGGTATCAAAATCAGTTTTAACTTTATAATGTTCGACCTCTACATAATCATGATCTCTTGTTCAAATTTCAATGTAGACTTAACCATATATACATTTGATATAGATTCCCCATCCTGGTATCCACCTGTAGGGTTTCCAGCACTAGCATTAACACTAGAAAATAAATGTTTCCCTTGGGGAAAAGGGTCTGAGAGCACTGCCTAGTAACTAGAAGAAACTTGCTCAGCTAACAAGCCTTGAGTGTCCTGAATCTTGGAGAAAACATGGGTAAGGTGATCCCCACTGCAAAAATTACATGGGAACTTAACCTTCTTCTTAGATTCCTTTTTTCCCTCACTAGTGTCATCACTGGGTTTATTGGCATTTCCCTTCCCTCCCTTATCTTTTTTCGTACCACATCCCTTCTTCTTCCCATTGGATTGTTGATTTCCTTTGGGATTTGAAGATTGGACAACGTTAATTGCTAGAGGTTGAGAATGAGAAGACACAGACAACGTAGTTAGTGTTATAGAAGCATACTGTAGAGACAATTTATGTAATTGATTCAACAAACTATCCACATTGTGATTGATCAACCCTAGAACACCGTTGGCATGGGGACCCGCTTTCAGTTTGGATAGGTTTATTTTCGACCTAGGATCCTCAGGAAAAATCTTATAAAGAACCCCCGACCGAGAGTAGATGAGTTCTAATTGTTGGGCTCTGAAGATAGCCTATTCTTCAGTGAACACCCCAGAAAGTGACACATCCTTAGAAATATCTAGTTGTAATGATTTAAAAAACCATTCTAGAAGGAATTCATTAGGGATATAGGCCTTGATCATTCTCTTCCATCTGCGCCACTCTTGGATGTGGTTTATTTCCTTGTCTACTCAAAATTGGTTAGAAGCTCAGTTTTGGTTTCATAACAGACATGCAACTGAAAATGGTTTAGAAACATTGTGGCTAAATAACCAAACGTAGAAAACATACCTACCTTAACTCGATGTACCATTTAGCCACGTTCCCAATTAAATTGCATTGGAATAATCTCAACCTAATTTATTCATCAACCAGGGAGTTAAAGGAGCACCATAAATGGAAAGTGGTTATATGGCCAACTGGATCCTCACCAGACTTCCCTTCAAATTTGAGAATGTCAGACGAAAGTTTAGTAGCGACCAGAGGCCAAGCTGGGTTATAACGGATCAGAGTATTTGCTAATTTTGAAAGATCTGGCAAATTAAGATTTTCCAGGAATGTTAAGTGCGGATAAACATGAGAATTCCAAGTGGAATTTCCAGCATTCAAAAAATAATATCATCAATTTGGAGTGGCACCAGGTTGCCACATATTACTCGTAGAAATACCTGAACCATAAGGAAAACCTTGTAGTCCAGGGGTATACGGAGGGTATCCACCCCCTACTGTAGGGTTACTTGCCATAGGAAGTCTTCCTCCTAACAAAACATTATATGAAGGGGAAATACCCTGATAAGGATTCCATGCACTAGCTAAAGGAGGAAAAATTTGAGAAGTACCAACAATAGGGAAGGGCATACTCCCCGATCCGAGTTGACTCAACTCCCAGATTTAACCAAGATCTTTTACTTTCGTGATGTAGTTAGAATTTAGCATTTAAAAGAGCATAAAGGAACATATATGCATGTTGTAGATAAGAGGGAACATGACAATAATCAACAACATAATACACAAGGCATTGATAACGGAGTTCGTAAAGGAGTGACTACGTCTCCGGGCCCCGGTGTCAAGATGGTGTAGGCCACTGCATTAAGTGCTGGAAAGAGTGATGATGCACATGGAAGTGTTTTCTCTATCATGCAAGAAATATTCCCTCATGCGGGAGTGGCTCCATGAGATGTTCCACTGCAAGAACTCTCATTCACAAAAGGACTCCTATCATCATGACATAATTTAACATATGATAATAATGAGCATCCCACCAACATGGCATCAAATGGATCTCAATTCAAACATACATGGCGACACACGAGTATCCCGTCAACATGGCGATAAAGGGATCTCAATCAAAACATGACAATAAGTACATCTCACATCAAGAACAAAACAAGATCCCACATCAAACATCAAACAGGGATCTATACAACACAATGCATCTCAAGCAAAGAGACAAAGAAGTACATGATCACACTGCATATACCTCACATCAAGGAGTTATCTGAAGAAGAAGATGATAAAATGCTAGATTTGGTTGTACCATCAATATCGTGGCGTAAAATATCATGGAAATGACTGCTCACACATTGAACGCTGACACTTGCACTCCACTTTGAAAAGTGGCCAAAAAATGGAATGATCAAATGGAAAATCTAATTACACCATCAGATTTGTGGCATCGAATAGTGTAAAATCGACTGTCAAATTTATGAATTCTGACAAAGTGAAAATCTGGGGCTACAAGAATCTTTTAGATTCCCCCTAGATTCCTCAAATATTCCCTCCTCCGGTTCATCTGAAGATCTGCTGCTCAGATAAAATATTTTTCTGCGCCATCAGGTTCATATCACTGATAGGTGTAGGATCGACATAAAGTTTGTCCAATTTGGACACTGGAAATTTTTCGCCCTCTTGAAAATTGGGCTCAATCATTGGCTCTGCCTGCCTTTGCTCCACGCTCATGGTGCCACCTACAATTAATTAAAAAAAAGTTCTCGAACTTCGCACTTTGCCTTGGCCTCTGTTCTGTCATTCCGTCCTCCGTCCTACACTCCTTGTTCCGTTCAAATTTGCCTCCGTCCTCCCCGTGCAAATGAAATTCGGGTTTATATAAAATGCGGTGGCCGGATCCTACAAGGAAAATTGTTTGGTGCCTTGGTTAAGGCGAAGCACATGAGGCAAGGAGGTCGGGGTATCAAATCCCGACCCCTCCTAAAATCAGTGCAATGTTTTAATTTTGGTGCGGCATGTAACGGTTAACGTTTGTTTTGGTGGCGCGTTAACATACGACGCAGTTATATTGATCGTTTGAATATTTTTGGAGCGTGGTTTTGGGTTGGGCCACCCATGGAGCGAGCCAGCCACGTGGCTGGGCGGGTTCGATTCCCGCCGGCCCATAACTATTTATGTTATGTGGTTATACGGTGGTTCCACCGTGGGTGGTGGGTCCGCCGGGGGTGGCCTGCACCCTATTCAAACCTTTTCAAATATGGTGTATGGTTGGAGGTTGGGGGTCCAGCGGGGTCATGGCTGCTAGCCCCAAAAAAATGTTTTATAATGGTTTTGGGTCTGATGGAGGTGGCGGGGGTCATGGCCCGCCACCTAATTAAATATTTATTTTTGATTTTTTTATAACAATAATGAACATTTTTTAATTTTCCGAATTTAAGGGTCATTGGGCATTTTAAAGAGGCAACAATTTTGCCCGCCCTGTGACTAGATCCCATGCACTAGGTCTCGGTCAATTTTTAGGACCATTAAACCTGGCCCACATGGAAACTTTGACCAAAAATTTGACTGATTTTTTCTCCCTCATATGAGCTCATATTTGAGTGTCGTTCGCACCGTTGGAATTAGGGCGACGAGCACTTCGATCTGGTGTGGTTTTGGGAGTAATCTGACCACTTTGAATTTTGACCCCTTCTAAGTCCTCTTGGACTTCTACCTATGTCTGGACCCACCTGGATCAATCCTCCCCACTAAGGAGCTTTTGGTCCTCCAAAGGCATAAAAAAAATTTGCAACTTCTCTGTACATTGTATGCACTTACAAGTGTCTTATAAGTCACCCTTCCTTCTCCTTCACCTTTGTCCTTCAAAGCCATAAGCAATGAACCGACACCTACATCCTTTGCAAACCTATAGTACAATTCTACAAATTACATGCTTAATTGACATGAACAACTAATGACCTAAGCATCCCATACTTTCCACAAGTTTATAACACATACTCGGTGGTCAAGTTTACATCAAAATGGAAACAATACCCCAACTATAAAAACAAGGCCAAAATATCATTATTGCTTCAACAAGTGATGGAAGATACATCATCACTACAACACATGATTTAAAAAAATAAGGCCAAATACTATTGTTGCTTTAACAAGTGATGGAAACACAACATCACTTTCATAGCCTAAAATGCATCACAAAATAAGACCAAACATCATTATTTTTTAACAAGTGATGGAAAACACATTATCACTTTTACATTTTAAAATGCTACACATGATTGGAAAAAAAATAAGACCATGACATTCTATCATGCCTAGAAGAACCATTTCTCACTTATCAAGGTGAATGGGTCACCTCCTTGTGGTGCATTCATTGGTCTAACAACCGTTTCATCTAGTTCATGCACCGACACTTTGTCTTTAAGGCGTTGCTCTGGATGGAGCCTCCAACATGTGGCTCTTTGATGGAAACTTCTGTCACAATGACTGGAATATGTCTTCTTCCTCCAGATTTTCTTTACCTTCTTCTTTGCCTGTTGTTGAGAGGGTCTTTCACGCCTCATCCTTTTTCGTGCTGCCATTCTCTTCCAACACTCGGGAAATGCATGGTTATGTAAACCACAAAAAGTACATATTTTTCGATTCCATGATTTACGCTCATCTTTAACAACTTGATTGTAATCGAAATGAAAATTAGAATACCGAGACTTTTTATACCTTTCCTTATTGTCTCTAGTGTAATTATGGCGATGAGAGCTTGCCTTAGCTCTTTCCCTACAATGGTCACTGCCATGGGATGATAGTGATGTGTTCGCATCATTCTCTTCCCTTGACGATTTTAACGATGTCTCGGAAGCATCTAACACCTTCAATCATTCTCCTTCGTTGTATCCCAAGCCTGCAAATCGAGGTCTCTTCTCAACCTCCAATGGCTGAGTTATGCCTTGGCTATTAGCACCAAGTTCTTCTTCCTCCTTGTACCTCATCCTAGTAAGGAGCCTCATGTTTGTCCCTGTAATTGGTATCTCCACATTTCCAACTGGAATCACACTATGTGAAGATGAACCTGAAGGGAAATCAACATATTTTACCTCCACTGTCAATTTGGAAATAACTGTTGAGGGCTTCTCATCATCTGTTGTTGGTGGTTCGCTGGCTGTCTTGGTGCATTCCCCAACTTCCTTTTCGACATACCCAAGTCTTGTTTGACAGGGTATTCCTCTAATTTTATGGGGTTGACAATGCCTTGGCCATTAATTCCCAAGACTTTTCCTTCATAACCCATTTCCTTCAACAATTTGGAGCCAATTCCTGTGGTATGATTTTCAAAAATAGCGAAATCATTATCAGGAAACATACATGAATTTGGAGAATTACTTTTTACCTCACATGGGTCACACTGTAGCTTTTCCAAGGTCTTGTCCTTAGCTTGCAATTGTCGTAGAAAACTATGTTTCTCCTCTTTCTCTTCTTGTAGAAGCATCTTCAATTCAACGTTATTTGCTTGAAGACTCTGGTTGTTGTGCTTCAGTTCTTCTAAGGCCTCTTCTATGGCTCATAATTGAAGCTACAATTGCTGCTTTTCCTCTGTCTATTTTTGTAGAGCTTCATACATTATTTCCACCTTTTTGGACACTCTGAGCATGGTCTCGTACATCACTTTGTCATCCTCCATCGCTGCACGTTCCATTGTTCACACTCGCAATTCACATCCACGCAAAGACCGCTCTAATACCAAACTTGATTCGAGTTGACTCAACTCCCGGATTTAACCAAGATGTTTTTCTTCCGTGATGTAGTTATAATTTCATTTAAAAGAGAATAAAGGAACACATATGCATTCTGTAAAGAAGAGGGAACATGACAATAATCAGCAACATAATACACAAGACATTGATAACGAAGTTCGTCCATGAGGGACTACGTCTCTGGGCCCCAGTGTCAAGATGGTGTAGGTCACTGCATTAAGTGCTAGAAAGAGTGATGATGTACATGAATGCGTTTTCTCTATCATGCAAGGAATATTCGCTCATGTAGGAGTGGCTCCTCGATATGTTCCACTGCAGGAACTCTCATTCACAAAAGGACTCCTATCAGCATGACATAATTTCACGTATGATAATAATGAGCATCCCGCCAACATGGCATCAAAGGTATCTCAATTCAAACACACATGGCGACACATGAGTATCCTGTCAACATGGAGACAAAGGGATCTCAATAAAAACATGACAATAAGTACATATCACATCAAGAACAAAACAAGATCCCACATCAAACATCAAACAGGGATCTATACAACACAATGCATCTCAAGCAAAGAGACAAAGAAGTACATGATCACACTGCATATACCTCACATCAAGGAGTTATCTAAAGAAGAGGATGATAAAATGTTGGATCTGGTTGTACCATCAATCTTGTGGCATCGAATATCATGGAAATGACTACTCACACATTGAATGTTGACACCTGCACTCCACTTTGAAAAGTGGCCGAAAAATGGAATGATCAAATGGAAAATCTAATTACACCATTAGATTCGTGGTGTCGAATAGTGTAAAATCGACTGTCAAATTTCTGAATTTTGACAAAGTGAAAATCTGGGGCTACAAGAATCTTTTAGATTCCTCAAAGATTCCCTCCTCTGGGTCATCTGAAGATCTACTGCTCAGATATAAAAATTTGTCTGTGCCATCAGGTTCGTGTCGCTGAGAGGTGTAGGATCAACATAAAGTTTGTCCAATTTGGACACTGGAAAAATTTCACCCTCCTGAAAATTGGGCTCAATCATGGTTCCCCCTGCCTCTGCTCCACGCTCATGGTTCCACATGCAATTAATTAAAAAAAAAGGACTCGAACTCTACGCTCTACCTTGTCCTCTGTTCCACAATTCGGTCCTCCGTCCTACACTCGTTCCGTTCAAATCTGCCTCTGTCCTCCCCGTGCAAATGAAATTTGAGTTTATATAAAATGTGGTGGACGGATCTTACAAGGAAAACTATTGGGTGCCTTGGTTAAGGCGTAGCGCATGAGGCGGGGAGGTCAGGGTATCAAATCCAGACCCCTCCTAAAATCAATGCAATGTTTTAATTTTGGCGTGGCATGTAACGGTTAACGTTTGTTATGGTGGCGCGTTAAAATATGGCGCAGTTATATTGACCGTTTGAATATTTTTGGAGCCCGGTTTTGGGTTGGACGGCCAGTGGAGTAGGCCGGGCAGGTTTGATTCCCACCGGCCCATAACTATTTATGTTATGTGGTTATACGATGGTTCCACCGTGAGTGGCAGGTCCGCCAGGGGTTGCCCCCACCCTATTCAAACCTTTTCAAATATGGTGTATGGTTGGAGGTTGGGGGTCCGGCGGGGTCATGGCCGCCAACCCAAAAAAATTGTTTTATAATGGTTTTGTGTTCGATGGAGGTGGCGGGGGTCATGGCCCGCCACCTAATTAATTATTATTTTTTTTCTATTTTTAACAATAATGAACATTTTCGAATTTATTGAATTTAAGGGTCATTGGGAATTTTAAAGAGGCAACAATTTTGCCCACTCGATCACTGGATTCCGTGCGCCGGGTCTCGGTCAATTTGTAGGACCATTAAACTTGGCCCACATGGCAACTTTGACCAAAACTTTTACTGGATTTTTCTCCCTCATACGAGCTTGTATTTTAGTGTCGATTGCTATGTTGGAATCAGGGCGATGAGCACTTTGATCTGGTGCAGTTTTGGGAGTAATCTAACCACTTTGAATTTTGACCCCTTCTGAGTCCTCTTGGAATTCTGCCTATGTCTAGAGCCACCTAAGTCACTCTCCTATTGACCAAATAAATGGGAAAACTTCCCTGACCCAAAACCATTCACAGAAGGATTTACCAAGCCTTGGTTCCCTTAAAAAGGACTAATGTTTTGAGCATGACTAGAGGAAGGCATTGATCCTAAGTTCAATGATGGATTGGAAGGAGGAACATGTCCACTTCCAAATCGGAAACCTTGCAAAGGAATTGAACCAATATCCATCAAAGTCATATATGTAGAAGCAACAGAGGGTAAAGTAGAAGATACATAGGGAATCCCACTAGATGGCATCCTCAAAGGATAAGCTCCCATGAAAGAAGCTAAAGGTTGGGTGCCCCTACTCGGAATCAGGATAGGGGTAGAGCCAACATCTATCGTACTAGGTGCAGTAGTAGATATAGGAATAGAACCTCCTCCTACAATTGAGGAAGGAGTATGTACACCAGTAGCATCAACAAAGCCACTACGATTGGCCATTGAGAAGAAAGAAGGAGAGTGAATAAGGCTAGCCGACCTATGAGTCGGAGTACCCACATATGAAGCAACATAAGGAATATGAGAATGAAGAGGTTTCGTTGGAGTCATAGGAGGCTCTGAAACATCTTCAATTTCTACTTTATTTTCCAACTGGAAAAGTACTCTAGCAAGCACTGAGCATTACCATCCGAATTATGGACTAGACTACGTTTATCCTGTGAAATGAGAGCCCTTGGAGAAAGATTTGTCTCTGTTGCGTTCTCTAACATTGGTTCAAAATAACAAACTGAATTACTCCTATGCCTTCCAAGTGAAGGCTTGACACTTGCTGATGAAATCCCACGAAGCCTTCTAGACTGATGAACTAATCGGTTAGCCACTTTTACATATTAATAGAATTTAAAGACTCAAAATTCCTATGGAAATATAGTAGCACAAAGAACTCACTAAAATTATCCTAAAGATACAACCAAGAAAACAACTTTCAGGTATTTCCACTCTGGGTGATTAGGACCGAACACCAAAATACAAGAAAGTGAAGATAAGGATCTCCCAAAGGTAGTTTGGGATGATGAGGGCCCAAGCCTACTAGTGAAGATATCAAAAGCAGTTACGCTAACCTCCAGATAATAGCCTTTTCTAGTGCAAGTACCCAATCTTCGCAAGGGCACCCTCCAGAAGTACTATGAAAGTGATGCAACGTCTGGCTCAGGTACCATGGGAATTCCCCCCCACAGTCACCTGTGTGGTCCCTAGGAAAGGAAACTAAGGTCACCAATTTGAGATCAAAAGCTGGGCAAAACGATCGTCCTCGTGCTTAAATCATGTGTTAGAATAACTTTCCCAAACATCTTAACAAGACTATATTTCCACTCTTTAGTAAAATTATATACTTTCAGTTCAAGTGGCCTTGGAGAGTTTACTCTCCACACACCTATTCCAAGGACCTAATGTCCTAGACTAGTTGATGTTTCTATGACAAAAATAAAAAGTCTAGTTCATTTTAATTAAGCGCTTATTTTAAGTGCTTTTTATTTAGCACAAAGGGTAGTGGAAGTGAAACTGATGATGTTATGACGCAAAATAAATCAATAGAAAACCTAGGCTACATGCAAATGAAACACTTATTTTTCTTCAATGAAAGCGATTTCTACACGAGTTCTACGAGAAAACTAAGAAATCAAAACTCTTTTTCTTTTCTTTTTAGGCACTCACACATTCAACACCTACCAAAAAAATAAATGATGTCTACTAATTTACCCTAATTCACACTAAAATGTAAATGAAAGATTCAAGTAAAGGTCACAAACAAGGAAAGGTGAACTCAAAAGAAAAAAACCATTAATCAAGCAACAAGAAGTAAATCCAAATAAAGAAACACTTCTAATGCAAAATACTTTTAGCCCTAAAGAAAGAATTCACACATTTTTAAAAGACTCAAAAGTAAAAAAATCGAAGGAAAGAAACCCAAAACAAGTATTTTTCTTTTTCTTCAAAATATTTAAAGACTACAAGTTTCAAAAAGTGAAAGAAAGTATCAAATTCAAGACCAACAAAAAGAAAAAGACTCAAATCTCACTGGTCATTAATAATACCAAAAAATAAAAGACTAATGTGAATAAGAGACAAAAACAACTCAAACGATTTGATCAGGAAAATACAAGGAATTATGGAAATTAGAAAGATTTCAAAGAACTGAAATCTCTTGTTACCAAGAATTGCAACTACTTTTCTCAAACATACAATAAAAAGCAAAAACAATCCAACTTCAAGCATGTAAAATAATCAATCAATAAAATTAGGCTATAAATAAGTTGCAAAAGCAACCAACTATCCCCATAGCACAGAACATTCAGACACTTCCCAAAGAAAGTTTGAAACCCAACTTTAAGTATAAAAAGCTTCAAAAATTACAAACCCTAGGTTGACATAGGCTTTTCACCAAAGAGATGGAAAGAATCGACAAGAACAGATAAAAAAATGATTTCAAGCCTCATTCAAACCAGAAAGACACAAACAAACATGGCCAAACCCCCAACGAAAGGCAGAAATGAGAAAATTCAAATTTTTCAATATGTATGTGACTATGTAGTTCCAGAAACGCGTATGTACATGACTTTTTATGAAGAAACTAGTGTATATGCAGGTTTCTTCAGAATAAAACACATATATATGCTTCTTTATGCAAAGAAAAGAGTGTATAAATGGAAAACTAGGGAAAAAATAAAAATGAAGTCCTGATCTAAGAGATCAGGCTGATTGACGAGATTGTTAGGTAAAATTGACTCAAGGTTTGAGTCAAGATTAACCTGGTTAAGTAGTAGTGGTTTTGGGCACATGGTATAGTGTACCCATGGTATTATGGTTCGTGGTATTGCATGTAATGGAGCCTATAAAAGGCTGGGAATACTTCATTGTAATGTAGGCTTGGAGGTGAGTGGTGAAGGCTCACTTGGACGGATTGGCTAGGGTTTTTGCCAATGCTAATGAGATCTCATTGGATTGGGTTTTTCCCCAGATTTGGGATTTTCCTGAATAAATATTATGTGCATAATATTTATGTGTATTGTTCCTGGTTATTTTATTATTCCTCTCTGTAAATCTTGGTAAATCTCAGTAATAATTTATCTCTCTACCGTAAATTTCTTAACAACTGGTATCAGAGCTAAGTTGGATTCAAAAAGATGTTTTTTGTTGCTAAGGGTTTGTATTGGCCTGGTAGATAAAGAGATAATTAAGTTTTTTCTTACAAATTTGGATCAAAATCCATAGATTGTGAAGTGCACACTATTGGGTCATGAGAGATTCAGTGGATGAGGAGGATATGTGCATGTGGATTAATTAATTGATGAACCATGTACCTGAAAATAACACCTAGATAACTGGCAGTTACAGCAGTTGGTGACCCATTGATGAAAGGAGATTTTGGGGTATACCAATTTCCCCTTTCTTTATAAATTTTGATCCTAAGGCCTGTGGGTTATGGCCCACTCATCATCAAAAGCGTTAAATATGTTCTTATGCCTCAGAACCCGGGACCACACATATTGGAATAACACGGGAAACACAGGAAAACCCCGCTCTGAACACATAAGCTGGATCTAAAAAATTATTCACTTGTGTTCATAAATTTCATCGGGTCCGCACTCCCATGCCATGCTATAGTGTTGCTCCTCCTTCGATTAGCTTCACCGGCTTATCGGCGATATCACAATATCGCTATCAACACATTGCCATTCCACACTCTATTTTCATAGTTTCTATTATTCACTCTCTATCTCTATCTGTCTCACGACATATATATAGAACATGCAAGTTCATCGTTTACAGAAATATTGGGTTGGATCACTGAAAGGATCCGATCAATCCTCACAAATCACTCAACTACCCTGAATTCTCTCTATATGCATATATATGGCAGACAATTACATTAATCAAGTCTTCTAGAGACTTATCGTTTCCATCAAACTAGCTCTATTATAATAGAAATTCCCTGGTTTGCTCCGATGGTCCACGTCGTCTGCCTTGCTCCACTTTGGATTCATGTTTTTATTAATGGGGGTCAGATGCTCCTACATCAAACTCCTGAGGCACAAAAATTTATGACCTCCTGGTCATATGCTTCTTGTTATCCTTAGCAATTCTACCCACTTCTCAGTGGAAATGCCTTCATGATCTTCTAGGAGATACAATCAACCTTTGCAGTAACAGTCTTCCTCTGTTGCACGATACCTCACCAAGCTTTCTCCTCTGAGCTTAGTATTTTGGCATCCTTCTGGTTCTCTTCTCTTTGGAACCACTTGAGCACTCCTCGCTCTAGGTTGCTGCAAGTCTTCTCACCTTCCACTGTTGCTATCTGTACGACAGTAAGACCATAAACTCACCATACTTCAACAACTGTACCTCTTCTCCTTCTGCTTGCAAACTCTTCCTCCTTCTTGCGGGAAATCTTCTTCCCTTTCCCTTAACCTTTCCCTACTCTGATACCAAATGATGAAAGGAGATTTTTGGGTATACCAATTTCCCCTTTCTTTATAAATTTTGATCCTAAGGCCTGTGGGTTATGGCCCACTATTTATTGGAAGCATTAAATATGTGCTTATGCCTCAGAACCCGAGACCACACATATCGGAATAACACGAGAAACACAGGAAAACCCCGCTCTGAACACATAAGCCAGATCTCAAAAATTATTCACCCGTGTTCACAAATTTCATTAGGTCCGCACTCCCAAGCCATTTTACAGCGCTGCTCCTCCTCTGATCGGCTTCATCGACTTATATTGCAATATTGCTATCGGCACATCGCCATTCCACACTCTGTTTTCATAGTTTCTATTATTCACTCTCTATCTACCTCTATTTGTCTCATGATATATATATAGAACACACAGGTTCATCGTTTAAGAAATATTGGATCGGATCACTGAAAGGATCTGATCAATCCTCACAAATCACTCAACTACTCTGAATTCTCTCTATATGCATACATATGGCAGACAATTACATTAATCAAGTCTTCTAGAGACTTATCGTTTCCATCAAACTAGCTCTATTATAACAGAAATTCCCTGGTTTGCTCCGATGGTCCACGTCGTCCTCCTTACTCTGCTTTGGATTCCTCCTTTGATTAAGGGGGGTCATATGCTCTTGCATCACCCATGTAATTTGGTAGATGGGTTCTTTTTATATGGACATTGATGTCATATGTACAAAGACAAAAATAAGGGTAATTTTTTTTTATTATAATGGAGTGAAATTTTTAATTTGCATGTAAATGGGCATACTGTTGTAAGACCTGATAAGGCATGTGTACCCCTGGGTAATTACTGGTAAAGTCTGGGTTAGACCTAGGTAATAGGGGGATTTCGGGTTAACAAATCCCAGGTAAAAACTTTAAAGGGGGTAAGGGCTAGAGTGAGCGGGATTTTCTCACTTAGCAGGTTTTGGTTGGATTTAGTCAAGGAACCCCAAGTCAAGTTTAAAGGGGGAATTGTTAGGTAAAATTGACTCGAGGTTTGAGTCAAGGTTGACCTAGTTAAATAGTAGTGGTTTTGGGCACATGGTATAGTGTACCCATGGTATTATGGTTCGTGGTATTTCATGTAACAGAGCTTATAAAAGGCTGGGAATACTTCATTGTAATGTAGGCTTGGAGGTGAGTGGTGAAGGTTCACTTGGCCAGGTTGGCCGGG
Organism: Pinus tabuliformis; assembly: GCA_031772625.1. NCBI lineage: Eukaryota > Viridiplantae > Streptophyta > Pinopsida > Pinales > Pinaceae > Pinus > Pinus tabuliformis. The sequence goes on from CM062813.1 coordinate 1,184,339,489, forward strand.
GTTTTGGCCAATGTTAATGAGATCTCATTGGGTTGGGCTTTTCCCCGAATTTGGGGTTTTCCTGGATAAATATTATGTGCATAATATTTATGTGTATCGTTGATGGTTATTTTATTATTCCTCTCTGTAAATCTTGGTAAATCTCAATAATAATTTATCTCTATGCCGTAAATTTATTAACACATATTTCCTAAGAGTTAAGAAGGCTAGAAAAATCAAGAAACAACAGACCAAAACCGATATCAAAGAGTTACAATCCTTCTAGAAAATACTTGATGGTATTCCCTAGCAAAGTCATCGATTCAGTTGGCGGGAAAAGTTCCCTAAGGTAAGGGTTGACAACCTCAACAAATCAGAACAAGAAAATCAACAAGAAGGAGTCAAGCAAGCATGAAAAACATGTGAATTATTAAATGTGGACTTGGAAACTTACTCGGAGGTCCTACATTTGATGATGTTCCCATAGTCTCCAAACCCTCTGCTTCCTCCAGAATCGAGAAGGATTGTAAATCAATTCAGAGAAGCATATAAATGATATATAATTCAATGTGCATACATAAAAGATATGTTGTATCATCATATATAAACATAGAAATTGCTATTCATGAGACAATAACATATCAGAAACAAGACATGATTTTCTTTATTGATAATCAACAATAGGTACAGGAAAGGTACAACCTGATCCAAACCAAAGCACCGACGAATCCTTCCTCCAAATATGTCCATCTCAAGCCACGAAGACAACATATCTAACAAATGCAAGGAGATGTTATAAAGATGATGAACATATCTGCAAAGGAAACAAGGGTTTCCATAGATACTGGGATTGTAGGAGGCATGAGAAAAACATAATTGATATGGGAGAAAAATGGGTATAATGTTGATAACCCTTCTCTTACGTCCTTTAGGCCTACACAAGGTTTGTATATATACCACCTGAAATTAGTTAATTCAGTTTTGCTACGGGCTCCTATAGGTGGGCTCTCGGTAAAAACTGTGAACCCTTCCTGAAAAATAACATATTATTTTATTTTTTAATATTTAAAAAGGTATACATAGGTATGCAGTTATAGAACCCGTGTATGTACGCACTTTTGAATGGGCAGAGTTGCATATGAAATTTGAAATATTTTTTTTTAATATAAGATCAAGTCTGCATGGGAAAAGGTTTCCCAAGGCCATACAAGAGCATCAAATCTACAAGAGTACTAAATGATGTTATAATAGAGTATTATCATGTCGGTCCTTTTCTTCCAATCTACTCTCTAGCTGCCCCTTAGTCTATCAAGAGATAAAACATAGAACCTCTAGGAGGTTTTCCACCTATCATTGCTGCAAGTCACTTCTGCTTCAATGAACATGGGTTGATCAAATCTACTCTTCTAAGTTGGCCAATACCTGAGCTCCAATCTGCCTTCTTAGTAGCTTATTTTGTCCATCAAAGAGCTACACATATGCTACAACAACTTCATCCAAAATTCAGTTGTCAAACTCTCTTTATGACTGCTTATTAACTGCTACTCTTAGACACCAACACGTTTCCCTCCAAGAATCCAATGAGTCCCAATACTTCTGTCACAATTCATTGTGAAATATGCTCCTAATTAGGGTTTCTAAACACCTAAGACAACCCTAAAACATGGCTCCCACATGCTGCATAAACTGTATACACATGGACCATCCACCTTGCACAAATTCATCATCAAAATAACATCAACATGCCTTCAAATCTGGTGTACTTCTGATGTAGGTGATGCTGATTGGTTAGGGAAAGAATTAGCTTACTAGTAACCCTTTGTTTCACCTCCTAATAGACTCCTACAACTACAACATTCCTCCCTTATGTCACTGTTGCTCCGTGCTAATGTTTAGGTTGGTTACCAGCCCTTTGGTATGGCATGTAGGCTCCTCACAAGATGTGATTTAGGGCTACGACATACCTTAATTTCAAGAACATACCCACGACTTAATTTCACAAGAGAACACAACCTTAACCCAACACAAAACCACCCAGACTTTCTCTTGAAGTTGCAGCATCCTGGTCCTTATACTCATCATTGTGAACAGTCACAAATGTACCCCAAACTTGGTCGTGTTCCTCCTTGCTTTGGCTCCCTAGACTCGCAACTCAACATCAAATTATATTTCCTTATGAAATGTGAACTTGTGGATGATGAAATGATATCACACATATGTCTAATATATATCCTCATATGTGTCTACAACAAATTCCATGAGGAGGGCTTTTCTAGCTGTCATAAGGTCTCCAACCACTAGTTCGTCCTTAACCAAGCCCACACTTCAAGCCTAGAACTGGCCCTTAGTATTGTGGCTCTCCTCTAGTAGCTCCTTGGACTAGTTGCAGATGTACACTCACCCAAAACATACCCTTATATCATCATCCTCCTTCTTATATAACTCAACTGCCTCAGAGGTTGATCTTCTATGAATGTTGCATATTTGGATGTGTTAAAATGCCTCCATCACATTCTATTTATACAAAAAATAAGGGCTCAACTAATTTCTTGAAAAGAAGTGTCTTTTGGATAGGTTCACCTCAAGCCTACATGACTTGACTATCCAAAATCCCACCACTATCTTCAAAAATGCATATCTCACCATAGACAACTTGGAATTCAACGATTTTTATAGCATTGGATTATCAGCATCACCCTCTATGATATCCATCCATCACATGTCCAAAATGCTCCATGGTTTTGGCCCAAACACCAATGGTGCAAAACTGCAACCTTGGGTTCCAAGCCCATAATGATCCATTATGGTGCTCCGACCTCCAAACCCCAAACCCTAGGGCTTGGAGTACCTCCCAAGCTAATAAAAATAAATAGTCCCTCTTAGCGAGGGGGTTACTTCCAAGACTAGGAAGTAACCCATCATCATCATCATTATTGGCAACACCCACCCAACTCCTTGCGTTCAAAATTGCAACAATCCTTGTAGCGTGAATTATGCCTATCTCGGAAGTGTCAGTGTCACTAGAAGCTTCCTCCTCCTTCTTCTTCTCTTGAATCATTTTACAATCCCTCCATGATTCCTTCTTGGCAGCTATAGGAGCACCCTTTCTCCCCTCTGACCATGCGCTCTTCTTGGGCTGCAAAGTCTCCCTCTGAATAGGCAAGATCCCTCTAGAACTCGACTCTCACTAAGCCTATGGAACCTAGACCTTCTTTTCTAGAACCTGTACCCGCCCCTCTGAAGCCTACACCTGCACCTGCTTCCCTGGAACCTTCACCTAGTCCTCCTGCATCTTCTTCCCATGATTCATAGGCTTGCATGTCAGCCTGTATAGGCCATGCTCTCTAACTCCAAGCACAATACCTACGGAGATAGAGTCTCTGGGCCTAAGTCATGCCTTCCCACCCTGGAACAAGACCTCAAACCCCTTATTCTTGATCATCGAGATATATATCATGCCATATCTGAGTCCTGGAACAAACAATACATCCTAGAGCCACATCACCCATCTTGTCTCCATCCTTAATGGCAGAACTCTCGATCCTCAGATCTCCTTCTGACTCTTGTCACCAAAAACCATGTGCAACTTCAAGTCCCACTCAGCTAGATTCTAAAATAACTCCTATGAACCTTTCATATGTTTCGACGCACCATTGTCCATGTACCATCTGTTGAAGCCCAAAATTTCCTTTGTTTTTACCACCTCCTTACACTCCATCCTCCTTCTTTTGACTCTAATAACTCTAAATTTGGCATTTGTTTACAAGGTTTATGGTATAGCGGTTATCTCATCATTCTCTATTCCATAAGTTTCATTGTTCTTTATTATTTAACTTAATATTTGCATGAGCTACTGAATTGCACTAATTCTATAGCTAATGACTGATTCTGTAGAAAAATCAAAGGCTTTATAGATTCCAAAACTCTAGGTGAGAAACGAGACATATGGCTGGGTGACAAATAGCTAGCATAATTATTTGTACATATCTTCATAACCTGGATCGATAAGGAAGCACCATAGCAGCTCAGTAAAAGCGAAAGTCAACTAGCGAGGAAGGTGAACCAGGTGAGAGAGGAATTAGTGAATGCAAATATTTAGCCTCATGATTTGCTTCATTGATAGCAATTCATGAGGAAAACACGTTATGTTATCTCTTCATGTTAATTTTATTCATTGTTGAGTAGGGTAGGGTCGTAATACTCTGAAACCATTATTCATAAGAGATTATAAATCTTCGTCTCAACATGGCTGTCACAGACTTGGATATTGTTTTTAAAAGCTTTGTTTTTGAAATAACAAACTCTGTTTCATTTCATCGTTTTTTTGTGTGATTTGTCCATGTGTATATAATATTGTGAAGGAGTCATGATGCCACCTACTTCTCACAGGAGGGCCCCTAGAGTTCTAAGGTTTTACTGTTTTTAAACTAAAATTTCAATTTTGCATTCTATAATGTGTTTAATTAATTTATTTCACTGATAGTTTGATTGTTAATGAATACTTTTAACAATGATCACAAAGTTGATAACAGAGTACATTTTGTTTAATCATTTTGTTGTAGGATGAATGAATGAAGTTGAGATCTCTTATTCACATGAAAATAGTATAACATGGTGTGGATTGATATAGATTTGCAGAATGATTTTGAGTTACATTGTAGTTGTGTGAATAAGATTTCAATTTAAGTATAGAGTTAATTTCTCTTTTTGTCAGAGTAATTTAGATCTAGTTTCATTATCAAGTTTTCTTTCAAGTAAATGTGTGTGTGATTTAATTTAAAACAATTGTGATATTTTCTTTTGAGCAAGTGTGGGTGTGATTTCTTTTCAAGATGGAGTGAAGCAAGTGTGATGTTTATTTCAAGAAGAGTGTGAATTTTCTTTTAAGAAAGAGGAATAGTTTTGATTTCATATTTACCTTCATAGTTGTTAAATAAAACATGTGCATTTCATTATCTCAATTTAATTTAGGAATTGTTTAAGTGATAAGGACTCCTAGCATAGACGGTGCACATACATTTCATCAATTTATTAGACTTGGTTGATAATTCATGTAAGTAACTTAACACCAATTAAATTACCAAACATTTTGGCACTATTGCTAGGGAAGTGTATATAGGAGTCTTTTTCTTTTATTTTCATTAAAATAAAATAAAATAAAAATGATATGCATAGGTAAAGAGATTCCGAAGGTAGATTTGTAAGTGAGGTAGGAATTTGATTACAACATCATCGCTCACCCCACCACGACCTCGTATTTCCACACCATCCACCCAAACTCATATTCCATCAATTACAGGCAGACATAGACTTCCTAAGGTACTTAGATCTGAAATCCAACCTATATTCACCAACTACCTCTATTGAATCTGTAGTAGAAGAAGAAGATCCTACATCCCCAATCGAAGGAGTAATTTTTCTATCTTCAACTAGAGAACAACTTCTAGGACAAGAACTAGAAAATCTGATTTTGGAACCTTACATTAGTTCTGAGGAATCTATAATGGTAGGAGAAGGGGAAGGGGAAGTACATAATGTGAATGGTGAACAACCTAGGATTGAAGGTGGAAGAGGAGGAAATAGAGGATGTGGAAGAGGTGGAGGAAGAGGAAGAGGAGGTGGTAGAGGAGATCCAGAAGCTTTTGTATTTCCTAAATCTGATGAACATACCACAACCAAAATGAAAAATATCTCACCCTCCATCCTTCCTAATTTTCATGGATTAAGTGATCCAAATGGATCCAAGAATGCCTCTAAGTCTTCATAAAATTATTAAAAAATCATGCCAAAGCCAAAAATCATTTAAAAGGATTGAAAATATCATAAGAGGGACACCCTTAGTCGGGCACTATCGGGCAGCCCAAAACCCATGAAATTGTGAAAAAAACAGATTAATTGCAAGCGGGACAAGTGATGCACAATAGCCGTCCAATCTGGCCGATCAACGGTCTAGATCAGATTGGCCATCCAATTAGCGGTAACCTTTGGGCAGAGTTCGGCGGGATCCACATAAGACTAGCAACAGCGAACAATGATATCAGTGCTTTGTATACACATATGGCAACGATGATTGGCGGAGTTAATATGGACCATCGATCAAGCACACAGATCGACGGCCCATATTAACTCGCAGGATCGCTATCGGGGGATTGCAGAAGCGCTTACCACAGCGAAAGGGTTCTTGCGATGAGCGATTATGATATATCACATCGCCACATCACATCGGAACTATATAGAGGGGCCGATATCCATACACCATGTGATAGCCGGACCCGATAGCATTCTAAAGGAAATTTGATATAATTTCAAGTCCGTAACAGGGCCATTTTAATGTATTTTTCTACTTTTCATGTATTTCCAAAATATAAAGGGAAGGAACCTTCCCGATATGTGATGGAAATCGATAGGCAGACTCGATAGGGGATTGAACCATATTTAAAGGACTTTGAAGTCAGACATATAATATTTTGGCGGATTTTCTCTGTAAACTGTGTTTTCTCTATAAAAATAGAGCGTAGTCATTATAGGTGTTTCAGAGGCCCGAAGCACTCTAGCACTGCAAAATGGGTGGCCACCTCCTCCCAATGCGTTAAGCAATGATTGTATAATGATGGAGAGTGATTCAAAGCATTCAAGAGGTCGGGGAAACTAAGAGCCGAAGAGATGAAATGAACAGGCATCGCAGTTGGCTTTAAAAGCCATGGACAGAGATCATAATGGGCAGAGAGAATAGTATTCAGGCAAATGTTGAGACAGAGTTGGGACAAAGAGCATTAGGGGAGTATGCGTACTCATAGGGAACTTGAGAGGTTCAAGGAAACTCTTATTGTTGTATTCTGTTGTGTGTGAGGCTCAAATTGAGCTCATTGTTGTAAGCAAAACTCTGCTTGAAGACATAATAGAGAGGCCACCACTGAAGGCTGGACCAGGAGATGTAGCCCAAGAGTATTGGGTGAACTCCTTATTAAATTTGTTGTGTCATGTGTTATCTATTATGTTTTATTATTGCTTCATTGTCTGTGCATTTCGCAATCTTATCGATCCATTGCATATAATGACATATACTAATCCATGCACATAAGTCTGTAATATCTTATTAAATTATCTTAGACCTCATTTTCAGATCAAGTGGTATCAGAGCTTTAGGTTGCTAAGGTTAGACAAGCTTGTGCTGGACTGTTTGTGAATGATAACTAGATCAAAGCTTAAATTAGGAGAAGGAGAATTGGTTGAATCTAACCCAGAAATTGGTAGAGTCTATACTAGGAGGAAAATGTTAGAAGAAATTCCCTTGGAATCAGACTCTCCGTTCATGGACAGTTTCATGACTATGAGAGCCATGGTTGAAAAATGTATAGAGAATTCAAGAAAGGTCAAAGTGAAGATTCTTCAACTTCGGAGCATGACAAAGGAGCAGAAGAATCTCTCCTAAATGACCATTCTAAAGGCAAAGGGAAAGAAGAAAAGCTTCCCACACCTCCTGATAGTCTTGAAATTAAAAAGAAGAAAACATATTTGATTAAATTAGATGTTAAATTTGATTTGCCAATATATGATGGAGAGTTAAATGCAGAGAAGCTAGATAACTGGATCAGGTAGATTAATTTGTATTGCAGGGTGCAGAGCATTGACTCAGACAGAAGTAAGATTCAGTTGGCCAGCCTATGCCTTGGAGGAACTGCCTTGGTATGGTGGGAAGGCAGAACACAAGCTGACTTGAAGAAGCATGTAAAATTCTTTCTGTCTGGAGTGAATTTGTTTCTTTTAAAAAACAATTTTATCCACTAGCTTATATGCAGCAAGCTATGATGAGTTGGAAAACTCTTCGCCAATTAAAAGGGAAAAGTGTACAAAGCTACACTCAAGAGTTTAGAAAAAGAGTTTTGAATCTAGGAATTTCTTTAGACTCGCCTGAAACTTTGCTGAAGTATATAGGTGGTCTACATAGTTATTTGAGACATACCATTCTCATGTTTAACCCTACTAGCATAGATGAGGTATCTGTTCAAGCTACCCATCTAGAGGCTAGAGGCAAGAATGTGAACCCAGAGATTGGGGGATCATCAAAACCCACCGCAAGAAAGAACAAGGAAAAGAGGAAGCAGAAATGGAAAGAGATGAAGGCCAATACTATACAAAAGGCCAAACCTTCATGCACTCACTGCAAGAAGGATGGACATGATGATGAACATTGCTGGTCTTTGCATCCAGAGCTGAAACCCAAGAAGTTCGATGGAAAGAAGAAGAAGACTGCTGCTGCTATACAAAAAGATTTGGGGTCAGACTCAGGTGATGAAACAACAATTGCAGCCATAGGTATAAAAGGTAAAAATTCTGAAGCATCTACTAGTAATTCTGCCCAAATTATTGATAGTGAAGAAAATGAGAGAAGAAGACATGAGCTTTTTCATATTAGAGTCATTTCCAAGCATCAAAAGATTGATACTTTGTTTAATAGTGGCTCACAAGTAAACTTAATTTCTGAAGCAATTGTATTAAAATTGGGACTGCTAACCACACCTCACAAGAAGCCATATCCATTAGGTTGGGTATGTGATAAAGCAAAACTACAAGTGACTAGACAATGTAAACTTAGGTTTTCTTTTGGGTCAGCATTTGTGGATGAGGTTGAGTTAGATATTGTTCCCTTGGATATATGTGGAATTTTTTTAGGAAGTCCTTACTTGTATGATAGAAAAGCCATATTCTATAGAGCTGAAAATAAGTATCAACTTGTTAAAGATGGGATAGAATATATTGTAAGAGCTCACAAACTCAAGAATAATTATACTCTCATAAACTCAGGGCAGATGAAAATAATTGTAAATTCATGCAAGAAATTTTTACTGATGGTTGTAAAGGAAAAGAAACTTGATAAGACCAATGTATTTGAAGGTTGTGATGCTAAACAACAAGCTGATTTAGAAAAAGTTGTTTCAGAATATGATATCTTATTTCAAGAACCTAAAGGTCTACCACCAAAAAGGGAAATTGTACATGATATTAATTTGCAGCAAGATGCTCCATTGCCTAACATCGGAATGTATAGGTTATCCTCTTTAGAGAATGCAGAAATCAAGAAGCAGGTATAGGAGCTACTCGAGAAAGGGTTCATAAGACCAAGCACATCGCGATGTGGATCGCCAATAGTGTTGGTGAGAAATAAGGACAGTTCGTGGAGGATGTGCATTGATTATCGAGCACTGAATAAAATAACGATCAAGAATCGTTATCCCCTTCCTCGCATAGATGATCTATTGGATCAGCTAAAAGAGGTTGTTTACTTTTCCAAGTTGGAACTACATAGTGGTTACCATTAGGTCAGAGTAACAGAGCAAGATGCATGGAAGACTGCTTTCAAAACAAAGCAAGGGCTGTATGAATGGCTAGTTATGCCTTTTGGCTTAACTAATGCTCCTGCCACTTTCATGAGAGTAATGAATGATGTACAGGCCTTTTATTGATGATTTTTTAATTGTATATTTGGATGACATTCTTGTATTTAGTAAAACATGGGAAGAACATTTGCGGCATGTAAAGCAGACTCTAGATGTTTTGAAAAAGGAAAATCTCTATGTTAAATTATCAAAATGTGAATTTGGTAAGACATCTTTGAATTATTTGGGTCATATTGTATGTTGGGTCCCTATAATACTAGTGATTACCCCATTACTATTGTAGTTATACCCCTTATTTATATTTTTGTGCCCCTATTACCCCCATATTGTTATTTCTGTGCCCCATAGAATCCCTCTATTGTTATTTTTGTGGCTTTATATTATTATTGTTAGGTTGGCTGGATTATATTGTGACTCCTTAGACTCCTATATATAGAAAGGAGGTTTTGTAATTTGTATCATCCAAGAATTGTTCATTTATGTAATGTAAAGGAGTTTGCCCCCTCGAAGAGGCTGAATTCTAAGGCGTTGATCTATCTTTTCTATCTTTTCTTGAGCTGGTTTCATAACATTTGGTATCAGAGCTTTGGATTCTAGGGTTTCGCTGCTCCAAACAGGTCATCGTGGCATTTTCGCTATAACTTTTTTTCTGTGACGTTTCAGAAGTCGCAAAAAAAACCCATTTGAGAAGAAATCGCGCTGAACCTTGGGTCTGAATTTCAGAGCTTTTTGCGTGATATTTGCGGATATATGATCTGAGGAAGTTGGTCTTTTTGCAGACTCCTGAATTACATTCAAAACAGGTGACCTGGGGAAAATCGTCATAACTTTCTCTCTGGGGATCGGATTGAAATTTCGTAAGAAGGTACAGAAATAGGACGGACTGTAGTTTCTTGTGTGTGTGTTTCAGATTCAAAGGTTGAAACAGTTACTCGTGGTACGTCGTACAAGTTTGCTCTACTGAACCAGTCTAAAATCAAGTCACTGTGGGAGATTTCACATAACTCTTCCTTGGAGAATCCAATTTGGCTTAGACTTGTGGCATTGGAAAGAGGACGCAGAAGGCTACTACAGGTAAAAATTTTAGAACTGGATGATCCGAAATTACAGAGATACATCAGATTCAATATCCGGCTTCTATAAAGTGAAAAAAGGTGTGTAGTTTTTTTTTAAAATTTTTGTGTAAGCTTGGTTTAACGGAATTCAAAGGGCATAGTAAAGCATTATTATCGGTAACTGATGCCCCGAGGAAAGAAAATGCAAACACCTAGTAAGGAACCTGAAAGCTCTAGCATGACTCATGAAGAAGAGGAAGAAATGCTACATGATATATCAAAATTACAAGAACAAGTGCAACAAATGTCACGCTCACAAAAGCTAACAGAAGCTAAGATAAGTGGCGTGGAATCTAAGATAAATGGCGTGGAATCTAAGATAAAGGGCATGGAAGCTAAGATGGATGATTCGAAGATAGATTTGAAGAGAGACATGGCAGATTTGAAGATAGATTTGAAGACAGACATGGAAGAATTGAAGAAGTTGCTACAAGAAAGGGTCACTAATGGTGAAAAGGTAGTAAAGGAAACTCATGATGAGAACAAAAGAAATGTTAATCATGATTCCATAGACACTAATGTTGGATCGAAGAATCACCATATTCCAAAAATCGATATGAGGAAGTTTGATGGCAAGGATCCCGCCACATGGATATTACAGATGGAGCAATTCTTCGATCTCAATAATGCGCAAAACACACAAAAGGTACGTATGGCAACTGTATATTTGGAACCAAATCAGTTTGTATGGTATCAATGGCTTTGCTCTCGTAAACAATTTATCACTTGGGCAATTTTTACGGAAGAATTGATAGCACATTATGAAGATACAAAAAGCAACACTTTTTTTAGCCAATTGATAAGTCTCAAACAAAAGGGTTCAGTAATGGAGCACATTGAGGAGTTCCAAAAATTGAACATAAGAGTAAAAGATATTCCAGAGGAGCATAGGATTGATGTGTTCATAGGGTCTTTAAAGGATAATATCCAACATGACGTTCGCCTTTGGGAACCTGATTCATTAGAGAAGGCATTCAGGTTAGCAAGAAAAATGGAAAGCAAAATTATGGCAACCAGGAAGCATACCACTCACAACTATAAAGACGGAAGTGTTGTTGCCCCTAGTCTTCCACAACCTATAAGGTTGACACCACAACAATTGGAAGAAAAAAGAGCAAAAGGGCTTTGTTACAGTTGTGATGGCAAATACACTAAAGGTCATAAGTGTGCTGAGAAGAAATTATTCTACATAGATTGTGAAGAGGAAGAAGAAAAGGAGCAAGAAAGGTCAAAAGAAGAAGATATACTCCAGGAACAAAGCCTAGATGAAGAAAAAATAAATCCGACCATATCTTGTAATGCATTGGCGGGAATTACCACTCCTCAAACCATCAAGATAGAAGGACAAATCAAGAAGAAAAAGGTAATAGTGTTGATTGATTCAGGAAGCACCCACAATTTTATTCATTGTAGGGTAGCAAAAGAATTGAATTGCTTCCTATATCCAGCACCAGAGTGTCAAGTGATGATTGCAAATGGAGGAACAATAAATTGCTCTGGAAAGTGCCATAATATCAAGCTATCCATGGGAGAATATGTATTGACTAGCCCAATGCTTTCCATTCCAATGGGAGGTGCTGATGTTGTACTAGGAGTCCAATGGCTACAATCCTTGGGTACAATAGCTTTTAATTTTCAAGAACTTTTCATCAAATTTTCTACGGAAGGAAAGGAAGTTGAATTAAGGGGTATTGCAGGGAAACCAGGAAAGATAATCAGCTCTAATGGCATGACAAAGCTTCTAAAAAAGGAGCAAAGAGGTGTAATTGCACAATTATGTTCGCTAGATGTTTCCACATTGGAATCATCTATTTCTCCAGATCTCCAAAAAGTCCTGGACAATCATTCCAAGGTATTTGAGACTCCAAAAGGTCTCCCACCTATGCGTGATCATGATCATGCTATTCATCTGATTCCAGGAAGTGTTCCTCCAAACATCAGGCCGTACAGATATCCCTATGCCCAAAAGAGTGAAATTGAACGTATGGTTGCAGAAATGCTAGAGGCAGGTATAATTCAACCAAGTCAAAGTTCTTTCTCAGCTCCAGTAGTATTGGTGCACAAGAAGGATGGATCATGGCGCATGTGTCCGGATTATAGGGAGCTCAACAAGCTCAATATTAAAGATAAGTTCCCCATTCCTGTTATTGATGAATTACTGGATGAATTGCATGGATCAATTTACTTCACCAAGTTGGATCTTCGTTCGGGATATCATCAAATCAGAATCAAGATTGAAGACATTCCGAAAACGGCATTTAGAACTCATGAGGGTCATTATGAATTTTTGGTCATGCCTTTTGGCCTTACCAATGCACCTTCAACATTTCAAGGTTTGATGAATTCAATTTTCAAACCATTCCTTAGAAAATTTGTGTTAGTATTTTTTGATGATATACTAATCTACAGCAAGTCTTGGAAGGATCATGTTGAACATGTTGACAGGGTTCTACAACTATTGGAGGAGAAACAATTATATGCAAAAAGATCCAAATGTTTCTTTGGAGTCCAGGAGGTGGAATATTTGGGTCATATTGTATCTCATGAAGGAGTTAAGGTAGACCCTAGCAAAATTAAAGCCATTAAGGAATGGAAAATTCCCACATCCATAAAGCATCTGCGAGGATTTCTTGGGTTGACAGGGTATTATCGCAAGTTTGTTAAGAATTATGGGAGAATAGCAGCACCTCTAACAACATTATTGAAGAAAGATTCATTTTCATGGACTCCGGAAGCAACAAAGGCCTTTGAACATCTTAAAGAGGCAATGTGCCAAGCACCAGTCTTAGCTACACCGGACTTCACAAAAACCTTTATTGTGGAATGTGATGCTTCAGGAAATGGAATTGGTGCTGTTCTAATGCAAGATGAAAGACCCATTGCTTTTGAAAGTCGTCCAATCAAGGGAAAGTTTTTAAGCAAAGCTATTTATGAGAAGGAAATGTTGGCAATACTCCATGCACTTAAGAAATGGCGACCCTACCTAATGGGAAGACACTTCAAGGTAAAATCGGATCATGATAGCCTTAAATACTTTTTAGAACAAAGATTATCCTCTGAATAGCAACAAAAGTGGGTCACAAAGATGTTGGGTTATGACTTTGAAATCATCTACAAAAAAGGGAAGCAAAATGTGGTGGCAGATGCACTCTCAAGAAAGGATGAGGATGTGGAAGCATTGTTGTGTGCCATTTCTATTATCCAACCAGATTGGATAAACGAAGCAAGGGAGGAATGGAAGAATGACGAAGAAGTGTGGGCACTTATTCGAAAGCTACAACAAGATTCCAGTACTTCTGATACATTTAGCTGGCAAAATGATTCGTTATGGTACAAAGATCGCTTATACCTCTGTAAGAATTCCCAGCTAAAACAAAATATTCTTATGGAATTGCACACTTCTCCCTTAGGAGGGCACTCAAGATTTTTAAAAACTTACCACAGCGTTAAGAAGGAATTTTTTTGGGATGGCCTTAAATCAGATATTCAAAAGTTTGTGGCGGAATGTTTGGTTTGCCAGCAAAATAAAGTTGAAACAATTAAGACACCGGGTCTATTACAACCTTTATCCATTCCAAGCCAACGTTGGGAGGAGGTTTCAATGGATTTTATCACAGGTTTACCCAAGTCTGAGGGAAAGAGTGTCATCATGGTGGTAGTTGACAGACTTACCAAGTATGCACACTTTTGTGCATTATCACATCCATTTAAAGCCAGTACAGTTTCTACTGCATTTATGGAAACAGTTCAAAAGCTACATGGAAACCCAAAGATTATTGTAAGTGACAGAGATCCCATTTTCACTGGAAATTTTTAGACAGAATTATTTTCTTGTCTTGGTACTCAGTTAGCTCATAGCTCATCTTATCATCCTCAATCTGATGGGCAAACTGAGATAGTAAACAAATGTTTGGAAGGATATCTTCGTTGCTTTGTATCTGATAAAGAGACACAATGGGTCAAATGGTTGCCTCTGGCTGAATGGTGGTATAACACTTCCTTCCATACAGCAACAAAAATGACCCCATTTATGGCACTTTATGGGTATCAACCACCATCCATCACATCATATTTAAGAGAAAATTCTAAGGTTCAGGCAGTGGAACATCACATCGAACATCAACAACAAGTCCTCCAACTCTTAAAGGATAACCTCGTGTTGGCACAAAATAGAATGAAACAACAGGCAGATCAACATCGCAGTGAAAGAAGTTTTGATGTAGGTGATTGGGTATTCCTACGGCTACAACCATATAAGAAAATGTCCCTAAAGCAAGCTAAGAAGGATAATAAATTATCACCAAAGTATTATGGTCCGTACAAGGTGTTGCAAAAGATTGGTACTATGGCATACAAATTGGAGCTTCCTGCAGCTTCTCGATTGCACCCAGTTTTCCATGTTTCATGTTTAAAGAAGGTTATAGGTGACAAGCTCCCAATTCAAACAATATTGCCAGAACTTGACGAGGAAGGAAAAATTATATTGGAACCGGAAGCAGTCACAGAAACAAGAACTCGACAGCTACGAAATCGATCAATTTCAGAGTATCTTATCAAGTGGAAGAACTTATCCGCTGAAGATTCCACATGGGAGGATGAGAATTTTATGCAGAAGTATCCAGAACTACTCAAGCGTTGAGGACAACACTTTTTTGAAGGAGAGGGGCATGTTGGGTCCCTATAATACTAGTGATTACCCCATTACTATTGTAGTTATACCCCTTATTTATATTGTTGTGCCCCTATTACCCCCATATTGTTATTTCTGTGCCCCATAGAATCCCTCTATTGTTATTTTTGTGGCTTTATATTATTATTGTTAGGTCGGCTGGATTATATTGTGACTCCTTAGACTCCTATATATAGAAAGGAGGTTTTGTCATTTGTATCATCCAAGAATTGTTCATTTATGTAATGTAAAGGAGGTTGCCCCCTCGAAGAGGCTGAATTCTAAGGCGTTGATCTATCTTTTCTATCTTTTCTTGAGCTGGTTTCATAACATTGTATGGGGTGGTGAACTGAAGATAGATCCCTCTAAGATTGCAGTCATTGTAAATTGGCCTAAACCCAATTCTGCTACTGAAGTTAAAAGCTTCCTAGGGACAACACAATATTGGAGAAATTTTATTGCTGACTTTTCCTTAATTGGAGCTCCCTTACATGCTTTGATAGGATTGAACAAGGTGTTTCAGTGGGGAGGCAAACAACAGAAAGCCTTCAACACCTTGAAAGAAAAAATTAGTACAGCACCAGTACTAGCATTTCCAAATATTCAACAACCATTTGAGATCGAAATAGATGCCAGTGATTATGCCATGGGAGCAGTGTTGACGCAACATGGTAAACCCATATGCTACCATTCTGAGACTTTTAATTCTGCAGTAGTTAATTATCCTACATATGATAAAGAATTGTATGCATTAGTCCAGAGTGTGAAAAAGCGGAAACATTACTTAATGGGCAAAGAAACAGTTATACATACTGATCAACAACCACTTCAATATTTACACTCACAAACTAGTTTGTAGCAATCAAGACACTATATGTGGATGGGTTTCCTACAACAGTTTCATTTAATCATCAGATATAAAAAGGGCATACACAATAAAGTTGCAGATATGTTCAGACCAATCATAAATGCATCTACTATACTTAAGCATAACTCAGTAATGCATGAAAGCTACATTGAACAATATGCTCAAGATATAGACTTCAAAGATGTATATGCAGCTTTAAGTAATGGCAAAAAAGGTAAAAGAATTGGATTACTACATTAAGGACCAACTCTTGTATCATTTGGGAAAGCTATGCATTCCACAAATAGAGAGAATTAACATAATTGGGGAGGCACATACTTCTCTAATATTAGGTCATTTTGGTGTAAGCAAAACAATTGCACAACTACAAAGATACTTCTATTGGCCAAAAATGAATGAAACAGTTTCTAGATATGTAAGAGAGTGTACCATGTGTGCTAAAAGCAAGCCCAGCAATAGAAAACTAGGCTTGTACACTCCATTTCCAGTCCCTTCCTGTCCTTGGGAAAGTGTTTCCATGGAATTTGTTGGGGGATTGCCAAAATCTAGAAAGGGACATGACTATTTATATGTTATTGTGTATAGGTTCAGCAAAATGTGTATTTTAATACCTTGTAATAAGTAGATTACAGCTGAACAAACAACGAAATTGTTCTTTTAGCATGTCTGGGTGCATTTTGGGTTACCCACTTCCATAGTATCTAATTGAGACTCCCGATTTGTTGGGATGTTTTGGTCAAGTCTGTGGGAATTAATGGACACCAGACTGAAGAAAATCACAGCCTTTCATCCACAGACAGATGGCCAAACAGAGGTAGTCAACTGGACAGTGATCCAATTGCTCAAGGGTTATTGTAGCAAGCATCCCAAGCTTTGGGATGAACATTTATGTTATGTGCAACATGCTTACAACCATGCTAAACATTCTTCTACACAGAGATATCCTTTTGAGACCTGTTTTGGTTTTATACCAAGGTCTCCTTTGGATTTTGTCTTTGAAAAAGACATAGCAGTTGTTGGACACAGTGATGTGGATAAAGCAACCAGATTCATTGAACAGATCCAAGAGATTCACCAGGCAGTGCAGGAACAACTGGAAAAGAGCCAAGCCAAATACAAGGCAAGGCATGATAAACACTGGGTGGAGCACAGCTTCCAAGTTGGCGATCAAGTATGGCTGTATATCAGCAAGGACAGAATGCAAGGTGAAGGAAAGAAGCTGAAGCCAATAAGGTATGGGCCTTTTAAGGTACTTGAGAAAATTGGTGAGAATGCTTTCCGCCTTGATCTACCAGCATACATGCACATATATTCAGTAGTAAATGCAGAAAATTTAAGACTGTTTGAACCTTCATTAATTGAAGATCATGAAGAGCAAAGTCAATTGCCTTCCATTGATGATCTGTTGCCTGAACACCTCAATGAGTTGCAGGGAGATACAGTCCTGGATAGGAAGGTGAGGAAAACACGCAGAGGAGATGTTGAGTACCTAAGGATTGGACTCAAAGGTTCAAAACCCAGCAGTGAAAAATGGATAGAGATTGGACAAGTGAGGCAACAATATCCTCACTTGATTGATGCTTGAAAACCAACTTTTGGTGGTCCAAAAGCCTTTTTCAGTGGGAAGGCGTGATCCAAATGGATCCAAGAATGCCTCTAAGTCTTCATAAAATTATTAAAAAATCATGCCAAAGCCAAAAATCCTTTAAAAGGATCGAAAATATCATAAGAGGGACACCCTTAGCTGGGCACTATCGGGTAGCCCAAAACCCATGAAATCGTGAAAAAAACAGAGTAATTGCAAGCGGGACAAGTGATGCATAGTAGCCGTCTGATCTGGCCGATCAACGGTCTAGATCAGATCGGCCATTGCAATCGGTGGTAACCTTTGGGCAAAGTTCGGCGGGATCCACATAAGACTTGCAACAGCGAACAACGATATTGGCGCTTTGTATACACATATGCGATGACGATTAGCAGAGTTAATATGGACCATCGATCAAGCGCACAGATCGACGACCCATATTAACTCGCATGATCGCTATCAGGGGATTGCAGAAGCGCTTACCACAGTGAAAGGGTTCTTGAGATGAGCGATTACGATATATCACATTGCCGCATCGCATCAGAATTGTGCAGAGGGGCCAATATCCATACACCATGTGACAGCCAGACCCGATGGCATTCTGAAGGAAATTTTATATAATTTCAAGTCTGTAATAGGGCCATTTTAATGTATTTTCACGCTTTTCATGTATTTCCAAAATACAAAGGGACGAACCTTCCCGATATGTGATGGCGATTGATAGGCAGACCCAATAGGAGATTGAACCATATTTAAAGGACTTTGAAGTCTGACATATCATATTTTGGCAGATTTTCTCCGTAAACTATGTTTTCTCTGTAAAAATAGAGCGTGACCGTTATAGGCGTTTCAGAGGCCCAAATCACTCTAGCGCTGCGAAATGGGTGGCCACCTCCTCCCCATGTGTTAATCAATGATTGTATAACGCTGGAGAGGGTTCAAAGCATTCAAGAGGTTGAGGAAACTAAGAGCCGAAGAGATGAAACGAACAGGCAGTGTAGTTGGCTTTAAAAGCCATGGACAGAGAGCATAATGGGCAGAGAGAGTAGTATTCAGGAAAATGTCGAGACAGAGTTGGGACAGAGAGCATTAGGGGAGTTTGCGTACTCATAGGGAACTTGAGAGGTTCAAGGAAACTCTTATTGCTGTATTCTGTTGTGTGTGAGGCTCAAATTGAGCTCACTGTTGTAAGCAAAACTCTGCCTGAAGACATAATAGAGAGGCCACCACTGAAGGCTGGACCAGGAGATGTAGCCTAGGAGTATTGGGTGAACTCCTTATTAAATGTGTTATCTATTATGTTTGATTACTGTTTCATTGTATGTGCTTTTCGCAATCTTATCGATCCATTGCATATAATGACATAGACTAATCCATGCACATAAGTCTGTAATACCTTATTAAATTATCTTAGATCTCATTTTTAGATTATTAAGAAATGAGGATCTTGAAACATTTATATTTGAGTTTGAAGTCTTGTGTAGATAATATGACTACTTGTTTGATGCTCAAAAGTTGAAATTGTTTCCAGCCACTCTTAAGGATGCAACAAAAAAATGGCTTATGGGCTTAGGAGTACATTCTATAAGAACATGGGAACAAATGAAAAATGCATTCTTAGAGAAATACAAGGATTATTTAATGCCCCATAACCTTAAAGATGAAGTCTTTAAAATGATGCAAAAATAATATGAAAATATTGAAGATTTCATTGAAAGATTTTCTTATAATGTAAAAAGGGCTAAAATGCATAATCTAGATGAAGAAACTTTGAAAGCTCTCTTACTAAAATCTATCAGAGATGAGTGGATAGATATTCTAAATTTTATGGTTAAAGGAAATATTTCTCAGTTATCATTTGGAGATATTTGTGAGTTATGCATACACATTTCAAGAGGAAAGGCAAGAACTGGGAAAAATCCAAGAGATCCTATTATGTCTAGGATTAATAAATCTGCAGCTGGGACAGTAAGTAGGGTTGAAATAGGCAATTTGATTTAATAATTTAAAACATATATTTTGGGGAGTCTTAGTGAAAAAATAGATACCCTTAAAGTACAAAACAAGAAAAAGGCTAAAAATGTTTCATTATCTATCTTTTGTCCAAAATGTAGAAAGAAGCATGCCTTGAGAGAATTCCCTCTTGACTTAAAAAGTGTGGAAACCTATGTTATATGTGCATAAAATCATGATACAAAGGAATGTCCTTCAATACCAGGTCTTAAAGTTGTCTATCAAGAGGAAGTAATGCCAAATCAAGTAGAACCTCTTTGTTTTATTGCCAAGAGACCATGGCAAAATCCACAATCGAATATGACCCAAGGTTTCAACACTCAAACATATGCACAACCATCACAAAGTAATTGGACTGCACCCATGCCTTGGAAACCTTGGCCTCAACCTTGGGCACAAGGATGGAAAAATCCTTATGGAAAGTACCCTCAATATCCTCAATTTCAACAACCTTACCTTGTTTTTCCACCACAATATTTTCCTCAGCCTGTTCAACCCTCTCAACCTCAAAATCCAAACCCACAACTTTCACTACCATTTCCACAAAAGCCAAATCAATTTCCTGCTCAGCCACTTCCAAATCCAAATAATAAAAATTCACACCTGTTTACAACATGGAAGGACAAAATTTCCAAACTTACATGATAACTCCATTAGATCTAAACAATGTCCAACTTAGATTTAGTAGAGTATTAGGAAAGAAGTCATCATCCATTGTTATCGAGGAGTCTGAAAAAGATGACCTATTTAAGAAAGAGACATCTCTTAATCAAGAGGAAAATTCTCAAAAACAAATCACCCCTATATATTCTAATGATACTCCAATAAAATCAACTCCCATTATAGAACAACCTTCAGTTTCTATTCAAAATCCACCTTTTCCTGAAAGATTGAAAATTGACAAAGGGGTAGAAAAACAGATTGTGTTACTTGATTATGATATGATAGATGAACTGAATAAATTTTGTATTAAAAATTCCTTTGTTACAAGCTATCAAAGAAATACCAATATATTCAAATACAAGAAGGGAGTTAAGTATTAAAAATAGGAATAAAAAGGAAAGAAGTTAAAAGAATCTAGTTAGTTGGAAAAATTGCAGATATCATGATGGGAAAGACAACAATTCAAAAATATCTAGATCTAGGAAGTCCCATTGTGAAAACACACATTAATGGTGTTGAGATTCCAAATACATTGATTGATTTAGGAGCAAACATAAATATCATGAGTAAACAAACTATGAATCAATTGAAACTTCCTAATCTTCAATATACACCTACATTATTGCAATTAACATATAGATCAGTTATTAAACCAATGGTGTGTTAGAATATGTATTTGTATCCTTATATTATTCAGAACATCCTATTGACTTCACGATCTTGACACTCAAGAATAATATAGGAGGACACCCATTGATTCTAGGAAGACCATGGTTAGCTACAATTGATGCTTTTATAAGTTGTAGATCTAGTGATATGTTTATCTCTCATGGAAGTTCGACAAAGAAATTCACATTATATCCTCCTGCAAAAACAATGACAAAAGTTGAAAGTGAAGCATGGATAGCTAATGATAATGAAAATTTTGATATATGACCAATGTTTTCTAATCACAAATAGATGAATAAGATCAAATTTTGAATTTAATGTAAAACAGTGAATCTTCCTCATATTGTGAACAAAATCAAAGTTTTCAGGAACAACGCAATATTGAATATCTATCATCTCGTCAAATGGATTTACATTCTGTGGAGAAATTTGGCAATTATTTAATAGAAATATTTCCAGTGAAAACTTTGAATATTAATGATAATTTGGAAGAATCTCAAAAGAAAGAATTAATTAAGATGTTACAAGAACATTCCTCTGCTTATGCATGGGAATACACTAATATAAAAGGAATTAATCCTAACACTTGTATGTGTGATATCTATATTGAAGAAAATTCCAGGCCAATCTGACAACCCTAGAGGAGAATGAATCCAAATCTAAGGGAAATTGTTAAAGAGGGATTACAAAAATTGTTAAATGTGAATTTCATTTATCCAATATCAGACAGCCAGTGGGTTTCACCATTGGTAATTGCTCAAAAAACGAAGGGAAAATGGAGAGTATTCATTGATTATATGGAATTGAATAAAGCTATTTTAAAAGATAATTTTCTGCTTCCCTTTATAGATCAAGTCCTTGATACATTGAAAGGGAAAAATTATTTTTCATTCTTGGATGATTTTAGTGGATATAACCAAATCCAAGTAGCTCCAAAAGATCAATATATAACAACTTTTACCTATACATGGGGAAGTTATGCTTACTGAGTACTTCCTTTTGGGTTATGTAATGCACCTGCAACATTCCAAAGGGAAGTTTTAGGCGTCTTTTTTTATCTAATTCATGATTGTGTGGAAGTTTACATGGATGATTTTACTGTCTATGGAAACTCTTTTGAATAAGCTCTTAAAAATTTGGAAAATTTTCTCATTAGATGTAAAGAAGCAAATCTCTCATTAAGCCATGAATTTTTTTTTATGTTCACTAAGGGAATTGTCTTAGGCAATCATATTTCAAGAAATGGAATTAAAGTGGATGCATCTAAGGTAGAAGTCATTTCTAAATTATCAGTTCCAAATTTTCAAAGAGATGTTAGAAGTTTTCTCGATTTTACTGGCTATTATAGAAGATTTATAGAAAAAATTACAAAGATAGCCTCTCCACTTTTCAAATTTCTTACAAAAGATTGTGAATTCATCTGGAATTCTAACTACCAAAAATCTTTTGAAACATTGAAAGAAAATATTTCTGAAGCACCCATTTTAAGAGGACCAAATTGGAAACTACCTTTTCACATTTCGACTAATGCCTCATATACAACGTTAGGAGTTGTATTAGGATGGAAAGATTCAACTCCTTATTCCATTTACTACATCAGCAAAAAATTGGCTCCTATAGAGTTAAATTACACTGTAACAAAAAATGAGTTTTTAGTTGTTGTACATGCCATCAATAAATTCATAAATTATATCATTGGTTATGAAACCTTCATTCACACAGATCATTCTGCAATTAGATATTTAATGAATAAATCAATTACCAATGGTAGAATTACAAGATGACTATTGTTATTACAAGAATTCAATATTACTATTTTGGATAGACCTGGAAGAAAAACATAGTTGTTGACTTTCTATCTAGGATCCAAAATGATAATAATGATGTTCCTGTAGAAGACACTTTTCCTAATGAATATTTTTTTACAATATCTATTAAATATCCTTCGTTTGCAGATATTGCTAATTATTTGGCTACAGGGAAGTTTGTTGGGCACGGGATCCCCCAAGGGAAGTTTTGGGGCTTAGAGCCCAGATTTTTCTCAAAGATTGTAATTCCGATGTAAAGACTCCGCATTTTGTGGGCGCGGAGCGCGTAGTTTGTAAAAGAGTCAGAGGGTTGTCCACCCTTAGTTTTTTTATTGTAATGTCAGTTGGGATTGTATAAATAGAGTGAGGCTCTAAGTAATTAAGAGATCAATGGATAAAAAAAGATGAATATATGATGTATGCGAGATAGATATGTGGAGAAAAGTCTAGTTTTGGGTTGTACAGTAGGAGAAGGCTCTACAGCTGAGTGTGTAGAGGCCTAGTAGTCTGCAGCTAAGTGCGCGGATCCATGCAGTTGAGTGCGCAAGGTGAGTCGAGTCTGTAATAGTTGGAAGTATTAATAAAGAGAAGTTTCGTATCATTTCTGTGTAGTTATTTCATGGTTTATGCATCTCTTATCTTAGGTATGAAATTCACTTCTAATACTTATATGATGCGTGAATGTGTATAATTGTATTGATTAAGTGAATGAAAGATAAAATATATGTTTCCGCGAAGTTAACTAAGATCTGTTAAGAAGATAAGTAAGATACGCGGTGTAGTTTGGGTAAATAGTGCAATTCGTTGCCCTAGCGGCGTGGAAGCATCTCAGTCCCTGGTTAGGGCTGCGCAAAAAATGATTATAACAAATCGCAAAGGTATTGAAGGTTGGAACAGTGCGTGAAACAACCTGCGTGAAGACAGATCTAGTTGGACTAAATCGACATCTTAGACATCTCAAGGGTGCGGAAACTTGGTTCTAGCATCCCCCCATACTACCTCGGGTGAGACTTCAGTTTGTGCTCCATGGGTTGATGCCGAAAGGGCCAATAGTGTAGGGATTTGTTTGGCTAAATAACTCTGAACCTAAGTCAGGCTCCCATAAGCCAACAAATTGGCTAGATTCTTGAAAATATGCCGCAAATCGAGCATTAATGGACCAAATGTGGGGGGAATGGTCGAATTCAAATTCAAAAGGAACTATAAATTACAAAGGGTTGTCCAGCAAAAAACACTTGGCAATTTGAGGACTGATTTGTTGCGCGCACAAACATTCATGAACCCAGACTTATTTGATCTTCTGAAGGCGAATTCGTTGCTTGAGAAATTACCTGAGACGTTGAGAGAATTGTGGAATCACACTATGGCAACACCTAAAGAAGCCATGGATACCGGAGTAATGACCACTGAGGAAGCCGCGCAAGCCATTACAGAAGTGGAAGCCCCAGAAAGTACCGGGATAGTCACAAAAATCCCTAAATCGCCGTGCACACCAAGACCCAAGAAAGACAAGTAGGCCATGGTACCGGTGCGCGTATCACCTAGAAATCCACTGAGGACTAGGCTCACCATGGAAGAAAAGGGGAAGGCTATCAACTTGGAGGCTGATGAGGAGGAAGAATTCAAAGAAATCTTGGTAGAGTAGAAGGATGTAGAAATGGAGGTTGAAACACAGGGTGCGGGCCCTCTTACCAAGCTACCTGCATATGTTCCTCCGCGAAAGGGTAAAGAAAAGGTGCCCAAAGATATAGATGAGAGCAAGAGCTCTCTACAGACTCTGCTACTCCCTGATGACATTATTTTTGAAGGAGCGCACTTGGGACGAGTTCCCATGCTGAAGTTTGAGGATTGGGATCTCGCGGACCATGAGAAGTTCTCGCATCTCACGACTGCGCAGCTCATGCACTAGAAGAAAGACGCACCGGCCGGAATCATAGAATTGGAGCCACGTAAATGGCTGAGAGGAGTTGAGAAAGCAGGGTTGCTAAACCTACTCTAGGTGTTGCATTACCATTGCGCCCCAGTGACCATTTTTGTCATCAGGCAACTGCTCTGCCTGGTACATGATGGGTGCTTGTGGCTGGAGGAGCATATCCCCATCACAAACCATTTGATTCATAGAATTACCCGACTCCCTTGCAAAGGGGAGGACCCAGCAAACATATCGAGGGAAAGAGCGATGATTTGGCCATCGCAGAGGCCATGAAGAAGAAGTTTAAGCTGGAGAAGAAGAAGAGAGGGTACGCCATTTCCAGCATCAACAACCATGTGGTTAAAGTTGTGATGTAGATATTGGAAGGGAAGGTTATGCAGAAGTGTCGCGCGGATGAGGTGCTTGCACCAGTGGTTGCAGTAGTAGCGCAATGCGCAGAAGGTGTCCAGTTCAACTGGGAAAACTTTTTATGCGGAGAGTTCCTTGCGAACTGTCGCGAGGCACAGGAGTAGGGAAAAAAATTTCACTATGTGTGGCTTCTATTGTCAATAGTACTGGTGGCTCAGGAATTGCCCAAAGATAGCCAGTTTTTGGCGATCGCGCAATACCTTCCAGAGGTAGCAAAGTACCCTTCATTGTGGGAAACCAGGGATGCACAAAGGATAAGGGACAACAAAATATTCTGGGTTCTCATGGAGATGAACATCAGAAGGGGGATTAATCACAAGCCACGGTTATCGCCCATGGTCTACAACAGTCTACAGAGCTTCGCGGAGTTCAAGGCAAATTTTCACCATGGTTACATCACGGTGCGGAAGGACCCCGCGAAGACTTGGCACGAGTTACCCTATCTGGCAATAGACGATGTCATCTTCGTGGTCCTGGAGTTGTGGCTGCCGGAGTGGCGCGCTCCAGCTGGCTCCGTGGTGGAAACAGAGAATGCCGTCGTGCAGCGAAAGAAGGAAGAGGCAAAACTGTGGATGGCACAGTTGGTAGAGAAACGTAGGAAGGAAGAAGCAACAACTAAGGACTAGGCAGTGTGCGACCCTACGAAGTTGGTAGAAGAGCGACAACAGAAGAAGAGTGCGAAGAACATAAGTCACCTTTGCCTGAGCGAAGACCAATACAGAGCAAGGTGGCGCGGATCCGCAGATAGTGTCCACCCAGCTAAAACGTTTGCGCCCGAGAGAACAGGTAGGGTTGCGAAAGAAT
This sequence comes from Pinus tabuliformis, assembly GCA_031772625.1. NCBI lineage: Eukaryota > Viridiplantae > Streptophyta > Pinopsida > Pinales > Pinaceae > Pinus > Pinus tabuliformis. The sequence continues at coordinate 1,184,365,401 of CM062813.1, forward strand.
TCAAAGGCTTTAAAGAATTCGTTTGACCCAATCACCCTAACTGAGGGGGATCTCCATGATATTGGCAAGATGGTGAGGGATGTCACTGCGAAGGCCCTCAAGCAGTTTGAGGAGCAACACTAGATGGTGTTGGGGGCTCTCCAGACGTAGATACAGGAGTTGCAAGTGTGCACTCCACAGGCTGGCACTGTGTCTACCAGCCTCGCAATAGGCACATCCGTGGCCGAGGAAATGATGTACGCCTGGATGACTAACAAAATAGCGCTGCCAGATGGTGCACTCATTATATAAAATGAGGCCGACAGGCCTATGGTCAGCGGGTTGAAGGGACTCATATTAAATGTGGCTGCGCTCCCTCAGGAGACACTCTATATTTTGCAGGATGAAGTCACTACAGAAGTATGAGCTAGGGAGGGTCACGCGCTCCTGGTAATGAGAGAGCAGCACATCAACATGGAACAATTGAGCCTACAATACGATGAGGTAGTGGCATAGAATAGACAAATAATGCAGGTGGTAGAGGAAGCCTGCTAGATGGTCCCAGAGTTGGCCATCCAAGCAGAAGAACCGGTGGAGGCGCACATCTGAAAATTAGCAGCAGAGGTGCGCAAGGAAAAAGAGGAAATGGCCAGGGTTCAGCTGGAGCTGAACCTTCAGATAGCAGAACTGCAATTGAAGGCGCAGCCTTCAACTCCGCCGAAGGTTAAGGAACAATGCACCACCACGAATACCACAACAATAGTGGCGGTCAACACTACAGTGACAGACTGCACAAAGTTGTTCGAGCAGCCGTTCGAGGTCCTCACCACCCTGCAAGAGGACATGAACATACAGTGCCTAGATACAAAGGCGTGCGAGATACAGCAGAGATATGACGAAGTAAAAGAGACCGCGAAGATGGTTGCCCTTACATAGAGGCTCCCCAGGATGTAGCAGGCTAAAGCGCTCAACGAGCAGGTGGATGTTGCTCGACATAAGGAAGAAGTTTTGAAGGTGAACTTACAGTTGTGGATTGATGAGGTGTACACCATTACAACCTCCATTGAAGCAAATCTCACGTAGGTGCAAAAAACACAGCAAATGATCCAATGCAGCAGTTCTGCCACAACGGTCACTCAACAACGTGTCAAGGAAGTACAACAGACAGTCACTCAGTGCACTGTCGAACTTGCAACAATCTATTCAGAGTTGGGAGGTCTTCATGCAAAGATCTCCGCACCAATAGAGTGACTCGAGGGCGAGTCATGATGTTTGTGTTGGGGGCCTGTTGGGGCTTAGTGCCCAGATTTTGGTCAAAGATTGTAATTCTGATGTAAAGACTCCGCATTTTGTGGGTGCGGAGCGTGTAGTTTGTAAAAGAGTCATAGGGTTGTCCATCCTTAATTTTTTTATTGTAATGTCGGCTGTAGAGATCTACCCATGGTCCGCAGACCATGGGATTGTATAAACAAAGCGAGGCTATAAGTAGTTAAGAGATCAATGGATAAAAAAAGATGAACATAGGATGTATGCGAGATAGATATGTGGAGAAAAGTATAGTTTTGTGTCATAGAGTAGGATAAGGCTTTGCAGTTGAGTGCGCAGAGGCCTAGTAGTCTGCAGCTATGTGCGCGGACCCCTACAGCTGAGTGCGCAGGGCAAGTCAAGTTTGTAACAGCTGGAAGTATTAATAAAGAGAAGTTTCTTATCATTTATGTGTAGTTATTTCCTGTTTTATGCATATGTTATCTTGGGTATGAAATTCACTTCTAATACTTATATCATGCGTGAACGTGTATAATTGTATTGATTAAATGAATGCAAGATAGAATATATATTTATGCGATGTTAACTAAGATCTATTAAGAAGATAAGTAAGATACATGATGTAGTTTGGGGAAATAGTGCAGTTCGTTGCCCTAGCAATGTGGAAGCATCTCAGTCCCTGGTTAGGGCTGCGCGAAAGAAGATTATAACAGATCGCAAAGGTATTGAAGGTTGGAATAATGCGCGAAACGACCTGCATGAAGACAAATCTAGTTGGACTAAATCGACATCTCAGACATCTCAAGGGTGCGGAAACTTGGTTCTAGCATCCCCCCATACTGCTTCGGGTGAGACTTCAGTCTGCGCTCTGTGGGTTGATGCCGAAAGGGCTATAGGTTTTAACCCCGTACAAAAATTACCTGCATACGAATTCTAAAACACAAAAAATAAACAATGTGAGAGCATAACACATATACAAAAATATTTTCCCCTGGATCCCAAAACTGGGACTACCAGCTTGATTTTTCATTATGTTCCTTTCAATGTTACAATACATATTTATACATGTCAAAGCATCCAACACCATGGACAGAAAACCATCGCGTCCAAAACCATGTGTGAAAAATCATGCACAAAATCATAGGTAGGTCTGCCCAACCTAATATAGGTTCCAAAAACAAAATTTTCCAGGGTGTTGCCCTGGACCCCATAGAGTGGGGTTACCTGCACCCCTCAAACCCCCTGTGACTCCCCCCGCTACGCAATCGGTGCAATGAAGGGGGGCTCTGCCCCCCTTTTAACCCCTCGGTTAACTACGTGGGCTAGTCGTGGAAAGAATATAACACAACCCAACATTCTCCCACTTGTTGTTTTCTTTCGACATGGGGCCACAAGAGAGCTTAGTCATTTATCCAGCCCTGCAACACCCATTATTTCTCTACAACAAGAGAACTTCTCAGAGCTCACAGATTTTGTCAATGCATCTACAGTATTCTTCAAAGTGTCCACCTTTACCAGCAACAACTTTTTGTCTTCCATCATATCCCTCACAAAGTGATACTGAACATCAATGTGCTTTGTCTTTGAATGATATGCAGGGTTATTTGCCAAGAAAATTGCACTTTGGCTGTCATAGTCTATCCTTATAGCTCTTTGTACTAACTCCATACTTGAATACAATCTCTGCAACCAAATTTCTTCCTTGCTTGCATGAGTGGCTACCATGTATTCTACCTCTATAGTTGATAGTGCCACTACAGATTGTTTCTTACTCATCCAACTGTTTGCACCTCCAAATAGGTTAAACACATACCCACTTGTAGATCTTCTCTGATACAGATCTACAGCCCAGTCTGCATCAACAAAGCCACGAATATCCAACACTCTATCCAATCCTGGTCTTCCTTGGTAGCACAAACCATAATCACTAGTGCCACGCAAATGCCTGAAAACTCGCTTCACTGTTGTCCAGTGCTCCTTCCCTTGTTTTGACATAAACCTGCTCAATACTCCCACTGCATGTGCAATGTCTGGTCTAGTACAGACCATTGCATACATCAGTCTACTGACTACACTTGCATTTGGAACACGGGACATGTCCTCTTCCTCTTCTTGTGTCTTGGGACACTGTTTAGCAGATAACCTCACACCTACAGCAATAGGAACCTTCACCGGTTTACTATCCTGCATATTAAAGCTCTGCAGTATTGTCTCGGCATACTTCCTCTGGTTTAACCAGAGCTTCCTCTTTTCCCAGTCTCTTTTAATTTCCATGCCCAAAATATAGTTTGCAACACCAAGATCTTTCATGTCAGATTTGGAGGACAATTAGGTCTTCAAATCCTGGATAATTTCTTTGTCATTTCCAACCAGCAACATATCATTCACATATAAGACCAGATAAATAACACAGTCACCAATTAATTTAAAATACACACAATGATCTACTTTTCTTCTAGTGAAGCCAAGTCCTTGTATAAATGTATCAAATTTCTGATACCACATCCTTGGTGACTTTTTTAGCCTAGACGAAGACTTCTTTAACTTGCATACCAGTTCTTTCTTACCCTTCACCGCAAAACTGTTGTGTTGCTTCATGTAGTTCTCCTCTTCTAGATCCCCGTGAAGAAATGTTGTCTTCACATCCATTTGTTCTACCGCAAAATCTAAAACAGCAACAACAGATAAAAGTAATCTAGTAGAGCTTACCTTGGCAATAGGAGAAAAAACATCACCAAAATCAATTCCTGGCACCTGGGAATAACCTTTTGCTACCAACTGAGCTTTGTATTTCTCTTCTGCATTTGTCTTCTTCTTTAACACCCATTTTCTTCCAATGGGTTTCCTTCCAACCGGAAACTCCACCAGATCCCAAGCCTCATTTTTGTGCAAAGATGCCATTTCATCAACCATGGCCTCTTTCTAGAGTTTTCCATCCTTTGAATCTACTGCTTCCTTCACAGTTTTGGGATCATCATCAGTAATAGATAAAGCAAAATTTGAACAAAAATCAAATGGACTATACCTTTCTAGTTTCCTTCTTTCTTGAATTGATCTTCTCACAACCGGAGTTTGTGGCTCTTCATCTTTTGATTCCTCCCATGTTGTAGAGTTTGATTCTTCCTCCTTTAGCTCAAACTCTATTTTCTCAGGTTCCTTTGGTTGGACTTCATGTTTAATAACATCTTTCACCTCTCTGAACACCACATCTCGGCTATACACAACCTTCTTTGTTACTGGGTTCCAAAGCTTATAACCCTTTAAACCATCCTTATACCCAATAAAGATGCACTTTTCAGATTTACTATCCAACTTGGTTCTTTTCTCCTTTGGAAAATGTACATATGCATCACATCCAAATACCCTCAGATGTGAAAGAGAAGGTTTCTTACCAGTCCATACCTCTTGTGGAGTCTTATCTTCCAATGTTGATGAAAGTGATCTATTGACCAAGTAACATGCAGTCTCCACCACCTCTACCCATAATTCTTGTCCTAACCCAGCACCACTGAGCATGCTTCTTGCCATTTCCATCAACGTCTTGTTCATTCTTTCTGCAACTCCATTTTGCTGAGGTGTATATGGAGTAGTCTTCTGTCATGTTATACCACACTTCTTACATAATTCTTCAAATTCCTTACTGCAAAAATCTCCACCATTTTCTGTTCTCAGCACCTTTATCTTCTTCTCTGTTTGGTTTTCCACCAGAGCCTTAAATTCTTTAAACCTATCAAAGACTTCAGATTTCTTCTTAAGGAAATATATCCATGTATTCCTTGAGAAGTCATCTATAAATGATACCTAGTACACAGACTTACCTAGTGATGGAACCTTCACTGGTCCAAACACATCACTGTGCACAAGCTCTAATATCTGTTTTGCCCTCTTACCACCAGAGGGGAAACTCACCCGATTTTGCTTCCCATATACAAAATTTTCACAGAAATCAAAATCCAGAGAGCTATTAGTCATACCTTCTACCATACCTTTACCATGAAGTATTTGAATGCCCTCCTCTCCAATATGTCCAAGCCTTTGATGCCATAGCATGGTCTTTTCTCCAGAGGCCACTAGATTTTCTGCTCCACTTTCAGGAATCACAGAACTGTTGCACCCATCAAAAACAGTGCTACCTTGCAGTTTGTGTAGAGTTCCAATTCAAACTCCCCCCACATCAATACCAGTTCTCTTCGAACTATCTTGCAGGTATCCTTTTCGAACACTGTTTTTACACCTACATCATCAAGCTTGCTTACAGAAATCAAATTTCTTGGCTAATGCGGGAATATGCAGAACACCCGAAAGTGTTCTAACACTTCCACCTTGCAACTTCAACTTTACTTTTCCATGACCAACGATTCTAGCCTTCCTGTCATCCCCCAAGAAGACATCACCACCATCATATTTTTCATACTCGTAGAACCACTCTCTATGGGGAGTGAAGTGAAAGGATGCACCTGAGTCAATCAACCATGCCTCATGATCTACATGTGTACTTGAAGAAGCCAATACACATCCCCACCTTCATCTGAGGTGGTTTTCGCCTCTGCAGAAGGAGCATCATCAGATCCCTTTCCTTTGGAAAGAGATTTAGATTTATAGTCCCTTTTGTAGTGCCCTTCCTTTCAGCATTTCCAGCACACCATCTTTACAGGTTTTCCTAGAGATTTAGATCTCCCTCTAGATTTAGATCTCCCACTCGATGACTTATTTTTGTTTCTATTCCGAGACCATCCTCGTACAGACAAGGCATCACCATTTTGTCTCTCCATATTTTTCCATCTCATCTCCTCTGTTAGCGAGGATGATACTATTTCATCAAATTTCAAGGCAGTTGCATTGCTACCTATTGCGATAACCAGACTATCCCACGAATCTGGTAGAGAACACAACAAACTGATGCACTTATCTTCATCTGAAATTTTAATATCAATAGATAATAACTGAATTACCATAGTATTAAATGCGTTCAGATGCTCTGTCACGAGTCTCCATCTTTCATCCTTAGGTTATACAGATTTTTCCGTAGGAACAGTTTATTCACCAGAGACTTAGATTGGTACAAAGTCCCTAACTTGTCCCACAAAGCCTTAGCCGTAGCTTCCCCTGATACATTTAGCAATACTGAATCTAAGACACACAATTGTATTGTGCTCTTTTCCTTCTGATCCAACTTCTTCCATTCTTCATAAAACACTCATGTTGGTTTAGTACCCGAATCTATTGCGATCCACTGATATTTGTCCACCAACAGATCCTCCATCTTGAGTTTCCACAACTTAAAACTTTGACCATTAAATTTATTGATCTTTGTCTTTCCACTGCTTGCCATCTTCTTTCACCACCAGAATCGATCTCACAGATCTCCCACTGAACAGGGTCTACCACAGGCTCGAGCGAAACCCCTCAACAACAAAGGTGTCCCCTTGAAGCCAAAACAACACCGATACCAAATGTAGGTTTTAACCCCATATAGAAATTACCTACATATGAATTCTAAAACACAGAAAATAAACAATGCGAGAGCATAACACATAAAACACATATACACAGAGATTTTCCCCTGGATCCCAAAACCAGGACTACTAAATTGAATTTTAATTATGTTCCTTTCAATGTTACAATACATATTTATACATGTCGAAGCATCCAATACCATGGACCGAAAACCATCGCGTCGAAAACCAGTAGTGTAGGGATTTGTTTGACTAAATAACTTTGAACCTGGGTCAAGCCCCCATAAGCCAACAAAGTTACCATCATACTTGTCTCCTCGAGAGAAACGGAAGGTTATTCAAACTAGTGCATATTATTCATGGATAAATGAGGAATTGTACAAGACAAGACCTGACTTAATCATTCGAAGATGTGTTAGAGAGGATGAAGTACCAGAGATATAAAAGCTTGTCATGATGAACCATGTAGAGGACATTTCGCTAATAAAATAACTTCTTATAAAGTCCTTCTGTTAGGATATTATTGGCCTTCTGTTTTTAAGGATGCCAAGGAATATGTTAAGATATGTGACAGTTGTCAAAGAATGGGGAAACCTATTCCTTCAGATGAAATGTCTCTACAACCTAAGGTACTTATTGAACCTTTTGAGAAATGGGTTTTGGATTTTATTGGTCCGATCGATTCATTATCAAGACAAAAAGGTACATTCTTATTTGTATAGATTATGTCAAAAAATGGGTAGAAGCTAAAGCACTTCATTTTGTTACTGAAAATGATGATGTTTCAATTCTTTTTGAGTATATTTTTACTTGTTTTGGTGTCCCAGTGAAAATTTTGACAGATCAAGGCACTCAATTTACATCCAAGTTGGTATAGAATATAATGGAGGAGTACAAAATCAAACATCGGAAGTCAACTCCATATCATCCACAAGCCAATGGATAAGTTGAATCTACCAATAAAGTAATTGAAGAAATTCTTACCAAGACTGTGCATCTACATAGAAGGGATTGGGCATAAAAGCTTCCAGAAGCTTTATGGGCATATCGTACCACATGGAGAAACACAACATGACACACTCCTTATGAAGTTTCTAATTATGGAAAGCAAGCCCTATTTCCTATTGAGCTTCAATTAAAGACTTTTAAAATAATAGCCAAGTTGGGTCTTGATCTATCAAAAGCCCAATGACAAAGAACAAAGCAATTGAATGAACTTGATGAGATACGACAAGATGCTATTTATAGAACCAATATAGTCTAACAATGATGATCTAGGTGGCATGATAATTTTATCAAAGAAAGAAAATTTCAGCCTTGTGATTGGGCATTTCTTTTTTATTCAAAATTTAAATATTTTCAAGAAAAATTTCAAACTCATCGGCTTGGTCCTTATGAGATTGAAACTATCTTTGATAATGGAGCGGTCAGAATAAATACCATTGATGAAGAAAAAGTATTTTTCTTTGTAAATGGTTATAGACTACGAATATATCATAAATCGTTAACAAGGGAAGAATTCATAAGAAATTTGCAAGATAATATTGATTTGAAGTTGGTTAAGGAAGATTCTTCTACCTCTCCAACTTAGCCTTCTACTTTATTTTTCAAAATAACATATATATATATAAAGAATAAAATTTAAAAAAAAAATTGTATAAACATGAAAACCAACATTGTTGGCATGTTTATAAAAAAATCTAAGCTGAAAACTAAGAATCCTTGGCAGCATAGATTTTCTTTTTAATTCCCTATTCTCGTTCCGTTTTATTTTTATTCCTCTTTTCACTTTTGAAAAATAATGCAGCGACAGAATTGTCAGCAATCTACAGCTCTGATAGAATTCTGTGTGCTGACTTGGCAGATTGCGACCAGGGAAAAGGAAGATCATGGCTAAATCAAATTCAATGAAGATTACAACTAGAGAAACTAAGTACAACCTACAAAAAGGCAAATCAAAAATCAGTAAGGCAAAGATATAAGGTATGTAGATATTAATTATATAATAAAGGTAAAAACATTGAATTATCAAATAAAAGATGAATGACCATTGCTACCGCCATTCTGGATAATGATTATTCTCATTATTCACATGACTTTGATATTAACGAAAATTATTTCTTGTCAGCCAAATTCATTATGAAACCTTGATATAATTAACTCCATTCTCTTCCTATATCATTCCACTTCATGCACAGTTCTTGCATCATATCCATTTAACTCAACCCTGTTTCATTACCAAAACTACCCCTTACCTAACTTCTGTCTCTCTAATCAATTCCATAACTAAATTTCTTCCATAACCCTGTCAAAAGAGAAATTAGGGGCTAAGACTTCTCCAACATGGGATTCATTGTATGCTCAAAGCCAAATGAGGCTAAATTCCTTGAAGGATACCCACAGGTCAAACAATAGTTGCAACAAGTGATGTGGCTAGAATTTGTGAAACATTTTGATGGGAACGAGAAAGAAGTGAGAAAATACTTTGCTCAAGCATACAATGCCATAGAAGCATAGATTGGGGACGTGAAATTAGTTTTGAATAAGTCATTCATAGTAGAAGCTATTGAATCGCTGAGAATCGGGTAAAGTTGGTTCAAAAATTGAAAGATCAAAGAGAAAGATTGGGAAATCTCCCTTAAAACCCCAGGTATGGATATCTCTGTCTTTAAGAAGGGAATTATGGTCACAGACTTAAAGAATAAATGGAGGAATTTATTGTTGATTATTCGAAAATTTCATAAATTGTGAGGGTAGGTTTAGGAACATGTTCTTTTACCATGCTCACCTGATGATGAATTTTCTTGATGGTAATGAAATCATCCTACCTTAATTCCTGCTTAATAATTTGAGAAAAATGGTTGTAAATATTCAAAGGAAGATATTGTCCATAGATAATGCAAGTCTTAATAAACCAATACATGCAAAATCTCAACAATCTCCGGAAGTTGCCCCGGATGCAGGTGACTCACCAGCGGATTAACGTGATGGGACAGGGGTGGAGCGATCTTGAATGCCACCTTCCCACCTTGTACAACAAAGATTATAGCAGGACGACGAATGATCCTTGGCATTTGGGTATCACAGCATTTAACGGCTTCACTGCAGGCGAATTTGATACTACCAAACTGTCCTTCGATATGATGTTCACCTCCGCACGCTCTAATCTTCTCTGGACCTCGGCTCTCTTGAATGCAATAATAATGGCGGGTGCAATTCGAGGCAGGAACGAGGGTAATAAATCTAGCCTCCACCATGGGATCGCTCTGGAGCCTCTTATGTCTTGTTGGTCGGGGTATGGCCTGGTGGATGTTGGCTCTGATAGACCTGCGGTGCTGCCTCCGCCAGTTCCCTAGTTTTTCTCAAAGGCATCGGACTCTCGTCTGGTTGAATGCTTGATTTTCCAGTGTTCTGCTTCTGTAATTGTTTGGTCTTGTTCCCACAGTGCCGCTGTCGCTTTTGTAATGCCCCATCGGCGCCATAGGATGAGATGCCACAGAGGTAATCCGCGGCGGGCGCCCTCTAGCCCGACCTCCAGTTCTCCCTCCCTCTCCAGTGATTTCACTTATGGCCATTACCCTCGCACTCGCAGTGGGAGAGGGCGTCTTCATCTGCCCGACCATTACCCTAAGCCCCATCCTCTAGACTCCTCGTCCTTGCCCTCTTTTGGCTTTGTGATTTTCACTTTCAATTACTCCCTGAATCATCCCAGGATTATTGCTCATGTTTCGGTGTTCTTTCTTGAGGAAGCCCAAGAGGTGGGAGAGTCCAGCTCTCATCAGGAAGGTCCTGGTTCGGGCTCTGTGTAGGCTGCGAAGGTTCCAGCGAGCAATGCTATTAACATGGTGATGGAGCCAGCGACCCAGGGTCCGTCTGAGAATGATGTTGCTCGTGCTCGGGATCCGCCTAACTTTGGCTGGTGAAAAATCGTGGAAGAGCTTCCTGATGCTTAGTTCTTTCTCTGCTACTTTGTTTTAGGTCATGCAACCCATTATAGAGGGCAAACTTTTGTCACTGCTGATATTTTTTATTAATTCTGATAAGCTAGGGTTCAAATGTAAGTTTTTTGGAATATCTGTAAGCTCTGTAATGTCCAGAAGGTCATCTCTGGTTCCCTTGTGTGGGATTGGATTACAAGGTCTCGTCCAAATTCTCTGTCTTGGGAAAAATTTTTTGTTTCTATCTGCCTCTCCTTCTAGGCAGTTGCTTTAGACTTTGGTCATGATGTAATTGTACCCATTTAATGTGAATAGATTAACTTTATTTAGAAAAAAAAAAAAAACAATCTCCGAAATTTGTTAATTTAGAAGAAGCAAAGGAATTGAGAGTTCCATTACCAGTTGCCAGTCCAGCTGGGAGAACTCCAAAAATTGATTCTGTCCAACAAGAAATATATGACTACGTAGAGTCTCTAGAACAAAGAGCTATGGGAAAGACAGTTAAATCATCCTCAAACTAGGAAGAAATTATTCATCTTGATCCTCTAGAAGAACCCCAAATTTTAAACACTCTCAAGGAAGAAATCTATGAATTGGAGGTACTAAATAGACATTTGAAGTAGGAAAATGAAACAATAAAGTCACGAAATGAAATCTAGAGGATTCAAAATGACAACATCTTGTTTTATGGTATGAGAAAAATAAGAAATTGAAAAAAAAAAATCAATTTCTTAAGAAAAAGGTCACAAGTTTGCAAAACAAAATTTTGATGAAGAAACCAAGGATGGAAGGAGCCAGTGTCAGGAAAACAAAAATGACTAACTTAGATGTCCTTTCTCAGGCTTTTGAAGATGCTCAATGATCGACAAATATCACAAATTTTGAATTTTTTCATGAGGAAATACAATGCCTTCCGTGTGGAGGAATGTTGAAGCCCAAAATTACCTTTATTTTTACCACCTCCTTACACTCCATCCTCCTTCTTTTTGACTCTAATAACTATAAATTGGGCATCAGTTTAAAAGGTTTATGAAATTGCAGGTATCTAATGATATTCTATTCCATAAGTGTCATTTTTATTCATTATTTAACTTAATATTTGCATGAGATACTGAATTGCACCAATTCTACATCTAATGATTGATTCTACAGCAAAATTGAAGGTTTGACTGGTTCCAAAACTCCAACCAAGGAACAAGACATATGGCCAGGGGGCACAATGATTTGTACCTATCTTCACAACTTGGATCTATAAGGAAATCACCGTAGCATCTCAGTCAAAGCGAAAGTCAACCACCGAGGAAGGTGAACTAGGCGAGCGAGGAATTAGTGAATGCAGATATTCAACCTCATGATTTTCTTCGCTGATAGAAAATCATGAGGAAATCAAGTTATGTTATCTCTTCATGTTAATTTTAGTCATTGTCGAGTAGGGTAGGGTCATAATACTCTGAAACAATTATTTGTAAGAGATTATAAATCTGCCTCTCAGCATGACAGTCACAGACTTGGATGTTGTTTTTAAAAACTCTGTTTTTGCAATTACAAACTCAGTTTCATTTCATCCTTTTGTTGTAAAATTTATCCATGTGTATATAATCTTGTGAAGGAGTCGTGTTGTCACCTACTTCTCGCAAGAGGCCCCCCCGGAGTTGTAAGGATTTACTGTATTCAAACTAAAATTTCAATTATGCATTCTATATTGTGTTTAATTAATTTATTTCACTGATAGTTTGATTGTTAATGAATACTTTTAATAATGAGCACAAAGTTGATAACATAGTACAATTTGTTTAATCATTTTGTTGTAGGATGAATGAGTGAAGCGAAGATCTCTTTTGCACATGAAAATAGCATAACATGGTGTGGATTGATATAGATTTGCAGTATGATTTTGAGTTACATTGTAGTTGTGTGAATAAGATTTCAATTTAAGTATACAGTTAATTTCTCTTTTTGCTAGAGTAATTTAGACCTCGTTTCATTATCAAGTTTTCTTTCAAGAAAGTGTGTGTGTGATTTAATTTCAAACAAGTGTGATATTTTCTTTCGAGAAAGTGTGTGTGTGATTTCATTTAAAGAAAGAGTGGAGCAAGTGTGATGTTTATTTCAAGAAGAGTGTGATTTTTATTTTAAGTAAAAGAAATAGTTTTGATTTCATATTTACTTTCATAGTTGTTAAAGAAAACATGTGCATTTCAGTATCTAAATTTAATTATGAATTGTTTAAGTGATAAGGACTCATAGTACAGACAATGCACATACATTTCATCAATTTACTAGCCTTGGTTGATAATTCATATAAGTAATTTAACACCAATTAATTACCAAACATTTTGGCGTCGTTGCTGGGGAAGTTTATATAGGAGTCTTTTTCTTTTTCTTTTCATTAAAAAAAAAAAATGAAAATGATATGCATAGGGAAAGATATTCTAGAGTAGATTTGTAAGAATAGGTAGGAGTTCGATTCCAACATCATCATTCACCCCACCACGACCTTGTAGTTCCACACTATCCACCCAAACTCATATTCCATCAATTGCAGGAAGAGATAGACTTCTTGAGGTTCTTAGATATGAAATCCAACCTAAAGATTCACCAACTTCCTCTACTAAAGTTGTAGTAGAAGAAGATCCTACATGCACAACGGAAGGAGTAATTTTGTTATCTTCAACAGGAGAACAACTTCTAGGACAAGAACTATAAAATCCAATTTTGGAACCTTACATTAGTTATGAGGAATCTATATTGGAAGGAGAAGGAGAAGGAGAAGTACATAATGTGAATGGTGAACAACCTAGGATTGGAGGTGGAAGAGGAGGAAATAGAGGAGGTGGAAGAGGTGGAGGAAGAGGAAGAGGAGGTGGTAGAGGAGATCTAGAACCTTTTGGATTTCCCATCTTTGATGAAGATACCACAACCACAATGAAAAATATCTCACCCTCCATCCTTCCTAATTTTCATGGATTAAGAAATGAGGATCCTGAAACATTTTTCTTTGAGTTTGAAGTCTTCTATAGATCCTATGACTACTTTATTGACACTCAAAAGTTGAAATTGTTTCCAGCCACTCTTAAGGATGCAACATTAAAATGGTTTATGGGCTTAGGAGTACATTCTATAAGAACATGGGAACAAATGAAAATTGCATTCTTAGAAAAATACAAGGATTATTGTATGCCCCATAACCTTAAAGATGAAGTCTTTAAAATGATGCAAAAAGAAGATGAAAATCTTGAATATATCGTGGAAATATTCGCTAATGTAAAAAGGGCTAAAATGCATAATCTAGATGAAGAAACTTTGAAAGCTCTCTTACTAATATCTATCAGATATGAGTGGATAAATCTTCTTAATTTGATGGATAAAGGAGATATTTCTCAGTTATCATTTGGATATATTTGTGAGTTATGCATACACATTTCAAGGGGAAAGGCAAGAATTGAGAAAAATCCAAGAGATCATGTTATGTCTAGGATTAATAAATATGCAGTTCAGACAATAAGTAGGGTTAAAATAAGCAATTTTCTTGACAACTTTAAAACAAATATTTTAGGGACTCTTGGTGAAAAAATAGGTACCCTTAAAGTACAAACCAAGCAAAAGGCTAAAAGTGTTGCATTATATATCTTTTGTCCAAAATGTAGAAAGAAGCATGCCTTGAGAGAATTACCTCTTGACTCAAATAACTAAAATATGGTGCACAAAACAAACATGAACCTCCAGAAAATAAATACTATGTACAATCAATAAGTTTAGTTGATCAATCTAACCCAAGAGGTGAATACAACATGACCTTTAGATTTTTTGCACAAATAAATCTTTAATAGCATGATTAACAGATTATGGTGCACATCTAAGTTTGAATGATTCAAATTTAAACCAAGCACTCAAACTTTTGTACCACCTTCCTTTAGATAGCTTAAGTATGCACTTAATCCTGCAATTGTTAGACATAGCACTTAAGATTTTAGATAAAGTCATTAACACAAAACTAGTATATCAATTCGCCCTTCATTACACCTATTCCAAAACAACATAAAGCCAAAGATAAAAAATAAATGTGTGGAATACCAACACCAGAGCCAATAGATCTCATCCAAAAATGCACACGAGTGATCCAAATTCTTGTCCTTTTAGAGCTTCTCTCTCTTATAATTACCATAGGAAAATCTATCGGACTTGTTGACCATTTGAATTAAACATTGAATTGTCCTCATGTGCACAAATTCCATGGGAAATTCGATGGTTTTTCTTATGGTTTTCAAATTTCTTCACCTACAGGCATTGTCACTAAGACGACACCTCTTCCCAGAGACAAACATTGCACTGATAACATTGCTTCCTAGAAAAAATGCAACATATTCACACTGTGCAAGCTCTCTTCCCAACAACAATAGGCAAACTTGAAGAAACTTTGCGATCCTCTGCCCAAAACTATGTCATACTGCTTCCTCACTCCATCAAGCATTTACATAGACTATCCAACCTTCTGCAACTTTTCTGCAAGCATCAAGACATCATCATGAGACACTACCCAACTAGACACCTTTGCATCCTCCTACAACTCTATTACCAATCACCAAGAGTGTGATACAATCCAGTTTGACATAATGTGACAAGATCATGATCCAAGTTGACATCAAGGCCAAAAAACTAACCATAATTCCAACATTATCAATATAATTGTCGAAAAGCATAGGGGATAGGGGGCACTCTTGCTTAATCTCGATATTGTAAGCTAGAGGAACTTGGAAACTTGCATGGAACGGGGCTACCAATAAACCTCTAGGGGTATACGACTGTTTAGGGTTCAAAATTATATGCCTCAACATCATAAGGGAGACCACCCAGTCAGGACCTTAAAACAACTCTTTTTCCATTTGGAATGGTGGTTCCAACTAGTTAAACTAGGTCCAATTACCTTCTCTCTATCTCTACTGGCTTAAAGTATGACTTTCACTTACCAATAGAGAAGAGACATCAGATCAACCCTCTTGCTGATCAGGCAAGAAAGTGATCCTTAAGTTGATCTGGGGCTCAACCAAGCCACAACTAAATTTTGCCTCTTTGATAAGAGGACTTCTAGGAATGTAGAATTAAATCTAAATGCAAGCAAAAGGAAAGAAATCCTAAGCCTATCTCAATTAGGAAGATGTAGATCTAACCCAACCGAGAGAAAAGTATTTAAATGATTGAGATTTAAATATGTCTGGCTTATAATGAATATAAAGCTAACGAAGTAGTTCAATTAACTAATATTATGAATACCAAAACACATTCTGTTTAGAGATCTATTAATAGGAATAATTAATCAACAACATTTAAGAAGTAGTTCACAAAATGATGATGATTATTAAATCAGTAACTCGAATGATTAAATAATAATATAAGGAAATAGTTCACAAAATATTACTGTTTGTTAAATCAGAATTAAAAGACTGATTTCTGAGTAAATAGTTACTCAGAAATCAGAGTTCAGCACACAAGAGCAGAGATAAATAATAACAGATTATTGAGGCAAATTACTCACATTGACAATAGTGCACAAATATGAATAAAAATGACATATTTTTGCCATTATAAAATGAAATCAGTATAAAAACAATAGTATTTTAAATACCAATTTATTGAAACTGTTTCTCTGGCTCTGATCTCCAACAATCCTTTACAATGTTTGAACTCTGTTGTTAAAACAAGAGCTGCAATAGTGCAAGCTCTGCTCTCCATACATAGTTCAAAATGCAAAAGAAAAATCCTTAATTATCCCTAGATCTGAGATTTACTCTCCTCTCACCTACAACTCTAAATCCCCATTACAATAGTGCTTTTAAGAATTCTAGAATTGCAGAGAAGAGAAGCCCTTTTGTACATTCTACAAACCACTATTTATAATTTACAAAATGAATTCCAAATAGGAGAGTTGTTGAAGAATAATTCTGCTCCAACAATTTTCATTGACTCAAATTCTTTCCCTTCTATTGTTGGAGCACTTCCATTGACTAAAATATGTTCTTCCTCATCTCTCCAATTGTTTTCCTATCAAAACCAATTTTCAATTAAAATACAAATTAAAATCAAAATACCAAATCTGGAACACAAAATATCTCCAATCAAAACTTAACTAAATAAATAAATAAAAGGAAATTTGAGAGCAAATAAAAATGCAGAAAATTAAACTCAGAAAGTTAATTTTGTTTAAAAAATTGGAGCTTGATCTTCTGCTAAATTTTAGACTCATTAAATGATCAAATCTAGTTATGTAACCACTTCAGAAATATTCTCCAAGATTTTATCGATCGGAGGCGTCCTGGGCCTCATTTGGCCAAGTAAAAATAACCTTATGAACTCCTAAAGTTGAAGTGTCAAAATTGTTAGAATCCCCGAAAACTTGTTGCCTAAGCTAAAAATAAGAAATTTGTAATTAAAATCTAATCCTAAATTAGATGACCAATTATTAGTTAATTAATATTAGTTAATTAATATTAGTTTAATTAAAATTACAAAATTAAACTAAATTAATTACAACTTAATTATATATAATTAAAATAATTTTTTATTTAAAAATTAAAATGAATTTAAAAGTTAATTAAATATATAATTATATTGAATTAATATTATAATTAAATTATATTAAGATTATTATATATATATATATATATATATATATATATATATAAACAAAACTCAATACCGAAACTCACTCTACCAAAATCCTCACATGGCTTTTTCAATTCTTAACGAATTAAATCAAATAATGGAGGTGGTGAATGAAAAGGAGGCGCGAGTCATAAGGGAACTTATAATAAATAAAATAGTCATTGTATATCGAAAGATTTAAAATGCACACCAAATGAAAACACTGATATTCTAATATCGAGGTATGGAGACTTTTAAATATCAAAAGAATTGTATCAGGAGCTTTTATAACTGGGCTTTTTTATGGGAAGGGAAGAGGTGAGGTGAAGTGGGGTCCACTTGGAGTGGAATTAAAAATCCTACAAAATGGAATACAACCACTTTGTAATTTTGATATTTCGAGTCTCGTAATTTATTTTAAAATTATAAATTGGAATAAATTACCGAGATCCCGAAGGCACATTATTTTAATTGTTCTACAATTTGGCTGGGCGATTTTGTAGGACCATTAGTGAAAAATGAAAAAAATAGTAAAATTAACTAGGGATTAATATTTACAATGAATTACTAATTTAATTACAAAAATTAAAATATTATACATTTTGTACATTTTTTAACCAGGCAGTAAAAATTATCGAACTTCGGATGAACACCATTTGCAAACTGTGTAACCAAATGAGATGAAATGAGTATTGATGGAAAGCTAGGGAAAATTCAAACTCAATGAAGCAATCAAAATATAAATCCGACTAAAATTAAAAAAATGGAAAAATTGTAGAACACTTAACAAAAGAAAATATTAAAAGGTGATTTAGCCAAAAATTTATGGAAATGGTCCCCATTATTTGAAATAAATAAGTAAAAATTTTGGGGGAGGTTGTTGGGTTTTCCTTACAACAACGACCTATCTTCCTCTTCGTAAACCGCGTCACAAATGGGGGGATTTGAACCTTGTATATCTTAGTTACCAAATACTCACATTACATCGATCACCAATTAAGTTGCCCCCTAAGACTATTTTATAAATATTTTATTTTAATTTAATTTTATAACATTTTTTTAACTATAAGAAAATAGGTTATAATTACTTTTGAGATATATCTAAATTCTCTATCCTTTCTACTACTAAAAATATTTTGTGGATATTCCATAGAGATTAAATAAAGGTTTTAATAAAATAAAAAATGAGAATAATTTTATAAAGATGTGAAATTTATATAAATAATATTATTAAGAACTAACATAATTCCATCTTAATTACAGATCTATCAAGTGATGAGACTAATCAAATATCTGGATGTGCAAACATTTCCTCAAAATTTTCACTCAAAAAGAAGTTTGCATCTTGAGATATTTGATCCCTCTTGGCGCTTGGTAGATATTGAGTTAAAACATGGCAAAAGAAAAATGTTGCATATATATGTAACTATATGTAATTATCAAGATTTTAATAAAATTAAACATAAGAATATTACTATATAGAGATGTGAAATCTATTATATATAAATAATATTATTAAGAATGAGCAAAGGTTCATCTTAACTCCAAGGGTTGAGAGGAATCAAACCTCTCATTTCCTCAAGTTTTGCATTTAAAAAGAGGTTTGCATCTTAAGGGATTTGATCCCTCTTGGTGCTTTATAGATCCAAAGTTAAGATGGATCTATGATTATGTTGGTTGTAAAAATATTAAAATTTCTAATCATTTTATATCATTTCTAGAAAATTTTGGTGATTGAGTAAAATGATTTTATGCAATAAAAACTGGTCGAATAAAATGGAAATTGAAGAGTTTTTTTTTTTTTTTTTTAAAGAAAGGAAAATGAACCCAACTCGTGAAATTCAACCCCTAAAATTTTATCTATATTAAAACAATTATTAGTTGTTGGAATTTCATTTTTACTTACAAAGTTTAATCTTTTCAAAGATAAGTGTAGTGTTTGTCATCTCTCATTTTCTATTTTTATTTATTCTTTTGTTAAATTTCAATATTATTATTTTCTAAAGAAGTTATACAATATGGATCCCAAGGGGTTTTCTAAAAAAAATATTTCTAGATCTTAGCCAAAAACCCACCTTTAACTCAAGTGATGAGTGCAATAGGGTTCCTCTTTTAGATTGTCCATCTTACTCAGATTCAATATAATTTTCCAAACATTTATCACACTACCAACTTGCAATAGGGTTTCTCTCTTAGATTGTCCATCTTACTCAGATTCAATATAATTTTCCAAACATTCGTCACACTACCAACCTGAAATAGGGTTCCTCTCTTAGATTGTCCATCTTACTAAGATTCAATATAATTTTCCAAATATTTGTCACATTACCAACCTTGACCTAGAAATGATTTTATCCTCTCTTAGATTGTCCATCTTACTCAGATTCAATATAATTTTCGAAATATTTGTCACACTACCGACCTTATCCTGGGAATGCTTCTCTCGGAATTCACAAGCCCAAAGCCAATACATCAATATTCATACAAATATTTATCAAGACATTATGGTTCATCATGTCACTAGTAGAGAATTTAACCTGGATGGGGAAGATAACGACCATTTTTTCCACCCGGATGTGGGTGATAATCAAGTCATTTAAGGTGATTAGACGGTCGGGCGGCGGGAGGACTGGCCACATGGCCGTTTGCATCTTCTCCCATGCCAACCTGAAGGGCATTCATGGCACCTTGCAGGCACCATTAAATGAGTGCTCTGGCCGAGACCTCACCATAATGCTCATAGCAATGGCCTCTGCAGACCATAATGCTATTCCTCCTCCCCTGCTCCACTGTGTTTGTCCTCCTCAAGCCGCAGAGCCCTGCTCTCGCACTGTAACGGGAAGCCGCTACTGGCTGCTCAACTGTATAGACCTTGGCAATGGGTTTCACTTCTCCCACACCAGGCTCTGCAATTTAGCTTCCACTCAGACCTCCTTTGTTCACTCTCTGCGCAGTCATTCCACCAATCTCCCCGTTGATAGCCTTGTTTTGAATCCTGCCATGGCTCGCATCCGCCACCGAATGCGGAGCAGGAGAGGAGGCACTCGTGGAGGGAGCATCCGACCTCCTGCAATGCCCAACCCAAACTCTGTCTCCCCCTCCTCCTCAACTGACATTCCAAATCCTTATGGCTCCTTCTCTGGCCGGTATCCCGACACCCGCAGCGGTAGGGGAAGAGCTCAGCTCCAAGGCGCAGGAAGGAGGGATGTCGCTATCCACACAGCCAATTTTCCCCTTCCTCTGCACCCAACTCCCCATACAATGCAATTCCGTTTCCACAGCACCCTGCATCGACCTGTTATCACTGCTACCGTAACCATCACATTCTCTGAAGAAATCGACCCGCCGGAAGCTCTGCCTGAGCACAATGCTGAGCAGCAGAGGGCAGCACAAAGAAACAGATGCAATCACAACCCAAGCAAACAGCAGCTCCACGAAGATGTTGCCACCCCGCATGACAAAGTGTTGGCTGGCAGTCAGCAAGCTGCTGAAGGCAGAATTGGCGACACGCAGGCTTCGGGAAGCAGGCTGGGAGACACGTCTGGACCGCATGCAGCTGCGGGCAGCTCAGTGCGCGCCCATCCAGCTCAGGGAAGCGGCACGTCAGTAGAAGAGGAGGATTGGTACCAGTACGCATGTCTGATCAAGGAAGAACTGGCCCCAGACAATCTCTAGTTTCGACACTTGGCAGCCAGGTGTCGCCCTTCTGCCAGATGGATGCTTTTTCTGATGACTGGACAATTTCGGTTATGTCTGTGTTTCCTGGTTATGTTTATGCAATGTCTGATATGTTTTTGGTCAAAACTGATAACCCCTGTGTGGGTTTTTTTGCTTTCATGGACTGGTTTCCCCATTGTTGGGGTAGTCAAGGTTAGACAGTCATATTTTTTTATGAACGATGCTCAACACTACTGAGGCCTGAGCCTCACTGTAATTATATTTTGTCTTATATTAATAGAATAGTTTTACTTAGAAAAAAAACAACCATTTTGTCCAACCACCCTAGATAACCTTAAGTGACAAATATAAAACTCTTTTATAAAAAACTAATTAAATTTTTAAAATCAACTTTTTTTCTCTATATATAAAAATTTAATAAAATATTTATCCTATAATTTTTTAAATTCACTTTGTTTATATATTTTTAATTAAATTTAATTACTATTTATCCATTTACACGGTGGAATATACTCTAACGAAGGATAATGTTCTCCTTTTCCGGGCTCAAAGAAAAAAAAAAAAAAAGATACCCCCCTCCCCCAAAGGGGGTGGGGTTGAGGGGGCTGAAGGGCCGAGGGGTCGAGGAGTTGATGGATCACTAGAAAATTAAAATATAGAGATTAAAAAAGATAAGAAGGTTGGGTTGGAAGGTTGATGGATGGTTGGTGTAGAGCTGTAACAAGGGTCTCTTTCACCTCTAGTTATTCCACATTAATAAGTCAATCCAGGAACGCTTTGTTATTGCAAAGAGTATCTCAATCCGAGGCTATTCGTCAGAGTAATGCTTAGTAGTACAGAGTTCAGAAAATACAAGAGTAAACTGATGCTAAGCTATGACTAAATTACTTTAAAGGAATAAAATCACACAAGGCAGCTTATCAGTCAAGGGTGCGGAAGCGATAACCCATCCCTCTAGAAACTGATGGAAAGGAAATTAGAGCATGGACCATAGGTCTGGGAGCTAGGCAGCGAATGCTGAGGCTCACTACAGCCTTAGACCTTCTCTCACACCAAAGCAGCAATTACAAGTAAATGGAATGGCAGAAAGTAAAATGGAACAGCAAACAGGAAATGGAACAGCAAATCTGAAATGGAACAGCAGTAAATGGAACAGCAATAAATGGAACAGCAATCAAATGAACTAAGCCTCGCGAGTCAGAACTAAACTTGCTCTATTGAACCAAACTCACACTCTGCAATAAAATAGCAATCTTCTCTCTTAAGGCAACTTCGATGGAATGTTCTTTATGGAACAGCACTCACAGATGAATTATGGAACAGCAAGCATCAACCATATATACACAACACGCTAATATAGCAATCTGATGATTAAAGAGAATATGACTATGTTTCCAAATAGAATAACATTACTTCCGGATTCCAATAATTGAGATTTCAAATGAATCCTAATACAGTAATATTCAGTATAAAGGCTCTGTAACAGAAATAGTTGGTTTGGACTGATAACATGCAATCAACTCTGAAAAGATTCACTCACACAATACAGAGTCACTACATAAATCTCCTGAAGAAACCATTAATGAATTAATCATAACAGAGCATGGAATAGCATATGAAAAACATGTCAGATTACCGAGCAAGAAAGATAAACAAACCACGCAGAAATCAAATTATAATGATACAAAAGCAAGTGTCCTTCGGAGCCGGGCCCTTAGCTTCCAACGGTACACCGCCTTAGATTACTCCAGACGCAGAGATGAAATAAACACCAAGTCTTTTATATTAACGCATCAACAAATGTACAGCAAACCAAAGCTCAGTGAGAGTCGATGATCAAAGTTGAATCTGAAACTCAAAATTACATAAAAGTCCCTTTGCTTAACGATGTTGTTCCTTTTTATAAAAGTAACGGCAGAGGTATCTAGGTAACAAAAATAAGCAAAACAGCGATCCCTCAGGATCAAAGATCCTGAGGGATTCGCCAAGCGGTTAATCCTTTACTTTTCTTTCCCTGTTCCGCCGAGTTGGTAACCCTTCTTTCTTTCCTGGGTTGTTCTGCTTCGATCTGTTCGATCTCATTTGCATCCGGTTCCCTTCTAAAGGGACAGCAGTTATTCTTCCTTTGTCTTTCCCTTTTGAACGACAACTCTTCGTTTCCACCTCTTTCTGCATAGAAAAATAACAATTATCAGCGATTAAGCTTTCCATACTAATTCTCACATATTCTATTAAAATTCTTTATTTCTTTAAGTTCATGATGCAGAAAGGGTTACAATTGTTACTGAAAAGTGACTAAATTGCTTGTCAAAAACATACCTTTCCAGTGCTCCACACACCCCCCTGCTTACCCTATTTCATGCCCTCATGAAAACATTATAATTGACATGCAAGGCGGTAAGAGAATAGGCCGGAGAGGGAACCTCATGTGGAGGCCTACAACCGTGATGAGCAACTAGATCATCAAAGAACTGATTTGTTTGACCTTCAGGCATTTCATACAAGGCCTAATATCCGGGTGCAGGGTGCCAAATTATTGGACTACGAAATCGATACCCTAACCAGGATGGCCCTGCTTGCAAAATACGCTCGCCATAAAGGTTCAATCGGCTGGCGGCCAGCTCAAAATTTTCGTATTTGAACGGTTCCCTGAGCTGGATGTTTGGGTTAGAAATCCGGTATCGGAATTTTGCAGCATCGACGGCGAGGTCTTTAATAGTCAGAAAATATTCCAGACTGTGTCGGATTAGGTCCTCGTGCATGGGTCCTAATGTTTCCATAACACCCGGGGTTCTCATAAGGTTCCTATGTGTTCTCCATAATAGCACTGGGTCTCTAGGCTCGGCTCTCACCCACAACTCTAGGCTATTTTCCTGTCTCTGAAAAGTATTATAAGCCCTGAGCCATTTTAGCTGGTTAACCCCGAATGAAACGAAGGCTTGCAATTGTATGTCCCCAACAAAAGGACCAGGGTTTAAATCAGTTTCCTGGTCTAGCACGAGGTTATGCAAGTAAAATTCTGTTGGAAATAATACTGAGGGGGGGGGGGAATCAGTATTATCTAGCAATTTACCAAATCTTCCTTATTTGATCTTTTGAAATATTCTTGCATATCAGTACCATAAAACAATGAGCATGAATAAAGAAAATAGACAGTCACACCAAAGAACACAAGATGTAAGGTGGAAACCCAATGCGGGAGAAAAACCACCTGCTGCAATAATGTCTCTATCTTCTTTCAAGAAATTCTTTTTACAATGATTTTGTACTGGTGCAGTCCTTTACCAGCACGCAGGCTGCAACCTGCAAAGAGCTACAACTCTTTCTCGTTTTCCAGACTTCTCCTGGAAGGGAGCTACAACCCCCTACTTCTTTTTCAAAATGATCAACAAGTATACAACAGATACAGTCTACTACAGATATCAGATCAGTAATTACAGAAACAACCCAGAACACCTTATGAACAGAAATATACAGTTAACAGATCATCTTGAGACAGGGACGCATATTTTCTTTCTGTGGCCTGCGACTGGACGCAGTATACCTTATGCTGTTCTGCGTGCAGACGCACTGTTACTTTTGCTTGTCTGCGACCGACGCACACATCAACACTATCGCGCCGCGTCTTTTGCTTCAGAGACGCACCCAATACCACAGTCGCGCCGCGTCCTTCGCTTCAGAGACGCACCTGATCCTTTACTGTACTGCGTCCCGGCGCACTTTCCCTTCACTGAATCTGCGTCCCTTTAGATATAGAAGATAAGAGGACTTCAGAACCAACCCAAACACTCAGATCCACAGATCTGATCATGCGCCATATAGATCGTAGTCCATTAGAAGATTTACCCTTAAAGATATGGACTAGATCACACCAAGAGATGATCAACCAAGATGATGCTTAATCCAAATGAACTCCTTTGCTTTATATAGGCAAGCTTCTCCCCAAAGCGTGGAACAATACCACGAGCCGACACCATAGAAACACGCAACCGTCGGCTAGATACCACACAAGAAGCCCCCACGAGCTTTTCTCTACCTTGAAATGTGTGCACTGGGCGGACGCACCTTCTGAACGGCTGGCCAGCGTCCCTGGACGCGGGTTCTGTATGGAATACCTGCGGGGACGCACTTGCTGAACAAAATTTCCTGCGTCCTTCTTGATTTACCATCTGAAAGAGTTTGCCATCAAGTACAACACCTGAATCATAATGCCAACAAACTCCCCCTTTGGACTTGATGGCAACCACATAATCTTCAGCTTCATCATTCTCCCCCTTTGACATCAAGAGCAAAGGGTATGCTCCCCCTATGCTCATGCTTCTCCAGATTTGTAACCAGAAATCCATCATGAAGGAGACAGAGACATATTGCAGTTATTTCCAAGATCTCCTTCTCCATAATGCCAACAATGCATTATGTGCTCCCCCTGAGCCTATACCATCAATAGGAAGATGGTCAACAGTGAGATGATGCATCAACAACCCCCAGCTTTTGCCTGAGGTATTCAAAAGTGTCCCTGGGCAACGGTTTGGTGAAAATATCAGCAACTTGTTCCTTAGAAGGAACATACTCCAACTTGACCTTCTGTTCAAGTACTTGTTCCCGGAGAAAATGGTACTTGATTGGTATGTGCTTGGTTTTTGAATGCATAACCGGATTCTTTGAGATGCTGATTGCACTTGTGTTGTCACATAAGATAGGAATAGGAGGTGTACAAGTGATTTGATAATCCTGCAAAGTCTGCATCATCCAAAGAAGTTGGGTGCAACAAGATGCAGCCGCAACATATTCCGCTTCAGCTGTAGACAAGGCAATTGAACTCTGTTTCTTGCTGAACCAAGATACCAGTCTAGAACCCATAAAGAATGCACCACCACTTGTGCTTTTCCTGTCATCCACGCTTCCGGCCCAATCTGCATCTGTATAAGCATGAAGAGTGAGATCTGTATCTCTAGGATACCATAGGCCATAATTTTGAGTCCCTTGAAGATATTTGAAGATTCTCTTTACTGCTTGAAGATGAGTCTCCTTTGGATTTGCCTGAAACCTTCCAACTATTCCAACTGCATGCATGATGTCTGGTCGGGTACCTGTCAAATATAGTAGACTTCCAATCATAGATCTGTAGGTTGGTTGATGAACTGCTGCAGATTCGTCATTTGCACTGAGACTACATCCTGTAACCATGGGTGTACATACTGGTTTTGCATCTTCCATGCCATATTTCTTCAAAATCTGCTTGAGATACTTGGTTTGAGATAAAAGGATTCCTCCTTTCTTTTGTTGGATTTGCAAACCAAGAAAGTATGTCAGTTCTCCTAGCAAGGACATCTCAAATTCTTTCTGCATGACTGAGGCAAAGCTTTGACTCATAGCTTCTTCATTACTGCCAAAAATAATGTCATCTACATACACAACAAGTATTAGTAATTTGTCATTTTCAACTTTTATATAAAGATTGCTATCTGCTGAACCTTTTGAAAAACCTTGTTGATGAAGATATTTGTCCAACCGGTAGTACCAAGCCCTTGGAGCTTGTTTGAGACCATAGAGAGCCTTTTTTAATCGGCATACAAGATTTGGATCGTTTCCAAGAATGAAACCATCTGGCTGTTCAATGTACACTTATTCATCCAAGTCTCCATTCAGAAAAGCTGATTTCACATCCATTTGAAATACTTTGAAGTTTTGACAACTTGAGAGAGCAAGAAACATTCGGATGGCCTCAAGTCTTGCAACAGGAGCAAAAGTTTCTTCAAAGTCTATTCCTTCTTGCTGTGCATACCCTTTACAAACAAGTCTGGCTTTGTTTCTAATTACTTCTCCATTTTCATTCAATTTATTTTTGAAAACCCATTTTGTTCCGATAACATTCTTATCCTTTGGTCTAGGAACCAGCTCCCAAGTATTGTTCTTTTCGATTTGCTCAAGTTCTTCATCCATTGCTTTCACCCAACATTCATCTTTGCATGCTTCTTTCACATTTTGTGGTTCAGTAGAGGAGAGTAATGCCAAATAACTTGAAGCTTCTGCAACTGTTCTTCTAGTTTGTATACCTGCTTCCTTTTGTCCCATGATCTGAGATTCTGGATGGTTCTTTTGAACATATCTGGATGGAGTCTTTTCTTCTATTCTTGTTCTTTCTTCTGCTTCTTCGTGAGGTCCGTCTTGAAATTGTTCTTGCGGTTCTTCTTCTTCATCATTCTGTCTTTGAGGGTAGCTTTCATCTTCTTCAATGTCTTCACGATGTATTTGCCTAGGAATGTATCCTTTCTCATCAACCACTACATCAATGCTTTCAACAATTCTGCCAAGTCTTTTATTGTAGCATTTGTATGCTTTGCTATGTGGAGAGTAGCCAAGAAGAATTCCTTCATCTGCTCTAGGATCAAGTTTGCCAAGCTGCTCCTCAGTATTTTTGATATAGCATTTGCTCCCAAAGATTTTGAAGTGCTTTACTGAAGGAGTTTTACCACTCCAGAGCTCATGAGGAGTTTGAGTGTTGTTCACTCGGACATTTGTCTTGTTGAGAATAATAACTGCCGCATGTGCAGCTTCACCCCAGAAGGTTGCAGGAGTTCCTGATTCATCAAGCATAGCACGAGCCATTTGCTGGACTGCTCTGTTCATTCTTTCCACTACTCCATTTTGCTGAGGAGTTCTAGCTGTAGAAAATTCTCTCCTTATTCCATGTTCATCACAGAAATCAAAAAATTCATTTGAAGTAAATTCTCCACCTCTGTCGGATCTGAGGCACTTAATCTTGTGACCTGATTCATTTTCAGCCAAGGCTTTGAAGGATTTGAATTTTTCGAAAGCTTCATCTTTGTGCTTCATAAGTCCTAACCAAACAAACCTGGAGAAATCGTCAATAAATAATATCAAGTATTCCTCTCCTCTAGGTGTTCTTTTTCTGAATGGTCCACATACATCTGTATGTACTAGCTCAAGAGGCATACTGGCTGATCCTTCTTTCTCTGGAAAGTTAGTTCTAGTCTGTTTTCCAAACTGACATGATCTGCACATGGTGTTGTCAGGAATTTTGATATCTGGAAGATCGCGAACTGCCTGATATTTGCAAGCTTTCCTTATTTGTGAGAAGCTTAGATGTCCCAATCTTCGATGCCATAACCAGTGCTCTTCATCCTTGCTTAAATAGCATTGTTGTTGTTCTTCATCAAAAATGTATAGATTATTTGAAGTTCTTTTTCCTTTGAGAACTGTTTTACCTGTATCAAGATCACGAACAAGACATCCATTTGATCTGAATATAACCTCGGTTCTTTGATCACACATCTGGCTTACACTTAGAAGATTATGCTTTAGTCCATCAACAAACAAAACATTTCCAGCCTTAACATCTTCTTTTAAAGGAGCAATACCTTTTCCTTTTATAGTTGCAGGAGTATCATTTCCAAAAGAGACTTTCTTTCCCTTTTCTAAATTAGAATAAGATTCAAGTTTTTCTTTATCACCTGTCATGTGCTTTGAACATCCACTGTCAATGTACCATAGATTTTCTTGTCCTTCTGCATAGAATGCTATCCCACATCTTTCTGTTTGAGGTTCCTTTATTTTCCATGTTTTGGTGCCTGAGGTTTGTTCCCTTTTTTGTTCTTGTACCTTTCTTTCCGGAAACCTGTTTCTACATTCAACATCTTCATGTCCAAAATTATTGCAAATAGAGCATTCAACTTCATTTTCAAGAGCTGAAAAATTGTTATAGGTCCTTTTTGTATTCCCTGTCATGCTTCTTTGTTTTTGAGCTTCCCTAGTCATGATTGTTTTATACGCAACACATTGGGCTGCTTTGTGACCAAAGTTATGGCAAGAAAAGCATTGTCCATTGAAGAAGTTTCTGCGATTATTGAATCTACCAGCCGACTGATTGTAATTTCTATTTTCATCTATTCTTGAACCAAATTGAGAAGGTTTTACCTGTGGCTGGTTGTGGCTTTTGTTCACCCTTAAGCTGGATTGCCCCTGATAGTTTGAAGTTTGTCCCTGCTTTACCTGATGATCTTCCTTGTGTTCTTGCTCATTTCTTCTTGCTGCATCAAGATAACTTTTTGAAGTGGAAGCTTGAGAAGTTTCTCCATTGTAGCCCAGACCTGTCTTATTTAGAGGAGATCGCTGCACACTGATAATCTCATTCAACGTTTCAGATCCTTTGACAAACTTGAGATTAATAGTTTTTGTTTTCTCAATTTCTTTTCTAAGACCAACAATTTCACCTTCTAATTTTTCAAGATGTTTTTCCTTTTCATCAATCTGAAATTGTAGAGTATCAATAATCATGTTCTTTTCTTCTATACATCTCTTGAGTCTAGTAATTTCATCATAAAGGTTATCCACATCTATAGCATCCTCATAATTATCATCTTCAAATGCCATTAACAATCTATATTTGTTACCTTGTTCATCTTCATCACTGTTTGATAAGCCATCGCTATCTTCATGGGTGTAGTAGCTTTTCTTATTTGTACCCTGTTTCTTGTTCCATCTAACTGGTTCCTTTCCTTTATCCTTATAAGAGCATTTTGCAGCATAATGACCTACCCTTCCACAAGCAAAACATTTGAAAGGTAGCTTACCTCTGAACCTTCCAGAACCCCTTTGAAGATTTCTGACAAAGTTTGATTCTTCTTCCTCTTCTTCTGGAACATGACATGCTTCATAGTGATCTTCTTTGCCTGATGCTTTAAAAGCAGCTTCCCTTCTGTCTGATGGACCTCCCTTTCTCATTTCATAAGCAGTTAGAATTCCATGCAGCTGAGACATAGTGAGAACACGGAGATTTTCCTTTTCTTCTACTGCAGATACTTTAGATTCAAATTTGGGAGATAAAGATCTTAGAATCTTTTGAACTACTATAGTCTCTTTTATTTCTTCACCCAAATTTTTCATACAATTAACAATCTCATCTACTCGAAGAAAATAATTAGCCACACTTTCATCATTATACATTTTGAGAGTCTCATATTGAATCCTGAGAGTTTGAAGTTTAGCTTCTTTTACCTGTTCATCTCCTTCATAGCTAGTGATCATTTTGTCCCATATCTCTTTTGCTGATTTGAAGTGCATGACCTTCATGAACTCTGTTTGAGATATACTTCCTAATAGAGTACTGACTGCTTTTGCATTTGTTTCATACTGCTTTTTCTCAGCTGGATCTGTAGGAGTAACTGAAGGAAAGGCATAGCCTGATTCTACAATGTTCCAAACTTCTGTACCAAGAGATTGAAGATATGCAGTAACTCTTACCTTCCAATAATTGAAGTTTGTCCCATCGAAGACGGGTGGCCTGATTGATGCTTCTCTCTCGTAGTTGCTCATGATGAACGATCTACCTTCAAGCGATCAAGCTGTTCTGAAGGACCTGCTCTGATACCAATTGTTGGAAATAATACTGAGGGGGGGGGGGAATCAGTATTATCTAGCAATTTACCAAATCTTCCTTATTTGATCTTTTGAAATATTCTTGCATATCAGTACCATAAAACAATGAGCATGAATAAAGAAAATAGACAGTCACACCAAAGAACACAAGATGTAAGGTGGAAACCCAATGCGGGAGAAAAACCACCTGCTGCAATAATGTCTCTATCTTCTTTCAAGAAATTCTTTTTACAATGATTTTGTACTGGTGCAGTCCTTTACCAGCACGCAGGCTGCAACCTGCAAAGAGCTACAACTCTTTCTCGTTTTCCAGACTTCTCCTGGAAGGGAGCTACAACCCCCTACTTCTTTTTCAAAATGATCAACAAGTATACAACAGATACAGTCTACTACAGATATCAGATCAGTAATTACAGAAACAACCCAGAACACCTTATGAACAGAAATATACAGTTAACAGATCATCTTGAGACAGGGACGCATATTTTCTTTCTGTGGCCTGCGACTGGACGCAGTATACCTTATGCTATTCTGCGTGCAGATGCACTGTTACTTTTGCTTGTCTGCGACCGACGCACACATCAACACTATCGCGCCGTGTCTTTTGCTTCAGAGACGCACCCAATACCACAGTCGCGCCGCGTCCTTCGCTTCAGAGACGCACCTGATCCTTTACTGTACTGCGTCCCGGCGCACTTTCCCTTCACTGAATCTGCGTCCCTTTAGATATAGAAGATAAGAGGACTTCAGAACCAACCCAAACACTCAGATCCACAGATCTGATCATGCGCCATATAGATCGTAGTCCATTAGAAGATTTACCCTTAAAGATATGGACTAGATCACACCAAGAGATGATCAACCAAGATGATGCTTAATCCAAATGAACTCCTTTGCTTTATATAGGCAAGCTTCTCCCCAAAGCGTGGAACAATACCACGAGCCGACACCATAGAAACACGCAACCGTCGGCTAGATACCACACAAGAAGCCCCCACGAGCTTTTCTCTACCTTGAAATGTGTGCACTGGGCGGACGCACCTTCTGAACGGCTGGCCAGCGTCCCTGGACGCGGGTTCTGTATGGAATACCTGCGGGGACGCACTTGCTGAACAAAATTTCCTGCGTCCTTCTTGATTTACCATCTGAAAGAGTTTGCCATCAAGTACAACACCTGAATCATAATGCCAACAAATTCACACAATAATCTTTGAACCTTAATTCCATAATGCTTGCAACAATCTATGAAATCATTAACAGTATTGATTTGTATAGGGGCACCTGCCCTGACAGCTTTTATCTTTAATCGTAAATATCGTTCAAGCAAAAATAAAGCATAGTTTTTAGCAGGGGCCCTACAGGCCAGAACGTCATTATACAAAGAACACACAGTGTCCATCTGCCTAACAACAATATCTAATCGACGAGTTACCTTTGCAACCTTTTCTTGCTCCTTTTGCCAGCCTTCGAAGGCCTGGCTTTTGGACTGACTAATATCCCGAAGTTGTTGTTGCAACTCTTCATATTTCTCCCAGGGGACTGTTTGCTCTCTCAGCTGTTCAGCTTCTTGCTGAGCTTGCTTCATCATCTTGTGCAAGGTTCTTGTTTTCAGATCCTTTTTCCATAGAGCCATAGAGGCCGGGAGTTTCACCTGAACCTTTTTGTTATACTGTTTGGAGTTCAGAACCCGGATTACCCCTGAGGGTGGTGCCTCTGTTTGGATATCCTTATTCTCCTTTTCTTTCTTAACACGAATGAAAGGTTGCTATGGTTCCTCTGTTAATGGAACATCATCATGTCCCTCTACCTCAATTGGAACGGCAGTCCGTTCTTCAGTATCAATTGGAACAGCAATCTGTTCCTCACCGTCATTTGGAACAGCAGTAGGTCTTCCAGTCGGGTTTTGACCAACAGGGCGACTATAAGTCCTCCGTCTTCTTGTTCTACAGGATTTTGCTGCAGTGGTCCTTTTTCTTTTCCTTGTGGTCCTTCGTATCCTCAGACTGGCTTTCAGAATCCGAATTTGCTGTCGGAGCTGGGCTATAGTGTTCAGCAGCCTCTGCTGTTTCCTCCTTAATTTCTTGATTTCCCTTGCCTCAGCATAGGGCTTATGACTGGCCCTTAAATATGCCCCTACTCCGTCTAGAATTTCTTCTGGTATCTTGGGAACAGATTGTTCCCGATTGGTGTCTCTTATTTCTTCCTCATGAACGGGCGGGTTTTCTTCTCCTGCTTCTTCTGCATGCGATTTCTCAGGTATGTCTTCCTCTGGAGGTACATCAGGTGGACCTGCTGGGCTAGAGGGTTGGCCATACTCCCCCATATTGGCCAGGATTGCGGCCAATTCATCTTTGCCCACAGGGTCTCGTAGCGGGCTGTTCTCTGGCTGTATTACTTCCTCCTCCTGATTGTCCTACTCAGTGACTGCCTTAGAGTGTCCAGCTTCTGTTTCTGTTTCGGAGTGCACGTCTCCCTCCTCGACTCCTTCTCCGGCTTGCTCAGCCTCGCCCCCAGATTGTCCAGCATTTTCTTCGGAAGGTCCTCCTTCTGGTTCTGGAGGTTCGTCTATAATCTCGATTGGTTGGCTGGTGCTCTCCCGAATCTTTTCCATCCTTCCTCGTATTCGAGCTAGCCGCGCTGATTTTCTTGGTCTCTCAGGTTGTTCAGGTGTACTATCAACAGGTTTTTCTGCTACCAATTCTCTGCATTTTTCTGGTCGTTCTGGTGTGCTTGAAGAATGTTTACGTTTTGAAGCAACATGCTTTTCTGCTGCCAATTCTCTGCGTTTCTCTGATCGTTTCGGTGTGCTAGAGGAATGTCTAGGTTTTGGGGATGGTGCAGCCAATCCCCCCTCAATCAATGCAATGAGCTCCTCCCATCTGCTCTTCTGTTGAGTGAGACTGTGGCTCACTATCAATCGGATCAATCCATGGTGGCTAACAACTGTTTCTACGTGCTGTGCCTTTTTCAGGCTTCGGGCCGCATCATGCAATAATGAATTTAAAAGTGCAGGCAAATTTACAGAACATTTTTGTTTCAAAACAGCTAAGAGTTTAAGATGACGCAGTCTTACCACATCTTTCCTTCCTTCACAAGTGATGTAGCTCTGCACTATCTTTGCTAATTCGGTCCAGGGTTCTCCTAACGTTGCTGGCAGAACTCCCTTCCCCTTGACTGTCAAGCTTTGGCCTTCATCCTAGAAAATCTCCATAATCTTTTGTAATCTTTCTTTCCTCAGCGTCCATATGGGTCCGGCGGCTGGTAGTCCTGAGACTTCTGCAATTACATCATCAATGACCGCTATCCGCCTTTCTCTTACTATGGAGTAGTCCTCTTGCAAATTTTGCAGAAATTCCAATGCCACTGTTTCGTTTGATTCTTGTAGGCGACTGAAATAATTCAACCATCCTGCCTTTTCCAGGATCTCCCGGGCAGCAGCGGAGACTGTCAACTCCTGAGGTTCGCTTCAGATTGCCTTTCCTCCCATGGTTCCACTAAGAATTTCCAATGGAACAACAACTGCCTGTGCTGTTTTGAAACGCAGAGAGGGTGATCGTCGCAAAAAAAAACAGAGTATGCAACAGAATGAATTGTGGATGGCAACTTGCGTAAAATAGAATTATCATACCGTTAAACCATGCCATACCTTCGTACACTATCTTCCCCGAGTGGTGTGCTGACACGTAACTCGTGGAGTAATGAGATTACCTTCCCCCCCGCGATGTGATAGGCTGCCCCAGCCGTCAAATAGAGGAGCAACAACCATTGTTTAACCAAGTCATAAAGGAACAGCATATAAAATTATGCCATGTTTTAGATGGACAACGAAATACTGAAATCGAGGCAAAAAGGTGGATCACGTTTTACATAAGGGCCTGCGTGATATGATGCGAGGCCGGGGGATGGGATGTCTGTCAATCGTATGAAATCCCCAGAGGTCATTGTCAGTTCCTTTGCCATGATTGGTGGTAATGAGTGTTCATGTGATATATTCATCGGGAAATAAAATATGAAATATTCATAGGATAGAAGAGACAAAGAAGTATTAATATCATCCCTGTTGGTGTAACCATTACGACTTCGATACCATTAACAGAGCTCTTCTGCCGACAGGTGTTCATAACCTTGGCAGAGTTGTTTATTTCACCCCCGGAACCATGATCCTTTGTGTGTATAAAAAGTATTTTGTCAAAATGCAGGCCATTATGCTGGCTTGGTAACCAGGTGGCCATAATGCCATTCACAAGGAAGGTGCGAAACGTGGACAGGCCGGCTCGTGATGAGACCCCCTGTTCCAAGGTCTGTTTATTTAGTGTACCTTTTGGACCATATCCCTGGTGTGGTGGCCATACTGGGAATGCCACTTCGCTTCCATCCTGATGATCATGGTAGGCTGGCTCTTGATGAGACCCCCTATCCTGCATTTGACAATTAATAATCCATATTCATTTTTTCTTTTTGAAAAGCACTTTTTCTTATTTATTTACACATAAGGGTGGTTCAGCACTCCTTAAGAGTGGGAATGGTGGAAGAAGTCTTATCATCCCAACAGGAAGATATAAATCCTCTGCTCTTATCCCTGAGTAATAATCAGAGAAATTTTTTAGAGAAATCACCATGATAAAGATAAC
Organism: Pinus tabuliformis; assembly: GCA_031772625.1. Taxonomy (NCBI): domain Eukaryota; kingdom Viridiplantae; phylum Streptophyta; class Pinopsida; order Pinales; family Pinaceae; genus Pinus; species Pinus tabuliformis. The sequence continues at coordinate 1,184,400,387 of CM062813.1, forward strand.
CAACCAACACAATGGGAATAAGTCAATGACAACGAAGATGAGAGGTAAGTATGTCCCTCCTCTTGTCCTCTTATCAATACTAGGCCCTATAAAGATAGCGATTTATGATCTGCTGACTTCGGTATGTTGTGATTTATATTCATTGCATAAGTGCATAGCTGTATCTTAAAGACTGGAGAGAACATGGGCGAAAAGCATCCTCAATATAAATCATCACAGAAAGCAAAAACATGGCAATGATGTTCCTTTTGAAAAAGGAACAGCAGAGAAGAATCCATGCAAAACAAATAGTTAAGATGCCATTCCTTTAGAAGGAACAGCCGAAGATCATGAATGCTGTCCCCTTTGAAAAGGAACAGCAGATAATCACAAATGTTGTTCCTTTGAAAAGGAACAGCAAAAACTCACAAGTGCTGTTCCTTTTGAAAAGGAACAACAACACGTCTCAAATGTTGTTCCTTTTGAAAAGGAACAGTAGAACATCACAAATTTTGTTCCTTTTTTAAAAGGAACAACAAAAACTCGCAAAAGCCGTTCCCTTTGAAAAGGAACAGCAGAAAATCACAAATGTTGTTCCTTTCGAAAAGGAACAGCAAAAAACTCATAAATGTTGTTCCTTTTTGGAAAGGAACAGCAAAACTCACAAGTGTTGTTCCTTTTGAAAAGGAACAATAATACGTCTCAAATGTTGTTCCTTTTGAAAAGGAACAGCAGAACATCACAAATGTTGTTCCTTTTTGAAAAGGAACAGCAAAAACTCGCAAAAGTTGTTCCTTTTTGGAAAGGAACAGCAGAAACACAAAAACAGGAGAAAGATCAATAAAAATGTTAAGAAAACGTATATACAAAATTTATGTACAAGTTATAGGAAAAAAATGCATTCCTTACTGAATTGTAGGTGAGGAAGATTTTGCTTCCTCTCCTAAAATTTCCATATCAGTGTCTCGACGTAACTGTTGACAGAAGGATTCCCGAGTGAGTGGCCTGCAATAGAGACGAACTCGGTGGCCATTTACCTTAAATGCATATCCAGAACCGTCGATTGTGATCAGAGTAAGGGTCCCATTATCATGTACTTTCTGGATTTCGTATGGCCCCAACCAACGAGTCTGCAGTTTCCCTGGGAAGTCCTGAAACCGAGAGTCATATAACAAAGCCCAGTCTCCTTCGTGAAAGACTTTGTTCTTGATAAGTGCATCATGCCATTTAGCTCGCTGCTGTTGAATAAGTGCTGTATTCTGTAATGCAGAGAGCCTTATTTCGTCCAATTCATTAATCTGTTGTAATCGATTAATTTGTGCCTCACTTAAATCTAGGCCAACTTCCTCTGCAGTTCATAGTGTTTGGATTTCAAATTCTATGGGGAAAATAGGTTGTTTTCCAAACACTAATTGATAGGGTGAATAACCGGTGGTGCTTCTCCATGTGGTTCTATAAGCCCAGAGTTCTTCGGGTAGTCGGGCGGCCCAATCACGCCTATTTGAAGCAATGGTTTTTGTTAAAATTGATTCTATTACCTTATTGCTACTTTCTACTTGCCCATTCGCCTGCGGGTGATATGGGGTAGTAATTTTATGCTGGACGTGATAATTGTTAAGGGTTGCAGCTAATTTGTTTCTGGAAAATTGTGGTCCTCCATCTGTAATTATTTCTCTGGGAAGGCCATAACGTACAAACAAATGGAACAGGAACTGTATTACCGAATCTTCTGTAGCTCTAGGCAACACTTCGGCCTCAACCCATTTGGTGACATATTCTGTGGCTACCAAGATATATGTTCTCTGATTTGATGATGGGTTGATGGGTCCAACGAAATCAAGAGCCCATCGTTCAAATGGTTCAATGACTAATTGTGGCCTCAGAGGCATTTCGTCGGCTTGACCAGGTCGTCCTGCTCGCTGGCAGCTGTCACAGGCTTGAACGAATTTCTTCGAATCCTTAAAAATTGTAGGCCAGTAGTATCCTGTCTGCAATACTTTATGTGTTGTTCTTTTTTCAGCAAAGTGTCCCCCACATGGTCCGTCATGACAGGCTTTTAAGATGTCGAAAATTTCATCTTCTCGAATACATCTCCTAATTTGCATGTCTGCCCCTGTGTGGAACAAATAACCCCCAATCCACGAAAATTGAGTACTCTTCTGAACAATCTGCTTACGTCCATCAGGGGTTAAGTGTTTTGGTAGCTTACCTACTGCAAGGTAATTGGAAACATCAGCATACCAGGGTGTTTGAACAGCAACAGCAAACAGGTGCTCATCCGGAAATTAATCTTCCACTGCTACTGCCTCAATTGATTTTGGTATTCATGAGAGAAAATCAGCTACAGGGTTTTCCTTGCGGGTCTATCCTTAATTGTGATATCGAACTCCTGTAATAAGATCAACCATCTAGTTATTCTAGCATTTGTGATAGGCTTATTCGCTAAATATTTGATAGCAGAATGATCTGTATATAAAATAACAGGATAGCCTGTAATATAATGTCTAAACTTATTGCCAGCATGTATTACAGCCAGGAATTCTTTTTCGGTGACAGTGTAATTTAATTCAGCAGGGGATAAATTTTTGCTTATATAATAAATAGCATATGGTTTTTTATCCTCCTCCTGCCCAAGGACTGCACCGATTGCTGTGTCTGAGGCATCGGATGAGATTTGGAATGGTAAATTCCAGTTTGGTCCTCGAAGGACTGGAGCTGTTGATACAAGCTTCTTTAATTCCTGGAAAGTGCGGTCACATTTTTCTGTCCACATGAAATCAACATTACCAGTTAGTGCATAAAGAGGTGCAGCAATGTGTGAATAATGTTCTATAAAGCGTCTGTAATATCCAGAAAATCCAAGAAAGCTGCGTACCTCTGTCTGAGTAGTGGGGGTGGGGATAAGCAAAAGTATTTGCATTTTGGCCGGATCTACCTGAATGCCAGCTGCTGAGACAAAATGTCCTAGAATAAGCCCTTCAGTCATCATCATATAACATTTTTCGTGGCTTAAACAAAGCCTGGTAACAATGCAACGTTGTAGTACTTTTTCTAGAGTGTCTAAAGCTGGATCAAAATCATCTCCATATGGTGTAAAGTCATCCATGTACACTTCAAGTCCATCATTTATTAAATCTGCAAAGATGCTAAGAACAACCCTTTGGAATGTGGCAAGAGCATTACATAGGCCAAAGGGTAGAACTCTATAGGCAAACGTTCCCCAAGGACAAGTAAAAGTAGTTTTATCCTAGTCTTCAGGGGCAATCTGAATCTGATTGTATCCACTGAAGCCATCCAGGAAAGAAAAGAATTTCTTTCCTGCTTAAGTGTCCAATACTTGGTCTATGAATGGGAGGGGGAAATGATCTTTTTGTGTGGCTTTGTTTAACTCTCTATAATCCACGCAAATCCTCCATTTCCCATTCTTCTTGGGTACAACCACAAGCAGAGAGACCCATTTACTATCAGAAATAGGATAGATAAAATTTACATCTAAAAGTTTCTGAAGTTCAGCTTTTACAACATCTTTTAGATGAGGGTTGAGTCTTCTTTGCAGTTGACGGACAGGTCTTGCATCTTTTTCTATATAAATATGGTGGGTGCACAATTGGGGATCAATCCCTTTCATATCAAGGTAATCCCACACAAATGCTTCTTGATACTTCCGTAACAGATGGATGAGTTTTATTTCTTGATCCGGTGTAAGGTTGGCATTGATATTTAGAGTTTTTCCCGGTTCAATTTCCACTACTTTACTATTGGCAACAGAAGTCACAGGTATTGTTTGGTCATGTGCATCTTTTAAGGGATCTTCTTCTAGTTCGCTATCGAATGCAGCTTCTATCATGAAACACTGTGTGTGAGATCTAGATTCAGTTTGACTTATGAAGTTATTGATAGCATCATCTTATGTTTGGTCTTTAAAGTCTAGGGCCTTCTGTATAGTCAATGGTGATCTGATATTGTCAGTAAGGTATGATACAGGGTGCTGGTTAGTTTTTATCATTGTAAGACTTGGTTGTGCTGGAGGGTATAGAACTAGATTTTTAATATCTGGTCCTCTGGTTATGGTCATATTTCCCTGCCGACAACCAATGTAAGCATCGGCGGTAGCAAGCCAAGGTCTACCTAAAATTAGCGGGTGTCCATCCAGTCGGGTTTTTGGATTAATTACCAGGAAATCAGTTGGGTATTCCCAAGAATCTATAGAGACCATGACATCGTATAGAGTACCTTCTGGTCGAACCACATATCGGTCGACCAATTCTAACAAAGTAGAAGTGGGTTCTACTGATGTAATGCCGAGCTTTTGGCAAGTAGAAGTTGTCAAAATATTAATTGCAACTCCTAGATCAACTAAAGCATTAGTCAGAGTCTAACCATAGATTTGAACAGTTACGATTGGATTTCCCGGATCTTCATATTTAATGGGTGTTTCTGATAACAGGTCAGATAAAGTACCGACTACTTGGACTCTTGGGTTAGTGGTTGCATTCCTCCTTGGTTTTTTTATGCACAATTCTTTTATAGTTTTTGCATATATAGGGATGTCTTGAATGGCTTGGAGGAAAGGAATTTTTATGTACAGATTTTGCAACTCTCCCAGAATGTCAAAGTCTGGATATTGGACAGGTCGTGGTATGACTAATCGTTCTGGGAAGGGAGGAGAGGATGTACTCGCTTGATGATGAGTCTGCTCCTTATTTACACCCTCTTGTTGTAACGGCTATTCTGTTGGTAACTGATCTTCAATGTGAACTGTTTTGTCTCCCTCTGTTTCTATTATACGCCCAGATCTTAACTGGAGATCATTGCACTCCCTCAGTTCAGGTCCGATTTCTGATGATTCTATGATTTGGAGGGATTGGACCGACCTATTATTTGGATTAGGATTGGGTTGAGCTGGGAGTTGCGGTCTCATATTAGACTGGGGATTTTGTTGTAAAGCTGGCAGAGTCAGTTGAGGGAGCGGAATAGTTCCTGTTGGCTGATATGTCAATTTTGGCCAGTTTGTCTGCCAGGGTGAACCTTGTGAAGTAGGGGGGGTCCATTGTGGAGGATATGGGCTATTCTGCCAATATGGTGGGGCGTAAGGAAAGTTCGGCCAATCAAATTGGCTTGTCTGATTCATCCATGGATTTGGAGAAGGAAACGGTTGTGATGACCAGTTTGGAAATGGGGGTTGAGATTGGTTTTGCCACATACTATATTGCTGAGCATTATACTGCGGAGGCTGGAAAGAAGAAGTTGGGTCTGAAAACATACCAGATTGCCTTGGTTGCCATTGGCGATGCTGGTTAATGAAGTATGTTGATTCTGGCTCTTCTTCTGCTTCCTTATATACTGCCTTCAATCCAGGAAGTGAGGGGCAACTCTCAGTAAGGTGATCTTTTGTACAGATAGCACATGTTTGAACTGCATCCAGTGGACATTCCTTGTGGCTATGTTTTCTTCTACATTGGGTGCAGAAGATCGCCAAATTCTGTTCCGCCTCCATCTGCTTCTGTTTAGCCTGCACAATATCAAGTTGTGTAGTCAATGTCCCCAGAATATCAGTTTTAAAATTTTCTAATAAATTTCCAAGTTCTACACGTGTTACTCCTTCTGTTGATATTTTGTTATCTCTGACAAACCGATCATATTCTGCTGGTTTTATCCTTGTGCTGCCTCTCGAGCTCCTGATACATAAATCGATGATGTCAGCAAAATTCTCTTGATAAATATCCCCTTTTCCCATGATATTTAATGTTTCAATCCATTGTTCCTTCATGCCTCTGATCAACGCTATTTTTAACACATTATCAGGCAGAGGTAGTGATGCATATGGAGATCTTTGTAAATTATACTGAAAGCGTTCTACATATTCTTCTAATGTTTCATTTGGTCTAGCTATCATCTGAAATATTTCATCTTTCAGTTCTCTAGACCTACAGTAATCTTGATATTTCTTTAGGAAAGATTCTTTCATTTGCTCCCAGTTATTTATAACTCCACCGCCTAAACCCATAAACCATCTTAAAGCTGCCCCTTTCAAAGTGGAAGGGAACAACTTTAATTTCTGGGGGTCAGTGGTGTAATCATATCCCCTGCATAACACATCAAATTCAAATAAGAATGCGTCGGGGTCCTCTGATGTAAGTCCGTGAAATGTAGGAATGTGTTGAAGGGGAATTGCTTTCATAGGAGCATTTGCTACGGAATCCACTATATGATATTGTAATGTAGAAGTTTGAGTGTTTGGCTGATTCTGTGCCATGGGATCGAATATGTGCCAGTAACCTTCCAGAATTTCTAGGAGGGTATTCCTAGGCTGAGAAGGAACGGCCTTAACAGGGATTGTTTTAATAGCACTTCCTTCGTCTGGAATAATGAGTGTCCCTGTTGTTTGAGGAGATTGAATCCATTCAACAATGATTTTTGCAGCACTCCCTTTATCTGGGCTTTTTAATGGCTGAATTATCCTAGGAGGAGATCTTGTCTCCTCAACTTCTCCTGTTTCCCCTTCTCCTTCACAAAGATTGCTTAGATTCCCTTCCTGTAGTCGTTCTGGAATATAATTTTCAATTTCTTGAAAGTCCTCTTCATCAGTCTGACTATGCACCTCAGCGAAGGCTACAGATGGTGATCCTGCAGCCTGAAGGGAGCTAGTAGGCTGTTTAGAATTGGTTTTCCTGAGCCCTACTGATGGCTGAGATTCAGTTTTCCTATAGATTTCGTCTATGAAGGTTGTTCGGCCAAGGGTCACCGGCCCTTTTGCTTTTTCAGGTTTGAATGGAAGTTTGATATTCTTTTCTGGCTTTTTCTGCTTAGTCATGCACTCTATAAACTACTAGATCCTATTCAACCCACAATTCTACCAGGAAAGCGGACGGTGGAGCAGGGATTTTACATGCTCCGTACGCAGGTTCTTACCTTCCATTTTTAAAATCCAACTCTCCCCTAGCAGACTCGTACACTACTCTGTAAAAGACAAATGGCTATACTCTTTCCCCGGCAACGACGCCAAAATGTAGAGCTGTAACAAGGGTCTCTTTCACCTCTAGTTATTCCACATTAATAAGTCAATCCGGGAACGCTTTGTTATTGCAAAGAGTATCTCAATCTGAGGCTATTCGTCAGAGTAATTCTTAGTAGTACAGCGTTCAGAAAATACAAGAGTAAACTGATGCTAAGCTATGACTAAATTACTTTAAAGGAATAAAATCACACAAGGCAGCTTATCAGTCAAGGGTGCGGAAGCGATAACCCATCCCTCTAGAAACTGATGGAAAGGAAATTAGAGCATGGACCATAGGTCTGTGAGCTAGGCAGCGAATGCTGAGGCTCACTACAGCCTTAGACCTTCTCTCACACCAAAGCAGCAATTACAAGTAAATGGAACGGCAGAAAGTAAAATGGAACAGCAAACAGGAAATGGAACAACAAATCTGAAATGGAACAGTAGTAAATAGAACAGCAATAAATGGAACAGCAATCAAATGAACTAAGCCTTGCGAGTCAGAACTAAACTTGCTCTATTGAACCAAACTCACACTCTGCAATAAAATAGCAATCTTCTCTCTTAAGGCAACTTCGATGGAATGTTCTTTATGGAACAGCACTCACAGATGAATTATGGAACAGCAAGCATCAACCATACATACACAACACGCTAATATAGCAATCTGATGATTAAAGAGAATATGACTAGGTTTCCAAATAGAATAACATTACTTCCGGATTCCAATAATTGAGATTTCAAATGAATCCAATACTGTAATATTCAATATAAAGGCTCTGTAACAGAAACAGTTGGCTTAGACTGATAACATGCAATCAACTCTGAAAAGATTCACTCATACAATACAGAGTCACTACATAAATCTCCTGAAGAAACCATTAATGAATTAATCATAACAGAGCATGGAATAGCATATGAAAAACATGTCAGATTACCGAGCAAGAAATATAAACAAACCACGCAGAAATCAAATTATAATGATACAAAAGCAAGTGTCCTTCGGAGTCGGGCCCTTAGCTTCCAACGGTACACCGCCTTAGATTACTCCAGACGCAGAGATGAAATAAACACCAAGTCTTTTATATTAACGCATCAACAAATGTACAACAAACCAAAGCTCAGTGAGAGTCGATGATCAAAGTTGAATCTGAAACTCAAAATTACATAAAAGTCCCTTTGCTTAACGATGTTGTTCCTTTTTATAAAAGTAACGGCGGAGGTATCTAGGTAACAAAAATAAGCAAAACAGCGATCCCTCAGGATCAAAGATCCTGAGGGATTCGCCAAGCCGTTAATCCTTTACTTTTCTTTCCCTATTCCGCCGAGTTGGTAACCCTTCTTTCTTTCCTGGGTCGTTCTGCTTCGATCTGTTCGATCTCGTTTGCATCTGGTTCCCTTCTAAAGGGACAGCAGTTATTCTTCCTTTGTCTTTCCCTTTTGAACGGCAGCTCTTCGTTTCCACCTCTTTCTGCATAGAAAAATAACAATTATCAGCGATTAAGCTTTCCATACTAATTCTCACATATTCTATTAAAATTCTTTATTTCTTTAAGTTCATGATGCAGAAAGGGTTACAATTGTTACTGAAAAGTCACTAAATTGCTTATCAAAAACATACCTTTCCAGTGCTCCATAGTTGGAATGTTGGAAGGTTGGAAGGTGGGGTGATAGGGATGGGGACCAGTATCAGGAGACCCCCTCAAGGTGGGGCCCCATCAAGGCTCAAGGCTCAAGGCTCAAGGTTCAAGGCTCAAGGTTCAAGGTTCAAGGTTCAAGGAGGGGCCCCATCACCCATCACCTAGGGAGGTGATGGGTGATGGGGCCCCTCCTTAAACCTTGAACCTTGAGCCTTGAGCCTTGATGGGGCCCCACCTTGAGGGGGTCTCCTGATACTGGTCCTCCATTAGATCTAAAAAATGTCCAACTTAGATCTGGTAGAGTATTAGGAAAGAAGTCATCATCCATTGTTATCGAGGAGTCTGAAAAAGATGACCTCTTTAAGAAAGAGACATCTCTTAATCAAGAGGAAAATTCTCAAAAACAAACCACCCCTGTACATTCTAATGATACTCAAATAAAATCAACTCCCATTATAGAACAACCTTCAGTTTCTATTCAAAATCCACCTTTTCCTGAAAGATTGAAAATTTACAAAGGGGTAGAAAAATAGATTGTGTTACTTGATTATGATATGATAGATGAACTGAATAAAGCTTGTATAAAAATTCCTTTGTTACGAGCTATCAAAGAAATACCAATATATTCAAAGACAAGCAGGGAGTTAAGTATTAAAAAATAGGAAGAAAAAGGAAAGAAGTTAAAAGAATCTAGTTAGTTGGAAAAATTGTAGATATCATGATGGGAAAGACAAAAATTCAAAAATATCTAGATTTAGGAAGTCCCATTGTGAAAACACACATTAATGGTGTTGAGATTCCAAATACATTGATTGATTTAGGAGCAAACATAAATATCATGAGTAAACAAACTATGAATCAATTGAAACTTCCTAATCTTCAATATACACCTACATTATTGCAATTAACATATAGATCAGTTATTAAACTGTTGGTGTGTTAGAATATGTATTTGTATCCTTATATTCTTCAGAATATCCTATTGACTTCATGATCTTGACACTCAAGAATAATATAGGAGGACACCCATTGATTCTAGGAAGACCATGGTTAGCTACAATTGATGCTTTTATAAGTTGTAGATCTAGTGATATGTTTATCTCTTATGGAAGTTTGACAAAGAAATTCACATTATATCCTCCTGCAAAAACAATGACAAAAGTAGAAAGTGAAGCATGGATAGCTAATGATAATGAAAAATTTGATATACGACCAATGTTTTCTAATTCACAAATAGATGAAGAATATCAAATTTTGAATTTAATGTAAAATAGTGAATCTTCCTCATATTGTGAACAATATCAAAGTTTTCAGGAACAACGTAATATTGAATATCTATCATCTCATCAAATGGATTAACATTCTGTGGAGAAATATAGCAATTCTTTAATAGAAATATTTCTAGTGAAGACTTTGAATATTAATGATAATTTGGAAGAATCTCAAAAGAAATAATTAATAAAGATGTTACAAGAGCATTCCTTTGCTTATGCATGGGAATACAGTGATATAAAAGGAATTAATCCTAACAGTTGTATGCGTGATACTTATATTGAAGAAAATGCCAGACCAATCTGACAACCCCAGAGGAGAATGAATCCAAATCTAAGGGAAATTGTTAAAGAAGGATTACAAAAATTGTTAAATGTGAATTTCATTTATCCAATATCAGACAGCCAGTGGGTTTCACCATTGGTAATTTTTCAAAAAACGAAGGGGAAATGGAGAGTATTCATTGATTATATGGAATTGAATAAAGCTATTTCAAAAGATGATTTTCTAGCTTCCCTTTATAGATCAAGTCTTTGATACATTGAAAGGGAAAAAGTATTTTTCATTCTTGGATGATTTTAGTGGATATAACCAACTCCAAGTAGCTCCAAAAGATCAATATATAACAAATTTTACCTATACATGGGGAAGTTATGCTTACTGAGTACTTCCTTTTGGGTTATGTAATGCCCCTGCAACATTCCAAAGGGGAGTTCTAGGTGTCTTTTTTTTATCTAATTCATGATTGTGTGGAAGTTTACATGGATGATTTTATTGTCTATGGAAACTCTTTTGAAGAAGCTCTTAAAATTTTGGAAAAATTTCTCATTAGATGTAAAGAAGCAAATCTCTCACTAAGCCATGAATATTTTTTATGTTCACTGAGGGAATTGTTTTAGGCAATCATATTTCAAGACAAGGAATTAAAGTGGATGCATCTAAGGTAGAAGTCATTTCTAAATTATCAGTTCCAACTTTTCAAAGAGATGTTAGAAGTTTTCTTGGTTTTACTGGCTATTATAGAAGATTTATAGAAAAAATTACAAAGATAGCCTCTCCACTTTTCAAATTTCTTACAAAAGATTGTGAATTCATCTAGAATTCTAACTACCAAAAATCTTTGAAACATTGAAAGAAAATATTTCTAAAGCACCCATTTTAAGAGGACCAAATTGGAAACTACCTTTTCACATTTCGATTGATGCCTCATATACAACGTTAGGAGTTGTATTAGGATGGAAAGATTCAACTCCTTATTCCATTTACTACATCAGCAAAAAATTGACTCCTATAGAGTTAAATTACACTGTAACAGAAAATGAGTTTTTAGTTGTTGTACATGCCATCAATAAATTCATACATTATATCATTGGTTATGAAACCTTCATTCACACAAATCATTCTGCAATTAGATATTTAATGAATAAATCAATTACTAATGGCAGAATTACAATATGACTATTGTTATTAGAAGAATTCAATATTACTATTTTGGATAGACCTGGAAAAAAAAAACATAGTTGTTGATTTTCTATCTAGAATCCAAAATGATAATAATGATGTTCCTGTAGAAGACAATTTTCCTAATGAATATTTTTTTGCAGTATCTATTAAATCTCCTTGGTTTGCATATATTGCTAATTATTTGGCTATAGGGAAGTCTGTTGGGCACGGGATCCCCCAAGGGAAGTTTTGGGGCTTAGAGCCCAGATTTTTCTCAAAGATTGTAATTCTGATGTAAAGACTCCACATTTTGTGGGCGTGGAGCGTGTAGTTTGTAAAAGAGTCATAGGGTTATCCACCCTTAGTTTTGTTATTGTAATGTCAATTGTAGAGATCTACGCATGGTTTGCGGACCATGGGATTGTATAAATAGAGTGAGGCTCTAAGTAATTAAGAGATCAATGGATAAAAAAAGATGAACATATGATGTATGCGAGATAGATCTGTGGAGCAAAGTCTAGTTTTGGGTCGTAGAGTAGGAGAAGGCTCTACAGCTAAGTGTGTAGAGGCCTAGTAGTCCACAGCTAAGTGCGCGGATCCTTGCAGCTGAGTGTGCAGGGCGAGTCGAGTCTGTAACAGTTGGAAGTATTAATAAAGAGAAGTTTCCTATCATTTCTGTGTAGTTATTTCATGTTTTATGCATCTATTATCTTAGGTATGAAATTCACTTCTAATACTTATATGATGCGCGAATGTGTATAATTGTATTGATTAAGTGAATGAAAGATAGAATATATGTTTCTACGAAGTTAACTAAGATCTGTTAAGAAGATAAGTAAGATACGCGGTGTAGTTTGGGGAAATAGTGCAGTTCGTTGCCCTAGTAGCGTGGAAGCATCTCAGTCCCTGGTTAGGGCTGCGCGAAAAATGATTATAACAGATCGCGAAGGTATTGAATGTTGGAACAGTGCGTGAAACGACCTACGTGAAGATAGATCTAGTTGGACTAAATCAACATCTCAGACATCTCAAGGGTTCCAAAACTTGGTTCCAGCATCCCCCCATACTACTTCGGGTGAGACTTTAGTCTACGCTCCGTGGGTTGATGCCAAAAGGGCTAGTAGTGTAGGGATTTGTTTGGCTAAATAACTATGAACCTGAGTCAGGCCCCCATAAGCCAACAAATTGGCTAGATTCTTGAAAATCCGCTGCAAATCGAGCATTAATGGACCGAATGTGGGGGGAACGGTCGAATTCAAATTCAAAATGCACTATAAATTACAAAGGGTTGTCCAGTAAACAACACTTGGCAATTTGAGGACTGATTTGTTGCGCGCACAGACATTCATGAACCCAGACTTGTTCGATCTTTTGAAGGCGAATTCGTTGCTTGAGCAATTACCCGAGACGTTGAGAGAATTGTGGAATCACACTATGGCAGCACTTAAAGAAGCCATGGATACCAGAGTAATGACCACCGAGGAAGCCGCAAGGGCCATTACAGAAGTGGAAGCCCCAGAAAGTGCCAGGATAGTCACAACAATCCCTAAATTGTTGTGCACACCAAGACCCAAGAAAGACAAGCAGGCCATGGTAGCGGTGCGCGTATCACCTAGAAATCCACTGAAGACTAGGCTTACCATGGAAGAAAATGGGAAGGCTATCAATTTGGAGGCTGATGAGGAGGAAGAATTCAAAGAAATCCTGGTAGAGTAGACGGATGTAGAAATGGAGGTTGAAACACAGGGTGCGGACCCTCTTACCAAGCTACCTGCATATGTTCCTCCGTGAAAGGGTAAAGAAAAGGTGCCCAAAGATATAGATGAGAGCAAGAGCTCTCTACAGACTCCACTACTCCCTGATGACATTATTTTTGAAGGAGTGCACTTGGGACGAGTTCCCATGTTGAGGTTTGAGAATTGGGATCTCACATACCATGAGAAGTTCTTGCATCTCACGACTGCGCAGCTCATGCGCTAGAAGAAAGACGCACCGGCCGGAATCATAGAATTGGAGCCGTGTAAATGGCTGAGAGGAGTTGAGAAAGCAGAGTTGCTAAACCTGCTCTAGGTGCCGCATTACCATCGCGCCCCAGTGACCATTTTTGTCATTAGGTAACTGCTCTGCCTAGTACATGATAGGTGCTTGTGGCTGGAGGGGCTTATCCCCATCACAGACCATTTGATTCATAGAATTACCTGGCTCCCTTGCAAAGGGGAGGACCCAGAAAACATATCGGAGGGAAAGAGCGATGATTTGGCCATCGCGGAGGTCATGAAGAAGAAGTTTAAGTTGGAGAAGAAGAAGAGAGGGTACGCCATTTCTAGCATCAACAACCATGTGGTTAAAGTCGTAATGTAGATATTGGCAGGGAAGGTTATGCAGAAGTGCCACGTGGATGAGGTGCCCGCACTGGTGGTTGCACTAGCAGCGCAATGCGCAGAAGGGGTCCAATTCAACTGGGCAAACTATTTATGCGGAGAGTTCCTTGAGAACTATCGCGAGGCACAGGAGCAGGGAAAAACTTTTCACTATGTGTGGCTTCTATTGTCAATAGTATTGGTGGCCTGGGAATTGCCCGAAGATAGCTAGTTTTCGGCGATCGCGCAAGACCTTCCAGAGGCAGTGAAGTACCCTTCCTTGTGGGAAACCAGGGATGCACAAAGGATAAGGGACAAAAAAATATTTTGGGTTCTCATGGAGATGAACATTAGAAGGGGGATTAATCATAAGCCACGGTTATTGCCCACGGTCTACAACAGTCTACAGAGCTTCACGGAGTTCAAGGCAAATTTTCACCATGGTTACATCAAGGTGCGGAAGGACCCTGCGAAGACGTGGCACGAGTTACCCTATCTGGCAACAGATGATGTCATCTTCATGGTCCTGGAGTCATGGCCACTGGAGTGGCACACTCCAGCTGGCTCCGCGGTGGAAGCAGAGAAGTCTGTCGCGCAACGGAAGAAGGAAGAGGTGAAACTGTGGATGGCACAATTGGTAGAGAAACGTAGGAAGGAAGAAGCAAAAACTAAGGACTAGGTGGCGTGCGACCCTACGAAGTTGGCAGAAGAGCGACAACAGAAGAAGAGAGCGAAGAACAAAAGTCACCTTTGCCTGAGTGGAGACCGATACAAAGCAAGGTGGCATGGATCTGCAGACAGCGTCCACCCAGCTAAAACGTCTGCGCCCGAGAGAACAAGTAGGGCCGTGAAAGAAGTCGAAGGCTTTAAAGACTTCGTTTGACCCGATCACCATAACTGAGGGGGATCTCCATGATATTGGCAAGACGGTGAGGGATGTCACCAGAAAGGCCCTCAAGCAGTTTGAGGAGCAACACTAGATGGTGCTGGGGGCTCTCCAGACGTAGATACAGGAGTTGCAGGTGTGCACTCCACAGGCTGGCACTGTGTCCACCAGCCTCGCAGTAGGCACATCCGTGGCCGAGGAAATGTTATACACCCGGATGACTAACAAAATAGTGCTACTAGATGGTGCACTCATTATAGAAAATGAGGCCGATAGGCCTATGGTCAGCGGGTTGAAGGGAATCATATTAAATGTGGCTACGCTCCCTCGGGAGACACTCTATATTTTGCAGGATGGAGTCACTACAGAACTACGAGCCAGGGAGGGTCACGTGCTCTAGGTAATGAGAGAGCAGCACATCAACATGGAAAAATTGAGCCTACAATGCGACGAGGTAGTGGTGTAGAACAGACAAATAATGCAGGTCGTAGAGGAAGCCTACCAGATGGTCCCGGAGTTGGCCATCCAAGTAGAAGAATCGGTGGAGGTGCGCGTCTAAAACTTAGCAGCAGAGGTGTGCAAGGCAAAAGAGGAAATGGCTAGGGTTTAGCTAGAGCTGAACCTTCAGATAGCAGAACTGCAGTTGAAGGCACAGCCTTCAACTCCACCGGAGGTTAAGGAACAATTCACCACCACGATTACCACAGCAATGGTGGTGGTCAACACTACAGTGACAGACTGCACAAATTTGTTCGAGCAGTCGTTTAAGGTCCTCACCGCCCTGCAAGAGGACACGAACATACAATGCCTAGATACAGAGGCGTGCGAGCTACAGCAGAGATATGACGAAGTAAAAGAGACCGCGAAGACGGTTGCCCTTACACAGAGGCTCCCCAGGATGTAGCAGGCTAAATCGCTCAAGGAGCAAGTGGATGTTGCTCGACATAAGGAAGAAGTTTTGAAGGCACACTTACAGTTTTGGATTAATGAGGTGTACACCATTACAGCCTCCATTGAAGAAAATCTCTCGTAGCTGCAAGAAACACAAGAAAGGATCCAATGTAGTAGTTCTGCCACAACGGTCACTCAACAACGTGTCGAGGAAGTACATGTTAGGGTCCCACCCTAACCCACTTATTTATGTCATGGGATCACGTCATAGTCAAGAGTCAATAAAGCCCATATTAATATTTGTAAGTGGTTAACCCGCAATTAATTACGGGACCACAGTTAGTTGCAAATGGGCGGTAGTATTAGTTAGATGGTAATTGGGCGGTAGTATTAGATAGATGGTATTAATAAAACCCACGATATTGGCTCGTGGTATTGCATGTATGAGTCATATATAAAGGATAGAGACTCCCTGCGAGGAGCATTGTGTCTTGTTTTGTAATCGAGCTCTGCTCTATTGGAGGTTGCCCCCTCGAAGAGGCCTGTGAACATTTCTCTCTGAATAATAAAATCATTGCTATTCTGTGCTCTGGGTATAATTTTTCGCATATTCTGTGTTCTCGGTATCTTTTCTTCGCAAATTCTATGTTTGGGTATCGCTTTGCAGGTTAAGAGCATAACAAGTGGTATCAGAGCACTTTCCAGGGCTCGGTGGGATCTCCAAATTTTAGCAAAAAAATTTTTAGGCTAGAGACGTGTTCCGGCGTCTTTAAACCACGGGATCTGTCGTTAAGCGCATAAACCTGCAGATTTGGGGAGGCATGCACGCAGGAAATACAAGAGGTGGTCACGTCTGTTGGAGTCCCTTGTAACCCCTGTGGGTACCCCTTCGAGTAGTAGCGCATTAGACAGAACCGCGCACGGACTGTCTTCCACGTACCCTCTGGGTATATAGGAAGCCCCCTAGCTCCCTTGAAACCTCGCCATAGATCAACCTTCGGCCGTCTTGTGGCTACAGTACACCGAGAACAGCACTCGGAGAGATTACTCGCCCGTACGATAGGGTAGTCGGGTTGTACGGCTAAGGGTACGGTTGATCCTCCTTAGTTAGAGCCCTGAAACATTGGGCCGAGTACTACTGTCAGACCCTTATGTATATTGCGATCTGTAGCACCTGACACTCCCCAAGACCATAGTTCCCTTTCTATTGGGGGATCACACATCATCTATTCCAGATCAGATATTCTAGATCAGCAGCAGCAGTTGTCCACCATTCAGATCTCTCAGATCCACCAGATCGGATATTTCAGATCAGCAGCAGTAGTTGTTCCACCATTCAGATCTCTCAGATCCACCAGATCGGACATTTCAGATCAGCAGCAGCAGTTGTTCCACCATTCAGATCTCTCAGATTCACCATATCGGAGTAGTTGGGAAGGGTTCCTGTACCTGGATATAATTTTCGCAGGACTTTTGGCGGCATTGACATTTTGAGGATTTGGCGACTGCAGCAAGGTGGTACCATTCAATTTCTTAGTAAAAATTTTTTAGGCGGTCCCAAATTTTCATCAGGTTGGTGTACGGTAGAAACTCGCGCTCAAGCGATGGCCAATGAACGGATCGACAAAATTGAAAACCATATGGAGACCCTCCAAACGGCTATGTCCAAGATCGAACATGAGCTTCAAGGAATGAGTAGCTTCATACAACTTCAGCTTAAAGGAATGAGTAACCAGATACAGCAGGCATTCCCAGACGGCAAGGAGCCAGCCCACGAGGAGGGGTATAATGGCCATAACTACCATGAGGGTGAGTCTAGCCACTCTCCTCACAATTGGCACTCCCGTCCACCACCCAGTCAGCGTCCTCCCAAGTTGGATATGCAGAAATTTGATGGTTCTCACACGTCAACATGGCTAGCACAAATGGAGCAGTATTTCCAATTGAATCATATCACAGATGAGGGAACTAAGCTTATGGTGGGCACCATGTACTTGGACAATGAAAGATGGCAATGGAAGGAATGGCATCAACGCTGCAATGGACATTTTCAGAATTGGGCCCAATTTGCCAAAACTCTCCGCAATCGCTTTGAACAGGAAGACTCTTTTTTGGGGCGTCTCACTAAGCTTCGACAGACGGGTACAGTGGAGGAATATATGACTGCTTTTGAAGCTTTAGCCTTCCGCACTAAGGGTCTCACAGATGAGTTCTACATGGAATGCTTTATCAGCAGTCTTAAAGAAGCCATCAAAGCTCAGGTTCTACTCCACCACCCCCCCACATGGACCGAGGCTTGCCAGGTAGCCCGTAAGGTGGAACGTGCATTAACAGCCCAATCCAGCCGCCTCAACTTCCCCGCTAAAGGTCGTCCCTCACAGGCTCCCAATATGACCCAGACACTTAATATTCAAAAGGTGTCACCGGCAGAAATGGCCGAAAGAAGGAAGCAAGGACTATGTTACTACTGTGATGAAAAATATTCCCCGGGTCATAAATGCAAAGAGCACAAGTTTTTTCAAATTGATGCCACTGACTACAGCTCCACCGAGGAAGATCCACCACTTGAGGAACCAGAGGCGACCGAAGAAGATAACCAACAGGAGATGGTATCTGATGAACCAATGATTTCGCTACATGCATTGGCAGGAATTTCTTCCCCTCAAACTCTCAAAATCAAGGGTTTTCTTAAACATCGCCCAGTAGTAGTCTTGATTGATAGTGGAAGTACCCATAATTTCATACACCAAAAGATCGCTGAAGCAGCACATTGTTTTGTCTGGGCAGTTTCTAACTTCCAAGTCCAGATTGCAGATGGGGGCACAATGAAATGTGAAGGTCGCTGTGAAAATGTAAAAATTCAAATGGGGGATTATCATTTGAAAACCCACATGTTTGCAATACACATGGGGGGTTGCGACATTGTCCTCGGTGCGGAATGGCTCCGCACTCTTGGGCCAATCACAATGGATTTCCAGGAGTTATATATGAGTTTTAAGCAGAACGACTTCACACATACCCTCCGTGGACTACAGGCGGGAGCCCCCTCTATCATAAGCTCGCATAGGATGGAAAAATTGTTAAAAAAGGGCCATCATGGAGTGGTAGCTCAATTTAATGCCATCCAGGTAGTAGACACCATGTCTTCGCCAATTCATCCTGAGATGCAACAGATTTTGAATAAACATCGGATGGTCTTTGACAAACCTCATGAACTTCCACCCTCGCGAGGGGAACATGATCATAGCATCACATTGGTTCCAGGGGCCCAACCCCCAAATGTAAGGCCATACAGACATCTGTTCACCCAAAAGAATGAAATAGAAAAAATCATCAAGGAATTGTTGGAAGCAGGTGTCATTCGTCCGAGCATTAGTCCTTATTCATCTCCAGTCGTCATGGTCCTCAAGAAAGATGGGGAGTGGCAGATGTGTCCAGACTTCAGGGCCCTCAATAAGTTAACAGTCAAAGATAAATTTCCCATCCCAGTGGTTGACGATTTGCTGGACGAACTCAATGGGGCTCAATTCTTCACTAAATTGGATCTTCGCTCAGGCTACCACCAAATTCGCATGAAGGAAGTCGACATTCCCAAGACAGCTTTCAGAACTCATGAAGGCCATTATGAGTTCTTGGTCATGCCATTTGGTCTCTGTAATGCCCCCTCTACTTTTCAGAGCCTTATGAATCACCTCCTCAAACCATATCTCAGGAAATTTGTCCTGGTTTTCTTCGATGACATACTCATCTATAGTGGCACTTGGGCAGCACATCTTCAGCATGTAGATATCCTCTTGCAACTGCTCCGCACGCATAAACTATTTGTCAAAATGTCTAAGTGTGCGTTTGGCATGGAAGAAGTTGAGTATTTAGGCCACATTGTGGGGCGTGAAGGTGTCAAGGTGGATCCCAAAAAGATCCAGGCAATGCAAGAATGGCCTCAACCTAAGACCTTGAAAAGCTTGAGAGGATTTTTGGGTCTCACAGGCTATTATCGTAAATTTGTCCGCAACTATGGCCGCATAGCGAAGCCCCTGACGCAACTTCTAAAGAAAAATTCCTTCTTTTGGAACGAAGAAGCACAACAGGCATTTACCGCTCTCAAAACCGCCATGTGTTCCACTCCGGTCTTAGCACTACCGGACTTCACCAAAACATTTGTCATTGAATCTGATGCTTCGGGAACAGGTATTGGAGCAGTCTTAATGCAGGAAGGGAGACCATTGGCCTTCACCAGCCAACAACTAAGTGGGAAGAACTTGGGCCAATCTACCTATGAGAAGGAAATGATGGCCATCTTACATGCAGTTGAGACCTGGCGACCCTACTTGTTGGGGTGACGTTTCCAAATCCGCACAGATCATCACAGTCTTAAATATTTTTTGGAGCAACGCCTATCGTCCCCCCAACAAAATAAATGGTTAGCCAAAATGCTGGGATATGATTATGAGATCATTTACAAGAAAGGGAAAGACAACAGGGTAGCAGATGCATTGTCGCGCCAATTTGAGGAGGAAAGTACTCTGCTTGCAATATCCCTCCCCATTCCAGACTGGATTGAAGAGGCTCGCAGGGAATGGTTTTCACATCCCGGGCTCTCCCAACTCATTTCTCAATTACAGGCAGATCCTAATTCCAGCAAGGGCTACTCGTGGCAGAATGATATTCTTCGCTACAAGGACAGAGTCGTCATATCACCAACATCCACCCTCAAAAATCGCATTTTGGCAGAATTGCATTCATCTCCCATTGCAGGACATTCGGGCTTTCAGAAGACATACGCTCGCACCAGAAGATCATTTTTTTGGACCGGCATGAAGCAGGACATCCTTACTTTTGTAGCAGAATGTGACGTCTGTCAACGCCACAAAGGGGAAACCGTCAACACACCAGGCACATTACAACCATTGCCCATTCTGGCGTCAATTTGGATGGAGGTCTCCATGGATTTCATTACAGGTATTCCAAAGTCCGGGAACAAATCAGTCATCATGGTGGTTGTGGACCGACTGTCGAAGTATGCTCATTTCTGCACCCTACCCCAACCATTCACACCCACTTTGGTTGCTCAAACTTTCATGGATCAAATCTTCAAATTGCATGGCATGCCCACTTCTATTGTGTCCGACCGCGACCCAATCTTCACCAGTAATTTTTGGCAGGAGCTCTTCAGAATACAAGGCACTCAACTCAAACTCAGTACTTCATATCATCCGCAAATAGATGGTCAAACCGAAGCCGTCAACAAATGTCTAGAAACCTACCTTAGGTGTTTCACTTCAGAAAAACAACACCTTTGGGTACAATGGTTACCTCTGGCGGAATGGTGGTATAACACCAACTATCATGCCACCACCAAAATGACTCCCTATGAAGCAGTCTATGGACAACTTCCGTCATCCCCTACTTCTTATCTCACGGGATGCTCCAAAGTACAAGCCGTGGACCAACTCCTACAACACCGTGCAACCATGCTTGCCCACCTGCGCGAGAATCTTCATCAAGCTCAGAACCGTATGAAGCAACAGGCTGACCAACATCGCTTAGAGCGCCAATTTCAAGAAGGGGATCAGGTCTTTTTGAAGCTGCAACCATATAAGCAAACATCACTCAAAGACAAGGGCTGTCAAAAGCTCTCTCCAAAATTCTACGGACCATATCAAGTACTTCAGCGCATTGGAGAAGTGGCTTACAAGTTGGCTTTGCCACCTACAGCAAAAATCCACCCAGTTTTCCATGTATCGTGCCTCAAGAAAGTGATTAGGAACAATTGCCGAGTTCAAACCAGTGTACCTGAGTTGGATGAAGAAGGATCAATCTGGCTTCAACCTGAATAGGTTCTAGACACTCGAGACAAGCACCTGCGTGGCCGCATGATTAAGGAGGTCCTCGTCAAATGGAAAGATACCTCGCCGGAAGATGCAACTTGGGAACCAGCCGCTACTCTTCAGCAGTTTCCGCAGCTTCAGCCTTGAGGACAAGGCTAGTCTTAAGGGGGAGGGCATGTTAGGGTCCCACCCTAACCCCCTTATTTATGTCATGGGATCACGTCATAGTCAAGAGTCAATAAAGCCCATATTAATATTTGTAAGTGGTTAACCCGTAATTAATTACGGGACCACAGTTAGTTGCAAATGGGCGGTAGTATTAGTTAGATGGTAATTGGGCGGTAGTATTAGATAGATGGTATTAATAAAACCCACGATA
Source organism: Pinus tabuliformis (assembly GCA_031772625.1). Taxonomy (NCBI): domain Eukaryota; kingdom Viridiplantae; phylum Streptophyta; class Pinopsida; order Pinales; family Pinaceae; genus Pinus; species Pinus tabuliformis. The sequence continues at coordinate 1,184,422,062 of CM062813.1, forward strand.
TTGGCTCGTGGTATTGCATGTATGAGTCATATATAAAGGATAGAGACTCCCTGCGAGGAGCATTGTGTCTTGTTTTGTAATCGAGCTCTGCTCTATTAGAGGTTGCCCCCTCGAAGAGGCCTGTGAACATTTCTCTCTGAATAATAAAATCATTGCTATTCTGTGCTCTGGGTATAATTTTTTGCATATTCTGTGTTCTCGGTATCTTTTCTTCGCAAATTCTATGTTTGGGTATCGCTTTGCAGGTTAAGAGCATAACAATACAGCAGGCAGTCGCTCAGTGCGCTGCCGGACTTGCAGCGATATATTCAGAGTTGGGAGGTCTTCACGCAAAGATCTCCGCACCAACAAAGTGACTCAAGGGCGAGTCATGATGTTTGTGTTGGGGGCCTGTTGGGGCTTAGTGCCCAGATTTTGGTCAAAGATTGTAATTCTGATGTAAAGACTCCGCATTTTGTGGGTGCGGAGCGCATAATTTGTAAAAGAGTCATAGGGTTGTCCACCCTTAGTTTTTTTATTGTAATGTCAGCTGTAGAGATCTACCCATGGTCCGCGGACCATGGGATTGTATAAACAAAGCAACGCTCTAAGTGGTTAAGAGATCAATGGATAAAAAAATATGAACATATGATGTATGTGAGATAGATCTATGGAGCAAAGTATAGTTTTGTGTCATAGAGTAGGAGAAGGCTCTGCAGTTGAGTGCGCAGAGGCTTAGTAGTCTGTAGCTGAGTGCACGGACCCCTACAGCTGAGTGCGCAGGGCGAGTCGAGTTTGTAACAGTTGGAAGTATTAATAAAGAGAAGTTTCCTATCATTTATGTGTAGTTATTTCCTGTTTTATGCATATGTTATCTTGGGTATGAAATTCACTTCTAATACTTATATGATGCGCGAATGTGTATAATTGTATTGATTAAGTGAATGTAAGATAGAATATCTATTTACGCGAAGTTAACTAAGATCTGTTAAGAAGATAAGTAAGATACACGATGTAGTTTGGGGAAATAGTGCAGTTCACTGCCCTAGCAACGTGGAAGCATCTCAGTCCCTAGTTAGGGCTGTGCGAAAGAAGATTATAATAGATCGTGAAGGTATTGAAGGTTGGAACAGTGCGTGAAATGACTTGCATGAAGACAAATCTAGTTGGACTAAATCGACATCTCAGACATCTCAAGGGTGCGGAAACTTGGTTCCAACATCCCCCCATACTACTTCGGGTGAGACTTCAGTCTGCGCTCTGCGGGCTGATGCCGAAAGGGCTGTAGGTTTTAACCCCGTACAAAAATTACCTGCATATGAATTCTAAAACATAGAAAATAAACAATGTGAGAGCATAACACATAAAACACATATACACATAGATTTTCCCCTGGATCCCAAAACTGGGACTACCAGCTTGATTTTTCATTATGTTCCTTTCAATGTTACAATACATATTTATACATGCCAAAGCATCCAAAACCATGGACCGAAAACCATCGCATCCAAAACCATGTGTGAAAAATCATGCAGAAAACCATAGGTAGGTCTGCCCAACCTAATATAGGGTCCAAAAACAAAGTTTTCCAGGGTGTTGCCCTGGACCCCATAAAGTGGGGTTACCTGCACCCCTCAAACCCCCTGTGACTCCCCCCGCTACGCAATCGGTGCAACGAAGGGGGGCTCCACCCCCCTTCTAATCCCTTGGTTAACTACATGGGCTAGTCGTGGAAAGAATATAACACAACCCAACATTCTCCCACTTGTTGTTTTCTTTCCACATGGGGCCACAAGAGAGCTTAGTCATTTATCCAGCCCTGCAATGCCCATTATTTCTCTACAACAAGAGAAATTCTCAGAGCTCACAGATTTTGTCAATGCATCTACAATATTCTTCAAAGTGTCCACCTTTACCAGCAACAACTTTTTGTCTTCTATCATATCCCTCACAAAGTGATACTAAAAATCAATGTGCTTTGTCTTTAAATGATATGCAGGGTTATTTTCCAAGAAAATTGCACTTTGGTTGTTGTAGTCTATCCTTATAGCTCTCTGTACTAACTCCATACTTGAACACAATCTCCGCAACCAAACTGCTTCCTTGCTTGCATGAGTGGCTACCATGTATTCTGCCTCTGTAGTTGATAGTGCCACTACAGATTGTTTCTTACTCATCCAACTATTTGCACCTCCAAATAGGTTAAACACATACCCACTTGTAGATCTTCTCTGATATAGATCTACAGCCCAGTCTGCATTAACAAAGCCATGAATATCCAACACTCTATCCAATCCTGGTCTTCCATGGTAGCACAAACCATAATCACTAGTGCCATGCAAATGCCTAAAAATCCGCTTCATTGTTGTCCAGTGCTCCTTCCCTTTTTTTGACATAAACTTGCTCAATACTCCCATTGCATGTGTAATGTTTGGTCTAGTACAGACCATTGCATACATCAGGCTACCGACTACACTTACATATGGAACACGGGACATGTCCTCTTCCTCTTCTTGTGTCTTGGGACACTGTTCAGCAGATAACCTCACACCTACAGGAATAGGAACCTTCACCGATTTACTATCTTGCATATTAAAACTCTGCAGTATTGTCTCGACATACTTCCTCTGGTTCAACTAGAGCTTCCTCTTTTCCCAATCTCTTTTAATTTCCATGCCCAAAATATAGTTTGCAACACCAAGATCTTTCATGTCAGATTTGGACGACAATTGGGTCTTCAAATCCTGGATAATTTCTTTGTCATTTCCAACCAGCAACATATCATTCACATATAAGACCAGATAAATAACACAGTCACCAATTAATTTAAAATACACACAGTGATCTACTTTGCTTCTGGTGAAGCCAAGTCCCCGTATAAATGCATCAAATTTCTGATACCACATCCTTGGTGACTGTTTTAGCCCATACAAAGACTTCTTTAAATTGCATACCAGTTCTTTCTTACCCTTCACCGAAAAACCTTCATGTTGCTTCATGTAGTGCTCCTCTTCTAGATCCCCGTGAAGAAATGTTGTCTTCACATCCATCTGTTCTATTGCAAAATCGAAAACAGCAACAACAGATAAAATTAATCTAATAGAGCTTACCTTGGCAATAAGAGAAAAAAAATCACCAAAATCAATTCTTGGCACCTGGGAATAACCTTTTGCTACCAATCGAGCTTTGTATTTATCCACCTTTCCTTCTGCATTTGTCTTCTTCTTTAACACCCATTTTCTTCCAATGGGTTTCCTTCCAGCCGGAAACTCCACCAGATCCCAAGCCTCATTTTTGTGCAAAGATGCCATTTCATCAACCATGGCCTCTTTCCAGATTTTTCCATCCTCTGAATCTACTGCTTCCTTCACAGTTTTGGGATCATCATCAGTAATAGATAAAGCAAAATTTGAACAAAAAGCAGATGGACTATACCTTCCTAGTTTCCTTCTTTCTCGAACTGATCTTCTCACACCCGGAGTTTGTGGCTCTTCATCTTTTGATTCCTCCCCTGTTGTAGAGTCTGATTCTTCCTCCTTTAGCTCAAACTCTATTTTCTCAGGTTCCTTTGGTTGGACTTCATGTTTAATAACATCTTTCACCTCTCTGAACACCACATCTCGGTTGTACACAACCTTCCTTGTTACGGGTTTCCAAAGCTTATAACCCTTTAAACCATCCTTATACCCAATAAAGATGCACTTTTCAGATTTACTATCCAAATTGGTTCTTTTCTCCTTTGGAACATATACATATGCATCACATCCAAATACCCTCAGATGTGAAAGAGAAGGTTTCTTACCAGTCCATACCTCTTGTGGAGTCTTATCTTCCAATGTTGATGAAGGTGATCTATTGACCAGGTAACATGCAGTCTCCACCGCCTCTACCCAGAATTCTTGTCCTAACCTAGCACAACTGAGCATGCTTATTGCCATTTCCATCAACGTCTTGTTCATTATTTCTGCAACTCCATTTTTCTGAGGTGTATATGGAGTAGTCTTCTGTCATGCTATACCACACTTCTTACAGAATTCTTCAAATTTCTTACTGCAAAACTCTCCACCATTTTCTTTCCTCAGCGCCTTTATCTTCTTCTCTGTTTGGTTTTCCACCAGAGCCTTAAATTCTTTAAACCTGTCAAAGACTTCAGATTTCTTCTTAAGGAAATATATCCATGTATTCCTTGAGAATTCATCTATAAATGATACATAGTACATAGACTTACCTAGTGATGGAACCTTCACTCGTCCAAACACATCACTGTGCACAAGCTCTAATATCTGTTTTGCCCTCTTACCACCAGAGGGGAAACTCACCCAATTTTGCTTCCCATATACACAATTTTCACAAAAATCAAAATCCAGAGAGCTATTAGTAATACCTTCTACCATACCTTTACCATGAAGTATTTGAAGTCCCTTCTCTCCAATATGTCCAAGCCTTTGATGCCATAGCATGGTCTTTTCTCCAGAGACCACTAGATTTTCTGCTCCACTTTCAGGAATCACAAAACTCTTGCACCCATCAACAACAGTGCTACCTTGCAGTTTGTGTAGATTTCCAATTCAAACTCCCCACATATACCAGTGCTCCCCGAACCATCTTGCAGGTATCCTTCTTGAACACTGGTTTTACACCTGCATAATCCAGCTTACTTACAGAAATCAGATTTTTGGCTAATGCGGGAATATGCAGAACACCCGGAAGTGTTCTAACCCTTCCACCTTGCAACTTCAACTTTACTTTTCCGTGACCAACAATTCTAGCCTTCCTGTCATCTCCCAAGAAGACATCACCACCATCATATTTCTCATACTCACAGAACCACTCTCTATGGGGAGTGAAGTGAAACGATGCACCTAAGCCAATCAACCATGCCTCATGATCTACATGTGTACTTGAAGAAGCCAATACACATCCCCACCTTCATCTGAGGTGGTTTTTGCCTCTGTAGAAGGAGCATCATCAGATCCCTTTCCTTTGTTAGGAGATTTAGATTTATAGTCCCTTTTGTAGTGCCCTTCCTTTCTGCATTTCTAGCACACCATCTTTACAGGTTTTCCTAGAGATTTAGATCTCCCTCTAGATTTAGATCTCCCACTCGATGACTTATTTTTGTTTCTATTACGGGACCGTCCTCGTACAGAAAAGGCATCAGCATTCTGGCTCTCCATATTTTTCCATCTCATCTCCTCTGGCAGCAAGGATGATACTATTTCATCAAATTGCAAGGCAGTTGCATTGCTACCTATTGTGATAACCAGACTATCCCATGAATCTGGTAGAGAACACAACAAACTGATGCACTTATCTTCATCTGAAATTTTAATATCAACAGATAATAACTGAATTACCACAGTATTAAATGCGTTCAGATGCTCTGTCACCAAGTCTCCATCTTTCATCCTTAGGTTATACAGTTTTTTCCGTAGGAACAGTTTATTCACCAGAGACTTAGATTGGTACAAAGTCCCTAACTTGTCCCACAAAGCCTTAGCCGTAGCTTCCCCTGATACATTTAGAAATACTGAATCTAAGACACACAATTGTATTGTGCTCTTTTCCTTTCGATCCAACTTCTTCCATTCTTCATTGAACACTCATGTTGGTTTAGTACTCGGATCTACTGCGATCCACTGATATTTGTCCACCAATAAATCCTCCATCTTGAGTTTCCACAACTCAAAACTTTGACCATTAAATTTCTCGATCTTTGTCTTTCCACTGCTTGCCATCTTCTTTCACCACCAGAATCGATCTCACAGATCTCCCCTAGAACAGGATTTACCACAGGCCCGAGCGAAACCCCTCAGCAACAAAGGTGTCCCTTAAAGCCAAAACAACATCGATACCAAATGTAGGTTTGAACCCCATACAGAAATTACCTACATATGAATTCTAAAACACAGAAAATAAATAATGCAAGAGAATAACACATAAAACACATATACACAGAGATTTTACCCTGGATCCCAAAACCAGGACTACCAAATTGAATTTTCATTATGTTCCTTTCAATGTTACAATACATATTTATACATGCCGAAGCATCCAATACCATGGCCCAAAAACCATCGTATCAAAAACCAGTAGTGTATGGATTTGTTTGACTAAATAACTTTGAACCTGGGTCAAGCCCCCATATGCCAACAAAGTTACCATCATACTTGTCTCCTCGAGAGAAATGGAAGGTTATTCAAAATAGTGCATATTATTCATGGATAAATGAGGAATTGTACAAGACAGGACCTGACTTAATCATTCGAAGATGTGTTAGAGAGGATGAAGTACCAGAGATATAAAATCTTGTCATGATGAACCATGTAGAGGACATTTCGCTAATAAAAGAACTTCTTATAAAGTCCTTCTGTTAGGATATTATTGGCCTTCTCTTTTTAAGGATGCCAAGGAATATGTTAAGATATGTGATAGTTGTCAAAGAATGGGGAAACCTATTCCTTCGGATGAAATGTCTCTACAACCTAAGGTACTTATTGAACCTTTTGAGAAATGGGCTTTGGATTTTATTGGTTTGATCGTTTCATTATCAAGACAAAAAGGTACATCCTTATTTGTATAGATTATGTCAAAAAATGGGTAGAAGCTAAAGCACTTCCTTTTGTTACTGAAAATGATGATGTTTCAATTCTTTTTGAGTATATTTTTACTTGTTTTGGTGTCCCAGTGAGAATTTTGACAAATCAAGGCACTCAATTTACATCCAAGTTGGTATAGAAGATAATGGAGGAGTACAAAATCAAACATCGGAAGTCAACTCCATATCATCCACAAGCCAATGGATAAGTTGAATCTACCAATAAAGTAATTGAAGAAATTCTTACCAAGACTGTGCATCTGCATAGAAGGGATTGGGCATAAAAGCTTCCAGAAGCTTTATGGGCATATCATACCACATGGAGAAACACAACATGGCACACTCCTTATGAACTTTCTAATTATGGAAAGCAAGCCCTATTTCCTATTGAGTTTCAGATAAAGACTTTTAAAACAATAGCCAAGTTGGGTCTTGATCTATGAAAAGCCCAATGACAAAGAACAGAGCAATTGAATGAACTTGATGAGATATGACAAGATGCTATTCATAGAACCAATATAGTCCAACAATGATGATCTAGGTAGCATGATAATTTTTTCAAAGAAAGAAAATTTCAGCCTTGTGATTGGGCATTTCCTTTTTATTCAAAATTTAAATATTTTCAAGAAAATTTTCAAACTCATCGGCCTGGTCCTTATGATATTGAAACTATCTTTAATAATGGAGAGGTCAGAATCAATACCATTGATGAAGAAAAAGTAATTTTCCTTGTAAATGGTTATAGACTATGAATATATCATAAATCATTAACAAGGGAAGAATTCATAAGAAATTTTCAAGATAATATTGATTTCAAGTTGGTTAAGGAAGATTCTTCTACCTCTCCAACTTAGCCTTCTACTTTATTTTTCAAAATAACATATATATATATATATATATATATATATATATAAAGAATAAATAAAAAATTGTATAAACATGAAAACCAACATTGTTGGCATGTTTATAAAAAAATCTAAGCTGAAAACCAAGAATCCTTGGCAGCATAGATTTTCTTTTTAATTCCCTATTCTCATTCCATTTTATTGTATTCCTCTTTTCACTTTTGAAAAATAATGCAGCTACGGAATTGTCAGCAATCTGCAGCTTTGATAGAATTCTGCGCGCTGACTTGGCAGATTGCGACCAGGGAAAATGAAGATCATGGCTAAATCAAATTCAATGAAGATTACAACTAGAGCAGCTGAGTACAACCTACAAAAAGACAAATCAAAAATCAGTAAGGCAAAGATATAAGGTATGTAGATATTAATTATATAATAAAGGTAAAAACATTGAATTATCAAATAAAAGATGAATGACCATTGTTACCACCATTCTGGATAATGATTACTCTCATTATTCACATGACTTTGATATTAACGAAAATTATTTCTTGTCAGCGAAATTCATTATGAAACCTTGATATAATTAACTCCCTTCTCTTCCTATATCATTCCACTTCATGCACAGCTCTTGCATCATATCCATTTAACTCAACCCTGTTTCATTACCAAAACTACCCCTTACCTAACTTTTGTCTATCCGATCAATTCCATAACTAAATTTCTTCCATAACCCTATCAAAAGAGAAATTAGGGGCTAAGACTTCTCCAACATGGGATTCATTGTATGCTCAAAGCCAAATGAGGCTAAATTCCTTGAAGGATACCCATAGGTCAAACAATAGTTGCAACAAGTGATGTGGCTAGAATTTGTGGAAAATTTTGATGGAAACGAGAAAGAAGTGAGAAAATACTTTGCTCAAGCATAAGATGCCATAGAAGCATAGATTGGTAACGTGAAATTAGTTTTGAATAAGTCATTCATAGTAGAAGCTATCGAATCGCTGAGAATCGGGGAAAGTTGGTTCAAAAACCGAAAGATCAAAGAGAAAGATTGGGAAATCTTCCTTAAAAACCCAGGTATGGATATCTCTATCTTTAAGAAGGGAATTCTGGTCACAGCCTTAAAGAATAAATGGAGGAATTTATTGTTGATTATTCAAAAAATTCATAACTTGTGAGGGTAGGTTTGGGAACATGTTCTTTTACCATGCTCACCTGATGATGAATTTTCTTGATGGTAATGAAATCAACCTACCTTAATTCCTGCTTAATAGTTTGAGAAAAATGGTTGGAAATATTCAAAGGAATATATTGTCCATAGATAATGCAAGTCGTAATAAACCAATACATGCACAGTATCAACAATCTCCGGAATTTGTTAATTTAGAAGAAGCAAAGGAACCGAGAGTTCCATCACCAGTTGCCAGTCCAGCTAGGAGAACTCTAGAAATTGATCCTGTCCAACAAGAAATATATGACTACATAGAGTCTCTAGAACAAAGAGCTACGGGAAAGACTGTTGAATCATCCTCAAACTGAGAAGAAATTATTCATTTTGATCCTCTAGAAGAACCCCAAATTTTAAACACTCTCAAGGAAGAAATCTATGAATTGGAGGTACTAAATAGACATTTGAAGTAGGAAAATGAAACAATAAAGTCACGAAATGAAATCTAGAGGATTCAAAATGACAACATCTTGGTTTATGGTATGAGAAAAATAAGAAATTGAAAACAAAAAATCAATTGCTTAAGAAAAAGGTCACAAGTTTGCAAAACAAAAGTTTGATGAAGAAACCAAGGATGGAAGGAGCCAGTGTCAGGAAAACAAAAATGACTAACTTAGATGTCCTTTCTCAGGCTTTTGAAGATGCTCAATGATCAACAAATATCACAAATTTTGAAATTCTTCATGAGGACATACAATGCCTTCTGTGTGGGGGAATGTTGAAGCCCAAAATTACCTTTATTTTTACCACCTCCTTACACTCCACCCTCCTTCTTTTTGACTCTAATAACTCTAAATTGGGCATCAGTTTAAAAGGTTTATGAAATTGCAGGTATCTAATGATATTCTATTCCATAAGTGTCATTGTTATTTATTATTTAACTTAATATTTGCATGAGATACTAAATTGCACCAATTCTACATCTAATGATTGATTCTACAACAAAATCGAAGGTTTGACAGGTTCCAAAACTCCAACCAAGGAACAAGACATATGGCCAAGGGGCACAATGATTTGTACCTATCTTCACAACTTGGATCTATAAGGAAATCACCATAGCATCTCAGTCAAAGCGAATGTCAACCACCGAGGAAGGTGAACCAGGCGAGCGAGGAATTAGTGAATGCAGATATTCAACCTCATGATTTTCTTCGTTGATAGAAAATCATGAGGAAATCAAGTTATGTTACCTCTTCATGTTAATTTTAGTCACTGTCGAGTAGGGTAGGGTCATAATACTCTGAAACAATTATTTGTATGAGATTATAAATCTGCGTCTCGGCATGACAGTCACAAACTTGGATGTTGTTTTTAAAAACTCTGTTTTTGCAATTACAAACTCAGTGTCATTTCATCCTTTTGTTGTACAATTTATCCATGTGTATATAATCTTGTGAAGGAGTCGTGCTGTCACCTACTTCTCGAAAGAGGCCCCCCCGAAGTTGTAAGGGTTTACTGTTTTCAAACTAAAATTTCAATTATGCATTCTATATTGTGTTTAATTAATTTATTTCGTTGATAGTTTGATTGTTAATGAATACTTTTAACAATGATCACAAAGTTGATAACAGAGTACATTTTGTTTAATCATTTTGCTGTAGGATGAATGAGTGAAGCTGAGATCTCTTTTGCACATGAAAATAGTATAACATGGTGTGGATTGATATAGATTTACAGTATGATTTTGAGTTACATTGTAGTTGTGTGAATAAGATTTCAAGTATAGAGTTAATTTCTCTTTTTGCCAGAGTAATTTAGACCTCGTTTCATTATCAAGTTTTCTTTCAATAAAGTGTGTGTGTGATTTAATTTCAAGCAAGTGTGATATTTTCTTTCGAGAAAGTGTGTGTGTGATTTCATTTAAAGAAAGAGTGAAGCAAGTGTGATGTTTATTTCAAGAAGAGTGTGATATTTATTTTAAGTAAAAGAAATAGTTTTGATTTCATATTTACTTTCATAGTTGTTAAAGAAAACATGTGCATTTCAGTATCTAAATTTAATTTATGAATTGTTTAAGTGATAAGGACTCATAGTACAGATAATGCACGTATATTTCATCAATTTACTAGCCTTGGTTGATAATCCATATAAGTAATTTAACACCAATTAAATTACCAAACATTTTGGCGTCGTTGCTGGGGAAGTTTATATAGGTGTCTTTTTCTTTTTCTTTTCATTAAAAAAAATAAAATGAAAATGATATGCATAGGGAAAGATATTCTAGAGGTAGATTTGTAAGAATAGGTAGGAGTTCGATTCCAACATCATCATTCACCCCACCACGACCTTGTAGTTCCACACTATCCACCCAAACTCATATTCCATCAATTGCAGGAAGAGATAGACTTCTTGAGGTACTTAGATATGAAATCCAACCTAAAGATTCACCAACTTCCTCTACTAAAGTTGTAGTAGAAGAAGAAGATCCTACATCCACAACCGAAGGAGTAATTTTTCTATCTTCAACAGGAGAGCAACTTCTAGGACAAGAACTAGAAAATCCAATTTTGGAACCTTACATTAGTTATGAGGAATCTATATTGGAAGGAGAAGGAGAAGGAGAAGTACATAATGTGAATGGTGAACAACCTAGGATTGAAGGTGGAAGAGGAGGAAATAGAGGAGGTGGAAGAGGTGGAGGAAGAGGAAGAGGAGGTAGTAGAGGAGATCTAGAACCTTTTGGATTTCCCATCTTTGATGAAGCTACCACAACCACAACGAAAAATATCTCACCCTCCATCCTTCCTAATTTTCATGGATTAAGAAATGAGGATCCTGAAACATTTTTCTTTGAGTTTGAAGTCTTCTGTAGATCCTATGACTACTTTCTTGATACTCAAAAGTTGAAATTGTTTCTAGCCACTCTTAAGGATGCAACATTAAAATGGTTTATGGGCTTAGGAGTACATTCTATAAGAACATGGGAACAAATGAAAATTGCATTCTTAGAAAAATACAGGGATTATTTAATGCCCCATAACCTTAAAGATGAAGCCTTTAAAATGATGCAAAAAGAAGATGAAAATCTTGAATATATCGTGGAAACATTCGCTTATAATGTAAAAAGAGATAAAATGCATAATCTAGATGAAGAAACTTTGAAAGCTCTCTTACTAATATCTATCAGAGATGAGTGGATAAATCTTCTCAATTTGATGGATAAAGGAGATATTTCTCAGTTATCATTTGGATATATTTGTGAGTTATGCATACACATTTCAAGGGGAAAGGCAAGAACTGGGAAAAATCCAAGAGATCCTATTATGTCTAGGATTAATAAATATGCAGTTGAGACAGTAAGCAGGGTTAAAATAAGCAATTTTCTTGACAACTTTAAAACAAATATTCTGGGAAGTCTTAGTGAAAAAATAGGTACCCTTAAAGTACAAACAAAGCAAAAGGCTAAAAGTGTTGCATTATATATCTTTTGTCCAAAATGTAGAAAGAAGCATGCCTTGAGAGAATGCCCTCTTGACTCAAATAACTAAAATATGGTGCACAAAACAAACATGAACCTCCAGAAAATAAATACTATGTACAATCAATAAGTTTAGTTGATCAATCTAACCCAGAGGTGAATACAACATGACCTTTAGATTTTTTTCACAAATAAATCTTTACTAGCATGATTAATAGATTATGGTGCACATCTAAGTTTGAATGATTCAAATTTAAACCAAGCACTCAAACTTTTGTACCACCTTCCTTTAGATAGCTTAAGTATGCACTTAATCCTGCAATTGTTAGACATAACACTTAAGATTTTAGATAAAGTCATTAACACAAAACTAGTAGATCGATTCGCCCTTCATTACACCTATTCCATAACAAAATAAAGCCAAAGATAAAAAATAAATGTGTGGAATACCAACATTAGAGCCAATAGATCTCATCCAAAAATGCACACGAGTGATCAAAATTCTTGACCTTTTAGAGCTTCTCTCTCTTATAATTACCATAGGAAAAATCTATCGGACTTGTTGACCATTTGAATTAAACATTGAATTGTACTCATGTGCACAAATTCCATGGGAAATTTGATGGTTTTTCTTATGGTTTTCAAATTTCTTCACCTATAGGCATTGTCACTAAGACGACACCTCTTCCCAGAGACAAACATCGCACTGATAACATTGCTTCCTAGAAAAAATGCAACATATTCACACTGTGCAAGCTCTCTTCCCAACAACAATAGGCAAACTTGAAGAAACTTTGAGATCCTCTGCCCAAAACTATGCCATACTGCTTCCTCACTCCATCAAGCATTTACATAGACTATCCAACCTTCTGCAACTTTTCTGCAAGCATCAAGACATCATCATGAGACACTACCCAACTAGACACCTTTGCATCCTCCTACAACTCTATTACCAATCACCGAGAGTGTGATACGATCCAGTTTGACATAATGTGACAAGATCATGGTCCAAGTTGACATCAAGGCCAACAAACTAACCATAATTCCAACATTATCAATATAATTGTCGAAAAGCATAGGGGATAGGGGCACTCTTGCTTAACCCCAATATTGTAAGCTAGAGGAACTTGGAAACTTGCATGGAACGGGGCTATCAATAAACCTCTAGGGGTATACGACTGTTGAAGGTTCAAAATTATATGCCTCAACATCATAAGGGAGACCACCCAGTGAGGACCTTAAAACAACTCTTTTCCCATTTGGAATGGTAGTTCCAACTGGTTAAACTAGGTCCAATCACCTTGTCTCTATTTCTAATGGCTTAAAGTATGACTTTCACTTACCAATAGAGAAGAGACATCAGATCAACCCTCTTGCTGATAAGGCAAGAAAGTGATCCTTAAATTGATCTGGAGCTCAACCAAGCCACAACCAAATTTAGCCTCTTTGATAAGAGGACTTCTAGGAATGTAGAATTAAATCTAAATGCAAGTAAATGGAAAGAAATCCTAAGCCTATCTCAATTAGGAAGATGTAGATCTAACCCAACCGAGAGAAAAGTATTTAATTGATTGAGATTTAAATATGTCTGGCTTATAATGAATATAAAGCTAGCAAAGTGGTTCCATTAACTAATATTATGAATACCAAAACACATTCTGTTTAGAGATCTATTAACAGGAATAATTAATCAACAACATTTAAGAAGTATTTCACAAAATGATGATGATTATTATATTGGTAACTCAAATGATTAAATAATAATATAAAGAAATAGTTCAAAAATATTAATGTTTGTTAAATTAGAATTAAAAGACTGATTTCTGAGTAAATAGTTACTCAGAAATCAGAGTTTAGCACACAAGAGCAGAGATAAATAATAACAGATTATTGAGGCAAATTAATCGCATTGACCATAGTGCACAAAATGAATAAAAAATGACATATTTTTTCCATTATAAAATGAAATCAGTATAAAAACAATAGTATTTTAAATACCAATTTATTGAAATTGTTTCTCTAACTCTGATAGCCAACAATCCTTTACAATGTTTGAACTCTATTGTTAAAACAAGCACTACAATAGTGCAAGCTTTGCTCTCCATACAAAGTTCAAAATGCAAAATAAAAATCCTCAATTATCCTTAGATCTGAAATTTACTCTCCTCTCACCTACAACTCTAAATCCCCATTACAATAGTGCTTTTAAGAATTCTAGAATTGCAGAGAAGAGAAGCCCTTTTGTACATTCTACAAACCACTACTTATAATTTACAAAAAATGAATTCCAAATAGGAGAGTTGTTGAAGCGTAATACTGCTCCAACAATTTTCATTGACTCAAATTCTTTCTCTTCTATTGCTGGAGCAATTCCATTGACTGAAATATGTTCTTCCTCATCTCTCCAATTGTTTTCCTATCAAAACCAATTTTCAATTAAAATACAAATTAAAATCAAAATACCAAATCTGGAACACAAAATATCTCCAATCAAAACTTAACTAAATAAATAAATAAATAAAAGGAAATTTGAGAGCAAATGAAAATGCAGAAAATTAAACTCAGAAAATTATTTTTGTTTAAAAATTCGGAGCTTGATCTTCTGCTAAATTTTAGACTCATTAAATAATCAAATCTAGTTATGTAACCACTTCAGAAATATTCTCCATGATTTTATCTATCTGAACTATCATAGGCCTCATTTGGCCAAGTAAAAATAACCTTATGAGCTCCTAAAGTTGAAATGTCAAAATTATCGGAATCCTGGAAAAATCGCTCCCTGAGCTAAAAATAAGAAATTTTTAATTAAAATCTAATCCTAAATTAAATTACCAATTATTAATTAATTAATATTAATTTAATTATAATTACAAAATTAAATTAAATTAATTACAACCTAATTATATATAATTAAAATAATTTTTAATTTAAAAATTAAAATTAATTAAATATATAATTATATTACATTAATATTATAATTAAATTATATTAAAATTATAATATTAAATTAATATATATATAAAAACAAAACTCAATACCGAACTCACTAAGTACCAAAATCCTCACGTGGCTTTTTTAATTCTTAACAAATTAAATCAAATAATGGAGGTGGTGAATGAAAAGGAGGCGCGAGTCATCAGGGAATTTTATAATAAATAAAATAGTCATCGTATAGAATCAAATATTGGAGCTTAGAGACGGATTGATATCAAAAAATTTAAAATCCACACTAAATAAAAACGTTGATATTCTAATATGGGCATATCGAGACTTTTAAATATTAGAAGAATTGTATCAGGGGTTTTTATATTGGGTCTTAAAGGTGAGGTGAAGTGGGGTTCACTTGGAGTGGAATTAAAAATCCTACAAAATGGACTACAATCACTTTGTAATTTTGATATTTCAAGTCTCGTAATTTCTTGTAAAATAATTAGTGAAAAATGAAAAAAAATAGTAAAAATTAAATAGGGATTAATATTTACAATGAATTACTAATTTAATTACAAAAATTAAAATATTATACATTTTGTACATTTTTAATCAGGCAGTAAAAATTATACGAACACTATTTGCAAACCGTGTAACCAAATGAGATGAAATGAGTACCGATGGAAAGCTAGGGAAAATTCGAACTCAATGAAGCAATCAAAATAGAAATCCGACGAAAATTAAAAAAAGGCAAAATTGTAGGACACTTAACGAAAGAAAATATTAAAAGGTGATTTAGCCAAAAATTTATCAAAATGGTCCCCATTATTTGAAATAAATAAGTAAAAAATTGAGGGGAGGTTGTTGGGTTTTCCTTACAACAACGACCTATCCTCCTCTTCGCAAACCGCATCACAAATGGGGAGATTTGAACCTTGGATATCTTAGTTACCAAATACTCACATTACATCGATCACCAATTAAGTTGCCCCCAAGACTATTTCATAAATATTTTATTTTAATTTAATTTTATAACATTTTTTAAATTAAATCTATGAGAAAATAGGTTATAATTACTTTTGAGATATATATAAATTCTCTATCCTCGCTATTACTAAAAATATTTCTTTGGATATTCCAAAGAGATTAAATCAAGGTTTTAATAAAATAAAAAATGAGAATAATTTTATATATAAAGATGTGAAATTTATATAAATAATATTATTAGAATTAACATAGTTCCATCTTAACTACGGATCTATCAAGCGATGAGACTAATCAAATATCTCGATGTGCAAACATTTCCTCAAAAATTTCACTCAAAAAGAAGTTTGCATCTTGAGATATTTGATCCCTCTGGCCGCTTGGTAGATATTGAATTAAAACATGGCAAAAGAAAAATGTTGCATCTATATGTAACTATATGTATTATCAAGATTTTAATAAAATTAAACATAAGAATATTACTATATAGAGATGTGAAATCTATTATATATAAATAATATTATTAAGAATGAACAAAGGTTCATCTTAACTCCAAGGGTTGAGAGGAATCAAACCTCTCATTTCCTCAATTTTTGCACTTAAAAGAGGTTTGCATCTTAAGGGATTTGATCATTCTTGGTGCTTAATATATCCAAAGTTAAGATGGACCTATGATTATGTTGGTTGTAAAAATACTAAAATTTCTAATCATTTTATATCATTTCTAGAAAATTTTGGTGATTGAGTAAAATGATTTTATGCTATAAAAATTGGTCGAATAAAATGAAAATTGAAGAGTTCTGTTTTTTTTTTTTAAAGAAAAGAAAATGAACCCAATTCGTGAAATTCAACCCCTAAAATTTTATCTACATTAAAGACAATTATTAGTTGTTGGAATTTCATTCTTACTTGTAAAGTTTAATCTTTTCAAAGATAAGTGTAGTGTTTGTCATCTCTCATTTTCTATTTTTATTTATTCTTTTGTTAAATTTCAATATTATTATTTTCTAAAGAAGTTATACAATATGGATCCCAAGGGGTTTTCTAAAAGAATATTTCTAGATCTTAACCAAAACCCCCACATTCAACTCAAGTGATGGGTGCAACAGGTTCCTCTTTTAGATTGCCCATCTTACTCAGATTCAGTATAATTTTCCAAACATTCGTCACACTACCAAATTGCAATAGGGTTTCTCTCTTAGATTGTCCATCTTATTGAGATTCAATATAATTTTCCAAACATTCGTCACACTACCAACCTGCAATAGGGTTCCTCTCTTAGATTGTCCATCTTACTCAGATTCAATATAAATTTCCAAATATTTGTCACACTACCAACCTTGACCTAGAAATGCTTTTATCCTCTCTTAGATTGTCCATCTTACTCAGATTCAATATAATTTTCCAAATATTCCTCACACTACCAACCTTGATCCGAGAATGCTTCTCTCGGAATTCACAAGCCCAAAGCTAATACATCAATATTCATACAAATATTTATCAAGACATTATGGTTCATCATGTCACTAGTAGAGAGTTGAACCTGGGTGGGGAAGATAACAACCATTTTGTCCAACCACCCCAGATAACCTTAGATAACCTTAATTGACAAATATAAAACTCTTTTATAAAAAACTAATTAAATTTTTAAAATCAACTTTTTTTCCTATAGATAAAAATTTAATAAAAATTTTATCCTATAATTTTTTAAATTTCACTTTGTTTATATATTTTTAATTAAATTTAATTACTATTTATCCATTTACACGGTGGAAGATACTCTAACGAAGGATAATGTTCTCCTTACGAAGTCTAACTTCTCACGTGCAGACCCAAAATTATAGGAAGACTTTACAATAGAGATAATGACTATTGTTCCAACAATAAGGATCACTTTGATGGCCATTCGTGTAATGAATATAATTAATTTTCTGTAGGTATAAATTAATTTTTAAGAGGATGTGTTTTTTATTTCAATTTAAGGTGGGTGATGAAATGTTGATTTTTTTTATATTTTTTAATTAAGAATTTAGATTAATTTTTAAGGAAATATGTTCAACATATGTTTAGTTTTAATAACCACTGTTAAGTTGTATTGACTTTTAATAAATTAAAAAAATTAGAATTAGATTCCATTTACGTGGCTCCCACACACCAATTTCTTAGGGATTTGAGATTATTCCAATTCTAATAAGTTCCTCCATGATAAGTTTATTATTATTCATAACAATCATTTATATAAGCAAATTTTATTTAGCAAAATGGAGATTATTCCAATTCTAATAAGTTCATCCATGATAAGTTCTTCATTATTATTTATAACATTCATTTATATATAAGTAAATTTTATTTAGCAAAATGGTCCATTTCACAATAAGATGTGTAATTTTATTTTTTTTCTTAAGTTAAAGTTGACCCATAATTTTTTTATACATGGTTAATCAGGGAATATGTGTGCATTAGTGAGACATTCTTTGTGTTGCAATAATTGTTTTGGTTATATTTATGAATCTTTCCGCTATATCAACCACATTCATGTTTTTAATATGGTTGTACTAGTTAATACATGAAATTATTTTTTCTGGCTGTTTTTTGAGTCAGTTTTGTTTAAAATTGGGTGGATATTTTTAAGAATGGTAAGTTTAAATTATTTAATTTGGAAAGTTTGAATTTTTTAAAGTTTTTTTAGGGTGTTGAATTTTTTTATGCATTTAGAATACATTTTAAACACTAAGAAATCACAATTTTTTACTCAAAATAATATTATTTGATATCCCAAACAAACTATTTAGTTTATTAATTAAATTACTCCATTAAATTGAAATAATTATCAATAAAATTAACAATAAAAAAATATTATAATTATTTCTATTTATTTAATATTTTTCAAAATTAAATATTTTAAAATTAATTTTGTTTAAAAAAATAACTAAATTTTAGAATACATTTTAAACACTAAGAAATCACAATTTTTTACTCAAAATAATATTATTTGATATCCCAAACAAACTATTTAGTTTATTAATTAAATTACTCCATTAAATTAAAATAATTATCAATAAAATTAACAATAAAAAAATATTATAATTATTTCTATTTATTTAATATTTTTCAAAATTAAATATTTTAAAATTAATTTTGTTTAAAAAATAACTAAATTTAAAGAAAGTTTTTCAACATTTTGAATGGTATTTGTACAAGTATATTGATAAACTTAATATGTTTAATTTAGAGGCTTAAACGCAACATTTAGAATCAGTCAAAGTTTTAATAACATTAAATATAATTAGTGGAGCTCAAATTTTTAGTTTGTCTTATAAAATATTCATATAATGATTGTTTTTAGAATTTATTAGATTTAGATTAATGTGTCTCAAAAGAATTATCAAGAGGGATGACAATAAGTTGAGTTAATTTTTTAAACTCATTTGGTTTTCATCATTATTGATAATAATAAAGTGAGTCATTGATAATAACCCGTATAGATTTGTTGTATAATAAGCTTATCCATTCAATTAGTTAAACTAATTTTCTAAATTTGTTTTTGGATTTCAAATTTTATTTCAGTTCACCATAATTTTCGAAATAACTATTTTTATTTTATTTTCTAAAGTACAAAAGAAAACTAATAAGATTGAAAAATATATATATTAATACATTTCAAAGGTCAACTTTGAAAAACATGACCCCCTTTTTGATAGAATCTATGATTTATTTACTAACCCAATCCCATTTACGTGGAACAAGGAACCAAATTTTGATGGGCAGGCTTCTGTTGTTGCCAGAGGAAGTGGCCCCCGTTTTCTGAAAATATGGATATCTTAGAAATCCACGAAGTGCAAAGAATATTTATTATTTATTTATTCACTGTAGAAGAATCGAAAAGTTAGTTAGGAGAGTGTTGGCATTGGGTGGGAAAAAGAAATATTGGAGAGGATATAGCAGCTACCAATTTTGTCGTATCTTCACTTTATCATTTATTCCATACAGATCATGGTCTTTCTCAGTGAGCCCATATGACCATCTATGTGACCATGTCGATCATCTTGTCCGATTTGGTTTTTTTAAATTAGTTATTATGTGGACTATTTTGTCTCATTAAATACATGATTACTACTAACAATATTTCACAAATATTTTGTAAAGGTTAAATCCCTAACATCCATTTGTTAATTATTGGTAATTAAGTTAAAATTCTATTCCAAAATAGACACACATATCAATGCTATTAATATTTTATTTATTTTGTTGCATTGTTTTTTTATGGTAGGAAAATTTTGATTTTCACTATACTCTCCTAAATATGTTCTTTTAATTTTATCTCTTTGGGGTAAAATCTCTACTTTTGGGATCTTAGGCTTGCTCCTCCTTTCTTTCTTCTTCTTGTTTTCTTTTTCTTTTTTAATATAAATGGATAGATATTGTATTAAGTAAAATCTACAACAAATGCATTCAACAAGATTATAAAAAAAAACAAGGAACACCTTACAAAACTTATCCAATTTATTGAAAAAAAGGACTTGGGTTTATACTTATATAAGGCTAAACTATAGAGATTTAGTTTTTCATAATAGAACCTAACAATGTATATATGGTAGTAGATATCAAGAACTAGGACAAATTTATAATACATCATACTAACCTAGTTCACAATGGGTTCCATCCATCTCAACTACGTGGTTGATTTCATGGGTCTGCTCATTTAAGTCTAGTAGTTGAATTATTGACTCAGCTAAAATTTTCATTCCAAATTTGTAGTTGCAAAGCAATTCCAAAATTTGAGCCCATGTCTTGACTAAAGGTCATCGAATTTGCACCAGTATGCCCCACATTTAGCTTGAGCATATTGTATAATATGTCATTGCTTTATTAGAATATCCATGGATGCCTCCAATTGTGTTGCTATATTGACATTCCTAACTTGAAGCTACTAAAATGAAACATGTGATTCCTCTATCATTTCCTCATATCTACAAAGAACTAGTTGTGTTTCTAGTGTTTAAGGATTCGCCATGGGATTAAATGGGATAAGAGAGCCTGATGTAGGAGCATTCAACCCAAGAGGAAATCTTTGTAATTAGTAGACATAGGGGGTCATGTGTTTAGTGAAATTAGTTTCCTAAGTCTCAAGTCAATGTAATATTTAGGCATTTAAGTGATTTAATTAGATATGTGAGAGGAAATTGTAAGTACCCTCAAATAAATGAGGACATGAGTGGCAATAATAACAAAAGAGCCTAAAGTCAATTAGGACTCTTAGAACAGTTCATGATTCTAGGAGCGAGAGAGAGTTTTTAGGCATTAAATGGAGAAAAAGATGGAATGGATAAAAGTCTCGAGGAGACTTATTAAATGTAATACTGCCACATATGTAGTGAGCTTTAGGGCTTTAGTTGAGTGATTTAAGGAAAGGATGTGATCAGATCCTTCACAGTGATCCGATCCAATGTTTCCATATAAATATATGTAAGCCTACGAGCAGACTCAGAGGAGGCCACGAATAGTAGAAATCAGGCCTATGTGAGAGACCGAGAGTCTCAAATGTAATCAATTATTTTTATGTTATATACAAAGAAGGAATTTGATTTTGAGTATGTCATATGCATGAATCGAGTGAATAATTGATTTCTGTGTCAACTCGTAGGTTCTGTAACAGGTTGCAGGCAGAGTTCAGAGGACATACAGAGGAGAAGAATGATTCCAAGGGAATCATAACAGATTGTTGAATCCATTTGGAGGATCAAGAATTGCTTTGAAGTGATAGCGATCAAGGGAGTATGAGGAGTTGAGCCAGAAGAGAGTGGCGCAGTAGAAACAGTGAGGACCATAAACCTTTGGAAAACACGAACCCTGTAGAAGATTGAAGAAAATGAGGAAAAAAACTAAGTAAAGGGACAGATAGAGAAGCGTGAAGAGTTAGCGCTCAACCGTCATTGGATCTGGGTGATCAACAACCATGATTGAAATTGCAATCAGAAGTAGAAGGTGCCAAGGGACGACGACAACAGAAATAGCGATACTTCGACGAGCGATGTGGCGATATCGTCGATAGACTGGTCGGTGATCGGGTAATCAGAGGTTTAAAGTGGAAGAAGTCATGTGCAGTTGGAGAGTGATAGCCAATAGCGATAAAGCCGATCGGCGATCGGAGGTTGGGGTGATCGCTTGTCGGAGTTCGGAGGAATGGTGCAGTGAAGAGTCCAATGATGGGTAGACCCAATGATATACAGATTCAGATCTATATATTTTAAAGTCCAGAATACATGCACGCAGCAGAATTGTAATGAAATTCCTTTATGTTCAATAAAGTGATGGCCCAAGTCTTTTAGGACTAAAACCTATATATATAGGTGTCCTGATAGTCGCATGTCGGAAGAAGAAAGGGTGATGAGGTAGGTATATATTTCCGATGGGAGCAATGGGCAGCCTCGGAGTTTGTGCTGAGGCTGTACTAAAGGCGGAAAGGCTTGTTTTGCGTAATTTTCCCTTTGAAATGGTTTAATAAGTGAAAGGGCCGGTAGAAGGTTTTATATGTTGAAACGTATATAAACAATGTATTAAAGGGTTAATGAGAGGGGTTTAAATTCTCGAGAGAAGGATTTAATAAGGAAGGCTTTAATGAAGTCTTATGTGGATGTATGATCCAGATTTAAACAGGAACGCAACAAATTACAGAGATAACCATAAACACAGAGATGCAACGGAAATAATACTTCATTTTGTTAATGTAAAATATTGAAATATGCTTACAAACAGCAATGGAAATAAACCAGCTAGGGCAATGGTAGCTTATCTCTGAGAAGATATGTGGCGGCTACATGCCTCTGAACTATGTTACAATGAGGCTCGAAGGCCTATTTATTGTTGAGAAACAATGGAAAACCCTAAACATCCAAAAACCTAACCCTAGAAGATGAAACGCCAAACTGTGGGCCCCGTTTGGGTAAATTGGTACATCAACTTCCCGGGGTCGAAACATTGGCATACAATCTCCGTTTGACGCGTACAATATCTTGTTAGAAAGATCTATCCGAGAACTACAACTTTGGGAAGAGAAACATGGGTCCATGTACCCATGTTGCTCCCAGTTTTCCCAAAAAACGTCGTTTAGGGCCTAAAAATGGCTCTAGAAGTTCAGGACATGAAAAACTACTAAAAATGGTAAATTGTGCTACAATTGAGGAAACTGAAAAGCTGAAAGGAACAATGGTGGGGGTCCAAGTGGACTTGGTGGGTGGCCATCAATATCCACCTGGATCATTCATCCCCCCTTAGTAAGCAATGGTCCCCATTGCGTTGAGTTCCTCCATGAGATGAGGAAACTTCATCTGAACTTGGTCCCTGGTGAGCCACTTGCCTTGGTGAAGGAGTTGGCTAGCTTTGACAGTGTGATACAGTTGGATATTCTGCTGGCAAGTGTGCTTGATCTGTGTGTCCATGATCCGATCAGTTTTATCTTGTTCCATGCAATCTGGATTTAACTCTGTGGGTGTGAGTTGTTCTGCAATGTCGGATGTGTATAGTAATGGTGGAAAGTATGGCCGAAGGCGGTCCACATTGAACACTGGGTGCAGGCTAAGGAATGGGGGAATGTTCAGTTCAAATGCATTATCTCCGACAGCCTTGGTAATGGTGTAAGGACCATATCGGAGTGGTCTGAATTTCCGATAGGCTCCGGTAAGGCGTTCCTTTTGCAAATGCAACCAGATTTTGTCGCCCACCTGAAACTTGTGTGGCACCCGATGTTGATTATGTCGCTGCTTGTAGTTGGAATTTGATTTCTCTAGAATGTCATGGACTTGCTGGCGAATATGGTGGATGTTCTCAATCAAGCTATTTGCCTTATATATTTCAGACTGGACATGAGCCGAATCTACGTGAGTAGTTTCAAATGGCATGGCCACATCAATGGGACATAGTGGCTGGAATCCCAAGCCCACCTAAAAAGGGTTGTGGGCAGTCGAGCTGTGAAGAGCCCGGTTATAGCTGTGTTGAACGTAGGGAAGGCTCTTGTCCCATGTGCATGGATGCTTTGAGTTGTACATGCGCAAAATGTGTACAATCATCCTATTGACAACCTCTATCTGGCCATCAATCTGAGGATGGAAGGTTGTGGACTTAGTGAGTTTGGTGTCCAGCATCGACGAAAGACTGGACCAAAATTTACTGAGGAACCTGCTGTCCCAATCTGAGATGATATACTGTGGGATCCCAAAGTGCACCACACTTGTTCAAAGAAGAGTTTAGCAGTGGCTTTTTTTGTGATATTCTTCTTGCAGGCCGTCATAATGGCCATCTTCGAGAACCTATCGACGACCACAAAAACAAAGTCATTTCCATGCTTAGTGGAAGGAAGGCCTAACATGTAATCCATGGAGATGGATTCCCAAGGTCGACTAGGGGTAGGCAGTGGGGTATAGAGGCCTTGCTTCCTGACGGTCGGTCTGGCAATGGTGCAGGCAATGCATGATCTGATGTACTTCCCGACAACCTGTCGTATATTCGGCCAATAGAAATACTTCTGTAGTACTGCCATCGTTTTCTCGACCCCAAAATTCCCAGCAGCCCGACTGTAGTGTGCTTCCCAAATTTGGCATACTCGCTCAAAGGAACACAAAGGTGACCCAGGTGGCATAACAGGGCATCTTGGAGGTGAAAATTTGGAGCGTGCCGACCCTCCAAGAGTATCTGCTATGTTTGGCCGAATTCTGGGTCGCTTTTGTAGAGAAGTGGCCAATCAGAAGTCTCGTGCCCACAAGAGTTGAGCATGGTGGTTAATTCCATGATCGGTGGTTGACTGAGGCAATCTACAACATTATTAGTGTTGCCCTTCTTATACTTGATATTCAAATGGAACTGTTGTAGGTACGTGGACCAATTCTGATGGTGATCATTCTGCAATTTCCCTTGGGTCTGTATGAACTGGAGGGGTCGGTGGTCTGTGTGGATGATCGTTTCCTTCCCCAAAATGTAATGTTTCCATTTTCGGCAAGCCTGCACAATGGAATACATATTTTTGTCATAAGTGGGATACTTCCAGATTGTGTCTGAAAGTGTCTCACTGTGATATGCCACTGGCTGCTCGTGTTGAGTAAGGATTGCCCCAATAGCATAGTCAGAGGCATCTATCTCAACCTCAAATGGTTGTTGCAAGTCTGGCAATGCGAGAACTGGTGTTGAGCAGAGGCGATCTTTCAAATTTGTGAATGCCTTCTGTTGAGATTCAGACCAAAAGAATTTTTCTTTCACTCCTCCCTTGGTGACTTGACTCAAGGGCCAAGTGATATGAGAAAATCCAAACACGAACCTGCGGTAGAAGTTGGAAAGACCTAGAAAGCTTCAGAGCTCTGTTAGAGTGGTTGGAGAGGGCCAATCCTGAATGACTTGGATCTTGGCTGGATCCACATGCATCCCCTGTTAATCAATAATGTATCCTAGATACCGAACCTGGGTCATGCCAAAAGTGCATTTCCCAAAATTGGCACATAACTTGTGCTGCCGCAGTGTTTGGAGAGCCTGTCAGATGTAGTGGAGGTGCTCTTCCCAACTCTGGCTGAAGATCAGGATGTCATCCAAGTATACCACTACAAATGAGTTGGTGAATGGCCGCAAGATGTCATCCATCAGCCTCATGAAGGTTGCAGGAGAATTTGTCAATCCGAAAGGCATAACCAACCATTCGAAAAGGCCCTCCTTGGCTTTGAAGGCAGTCTTCCACACATCGAAGGGTTTGATTGGTACCTGGTGATATCCTGACTTCAAATAGATCTTGCTAAAATATTTTACCCATTTTAGTTGGTCCAGGAGGTCATCCATCCATGGGATTGGGTACCTATTGTAGACAGTGATCTTGTTCAACGCCCGATAGTCAATACAGAGTCTCCAAGTCCCATCCTTCTTCTGTACCAACACGATCGAGCTCCCACAAGGCAATGAACTCGGAAGGATGTGACCTTTCTGCAACAGCTCCTGAATCTGCCTCTTGATTTCATCGTTCTCCAGAACAGAGTGCCAATAGATTGGTCCATTGGGCAGCGGCGCACCTGGGGTTAGATCAATGGAGTGCATGACTTGACAGTGCAGAGGAACCCCTGCGGGGGAGGTGAAGATTTCCTCATACTCCTCCACGACCTTGTCCATCTGTAGTTGTCGTGTAGAGGGGCCCTGTTTGGAGGTCGTGGCCACCGTCTTCTTCTTTCATTGAGGGCGTATCATCAGGAAAACAAATTTCCTGGTTTTGGAAATGAGCTTATTGCATTGTTTTGCAGTAACCAAAGAGATGGCAGTAGGTGGTGCTACCTCCGGTATCCTGTACAACTTATTTCCCAAAGTAATAATAATAGCATGGGGCTTTGATTCATACACAGCATGTCGCTTCCACAAGTATGGTTGTCCTAATGATACATCACAAACTTCAAGGGGAGGAATGTCACACAATACCTCATCCATGAAGGGCTTGATGTTGTATGGAAGGCGACACTGCTGGCTCACGCGAAGATCTCGTCCTTAGTGAAGCCACCCAATGGTGTAAAGTTGTGGATGTGTTGTGTTCGGTAAGCCCAGCCACTTCACAATCTCTGCCAAAATGAGGTTCTTTTGGCTCTCGCTATCGACAATGAACTGTAGTAGGGATCCCTTTACCCACATCTGGTAGTGGAAGAGACGCTCCTCCTCCTCTGGATCTTCGAGTTACCCCTTCTGGATCTTCGTGGTAGCAATGGTGGCATTGGGATCCACATCAATAATTTGCTTCCCTTTGTCATTCCCCTTGTCAGGTTTTGACTCAGAGTTGGAACATGCATCTGATTCTAAAACCTTTAGCTCAGCCACCAGTGATTGCTTGGCCTAAAACTCACTTGTGTTGTGAGTGGAGCTCTTATGGAACTCACACTGTTTTCTCGTGTCCCTTTTCAGCTTCGCAGTGTTATTCTTTGCTTGTAGCTTTGGCGGGTTGTCTTGGGCTGCCCCGCCTTGGCTTTGTCCTTTGTTTTGTGGTTTGGGGGCACCTTTTCCTTGCTTCAAATTCGCAGAACCAAAGTCTCGCTTCTTCTGTTTCAACTTCTGCTTGACCTTGACGGCATATCGGTATGTTGTGTCGAGCGAGGAGATGTTCAGGAATTCTCTTTCTTCCTAGATGTACTTGTGCAGGCAGCCGCGGTATTTGAGTATCAAATGCTGCTCCGAATCCTTGATACCTAACTTTGTGTGAAGGGTATGGAAAAGATTGGTAAACTCTGACATGTCTTGGTCCCTTCCCTACTGCAGCATGGTCCACTTTATGTATAGAACCCCATAGCTTCCGACAGGGTAGTACTGCTCCTTGATGGCATCCCGGAATGAATTCCAGGTGGGTGCGGCTGAAAATAGTGAGCTAGTACTTTCATCCTTCTGCTCACGGTAGGTTTCCCACCAGTCCTTGATGTGGGGTGCTGCTTTGAGAAGAGCGAAAACAATCTTTTCCCAACTCGAAAATTCATGAACAGAAAAATAACCCTCTAGCAGATTTAACCATTTATCTACGGCATCTGTGTCTATCTGACCCTCGAATATGGGGATTTCAAAATTAACTTGTACCTTAAAGGGCGTGGCATTTCTAGAGTAGCTGCTAGAAGCCGATGCGTCCCCTCTAGGTAGCCGCTGAAGGATTTGGGCAAAGTTGTCCATCATCGAATTCCTTTGTCACTCGAGGGCTTCTTCAAGTAAGATTTTGATAGGATCTCCTGCCCCCTCATCTTTCTTCTCATCCGCCATCGGAGACCGTCGAGATTTGCGAGGCTGGTCTTGAAAAGGTTTGACTAGTTCAAGCCCTAACTCCTTATATCCTGACCTCGTTGGGGACATGCAAAGAAAAATAGAGAAAAAGTAGACCGCTCTAACACCACTAATCCAGATTTAAACAAGAATGCAACAAATTACAAAGATAACCATAAACACAAAATGCAGCGGAAATAATACTTCATTTCATTAATGTAAAATATTGAAATATGCTTACAAACAGTAATGGAAATAAACCAGCTAGGGCGATGGTAGCTTATCTCTGAGAAGAGATGTGGCATCTACATGCCTCTGAACTATGTTACAATGAGGCCCGAAGGCCTATTTATTGTTGAGAAATAATGGAAAACTCTAAGCATCCAAAAACCTAACCCTAGAAGATGAAACACCAAACTGTGGACCCCATTTGAGTAAATTGGTACATCAACTTCTCGGGGTCGTAACTTTGGCATACGATCTTCTTTTGATGCATACAATATCTCGCTAGAAAGATCTATCTGAGAACTAAAACTTTGGGAAGAACAACATGGGGTCTATTGACCCATGTTTCTCTCAGTTTTCCCAAAAAAACGTCGTTTAGGGCCTCAAAACGGCTCTGGAAGTTCAGGACACGAAAAACTACTAAAAATAGTAAATTGTGCTACAATTGAGGAAACTGAAAAGCTGAAAGGACCAATGGTGGGGGTCCAAGTGGACTTGGTGGGTGGCCACCAATATCCACCTGGATCAATGTATATGAAGGGTTTTTATTCCCGATGGAAAGGTTTGAAGTTTCGATAACAAAGGAACTTTTAAAGGGCGTTAACCAATTATAGTTTGAAAATTTGACTCCATTGTAGAGTCAAATACCTAGGACAGTTGTGTTATGTAGATTCTTGCATACTTTGGGTATATGCTGGGTAACCCTGGCATCATCTTGCTAAGTATAGTTATATGTTGGGGGCCTTGTGCATCAGAGCCATATGTTTTCAAGGGAATGCCAAAAGCAAGTGCAAGGTGACAAAGAATTTGAATAGAGGATGCGCTCAAACACAAGAAAGCAACATGCTTGCAATACAACTCCACATGCTTCTCAACAAAAAAATTTCAAATTGACTCACAGTTGTCCTATAATGTCCTTGTCTTCCCAAATCTCAATCCTTATTGTGTAATGATGAAAAATCCAAACAAGATGATTCATCAGCTAAGTTTGACCACGAGCCTCCAAATTGTGTGGGAGAGGCTTACATGTAAGATCAAAGCATGTCATATGAACAATTGGATAAGGGGTAGTGTCAACTTCAAGTTACTGTAACCTTGATCTCCTACCACTTTTTTTTCAACTAAATGCACTATGATCGATATGTTAAGAATTATGGTACTAAATGGAAGTATGCTTTGGACTTGATAATCATTCCACTCATTCTTTCCTTCAATGGCTTTGTTGGCACAAAAATCCACTTGTAAATGTTTCTTAACACGTGGTAATAATCCACAAAGGTTATAGATCTTAGTAAGAGGTTAATTTCATGGAAGATAAAACATAATTTAGAGGCTTGAGGAGAACTACTTAGTCACAAATGTCTACTAGTATTTTCAACTCACTGATGATGAACAATTTTGAATGCTTTAGGGAGTTGGCTAGATTTACTCCTTGTGGAAGAGAATAAGCTTCTACCTCATATTTTGAGGCCAAGCCTAAACTCCATGCATAAGTAAACTCAATGGTTCCTCTGGGGTTAGTGAGAACCCCTCCCACACATACCACCCCAATAGATTCTTCTCCTTTTTAACCCTTAAGCGAGAAAATATCTTCTTTGGAACTTTATGGTTAGTTATAAATCCTTTTTTTTAGTCTTATGTCTATCAAAGACTATGGATTTTGGTCACATAACCAAATTATGTTAACCAAATAGTAACTCACTCAAATTTGCAACCATTTCCAAAGTTTTTATCAAATTCCATATTAACACCATCTAAAACAAAACAAAAAAAAACAAAAAAAAACTATTTTCCTGTTTAAATCATTTTTCTAATCAAAATTTATGATTAGTTAAGGGTTGTGTGATGTGACATTATTCCTTTGGTGTATGCAATTTCTTTCTTTCAATTAAAAACAAAAAAATAACAACAACAACATTTTTTTGAGTCACCATTTTGATAGGCTCTAACATGACACAATCAAGCTCTAAACAAAAAAACCTATTTTCTTGTTTAAATCATTTTTCTAATCAAAATTTCTGAGTAGTTAAGAGTTGTGTGATGTGACATTATTTCTTTGGTGTATGCAATTTATTTCTTTCAATTAAAAAAAAAAAGACATTTTATTGACTCACCATTTTGATAGGCTCTAACATGACACAATCAAGCTCTAAACAATGTTGAAGAGGAAATTATAACCACACAACATAAGGCCAAAACCATATCCTCATTGCCTCACCACCTAGCCACCTCCTCACCAACTATCATTAGATTATAGGATTAAACCACTACATTACATTATCCCCGTGGAAGCCTTCATGTTCCAATTTTGGTTGTTCTATCACTATTCTACTTATATCTTTCCTTCCTTTATGTTCAATGGAGCACCATGGAACTTTGTCAAGGAGAATGTTAGAAGCACCATTAGTAGCAATGAATAGCTTCCAAAATCCCAAATGCACTAGAGCTCCTCTTGAGAAACAAGGGACACCTACTAAACCAAGGAGCATGGATGAATAGTTATAGGAGAGACAAGGTGAACTCGAGGAAACACATTTTTCACTTGATTCATTTGCATATTAGTTGGAGTTATTGTGTATACACAATCCCTACAACATTTCCATTCAAAATGAGAAAAATCAAAAAACATTAAAGGAAAATAGTAATCATCTAAGGAAAAATCAAATCTATTAAAATACAGAAAGAAATGAATGCAACTGAAAAGAAACTATATTATTCATACATGATTCTTTTGTTCATTTATTCATTTACTATATCTAACTCCTCTCCACTTTGTGCATTTCTCTTTTCTTCCTTAACTAAACTTATTGTCTTCAATGTGGATGAAAGACTAAGAATCATTGCAATAGAGTAGCTTCCATGAGAATTAAAGAAAAGTGTGGTGATGGAAGCAATATGTGTAAGATATTTTCCTAATTTGAGGTTCAGTATACAATTTATTCAACCCGAGGAAGCAAATTTGTAGTATCATTGAAAGAAACACCAAATAAATAGCCAAGTAGGAAAAATCTATAGGATCCTTGAAAGATATAAAAATCATCCACAAAATCTATAAAATTTACACTTCTAGCATTTTTTTTTTTGTTTTCTTAACATAAATTTAGATGTTTTCAAATCTATTTGTCATATATTTTACCCTAGAACTTGATATACATATATTTAAAACAAATTAAAAATTTCCTAACACTTCATGGAGCATGAAATAATGTAACAATAATATGATACAAGGTTTGTCACTATATTGTCATAAGTTGCATTTAGGCTAATTGTTGAGTACAATTCCAAGCTGCTCAACAAATACCTCCATCTTGTTTTACTACAATAGAAATCCACATAAATCCAAGAATAGTTATGATTTTACCATTTTATATTATGAACATAAATTTTAACATTTTCACAATCAAAATATTCTATATAGTTTTTACATTTCCCCCCTCCCTAACATTAGAAGTTAATTTGCACATCAAAATTTTCTACCCCACACATCACTTAGCATGAATTTTGGTGGAATGAAACAATGATACACGCTTTTTTCATAATACCAACATAATCTTACTTGGAATCACATTGAGAGTAAACTACAGTTTCAATTTGCTCAAACATATAGATCCTTTACTTGTTTTCCTATCTCAGCTTCCGTGTTTCTAATTGCTTTGAATGACATGAAAACCCCTTTACCATCTTATGTTATATTTTTGAATTTATCATCTTTGATTGATTAGAAATGTTGTAGACTTCTAAATAATTCCATACAAGGAAGAAACACTCTTTAAAATCATGGTTCACTTCCCATTATTAGTCATAAGTGGGAAGGCATATGCCAAACTAACTGTTATCACTGAGCTAAAAAGGGTTGGGTTGTGTCAACCTTCAACCCAACATAACTATTTCAAACCACTTTGACTAGAAGTTAGCCCTTCCAATCTAAGAGGGCTCTCTCAAAACACTTATCAAATTCACTTTAATCAACTCAAAACTACATATGGCTAACTCTGATTTCTTTTTATGTAGTTTTACAGGTGAAGGAGAATGTGATGGTTGCCACCATTGGGCATGGATTCAAATAAAAGAAAATCATTGGAAAACGACAATGTTCAATGGAAATTGAGGCATTTCTAGACTTAAAATTGATGTCAAATAAACATTCATAGTCATACATAGAAAATGAAGGAAGTTGGAGCACTTGACATGAATTCCAAGTAATCAAAATACTATGAACACTGATAGCAACATAGAAAACATGATAAGAACACATAAAGCCATAACATGAGTCTCAGGTATAAAAACAGAGTTGCTACAATATATATTAGTTGGATCAAAATTTTACATAGATTTAACTTCTCACATTATCGATCAACCCTCTTAGAGTCAAAAAATTACACTTATATAGAGTAAGACCACCATCATATCATTAATTACAAAAATCTGCCACTTGGGGCTAGATTCGATCAATTAGTTTAGAGATCTTATCCTACTTGACACCTATTGAGAAATCTTAGGGATTTCGATTTTGCACAATTTGAATACAAGTAGGACTCTTCCAACATTTGATCCAAAATGGATCCAAAACACTCTCTAAGTCTTCAAAATCAAAACTATCGCATAGGTGAAAACTTTTAATAAAAGGCGGATTACACTATCAGGAAGGAAAAACATAGAGAAAACGAGAAAACATAGCCTATTAGAGGTCAATTAAACAATGCACAGGAGTTGTCGGATCTAGCAGATCAACGGTCCAAATTTGATCGGCATATCGCAATCAGCGATGGCAAGCAGAGGTTATCGGAGGGGGCCATATGACAGTTGTGATTGTTATCACTTAAGAATTATAATGCCAAAATTTCTCAAATTAGTTTGATGGTAAAGGTCAGTGCTATTCTAAGTTTGATTTTTGTTTTCCTTAGAGTCTGAGTCTTAGGAGTCTTGAGTCAACTATGCATTCTCATTCATCACCGGTCATTCTCATTCATCACTGGTCTCATAGCCATGTGTCAGTTTTGTTCAAAAGTTACTATGTGCCACAAAGCTCTTTAGGTGATTTCGTAGCGCATGTAATCATTTTGAAGTGTTTTCGCAGCACATAAATCCTTTTTAGCAGTTTCACAGCGCAACATGTTTTAGGTGATTTCGTAGCGCATAATTCAAAATTTACACTGACTGCGCTACGAAATCGGAGATTCGTGCAATCCGCAGCGAATCTTTCCTAACTGTCAAATTTGTCAAGTTCAGTTATGGTTGCATCATTCATTTTCAACTTATACACTCCACATATCATGTCCAACCACTTATCTCCATCATTACAGTCGCTAGGTACATGGGTATACACAGATTGCAAGTTCCAAGAAAAGCCAGGTATTCACAGTCTTAATGATGATTGCATTCGTTGCATGAGGAACAAGTCTGCAAGTTTTCAATTTTAGTGCATTGTTATCAAGCGAGGCATTTACCAAGCGAGGTAGCCATTCAAGCGAGGCAAAGATTGAAGTTTGAACAACACTAGCATTTCAAACCTCCATTACGTTGAAGTCTCATGGAGGGATCAACAGAAAGGAAAGACCACAGATCAGGCAGATGCTTGAAGGTGTAGACATTGTCTTGAAAAACAAAGAAGTTGAGCATGCATTCAAGCAGGTTGGATGTTTGAATTTTTGTGAGAAACTCCAGGGAGGTCATGCACAAATCACCAAGGAATTTGCTTCGAATTTCACTAGGCTGAATTCGAAGGTTGGGATGCTCGAATTGCAAGTTTCACCAGAGGTAATATCCACAGTTACTGAGATTCCAACGGGACAAGAAAATTGGTTTAAGAATTTCAAATTTGATATGACCCCCTGTAAATAATTTCGTAAGCTGGAGTACATTGACTCAAATTTAAACAAGTCTATGCCTAGAAATTATGTCAAGGACTCATATGCCAATCTGCTTACCTGTATACAAAGGTACCTTACCTGTGAAGGGAGATATAATAAGGTGTATTCATACCATTTCAAGCTTCTTCTACATTTTACAGGAAAGATATCCATTGATTTACCTTTTTACTTATTTTGTAGCTTAAGCAAAATGTGTGATAAGGTGCAGCTAAGGAAAGAAGCCCGTGAGACCTCATTGTTTCACCACGGTTTAATTAAGTTGGTTGTTCTGCATGAACTCCAGAGAGTAGGTAGTGTCAGGCGGAAAGAGTCGATAGTGCGGACACAACCAACCTCCCTAGGAGCCTAAGACTCTCTAGTGACAAACAAGACAAACAAGAGCAATCCTTCTCTAAACATGCATTTACTATATAAGAAATCAAGTGTTTAGATCCTACCTGTAATCCAACACTGTTGTAGTAATCCAGCCTCGCTGATCTGGATGAGCTCCTCCTTCACTTCGAAACCTGCATTCACTAACAATCAAACGATTAAATAGCACTTGATAATCTCATAAAGTAAAACATGTTTAACACATAGACCAAGGAGTACATGAAACAACTCATAAATAACAAGTTATTGAGAAGAATGGACTCATTTGCATTAATAGGAAACAAAAGGAACAATTACAACCTGAGCCTTGGTGTTGTGCAAATCCCTCCCAGGGTCCATCAAGAGTTCTCCTTTACTTTCACAAAGCTCACCCACTTCCAAATAGAACAAGCAAAGATGGAAATCTCTCCTCACAAGCTTCTAAATGGGAGTCTTAATTCCAGCAGCATCTACCCTTAGAAATGTTTAGCTTCCAACCTCTCCTCCTTCTGGCCCAATGCCTGTATTTATAGTGGTCTAGAGGAAGTTATTCAGGTCCACCATCAATGGGATAATCCCCTCTTTGGATGGGATAGCTCCCTCATTGATGGGATAAGTTCCTCTTTGATAGGGGTACATGAACCATCTGGAGGCGCTCAATACACGTCGAACAACCTTCTAGAATGCTCTAGAAATGACCACAAGTAACTTTTTAAAGATGAAACTTGCGCATTTTGACCTTTACAGGGGGACGCACCTGCCCCTTTACATACAGAGCGTACAAGTACGCAGCTTTTGTGAACATTGGGTGCGTACCCGCAGGTAAGGTTGAGAGAACCTGCGTACCCAGAGATAAATACATTTATAAAGACTTTCTCTCTTTTTGGAGTTTGACATGGAGAGCAGAGGCATAAGACTTGCCTAAGAGGATAGCATGACCGTTGATAGAGCCATACTAACTGTAAATAGTCATGGTGACATTTTTTAGTGTAACAGGTAGGGACTGGCCCACATTCATATTCATGTCTGGTTTCAAAAACGAGACCGGCCTCAGTCCTCAAGCTGCAAAAGATCTTCCAACAACAACTAGCCATCAGGCAGAAACAAGATCCAGGACGTTTTCAAAGTTGAAGGCTAGGAAACAAGTTAGATAATTCACCAAGCTACTGACTATCAAGGATACACCCCATTAGTCCCTTAAAGAGAAAGCTCAGGTCAAAGAAGCTGCACATGAATCAAGCACAGGTGAAGGAGTTCAAAGAAGAAGGACTAGGAGCCAGGTAGCTAAAGAAAAAGGCAAATCAAGGATTATTGAAGAAATCCCTGTGTCAAAGGGAGACTTAAATGACTTACTGCAAGTCATTGACATGGAAGAATCTCCCCTGGTTCAAGCAAATTTGATAGAGCAGGAAAAGACAAGGCTAAGAGAGTCAAAGCCTCGAAAAAACTCAAGTTTGATGATCAGGTTTATCAATTTGTATTTAAACCAAGGAGACCCATAACGAGAAATTTTAAATAGGTACATGAGGTATTCCCAAGAGCAGATGAAACAAGGGAGGTAACACAGCCTCATGAAGGAAAGGATAAAGGCAGAGTAGTTACCATTCAAGAAGAAGATAGTGTGGAAGAGTTGAAAAGGAGGTTGGAATTGGCAAACTTTGAAATTGCTAGATTGAAGAAGGCCTCCAGGAAATTTGCAGTTAAGGAGGCTTATTTTAACCAAATGCAAGCTCGGTGGGAGGACAAAACATTTCAAATACCCGAGGTGGTTGATTTTAATGTTCAATTCCATAGCTGGACTGTCCCTGCAATAAAGGAAGCACAATTTATCAGAAAGGTCAATACAAACCTGAGATCTGGGATCAAAGTCATGAAGAAACAAATTGAAGACTTAAAGATACAGTTAAGCCAGCAGAAAGAATTTCCTTAAGGCAGTCACACATCAAGTAAGGTTATGTTTCAAATTTTGATGGTTTTCCTTGTTATAATCCTTCTTGAAGAATCATACCTTTCCATTCAGTTTTGAAAAGCTTTGGAGCAATTGAAAAGGATGTTTAAATATCAAGAGGCTCAAAATAGCAAAATTTTGGTTGAAACTGTGTTTTTTGGAATTACACATGACTAACGCACAGCAGTTTCCTAGCGCGCTACGAAACTGCTGAAGCTACATAATCTAAACTCAGTCAACTGATTTTGAAATACAAAGGGAAATTTTTTGAAAAGGGAATATCTTCAAGGGATCATCTAAAGGTATCAACTTTCAACAAGGTCAAGACAGGTGGAGGAAACATATATTCGAATCCAACTCCAAACTTTTTGTCATAAAGTGATCACATTTACTATAGTCCAAGATATGTCAGACAGGTTGGAGGAGCTTTTGTCTTCACACATGGAAGAGGTTGACAGCACATCAAGGACGTGGCATTCTGATATGTTTTGTATAATCAAAGATGAAGGGCATGGTTCATTGGATTCGAACATCTTTGAGGAAAACGAAAGGCCGATAAACAAGGGTAGTTTCCCATTTTTTAGGGGCAATGGAGAAGATGTGACATTGAAGACCAGTATGGAGCTTTGAACATCCACCGCAGCAAAACTAAAAAAGTCCACTTGTAAAAGAACGAGAATGATTGTAATTAAGGCTATTATTAGCATAATACGGAGTTAGACTCCTATTTGATTTAGAGCTCTAGAAAGTCTAGTAGCAGTTTGTTACATTTAATAGGCAGTTAAAATTTGAATAGGTGTCATTAGAAGTAGATTTCGAGTTCCCCTCATGCTTGAGGAGGAATCTCACTCAGGTAGAAGAGCTCTATATATAGGAGAAAGAGCAATGTAATAAGGGTTGGAAATTTATAAAAAAGCTCTGATATTTGGCTTATGTAAAGACTCTGTTTTTTTTTTGGTAATACAATATAGGCTTATGCTTCTCAAGAATCATAAAGAGTTCAATGTATGCGTTTCTTTTGTTGTCTTTCAATGTTATCTACAGTGTTATGAGTATTTGATTACTTAGAAATCACTTACAGTGTTCTAATTTCCTTCCTATACTCATAAATTGCTTTCTATGTGTTTGTTATGCTCTATATATGTTGAAATCCTTGACTTTTATGCAAAGCCAACTCTACTGTTAATACTGAATCATATATGACTCCATAAGCCCAATGGATACTTGCTAGTTGTGTTTCCACCATTTTCATTTCTATTTGTTTCACAAGAGTTAGTCATCTTAATCATAATCAAAAATTCTTTAATCCTTTGAGAGAGCCCTCTCAGGCTAAGGAGGCTAAGCCTTAGCTAAAAGATTGGTTTGAAACAATTACTTGAAGTCTTCCTGGTCTGCAGCCTTCCAGGGCCTGATTTTGAGATAACAGCGATAGCGATCAGCGCAAGTCAACGAGGACCGTCAATCAAGCGTGCAGATCGACAGCCCAGGTTAACTCATGATATCGCATCGACATAATTCAAAGGATCAGGGATGTTACACTTGCAATTGCAATAGCCAGACCCGATAGGATTATGGATGAAAGTTGATAATATTTCAAGTTTGGTAAAAGGGTTTTTTCAATGTATTTCGTATTTTCATAAATAAATGAAAAACAAAGGAAATGCGAATAAAGTGATGAATCCGGACCCGAAAGGGATAGACATGTAGATATATATGTTTTGAGTTCTGTAATGAGAAAGATTTGGGCGAGCCTTAGGCAGTAAATGGTATTAGACGGGCTCCACCCGATTACATCCACTGGCCGACACGTGGCATGAGAAAACTTCCTTTTCGGGTGGGTAATCTA
Organism: Pinus tabuliformis; assembly: GCA_031772625.1. NCBI lineage: Eukaryota > Viridiplantae > Streptophyta > Pinopsida > Pinales > Pinaceae > Pinus > Pinus tabuliformis. The sequence goes on from CM062813.1 coordinate 1,184,460,036, forward strand.
TGTATGCCTTCGCTGCCCAAAATGAATCTCAACTGTTGGATCGAGATCACTCAGATCAACGGTGGATATGTGATAGTGATATAAAACTGGACCCGATGGACCTTATAGATGCAAATATATAACATTTCAAGTCTGTCATAAAGCCATTTTGCGGGATTTTCAGTGTTTTAATGTATTTTTACAAATACAAAAGAAACCATGGCACAGGGGCACTTGCGACTTGCAATAGCAATTACAGATGGACCCGATAGGAGTATAGAGTGGATTTAAGGATATTTGAAGTCCGATAAATGGCAGTTTGGTGAATTTTCCCATGTTTTTAGTGTATTTCTCTGTGTAAATAGAGAACGCTATTTTTGGGGATTTCAAAGGCCCGATGGTCCCTTCCGTTGTAGAACAGGTGGCCACCTTCCCTGAAGACGTTATGTTGTTATTGGTTAATGCTCAGAGGGGATTCGAGTGGATAGAGGTTGGGAGCCAGAGAGCCTAGAAGAGGAAACGAACATACAACGCCGATTGGATTAAAAGCCACAGAAGACAGAAGACAGAGATAGGTAATACTGAGACAGAGAGTGAAAGAAAGAGTCTGCGTACTTAGAGAGGCTTGAGGGATTCAAGCAAACTCCTGTTGTTTTGTATTTGTGTGTTGAGACTCAATTTGAGCTCACACTTTTGTAAAAACTCTACTCTTGAAGACATAATAGAGAGGTCACCACTGAAGGCTGGACCAGGAGACGTAGCCCAAGAGTTTTGGGTGAACTCCATATTAAATTTGTTGTGTTATGTGTGTTGTCTATTATGTTTCTCTAATTGCTCAATTGTCTATATTATTCGCAATCTTATCGATCCATTGCACTAAGTAATATAGGCAAATCCATGCACATGAGTTTGTAATACCTTAAAAGTAATTGCCCATGGGGCTTTGGATTGACGGTGAATGGGTGCCTTGTTAAGGCACTCCTTGCAATAGGTCACCGATTCAAATCATCGTGGGTACATAGGTTAGTCTTAATTAGAAAAAATAAATAAAAATACCTTAAAATTAATCTAATATCTTCATTTTCAGATCAAGTGGTATCAGAGCTTTAGGTTTGCTAAGGTTAGACAAGCTTGTGCTGGATTGTTGAATGCTAACTAGGTCAAAGCTCAAACTAGGAGAAGGAGAGCTTGTTGAGACTAATCTAGAGATTGGAAGAGTCAATTCTCAGAGGAGAATGGCCAGAGAAGTCCCATTGGAATCAAAATCTCAGTTCATGGATAGTTTCATGACCATGAGAGCCATAGTGGAAGAAATGTATCGGGAATTTAAGAAGGATCCAGGTGAAAGCACCTCAACACTTGAACAAGGAAAAGGAGAGGAGGAACCTCTTCTATTTTCCCATTTAGAAGGCAAAGGGAAAGGGGAAGAGCCTCCTCCATCAACTCCTCCTTCTAGCCCTGAAAAGAAAAAGAAGAAAACATCTTCAATTAAATTAGATGTAAAATTTGATTTTCCAATCTATAATGGAGAATTAAATGCAGAAAATCTAGATAACTGGATTAGACAGATTGATGTATATTGCAGGGTGTAGAATATTGATTCAGAAGGGAGTAAGATTCAGCTGGCTAGCCTTCGCCTTGGAGGAACTGCACTAGTGTGGTGGGAAGGCAGGACGCAAGCTGATTTGAAGAAGCATGGTAAAATTCTTTCTACCTGGAATGAATTTGTTTCTGCCATTAAAAGACAGTTCTATCCTCTAACTTATATGCAGCAAGCAATGATGAGTTGGAAAAATCTTCGCCAATTAAAGGGCCAAAGTGTATAAAGCTATACCCAAGAATTTAGAAAAAGAGATTTAACTCTAGGCATTTCTCTAGACTCACCTGAAACTTTGTTGAAGTATATAGGTGGTCTACATAGCTATTTGAGGCACACCATTCTCATGTTTAATCCCACTAGCCTAGATGATATATTAGCTTAGGCTAGACATCTAGGGGCTAGAGGCAATAATGTGAACCCAGAGATTGGGGGATCATCAAAACCCACTGCAAGCAAGAACAAGGAAAAGAATAAGCTGAGATGGAAAGAGAGGAAGGAAAACGTTGTACAAAAAGACAAACCTTTATGCACTCAATACAAGAAGGATGGACATGATGATGCCCATTGCTAGTCTTTACATCTGGAGCTAAAACCCAAGAAGTTTGATGGCAAGAAGAAGAAGACTGTTGCTGCTATTCAGAAAGATTTGGGGTCAGGCTCAGGTGATGAAACAACAGTCATAGCTATAGGTATAAAAGGTAAAAAAATTTAAGCATATACTAGTAATTCTGCACAATCTATTGATAATGAAGAAAATGAGAGGAAAAGACATGAGCTTTTTCATATTAGAGTTATTTCCAAGCATCAAAAGATTGATACTTTATTCGATGGTGGATCACAAGTAAACTTGATTCCTGAAGCAATTTTAAAGAAGTTGGGATTATGAACCACACCTCAAAAGAAGCCATATCCATTAGGTTGGGTATGTGATAAAGCAAAGCTACAAGTGAGTAGACAATGTAAACTTAGGTTTGCTATTGGGTCAACATTTGTAGATGAGGTTGAGTTAGATATAGTTCCCTTGGATATATGTGGTATTGTTTTAGGAAGTCCTTACTTGTATGATAGAAAAGCCATTTTCTATAGAAATGAAAATAAGTATCAACTCACAAAAGATGGAATAGAATATATTGTAAGAGCTCATCAACTCAAAAATAACTATTCTCTCATAAACTTAGGGCAGATGAAAAGAATTGTAAATTCATGCAAGAAATTTTTACTGATGGTTGTAAAGGAAAAGAACCTTGATAAAACTAATGTATTTGAAGGTTGTGATGCTAAACAGAAAGTTGATTTAGTTAAATTTGTTTCAGAGTATGATATCCTATTTCAAGAACCTAAATGTCTACCACCCAAAAGGGAAATAGTACATGATATTCATTTGCAGCAAGATTCTCCATTGCCTAACATCGGATTGCATAGGTTATCTGCTTTAGGGAATGCAGAGATCAAGAAGCAGGTACAGGAGCTGCTCGATAAAGGGTTCATAAGACCAAGCACATCACCATGTGGATCTCCAATCGTGTTGGTGAGAAAGAAAGATGCTTCGTGGAGGATGTACATTGATTACAGAGCACTGAATAAAATAATGATTAAGAATCGTTATCCCCTTCCTCGCATTGATGATCTATTAGATCAGCTGAAAGAAGAAATTTACTTTTCCAAGTTGGACTTACGTAGTGGCTATCATCAGGTTAGAGTAGCAGAACAAGATGCATGGAAGACTACTTTCAAAACAAAGCAAGGGTTGTATGAATGGTTGTGTATGCCTTTTGGCTTAACTAATGCTCCTGGCACTTTCATGAGAGTTATGAATGATGACTTAGGCCTTTTATTGATGATTTTGTAATTGTATATTTAGATGACATTCTTGCTTTCAGTAAAACATGGGAAGAACATTTAAAGCATGTAAAGCAGACTTTAGATGTTTTGAAAAGAGAAAATCTCTATGTGAAATTATCAAAATGTGAATTCGGCAAAACATCTTTAAATTATTTGGGTCATATTGTAGGGGGTGGTGAATTGAAGATAAATCCCTCTAAGGTTGAAGTCATTGTGAACTGGCCTAAACCCAAATCTGCTACAAAAGTTAGGAGTTTCCTAGGAGTAGCACAATATTGGAGAAAGTTTATTGCTAACTTTTCCTTGATTGCAGCTCCCTTACATGCTTTAACAGGATTGAATAAGGTGTTTCAGTGGGGAGGCAAATAGCAGAAAGCCTTCGACACCTTAAAATAAAAAATTAGTACAGCACCAGTACTACCATTGCCAGATCTTCAACGACCATTTGAGATTGAAACAGATGCTAGTGACTATGCCATGGGAGCAGTGTTGATGCAACACAATAAACCCATATGCTATCATTCTGAGACATTTAATTCTGCAGTAGTTAATTATCCCACATATGATAAAGAATTGTATGCATTAGTAAAAAGTGTGAAAAAGTGGAAACATTACCTAATGGGCAAAGAAACAATCATACATACAAATCATCAACCACTTCAGTATTTACACTCACAAACTAAATTGCAGCAATCAAGACACTATAGGTGGATGGGTTTTCTACAACAGTTTCATCTTGTCATCAGATATAAGAAGGGCATACACAATAAGGTTGCATATATGTTATCCAGACCAATCATAAATGCATCTACTATAATGCATGAAAGCTACATTGAACAATATGCTTAAGATGTAGCTTTTAAAGATGTATATGCAACTTTAAATCATGACAAACAAGTAGAAGAATTGGATTATTATGTTAAGGAATAACTCTTATATCATTTGGGAAAGTTATGCCTTCCACAAACTGAAAGAGTTAACATAATCCGAGAAGCACATACTTCTCTAATATTAAGTCATTTTGGTGTAAGTAAAACAGTTGCACAACTGCAAAGGTTCTGTTATTGGCCAAGAATTCATGAAAAAGTTTCTAGATATATTAAAGGGTGTACCATGTTTGCTAAAAGTGTAGAGCCTCTATTCTACACCTACTTGTCTACCATTTTCCTCAGTTCTTCCTTACCTTTCCTTCACTTTTGCCTCATTTTCACCATAAAACCTCTCAGATCATTACATTAGGTGTCAATAAGCATGATCAAGCAAGTTTTGCTAATGGATGACTATTTGTTTAGATTTTGACTTACTTGCAGGAATCCCGCAGCTATCTGATGATCCCGCAGCTATCTGAAGATCCTGCAGCCTTTTTGTTAAACACAATGATCCACGTGTCGGTTTGCTAGATGAGCCACATGGGCACTCAGGTATCAACGTGCTCGAGGTTCCTGTCCCATTGTTCCAGCCATCCACGTCATCTCCACCCATGGTCAAAGCTGGTTAAGTTACGGTCAACTCAAGGCTGTTTAAACGGTGATTGAGAGCTGCTTGGTCACGTCATCTTAAATGGTGATTTGTCCATGTTCTACAGGTGGCAGGGGACGCAATCCAACATGGGATTTATTATCCATGACGACAGAACCACTAAACTCGTCCACGCAGCCGTGATGTGTCAAGGGACCATAAATACGCATGACTGTTTATTGTTTTTCTGTTAATTAGCTGTACGAGTAGGCTATCTTAGAAACTCCTATAAATTGCTGCGTCTGCGTACGCTCAAAGAACTTTATTAGTTGTGATTTTCTGAACTTGTGTGCAATTTAAGAGCTTTGTGAACTCTGTTTTCTAGTGCTATTCCAGCACTCTGTTTTGTATACTTTTTGCAAATGGAGGAATAGACATAGCACCGTTTTGAAGTTTCCAGATCTCTGAGTTTTCTTGTGGCTGAATGAACAGAGGGCCCCTGCTCATCTCAGCCTTTGTAAAGTATTTTATGTGCAGTATTTCGTTATTTTCTTATTTATTTCCTTAAGCATGTATAGTTTCATTTACTTGTTTTCCTTTCTTTCAAGCTGATCAGTGTTATTTCTTTGCAGGTTTCTTTTAGCCCGGGATTTGAAGTTGACAATTCAAGTGCTGCCTTTATCTTTATAGTTGATTTTTAATCTTATTTCTCAAAGAGCTGTTAACATACATGAATGATCTTCATCATAAACTATTATCTTTTAAGATCAGAATATCACTAATTTGCAGCTAGTTTGAGTGCTTTTTGGACTGTTCTTTCACTACTTTCTATCCGTGCTTTACACAGTACATGTGCTTTGAAGCATCGAGTTAGAAAGAGCAAATCATCACCACTAGTCTTTAAAGTAGAAGTTTTGATTTTAAGTGCTTATTAGACTATTTTCTCACTACTTTCTAATCATACTTTGCATAGTACATATGGCTGAAGTAGAGAATTAGAAATAGCAAATCATTATCATTAGTCTTTCAAGCATATTTTTCTCACTTTTCTAATTCCACATAAGCTACTTCCTATCCGTGCTTTACACAGTACATGTGCTTTGAAGCATCGAGTTAGAGAGAGATAATCTTTATTCTTGGGTTTTAAAAGTGACTTTTTTTTCTTTTATTAGCAGCAACTTGAACAGTGTCTAGTGCCATTGGTAGTGGTCATTTGCTTTCAAGTTTATTTCAAGTCATTTCAGTTCACTTATTCTTTTCAAGCATTTCCTTTCAAGCAAGTAGTTAGAGATCACTCAACACACACTTTCACTCATTTAGGATTCACTCTACACACACACCATCACTCACTTGTTTATAAATTCTCACTCCATCTTAGGAACATAATTAACCACAACAACACCCCCAATGATAAGAAAAACTCTAAGAGGTTACTTAAGTACATATAGTACACCCTCACTTCATCAGCTTACGAGCCCCGGGTTGACAATAAATACTAGCAATTTAGATAACACTAAATTGACTAAACATTTTGGCGCCGTTGCCGGGGAAGTGAAATTAAGTAGCCATATTCTTAGAAGAAAAAAAAATATAAAAAAAAAAACTTCAAGAAAAGAAGTTAATAACCTATCTAAGTATGCTCTCCTCTTGCACTTTGAAGTGATCTGGAGGATCAGAAAGGAGAAAGTTATTGATTTAATAGTTTCTTGAGTATGCTCTCTTCTTGCACCTAGAGTGAACTGGAAGATCAGAAAAAGAACTATTTAACTTAACTTGAAGATAAAATAAAAATGACATGCATAGAGCTAGAGATTCTAGGGGAAGGTTTTTAGCTAGAGCTCGAAGTTCAATTTTTACAAGTCCATCTGCTTCAAGAGATAGACAAGAGACACCTCCCTTATCTCCAACCGAAACTCCTAGTCCTGAAATTCAAGAACCAAGAGTTGACTCTCCTATACCTTCTATTGAGTTTGAACTAGGAAGAGACTCTTCTCTTTCTCCTACCAGAAAACCAATTGTAATTGAGGAGATAGACTCACCTGAAGAGGAAGGAGAAATCTCTTCTCATTCACCCTTTGTAGAAGAACCAGAAGATTTTGAAATCCCTAGGAGAATCATCATGGCAGAGGAAGAAGGAGGCGGTAGAGGTAGAGGTAGAGGAGGAGGAGGAAATAACAATAACAATGGAGGAGGTAGAGGTCCCATTGGAGGAAATAGAGATGGGGATAACACATTTGGGTTTCCCATTGTTGATGAGGACTCCCGAGCCACCATGAAAAACATATCACCATCCGTCCTCCCAAATTTTCATGGATTAAGAACTGAGGACCCTGAAACATTCTTGTTTGAATTTGAAGTTGTGTGTCGAACTTATGACTATCTGGATGATACTCAGAAACTCAAACTGTTCCCATCAACATTAAAAGATCAAGCTTTGAAATGGTTCATGGGATTAGTTACTCAGTCCATTAGGACCTGGGATGAAATGAAACAGACCTTTTTGGATAGGTATTTGGACTATTGTATGCCTACTAATCATAAGGATGAGGTTTTTAAAATGATGCAAAAAGAAGATGAGAGCCTAGAAGATTTACTTGAGAGATTTCAATATAATTTAAAAAGAGCAAAAATGAGTACCTTGGATGAAGAGACCTTAAAAGCCCTCTTATTAAAAGCCATTAAGGATGAATGGATAGATATCTTAAACATGATGGGAAAAGGGGATATTTCTCAACTTCCTCTCAATGATATAGCAGAACTTTGTATCCATCTCTCAAGGGGCAAATCAAAAACTCAAAAAGGGCCTAGAGATCCTTCTCTCCTTAGGGAAAATAAATCTGCAACAGGATCAGTGAGTAGGGCTGAAATCGGTAATATGCTAGATGAATTTAAAACTGACATCTTAGGGAGTCTTAGTGAACAAATTGATACCCTTAAGATTCAGAATAAACAAAAAGCAGAAGCCGAGGCTATGACCATCTTTTGCCCGAAGTGTAGAAAGAAACATGCTTTAAGGGAATGTCCCTTGGAAGCACAAGTTGTAGAAACCTGTGTAATTTGCTCAGAAACCCATGAGACCAAGGAATGTCCTTCAATCCCTGGCCTCAAAGCAGTCTTTCAAGAAGATCCAAGTACGCTTGAATCCCTTTGTTTTGTTGCAAGAAAACCTTGGCAGGGGCAGCAAAATCAAGGGTTTAATAACTCTATGAATTTTCAGCCCCCACCAAATTGGAATCCTTGGCAACAACCTTGGTCACAACCACAAAATCCTTTCCAAGCATGGTTGCAAAGCATGCAAATGCAAAATCCTTATGGGAGATTTGCCCAATTCTATCAATATCCTCAATCCTTTCAGAATCAGCAAGCTCCCCAACTTCCAAATCAAGGTCAACAATTGTCATTACCATTCCCTCAACAACAACAACCTCTTCCACAAAATCAAAATTCTCAACTCTTGTTACAATCTCAGCAGAGGCCAAATCAACTTCCCTCTCAACCTCAACCAAACCCCAATAATAGGAACCCTCAAAGTGCTTATGTGATGGAAGGTCAACCACTTATGGAAGGTCAACCATTCCCTACCTAGATGGTTGTCCCTCTTAATGAGGTCCAACTCAGATCAGGTAGAATCTTAGACCAACCTTCTACAAGTGCTCAACAACCAAGCATTTCTGAGGAAGAATCTCTCAAAGCCAATAAGGGTTCTGAAGTATCCCTTCAAAACCCAAGCATTAAAGAAAAAGAAAAAGAATCAACTCCCTTAGTAGAGCAACCCACATCTTCGGCTATTCCTCCTTTTCCTGAAAGATTGCAAATTGATAAAGGAGTGGAGAAGCAGATTTGGTTGCCTGACTATAGCTTTCTAGATGAATTGAAAAATGTCTGTATCAAGATTCCCTTGTTAACAGCCATTAAGGAGATTCCCATTCTAGCAAAGACAATAAAGGAGATGAGTTTGAAAAAAACAATAAAAAGAACCAGAGACACCAAAAGGATACATCTAGTTGGAAAAATTGCAGACATTATGATGGGTAAAATTACCATGCAAAAATATGTAGATCCCGGTAGCCCTATTGTTAAAACTCATATTAATGGGGTTGAAATCCCAAATACCTTGATTGACTTAGGAGCCGCTATCAACATTATGAGTAGACAGACCATGGATCAGTTAAAACTTCCTAACCTTCTCTTTACACCTACTTTGTTGCAACTTGCAGATAGATCAATCATTAAACCTGATGGTGTATTGGAAGACATTCCAGTCTCACTAGACTCTTGGGAATATCCAGTTGATTTTATGATTTTAACTCCCAAGAACAATCTAGGAGGACATCCTCTTATTCTAGGAAGACCTTGGTTGGCCACAGCTGATGCTTTCATAAGTTGTAGGTCGGGGACATGTATATATCAGATGGTAATTCTACCAAGAAATTCAACTTGTATCCTCCCGCAAAGGCAATAACAGAAATAGGAGAAGATGAGTGGATTGATGATGAGGATACTCTTCAACCTGTTCTAACCATCTCTGAAATCAGTGAGGACAGTCAAATTCTAAATACATTAGAAAATTTTGAGGTACCTTTAGAATATGACTCTTCACAGTTCCAGTTAGATGCAGATATTGAATATCTCTCCTCTAGACAGATGTCTCTCTTCTCAATGGAAGAGTTTGGTAGTTCTACAATTGAAATCTTTCCAGGAAAAACATTAAACATTAACAAGAACTTGGAAAGACTACAACAAGAAGAATTAACTAAACTGTTGCAAAAACATTCCACTGCCTTTGCATGGGAATATACTGACATGAAAGGAATCGACCCTAAGACTTGTATTCATCATATTTATATTGAAGAAAACAGCAGACCTATTAGGCAGCCACAAAGACGGATGAATCCAAATCTTAGGGAAATTGTGAAAGAAGAACTTCAGAAATTGCTCAAGGTAAACTTCATTTACCCCATTTCAGATAGCCAATGGGTTTCTCCCTTGGTTATAGTGCCCAAAAACAATGGTAAATGGAGAGTTTGCATTGATTATCGAGAATTGAACAAGGCAACCTTAAAGGATCATTTTCCTCTACCTTTTATTGATCAGGTATTAGACACTTTAGCAGGTAAAAAGTATTTCTCATTCTTGGATGGTTTTAGTGGTTACAATCAGATTCAGGTAGCACCTGAAGATCAAGACAAAACCACCTTTACTTGTCCTTGGGGAACTTTTGCCTATCGAGTACTCCCTTTTGGTTTGTGCAATGCACCTGCTACATTTCAAAGGGCTGTACTAGGAATCTTCTCAGATCTGATTCATGATTGTGTAGAGGTATACATGGACGATTTCACAGTCTATGGTAATACATTTGAAGAAGCTTTGGAAAATTTGGAAAAAGTACTGGTAAGATGTAAGGAAACAAATCTTTCTTTAAGTCATGAAAAGTGTTTTATGATGTTTATTGAAGGGATTGTTTTAGGACATCATATTTCAGGAGATGGAATCAAAGTTGATAGATCTAAAGTAGAAGTCATCTCTAAGCTACCTGTTCCAAATTGCCAAAGAGATGTTAGAAGTTTTCTTGGGTTTACTGGTTATTACAGGAGATTTATTGAAAACTTCACTAAGGTAGCATCCCCTCTTTTCAAACTACTTACTAAAGATTGTGAATTTAAGTGGGATCCTGAATGTCAATCTGCCTTTGAAGCTTTAAAGACTAGAATATCTGAAGCACCCATTTTAAGGGGTCCAAATTGGAAACTCCCTTTCCACATTTCTACTGATGCTTCAGATACAGCTTTAGGAGCTGTTTTGGGACAAAAGGATTTGATCCCTTATGCCATTTATTACACGAGTAAGAATTTGACTCCTACTGAGTTAAATTATACTGTTACTGAAAAGGAGTTTCTAGCCGTTGTTCATGCTATAAACAAGTTTAGACACTATATAACCGGCTATGAAACCTTTGTCCACACTGATCACTCTGCCATTAGATACCTCATGAACAAACCAGTCACTAATGGTAGAGTTACAAGATGGCTTTTGCTTTTACAAGAATTCAACATAACTGTGTTAGATCGACCAGGTAAACAGAACACAGTAGCTGACTTCTTGTCTAGAATCCAAAACACTAATGAGGACTCTCCTGTAGAGGATAAATTTCCAGATGAGTATTTGTTTGCAGTAACTACCAAAACTCCTTGGTATGCTGATATTGCTAATTATTTAGTTACTGGAAAATTACCTTTACATTTATTTCCTAATGAGAAAAGGAAAATCATTCAGGATAGTTCACTTTATTCTTGGATTTCTAATGAATTGTTCAGAACAGGGCCAGATTTGATGATCAGAAGATGTGTACGGGAGGATGAGATGCCTGACATCCTTAAGGCATGTCATGACGAACCTTGTGGCGGACATTTTTCTGATAAGAGGACTGCCTATAAAATCCTTTCATCAGGATATTATTGGCCTTCTCTCTTTAAGGATGCAAAGCAATATGTTAAAAGGTGTGACAGTTGTCAAAGAACTGGGAGACCAACTCTTTCGAATGAAATGCCACTACAGCCACAGGTATGCATCGAACCTTTCGAGAAATGGGCCCTAGATTTTGTTGGACCAATTAATCCGCCATCCAAGCAAAATAGATATATACTGGTTTGTACTGATTATGTTACCAAGTGGGTAGAAGCTGTAGCATTAACTTCTGCTACTGAAAATTCAGTTGTTCAATTTCTTTTCAAGGATATTTTCACTCGTTTTGGTGTCCCAAGAGAAATTGTAACAGATCAGGGAAGCCAATTTACATCAAGGATGGTGGAAAAGCTGATGGAGGAATATAAGATCAAGCATAGAACATCTACTCCATACCATCCGCAAGCGAATGGTCAAGTAGAATCTACAAATAAAGTTCTTGAAAGCATCATCACAAAGACTGTTCATCTTCATAGAAGAGATTGGGCAGAAAGGCTTCCTGAAGCCTTATGGGCCTATAGAACTACATGGAGGAACACTACAGGACATTCTCCCTATGAACTTGTTTATGGGAAGGAAGTCCTGTTCCCCATTGAGTTCCAAATCAAGACCTTCAAGACAGCAGTTCAATTGGGGATGAGCTTATCAGAAGCCCAGAAGCACAGAATGGACCAGTTAAATGAACTAGATGAAATGAGACAAGATGCAATTCTAAGAACCGATCTAGTTCAGCACCAAAGAAGCAAATGGCATGATCGACATATCAAAGAAAAGAAGTTTCAAAAGGGTGATTGGACACTCTTGTTTGATTCAAAATTTAAGGACTTCAAAGGAAAATTTCAAACTCATTGGCTTGGGCCATATGAGATTGATGAAGTCTTTAATAATGGAGCAGTTAGAGTGAAGACTATTGATGAACTTCAAACTCCCTTTATTGTGAATGGCCACCGGTTAAAAGTCTACCACAAGCCACTCTCAAAAGAGGAGTTTGTTAAGTTATTCCAAGGCGATTCTGAAATGAGGCTGGTGGAGAAGAATTCTTCTCCTCCATCAGCCTAATCTCTGTTTCTTTCAATTTCAATAATAAAAAAAAAAAAAAAAAAAAAAAAAAAAAAAAAGAGAAAAAGAAAAAAATGAATAAATGTATGAGCCTGAAAACCAATCTTTGATTGGCAGTCTCATACAGAAAACATAAGGTGAAAATCAGGGTCACCTGACACCTCATGTTTTCCAAAAAAAAAAAAAAAAAAATCTCTCTCTTTCATTTTCATTTCATTTATTTCATCTCACCATTTCCTTCCATCTTACCATCCTCATTTCACCTCACTGCTTTCCACTCACTCATTCATTCCTTCATTCCATTTCACTTCATTAATAAAGTTTTTTTTAGGCAACTAAAGTATTTTATGCAGCTGGAAGACTTCATTACAGTTCCTGCAGCTATTTAACAATTCTGCAGCTGTTCAGCCTTCCTGCAGCCTTCTGCACCTGCACAAGAAACACAGTTTGTCTGAAGAAAATATTTACAGTTCAAAATCATCAAAGACAAGGAGGAAAGATCATGTGCTAGCAATAAAGTTAACAAAAGGTTAGTAGCAAATCATCAGAAGCCAAATCAAATACGGATCCGAGGTATGTTTAAAACTCTAAACCTATGGTTATTTCATTATGCGGAATTTTCTGGGTTATGTTTTGTTGGCCACTAATCGTAATGATTACTCATTTTCTTTTCCCATGCGACCACAAATCTACGAATCCTCCACGTCTACCAGCTCATAATAACCACGATTTTTGAAATCACATATGGTTGTTTCTGTCATTAAGGTCTCGTACCCTAATGACGTAACCTACCGTATTACGTCTCTCAGTTCTCGTCCCGCAGCCATGTGTCAATCCACAGCCGGAATCGGAGAATATAACCGTTCCATTCATAACACTCCATTCCTCGCTATCATCTCCCTTATTTCGTTTCACTCACTACGATTACCTCCATAAACCATCCTCTGTTTTCCCTCTGCCGTATAGCCAGTAAACCTGTGATACAGTCGTATTACGACTGTTAGTCGCCGTTTCACTGTGTCCACGCTGTTATCCTCCGCTTAACCCTAATTCAAGCCGTGAATTCTCGGTGTCTGAGGCTGTTGATGCACCGTATACCCCCTATTCCACAAAGTCTGAACAGAACCGAGGAGTTACTGTGTAAAGTGACGGGTTACTGTGTAAGGTCACCATCAAATTCGTGTTTTAAACAGAGCTGAGGAGTCAATGGGAAAGCTTTTAAGGGCTGAACCAGAAGGTTCGAAATTCTTGGAGGCATACCCTCAGGTTGAGGAAGCATTACAAAAAGCTAATTGGCTACAGTGCATCAGGAAGTTTAAGGGCTACCACAAAGAAGTAACAAAGCCTTTGCAAGATCATTTAAGGACAAAGACAGTCAAGCAGAAGTGGGTGATTTAACATTTGCAGTCAGCGAAGGAAGCATAGCAAGGGCTACCTCTCTTCCACAAACCGGTGAACGTTGGTTCAAAAACCGGGCAGTCCAGGATCAACAATGGAAGCGGATTTTTAAAAACCCAGGTATGGACACAAGTGTTTTCACCAAAGGAATTCCAATCTCCCGTGTTAAAGAAGAATGGAAAATTCTATTGTTGTTAGTGCAAAAAATTTTCACGTGTGAAGGGAGATTTGGAGTGTTGTACGTTTATCATGGTAAAATTATGCTGCAATTTCAAGAGAACATGATATAAATCTTCCTTACTTTCTATTCCAAAGCCTTAGGAAAATGTGTTCCATGGCTCAACGAAATCCACGAAACGTAGAAGCTTACCTCTGTCACCATGGTCTTGTAAAGTTATTGATAGAAGAACAGTTAAAAGAAAAACAAGACACATGGGACAAATTCCTTGTAAGGAATCATTTTGCAGAACCTGGAGAATCTTCTATACCTAGAAAAAGCAGAAGGAAGAGAAAAGAAAGTATCTCTGAGACTGACATCTTAGAGGAAACTGTTCAAAGACAAACTGTAGAGGAAATAGAAGTCCATCATCCTGAACCTGAGATTGAACCCACTGAAGACAATGCTCAAGAGGTCATCTCAGAAACCCTCGCTGAACTTGCCAAGGAAGCTACCAAGAAGAGAAGAGAAGACAAAAAGAAACAAAAACAAGACAAGGAAAATCTATAATCCAAGAAACTGATTAGACCCCAGAGCATTCTAGTGATGAAGAAAGGGATAACCAGCCCTTAGCACAAAGGGTAGCTAAACTCCATGAGAAAACTGCCCTCTCTGAGAAAGTAAAAGTTCAAAAACCAAGGAAAAGGCACAAAAAGAAGCACAGAGTGCTGCCACGGTAAGAAGGAGTAGTAGATTGCAGAATAAAAGGAAAGCCACAAGGACACTCTTCGTTGATCTTAGCACACCTGAGAAGGGTGCTACAAAAGCAGACCTTGAGGATAGTCCATCACATGAGCAGCTACTCCTCCAAGAGAAGACAGTCCATTTCAGCCGGAGTTTGAAACTGAAATTGAGCATGAATATAGTCCAAGGAAGTCACCAATTGTTGACCCAATTCAACAAGAGGTGTACAACTATTTTGAAACATTGGAGCAAAACACTGCTGGCCCAAGTAATGTCATACCTCATGAGCAGCAAATAGATTTACTTAAACAAGAAATCTATGAACTTGAAGTGCTAAACCGTCACATTAAACAGAGAAATGAAGAAATGAAGCAGCAAGCTGAAATTGCCAAAGCAATCCAAGATAACACCTTTCTTCACATGAGCATGTGGCAGAAGAAACACAGCAGACTCAAGAAGAGATGTAGAAGGCTGAACAGAGCCTTAATCAATTTGAAATTCAGATGCATGTTCAAGAGGCCAAAGGTTAATGTTTCTACACAAAGGAAGAGAAGGAGATTGGATGTCCTAGCTGAGGCATCCCAGCAGATGGACTGAATTGTGTTTTCATTGCATGAGGACATGCAATACCCTCGGAGTGGGGTATGTAGAGCCTCTATTCTACACCTACTTGTCTACCATTTTCCTCAGTTCTTCCTTACCTTCCTTCACTTTTGCCTCATTTTCACCATAAAACCTCTCAGATCATTACATTAGGTGTCAATAAGCATGATCAAGCAAGTTTTGCTAATGGATGACTATTTGTTTAGATTTTGACTTACTTGCAGGAATCCCGCAGCTATCTGATGATCCCGCAGCTATCTGAAGATCCTGCAGCCTTTTTGTTAAACACAATGATCCACGTGTCGGTTTGCTAGATGAGCCACATGGGCACTCAGGTATCAACGTGCTCGAGGTTCCTGTCCCATTGTTCCAGCCATCCACGTCATCTCCACCCATGGTCAAAGCTGGTTAAGTTACGGTCAACTCAAGGCTGTTTAAACGGTGATTGAGAGCTGCTTGGTCACGTCATCTTAAATGGTGATTTTTCCATGTTCTACAGGTGGCAGGGGACGCAATCCAACATGGGATTTATTATCCATGACGACAGAACCACTAAACTCGTCCACGCAGCCGTGATGTGTCAAGGGACCATAAATACGCATGACTGTTTATTGTTTTTCTGTTAATTAGCTGTACGAGTAGGCTATCTTAGAAACTCCTATAAATTGCTGCGTCTGCGTACGCTCAAAGAACTTTATTAGTTGTGATTTTCTGAACTTGTGTGCAATTTAAGAGCTTTGTGAACTCTGTTTTCTAGTGCTATTCCAGCACTCTGTTTTGTATACTTTTTGCAAATGGAGGAATAGACATAGCACCGTTTTGAAGTTTCCAGATCTCTGAGTTTTCTTGTGGCTGAATGAACAGAGGGCCCCTGCTCATCTCAGCCTTTGTAAAGTATTTTATGTGCAGTATTTCGTTATTTTCTTATTTATTTCCTTAAGCATGTATAGTTTCATTTACTTGTTTTCCTTTCTTTCAAGCTGATCAGTGTTATTTCTTTGCAGGTTTCTTTTAGCCCGGGATTTATTTTTTATATGTTGTGTTTGCTTTACAGCTAATGGTATTTGAAGTTGACAATTCAAGTGCTGCCTTTATCTTTATAGTTGATTTTTAATCTTATTTCTCAAAGAGCTGTTAACATACATGAATGATCTTCATCATAAACTATTATCTTTTAAGATCAGAATATCACTAATTTGCAGCTAGTTTGAGTGCTTTTTGGACTGTTCTTTCACTACTTTCTATCCGTGCTTTACACAGTACATGTGCTTTGAAGCATCGAGTTAGAAAGAGCAAATCATCACCACTAGTCTTTAAAGTAGAAGTTTTGATTTTAAGTGCTTATTAGACTATTTTCTCACTACTTTCTAATCATACTTTGCATAGTACATATGGCTGAAGTAGAGAATTAAAATAGCAAATCATTATCATTAGTCTTTCAAGCATATTTTTCTCACTTTTCTAATTCCACATAAGCTACTTCCTATCCGTGCTTTACACAGTACATGTGCTTTGAAGCATCGAGTTAGAGAGAGATAATCTTTATTCTTGGGTTTTAAAAGTGACCTTTTTTTCTTTTATTAGCAGCAACTTGAACAGTGTCTAGTGCCATTGGTAGTGGTCATTTGCTTTCAAGTTTATTTCAAGTCATTTCAGTTCACTTATTCTTTTCAAGCATTTCCTTTCAAGCAAGTAGTTAAGATCACTCAACACACACTTTCACTCATTTAGGATTCACTCTACACACACACCATCACTCACTTGTTTATAAATTCTCACTCCATCTTAGGAACATAATTAACCACAACAACACCCCCAACGATAAGAAAAACTCTAAGAGGTTACTTAAGTACATATAGTACACCCTCACTTCATCAGCTTACGAGCCCCGGGTTGACAATAAATACTAGCAATTTAGATAACACTAAATTGACTAAACAAAAAGAAAGCCCAACAATAGAAAAGTAGGCTTGTACACCCCACTTCCAGTTCCTTCTCGTCCTTGGGAAAGTGTTTCCATGGACTTTGTTGGGGGATTGCCAAAATCTAGAAAAGGTCATGATTATTTATATGTTATTGTGGACAGGTTCAGCAAAATGTGTATTTTAATACCTTGTAACAAGCAGATTATAGTTGAACAAACAACAAAGTTGTTCTTTTAGCATGTATGGGTTCATTTTGGGTTACCCACTTCCATTGTATCTGATCGAGATTCCCGATTTGTTGGGAAGTTTTGGTCAAGTCTATGGGAATTGATGGACACCAGATTGAAGAAGAGCACAACCTTTCATCCACAAATGGATGGCCAAATAGAGGTGGTCAATAGGACAGTGATCCAGTTGCTCAGGGGCTATAAAAGAAAGCATCCCAAGCTTTGGGGTGAACATTTGTGTTATGTGCAACATGCTTACAACCGTGCCAAGCACTCTTCTACACAGAGATCTCTTTTTGAGACTTATTTTGGTTTTACACCAAACTCTCCCTTGGATTTTGTCTTTGGAAAAGACATAGTAGTTGATGGACACAGTGATGTGGACAAAGCAACCAAGTTCATTGAACAAATCCAAGAAATTCACCAGGAAGTGCAGGAACAACTAGAAAGAAGCCGGCCAAGTACAAGGCAAGGCATGACAAGCATCGATTTGAGCATAACTTCCAAGTTGGTGAACAAGTCTGGCTGTACATCAGCAAAGACAAAATACAAGGTGAAGGTAAGAAGCTGAAGCCAATAAGGTATGGGCCTTTCAAGATACTTGAGAAAATTGGTGAAAATGCTTTTCGCCTTGATTTGCCAGCTTATATGCATATCTATTCAGTCATTAATGCAGAGAACTTGAGACTGTTTGAACCTTAATTGATTGAAGATCCTGAAGAGCAAAGTTAGTTGCCTTCTATTGATGATTTTTTGCCTAAATATCTCAATGAGTTGCAGGAAGATACAGTTCTGGACATGAAGGTGAGAACTACGCGTAGAGGGGATGTTGAGTACCTCAGAATCAGACTCAAAGGTTCAAAACCAAGTAGTGCACAATGGATAGAGATTGGACAAGTGGGGAAGTTGTATCCTCACTTGATCGATGCTTAAAAACCAACTTTTAGTGGTCCAAAATATTTTTCAATGGGAATGTGTGATCTAAAATGGATCCAAAACACTCTCTAAGTCTTCAAAATCAAAAACTATCGCATAGGGGAAAACCTTTAAAAATAGGCGGATTACACTATCGGGAAGGAAAAACATAGAGAAAACGAGAAAACAGAGCCTATCGGAGGTCAAAGAAACAATGCACAGGAGCCGTTGGACCTGGAAAATCAACGATCCAGATCCGATCAGCATATCGCAATCGGCGATGGCAAGCGGAGGTTATCGGAGGCAGCCATATGATAGTTGCAATAGCGATTAGCGCAAGTCAATGAGGACCTTCGATCAAGCGCGCAGATTGACGACCCAGGTTAACTCGCGATATTGCATCGGCAGAATACAAAGGAGTAGGGCCGATACACTTTCAACTGTAATAGTTTGAACCGATAGGATTATGGATGAAAGTTGATAATATTCAAGTCTGGTAAAAGGGTTTTTTCCAATGTATTTCGTATTTTCGTAAATAAACGAAAAACAAAGGAAATGTGAATAAAGCGATGAATCTAGACCTGAAAGGGATATACATGCAGATATATATGTTTTAAGTTTTGTAATGAGCAGGATTCAGGCGAGCCTTAAGTAGTAAGTGGTATTGGACGGGCTCCGCCCGATCCCATCCATTGGCCGACACGTGGTGTGAGAAAACAACCTTTTCGGGTAGGTAATCTCTGTACGCCTTTGCTGCCCGAAATAAATCTCAACTGTTCGATCAAGATCACTCAGATCAACAGTGGATATGCGATAGCGATATAAAACTGAACCCGATGGAACTTATAGATGCAAATATATAACATTTCAAGTCCGCCATAAAGCCATTTTGCAGGATTTTCAGTGTTTTAATGTATTTTTACAAATACAAAGGAAACCATGGCACAAGGGCACTTGCGACTTGCGATAGTGATTACAGGCAGACCCAATAGGAGTATAGAGTGGATTTAAGGATATTTGAAGTCCGATAAACGACAGTTTGGCGAATTTTCCCGTGTTTTTAGTGTATTTCTCTGTGTAAACAAAGAATGCTATTTTTTGGGATTTCAAAGGCCTGATGGTCCCTTCCATTGCAGAACAGGTGGCCACCTTCCCTGAAGACGTTATGCCATGATTGGTTAACGCTCAGAGGGGATTTGAGCAGACAGAGGCCAGGAGCTAGAGAGCCCAGAAGAGGAAATGAACAGACAACACCGATTGGCTTAAAAGCCACAGAAGATAGAAGACAAAGACAGGTAGTACTGAGACAAAGAGAAAATAGAGACAGAGAGTGAAAGAAAGAGATTGTGTACTCAGAGAGGCTTGAGGGATTCAAGCAAACTTCTGTTGTTTTGTATCTGTGTGTTGAGACTCAATTTGAGCTCACACTTTTGTAAAAACTCTGCTCTTGAAGACATAATAGAGAGGTCACCACTAAAGGCTGGACCAAGAGACATAGTCCAAGAGTTTTGGGTGAACTCCATATTAAATTTGTTGTGTTATGTGTGTTGTCTATTATGTTTCTCTAACTGCTCAATTGTCTATATTATTCGCAATCTTATCGATATGTTGCACTAAGTAATGTAGGAAAATCCATGCACATGAGTCTGTAATACCTTAAAAGTAATCTAAATCGTCATTTTCAGATCAACATTAATGAACTCAACCAAATTCTGTTGATAGAGCTTATCGAACCCAACTGATTTTCTGAATGCGTTGAAGTTGATGATGTGTCTCATGCCACGTGGATGTTGACTTGGTTGATTTTCTGACACATCTCTCTAAAAAGTAGGAGTTGATGTGGACACTTTCATGACTTGTAATCCATCTAGTTTCATTGTTGTTTGATGCCTGATTAAAAATTCTATAATGCAGAAAAGCAGAGTTTAACAGTTCTGTAGCAAAAATAAAATACATTTCTGCTACCATTCTGATCTTTTTGCAAGTTCTGAAGTTTTCACTAATGTTTTTTAGCTAAACACATGCCATTAGAACTCCCTTAGCTGATATTTTTACTTGCATTATCCTCCATGAAAAGCTACAACAATTCTGTAGCAAATATCCAACTTAACTATGGGGAGTTGCTACGAAACTGTGAAATTTCTGAGTTTTTGATTTTTCATGATTTCTTGTGCCTCCTTATTACTCTTAATATCCTGTTCAACTATGCACAATGTTGAAACTATTAGTTAAACATAGTATAGGAAAAAATGAGGGTTTTACCATATTCAAGGAGTGTCATCTACTACAACAAAAATCTTGAGATTTCTCTTTAAGAGCTCAACTTTGATCATTTCAATTTGAGTTTCTAATGCTTTGACTTGTCCCTGTAACTTATTCCTGTCTGCTTGTAGCTAGTTGTTCCTTTTGTACATGTGTTTCAACATTCTATGCAAAGAAAAGTCCTCTTCATCATCTTTTTGGATTTTTCTGCAGTTTCATCATAGAAATCTATCTGCTTTGACACCTCCCTTTGCCACTCCTCAAACTCAAGTTTAGAATTAATGACTTCTTGTCTAGCCTCTCTCAATTGTTCTTGCAGAACCTCTATTTTTGGGTGTGGAGCCTGATTATCTTCTGTATTCAAAGGTATCGCTGCATTAGACCCCAGTTTGAAATGGGGTGGCAACGCTGCCTGTAAAATATTCGCTGCAGGGCGGGTCCAGGGGAGGGGGCCATTGTGACCTTTTGGGAGCCCCTCCCTGGAGGGGGGATCGAGGCAGCACGCCCAAAGCTAAGAATAGATTTAAAATTGCCTTGTAAAATGTTGTAATTTCGTAGTCAATCTGGGCCATTCATTAGGTATAGAACTGACGATAGACGTTATGTTTAATTTATGGTTTTTTGCCTTAGAAGACAACCCCTCACTATATATTAGGGAATTGTATTGCGTCTACGAATATTTGTATTTTGAGTGAGGAAGAGAGAGGAGATTGAGAGCGAAGAGGGAATAGCACATCTGTTGTAGGTTGTATCTCTTCAGTTTGTTGGATAATATAAAAAAAGAAAGGACTGGCTATTTCTCCGTGGACGTAGCCCAAACTGGGTGAACCACATATATCTGTGTCTCTCTTTTTTTATGCGTTTTCTATGTTTATATTTCTGCAATATTTTATGTGTTCCATTGATTTGTAATATATAATTCTCTAACATATTTCACTTTTTCTCATACAGGCTCTTTTCCTTTCCTTTTCTTTGATGGCTCTATTTTTTCTAAAGGCACTTCTGGCATCTTTTCAGTTTGTTGCATTGACCTTGTAACAGGTTTCCTTGGCTTGAAGACAAAACCTGATTCTTCTTGTGTAAAATCTAATTTCTTGGCCCTCTTGCTCTTCTTTTTAGTTTCAATCTTGGTCACTTCTATAGGCTACTCAATTGGGCTTTCTTCAATCTCAATGGCCTCTAGGATATCAGTTAGCTTACCCTTCCTTTTACTTTGCCTTTTGGTCATCCTCCTCTTAGTGCTTGTAGAATTTTTTACTACAGGTTGCTTCTCTTCCCTAGGGGTTATTGATTTAGACTTTGGAGTTCTCCTAGAAGGGGTGGCAGTATCTAACTCATAGCCACTCAAAAATAAGAAGGTAAGCCAATCTTTGTTTAACCTATTTAGCTCTTCTACAACCAACAATTTAATGAGGCCATGGTGAAAAACAGAGGTATTACTAGCATCAAGCTTGGCTTGGACCTTGTCAACCATCTTTCCCAAACTTCTAAAGAGATAAAAAGGAATGTCTAGAGGTTGTTTACCTGTGAAATGCAATAGCAATATGAAATGATACTGGTAAACCATGTTGAATCTGCCTTCACATGTGAAATATTTTTGGATGACCATTAGGAGTTTGGAAAAATTCTCTTTGAGGCAAGTTCTGGAAATGCTAGTAGTCATGTCAATCCCTATGTGTTCTTCCTTGAGGAATTCATCACAATTTAGCAACTGAAAATTCTGAACCTTGAACCATATTTCTCTTGACCTAGGGATTTTTGTAGCATGGGAAATTGTGTCAGGGGACACTGCAAAGTTCAGAAGACCAACCTTCGTTTCTGTTCCAGTGAAATTTACAGCAAAGTCTTTGGCAATCTGCCCATGGTAACCCTGTAGCTTTTGGAAAAAGCATAGGCATCCCACGTTGGAAAATGCTTGAATGAAAGTAGGGTCTTCCTCCAGCAATTTCATGTCCATGGGCTCATAATGCACCACTAAACCTCCTTTATATTGTTTTCTATGTTCCATGGATGCAACACGTAGGGCTCCTCCTTGTCACCTCTTTTGACCTGCAAATCAACCTAGAGACAACTAGACAATAGTGGACTCTAACCTAGAGACAACAAGACTTGCATGAGAGCTAGACTTGTGTGAGAGACAACAAACCAACTCCTATGACAACGTGAAGCTTATGGCAGCAAAGCTAAATACAAATAAATGAGTTAGCAACAAGAAGCTACATAGTGTCAATATGTAGGGAAAATGGATAAAATATTGATAAAGTGCATCTGTGACCCACCATAAGACTGACCAATCACGCTTTTCAAACAAAAAGGATTGTTACTCCACTGTTTAACACAGTTGTATACTTCAGCACAATTCCATAGCGGGATAGGTGTTCAGAAAGGTGGATCCGCTATGAAATTGTCAAGAACTTTTGTAGAAACCTTCAGTTTCCCTAACTAGATTTGCTACAGAATTCTGCAAAAGTGCTTAAATGCCAATTATGAATGAATAAGTTTGAGACACATGAAATTTTGAAATTGAACCTTTATGACTAACCCTTTTTGAACTTATATTGACCCTACATAATGACAAGATGACCAAATGACACTTTGTACATGAACTTTTATTTTGAGAAAATTTAAAACCCTAGCTAATTTGACCAATTGACTCAAAAACTATTTCTAAGTGTTATCATGGATAACACTAACTATGAAAAAAACCAGTCTACTAGTGAAGTCAAAGTAACTAGGACTCATAGTTAATATGTGCTAGGGTTGAAGAAATTACCATTCAATTGATATCCATTGGCATCCTTGAGAGGATTTGCTTGTTTTTATATTAATCATCTTTGTCAAATATGGTACCTCTATTACTAAGAAAAAAAATATTGTCACCTCATCCTTATCTAGAATTCTTTATACTCCAGTACCTCCTATCCATATTAGAAATAGAATTGTTCATCTAAGTAGAAGACAAAACCACTACTTGGGTAGAATACAAAATCTAACACCCTTAGTCTTTTATCCCCATATTGCAATTAATTATGTTAATGATGCTTGTATGGGCACATAAATATAAATGGGTTAAAAGACACAAAATAATGGTAATTATGTTTTAATAAACATTGATGAAAACATGGAGCCTTGATATGGACCATGAGAAGCCATGAGAGGGGAGGCAATCCAACAAAAGAGATTAATGGAATTTTCCCTCGCCAATACATTTATTGCTTGAATCAATATTCATAAATTGTAAGTTTTGCAACTTTCCCCGATAAAATATATAATGGGAAGGTGTGGTAGTAACTTCCATATTGATGGAAGTCGTTGCACTATAGCCCAACTATCTCATAAAAAGTATGGGTAGAGTACCCATTCAAATATTTTTGGAGTCTAACCAAAATCTTATGATCTCACCATGACTAGAAAATCTGACACAAAAATCTATCAAATAATTAAATTGTGGAGGTAAGTCATTGATGGGAGAGAATTGGGACCAACACTTGTGTTGTAGCGGCTACAACCACCCTCCAAAATTTTGGCCTGCTCCAATTTCAGAGCCTCCCTTGAAGAGTTTCATGTGATGACTGCACACACTTGGGTTCGCTCTGTGAGCTTGTGTGAGTATTTACATCCTCCTTTCTTGTTCATTGCATTCAATTTTCTGCATGCTAATGTCTAAGTCATGCTTGCGACCATGTCCTGGTTATGCTCAAATTCCTCGCTTCGTATGTGCTTGTTGTTTCATTATGAAAGCATCTGTCACACTCACACACGGAGTCACATTCACTATCGTGCAAGCGTCGTCATCAACGAATGCTTAATCATGAGTGTTGCGCTTGTCACTTGCACCATCGGTCAGTCATGTTGAACATGTGTGTCTGCATGGTTTGGGTCGTTTCGTCATCGAGTCATGTGAGTGTGTGTTTGTATGAACACCTATGCATCTTTAGATCATTCACACACTTAGTCATTTTTGTTGAAGTTCTGATGACCAGACTCCCCTCTAACAACCAGACCATCACCTTGCTTTCGACTCGATCGACTATCAACCAGAACAACATAGAAGCAACAATCCAGTATTTTCAAGTTGCGCTACCGCAAGCAATCAAATCAACCCATGCTGACCACCCCAGACAATCGGACCCGACAGTCACCCTGGGATTGACTCCCTTCAAAAATTGTGTAGAGGCCATTGACCTCACTCACTCAACTGACTGAGGAAATTGCGCAGACAGGCCGGATAAACACCAAGTGCCCATCCCTGTCTCCTTCAGAAAATTGCACAGTTTTCCCAATCAGTCATCTGGACAGTCGACCAATTGCTTATCAAAGAAATTGTATAGTTTTCATGAGCAAGCCCTCTGCTGTCCAAAAGTCCGCTCAGATCAGAAATTATGCAGAGATGATCAGCATGCCAGCTTCCCAGCTTCAGTGAAATTTTTCCACTAGCAGCAACTAGCAACAAACTGCCAGTTCCCTCCAAGAATTGCGTAGTTTCTGCTACCAGTGATTGAGCAGCCAACTGTCAGTTCCCTCTGGGAATTGCAAATTTTTGGCTTCCAATGACCCCAGCAGCCAACTATTAGTTCCCTCTAGAAATTGTGTAGTTTTGGCTGCCAATCTCCCGGGCAGTTCCTCCAAAAACTGCACAATTTCTGCCTACTGACCCTTCATGCAGCCCGGCCTGTTCCTCTGGAAAATTGCTCAAATCTGGTTTTCTAGACCCACTGCTTGTTCATTCTCTGAAAAATGTGCAGAGCATGCCTACCTTTCCTTCCTGCAGCCCAGACTGTCCCTCCCAAAAATTTGCGCAATTTTGCCTCCCAGCCGAGCCAGACCTCGTAGACAATCACTGTCGACTCAGATTACCCATCTCCATCACTCAGTGACTCTTGCATAGTTTTCATCAGCAATGCCTGGAGCCATCATCCCACTTCACAACCTTGTTGCCTCTCCCGGTCACCTGCATCTGAAATGATCATGTGTCATGGTAGACTAGGAGGTTTTGGATTTGATGTCGTCTCATCATGAGTGACTGCAGGTACAGGTACACCAACAAACATGGCAAGATGATGAATGGGATGAACAAAGGGAGATAGGTTCACCAACGTATGAACGAATGATGCATGAGAAATAGATGAACGTGACAAACATGCACCTTCACGAACAGATGAGCCTGTCAAGCCTTCCAACATGCAAGCAAGGAACAACATGTTAAAGCTTCATCAAGTGAACCAAGGACCATCGAAGACTCCGTGCACTTCACCATGCGAAGGTGAAGCTATGATGCACTATGAAGACATACATCATGTAGCAGTGTTGTAGCTCAACATGCACTCCAGTAGCAGCATGAATGTACCAGCACTGTCATGTCAAGTCATGTCGAGTCATGTCATGAATCATGTTACCCACATCTCCACTATGGGCTATGTTGTTAATCAATGTGATGTAATGTGGAAGTCCAAGAGACCCACTTGGTGAACAAAGAGTCATGTAATTCGAAAAGTCATGGAAGTCAAACAGTCATAAGGGTAGTCGAACAGCCACAAGGGTCAGTTTCACCCTTGGCTATAAATACCCTCTCATTTTTACATGCAAAGGAAATTTTCACCTCATTTCCTCCCACATAGCCAAGAGAGCTTGTAATCTTTTCTTTGAGGAGTAAGCAGTGGCTCCAACGCCCCACACTCGGACTCAGATTAGTGATGTATGGTGTAACAATGTGTCTTGGAAATTTTTCTTAATTCAAAAGCCTATTAAAGGCCAGCATGTTTTCACACATGTATTTTATATGTTGTAAGACTGATATTTAACACTTGTAATGCATGTTTCTTTAACCTGTGTTCTACATTTGAACTATTTCATTTTTTGTAATGCATAATATATTAATGGAAACGTGTTGTATATGCTGTTAACGTTGTCTCTCCCCATGTAGACTGCTCTCCCAGGCATCAGACGGACCTTTCACATGAAGCTTGCTGTAACAACGATTGCACTCGTTTAGATTGATCTGTTGAGTGTTGTACATGTTATCTTACCTTGTATGTAGTGATTGTTGCATCTGTGTGGACTGCTCATCCAGAAGTTTGCATGTCCTATTGTGTTGTGTGTTCCTAGTCGAGTTGGGATTGCATCCCATCCAACCTGGAACTCATTTTCACCTTCTCCCCCTTTACAACGAAAGAACCATTGACACAAGTACACTTACACTCACCAAGCACATGAACTTCACTTCCTGAAGACAAAGTAGACCACTCTCTTGTGATGACAAGAAAGAGTTGAGGCAAACCCTTATGACAATGGCAACCGGGCCATCATACTGGATGGGACTCCCACACCAAACGGTGTGAGGTCTAGTTGGGACTTCATACCAGGGTGATCCCCTGAATGTTGGTGGATCCAACACCGTCAACAACTTGTTAGTGGGTGTGAGAGAGACAAAGAAGAGAAGTGTTCAAGAGACAAAGTAGTGTGGGGATCCATGAGTGTGAGTAAAGGAGGCTCGCACATGGAAAATAAATAGGACACATGAGGGTTCTAAGACAAAACAACTTGTGCATGACTATAATCCACCTAATTTAGTGAGAGAATCCAATTGAATTCTTCAACAAGAGCTGGAGGGTTGGTAGTTGTTGAGGAATTTTTCTAAATTAAGCACAAAAATCTCTCTAAAAGGGGGATTATCGAGGTAATATTGTATCACATAAGGAATAACTTTGTGCTATGTAGGCCCATCATGCTCCATAATGTGAATGATAATAGGCCATGGCTTAATAGTTGAAATACATCATACTACTTTTTGTGTGGATGGAGACTAGCCTTCATCCTTACACCGCTAATAACCTTATAGAGAATATCACTATGGGTGCTTGTTGTGTACAAAAACTAAAAAACCATCAATAATATTTGGGACGAATCTGGTTTTAGTGGGATTTCAAGAGAATTGATAAGTTTGATTTGATGAAGGAAAATGACCTTCATCCTTACACCACTGAGAGTCTAGGAGAGAATTTACTTTTGGGTGTTTGTTGTGTAGGACAATTGATATGCCACCCATAATAGTTGGGCAGAATCTAGGTTTAGTGGGATTTCAAGAGAAATTGATGAGTTTGATTTGTTGAAGGAGAATGGATTTCATGACTCCACCTTGTGATGAATGAGAACTTCCCTATTGGCTTCTTTGTTTGGATCAAGGGAGGTCGACTACAAAGGATAGAACATATAGTTAAGCCTATGGTGGGGTGGAACATGGATCACCCTTCATTAGTGATAGGAAATAAATGATCATGATCAAATAGGTGCCATTGTGGACTTAAAATCTATGATGTAAATCGTATTCATTAAAATAGAAATGATGATTAATAAATTATGTCTTTATGTACTTGCAAGCTAAATAAATATTTTGGTCTATGTGATACTTGATCTTGGCGTGAAGCAGTAAATTTGGTTGTGATTGTTGTGTGATATGTACATGCTCACTTATTTATCTTTGTTATCGTCCTATTTTCTCCCTAGGGTTGGTACCTTTGAGTTGTTATACCATTGACCTTTTAATTTAGATTTTGACCTCTGCTTTTCCAAATTTTACTCCCAACCGTGTGGAGGGAAGCTTATGAGTGTGTTTGGAACCTTCCATTCCCGTGAAGGACCCATATTCTATACGGTTATAACTAAAATTCTTCATTTTTGTGTGTGTGGTTGGGGGACTTATTCTAGATGCTTATGGTTCCTAGGAGATCATTTCAACTCATCACCCTATCTAACCTATTCTAGCTGGCTAGGAAACATTATTGGAGAAGCTTATTAACTTATCTTCATCCTAGGTATCTACATTCATCCTCCTTGGAGCCTCATTCTTTTGATTTATATTGGGCTATCCTAGAGGCTCAGGCTAGATCTAGAGAGAGAGAGATATAGAGAGTCATATGTTGCTGCTATTTTGATTTAGTTTTTGGGAGCTACATGTTGTTTTGAATCCTTGTTAATTATAGTGGGGAGACTCTGTCAAAACTTAAAGAGGAGTTCCAAAGTTGAAGGTATATGATGTACCTTTTCCTTATGGTTAATGAAGATTCATGTTTCATTCTCTCTACATTCATGTTTGCGACAACAACCCTCCAAATATTTTCCCTATGTCAATTTTGAAGCCTACAGTAATTGTCGTTTCAAGCCCCATTGGGTCGTCATGTTGTTTATTTTGTTATTCTTATGTTTTCTCCTAGTGTCACACCCTCCTAAGTCAATGTTTCCTTAGTGTCATCACTTAACCATTAGAAGCGTTTGAGTTAGTTAGTTCTTGGTTAGGTGAACTCATGATATTTCTATACTTTTAAACTTGCCCTATCACCATGCACACACTCAAAAGCACAAAAAAGTAAACAAAAGCAAGACAAACTCTTACAAAAATCAAAAGTACACTTTGAGTTGACGAATACATGCACTTGGGTTGAGCGCATTCCTTTGGGCTGAAGGAGTGCATGCTACTTGAGCACATCCCTTCATGTTGAGCAAGTGCACCCTACCTGAGCGCACTCCTTCATGTCAAAGACATGCACCCTATCTAGTTGCATGCATGAGCCAACTTGTTGCATGAGGGCACACTCCTAGTAAATAGGAGCCCACTTAACTCCTCTTAACTAACCCTTTCATGCGACGACAAGTGGCACTCATGCATGAATCAATTTTGCATGTTAATTTTTTAAATAAACTCAGTTAATCATTCTTTTCATAATCATTTCATCTGAGTTGAGCGCACAACTGGGGAATCAAGAAGCTCTTCATTGACCAATGCTGCAAGTAAGTTTTTCATGTCAAATCCTTCTATTTCATTTCATGATTTCACTTTCCAAATATTTCTTTTCTTGTTTTCGATCACTTGTTTTTCAGTTTATTTGTTGGCGTTTATGCTAAATCTTCACGTTGCAAGTGTTAATCCATCGTCACATGCAAAAAATATTCAAATTCTTGAAACCTTCCATCTTCCACTATGCATGTGACAACAACTATAAAGCCTTGTAGATATTTATCTTCCTCATCTTATCATTGAATCCTATTGATTGAACTTATTTATGAGCTTCCAATTGGCATAACAGACTCCTTGAGCTCAAAACCCCATCAACCTAGAAAAGTGTGCCATGTTTAATCAAGTTTTCTTCCTGAGAGCATGAGCATATCATGAAGGCATGAAGAATTTTAATTTGAACCTTCAGAGTGATGCAATGCACCCTCATTTCCTTAGAGCCAATGGGCACATCCTGAAGCCATGAAGCCTCATCATTTATCCCTTCGAACTGCTACAGTGTGCCATCCTTTTCCTTGAGCACATGGGCACATTATGAAGGCTCGAAGCCTTGTTAACCTCATCCTTCATACCTTCAGTGTGCAATAGTGTTCCCTCCTTGTGTCCTTGAGCACATGGGCTCATAGGGAAGACCCAAAGGCCCATTTTCCCATCCCTTCAGCCCTTCAGGGTGTGACATTGTGCCATAGTTGAATTTTTCCCTTTCTTAAGCGCATGAGTGCACCATAAAGCTTCGAATAACCATGCATGTTCTCTTCGTGCTTTGAAAGTGTGCCCTCCTAGTTTGCATGCCTATTTTCCCTTGCATGAAAATTATTACATAGTGAGAGTGGCGATCAGATCACCACCTATTTTCGGGAAGACATGCAAACATATTACAAGATGCTCAAGACCACTGAATATGAAAATGATGACATTTACACAAGATGGGAAATCCTTGACACTACTAATGTTATCAAAACATGGTGTCGAGAGCTTGCCAAGTTTCACCATCACCCATCTGCAATTTATCCAACGAAGATTCTCAGAGATGTCTATCAATACCTGATAGCTATGTATTGTTGGTTATATGGGCTTAAGAACATTGAGGTGTTCCAAGAGAATTGGATATACACGCTCAATATAGTAGTTACCCATGGAAAAGTTTTCAATTGGGCAGATATCCTATCATTTGAGTTACAACGTCAAGTAGGGCGGGAAAAGCATCTTTACAAGCAAACTAGGCACCAAAATTCTACATGTCTACATTTCTCTTAGATGGAATCTATGCACAATATGCATTCTCGGGAATGAATTGGAACTAGACCCTTGAGGAGAATTTCCCGGTCTACTTCCACTGTAGAGTGTTATCATAAATGAGCTTCAGAGGCGTATATGAAAAATTAGTTGAACACTTCTTTGCAATAATCTTTCACATGATTTTTGAGATCAATCCTCCTTGCATGACCGATCAGGTGAAGGAGTCACTTCGAGATATCGCATAATAGTTTGAAACTCTAGAGGGTACATACATCAGGTGCTTTAGTTGTCAGATATCCCCTCATCTTATGTCACAATATGTGACCAACAAAGTGGTCATGCAAGAAGTTTCCAATCAGCTAGACAAGGGATTATCAAGAATTATTCATAGGAGGAAGAAATCCCCTTGGCCTATCTTTCCATTGAGGATCAGATTGTATGAGTTAAAGAGTCACACAGATAGGAAATTAGAGATACATGAGTTGGACCACCTACACTTTTCTACTAAATATTTCCATGGATATGATCATAGGCGAATTGTCAGGAAACATTGTCAAAGGTTGGTCACAATGCAGGGTACTCATCTATGCCCATAGCGGATGATGAGAAGATAAAGAACTAGTACAATTCCAACATGAAGACACATCCACTAATGGAGGCCAATTCACTACATGATCCACCAGCTCAATATTTTCAAGTGAAGAGGAGGAGGAGATAACATCTCAAGTAAGGAAACTAGCTCCCAAGAAAAGGATAAGATATTCCTTGACAGGTGAGAGCAGCAAGAAATGGAAATTTGATCCCTTAAACTCAGGAGCTATTCAAGCAGAGCAGGAGAGAGGAGAAACAAAAGAATAGGAGAGGAAGAGTTAACAGGATGAGTTGTTTGAATAGAAACAAGAAGAAGAGAGGAGGAGGATAGAAGAAGAACAACAAAGGTAGTCCCAGGAGGATGAAGCAACACAAAGATTGGAAGAAAAATAATTGACTTAGGAGTTGGAAGAGGAGCAGTTTGAAGAAGAAGATACCATCCAACCAATGGAGGAAGAATCGGTACTCTAGGAGATCATCCTCTCACAGGCAGTCATCTTCCATTTGGAGAGATGGGGATCACACCACCAGTAGACCGAGTCATGGATGTATGCAACATAACATTCGATCAACTGAAGAAGAGGATCATACAACAAAGGCATAGGTACTTCCCACAGGATCCTTAGAATCTAGTCTCAGTGTCTATAGAGAGGGTGATCACTGCCAACACTAGAAGAAATCCAAGGGTGGTCATGATGGAAAATGTACAGTGGCACAGGATAACTCAGAGTACTTGTTGAATGAGAATGCCAGGTTGAGAAGAGAACTTGTTGTGGTGAAGCAATAGGTAGAACATCTTGCAGTAGAGAACCAACGGTTGTCATCACATAACTTCAATGCTGCAGAATGGCATTCAACCATGCAAGAAGATTCGGGGCCAATGGAAGATACTATGGCACGACTATATGACGAGATGATGACTTATACAATAGGTAATGGTTCCTCTCATTGGCATTCAGAGGAAAGCACAAGAATTAGTGAAACTCTTGAACATAACAAACCAAGCAGTTGATCAGATGTAGGAGTGGGCTGCCAAATATCTGAATTCCCCACAACATTTGGAAAGGAAGGATTAGGTCTCCGCAGAAATAGGAAAAGTTTAGTTGAAACTCCACCCATAGAATTACTTGAATTTGGGAGCACAATCAGTTAACACTATGTCTACCTACAACTAGCTTCATAATGGGTTTGAGACTCTAACATAGAAGCACGAGATTCCCACCATCAGATCTTTGGAAGAAATCAGAGGCATGGAGGTCATCTTCTTGGAGATCCAAGAATAGATTGAAAAAACCAAGTAGGAAATGGAATGGGAAGGCTTGGTGGTAACCAAAGACATTGTTCAACAATATTCCTTTGCACTAGTCAAAGTGCACATGAAGCTCTCATGGATGTGGAATAATGTACAGTTAAGATCCTAGAACATACCAATGAGGCTGTCGGAGGTGAAGATGTGCAACAAAGGAGACTTTTCAATCCAAGTCAAAGCCACCGCGAAGGATTTCAAAGCATGGCACACTTACATTACAAGTGAACTCCATGAGCAAGAAGATAACTTATCTATTTGATGAGTTCTTTTCCATAGTCATTTTTGTCTTATTAGGCCACCGTCTCATTTGTAAATTGTCTTATGTAATAAATTTTCTGAAATGAAGTCCAAGGGACACGTGGAATATGAAAAGCCATACATTGGAATGTAAAGATTCATGTAGTGAATATGAATCGTCATAGGAATTGAAGAGTCAAGAGGAAGCTCAAAGGTCATTTTAATTGTTATAAATAGCTCCTCATAACTCAAGCATAGGGATTTTAGGAGCCATGGCTTATAGAAGGCTTTATATTCTAGAGGTCTTGCCTTGGCTTCTCTTGTAAGACGTAGGATATAGATGATTCTTTGGTGAAGCAATTTGTGGCTTTGTATTCCACTATTGGATACAATGATTCATCCATGTAACAATCTACTTGGAATCTTACACATTTAATCAAAAGTTCAATGAGCTGAAATTCTTTAATAATGTATCATAGATGTAGTTGTACTATTCTTGCTATGTTTAAGGTATATGTTCCTTTATTTACATACTGTTAATGAACTAATTTGTTGCTTAGTTATGGATATTATTGAATGAATGATGGTATGCGTTAATGATTTTTTTTATTGTGTAGACTAATCTGTAGGTACTCAGCAAGCCTTTCTCTTTATTCCCAAGTCCCCCTTTAGGATAGTACTATTTATTTTATATTCGATGGCTCATTTCTCTCACCTACCATGGAAGTCCCCCTCGTATACCTTGTTAGAGTCTTATAGTCACAGTGATCAAAATTACTCTTTTCACTATTGATTATAGTCTTAGGTCAAATTATAATATTTTCAAATTAAATTTGACATCTATCTTGGTTGGAAAAGGCCTTGAGTCAATGTCTAAATGTATAATGTATATTCTACTCTCATCACAAGCCTAAGGTCATGGTCATCATCAAAAAATCTCATGGTCTTTTCAGGTCATTTGCTACACACAGAGACAATTTTACTTCAAAATCAGTTTCTAAAGTAATGGGCATGCAATTTACAAAAGTGAAAGAGGTTTTTGTCAATAAAAGACAGAAGAAAAAAAACCTCCTTAATTTTATGCACATGTGTTATGATTGGGGAGATATGCAATGAGATTTGAAACTTATGTTTAAAAAATCAAATTTTTGAATTTGTTTTACTATTTTAGTCATTTTGTTATGGCACTCTTTTATAATAGAGGGAAAGGAATTTTGAGAAACCCAAGGCTTTTTTTGTCAAGAACGAGACAAATATCAAAAACCTCTTTCAGTTTCTTCACAGGTGTCTTGGATTGGAATATTTGACGGATCCTTACAGCCTAGTTTTACATATTTAAACATTTAATGATTTCTTGTTTTAGTAATGATTTTGCAGCACATTTTTCGAGTCAATGGATATGAATATGCAAAAATGGAGAGAGGTTTCACTACAAAACAAGCTAATATACAAAAAAGTCCTTAATTTTTGTAATATATTTCATGATTAAAAATATATGAGTTAATATTTGACCCCTATTTTCAGAATTTCAGTGACCCTATTCCTAGAATGGAGTGCTAAATTTAATGCAACTATTTCTATCTTTAGGGAGATGGTTGAGCTCGACTCCCTTAGTATAGGGATGAGCTAATTATATGTATTTCATGAATTTCAGAATGCAAAAGGTTGGATATTTGAAGCTCTGACATTTTGGAACTGGTGTACTTGATTTTTTGAGAATAATATATTGTTGCAGCGATTTTTCTAGGATTCATGTGTTTGTGGTCAGTGACATTATTTCTTCGGTTATTCTTATGAATTTGATTGTTATATGTTTCTAGAATCCATATATATTTCTTTTCATGTTAATCTCTTAATTTTTAAATAGAATTCAGTGCCAGAAAAGTTATGTTTTGTTTGAGATTATCATTTAAGTGTTTTTATCTTCCAAACAAGTGAATTAATGCATGTATGCTCAGTTACTTCCTTCTATTTGATTTCCTCATCACCATACTACTACGAAAGATGCATTTGTGTCCTTGATTACATGTATCTTGCCCCATTTAAATGACTGCAACTGATCTTTTGATCTATTTGGCCTGGTTCCTAAACATATTGCTTCATATCCAACAAAACCCTATTGAGCTGATAACTAGCCTAAAACCCTAGTATTCTCCAGTCACTTCCATTCACTATGAGGTTAATTTTAGAAGAGCCCTTTCTGATTTGGCAGGGCTAGCTTCCCAGTCTAAAGTTGGTCTAAGGTTACCTCTTTGGTTTCCTTTCCCAGCCTTGGGAAACTAACGAGTGCTAACATTTTGGCATTGTTGTCGAGGATCGAAACGAAAGTTAATCTTCTTCAGGAAAGATTGTTTACGTTGTAGATTTGATTATTGATGGTGTACAATAGTCAAACATATGAAAGTTGAAACATTCACCTGGCAACTCCAACTTAACCCAAAGACTCCATTGGCAACAGGATCCAGAAATCGAAATGAGTTCTCAATCCATAAGGTATGCTCCTATGCATTGAGATCATGTTCTGGGCTTTCCAAATCGTATGCCTTAGGTAGATTGGAAAACATACTTGCCAAAATTTGGAGATGGAAAAGGTGATGATGCTACACTTCATTTAATAAGATTCATATGCATGTGCGTAAGCTGAGGATTAATTTTCATGAAGATTGTTTAATGAAGATGTTCATGATCACATTAGAAGAAAGAGCATGGTTTTGGTATGGACGCTTTCCTCCCGCTTGTATTTATTCTCTCAAGGATTTTCACTTAGTATTTTTTTTAGAAGTATAGAGAATTCTATCCTTCTTTTATTTTGATTGAGGATTTTTGTGATCACTTTGAGAATTTTATTCAAGAGCTAGAAAGTGCTTATGGGGATGAAGAGTTTATGGATGATGAACTCTTGGATGCTTTGAATGAAAACCCTTTTCACCACGATGACAAGATCATGGATTTTACCCTGGATGACAACAAACTTGAGAAGAATTCTTCAAAATATGACAATGATATTCCATCAAATGAAGTTGATAATAATTTGCAGCAGTCTTGCCAATATTCAAGAGATTAATATATATATCTATATATATATATATATATATATATATATAAAGATGTTCTTTCCAGCTGCCCTTCATTCCTTTCCTCTTCTGAGTTTTTAATTCAGGAAGAAATATGTGCAGATCAAAATTTGAGTTTGCTTGTATAGAAAAACTAGAGTCATGATTTATCCGTTGAGGTCAAAAACAGTGTACAACAGGTTTGTTGTCTTGAGTTTGATGAACGTGTTCAACAACCTTCAAATGATCAAGATATAGAATTTTTTCATAGCATAGACAATTCTTTCTCTTATACATGAAAATCCACTTGTAGATATTTGTGTTGATGTTGATTTGGATACCTCAACTGAAGATCTGCAAGAACATACAAATATTTTCTGTGATCTGGATGGTATGGAAGATCACATTGATGCATTTCCATTTAAAAAGGATCAACCAAATCAAGAAGAACAATCAAACCATTATATTGGAAAGCATCTCCCTCTTTTTGGTGATCAACAAGAGGTAATGTTTCATGATTTTCAAGACCCTTTGGGAAGTCTTTTTAAAGCATCAGAAAACATGGACATTGTTTTGTTCACCAACACAGGTTTTGGACTCAGGTATCATTTGAGTTTCCATCTTCTAAATCATTCTTTATGCCTGGTGGAGTTGAACACGAGCATCAGTCAAGTAGTCACGTACTTGATTGGTTACACTGGATCTTCGACTTCAATTGATCAGATTGCTTATCGATCAGTTAGAGTAGGAAAGGTGTCATGAATATGCTCAACATTCTAAGCATCTTTTTCAGTGTCAATTTCCACTAGAGTTTGTCGTTGATGGTACAATTCAGTTTTTAATTTAATTTGAGGTAGTTTCAAGATTGTAGCTGCAGTGACTCCATTTCCCAATGAATAGGGCTACTTGGTCTACGATGTTCTTGACACCTCCTAGGGAGCTGTCATCCCCATTGGAGCCAATGTTAGAGTCTTATAGTCACAGTGATCAAAATTACTCTTTTCACTATTGGTTATAATCTTAGGTCAAATTATAATATTTTCAAATTAAATTTGACATCTCTCTTTGTTCGAAATGGTTCTTGAGTCAATTTCTAAATGTATAATTTATATTCTACTCTCATCAGAAGCCTAACGTCATGGTCATCATCAAAAGTGTCATCAGAACATCTCATGCGTCTTTTGAGGTCATTTGTTGCACACAAGGACAATTTTACTTCAAAATTAATTTATGAAGTAATGGACATGAATTTGACAAAAGTGAAAGAGTTTTTTTGTTAATAATAGACTAAATAACAAAAATTTCCTTCCGTTTATGCACAGGTGTTATGATTTGGGAGGTACGCAGTGATATTTGAGGCTTATGTTCAAAAAATCAAATTTTGAATTTGTTTTACTGTTTTAGTCATTTTTTTGGCGCGCTTTTCTAACATATGTAAAGGAATTTTGAGAACCCCAAGTATTTGTTTTCAAGCACGAGCCAAATATCAAAAACCTCTTTCAGTTTCTTCACAGTTGTCCTGGATTGGAATATTTGACTTGATATTTACAGCCTAGTTTTACATATTTAAACATTTAATGGTTTCCTGTTTTAGTCATGATTGTACGGAACCTATTCCGAGGAGATGGAGATGAATTTGTGAAAACTGAGAGGGGTTTCTCTAAAAAACAAGCCAATATACAAAAACCTCCTTCATTTTGTAATATATTTCATGAGTAAAGAGATACAAGTTAATATTTGACCCCTATTTTAAGAAATGTTGTTCCTGTTCCTAACAGGGAGTGCCAAATTTAATGCAGTTGTTTCTATCTTTAGGGAGATGGTTGAGCTCAACTCCCTTAGTCTAGGGATGAGCTAATTGTATATATTTCATGAATATTATGGTGCAAAAGGTTGGATATTTGAAGCTCTGACATTTTGGAACTCGTGTACTTGATTTTTTGGCAGAATTAGTATATTGTTGCAACTATTTTTCTGGGATTCATGTGTTGTGATAAGTGACATTATTTTCTTAAGATATTATTATGATTATGATTGTTATATGTTTCTAATAGCTATCCATATTTCTTCTCATGTTAATCTCTTAAGTTTTAAACAAAATTCAATGCCAGAAATGCTCTATTTTGTTTGAGATTATCATTTAAGTGTTTTTATCTTCTAAACAAGTGAATTCATGCATGTATGCTTAGTTAGTTCCTTCTATCTAATTTCCTCATCACCATACTACTATGATGGATCCATTTGTGACCTTTATTACATCTATCTTGCCTCATTTAAACGACTACAACTGATATTTTGATCTATTTGGTCTGTTTCCTAAACATATTGCTTCATATCCAACAAAAACTAAATCAAAACCCTATTGAGTTGATAACTAACCTAAAACCCTAGTATTCTCCAGTCACTTCCATTGGTTGTGAGGTTGATTTTAGAGATATCTCTCTCTGATTTGGCAGGGCTAGCTACCAAGTCCAAAGCTGGCCTGAGGTTACTTTTTTTCTTTCCTTCCTCGGCCTCGCGAAAATAAGGAGTGCTAACATACCTTACATTGGATGTCTCACAAAGCTTACATTATTACTGCCCCAAAGTAGTGTGACTTCTCTTGTGTTGGTTGGTACCCAAGGCATAAATTTAAATCATACCAACAGTGGCCAGACCATATGATCAGATAGGACTCCTACACAAAATGGTGTGAGGTCTAGTTGGCACTTCACATAGGGATATCCCCTTACAATGTTGCTGGAATCGAACACTGTCAACATTTTCGGCACTATAAGGAGGGTTAGATGGCAACCCAAGCTTGTGAAGTTTGTTTGAATAAACCAAGCAGGAAATGGAATGGGAAGGCTTGGAGTTAACCAAATACATTATTCAACAATATTCCTTTGCACCAGTTAAAGCGCACATGAATCTCTAATGGATCTGAATAATGTACAGTTAAGCTCCTAGAACATACCGATGGGGCTATCGGAGGTGAAGATGTGCTACAAAGGATACTTGTCAATCCAATTCAAAGCCAGCGTGAAGGATTTCAAAGCATGGCACACTTACATTACAAGTGAACTCCACGAGGAAGAAGATAACTTATCTATTTGATGAGTTTTTTTCCATAGTCATTTTTGTCTTATTAGGCCACTGTCTCATTTGTAAATTGTCTTATGTAATAAATTTTATGAAATGAAGTCCAAGGGACACATGTGGAATATGAAAAGCCATACATTGGAATGTAAAGATTCATGTAGTGAATATGAACCGTCGTAGGAATTTATGATGAGTCAATAGGAAGCTCAAAGGTCATTGTAATTGTTATAAATAGATCCTCATAACTCAAGCAAAGGGATTTTAGGAGCCATGGCTTATAGAAGGCTTTATATTCTAGAGGTCTTGCCTTGGCTTCTCTTGTAATATATAGGATATAGATCATTCTTTGGAGAAGCAAGTTGTGGCTTTGTCTTCCACTATTGGATACAATGATTCATCCATGTAACAGTCTACTTGGGATCTTACACTTTTAATCAAAATCTCAATGAGCCGACATTCTTTCATACATGTATCATAATGTAGTTGGACTATTCTTTCTATGTTTAAGGTATATGTTCCTTTATTTACATACTAAGTTAATGAACTAATTTGTGGTTTAGTTATGGATATTATTGAATGAATGATGGTATGCTTTAATGATTGTTGTTTACTATGTGGACTAATTTGTAGGTACTCAGCAAGCCTTTCTCTCACCTACCATGGAAGTCCCCCTCGTATACCTTGTTAGATTCTTATAGTCGCAGTAATCAAAATTACTCTTTTCACTATTGATTATAGTCTTAGGTCAAATTATAATATTTTAAAATTAAAGTTGACATCCTCTTGGTTGGAAAAGGTCTTGAGTCAATTTCTAAATCTATAATGTATATTCTACTCTCATCACAAGCATAAGGTCATGGTCATCATCAAAAGTATCATCAAAAAATCTCATGGGTCTTTTGAGGTCATTTGCTGCACAGAGAGACAATTTTACTTCAAAATCAATTTTAAAGTAATGGAATGCATTTTACAAAAGTGATCCGAATTGGATCCTAAACACCCTCTAAGTTATCATGACTGTTTCAAATTATGCCAAAAGATTCAAGTCTTAGAAAAATCAAGCTATCAGAAGGAATCCTCATGATAGTTGCAGTTGTGGCTAGAGCGGAGCAACGATGACCCTCGGTTGAGCATGCAGAACATGGCCCATGGTAACATGCATTGGCACTGATCCGAATTGGATCCATGAAAATTATCAAAGTGCCATGACTGTATCAAATCAAGACAGACTTCGAATTTATGAACAAAGAGGTATCAGGAAGACCTCTGGACAGTGGTAGTTTGCAGCCAGCAAGGAACAATGAGGACCTGGTCAAAGTGCACTGACCGAGGCCCATGGAGACCGCGCAAGAGGAAAAACTGGCAGTTGGGAAGCTTGGATCGGGAAACAGAGGCCATTTCTGATGCGCGATTAGCACGGGAAAACCCTTGAGAAGGAAAAGCCCCAAGCACTCGGTTTCATGGGAAGCCGGGAAACTGTAGAGAAGGTGCTAAGGCGAAAGGCGGGTCCCACGCTCCAAAACTGGCGGAATATCGGAGGCATCCTTGGGCGATAAGCGGATTTGGCAGAAAACGAGCAATTCCATTCATCGCACAACGCGTGTCCGGTGGATGAGAGAGAAAACCACCTCTCATTGTAGGCTAATGGTTGAGCAAGTCAACCACGAAAAATGAGTGAACACCATAGGATCTAGGGGCTCCAGATCTGACGTCGGAGATTGTGCCCGATGGAAAACCGGATTTGATGGGGGAATTAGGAAGCGAAATATAAAATTCTGAAGTCTGATTTGACCGCTAAGTTGGCGGATGAATCATTTCACAATGTAACCGAAATACCAAACCGTCCGAGGAAGAGTTGGCGCAGTTCATAAGAGGACACGTGGCCACTCCCCTGTGGACGTTGGCGATGACGCAGAGGCA
The DNA here is from genome assembly GCA_031772625.1 of Pinus tabuliformis. Lineage (NCBI taxonomy): Eukaryota > Viridiplantae > Streptophyta > Pinopsida > Pinales > Pinaceae > Pinus > Pinus tabuliformis. The sequence continues at coordinate 1,184,500,885 of CM062813.1, forward strand.
GGGAACTCCAAGTGAACAGCAACAGGTGATTCGAAGGGGTGGAAGAGAAGCAAACATTCAAGGATAGATTGGCTTTAAGCCATGAACAGACAGAGAATAGAGAAGAGAAGGAAGAACCAGAGAAGAAAAACAGTGAAAGAAAAGGTGAAAGAGACAGTGAAGCAAGAAGCAGAATACAGAGAGCCAAGCTGACCTAAGGCAGCACTGAGCAGAAAAAAGGCTTAAGAGGTTCAAGCAATCCCTGTGAGGATCTGTTGGGAATTGAGTACCACATTGGGCTCCTCCCATTGAAGACCAGAGGGGTTAAGATTTGGTAAGGAAAGAGTCTGTGCACTCTAGTGGCTTGGGGAATCCAAGAACCACCCTACCAAGCATTAGTTGTTTTAGGAGACTCAAATTGAGCTCCTAACTATAAAAACTCTGCTTTAAAGACACAATAAAAGAAGGCCACCATTGAACGCTGGACCGGAGATGTAGCCCTGGAGAATATGGTGAACTCCTTATTAATTTGATGTGTTCTTGTATTTGCTTACTGTGTTTCCCTTACTGTTTTCCATTTTCCAGTGTCTGTGTATTTTGCAATCTGAATGATCCATTGCCTAAAATAACATAGACACACACCAGCACATGAGTCTGTAATACCTTCATTCATTAATTATTTAACTGATATCACTCAAGAGTGATTTTTAGATCAAGTGGTATCAGATCTTTAGGCTGTTAAGGTTAGACAAGCTTGTATTGGTTTAACTGTTGAATGCTAACTAGATCAAAGCTCAAATTGTTAGGATATTCCGACACATAGGAAATAGTTAAGTACAACTTGGTCTAGTGTAGAGTTAGGTATAGAGTTAGGTAAAGTGTGTTTCTTTACCGTTGTACATTTTGTAACTTACAATCCGACGGTCACGATATGTAGTGATTCGACGATTCATTCTCTCCTCAGTATTACCGACACTTGATCCGTGGCTTGACACCCGATTGGTCCATGAATTCTATTTAAAGCGCATGGAGGGTCATTTGTAGGGTAATCCGTGCATGAGAGAAACATATGTAAATTTTCATTCTTTTATTAATAAATTGCCTGAAGTGGCCGCATTGGCTCAGGCCGTGGACTGTTTCCCTCTTTGAGGGTTTTAACCACGTCAAAATACTGGTGTATTGATTTGCGATCTGGTTGTGAGCGGTGTCCTTTTGGTGTTCTGTCTGAGGAACTTACCCTGTAAATTCCTACATGGTATCAGAGCTATTTGAGGGCCGCGTCCGTTGGTGATCCAAATCTGAAGCCGGTAGAACTGCATCCGACTGCCGTTTCCTAGATATGTTGTTTCTGACTGCTTTCGGGCCGAGAGGACTGCTTTGTTGTGTTCGGAGCATCTGTTACAGTGAGGAACCCCTTTTGTTTCACGCGAAAAGGTTTCCGGTAGCCCTAGCTGCGTCATTTTTAAGATCTGGAGGTATACAGTGTTTATTTGCAGATTACTGTTATTTTCTCTCTGTTTATTTCGGTTTCGGTTTATTTAGCCTTTTTATTACCGGATCTATACCTTTCATTTCTGCGTATGCTCTTTGCCCTGCGACTCTATGCGATCTGGGCAAATCAGAAACAGAAAGGAAGGATTTTTCTCATGCGTATGCTCTTTTCCCTACGCCTTAGGGTGATCTCGGAAAATCAGAAACATTGAGGAAAATATTTAGTTTCCGGCCAAAGCTAACTTTGAGCCGCAAGGTTCATTTTTTTAAATATTTAGTTTTTCGGCTAAAGCTAACTTTGAGCCATAAGGTTCGTTTTCTTTGCATTTTCGTGTCGGGTTTTGTGTTTTTTGTTTTGTAGGGAAAAAGAGCTTTCTCAAAGCAAGCACGCAACCCAAAGCACCCCCCCCCCCCCCCCCCTCTCTCTCTCTCTCTCTCAAATTTTTTGTATAGATCAATTGGTTCAAAGCTATTTTAAGAGAGTAGAGGTTTTGGGTTCAAGTCTCCATTTTGTGGGGGCGACTTTTTCATTTCCGCACATTCCCGCACTTTGTCAGCAACTTCAACAACTTTTTTTTCAAAAAGCCATAACTTCTTCATCCGAAGCCATTTTCAGAGCCGTTTTTTTTAAACCCAGCCTAATTTTTCGAGATCTATCCATTGGAACACTTATTTTCAGCATCTTTAGCTTCATTTTCCATTAAAATGGAAATTCAATACCAAGTTACCCTTGACAGCACCAACTACTTCCAATGGTTGGCTTACATTGAGGATTTACTTAGAAGTAAAGGTCTCTACAGAATAGCCTCAGGCCAAGAAAAGAAACCGAAGGATGAAGATAAGGCTGCTAAATGGGAAAATAGGCAAGATCAAGCACGTGGATTGATAGTGATGTCTATTTCTCCAGATCTTAGATTCCATATTGCAGAAATTGATACTCCTGATGAAGCAATGAAACAAATCAATAAAGTTTTTGGGATTAAAAATGAAATTAGAGCCCATCAACTGGAAAATGAATTGCTTACATTGGACCCTAATAATTTTTCTTGCATTGAAGATTTCTTGTCCAAGTTTAAGACCCTTAGATATCTTTTGGAAGGTGTTAAAGTTAAGAAAGAAGATAGTAACCTTATCTATTCCATTCTTACAAAGTTGGGACTAGCCTACTCTGTGTTTGTTTCCACCTTCCATTCTTCAAGAGAATCCTTCATTTCTCAAGGAAAAGACTACAAGCCCCCTTCCTTTGATTCTTTTTGTGATTCTTTAATAAGAGAACAAGAAAAACTCTTACACCTTGGTCTTCTTAATCTTGGAAACTCTTCCAAGAAAGCATTAGCCCCCCAGCAGCAACCAAATGCAAAGAATCCTAAGAAGTCATATCCTAAAAAGAATGGTCCTAAACCAAACAAGGTCCTAAGCAATTTCAGCCCCAAAATGAAAAATCATTTCAACAAAATGATAAGACAAATAAAAACAAAGGGAAGAAGACTGATAGACATTGCAATTTTGTAATCGAGATGGCCACTTAGAATCAAAATGCTTTAAGAAGATGGAAGCCTTGGAAGCAGCAATGAAGAAGCATAACATCCATTTGGGGCAATCTTCAAATTCAACTTCATCTTCAGGAATGGCACTTTCTGCATGTGGTTGTCAAGCATCTCGGTCTTGCTATGCATTAAATGTATCTTCTTCTTCTCATTCTCATGAGTGGCTCATTGATTCTGGAGCTTCTTATCACATGGCCAAAAACAAAGCCATGTTTTCTTCTTTAAATGATTGTAACACCAAAAATATATATGTTGGTGATGATAGATCTCTTAATGTTGTAGGGACTGGAACTGTTCATCTAGACAATGGTCAGTTTAATGATGTATTATGTGTTCCCACCTTATCCTGCAACCTTCTATCTATATATCAAATAACTCATTCAGGTGAAGGTAAAATCGTTGAATTTTCACCCCTTGATGTTGTAATCAAGGACTTAAGAGATCCTAAACAGATTTTGGCTACTGGCATTGCTGATGATTCTACAAGGTTGTATAAGTTTTCACAACTTTGGGTCATCAAATCTTCCCTCAGTATTTGTGCCATTACGATGAAGTGAGCAAACTGGCATGAGCGATTTGGTCACTTAAACAATCGCTCCCTTCAGCATCTATGTAAAGAAAATATGGTG